>CM057454.1:436585000-437959166 GCA_016271365.2 Neoceratodus forsteri
TCTCATCAGAAGCTCCCATTGAAAGCAGATTGAACTGCCCTCAGGTCATTACCAGTTCAGAGCAATGCCCTTCGGTATTCACAAAATGCCTGGCAGTAGCAGTTGCCCACTTAAGAAGGCAAAAATTGCCATCTTTCCTTACTTGGACGACTGGCTTATAGTAGGCCAGTCCACAGACCAAGTCAGGTTACACCTTCAAGTAACTCAGCAACTGCTAACTTCTCTAGGTTTCCTTCTCAATCTTCCAAAGTCAGTCCTAGAGCCTGTCCAGCTTCTCACCTTCATAGGTGCAGAACTGAACACAAAAGAAGCCAGAGCCTTCCTTCCTCTGGAAAGGGCAAGTACCCTGATTTCTCTGGCTTCCTCCTTCACCCTGCAGGTCTCTCGACCAGCAAGGCACTTTCTACAGCTCCTGGGACACATGGCTGCCCGACAGCATAGTGCAGGAGCCAGATTTCAGATGAGGGACATCCAGTTCCATTTGAGAGCCTTTTGGTCTCAAAGAAAGGGACCCTCTAACCAAATTAATTCCAGTGACTCGAACCCTGATCCAGGCCCTTCAGTGGGGGCAGGACCAGAGCAATTTGAGACCAGGGGTCCCCCTACCCCTCAGTCTCACTCCTTAATCCTTACTACAGATGCATCCCTATTGGGTGGGGAGCTCACATGGGCGACCTCACCACCCAGGGATTGGGGTCCCCTCAGGAATCTCTGCCCCACATCAATCTGTTGGAACTCAGAGCAGTTTTCTAGCACTTCAAGTTTTTCCAAATCTGTTCAGAACAAGGTTATTCAAGTCAGAACAGACAGTACCACCACAATGTGGTACTTCAACAAGCAAGGGGCACTCAGTCTACGACCTTGTGCACTGAAGCAACAGGTTGTGGTCTCTGGCTTACTCCCTGAACACCTCCCTTGTAGTAGTTCACCTCCCAGGCAAGGGCAATGTCCTGGCAGATGCTCTCAGCAGGATTTCCCAAGGCCATCACGAATGGGCTCTGGATCCCCTAGTTCTAGAGGTGGTATTGCCAGATGGGGCACACCCAGATAGATCTTTTGCAGCCCCAGACAATCACCAACTTCCTCTTTTTGTTGCAGGCCCCAGTGTTGGGCCCAGTCCCCTGGGTGCCTTCCTCTCAGTTGGAAAGGGAGTTTCTATGCCTTTCCACCCTTCCTCTCCTGTTCAGAGTGCTAGTTAAAATCCGGTCTCAATCCTGCAAGATGTTTCTGATTGCTCCAGACTGGGCCAGACAGCCCTGGTACCCACTCCTTATGTCCTTAGCAGTCCACCGTCCCTGTGTCTCCCAGGAATCACAATCTGTTATCCTGTGCTCAGGAGAGGGTTTGGTACCAACCTCAAATCTCTCAATCTCAAGGCCTGGCTCTTGAAGAGTTAGAGTTTGCTGACCTACACCTTTCCCAAGGTGTATTGATATTCTGAAGGCTTCTAGGAAGCTTTCCACCAGGCTACTTATAATTCCAAATGGAAGAGATTTTTCCATATGGTGCTCTGGGAAGCATATTTCCCAGAATCTGCTGACTTACCCCAGTCCTGGATTATATGGTTCATTTAAATACTTTAGGGCTGAGACCAGCTACCCTAAAAGTGCACTTGGCAGCCGTGTCTGCTTTCTTGTCAGCAGGTAAGCCTCTTCTCTTACAGCTCATCCTGTATTCTCCAAGTTTTCAAAGGGTTGTTTCACACCAACCCCCCATTTAGGGATCCTTCCCTGCCTGGGATCTTAATATTTGCATTGCCCAACTTATGCAACACCCTTTTGAGCCCTTGTCCTCAGCAGAGCTCAAGTACTTGACTTGGAAAACTGTGTTTTGGTAGCCATCACTCCTGCCAGGTGCATAAGTGAGTTACAAGCATTGTCAGTGGAGCCTGATTTTATCTCCTTTCACGGAGATAAGGTAGGCCTCAGGACTAACCGAAAGTTCTTGCCTAAGGTGGTTTCAGATTTCACCTTAATCAATCTATATCTCTCCTGTACCTCACTGGCCATTCCTCTTCTGGTGAGAGGAGGTTGCACAGTTTAGATGTCAAAAGATCACTTAGCTACTACATAGATCGTACTAAAGGTCACAGGTTTAACTCCTCCAACTGTTCCTCACTTTTGGTGAGGTTGCAAAGGAAACCTGCCACTAAAAGATCCATTGCCAGGTGGATCGCCTATTGTGTCCAATTCTGCTATAAAAACTGGGTAAAGTTCCCCCTCAGGCCTGAGGGCTCACTCCTCGGAGGTACAGCTGCGTCTCTGGCTGCTGCCAGGGACATCTCTATCCTAGAGATATGTCAAGCAGCTACCTGGAAGCAGGTGCACACTTTTACTAAGCATTACTCCCTGGACATCCAGGCTGGGATGATGCTCGTTTTGGCACAGCTGTGCTTCAGAGCCTATTTCCTAAGTAGGTTCTGTCCCTCCTCCATGGAGGTACTGCTGTGTAGTCTGCATATGTCATAATATAGCAAGACTTCATGTTGTTTGAAGAAAAATTACTCACCTTAGTAATGTTGTTTCTTCTAATGGGGTCTTGCTATATTATGACCTCCCCCGCCTGCCCTCTCTCAGAACCTTACTCTTGGGGATGTGGGTGGCAGGGCAGCTTGGCACTTTAGATGCCCACCTTGTTTTCACCCTCCTTTGGGGTGGTCTTTGTTATGTTGTCATTTTGGGTCTCCTGACTTGGAGTCTTCTTTGTGGCACCAAAAAATGTGTTTATTAATTAAGTAGCCAGTTGGCTAGTGTGGGTTTACAGCTTCCACACAGAGTCTTAGTGAGTTTTGCTCGTAAAGATCTGACAGTTTAAGTTTGAAGAACAACAGATAGAATTTTCAACCGAGCTCGAGCTCTAAGTTCCATGCCTGGCATGGACTTTAACTCTTTCACCTCCGAGCAGTTCTAAGGTTGGGACAAACTGCATATGTCATAATATAGCAAGACTCATTA
This sequence comes from Neoceratodus forsteri, assembly GCA_016271365.2. NCBI lineage: Eukaryota > Metazoa > Chordata > Ceratodontiformes > Ceratodontidae > Neoceratodus > Neoceratodus forsteri. The sequence continues at coordinate 436,587,955 of CM057454.1, forward strand.
GAAGAAACAACATTACTAAGGTGAGTAATTTTTTCTTTCAGCGCAAAGCAGCAGTCTGGATCTACAGATTTTTTACTAATTGCCTCCTTCCCACCCACCCAAAGCCAGTTCTAGTTTTGTAGTCACTGGATTTGACTGACAGCAGGAACTTCCTGTTTGGCAGTAGGAAGGAAGGATCACTGAGACACATTAGTTTCATCAACCTTGAAGGAACCTAAAAATTACTCTTTCTCCCCACTGGCTGCTGGAGTCTGAATCCAAGCATGGAAGAAGGAGACTACTGAAGACTACAGGAAGTTCCTGTCCCAGAACAGGTAGGGCGAGAGTTGTAAGGGCACATAGGCCGTGGGAAAGTAAGTGTAAAAATACATAGAGGGAGGAGACAGTATGCATACAAAGCAACAGTAGAGGGACACAAAATAAGTCAAGATGGGAATGGTGCAGTGCAATGGCTGTGGGGCAGCAGTGTTCCGGAGACATTCTGGAGGCTACGATGCTGCCCTGTTTGCAGGCCTCTTTGGTCTGTGGGAGGAGGTTGCCCGTCTCCAGGCTGACCTGGCTAGGATTCATGAAACCTCTACCCCACACAGGGACCATGAGGGCCACCACGTTACCTCAGAGGTTACCAAGAAAGAGGAGTGGTTGGACCAAGGTGAGCTCAGGGAGGAGGCGTGGTGGAACAGAAGTGCACCCTCCACTTGTACCTCTCCACAATTCATATGCTGTTCTGGCAAAGAGTGGTTCCTCTATGGAGGTACCTGCAGTGGAAACCAAGAAGGATGCGGGAATCTCCACAAAGGAGACCCACGGGAGGGTGGCACAAGCCCCACAGAGGAAGGAAACAACTCCTGGTGGGGACTCAATCATTAAGGGATAGAAGTGGGGAGGGAAGGGGATAGGGAGGTAAAGTGCCTGCCTCGCGCCACGGCTCGGTGGGACAGGAACGAATCCTCAGGATCGTGGGAGCAGCTGCAAAAGAGAGGAGCGGGATGTCATGGTCCACCTAGGGACAAATGACCTGGCTGTGAATGGGATCAGAGAGAGGTGCAAGAGGAGTTTGTGGAGTTGGGAGGGCCTTAGACAAGTTGCATGTACAGTAACCTTCTCAGAGGTGCTGCCTGTCTATGGCAAGGATGATAATAGGGGTATTCTGCACCATGGGATTCAATGAATGGTTGAAAACTGTGTGGGCTCAGGATTTTGGCTTCTTTGGGGACTGGGAGCCACCTGGAGGATGCAGGCTTATACTGGCATGATGGTCTGCACCTGTCGGGGAACCAGGATCCTAGGTGACAGGTTTAAATGCTTCATTGGCAAGCATTTAAACTAGCCAAGGGGGGCACTGAAAAGGAGCAGGGAAATCCCAGCCTCCCCAAAACACAGTAGTTAGAGAGGTAAACACTAAGGTAGAGAAGTTAGTGGGAGCAGAACAGGGTAGATGTAGAAAAAGCAGTAAGGACAGGATGGGCTAAAGGGGTAGGGTCATAAAAATAAATGGAAGGTGATGAGTACCAATGCCCCACAGTTTGTGCAACAAGCTCCCTGAACTAGTGGCCTTGATGGAAGAGGAATGCCTGGATATTGTGGCAGTCACTGAAACATGGTACACAGAGAACCATGACTGGGATGTCAACATACCAGGCTACACAGTCTACAGGAGGGACAGGTTGGGTAAAGAGGAGGGAGGAGTCTCTATATTTATTTTATTTATTTAGTTTTGTTGACTGGGTAAGTGCACTAGACAAATCCTGCCTGTTTTCCAGGCACGACCGAGGAGGGGATACAGATGAATGCCAACTGACCTTGAACCAGATTAAGCTGTTGGTGGTGTTTTTTAAGTGATTTTTAGTTTCTTTTTGAGTATATAAGGGAAGGATTAAAGCAGCAGAACTAAAGAGTTAGTAGGAAGTTGATGAGTCACTATGGGTCACCCTGGAGACAGGAAATGGCACCACAATCTGCATGGGGGTTGTGTACAGACCCCCATCTCAGGGGAGGAAATGGACAAGGAAATGACAGAAGCATCCTTAAAATGATAGAAAAAGGGAGATATTGTTGATGGGGACCTAAATATGCCAGATGTTAACTGGAGTACCTTTGCTGCAGGCACATCCAAAACAGGATCATTCTTGATACCCTACAGGGGCATGCCTCAGACAGCTAGTGTTGGAACCCACTGAGAGGGAACACTCTTAGACCTGGTGCTCTCAAATGGGAAAGGAGAAAGGATCTCAGATTTAAAAGTGGATAGCCATCTGGAACAAGTGACCTCCAAACAGTGTGGTTCACAATTAATACAGCTATAGAGTCAAGCCATACAAAAACAAGAGTATTGGACTTTAGGAAGGCTGACTTCAGGAAAATGAGAGAGTGCCTCAGAAAAGCATTAGGAAATGGGCAAGAAGGAGGGTGGAGGAACAATGGGAAATAATGAAAACAGCCATCGCAGAGGCAACAAGCCTTTGTGTGAAGCAAATCAACAAAACAAAATGAAGGAAAAAAACACTATGGTTCTCAAAAGAGGTGGCAGGGACAGTTAAGGAGAAAAGGACAGCATTCAGGAAATATAAGGAACACAGAAGGAGCAGGACAGAGAACTGTATCAGTTAAAGCAGAAGGAGGTAGAGAAGGCAGTCAGAATAGCAGAGGCACAAACTGAGGAAAAGATTGCCAACTCTGTTAAGAAGGAATAAAACCTTTATAGGTACATTAGGAGTGAAGAAAGACCAAGGGAGGTATACAGAGACTTAATAAAGGGAGGAATGTGGGCAGAGGGTGACAGTGAAAAAGCAGGAATACTGAATAAATATTTCTGCTCAGTATTCACAACGGAAGAGGGGGAGGTACCTAAACCAAACAAGAGAAACTCTGAATAGGGGTTGATACCAGTCCATTCACAGAAGAAAGGGTTTTGAAAGAACTCTTGAAACTGAGGGTGGACAAAGCAAAGGGCATGATGGGATTCACCCAAGAAATCTAAAAGAACTAAGGGTAGAGCTAATAACACCACTGACTACTCTCTTTAACAAATCATGGGAGGATGGGGTGGTACCTGAGGACTGGAGGAGGCAAATGTGATTCCACTTCATAAAATTGGGAGCAGGGCAGAGGCAGAAACTACAGACCAGTTAGTTGGATTTCAGTGGGAGGAAAATGATGGAATCACTTCTGAAGGAAATAATTGTTGAGTACCTAGAGGCTAGTGGGGCACAGGACCCAAGGCAGCATGGTTTCACAGCAGGAAGGTCATGTCAGGCAGACCTAATAGATTTCTTTGACTGGGTGACCAAAGTAGTAGACCAGGGAGGGCTGTGGATATGGCCTACCTAGATTTTAGCAAGGCATTTGACACAACCTCACACAAAAGATTAATATACAAGTTAGCCAGCCTTGGTGGGTCCCAAGGTGGTAGCCTGAATAAAAATTGGCTGGACAACAGGAGCCTAAAGGGTAATAGTAACAGATTCTACAGTGAAGAAAGGAGGGTAACTAGCAGGGTACTGCAGGGTTTGGTACTAGGACGGTCCTCTTTAATGTCTGTATAAGTGACATTAGAGGACCTGGAAGAAAAGGTATGTCTCTTTGCAGATGACACAAAGATCTGCAACAGTATTGATACACAAGGTGGGGTAGAAAGAATGAAAGGGACTTGGCAAGGTTGGAGGAATGGTCAAATATGTGGCAGCTCAGATTCAGTGCAAAGAAGTGCAAGGTAATGCATCTGGGAAACAAAACCCAGGGAAGAGTACACAATGGGAGGGTGAGTTAATAACAAGAACAAAAATCGAAGGAGACCTAGGAGTAATTATATCAGATGACCTAAAGGTGGGCAACAATGTGAGAAGGCAGTAAGGAGGGCTGGGGGATACTGGGATGCTAGGGAGAGGCATCAGCAGTAGAAAACAGGAAGTTGTTATCCTCTGTACTGACAGTTAGTGAGACCCATCTGAGTACTGTGTGCAATTCTGGAGACCCCATCTCCACAATGACATAGAGTGGAGGCTGTTCAGAGGAGGACAACCAAAATGGTGCAGGGTCTGCACCAGAAGACATCTGAGGTGAGACTAAAGAGCTTAATATGTATACCCTTGCGGAGAGGAGGGACATGATAGAAACTTTCAAGTATCTCAAGGGAATTAACAAGGTACAAGAGGGTGTATCTTTCAGAAGAAGAGATGTGCAAGAGCAAGGGCACAATTTGAAGATGGGGGAGCAGCTCAGAGGTAATGTTAGAAAATATTTTTTCACAGAGAGGGTTGTGGATGCATGGAGCAGCCTTCCTGAGAGGTTGTGGAGTCAGGAACAGTGGGAGAATTCAAGAATGCATGGGACAGGCATAAGGCAATTCTGGGGGTGATGTGAGGAAGTAAGCTGTTGATTAACTAGAATCTGCAGCTTATCCATCAGGTAGGAAATGGGCAGACTAGGTGAGCCAAGCGTTCTTATCTTGTCAAATTCTATGTTTCTATACTAGTCGAGGAGGGTGGGAGGAGCCAGGTTTAAGACCTTCTGGCAGAATTTAAAGGAAAAGACAATGCCAAACAGTGTGGGCGAACAATATATACCACTCCTAGAACTACTGTTACAGGTGAGTAACCTGTTTATTGGGTTCTACCTGGCTGCAAAAATAAGCGCTACTCCTATGGTAAGTGCACAGTATAGGCAAGGCAAACTTTATTTCTAGGATCGTGGACATATTGTTCATCTACACTTATTGGCATGTCCCTTTCCCCTTTAAGAATCGCCGGAAGTCTTCAGGCTGGCTCCTTCCACCCACCTTGTGTGGTATAACCCTGCTCTGCCCCATGACGCCAGATCTTACTTTCTGCTGGAAGATTCAGGTTGCCTCCTTCGTGCTCCCACATTTTGTAGGCCCTGGCTTCAAAACCTTCAGTTATTCTGAACATTTGTCTAGTTTGCATTGGCGATTGTGACTACTTATCTTTGACTATGGAAGACAAGTCTTCCTCTGGATGTCGCGGTGTTCGTGTGGCCAGAAAATGTCATACCGATCCATACACAGCGTGCATCTATTGCCTGGGTGTCGACCATGACACCTCAAAGTGCGATTTTGTCCTGCATTTCATCCTAATGTCCACGACGACTGCCTTGCACACCTGAAGTTGGGAGGCCGGAAAACGGAACCCTCTGGTGAAACCAAAGGGAGGCTCGGTGGGCGGTTTCCATGGCTGTGCAGTTGGAATGCATGCAAATCTTCGAGGAAAAAGCAGCTCGTGCCAGGAATCTTCTTCTCGAAGCTTCTTCGCTCTGCTCAACCTGGGCTGCCTTCTCGGATTGCTTCCTCACGAGTTGTGCCAGTCTCTCCCGACTAAGGTGGAGGGTCCTGTGGGCACACACTCCTCTCGGTCCTTGTAAGCGAAAAGGACCTGGGATCATATTTGTCTCATTGAAGACGTTCTTGGGATCGGGAGATCTTGGTCTCCAGGAACCGGCAATCTCGACTTCGGGTCGGAATTGCCTCTTTGGCCGCTGACTTCTTGGCTTTGCAGTCTGGCCAGTCACCAAGTGTCGATAGACGAGGTTGAAATAATCATCTACCTGATCGACCCATTGTCTCAGACTCTAGTCTGTGATTCTCTCAATCGGACTCTGGGCCTTTATTTCCTGACAAGGAGACCCAGCCCACTGGGAATCCCGTAGAGAAGTGGTCCCCGACCCTGGAAATCACTGGTCCCGCCTCGGTGTCTTCCGAGCTGCACCCAATCTGCCCGCCTGATCTCAATCAAGGTCTAGGACCCCTTGACCAACAGGCCAAGGAAGAGCCACAAGTACTCAAAAAGAGGCGACGCCATTGGTTGTCTTTGTCCTCCTCGGATGAGGAGAGGCTCTAGCAGAAACTTTGTCAGTGCTATGAGGACCTTATGTGGCAACAGCTGATTTTGTCTGGGCACAAGCAGACCCTGGCTTCCATGCCGGCCATTGCCAACTTTAGCCTCCTGAGACCCGAAGCCAACTCTTCCGAGCTGATTGGTTGGTCTCACCGCCTGAGCCAGCCAAACCTCCTGTCCAGCCTAAACCAGTCTCTCCACCAATCGTGGTGGTACCACCGCCAAGCAGCCTGTGGAGGGCCCTTCTAAGGAAGATAGACCAGATACCGGCTTCCGGCGTCTTTCAGTCACTGTCACCCCAGACCGCCCGGCGGGTTGAAGGTGACCTGGGTGGTTGACCGCTGTATCCAGATTCCTCGGATTTGATGAGATCAGCCTACATTCTCATGATTAATCGGCTGGTAGGTTAGAGACGGAGGAAGGTCCCTTGTCCTTTCAGGGCATTTTGCCTCATCTCTGAGTCTACAGGGATGCCCCTGGAGCCTGTCCAGAAAAGGTGGAGTACCCTCTCTATGGACATCCTCAAGAGAGGGATACCCGAAGAGAGCCTTTCTGTGGCCGAAGCCATAGTTGGCCGGCCTTAGAACTTTAGTAGCGCCTGCCTCCTGTCCAGCTCCATCTGCCCACATGGCCCACAGGTATGTGGTGCCCAAGAGTCCTTGCGGGGTTCACAGAGCACCCTTTGGCCGAGAGCCTGGTGACCACCTCTGTGTTCAGAGCGTACTGGCAGTTCTGCCGACACTGACCAACCTCTCGAAAAATCTTCAGCGTGTTGAGCAGTCCAATGCCACCTTGAACGCTACTTCTGCTAAAGGTTCTTCAGGCAAGAAACAGCAGAAGAAGAAGAAGCCTTTTCGGCACTCTTCCCCTGTGGCACAACAACCCTCCTTTCAAGGAGGGCAACAGCAGCAGCATGCTAAAACTTGGCTCCCTGGCCCAAGCTGGGCTCTCCCAGGTCCGTAAAGGAGGCGGGGTTCACGTCCTGGATCATCCTCCTCCAAGCCTGCTTAGTGGCGGAGGCGGGGCTACCACCCCTCTCCCGTCAGGTCAGCTCTGGTTCCTCTCGTGGGGGTCGGCTCCGCCACTTTCTTTCCACTTGGTCCATTATTACTACAGACAGGTGGGTTTTGGAAGTGGTCGGTCAGGACTGCCTCTGGAAATCGAGCAGCACCCTCCAAGCCGAGCCCCTGCCCCTCTGGAGGAAGGAGTACCCATCCATACTTAGTCTGCTCTCCGAGACAACATCGCTCTGCTCCTCCTCAAGGAGGCAGCAGCTCCAGTGGTGGATTGTTCAGCAGATCTCCAGGTACTTTCTGGTGCCCAAGTGGACAGGGGCTGGTGCCCCATTCTAGATCTGTGACCTGCATCGATATCTCAGGTCACCCACCTTTCGGATGGTCACTCTATCACAGATTATACCATCCTTGGAACGAAACATGTGGTTCTGTTCACTGGATCTGCAGGAAACGTTCTTTCATGTCCCAATCCGCCCATCTCATTGGCGCTTCCTCCACTTCAGAGCCAAGGGACTGTCTGAGTTCCTAGCCATGCCGCTCGCCTGTCATCTGCCCCACGGGTCTTCACCAAATGCATTGCAGTGGTGGCAGCCATCTCAGGTGTCGGGGGTGTCAGAATTTACCCTACCTCGGACGATTGGCTCTTAGCTGGTCCCACCCAGCAGGAGGTGGACCAGTCCAGGGACCTGGCCTCCAGACCTGCTCCCAACTCAGCCTCTTGATCAACGTGGCCAAATCAGAACTCATTGTCTTCTCAGGTGATGTGCTTCATCGGGGCAGAGCTCGACTCTCGTCAAGCCAGAGCCCAGTTTGCAGTGGACAGGGTGGAGCTCTCCTCCTTTGCCCAGTCATTTCTAGTTGGGCAATTGCACCCTGCCTGGGACTTTCTGTGTTACATGTCGGCGTGCACCTCCATGGTCGTTGGGCCTGGTGACACATGCGCCCCTCCAATGAGAGCTGGACGCTCAGTGGACTTAGTGCCATGGTTATTTCGACCAGCTGATCACTGTAGCCCAGAAGATGTGCGATGCTCTCCAGTTGTGGACTGCTCCAGACTGGTTGCAGGAAGGGATCCTGTTTGTCCGCCCAGAGCGACGCCATCCTGATGACCTATGCCTTTCTCATTGGCTGGGAGCCCACATGGGGACAAAAGGGCTCATGGGTTCTGGACCCCCAAGAAGTCCCGATGCCACATCAACCTGTGGGAGCTCAGAGCAGTCAGACTGGCACTGTCAGTTTCACTCCTCATCTCCAGGTTCAAGTCCAGATGGACAATACCACAACTATGTACTACCTCAACAAACAGGGTGGCACACACTCCCATCTGCTTTGCAGGAGGCACTCCACATCTGGACCCTCATCAGCTGTCTGAGGCACATCTCCCAGCCATTCATGTGGCAGGAGCCTCAAACCATCTGGCGGATGCTCTCAGCTGCTTAGGTGAGACATCCCATGAGTGGGTCTCTCCATCCAGAGGTAGTTACAGCCTGTTCTTCCAGTGGAGCAAACCGATGGCGGACCTGTTGCCTTTCAGGGACAACATCAAGCTGAGGCTGTTTCATGCCGGCCCCTCTGCAGGGCTCACTGCAGGAGATGCCTTCTCGAACCTGTGGACCCAGGCCTCTTCTATGCCTTCCCTCCATTTCCTTGATCCACAGGGTGCACCTCGAGGTGAGGAGGGAGAAGGCAAAGGTGATTCTGGTAGCCCCAGACTGGCTGCACCAGTTCTGGTATCCAGATCTCCTCAGCCTCAGCTGCAGGCCTCGGAGCTGCTTGCAGCACGCCCGGACCTGATCTCTCTCAATCAAGGGAATGTACAACATCCGGACCTTCAATCCTGCACCTCACAGCCTGGTAGGTGAGCTGCCAGAGTTTCAGGCTTTGGGTCTTTCGAGGATGTCCTCACCATGGTGGAGGCATGCAGAAAGGAATTGACCAGGAAATGTTACGCCTTCAAATGGAAAGGTTTTCCATTTGGTGTCAGGGCAAGGCCTGTACCCTCTGTCCTGTCCAGTGGCTAACATTCTTGACTACCTTTGGTCTCTGTGCAAAGGTCTTGGACATCAACCCTTAGTGTGCACCTGGCAGCCATCTCTGCTTACCAGGCGTGGGCGGTCAGCCGATGTTGGCGCAGGGGAGACAGTTGTTGGGCACTTTTCAAAGGCCTGAATCACATATCCACTCCGAGTTGCATGAACCTCCACCTCCGTGGGATCTACTGCTGGTACTGGCAAAGCTCATGGGCAAGTCATTCGAACCAATGCACAGGTGTGTGTTGTCACACTTGTCGTGGAAGACTGCTTTTGTGGTGGCTATCATGTCTGCCAGAAGGACAGAGGAGCTCCAGGCACTTGGTGGACTCCCTTATCTGGTCTTCCACAGGGGCAAGATTGTCCTACGCCTCACCAAATTCCTTCCAGAGGTGGTGTCAGAGTTTCACCTTAACCAGGTGTTAACTCTGCCAGTATACTACCTTAATTACACCGCAGATGCTGAGTACAGGCTCCACACTTTGAACTGAGACAGGCTCTCTCTCCTGTTATAAGGAGAGACAGAAATTGGGAGAGGTTCGCCAGCTGTTTGTCACCTACATTGAAGCTGCCCAGCAGACCTGCAGCAAAATGGACCATTGCAAGGTGGATTACATCTTGCATAAGTCTGTGCTGTGAGTTGGCGTCATGGAGCCTCCCAGAGGGATAAGAGCTCATTCTACCCCCTATACTGCTGCATGCGTGGCTGCTTCCAGGGACATCCCTATCCAGGAAATCTTCGGCTACTATCTGAAAGTCAGCAAACACCATCATTACCCTTTACCACAGCAACCTTGAGTCATGCTGGGGTGCTGGTCTTGGGGCCTCGGTTCTCCAATCTTTATTTCCCAAATAGGAGGTGTGTGCCTTGCCTCCTCCTCCCGGAGAACTGCTTGAGTCTGCCAAGAAGTGTGGATGCACAACATATCCACGCTCCTAGAAGAACAGGTTATCACCTGTAACAGTAGTTCTAGGAGTGGTATTTGTTGTTCATCCATACACACCTGTTCACCCTCGCCAGCTCGGCGCACAACCTTGGTTCCAGCTGGCCAAGATCTGCATTATGGGGTTGGAGCTGAGGTTTTACCACCCGGTGGGTGGGAGGAGCCAGCTTGAAGACTTTCCAGCAGGATTTAAAGGGAAAGGGACATGCCAGGAAGTGTGGATGAACAACATATACCACTCCTAGAAGTACTGTTACAAGTGAGTAACCTGTTCTTATAGGTGAGTAACCTTTTTTTCAGGTGCCCATTCCCGGAGACTCTGGGCACTGTACAATAAAAACACTAACAGTAACAAGATTTAAATTAGTATAAATAACAAATAAATTAGTAACGTAAAATGTAATTAATAAACATCTATATTAAAACTGAAACTCAGAAAAGGAGGGTCAGGCTTCCAGGAGGACTAATGCATAAGGTCTGGGAATATAGCTTTTACTCTCCTTTGACTCGCTGTGCCATGGCCCCAGATCTTCCTGGACTCAAGTCTCCACCACACATTCACACTAATGGGACTATGCCAGAGGTGCTAGGAACCTGTGGGAGTCTTAAATCTTCAGGAGGGTCAGTGCCGGAGAGGACCACACATGCTCGGCACCATGAGACTAGCTCACGCCTGTATAGGCTATCGTGGCATCGACCCTCAAACTGCCTCAGTTCCTTTCTCCCGCCATCGAGTGTGCTTCAGTGTTGATGTCGCTTGCCTGCTGGAGTCAAGTCTTTGTCTGTACGACAGCAGCTTAGCCGCTCAGTATTCGTTTAAGTTAACATTTTTAGTGTTCTTTTCTTATTTTTAAAAAGAAGAAAAAGAAGAAGATGAAGAAGAAAGAAATTCTCACCTGCCATCAATGGAGTCAACCTTAGATGGTAGCGGTGACGTAGGAAGAATTTGAAAGTTGTGATGGCAGTGGGGCTGTGTCCGTCCACTGCCCTTGTGAAGGGGGTCTGACCACAGTTAGTCCAGTGCTCAGGGAGGGACAGTCCCCCAAGCATAAAACTGGTGGTTCCGGTATCCGGCTCTGTGACCTCGAGCTCTTCTTCCTCCTCCTGTTGGGGCAAGAAGAATCTGTACCACTTCGAGGTCGCTTCTCTGGTACAACTATGGGGATCGTTGGTGATGGAGGACGGTAGGCCTGAACTAACTCTGGTGGGTTCAGACTCTGGCCCCACTCTTAATGGCCCGTTCTTCAACACCAGATGCCATCTCTGTCCTCGATGGGGTTCCAATGAACAGTTTCACATCTGGCCACTCCTTTGGAGCAGGGGTTCGCATCTGTCCAGTTTTCCTGGGCAGTGGTCCGTTCCGGGACCTCAGAGCTGCTGGACGGGGCGGGTCGATGGGGCCAGAATGTGCACAGTGCCATCTTTGGTGCCAACACCATCGACGTCGACCTCGTGCCTGCCCCCTCTCCTTTTTGCGCGGGGCGGCATGAGTCTAGTTTCCTTCTCCCTTTTTCCAGGTCTACAATGGCGGTGCTGCGCGATGCCGTTGGTGCCATAGGTGGTGCTGCCGTGGTGCCGCGGGTGCCACGCGGTATTACAGGTGGTGCCGTGGGTGCTGCGGCGCACCATGGATGCCTCTGTGGCATTTCGCGAGGTGCCGTATGGGTGCCATCAGTGCCGCAGGTGGGATTGGTGCTGCTTGGTGCCTCCCATCTCCACAGGTGGTGCCGGTTGGTGCTGTGCACCAGAACAAGTTAGCGGAGCTTTATTTTTCCACGGATCTCTTCTTTTCCATGGAAGTTGTTGTGGAGTGATTTTCTGGGGAATAAAGTGCTGTTCTGCGGAATGTTATTCCATGATTCCTACTTTGGAGATCCACGGAGGATCCAGTGAAATTCGCTGGTATTTCCACTGGCGGAATTGTTATTCAGCGCTGTTCCGCCAGCGTATGCTCAAGATTCCTCGCAGCACTAGTGCTGACTCCATGAAGTAGCGCCGAGCTCCTCGACACTGTTCCAGGTGGCGGATTCTCTAGTGATTCTAACCTAGACCTCCTTTTGGAGGTTCTTCTGGGGTAGAGGAGGATCTGGATGAGTCTCTCCTGTCTTACTTGTCGATGACACAGCAGATGACTCATTTTAAAGACTGAATGCAAGCCTTCTGTATCAGCAGAGTCTGTAATGGAAGATCTTCTTTCAGTTTTTCCTCAGGGATATGGGTCCACCATAACATTTCAGGCTTCTTCTATGGACCAAAGACTTCTGCATCTGGACTTCTTTCAGTCATCAGTAGAAGTACATCCTGTGGAACGACTAATTCAATGGTTGAGAGCCTTCTGGACTCTTCTGCTCCTTTGATAGGGGTATATAGCCCCTGTGACACTGCCCTACAGAGGCTACCATTGGCAATGGGTGATTAACATCTCCTCAGCTATGATTATTGGTTCGGTCCTCAGATTAAGTTATGGAAGGTGCTCAGGCTTCTACTGCCCCTCAGAAGGATGACATCATTGTCATTTTGTAACAGGCAGTCCTTTCAAGGTAAAGGCCTGAAAGCCTTTGTCAGGAACCATCTAATTGCCTGTAAAAAAAAAAAAAATTGCATCAGGGGACCTAGGTCCGAAGCACCTGGTACCATCCTTCTGGATCTGGCCCAGGTCCCACCTCAGCTGCCTGAGGTGGTTGCCTCGACAATAATGGAGGGCACCTGACTTATTCTACTAACTAGGGAGGTCCAGTCCAGCAGAAGTATGGGCCATGAGGATTTTCCAAGAGGGATTCCTCTTAATTCAGAGATTTTTCCTAGACCCAGGCAGCAGCCCGTCTGTTGTTTTTTGTTTTGTTTTTTGTCAGATTCTCTTTCCTTGAATCAGGCGTCAGAGCAGTGAAGTGACTCCAGGCAGTCGGAACACAGGTTCCTATTTCCTTGCTTGGTTCCAGGATAACAGATGACATGCACCCTTTCTTGACCTTGAAAGGTCAAGTAGGTACTTGTTTGTCAAGAAGGACTCTGTATTCAGCCGCTCCGGTTATTTGCCAGTTAGACTCTTCGGAAGCAGTTGCCACAGCTTCCCTTTGCTTCTCCAGGAGGGGTTTTTCTGATTAAGAAGGTGTCAGTTTCACCTTCCAGCAGCTCCTTCTCTTGGGAGCTCTCCTAGATACCTCCAAGGTGAGGAGGCCACTATCACGAAGTTATTCCACTTCGGCAGATAACAAAATTGTGATTGCGAGCACTTTCCTACCCTCTGTACAGGAAGGCGTGGTGAGTGGTGCCTTGAGCACATGCGTCAGTTCGGTCATTGTGCAGTCGCTTTTGATGAGTGGGGAAGCCCGAACCTGGTCCTTTCTGTGTCGCCTCTCAATGCAGATCTGCCCTATCCTGCTTCAGAAATGCAGACTCTGGTGTCTTCTGTCAGGATGCATCACTGCAGTAGACAAGTTTCTCCTGTACACTTTCCTACTCTTCCCTTAATTCAGAGAGTGCTGCTGGAGTTGTAGGCAAGCGGGCAGAATGATTTCTCATCTAAATGGAAGTGGGTAGGCTCTGGTTTCTCCCAGACCATTGCAGATGCCTTCTAAGTTGTGTATAGGCCTTCCACCTTGAAGGCTTACATAGCTAAATGAAACTCTTCTCCATTTGATGGGCAAATCCCACCTGGACCTTTAGGTTGCCCACCAAGTAAGGTGTTCGAGTGCCTCTTGGGTCTGTCTTATTCGAGGTCAGCCATACTTGGTAGTGGAGTTACACAGCAGCGCTTTTTCAGTCTAGCTTGAACCAGTAGGCGTTGCCTCTGGCTCTTACTGTTAGTCAAGTTTGTGCCTTAACTCAGAAGGAAAGAGGGAGCGCCTTCCTTCACTCTCTAAATGTTAAGACGCTTCAAGATTCTCGACAGAATGAAGAGCTACACTTTCAAACAATTTTGTAACTTCAGCATCGTCAGCTGGTGAACTTCTTGCCCAGAGATGTTTTTGGCTAGGTTAGCAGCATGTCTTGACACTACTAATCCTTGTCTCGAGCTGAATTGAAGGCCAGGTTCACACCGCTCTATCAGACGGTTGTGGCTTCCTAGCGGGGATTTGTAATGTCTGTTGCAGTCTTCTGCAAGGTAGCGAGTTAGAGCTCAGTGCATACCTTTGTAAAGCACTATGTTCTGGTTGTCCTTTCCAGATAGCTCTTTGCTTGGCAGTACAGTCCTTTGGACTGCCGTTCTGAGTGAGCCCTATCTCTGACTGCCCTACTCAGGGTGAGTTGGTTTTAACTTGGTACTCTTCCATTAGTGTGAATGAGTGGTAGAGAGTTGAGTTCAGGAAGATATGGAAATTACGACTTCCCATAATTCTTGATCTTCTTGGATGCAGTCTCCACCACTAATTCACATGCCCACTCACCATCCCCTGGCTCACTCATTTTGTTTCTTGAGTCTTCACTGCCTTGTTGTTGGGCTGTGAAAACATTGTTCAGTTGACCCTTCTTGCATGGGTCATCGAGACCTTCACATGTCCGGAGGTTAGGGTAAGTTATTTATTTATTAGTTACGGCTGCACCTCCTTGGTCGAAAAAGGTACTGAGGTGGTTAGAGGGTCGACACCAAGATAGCCTGTACAGGCGCAAGCTAGTCTTCTGGTGCCGCACATGCATGGTCCTAACCTGGCACCGCCCTACTGAAGATTTTTGACTCATGGGGTCCTAGCACCTCCAGCATAGTCCCATTAGTGTGAATGAGTGGTGGAGACTGCATCCAAGAACATCAAGAATTATGGTAAATACGTAATTTCCATTTCCAGTGTGGACTTCCCATTTGCCTCACTCTGCCTTGGTGTCCAGGTTACTGATTATATTCCCCTGCTGCCTCACTGTGCGATCAGCAGGTTGGCGTGTGGACTTCCCCTTCTGCCTTGCACTGCCTTAGTCCCAGGTTCCAAAGTGAACTCTCCTTCTTCTTCACTCTGCTTTTAGTTTACAGGTTCCAGTGTGGACATCCTTCTGTCTTGCATTGTTTTGGACCCAGGATCCAATGTGGACTACCCATTCCTCCTTACTCTGTGTTGGTCCCCAGGTTCCAGTGTGGCTCCCTTTTACCTTTGCTCATCCTTGATCCACGTTATTGGTGCATATACTGTGGCTGGAGTGGTTGGGTCTTCCTCATCCCTTCATTCCATGCACTTTTATTACTGCCATCATAAGCCTCCTGTCCTTCTCCCAGTTGTGAGCTGCCATGCCATACCTCATCCTTGGGTGCAAGATTAAATGTGCACCTTCACATGGTGTCTTTGCTGCTCCTGAGTTGTCCACAAATGGCCTGTCATGCTGTGGTCAGCCTAACCGCAATCCTAGTGGCGCTATATCACAAGAGTGTTTTTTCCCATAGAGAATTATATGCCATTATTCTGGGATGGTGGAAATATACATATCAAGATTTTTGCCATTGCCATTCTAGTCCTCTGAGTTCTGTGAGTCTACTCCTCAGTGATTTCTTTGTATTAGACCGGAGACATATTAACATTATTTTTTTTTTTTATCTGGCAGCATTAGATGAGAAGAATGCCGTCAATAGTTTTATTCAATTGTTCGCCTCTTTCTGCTCCCTGCAGCTCTTCAGCAACAATTTGTTTATTTCGGTTTTCCCTCATGTGAACTGTTTTGTTTCCTGCAGGGTGCCAAAGATCCTCTGGACTCCCTTGCCGATACTTTGCCTCAGCAGCCAAAGGATAAGCCAACCCCCACTGTGGATAAAGTTAAGGTAATCTCATGATTCTGTGGAATGTTTCTTGAGTTAGAAAACACGGCACACTGCCCACCTGCTGGCTCTAAGGTATTGCTTAGGTTGTCTTGGAATTAAAGCTTGAAGTGTATTTATTATAATTAAGAACAAGATCATCTGTATTAAGTTTTCTGAGTACCATCTGATTGTGGGTAAACAATGCTACGCATGTAAGATGAATTCTGCATAGTTTACAAGATTGTGCCAGTCTGCTTCCAAACCAGTGTGCCATCATATCCTGTGCAGGTTATCCTCTTGTGTGGATGCTCTATGTGGAAAGTTCCTCTTTAACATTGCAGGGGAGAATCATAACATTTATTTTAAAATGAAAACAGAAGTTAAAACTTACTGTAAATTGGTCTGTAACAGTGATTTGTAATATGCTTATGCAGGGTGCAACTAGAAAAATAAAATTTGTACACTGGAACCCTCCCATCAACATTTGTATACAAAGTCCTCTTTGCTGCCTTGCTGTAGTCTATTGTATACCCCATGTTGAAGTTAAGGAAGTGCATAGTAAGAGCAGAATATGACATCTGTACTTAGTGATCTTCTTTGAGGACTCCATTGAGCCACATCACGGAACTGTAAGCCATTGGCATTAAGACTGCCAGGATTTTTTCTGGCTGGGGCCTCCACAGTGGCGTACCTCATCGCTGCCTATATAGCATGGGCATCTGCAGCATGCCTCAGTTCTTTCTGCCACTGTCAACTGCTTGTTGGTCCACTGCTGCTGAAGGACACCATTGAAAGGTTGCAAGTATGGCAGTCCGGTGGCACTGAGGGTTGAGGCATCTAGCCTTACCTCACTTCACACCAGTGACCTGGGTTCGGGAACAACCTCCACGTCATTAGGGAGCGGACGGAGGGGCGGGAGAGTGGAGCAGGACTGAGCCACCTACTGGCAGCTCTTCTGTCCCAGGAGGACGCTGCCCCTCCCATAGTCCTGTCACCACTGGATGGAGGTCGGGGTGGCATTGGCAGGTGGAAGGGGCAGCTAGTAGGGTGGGGCATCCCGCAGTGCATGGCATGCGCATATGGTCTGCGCCAAGGACAGTGGATAGGGACGGGTGAAGAAAGGAAAAAAAACTGAATAAAGAAATAATAGAAAATTTGCAGGTATTTGCTGATGCTGCTTTTCTTTTATGTTTTTTAAACATTCTTTTATGCTGCTGCCAAAAGACAAGAAATCGCTGTTCTGTTATTGCCATTGCGGTGACATTAAGATTTATAAAGACAATGACAACTCCATTTGTATCTGTTGCCTCGAGATAAACCATGACTTTAAAGCCTGCTCTAGTTTGCCAGAAATTTAACCAGACAACCATGACACATCGTAAGAAGGCTTTAGAGGTATTTCTGAAGCTTCAAGAAATGGAGAAACAAGTTGGGCGATGGTGGCTTCACCATCATCAACCGCTTCTGTTCTGGGTTCACTGTCAGCCTGTCAGTCTCAATGGTAGCCATTGCTGACTTGTCATAGAAAAAGGATAAATGAGCTGGCACAGTGGTTGGTTCCGCTTTCGGCTGGTGACCCTGGGTTGAGGCAGGTTGGTCCGTCGAAGGCCGCCAGCCAGGGAGAAAGGATAGAGCATCCTGAGGATTGCTCTCCTTCTCCGGGAGGGAGGGAGTATGACTGGTGCTTGACGGATCTCTGGTGGAGGCCGTGGGTACCGCAGCAACCAGCATCAGAACATTCAGGGGGTGGGGCGGACGCTGGACGCTATTGCACATCCTCGACCCCAGGAAAAAACAGGGAAAAAACTCTCAGCTGCTGGCCGCCTAGATGAAGCCCACCTTGGCTTCAGTGTAGGCTCTAGGCCAACCCTCCAACCCATCCCATAGTTTGCGGCACTGTTGGGAGCTGGTGCTGCAGCCCACCCTGGGGGATAACAATCCAGGTATTGGAGGGTCGGACATTTAGAGGTGGAAGCCTGAGGTAGCTGAAGTGTAGGGGAATAAAAGCATAATACATGAAAAAAAAAAAAAAGGTTAAATCCTTAAAGTCGGCAGAGACACACTATCACTCAGAAGGAGAAGTGGCAAAAGGACAAGATCACTTCTCCAGACCATTCACATTCACCTCACTAAGTCTCCTGATAAAGACAGATCTTATTTCGGGAGGGTTCCTGCAGTAGGTCATCACTTGTAGGGACTAGTGCCACCTGGCATCAGGACTGCACAGCAAACTTTTCCAGCAGTGCCTGGTGGGGATCGCCCACCCGGCGTCAGCGTGACCCTATATAGTGTGCGGTCCCCACGCCTGCCCTCCAGTTCTTTCCCACCGTCAATCTGTGCATGGTACCCGTGGTAAACTGCCCAGCCAATTGCCATTAGTTTCATGCTTTTTCTAGCATTTTTCTGGGTTTTTCTCAGTTTTCTTCTACTTTCTATGCCTTCTCCACCCCAGAAGTGTGTGAGGACTGCAGAACCCAGATTCCACACAAAGATGGACATCACAAGTGTGTTATCTGCCTAGGACCGGTCCACAAGACTGCAACTTGCCCAGACTGCAGCCCTTCAACAGGTCCAAACCTGTATGCGCTTCTTGAAGAAAAGACCAAAATCCAGATCTTCAGCACCAAGTTGTTCATTAATTAATCACCACTGTGGAAACCCTAGTGCCTCGCAATGTGCCTTCAAAGGAGTGTTACAATCTGGCATAAACATTTCATTCCTTAAATAGAAGTCATTAAGTGTGACATCATGCATCCATCTACCAATCAATGAACCACTAAAGGGTTCATAATTACATATTCAAAAGGATTTCAAAACTAGTAAAAAACTTTAACAAAATAAGCTACATATTTACATAGTTCACTATAACTCAAGAGCAGATAGGAGACTATGTAGAAAGCACTGTTATTAATTAAACCAGGACCTAATTTTCCCAAAAACTGTGTACATAACTGAATGATTTATTTAGATCAGTATTGTTAAAGGGTTCACCTATTAATTTAGGGATATGCCTACAATTACTTTTATATCCAGTTAACATCAGTTATGCATTCTTAGTCAGTGCATTATTACTTTAATCACTGACTATCTTACAGGTTCTATAGAGCTGAAGAGAATAGGAGAGCACACCAAAAACAGCTTTGAGGCCCATCTGTAACGGAAACAGTATGTCCATAGGTAATCCTATAGGATATAGCAAAACAAAAATAAAAATACAAATACATTATCATTCAGTATAAATTCAATAAACATTTCTAAGTATAACATAGTTACTATTGTTCTAACTATTGATTGCAATTCTATGGATGGTCCTAGACTGTTCGGTCATTGAGGAAAAGAAAAAAAGAGACAGGAAGAGAGAGAGAAGAGACGGGAAGGAGGGGAAGAAAAGAGGGTAGTATGAATGCAAAATAAATCATGAGAAAGATGGAATATTTAAAAAGACAGACAAGCTATAAGGATTATTTCTTTCCTTCTTTTCAATGTTTTTCCTTTTTCCTTTCTTAATATTGTGTTCCTTTTAGAAACTTTTCCCTACTCTCCATTCTTCATTTTATTTTGTCTCGGAAAAGGTTTGAGTTCCCACCTATCATTTAAACCTATGGGGGACCGTGTGGGCTCAAAAATTGATGCACTTTCTCTCTCTTGCAGTTTATTCGGTCTGTCACCACCTTTGCTCTTTTAACATGTTCAGTCCCAATGAATTTAAAGTGGGACACATCACCAGCATGCACACAGTTAAAATACCTCCCTACTGGTATGTCCATTTTTTTATTGATTATGGACCTCAAATGTTCCTGTATTCTTTCTTTCAGTGGCCTCACTGTCTTCCTTATATAGTACAAACTACAAGTGCACCATAGAATATAGACCACAAAGGAAGTTGTACAAGTGATAAATTCTCTCACTTCAATCTGTGTGTGTTATTAGGTAAGTTACAAATCAGAACCATGTTCATGTGTTTACACATTGCACCTCCACATTTATAGTTGCCCTTGGGCCACGAGGCTACACATTCTATTTGGTTCTTCTTTTTGAAAGAATTGACTACCCACTAACTTGTCCTGCAAATTAGCTGTACGTCTAAATGTGATTCTAGGTGTTTCTGGTAGTACAGTGCCTACTACGGTGTCACTCTTCAGTACATCCCAACTATTCCAAATGACACTACCAACTTGGCCAGCTATTGCATTATATTCTAAGGAACATGTGAAAGTATTTTTTCCTTTTCTTTGTTCTTATCTTTCTCTTTAATCAGTTCCATTTGTTTTGTTTTTCCTTATTTTAGCCAATGCCCTTTCCAAGATATTATCTTGATAACCTCTCTCTTTAAATCTTCCCAATAGTTCTTCTGCCTGTCTTTCAAATTCAGAATCTGAAGTGCAGTTCCTTCTGATCCTTGCCAGTTGTCCATATGGTATGGAATTTTTGAGTTTACTGGTGAAAACTGTCACTTCTAAGTATTGAATTGGTACTGGTCTCTTCTGTAACTTCTGGATCTTATCTGTGTCAGTCTTCACCATTCATCACCTTTGGGTACTTGGCGGAGGTCGCCTTGACCCTCTTGAGAACATTTTTTTGGATGGCTGGAGTGATGCACCATCACGCTGCCCTCGGGCGATGCTGTGTGGCGCTCGCGGGTTGGCTATTTAGTGTTGTCAGCTCCGCCCTCCACCAGTTCTTCATCTCCCACTGTCGAGGTCACCTTGTGGGACACTTGCAGCAAAGAAGTTTAAGGCCTACCTTGTGCACAGTTGTTTACTCTACTCCATCTTGATTATTTATCGACTGTGCTCGCAGTCCATCAACTTCCTATCTTCTGCGGTTCTGTTTGCCTACTCGATGTCGCCGGTAAGATTGTTCTATTATTTTATTTTGTCTTTGCGACATTGAGTCTAGTTTGGAGTTTCTTTTTTTCGTAGGTTATGTCTAGGTCTGAGGGCGGGAAGATTTCCAAGGCAGGGACTGACTTTGTCTGACGGTGTCTCTTATGTACGAACATAATAACATACTAAATTTGCCAGCAGATAAAGGGTTTCAGAGGTCTATCAAGTCTGCTCGAATGTGCAGCTAGCACCCCTTATCCTGCAGCTGCCCCTCCTTCCACCCTTCCCCTTCATTAACCCTCCCCTTGTCCTGTCCCATCCTCGCTTTGAAGCAGTCCACTGTTCTACTGCATACCACTTCTGCAGGTAACGCATTCCACCCAGCCACCACCCTCTCTGTAAAAGTGTCTCCTCATCTCCTCCTGAACCTTCCTCGCTCCAGTCTCATATCATGGCCCCTGGTGGCCTCCCCCTCTCTACTTTGAACAGCCCTCTGTACCTGTCTTGTTTATTCCTTTCATGTATTTAAAGGTTTCAATCATGTCCCCCTGTCTCTCTCTCCTCCAGTGAGTACATGTTCAACTCCTTCAACCTCCCTCATATGATAAGTCCCCAGACCCTTGATCATCTTTGTCGCCCTGCTGCACTCCTCCAGTAACTTAATGTCCCTTTTCAGATACGGACGCCAGAACTGCACGCAGTACTCCAGGTGTGGTCAACTAATGACCCATACAGTGGCAGAATCGCCTCCTCCTCCTTGAGGATATACCCCTTGCAATACAACCCAGCATTTTGTTGGCCTTTGCAGCTGCCTTCCTACACTGTGCCGAGTTGTTCATTGACCCTGTGATGAGCACACCCAGATCCTTCTCCTCCTCTGTCTGGGCTAGCTGCACTCCCCTAGCTGGTAAGTCCTCCTTGGGTTCTTCATCCCAAAATGCATCACCTTGCACTTTTGGCATTAAAGCCAGTTGCCAGGTGTCTGACCAGGTTTCAAGCTGCCAGATCATCCTGCAACCCCTGCCATCCCCTAGGTCATCCACCACCGCGCCAACCTTGGTATCATCAGCAAACAGACTGATCTTGCTCTTTGATGTCCCATGATATGTCTGCAATGAATATCCCAAACAACACTGGTCCCAACACCGAGCCCTGTGGGACACCACTCGTCACTGCCCTTGGGTGTGAGCTCCCCACCCACCACCACCCTCTGTTGCCTTCCCTGCAGCCAGTTTCCTACCCATCTCACCAGCATTGCACCTGCCCTGTGCCTACTAACTTCCTTCCCAGCCTTCCATGTGGCACTGGAGTGAATGCCTTACTGGAAGTCCAGATACAGGACATCCACTGCATGTCCCAAGTCCAGTTGCCTAGTTACCCAGTCATAGAACCCGACCAGGTTGGTTTGGCAGGATCGACACGTGTGAAGCCATGCTGTCTGCTGTCCTGTAGTCCTTTGGCCTCTAAGAGGCCACCAGCCTCTCCTTCAGGATAGTCTCCATTAGCTTACCCACGATGGATGTGAGGCTCACTGGTCTGTAGTTTCCTGGTTCATCCTTGGGCCACTCTTGTGGAGGGCACCACATGAGCCATCCTCCAGTCCTGAGGTACACCCGAATGTGTGAGGCATTAAATAGGTCTGCCAAGGTCCTGCAAGGACCTCTGCCAGCTCCTTCAGTACCCTGGGGTGGATGCCATCTGGGCCTGGTGCCTTGTCCACCCTCAGTGCCTTCAAACCCTCTCGAACTCTGTCCTCCATGATTTCCCATCTGTCACCACTTCCCCCCTCGTCTGCCATTTCACCCATCTTGGTGTCCCCCCTCTTCTCTTTAGTAAATACTGAGCAGAAGTACTCATTTAGTGCTTCCTTATCATACCCTGCTTCCACCCAACCCCTCCTTCCTAATCCTTACTATGTGGTCCTTACAGCTCCTTTTCTCCTGATGTACTTAAGAGTCCTTCTCCCCTTCTTAATGCCTTGTGCCAGCCTGAGTTCCGTAGATGCTTTGGCTCACCTACTGCCCTTGTCACCTCCTTGATTCTGTCAAGTACTCTCTCTGTCCTCCCCTCCTGTTTTCTTGTATTTCCTAAGGCAGCTCTTTTCTTCCTTACCTTTTCCATGACCTCCTTGCTCAACCAGCTCGGTTTCTTAGCTCTAGCCTTCTTGCTCTGGGCTTTGCAGCAGGTTTTGGTTGCCTCCACTATCCCCAACTTTATGAGCTCCCACCTCTGGTTAGTATCCATACTAGATTGAATTCTGGCCAGGTACCCTTTTACCACTTCCCCATCCTCCCAAAGTCAGCCCTCCTGAAGTCCAGCACTCTTGTGCCAGATTCCTCCTTCCTTGCCCATATCCAATGTGAGCCATACTGAGTGGTGGTCACTCCCTGACACGGTTCCTCCACTGCAAGTTCTCTCACAAAGTCCCCATTTGCCAGCACAAGGTCAAGGGTATTCCCTAACCTGGTTGGTTCACTGACCATTTGCAGCAGGAAGCTGTCCTGAAGGCATCCAGCAGTACCTGCTCCCTTCTGTTCCTGGTTGTTGGAGTGCTCCAGTCCACTTCTGGCATGTTGAAGTCCCCACAATCACCACACTACCCTTCTGCAGGTCCTCCTGATCTGTCCCGCTAGTTCCTGTCTAACTCCTCCATCTGAGATGGTGGCCTGTACACCACTCCCATTCTAAGACTCCTATTCTTGGAATCCTGAATTTGCACCCAAAGTGACTCTGTACTGCCCTCCTCCCTTCCTCCTTACACACTTCAGTCCTCCCTTCACATATAGTGCCACCCCTCCTTTCCCAGTCACCATATCCCTCATAAATAACCTGTTCCTGGTACAGACAGGTCCCAGTCATTATATTGGGTGGCCCATGTTTCGTGATGGCTGCAATGTCCACCTCTCCCTCTGCCATGAGAACCTGCAACTCTGCAGTTTCCTCCCAAGGCTCTAGCATTAAGGGTAACCACCTTCCACCCTTTTCCCTCTTCCCATCCTGCCCTCCTTTCCTAGCATCACCCCTAGCATTGTGGCCGTAAGTACTCCATCACTGCCACACGACCTTTGCCCTTCATGACATGGATTCATGTGACTCCTGTTTCTCCATGGACTGCTGGGTCATCTAGTATATCGCGTGGAAAATGGAGCGCGCATCCAACTTCGGGGTCAGGCGCGCACGCCTCTGGCCAAGCGGCCTCTCGGCCTTTCCTCCAGGTTCCCTCCCAGTTCTACACGGACCGAGGAGGAGGGGCTTCTGCCTCTTCTAGCCTAGCCTAGCAGGCGCCCCTCCATGGTGCAGGGCGTGCTCTGTCCCCCCTCCCGGGGACAGATGGCGAAGCCAGCAGCAATCTCTTCCAGGCAAAGGCTCCCCAGTGTTGCACCCGCGGCTTGGAAGGCCTGGGTCAGCACCATCCTCGTACACATCTGTCAGCGCTGTCTTGGGCCTCGGCGCTGTTTGCAGTGCCATGGGCCTGATGGCGCCATCGTCGGCGCTGATGGGGCTATCAGCACCATGGGAGGCTCTCGGCGACATCCTATCTGTTTCTTGCCCGGCGCCATTTGTGGTGCAGTGGTTGGCTATGGCACTGTGTCAGTTCTGGAGCCGTTCGTGGCTCGAACATGAACTGCGGCACCATGGGGTTTCGGGCCTCGGCACCAAGAGCTGTCCAGGGCCGTCATTGGCGCGTCTCTATCCTCGGCCACTTGCATGCCGTGAGGATGGGTTGGTGCCATGTGGGTAATCGACCTTGGCCGTTTGCGGTGCCGAGAAACGCAGTCGGAGCCATCATTGGTGCAGTTGCTGGTCTTGACACTGCTTGCAGTGCTGGGGTCGTGATGGCACTGTGACAGACTCCAGCTACGAGGCTGCCGCCCTTGTTGGGGCGTGTCCTCTTCTGGCACTGTTCACAGTGTGGGGGGGAGCACCAGTGTTGACTCTGATGCAGTCTCTGGTCCTGGTGCCCTGTTCTCAAGGGATGGCAGCAGGCGTCCACGCACTGTTTGGCACAGGACTTGATCTCTACCTCTTCGGAGGAGGAGGAGGAGTGGACTCTGAGTCAGGCGGGCAGTCTGGCTCCTGGAGTTGCCTGCTGGTGTGGACACCCTGGTAGTGTCCTCGACAGGCGGGAGTCACCCCCTCTGAGGAGCGGACAGTGACTGCTGGAGCCAGGGTCAGGGGTTCTGACCAGCAGGCAGTGGTGCAGGCCTCCGTTGCCCTGCAGCCTGGCCTCGGAGGGTTCTGTGACCCCTCAGCGGTGGTACTCCCTCATGTGGTGTGCCTGGATGCGCCCAACTTTGGGGCTGATCAGAGCACCCACGGGAGGAGAGGGTACTGCTCCCTGGATAGCTCCTTCAAGGCGACCTGGGCTGTCCAAGGCCTAGGCTGGCTCTCTCGAGGAGGGCACTCGGATTCGGGAGAGCCGAGGGGCATGGGCTCTGTGCTGCCTGTGTCTGGTACCCACCTGGGCTCTGAGAGAAGCCATAGTGCGGATCTCGCTCTTCCCCCTCGGTTTCCTTGAGACGGCACCGTTCTTTGGAGGTAGGGGACTGTCCTTCAGAACCTACATGACCCCGGTCACCTCACGGGGATTCTTCCAGGCGCAGCCAAGGCAGTTCGAAATGGTTGCTCAGCTGTCAGCTACGGAGTCTTCGAGAGCACCTTCTTCCCTAGGGCTCCCGGTGCGCTCCTAGCCCAGGTGGAGGTCAACCGATCCCCATTGTCGGTTCTGCCCTATTCCTCTGCCACCTTCTCCTCATGCTCCCAGGCATTCATCGTCCCTAGCGGGCCTCTCTCCTGGGAGCAGTTCAGAGCTCAGGCTGCTCAGTTTCCCTTTACTTTTTGAAATTTAACTTTATTAATTTTCCAAAACCAAAATACAAACCACACATCATGACACTAAAACAGTTACAGAAAATACATGGTACAACATAAAGCTCCTCTCCTCCTCTCCCCCCCAAACAACCCCCCAGAAACCTCCCCAACAAAACCCAAGAAGGAGACCCCCAACCCCCTCACCTAACCTCCCCCAAACCAGTGTGTGCCAGAATTACAAAACTTCAGGACTGGATGTACAACATAATAAACCATCCAAACTGCCTTCAATCTCCCAAAAAAAAAAAAACACAGTTCAATCAGAATCCCAAGTAATCCAGCAATTATTATAGGCCACAGAGAGAAGGTCAAAATCATTGATGAAGGTATAAGGAGTACAACCTACCCGCTTTTCTGAAAAAAGTCCATACGATTTTAAGCTGGCTGCAATCTCAGCATTCAGGCACACAGAAAGCTCACCCAGCCATTCAGCGATGACAGAGCCAGCTGATCCGTCCAGTGCCCTAGAACTAATCGGCTTGACCACGAAGCAATCAATGCCATATGATAGCGGCGTTCCGCACTATCAACATTGGCGTAATCGCCAAAATACAGACCTCGGGAGTAAAGAATTGGAAGACCTAGTAGTGGGTCTAAATTCTCCGAATAGAGGACCAGAGAGGGAGACCCTGTTACAGCTCCAAATATATGCAAGAGTCTCTTCACCCAGCATACATCTGGAACAAAGGGAGAGGGAGCTTTTAAGCTGGAAAAGCTTCTTGGGGGTGTAGTACATGTTATTTACAATATAGTATTGGGTGAGCCTTAATCTGTCTTGAGTATGGAATCTATGGAGGTCTCTCAGATGCGAGACCAGTTCAGGCTAGAGTCCGGAAAGAGGAAGACCAGATCTTAGAACCCATCACAGGCTCCGAGACCTTATAGTTCAGGAGAAAGGAATATATTAGTGAGATGGCATGTGTTTTGGAGGCAAGAGTTATCACTTGAGAAAGGAAAGGTCGAACTACCGATTCTCTATATTGGGTGCCAAATTTACTGGCAATAAGGTGTCTCAATTGGTATACCTTAAAGATTCTGACATTAGGAATAACATATTTATCAAGAATGTCAGTGGACGAGAGAAGGGATCCGTGATCAAAAAAGCACTCTATACGAGCCTCCTTAACCTGAGGAAGCCAATCAGGAGTGAGCATTGTATTCCCCCACCTTGATATTGGGATTAAGCTGTAATCGGCTGACCAAAATCCTCTTTCGAATATTTTAGAAACCGCATACACTGTGAAAGGGACTTGAGGGATAGGAGGATTGTGTGGTCCGTTACTAACTGTGTAAGCATAGAGTAGGGAGTATAAAAATAGCATAGGGATCAACTCCAGAATCTCGCAGAATCGACTTCTCAATCTGAATCCAAATCGGAAAGAGGGGAAGCGACCGCAACCATTTCCTAATTTGGCCAGATCCGCCCAATAATAGAGTAACAAGTTAGGAAGCCGTAAAACCACCCTTGTTTTTGGGTAGGGATAGTTTAAAAAGGAATGCAACTCCCTTACCCTGCCAAATAAAATTGGAAACATCCCATGGAACTGTTGGAGAATGCAAATAGGGAGCCAAAGATTTAATAAATTAAGAGGGTAGAAAATACGGGAAGAACATTCATTTTAATAATATTAATTCAGCCCCAGAGAGAGATAGGAAGAGCGACCATCGCTTGCAGATCCTGCTGAACATGGCTCTTAAGATCATCCAAATTGAGCTTCCTAAGCAAGGAAGGGTCCGTGAGAAATGGATCCTAGATATTTAATTGATTTAGGAGACCACCTCATCCCAAATTAACCAGATCTGACTTACATGTATGGATATTCAGTGGAAGATCTCCGATTTGGAGATATTCAACTTATACCGGAAAGGACCCCAAAGTGTCTGATAATCTCTAACATATCCTAGGGACTCAGCTGGATGTTCAACATGCAGAAGAATATCATCTGCATACTGAGAAGAACCAACCTCGCTTGTACACAAGGCACCCTTTAATAAATGGAGAGGATTTAAGTTTAATGAGAAGAGGTTCTAAATAAAGATTGAACAAAAACGGTGAGAGGGACAACCTTGCCTAGTACCGATATAACCCAAACTGTGAAGAGAAGAGCCCATTGCAATATATCTTAGCGAGGGCATCTGTAAAGAGTCTGGACCCACTTGAGGAAGGAGGCAGGGAACCCCATCCTAGTCATCACTGCCCAGAGAAAACTCCAATCTACGCTGATCAAAGGCTTTCTCAGCATCCAGCGAAACCAGAGCCATTGGAGTTAAAGCTGCACCAGCATGCTGAGAAATATGAGACAGGGTTCTAAGATGGTCCGATGGGGATCGAGAATGGACAAAGCCTACCTGCTCTGGACTGATAAGTGAGCCCAAACCCCTTTCACACGCTCGGCCAGGATCTTAGAGAGAATCTTCATATCGTAATTTTGAGAGAGATAGGCCGTAACTCGCCGGATCAGTGGGAGCTTTGCCCAGCTTGAGAATCAAGATCACGGTAGCTTCTAAGAAGCGTAGGGTCTATGACGGGTGAGGAGAAAAGCTGCTCATAAAGTTTAAGGAGCATCGGAGTCAGCTCCTTCGAAAAGATCTTATAGAAGTTGGCAGGGAATCCGTCTGGACCGGTGCCTTGTCCAGAGCTAAGGAGGCAATGACACCTTCTATTTCAGAGAGAGAGATTGGGACAGTTAAGGCCTTCCTATGGGATGGCAAAAACTGTGGGATGTCAATATCGGCCAGATATGTATCTATATCTGGGGAGGTGCAGGGGTGTAGGGCGGACTGTAGAGATCTCGATAATAGTCTTCAAAATCAGACAATTTCTTTGGGAGGTTTGAATGATACCAGCGGGCATTTGCAGGGCCGATTAACCTGGAACCCTCTAGTGTGTACTAAGCCGTAAGGCCAACAGTTTCGCTTTCTCACCGTGATCAATATATTTAGCCTGGGTTTTAATCCAACAGTATTCGCCTTGTCCTTAAGAAGATCAGCGTATTCATTCTTTAGCTAAAGAGCCTCAAGAGAAGATACCGATGGAGCAGAGGGTTGAGCAGCCTCACACTCCTTGATTTTATTCAGCAAAGAAAAGCCTTCACCTGCAGCGCTTTTTCCTTTGCCGAGGCTAAATTGATTAACTCCTCTAAGGTAACATTTTAAGAACACCAGACAAGGTCAAATCTTGAAATGGATCGAGGTTGTCCGCCAGAAACAGGGAAATTAAAGATTTAATTTGCGACACTATCTGGGGATCTTTAAGGAGCTGAGTATTAAGCCTCCAGGCAGTATCTTGACGAAACTCGGGATCAAGAGAGACTTTAATCAAACACACGCATGGTCAGAAATAATTATCGGCTCAATACCTGACTGAAGGAGGCCGAGAGAAGATCTGATCTGAGCAAAATAGTCTATCCTTGACCATGACCTATGAGGCTGGGAAAAAGGAAAATGCCCAAAGAGAAGGATTAGAGAGCAGCCAGGATCACATAAACCAAGCATATGTGAGAAATCCTGCAGCGCTCTCTGCGAGGTAAGGGCTTGGGCAACCAGGGATCCCTACCTAGGGAGTGGAAGGTGGGATATTCCAGTCTCCCCCAGGATAAGTTGAGAGGGAAGCAAGGCACTAATTTTATCTGAGAGAGCAATTAGAAACTCAGGGCTCCCGACAGGGCCATAAATTGAACCTAAAACTACTGCATTCCCATTGAGGGAACCTTGATCAAAACAAATCTCCTCCGGTCCTCTACAACCAAGTCTTCGAGAATAGGACATGTTTTTAATAAGTATTGCAACCCCTACTGGAACTAGACCCACTTGCTACATAAGTCCTGAAAAACCAGACCTAGCTAGCCACTTAGTCTCTGCACCAGTCAAATTGGTTTCTTGTAGCAATAAAACATCTGTCTGCAACAGCGCACAATGACTGAAAATCTGGGTTCTCTTGACCTCTCTCTGAGCCCAGCACATTCCACGACATTACTTTAATAGCACACATAGCCATTTTAGGAATCTTATCAAAGGGGAAAGAAGTATGAGAATCCAGAAACAGGACAAAAAAATAAGCACATCCGAACCCCACCCCCATTCATCTTCAGCTTGCCATCGGAGTCCCTTAAAGGTAGTCCAGATTGAACAGAGACTACTATGATGATCCAGACCAGAGCAGGTTGCGACTGACAAGCCAGCCCCCCCACCAAACTACAGACCCCAAAATACCATCCCCCAACTTGCCATGGAAAGCCTTTAAAACTAACCTCAGTCTAACAGAATATATTACAGTCGAGCTGCTAGCCTGTACCAAATGAAGCCGGGCAAGCTGGCCCTCCACCACCTCACCCCCTCCCCACCCCCACGCCCCACCCTCCCAGCCCTCCCCAAAAAAAACCCTTGATCTCCACTAAGTAACTATGTACACCCTGGCACCAGAACTGGGGGACAACAATTCCAACCCAAAAGTCCAAAGTTCTGAGAGCCAGACCCAATCATGAATCCCAGATGACCCATCACGAGGAGCCAATCCACAAAAGGAAAACTTTGACAAATATCCCACTGATAAAAGATCAGTATCAGCCAACACAAAAGGGACAACCGGGAACCCTGCAGATGGGTCAGGATTGGCATCCCCCCCATAGGCTCCGCAACTCAGCTGTTGCAGGAGCCGGGCCCAATATCTGCCCCCCATCACCGACTGCCAAATCAATAACAGCGTACGATCAACTAGCGGTCCAACATAAATACAGCCTCCACTACTCAGATTTCAGGAAGAAAGACCTCTAACAGAAAAGGCTAACTGTTACTCACCCCTGGTATAAGCTGGCAGGACATACCGAGCACAGGCAAACTGGGCCTTGAAACGGAGCTCACAAATACCACAAGGCCATAATGTTTCCAGGGGCCCATTATAACCAGGACCAAATTGGGTCCAACACCTAAACCCATAACTCCGGAAACCTTACCCTGGAGCCTGGTTCCGAAAAGACGGAAAGGCGAAAAGCAGGCAGACCGACCCTCATCCACTCAGCCTCCATGGATCTCACCAATTGCAAGGCTCAAGGACCGGCCAGAGCAGGTAAGGAGTTCCAGTCAGGAAAAAAGGGGTACTAGAAATGAGGACCGCTACCAATGGGGCTACCGGGAAAAAAAAATTTTCTTTTTCTTTTTTATACACTATATAATATCTCTATTCCATGTATAACAGTCCACCAATGCAGTGAAACTCCTATCTCTCAGCCATTAGCCTTGAAGAGGTCAGGAAGTCTGGTAGCCAAGTCCTTTTGAGCCTCGGGAGTCGAAACTGTGAGTAGTCCCACTGATGGTAACCTTGAGAACAGCGGGTATAACATCCTAAAGGGGATGGACGCAGCTATCAGCTTTTGCACAGTTGGTGGAATGCTGCTCTTTTAACTGCATTTCTTTAGGAAGGTCCTGGCACTCGAATTTTAGCTGACCCCACATTATTGCCTGGAGCTCTCGGGCTTTAGAGAATACATGCTGCCTCTCTATATAACTAAGAACTTTATAATTATTGGCGAGGGGGAACTAGGTGGTGGTTGAGGCCTCAAGGAGCGGTGTGCCTTCGAGATGATATTGGGGTTGATCGAGAGGGCCCAACTATCTTGACTAGAAAGCACTGCAGAAAAGCCATAAGATCCGGACCCTCTTCCATCTCCAGTAGGCCCAAAATTAAGAGATTGTTCCTCAGTGTTTGCGGCTTCCAAATCTTGACTTTCAGTTGAAGCCTCCGTATTTGTTGGGTCAGCCCTGCCACCTCCGCCTCGGTCTTCCCTCTCCATTGCTCCAATGTGAAGATTTTAGCCTCTGAATCTGATACCCTCATAGTGAGGGAGGAAAGGTCGCCCGTAGTGATTTCAGCTCGATGTAATGTCCTGGAGCAAGCTTAAGAACAGGCCAAGTTCTTGCATAAATTTCTCCTCGTAAGCAGCCCCGACGACTGATTCTTGTCTCCTGATTTTTCAGATCCTGTGCCCAGCTGATTGCGCTGCTTCTTCGGCTGTTTTTCAGGAGTCGCAGGCGGCGATGTTTAGCCGCGGCCTCGCCTTCTATCATCCACCTCCATCTCTTCCTTAAACCTCTCATACTTATAAAATTCACTGAGGGTTAGAGAACAAGTTTTAGGCACCAGCACAAGCAATCTGGCGAGTTTTGGTGGGTCAAAAACAGCAAAATGTGGCAGTTGGGACAGGTTAGGAGAGAGCATTAGCCCCTGCTGCCATTCAACTCGCTGCCATCACGTGACTCCCAGTTTCCCTTTTACGTTAGGGCAACGGACAGACAGGTTTTTCATCCAAGAAGATCAAGAATTACGGTAGGTACATAATTTCCATTTCTTCCAGGGTATGTCATACATTGGATTATTCCAATTGAAAATTCGAGCTGTCACAGTGGCGTATGCATACATCTGAAGAGCAGGCAAATTTAAGCCTCCCTTATTTTTTGTAACATTAATGTGGGCCACTTGATTCGAGGTTTTTCCCAGCCCAGACAAATCTTGCAAAGACTTATTCCAGGAGAGAAAGTACATTCCATCTGGCATCATCGGTATGGTCTGAAAAGATATAGCAGCCTTGGAAGAACATTCATTCTAATAAGATCCACCTTAGAATATAATGATAAATGAAGTTGGGACCACTGATGTAGATCAGACTCTATGTTTTGTGTTAGAGGTTCATAGTTTACCATAGTGAGCTGCATTAACTGGTTTGGTAACTGTATGCCTGATATTTTATCTTGATGCTGTTCCAGCGCAGAGGCAAACTACCCTTTAGTGTCTGTGAGGGGAGAAATGAAAGGTGAGAACTTCCATTTAGAAGAATTTATTTTATATCCTGAGAATTGAGCAGATTGCTCAAGTACCTCCATATTGCTGGAATAGAGGACTCTGGATTCGATACTGACAGTAAAATGTCATCCGTGATATAAAGCCAACTTCCACCATTGATTGCCCAACTGAATGCCCCTCAATTTTTTCTGATTTTCAAGCATCATAGCCAAGGGTTCAATATAGATGGCGAATAGCAAAGGTGATAGGGAGCATCCTGTCTAGTGCCTCGCTGTAACTTGATAGGAGGTGTGATACCGCCATTAAGTTTTATATAAGCCCTTGGTTCAGAATATATTTGCTCCAGCCAATTCACAAATTCCTTCGAAACCCAAATGACATTAGTGTTTCCCATAAAAGCTCCGGGACACCCTGTCAAAAGCTTTACAGGCATCTAAACTGACTAAAGCCGAGGGATTAGCTGAGTTAGCCATATAATCCATCAAGTGGATTGTTCTTTGTACATTATCTGCAGTCTGGCATGCACAGAAATCCTGCCTGATCTGGATGTATTAGGGTAGGCAGTATAGTCTCTAACCTATGGGCCCATATTGCCATGTACATCTTATAATCATTATTTAAAACGAAATGGGTCTGTATGACTCTAAATTTAATGGATCTTTACCTGGTTTCAGTATAGCTGAAATGGCCTATATAACCATGAGGGTGAGGGGCACCTCTAAAAAGTATTTCATCGGCTGGATCAGTTTTCAAAGAAATGTCTTATACCATTTGGCTCCAAAAGCCGTCTTGGCCTGGGCTTTTTTAATGTTTTAGAATTTTAACTGCTTTGTGGATCTCTATAGTGGAGATAGGGCATAGAAGTGAAGCCTGCTGGGATTCCAGACAAGTGTGTAAGTTAAGGGGACAAGAAATGTTTTATATCCTCGGGGAGGGGAGTGTCGGATCAGAGTACAAATCTGCATAATATCATTGGAATGCTTTCAGAACTGCAGGGTTTTATTAAGAACATCTCCTGTTAAGGGGTCTCTAATCTTTGTAATAGTGGTAGTCTGCTTAAATCCTCTAGTATGCCTAGCTAAATTTCTGGTACATCTAGGACCTCCCGTAATAGTATCTTTTAAGATATAATAAAGACATTTAGCTCTTTATATTTTAAAATGGATTGTTATTCGATTGAGTTTGTCTAAGCTCAGGTTGTAAGCACATTCCCCTCTGCCTCTCTTCTGCTGTAATTCTTGTAGCTTATCTTGTAATATTTTGTATCTGGATTCTCTCTGTTCATTTAGTCTGGAGGAATAAGAGATAATCTCTCCTATAACCACAACCTTCAGAGTATCCCAGGGATAGTAGCTGAAACAGAAGGGTCTCGTTCTCCTCTAAGATTTGTGTGATGCTATCTACAATTCTGGTCTTAAACACTGGATCCTTCAAAGAGAAAGGTTCAGTCTCCATAAAGTTGTTTTATGAGTTTTGTTTAATTCCACCTCAATTAAGAGATATATATGGTCTGAGAGGAGGCGAGCTTCAGGGGTATATCTTGGATCATATCTAAGTGCTCTGTAGAAGTAAAAAATAATCTATTCTAGTTGATGTGTGAAATCTAGGGAGACAAAGTGTGTCCCTCCACAGAGGGGTAGAAATGGCGCCATATAGCTGTAAGACCCATCTTAAGTATCTGGGTTTTAAAAGTTTTTGAGTGGAAGTAAATCTATGTTGTTTAGGGAAAGTGAGTCTTTCTATGAAGACATTATTAAGTTGAAGTTGCCTCCTATCAGCATTACCCCTTTGCTTTTCAAGCA
The DNA here is from genome assembly GCA_016271365.2 of Neoceratodus forsteri. Classification (NCBI taxonomy): domain Eukaryota; kingdom Metazoa; phylum Chordata; order Ceratodontiformes; family Ceratodontidae; genus Neoceratodus; species Neoceratodus forsteri. The sequence goes on from CM057454.1 coordinate 436,621,809, forward strand.
GTCTATTAAAGAACTGTCTCAGTAGTGAGGAGATGCTCCTGGTGGCAGATAAACACTCTCCATTGTCACGTCAGTCTCTTAACCACCCTTGTACTGTGACAAAATGCCCATTATTATCTGAATAGACCTCTCCTTTAGTGAATGGAGTAGTATTTGGAATCAAATAGCCACTCCATGCCTTTTCCCCAACTTACTAGATGAAGAAAAAACAGTGAATCTGCCACCCTGCAGCAAGCTTAGCATGGTCCCCTTACGTACAAATGTGTCTCCTGTAAATAAATGCAGTCACGCTCTGCTTCTGCAGAATAATGTTGTAGTCTAGCTCTTTTATGGGATGATTAATGCCATTAATATTTAATGACAATATCTTAGTTTCTAATACTATATTATGTTTTCATTTGATAAAGCATTACTTAATATTGCAATTTCTCCTTCCACCACTCACCCTCCAATCTCCACAAGGATCTACAAAGTCTCCATGATGTCCTAACAATGGTTCAACAAAAAATATCTATCTTGTCTTAGATATCCTGTCATCCGACCAGTGCCACATAATCTAACTAAAGTGTTCTTACCGTCCCTTATCAACCAAAAATAACTAATTATCACATATATAACTGTAACTAGCCACTGTAAAATGCTAACGTAGGTGGTGTATCCAGTAATCTGGAAGGACAGCTGTCCAATAATGATTGACAATAAATCAAAAACATATATACGTACAAGTATTACTTTTAGTATTATTCTGTATTGTAAAAGCATTAGGACTTCCAAATGTGAGGACAGAAATAAAAACTCCAAATTTCCAGTAAAACTGCCCAGGAGCATTTGAACTCTCCTAAAGTGAAGGAATCCTTATGTAACCCCTGCAAATGGGGGTTCCCAAAAGACTTCAGGAGCTTGCTTGAATGCTCAAGCCTGAATGGTGTTTGCATTTAAGCCATTTATCAGTGAGTGTTTTTAGAACCTCTGGTACTGTCTCTTTAAGAGCTGTCTGCTTGCAGACATAATTAGTTTGTATGGGGGACTGTGTGTTTCTTTGATTGAGTACCACTCAAGCTGCTGCAATTCACTTCATTTTTGCAGTCACTAAGAGTGCAAAGGAACCTATCTGAAAGATGTAACTGTTTGCCAGAAATTATTTAGAGTAATAATGAAATTACAGTTTGTCTAACCTGCTTTCTTTGCAGTCAGAACTGTGTCTGCTAGTTCCCCATTCTAGTTTTGAACTGCTGAACTGGACCAATCAGTGTGGGTAAGCTAGCTCTAAAATGGTGCCTTGGACGTAATCAGAACTTGACTCATAATCTGAGCCAGCCACAAGAGGATTGTATGGGCAGTGACTCTGGGAGATGTAGTTTAGACTTCAGTGCCTTTTGGACCAACAGCAGCAGTCTATTGTGAGTGACAGCCAATCCAGTCAAGAACTGGGAGGAACTCCAAGGAAGTGCCCGTTTTGTCGGGTTGGAGTTTGAGTTGAGCTTTGGCAGTGAAGAAGGAAGGAGCCTGTGCTTTCAGTGTGCAGTTTTAGTCAAAAAGCGTGTAAGGCCCAGAGTTCCGGTTCTGCAGCTTGTTAGGACTGAATCAGTCCTGTGAAAAGAATCAAGGATCTCTGAAGAGTAGAAACCAGGCTCACCCTGTAGAAGACAGGAAGAATTGCTGAAAATTGCACTTCGGTCTGTCAGGAACTGAATCTGCTGTGTGTTCTCCCGGTATTGTGCAGTAATTGCGATCGGGATACAGATGCACCTGCCTGGTATAGTGCTTTCTTTTATATGGATTGTGAAGAGGTTTGTGTACCTCAAGTGAGCCCTGCTGACATTGAAGGACCCTATCTTATTTGGAGGTCGTGAGTACTAATTCAGGTCGCTCCCTGTTGAATTGCCACATTACATCCAAATGGAATTACTGTACTGCTGACTGTTTACTTCTCCTTTTCTCTGTGAAAGGGCCCTACCAGCTGCCACGGTTTGGACTAGCCACTAGGCTTGGGTACCCAGGGACAGTAACTGATGAGATAGGCCTGTGCACAGAGCCATAGGTAGATTATTAGAGTGATAAGCTAATTAACCTGATTTCCCTGTCCTGTTATATCCCCTAAATAAATCAGAGCTGCTTGTTTCAGCAAAGTTATACTGCCTGAGGTATTTGTCTATGTTAAAGTACTGTACTGTGATTGTTGCACTGTATCTCATTTACAGGAGGTCCCAGTGCCGGAACCAGACCTGGGGGTAAGTGTATACTGTGAAGGTAATTCTGATATATTGTGTGGGCCACTAGTGGGAAGAAAGGGGGTTGCAGTGTCCCAGAGGGCTGTGAATGCTAGTTTAACTATTGCAAACCCTGACCTCTGGGTGGAGGCACCGCCATTGGATCCAGGCCCCTCAACCTGTTAGTGGCAAATCAGGCAGGGTAGTAGCCCTGGGATAGCGCCATCTAGGGGTTACATCTTGGAGGCTCACCGCTGGGATTGTGTGTCCTCTAGTGGCCATATTTACGAACCACTGTTAAGAAAAAATGGGCACCGACAGAAGTGGCTGTGCACGGCTGGTGGAGTGGTACTGGGAGGAGATCGACCCCAAAATGCTATGCTTATCCTGGACATCCCCTGGGTATCAATACGGACACTGTGCAGGGAGTACTTTCCAAGGTGGAAGGTTTACAAAACCCTGTGGTGGTGGGTCGGCATGCTAATCTGCTCACCCACACTTTCCTGGCCCTAGTAGAGTTTAAGGATCCCATAGATAGCTCCAAAGTGCCACAGACCATTACCCCAGAGGGAGCCCTCACTGCTTGAGAGTGATAACTAAGGACAGTAAAGACCGGTGGGGAATCAGCCCCACCACTATCTGAAACTTTTGAGGAGAAATTTGCTGAATGGTTGCTGGGAGAGGGAAAACTGTGGAGGACTTGAAGAAACTATTCTTGCCACCTGGGGTGTTCCTCCCCAACACCCTCTCCTGCTCCAGTGCCTGTAATGGTGGCTGAACCAATGCAGACTCTATTTCTGCACCTGCCATTAGTCACGACTCTTACCGAAGGTTGAGGATCTTCTCTGGCACCCTCCCACCCCCAAGGGAGGATGACTGGGAGACCTGGATAGACTATGTTGCCCCCAAGTGCTAGAATGGCAATGCTCGAAGGCGAAAAGCGAAAGAGGGTTAGTGAGAGCCTCCGAGGTCCTGCCCTGGCTACCATCCGTGCAAACGGGCCAGTAACCCTGAAGTTACTGCACAGGCCTATCTTGAGGCCTTGGAGAATGTGTATAGGAGCCCAGATTCTGATGAGGACCTATGGTGGAGAGTAAGAAATGCACAACAGTACCAAGGGGAGTTGTTTGTGTATGTCTCGGCTGGAAAATTGTTGCAAGAATGCCTCAGAAAGGGTAGTTTGCCAGCGATTGAACTGGACCAACCAGACTGGACAGAATCCTTAAGTCTGCCCCTTCTCAGAACTGCTGTTGCTTCAGTTACGCCTGGCAACCGACTGGAATCCCCACCCTCCAATGATGAGTTAAGAGAGAAATTCGAGGAGTTGAGAAAAGGCGACCTCGGGAGGTACCTGCACCAACAGCTGTGGCTACGACCAGTGACTGAGGGTGACCCATCAAGTGAAGTTCAGGGGCAGAGGTTGACAGTCAATGAGTGCTCTGACAAGGAAAAGATATGCCACAATGGGGCGAACTGTTGAGAGAGATCCGGGAATTCAAAAACAGTCCTTTATGAAGGCCACGCCTGCAAGTATGGGCCCTGACCTATATCCGACTGCATCTGCTATGGGGTGGGGTACCCACCCATGTATCTCCTGCTGATAACAGCTCCAAACTCAATTCCTTGACCATGAAGTGGAGAAACTGACAGATGTCTCCAAATGCTTATCATGCCAGACAGAGATGGCACCCAGGTTTCCAGTTAGTAATACCCCGCCCTGGCTCCCAGTGTGGCGCCTCGGCCAGCTCAAACTCCAGAAAGTATGTTTTGCTATAATTGTGGGAAAGATGGGCACATGAAAAGGGAATGCCAGTCCCCAAAGACACTGACAAAGTTGCATATAGGCTACAAGGAGAGCTTCGAGAAGAAATCAGTGGTTAAGAGGTGCACGACATGATCCCAGTGAGGGCACCAAAAATGCTAATTCACGTCCCTTTTGTGGAAGGTCAGTTGCCCAGGCCCCCACTACCGCCTCTCCAGACTGGTCCAGAATAGTGGGTCCCTCCATGGAGACCACTGTAAAGGTGAATGGAGTGTCTACAAGAGCTGTATTAGACAGTGGCTCCCAAGTGACAATTATGTTCCAGGATTGGTATCAGAAGCATTTGTCAGACGTACCCTTACAACCATTAGAAGGACTGCATGTATGGGGGTTAAGTGAGAAGGCCTACCCCTATTCGGTATATCCGAATTTGGCTGTCTTTCCCCACCTCCGTGGCTGGAGTGGCCGAACAAGTAGAGACCCTAGCCTTAGTGTGTCCCCCACTGGACTGTATGATGGTGTCCTTTGTTGATTGGAACAAATGCTCATATGTTGGAAGGCTGGCACAGTTGTGTTATGAAAAACAGGGGTCAAAGACTAGTAGAGCTTTAAGAGTTCCGGCTTTAATTAAGAAGGCCTGTGAGGCACAGAGAGATGCTGAAAAATAGAACCAGAGGAACCGGTCGAATTGTATGGAAGAAGGATCCTGAGTCTCTGATCCTGGCGCCAAATGCCCAGTGTACCTTACAGGGAGAGGTCCGTATCAGAAAGGATGTTAAGAATAAAATATTAATGTTGGATGCACCAGGCGATGGAAAATTGCCAGAGGGACTGCTGGTCAAGCCTAGTATTTTGCCGCTAGAGCCCATGCTTATGCCAGAAGGGTAATGGTCCAAGTTCATAATGTGTCTGAAAGAGACATTCGGTAAACAGAGGTTGCATCCTGGCTAATGTGCATTGTGCAGACACTGCAGTGCTACCAGCAGCAAGAGTTCAAATAAGAATGACAGAGTAACGCCTGACTTGTTTGATTTGCGACTCCCGCTGCCAGCTGAATGGAAAGTGAGGATCAGTGAGAAAGCTTGCCCAGAGGACCAGGTGTTTTCTTTAAAGGAATGGGATGTAGGATGCGTGCAGGAGCTGAGCACAATATCCGGCTGCATGACGAAAGACCATTTACGTGAGAGGTCTCGGCACGCTGGCACCTGCTGACATAGATGATGTGAGACGGCATCTGCAGAGATGTTAGCTGCTGGTGTAATACAAGAATCCAGAAGTCCTTATGCTTCCCCATTGTGGTAGTGAGGAAAAGAATGGAACAGTAAGGATGTGTGTGGATTATCGCACCTTAAACCGGCGGACTATCCTGATCAGTACACAATGCCCCGCATTCAGGATGCTTTGGACTGCCTAAGCGGGAGCAAGTGGTTCTCTGTGCTGGATCTCCGCAGTGGGTACTACCAGATCCCGATGGCCCCAAAGGACCGTTGAGAAGACGGCCTTTATCTGTCCGCTTGGCTTCTATGAATTCATGAGGATGCCTCAAGGGATTTCAGGTGCCCCAGCCACTTTTCAACCATTGATGGAGCGTGCAGTGGGGACATGAACTTACTAGAGTGCCTGGTATACCTAGATGATGTTATTGTGTTTGGCAGCTCACTGGAGGAACATGAGAGCAGATTATTTAAGGTATTGGACCGACTGGAGGACTTGGCCTTAAACTGTCCATTGATAAGTGTCAATTCTTTCAAACATCAGTAAAGTATGTGGGACACATAGTATCCACCGAGGAATAGAGACCCACCTAAGTAAAGTTGAGGCCTTGACCACCTGGCCACAGCCCAAAAATCTAAAAGAACTGCAAAGATTCCTGGATTCTGTGGTTATTATCGGCATGCTCATCAAGGACTATTCAAGAGTGATCCGCCTTTACTTAACCTTACTCAAGGTATCCCCAACCCACAAAAATACCAAAAGTCAAGCGTCCCTCAAGACTGAAAGAGTGTATTTTCATCCGAGAGAAGTATTTGGAGTCTGCTTGGACTCCTGATTGTGAGACTGCTTTTCATGAGATCATATATCAACTTACCCATGCTCCTGTGCTGGCCTATGCCGATCCAAGAAAACCTTCGTCCTGCACACTGATGCTAGCTTGCAAGGGTTGGGGCTGTGTTGTACCAAGAGCACGAGAATGGCCTGAGACCAGTGGCCTTTGCCAGTAGAAGCCCTGACCCCATCCGAAAAGAACTATCCTGTACATAAGTTAGAGTTCCTAGCTTTGAAGTGGGCTATTGTTGACCAATTCCATGAGTACTTGTATGGGGCTAAAATACTAGTAAAAACTGACAACAATCCTTTGACCTATGTGCAGACCTCAGCTAAGTTGGATGCCACTGGCCATAGGTGGCTTTCTGCATTATCTACATATGACTATGCTCTCGAATACGAGCAGGTCTGAACACATAGATGCTTGATGCTCTCTCCCGAGAGCCTGTTCCCCAGAATGATTGGGTCCGATTGGCAGAACCTGACATTCGGGCACTCTGCGGAAGTTTGACAGGAGGAACAAATGTCCCACGGGCACGAGTGGACTGCATGGTGGATTGCTTGGGAGCCTCTGAGAATTGCATACCTGCTGCTTGTGCCACTTTTCTGCAATAGACATTGGTGCACTGCCTCAGCTGGACAATGACAGTATTCAGGCGGCTCAATCCGCGATCCCATGATCAAAGCAGCTTTAGAAGCCTCTATGCAGGAAAAGATGTGTCCAAATTACGCTCCACTGATTTGAGAACTGCACTGTTATACAAAGAAGGTCCTAAGTTGAAACTGATCAATAAACTGTTATACAGAGAAACAGTAGACAGAGGGGGACAAGTAAACAAACAACAACTAGTGCTGCCCACTGCCTTTCGAGGACTCAGTACTGAGGTCCTTGCACAACCACATGGGGCACCTTGGTATAGACAGAACACTTGACTTGGTGAGCTCCAGATTCTGTTGGCCTAAGATGGGGGCTGATGTGGAGCAACACATTCGAACTTGTAGTCGCTGCTTACAGAGGAGCTTTGCCCCAGAGGCTGCCCCTTGTTAACATCACCACCAGTGCACCCATGGAGCTGGTCTGTAGTGATTTTCTGAGTTTGGAGTCAGATCAAAGAAATATCAGTAATGTGCTGGTGGTCACTGACCATTTCACGAGATATGCCCAAGCTTTCCCCACCAAAGACCAGAAAGCATCCACTGTGGCCAAAGTACTTGTAGAAAACTTTTTGTTCACTATGGGGCTCCACAAAGAATCCATTCTGATCAAGGGAGAGACTTTGAGAGTCGTCCTGATCAAAGAGATGCTTTCTCTGTGGGGATGCGAAAGTCCAGAACCACTCCTTACCACCCCAGGGACCCACAGCCTGAACGCTTCAACCGCACTTTGCTAGATATGCTGAGGGCACCTGCACCCAAGGACAAGCCTAGATGGAGCCAACAAATTAGCACCCTGGTACATGCTTATAACTGCACCAAAGTGATGCCACTGGATTCTCCCCTACCGCCTGATGTTTGGAAGAAGCTCGACTACCAGTAGATGTGTGTTTTGGGGTCTCTCCTGATGGGGTTCAAGCTGACAAATATTTACAGTATGTGCAAAAGTTAAAGGCCCAGCTAACTCATGCGTACCAACTGGCTCAAACCATGGCTGCCAAAAGAAATCTGGCCAACAAAGAAAGGTATGATAAAAGGTGAAAGCACAGGAACTCCAGGAGGGAGATCGGGTATTGCTAAGAAATCTGGGACTGCATGGCAAGCACAAGATTGCTGACAGATGGCACCATCTCCCTCACATTGTAGTGGGCAAACTAGATGATCTGCCAGTGTACAAAGTAAGGCCTGAGAATAATTCAAAGATGTAAAAACAATGCATAGAAATCATTTACTGCCCATTGGACAAATCTTAATTGAGTCTGAGCCCCTAGAAGATGCCCCTCTGGACCAGTGACTAGAGCTGCTGCTAAGAAAAGATCAAGAAAGTCTGCACCTACAGAAGCAAAGTTAAAGTGTTCCCTCCACAAGTCCCAGTTGAGCATGACTGTCAGTCCATATCGGAAGAAGAGAGTGACTTTGAATACTATCCTTCTTCCGAACTGAGTCAATTGTTTGGGGCAATCCCTAGTCAATACTGGAGACAAAGCTGGGCCTTCTGGACTGTCTAAGCCCCAGCTTCATCCCTGGAGCCAATGCTCCCAGAAAGTGAAGTGCAAAGCATCAGATCAGATGAAATGGAATCATTGTGCATGGTTGAACTGTTTGAGCTTTCAGGGAGAAAATGATAGATTGGGGCAGACTGGTGATACACCGAACAAGAAGAGTATTTGGGTGCCCTGACAGTCCACTGGCAGTGTCGAAACTCTCCATGCGAGCCAAATGTTGTGGACTCAGAAACTGTAACTCCTGGAGCTGAAAGTGCCCCAAGTTCTAGCCTCTCTACCCCCATGGAGACTCCCCAGACAAGTGAGGACAATGCTGAAAATGAGGCTCAGAGTGCAGAGACTGTAACAGTTCCCCTAGAAAGACTGGTCGAGCTGTAAAGCCTGTGGTGCACCTCAGTTATGATTCACTTGGAGGCCTGTGGACTTGCCTCTCAATGTTGTCCATAAAGAGTGTATGTGTCCCCGAGCTCATTGCCCAAACTGAGCATCAGTGCTAACTCAAGTTACTTGTGTTGCCCTCTAAGTATGGTGCCCTTGCCCCATCAGCCCCAAGGTAACTGATAGGAAGGGCCCCTCTCTTCAGGTTTCATGTACAAGAGGTAACAACTTGAGTTATGGTACAATGTGTAAATACTGTGTAAAGAGTGACGTACTGCAATGTTTCTGAAATGTGTTCTTGGTAAAATGATATATTGACTGATGATTACTATGCGAGCCTAATGCAAATGTATATGGTTGCAGTTGAAACTTATGGGTACTTGCTTGTGGACGTCAAGCTTTCCAAACCAGGAAGGGTGTAACCCCCTGCAAATGGGGGTTCCCAAAAGACTTCCAGGAGCTTGCTTGAATGCTCCAAGCCTGAATGGTGTTTTGCATTTTAAGCCATTTATCAGTGAGTGTTTTAGAACCTCTGGTACTGTCTCTTTAAGAGCTGTCTGCTTGCAGACATAATTAGTTTGTATGGGGGACTGTGTGTTTCTTTGATTGAGTACCACTCAAGCTGCTGCCAATTCACTTCATTTTGCAGTCACTAGGAGTGCAAAGGAACCTATCTGAAAGATGTAACTGTTTGCCAGAAATTATTTAGAGTAATAATGAAATTACAGTTTGTCTAACCTGCTTTCTTTGCAGTCAGAACTGTGTCTGCTAGTTCCCCATTCTAGTTTTGAACTGCTGAACTGGACCAATCAGTGTGGGGTAAGCTAGCTCTAAAATGGTGCCTTGGACGAATCAGAACTTGGACTCATAATCTGAGCCAGCCACAAGAGGATTGTATGGGCAGTGACTCTGGGAGATGTAGTTTAGACTTCAGTGCCTTTTGGACCAACAGCAGCAGTCTATTGTGGTGACAGCCAATCCAGTCAAGAACTGGGAGGAACTCAAAGGAAGTGCCAGTTTTGTCGGTTGGAGTTTGAGTTGAGCTTTGGCAGTGAAGAAGGAAGGAGCCCTGTGCTTTTTCAGTGTGCAGTTTAGTCAAAAAAGCGTGTGTAGGCCCAGAGTTCCGGTCTGCAGCTTGTTAGGACTGAATCCGTCCTGTGAAAAGAATCAAGGATCTCTGAAGAGTAGAAACCAGGCTCACCCTGTAGAAGACAGGAAGAATTGCTGAAAATTGCTCTCAGTCTGTCAGGAACTGAATCTGCTGTGTGTCTCCCGGGTATTGTGCAGTAATTGCGATGGGATACAGATGCAGCCTGCCTGGTATAGTGCTTTCTTTTATATGGATGTGTGAAGAGGTTTGTGTACCTCAAGTGAGCCCTGCTGACATTGAAGGACCCTATCTTATTTGGAGGTCGTGAGTACTAATTCAGGGTCGCTCCCTGTTGAATTGCCACATTACATCCAAATGGAATTACTGTACTGCTGACTGTTTAATTCTCCTTTCTCTGTGTGAAAGGGCCCTACCAGCTGCCACGGTTTGGACTAGCCACTAGGGCTTGGGTACCCAGGGACAGTAACTGATAGGGATAGGCCTGTGCACAGAGCCATAAATAGATTATTAGAGTGATAAGCTAATTAACCTGATTTCCCCTGTCCTTGTTATATCCCCTAAATAAATCAGAGCTGCTTGTTTCAGCAAAGTTATACTGCCTGAGGTATTTGTCTATGTTAAAAGTACTGTACTGTGATTGTTGCACTGTATCTCATTTCACAGGAGGTCCCAGTGCGGAACCAGACCTGGGGTAAGTGTATACTGTGAAGGTAATTCTGATATATTGTGTGGGCCACTAGTGGGAAGAGGGGGTTGCAGTGTCCCAGAGGGCTGTGACCAAGTTAGTTTAACTATTGCAAACCCTGACCTCTGGGTGGAGGCACCGCCATTGGATCCAGGCCCCTCAACCTGTTGGTGGCAAATCAGGCAGGGTAGTAGCCCCTGGGATGCGCCATCTAGGGGTTACACTTAACATTGTTGTTAGGGGCCTTTGAGGAGCGAGTAAACTGTTCCCCTTTAAATAAAGTAAAACAACATAGGAGAGAGGATAGATAACGCCAAGAAAATCTTTAGGGTTGTCCCCAGAAGCAGCATAGAGCTCAAAACTGCTCCTTCCCTGCTCCCGAGCTTTCTGAAAATTTTTTCCCCTTATGTTACTTTGATTATCAATGGAAGAAGAAAGAGCTTGCAATTAGCATAAACAAATAATTATAGCTATAACTTCTAGTCCACCATTAGAAGCACTTAGGTTATTTAGTTACTGGCTGTTACTTATCTAGCAGATTGTGTAAGTAGTGTCGTTCATCGTGCAGTCACCTATTCCAGGCTCAGAGCAGCTCATTAATATAGAAACACGCTTCAGGCCCAAAAACAGATGACGTAGCACATATTTTCAAATCTCTCTCCTGCTCACTTAGCTGAACAGAGCTTCTCCGTAAGTTTCAAGTATTGTCACTTTTACTTCCCTCCTGTAAACTGCTAGGGTAGATTTGATTGTTCCCAGTTCTTGTTGTTTTCCGTCTTCTATGAGAATTAGACTGCCAGCCAACTTGCGTTTTCTGGATTGTTTCACCCAAATTTCATTCGGAAAAGCAGAGCCCATTTTTTTTTTCTTTTGCCTCCTGAGCCATGGAGAACTCTCTCTTTCGGTAGGCAGATGAACAATTAGCTGCGCTGGATATGGGGTTGTAAATTTGTGTCCTGCTGCTTTCAGTGCTGGAAGTAACGGTAAATAGGCACCGTTATAGCCCGAGTAGTTTTTGGTGCATAGTCATGATCAAGATATATGCGAGTTGGGCCATAGTAAACTTTCTGGCGCCGCCATGCTGTAATCAGAATACATTCTTTTGTTGCATAGCTGTTGAAACCAAGAATTACTGACCTTGGCGGAATATTCGCAGGGGTAGGTTTAGGTGCCAATGCCCTATGCACTCTCTCTAGTTGGAGGTTGAAATCTCTTGGCAGTTCTAAGGCTGATGTAACAAAGCTTCAACAAATTCCTTAATGTTAGTTCCCTCAGGGTCTTCAGGTAGACAATCACTGTAATGTTTTATGCGTGCTCTGTTCTCAAAATGTTCTTGGTGATCAATTATTTGTTCTTGCATCTCTTTCATCTGCTCTACCGTTTGTTCCAGATCATCCATTCTATTCTCAGTTGCTGTCACAGTTCTCTCTTGTTCGTCTACTCTCTGCTCTAATTGTATCACATCTCTTAGTAACTCACTGTATATTTCTTTGATTTCTGAGCGAAAAGTAAGTGTCTCTTTGTAAATTAGGTCAAGTTCTGCCTTCTTTGCTTTGGGTTTTGGTTGTTTCTGCTGAGGATTTAACCATGCCCTTTTAAGATGTGCAGAGTTGAGGTTATCTGATCGACTGAGGCCTCAATTCGGTTCCGTCAGCTATCTCCTCCATCGTGCTGTGTTTCATTGCTACATTCAATCTCTCAATTCTCTACACTTTCTCTGATTTTCTAATGCAAAATCTATTTAAGAAATATGCAGAATTACAGCCAGTGTAGTTTTTTTTAGCTTGGGGTAGGCGCAGTTCTCTTTCTAGGCTACCATTACTGGGGGCAGAACGGAGTCCCAGAGAACCTATCTTTCTCCCATAGAGTGAGGCGATGTCTGTTGGGGCATCCTCCTACCTCTCCGGGGGTCCTCAGATCACTCTCCCCACACTCGGCCTCCCCAGGCCCTGAAGGTTCTCCTCTTAGTGTGTCTCCCACTGAGAGCTAAGGGACTCAGTCCCTTAGGGTTTAAAACCCCCGCCGGGGAGGCTTGGCAGTCACAAGGTGATGAATGATGAAGATTGACACAGATAAGATATGGAAATTATGTACCCACTGTAATTCTGATCTTTCTGTGTATCTTCACCATTCATCACAATCCCACCCCTCCATCCCCTGGGCCTCAGTCTCTGGGTCCCCTCCCTCCTGTGCCCCTATCTTGCCCTCTCCTATCTGTGAGGTCAGGAGCGAGGGTAAACTTGGGCACATAGGGAATAGTTTTCCTTTAGAGGTAGAGTGGTCAGGGTGGGGCACTCCTTCTTCAGTGCTTCAGCTCAACCCCTGTGGGATGGGGGTTGGCAGTTGCCCCTTTCTTTCCTTCTCCCCTACTCCGGTCAATCCTTGATTTCTCTGATTTCCTTGTCCTGTGAACATAACCTCAGTTAATTTAAAAACTAGGTTTCTTGCACCAAACCTCCTTTGAGGTGGGAGATATCCCTGTTTACCTGTCTTTTCTTCCAGAATAGCCGATTCTGCCTTTAGGAGTTATGCCAGTAATTCTGTGCCTGTAATTCTGGCAGTTAGCCTCTTGGCTACTCTTTTGCAGTTCCTATATACAATGAAGACAGGTCAAGGTTACAGGGTATGTTTCTCCTGTCCCTCACCTCCCCTAAATTTCTCCTTACTTCAAAAACTTTAACCCTCCCTCCTCCTCCTTTCTACTTCGAGATTGGGGCTCCTACCAATCCCCTTAGCCTTTGAACTTCTTCTGTCCTCTCAATTGTTTATTTCTCCTTTTAGTTTTGTATCTTTTCTTTTGTCTGTCCTTTGCTTGGACTTGTCCCACCCTCCCAACCCTTTTCTAACCTCTACAGCAGCTCAGAGCTGGCGGGAGGCGGGTCGACAAAACCAAATGGCCTACCTCGAGCACCACATGAGGCCGTAGGCCTCGAGGTGGTATGCGCTGATGGTAGCTCAACTCCACCCATCCAGAAAAAAAGAGCTCCCTCATGTCATGACCTCCAGACAAGTACTCAAAGGTGATGAAAGGTGAAGATACACAGAAAGATTAGAATTATGGTAGATGCATAAGTTCCATTTTCACCAGCTCTAGATCTAGGTTGCCCTCTAGTGTTATATCTAGAAAGTTGATACTTTTCTCTCTCATCTGGGCCATAAATTTCTGTGTTTTAACCACTGAATAATTTATTCTGCCCTTTGTATCCCTCCATTCCATATGCATAGACAATCATCTATGTATCCCCGTTGTACTATATTGGAAGCGTGCGGTTTACTTCAGTGTCATACAGTGTTTCCTTCTCCCACATTCGCAAAACAGATTACGCATATGATGGGGCCATTGAGGCTCCCATCGCTGTTCCACAGGTTCTGTAAAAAGAATTCATTATTGAATTCAAAATAACCATATCCTAGTACAAATTTTGTGATTCTACCAGAAATTCAACTGGTGCCCCAGTGATGTTTTGATCTTTCCATAAAAATATGTGGCAGCTCTTAATCCATCTTTGTGTCTAATTAAACTTCAACATCCACGCTGATCCACATAAATTCCTCCTCCCATTTGATCTGGATTTTGGTATTTTCTTCAAAGCGCATACAGATTTGGACTTGTGGAGTTTCTGAGTGAAGGGTTTGTCACCATGTATGCGATCCCATCACTGCTTTGAGCGCAGTAATTGCTTTCTGGATTTAGTACTGCCAGCCCTTCAACCAGGCCACCGCAGATGGAGCAGCAGGCTCTGGAGGCCCACCTAATAAAATCGCAGTTGGTCTCGCTCGAAAAACAGACGGAGCGATTCCGCATCTTCACGCTTCTCCAGACAAGAAGAAGCACAAAAGAGAAACAGTGGGAGCGGGAGCACCAAAGGATGGATCCCGGGCCATCTCCAGTTGGCCTTCTACTAGCAAGGCCTCCCCCGCCCTCCTGTAAGAGGTTAACCAGGCTGCATCCGGGGATGCTGGTGGCTCCCAGACTCTGCTCCCAATCTCTGCAGGCAAGTCGACTGCCGGCTCCTCCGGTGGATGCCCTGCCAGTGCCGGTAAGTCAGCCCCCGGCTCCTCCGGGAACCGCCAGCCTGGGCAGTAAGTTGTCAGGGTTCTGCCCTCCATCCCAGCCCTTGTGTTCGATAAATCGACCGCCTCTGGCGCCGCCCAGACATTGCTCACCTGTTGGAGACTTCTGTCGTTCCACCCAATGCCTGGTTGAACCCAGGGAAGACTGCCAGTCTCCCGCCTTCTCCCCTCCTGTGATCCAGGCTTTGTCCAGCCACCCTGAGGAGAGAAGAGAGTGAGGTCAGCTGGGCATAGAAAACTCTTCAGCTTCCGACCATCGCTTACCTGATGGGGTCTCAGGAAGGCGGTCCCTCCGACACCATCAGTACTGACTATGGTGGTTTCTCCTTACCGTCAGAATGGATCATTCTGGCTCCTTCACATCTCTGGCACCAGATCCTGCTCACTCGTCAGAGTTGACGGGCATACCCTAACGCTGGCTCTCTGACGCTGAATCTCAGCCTTATTTGGAACCCCACATCTGCACCCAACTCCGGTTACTACAGCAGACTGGGTTCCAATGTCGAACCCCTTCTTCTGGTCTCGACGTCAGTCCTCCGATGCTGGATCCATTTCCGATGCCGAGTCCAGCAGCACTGATCCCAGTGTCTTGGGTTCCGATGTCAGCTATCCGGCAACTGCCCGCCTCTGATCTACACCACGGTGGGACCCTTGGACACCCCAACGCCAGCTGCTCTGACGCTGGGACACTTTCGAGACACTTTGCTGTCCCACTACCCTTCGAGTACTCTTTAGACCACCCTCCAGCAGGTCCACCACCAGATTGGCACTCTGCAGGTCACCAGTATCTAGGTTACCCCTGTACCCTGGGTGTTCTTACCCATATCGGGTACCATGGGTTTCATTATTTCTACTTCCCATGCGGCCCCTCCACCTCTGCCTCCCCCCTCCTCTGCCACCTCTTCTTCCTCCTTCCACCACCAAGGCTCCCCAACAGATTTTAGGACTCTGATACAGTCCTGGTGGAAGGAGGCTCGGACAGAGCTGGTTACTGACCTGGAGAGTCATCTCCTGGCACCTGTGTAGTCTCCTCCCAGGTCTTTATCCCCGTGAACTCCATTCGTTCCACAGTTCATGTCCTGGGAAGTGCCCTGTGAGATCCCTATTCCAGGCTTTGAGACACCAGAAGACCACTCGGATTCAGGGAGGATTCTTCAGAGGAATCATCTGAGCACGATTCACCAGTCCTAAAGGAAGGCCTCTCAAAATCCCTCAGAGGACCCTTCCTTTTCAGATCTCTTGAGTCAATTCAAGAATTCTACAAATGGGAGACAGAGGAACAGGATCCCATGAGGCAAAGCTACTCAAGCACCTCGATCTCGAGTCCTTTTCGCCTATTCCTGTTCCTCCATGGATAGGACCTCACGAGGACCTCACCACTACTATCTGGCAACTGCCCCATTCTATCCTGGCTGTTCCAAAGCAGATAGGATCTACTGGTGCCCTAGGGATGCCCTTTCTTGGATGTGCACCCAAGGCTGACTCTGTTATCATCACTGCGGCTCATGATCGCTCTGCAGCGTCCTAAGCACATCAGCACCTCTCCTCGGACAGGGAGTCCAGGCAGATTGACCAGTATGGGAAAAAGTCTACTCCTTGGCTACATTTGCCCTACACTCCCTTAACTATGTAGCCCATTATGGTGTCTTATCAAAAAGCTACCCTTGCCAAGCTAGAGGCCCGCATCCAGTCCATGGATTCTTCGGACCTCAAGGAGGCAGCTCGCCAAGGACATTCGCCTGTTCAAGATCTTCTGCAGGCATGCTCTTCAGGCTACCTACGACACTGTCGATGCGGTGGCCCGTATCTCAGCCACAGCTGTCTCCTTTCAGTGGCATGCTTGGCTATGCATTTCTGGCCTCACCAATGATGTCCAGTCTGAGGTTCAGGATGCGCCCATCTGGGGCTCGGTACTTTTGGTGGAGACACAAAGATATCATCACAGACCTTCAGAACCATGGTCAGGCCCTCAGGTCCGTCAGGTCCATGTATCGATCGGTGCTCAGGGTCAACAGTCCTTTTGGAAATGGACCTGGGGCAGCTCAAACAAGCCCAGATCCATTGTCAGGGCAAGTGTAAAGCCATGGGCACTTTCTCTTCCCACTGCCTCCAAAATCAGAGACACGCAGGGGGTCTTCCCTGCCCGTCTCAGTCACCTCCCTGACTCCCTGCACCCCCGCACAGAACGTGGAGCCAGTGGGGAGGTTTGCCATCATATGCAGGAGTGGCAGGGCATCACCGCCAGTGCTTGGGTCCTGCAACTAGTGTCCCAAGGACACAAGTTGGAGCTCCTGGAAATCCTCCAGACTCTCCACATCAAAGATCATCCTACTCTCCAAACCAGATAATTCTAGTAACGGAGGAAGATCAGGCTGTATTACAAAAGAGGCAGTAGAGCGGTCCCTCTTCGGCAAAGAGGGTGGGGGTTCTATTCCCACTTTTTCTGGTTCCAAAAGACGGGCGACTCCAGAGACCCATACTTGACCACAGCAGACTCATCTGTTTATTAATTACAAGAAATTTAGAATGTTGTCCGTCCAGAACCTCCTGCCTGTACTTCAGGAGACCCACTGGTTGTGTGCTCTGGATATGAAGGATGCCTACCTGCATATACCAATTTTTCTAGGATCGTGTATATGTTGTTCATCCACACTTATTGTTCCTTTAAGGATCGCGGGAAGGTCTTCAAGCTGACTGCTGCCACCCACCGGGTGGTATATCCCTCGCTCCACCCCATGATGCCAGATCTTCCTTTCCGCTGGAAGATTCAGGTTGCCTCCCTCGTGCTATGGTGCGTTTTGTAGGCCCTGGCTTCAAAACCTTCAGTTAATCCGAAAATTAATCTAGTTGCATTAGCGACCACGACTCTTTATCTTCGATTATGGAAGACAAGTCTTCCTAGTTCCGCCGGTGTTCATGCGGCCAGAAGATGTCGCATACCCATCCCCACACCGCATGCCTCTATTGCTTGGGTGTCAACCATGACACCAAGTGCGATTTTTATTCTTGCATTTCATCCCAACATCCTCGATGACCGCCTTGCATGCCTGAAGTTGGGAGGCTGGAAAATGGAACCCTCGGTGAAATCAAAGGGAGGCTCAGTGGGTGGTTTCCGTAGCTGCGGGATCCCACGAGCAATTGGAACGCATGTAGGCCTCGACGAGGAAGCAGCTTGTGTCAGTGAATCTTTCCTCGAGCTTCTTAGTTTCGCCTCAACCTGAGCTCCACTTCCTCGGGTTCTTTCCGAGAGCTGTGCCATTCTCTCCTGACTAAGGGAAGCGAGTCCTGTGGGTACATACTCCTCTCGGTCCCGTAAGCAGGAAAAGAACCCGGATTATTCTTCAACTCGGCAAAGGTGTTCTTGGATTGGAGATCTCAGTTCCAGGAGCCGCAGTCTCTAGCCAGTTGGACCAAGTGTCAGTCGACGAGGTTGAAATAATCATCAATCGGACGACTCATATTGCCGACTCCAGTAGATGATTCTCTCAGTCAGACTTCAGTCCTTTCTTTCCCGGATGAGGAGACCCAGCCTGCTGGGAATACCATTGAGGATGTGGTCCCCACCTTGGGAAATCACGGTCCCACCGGTGTCTCCCCAGCGACCAAATTGGCCTGTCTGATCTCGCTTGAGGTCCAGGACCCCATCGACTGACAGGCCGAGGAAGAGCCACAAGCGCTCTAAAAGAGGCAACGCCATCAGTCGCTCTCGCCTCCTCGGATGAGGAGAGGCTCCGCAGAAACTCCGTCAGTGCTACAAGGACCTCATGTGGCAACAGCTGATTTTGACCTGGCACAAACCGACTCCGGCTTCTACCTCTAGCCATTACTTGGCTTTCACCTCCCAGGCCAAAGCCGCCTCCTTAGGAGCCGATTAAATCAGTTTCCCCACCTGTGGAGCCGGCGATACCTCCAGTTCAGCCTAAACTGGTCTCTCCACAGATAGTGGTGGAACCACTGCCCAAGCAGCCTGTGGGAGGGGCTCCTTCCAAGGAAGGTAGACCAGACATCGGGCTTCGGTGTCTTCGGTCACTGTCACCCTGGACCGCCCCCAGCAGGTTGAGGAAGACCTGACGGCCGACTGCTGTATCTGGATTCCTCGGATTCGATGAGACAGGCCTACATTCTCACCAGAGGATGATAAATTGGCGGTTGGATTGAGATGGAGGAATGTCCTTCATTTTCCAGGGCATTCTTTGCCTCATCTCTGAGTCTATAGGGATGCCCTGGAGCCCATCCAGAAAAAGTGTAGTACCCGCTCCACGGACATCCTTAAGAGAGGGACACCGCAGGCCAGTGGTGCTGAGGGTTGAGGCGGATGCTGGACGCCACACTGCACCTCACCTTCCCAAACCTGGGTCACTGGGGTTCGAGGGGAAGGAGGATTGAGCATCCCAACAGATGCTCTCCTCCTCGGGTGGGATCCTGGGGTGTCTCATAGACCCGATGCACCAGTGCCGTAGGAGCACGGGCAACGGTGCAAAAGGCAGCTCTTCAAGAGTCAGGGAGGGGAGGACATTGTGGGCATTTGTCAGCGATGGCATCAGCGCCTGTATGACTGGACATCAGTCCTACATGCTAATGTCCTCAGAGGGTAGAGGGACTAAGGGAGAAAAATGAAAACCCTCCTTGGACCAAGTTGACGACCGATCAACCTCAGGATCACCGACCACAGGACAGACCCTTGCTAGCAGGCACTCCAAGGACTAGGAGAAAGTAGTAGGAGAAAAAGGAATCGCCTGTCACTCTGGGGCAGATTCTGTGGGAGAGACCTGTAGGATTGATCAATGGTCTGAAGGAGTGGGTCGAAGAGACTGTAAGGTGGGATAAAAAAAAAGAAGTGCAAAAAGAGGAGCTACCCTGATGGAGGCCTTTCCTGTGGCCAAGGCCATAGTTGGCCCAGCCTTAGAATTTTGGCTCGCCCTGCCTGTTGTCCAGCTCAGTCTACCCGCATGGCCGTCTAAGTATGTGGTGCCCATGCAGTCCCTTGTGGGGTTCACAGAGCACCCTTCGGCTGAGAGCCTGGTGACCTCCTCTGTGTTCGGGCATACTGGCAGTTCTGCCGACACTGATCGACCCCTGCTTAAGGAATCCAAAATTGGATCATTCGTTTGAAAGATCTATGCGGCCTCGCCTTTAGGCCTCCATTGGGCAATTTCAGCCGCCATCACGGCACACTTCTCCCATGCCCTCTTGGGGTCTTTTGGATGAAGTCCTCCCATGTCTCCCTGTGGACATGCAGACCATGGTCAAGCAAGTCCGGAACCAATGCCGAGCTGTTGCCAGACAGCAGCTTCAGATGGCCCTGGGCATTGGGGATTTTGTGCCCGCTTGTTGACAGCCGCAGTTCTCTGCAGCAGGGCTTGGCTGAGACTCTCCTCTTTCCTGGCAGATACTTGGCACAAACTAGCTGACATGTCTTTCCTGGGCACCAATCTTTTTGGCCCAGGTGTGGCTGGTCACCTTCAGCGTATTGAGCAGTTCATTGCTACCTTGGATGCCACTTCTGCTAAACATTCTTCATGTAAGAAGCAGCAGAGGAAGAAGAAGAAACTTTTGGCATTCTTCCCTGCAGCCCAGTAACCCTCCTTTCAAGGAGGGCAGCAGCAAGGCTCAAGCTTGGCTCTCGGCCCAAGCCGGGCCCTCAGGTCCATAAAGGAGGCAGAGGATCAGGTCCTGGATCTTCCTCCTCCAAGCCTGTTCAGTGACAGGGCAGGGGCTGCCACCCCTCTCCCATCACACCAGCTCTGGGTCCTCCACGGTAGAGCCGACTCCGCCACTTCCTTTCCGCCTAGTCCGTTATCATCGTGGGCAGGTGGGTCTTGGAGGTAGTCGGTCAGGGTCTACCTCTGGAATTCAAGCAGTACCCTCCAAGCCGAGCCCAGCCCCACGGGAGGAAAGAGTATCTGCCCTTACTCAGTTGGCTCTCCGATCACGACATCTCGGCTCCTCCTCAAGGAGGCAGTAGCTCTGCTGGTGCATTCTCCAGCAGACCCAGGCTTTGTCTCCAGGTACTTCCTGGTGCCCAAGCAGGCAGGGGGCTGGTGCCCCATTCTCGATCTGCACGACCTGAATCAGTATCTCAGGTCACGCACCTTTCGGATAGTCACTCTGTCCCAGATCATACCATCCTTGGAGTGAAACATGTGGTGCTGTTCACTGGATCTGCAGGACTCATTCTTTCATGTCCCAATCCATCCGTCTCATTGGCGGTTCCTCCACTTCAGAGCCGAAGAGACCCTATCACGAGTTCTGAAGCCATGCCGTTTGGCCTGTCCTGCCCCACGGTCTTCGCCAAATGCATTGCAGTGGTGGCAGCCGTGTCGGGAGGTGTCAGAATTTACCCCTACCTTGATTACTGACTCTTAGCAGGTCCCTCAGCAGGAAGTGGAGAGTCCAGGGACCTGGCCCTCCAGACTTGCTCCCAGCTCGGCCTCCAAATCAATGAGGGCATGTCAGAACTCGAGCCTAGAAACACAGACTTTGATGGCAGATAAGGACCGCTTGGCCCACCTAGTCTGTCCATTTCCTGACCTACAGGATAAGCTGCAGATCCTAGTTAACCAACAGCCTATTTCTTCCTACCGACCACAAGAATTGCCTTATGTCTGTCCCATGCATTCATGAATTCTCCACAGTTTTAGACCCGCAGCCTCCTCAGGAAGGCTGTTCCATGCATCCACCACCCTCCTGTGGAAAAATACTTTCTCACATTGCCCCTGAGCCGTCGTCCTCTATCTTCAGATTGTGTCCCCTTGTTCTTGCACATCTCTTTTCTGAATGATGCTACCCTCTTAGACTTTGTTGATTCCACTGAGGTACTTAAAGTTCCTATCATGTCCCCCTCCCTCCTTTCCTTAAGGGTATACATATTAAGCTCCTTTAGTCTCTCCTGTATGGCTTCTCTTGCAGACCCTGCACCATTTTAGTTGCCCTCCTCTAGACTGCTTCCATCCTGTCTATATCCTTGCAGAGATGGGGTCTTCATAACTGGATGCAGTACTCCAGATGGGGTCTCACCAACTGTCTGTACAGAGGGATAACAACTTCCTGATCTTATCTGTGTCGGTCTTCACCATTCATCACTGTTGGGTACTCAGCGGAAGTCAGGACCCTGTAGGAGCTTTTTTTTTTTTTTTTTTTAAGGTAGAGTGGAGCTGACGTACCATCAGTGCCGCCCTTGAGGACGATGCACTGCGTGGCGCCGCGGGGTTGGCGGTTAGGCTGCGTTGACTCGCCTGCCTGCCAGTTCTTGAGTCAGCCGAGAAGTAAGAGAAAGGGAGGAGGGTGGACAAGGAAGTCCAAGGGACAGAAAAAGGAAAAGATATATAAACTAAAAGGAGAAATACGACTGAGAGGACAGAAAAGGAAGAAAAAGTCAGAAACTAAAGGGATTGGGAGGGCCTCAATCTCTGGAAATGGAAGAGGAGGTAGGGTGGTAAGAATTTAGGAGGAGGCGGGGAGTTAAACATCCCAGACTCTGGTCCGTCTCCATATTACATAGGAACTGCAAGGAGTAGCCAAAGGCTTTCTGCCAGAATTCAAGGCACAGAATGGCTGGCAAACACTCCAGATAAGCAGAGATGGTTATTCTGGAAGAAGGACAGGTACAGAGAATTAACACCCTGTCAAGGAAAGATTATTGGTAAAAAAAAAGGGAATTTTTTTTTTTGTAATAAACAAGGATAAATAAGTTTGGACGAAACAAGGAGGAGGAGGAGAGAATGGAGGGCACTGACAACTCCCACCCACAGGGGTGGAGCCAAAGCGATTGGAGAAAGGTGCCCCCATGCTGTCCACTCTCCCTGGAACATTATCCTTGTGTGCTCCTGTTTACAGTATCCCCCAGCCATCCCTACTGCCTTGCCAACGACTTAGAACTTCAAGTGTTTTCTACAAAACTAATGTCCTCTCCAACTCCTTCATCTGAGGGCCTTTCCAAAGTGTGCCTGCAGAAAACAGATCCCTTTCAAGGATCCTCATTCTTCCTGTATGCGGTGCTTAGGCCCTGACCACGACACCAAGGCCTGCACCTTTTGCCAAAGGGTTCCAACAACCGCACCAGGATCCGCCATCAGAAGGCACTTCAGGCTTACCTGTTAGAACAGAAACTTAGCAGGATGGACAAAGAACCTTCCTCCAGGGTGATTCTTCTTCCAAGGCCCATAAACACCAGGACAAACACGGGAGAAAGCAAGGTCCAGATCCCAGACCAGGCCTCGGACTCGTGTAGCTCAGGCTCTACCTGATCTGACCGCTCTCCCTCCAGGGCTCATTCTCAGCGCCCTCCCCTCGTCAAAGTCCAGGCCACAGGCGGTCTTGTCACTCTTCAGCCATGAAGACTTCTAGGCCTCGGCTTCCTCCACTCCCTCTGGGCCCTCTTCCAAGTCTTCCGGGCCTACAAGTCTTCCTCATCGGCCCGATGTCAGGACCCCGACTCCAGAGTCGGTCTCCCAGGGGTCAGGAGCCACCACCAGGAGGCAGAAAAACCCTGACATCCCTAAAGCGAGCACGCGGACCCGGCGTCGGCCAAGCACCTGAAGTCAGCCAGGCGCACCAGACACCAGCCAGGCGCTCGGGCCAGACCGGAGTTGTCGGCCAAGCAACTGACGCCGGCTTCACACTCACGGAGCTGAAGACCATCCCCAGTGACCGGTGGACACTGGCTGCAGGGATTCCATGGAGGAGGACACAACATTGCCTGAAGACCCGGCAGGCGACACAGAGGATGCCCGGATTCCGAGGGAACCTTCACCCCACCCCGAGACACCTGACCCCAGCGACAGACCACTCGCGCCAGGCCTGTCGGGTGTGAACATCAAGAGGTAAAGGATCTCTTTACTTTCTGGTGGGACACCATCTGAAAAGACGTCCCTGTCAAACCTCCTCCTCCTACTCCTTCACCTCCTACGACCCTCCTCCACCACAGGGGCCAACAGGATGACCACCAACCCCTCAGGAGCAGACTCCACCTCCTAGGGGTAGATCCAAGGATCGGAGAAGGCCTCCCTCAAGATCTCCATCAGGGTCTCCCAGCCCCAAGCGACCCAGGCGTCGTCGGTACACTCCGTCAGGGAGGACTCCAGATCGGATACCTCAGAATACTCCAGATCTCCTTCTCCACCAGCATCCCATCACCTGACCCACATGACCTACCAGGTCCTCTCCGGATGATCCCTCTTTCTCTGAGATCACGAGGTACATCCAGGACAACATGGGATGGGATGCTGAAGACCTCGATCCCAAAAGACAGCGCCTTGCCCGTTATCTTCAGCAGAAAGATCCAAAACCTGTGGTAAGTGCCACCCTTGGTGGACACCTTCCACGGATGTCACAAGGCTGCGATGGAAGTGTCCACACTCCCTCCTGCTGTGCTGAAGAAGCTGACCGCCTGTACAAGGCCCCAAAGAGGACCAGTACTTGGCTCCAACAACCTCTGGCTGACTCCTGTAATTACAGCCTTGCATGACGGGTCCCAAAGACCGCAGCACATGAGCACACAACCACCGGACCAGGAATCCAAATAGCTGGGTGCCCTGGGGAGGCACATGTATGTAGCTGGTACATGCTCCATCAGGTCCCTGAACTACCTATCTCTATGGTTCAGTTTCAGAATGCCCCGTAGGAACAGGGCTAAGATTGTGTCGATAAATTACTGGATGGCGATCAGAAGGCGGAGCTCTAAACCTCCTCCACACAGGGTCTGATGTGGGTACCCAAGTGCCACCAGCTGCATGTCTGATTCTGCAGACTCATCTGCCAGAGCTGCAGCTTCAGGCATCTGTCTCCCGGAGACGCTCTTGGCTGTGTGTCTCTGGTTTTACCCGGATGTGCAGAAGAACATTCTTGGCGTCCCTTACAATGGCGAAGTACTTTTGGTGAACCCTCTGAGAAGGTTATCACCAAACTCCAGGATGCTGGGAAGGCAGTCAGGTCTGTACAGGCCATGTACAGATCAAGGCCTGGTTCTTTCAGAGGAACCAGACCCGCTTTCGCAGCCGGGCAATAAAGGCAGCAGCCACTGCTCCGCCAGCAACAAAGGGGCACTTTTCAACGAAGCTCAGGCTAAGTCATCCCAGGCAGAGGCCAGCGCTACTAAACCGGCCCAGCCTGCAGGGACCAGTGCTGCCACAGCATGACTTCTTTCCAGCCCTCCTCTGGATCAACGGGCACAAAAGATCGGGGTCTTTTAGGGTGGCAGTCGATTACCGCCGACCAGTGAGTTCTCAGTTGGTCTAGAAAGGCCACTTCATAGAATTTCTCGACCACCCACCATCAAGACCTCCCCTGCTTTCCGTTACTAGGGTCAGCATGCCCTGCTCATACAGCAGGAGATGCTTGCGGCTTCTCAGAAAGAAGCTGTGGGAGCATGTACCACGAAACCAGAGATGCAGGTTATTATTCTTACTTCTTTCTGGTTCCCAAGAAAACAGGGGACCTCCTCCGATGCTGGACCTCAGCGACCTCAGCGTGTCGGTCCTGTACAAGCGCTCCGCCATGGTGACCCTCCCAGGTCTGGGTCCAATGCTCAAGCAAGGAAACTTCTCTAAGTCCTTGGACATGCAGGATGCTTACCTGCATATACCCATAGCTCAAGCGCCAGGATGTTTTAAACCCGAGGTTTCAGCATCACCATTATCAGTTCCAAGCCCTCCCCTTCGGACTGGCATCGGCACCTCAGGTATTCACGCAAGTGCATGGCGGTAGTAGCGGCGACTCTGAGGAGACAAGGCCACTACGTGTTCCCCTACCTGGATGACTGGCTTCTCATGGCGCCCTCTCAGGAAGCCCTGATGTCCGCCATTCATTGTATTCAGTCTCTGTTCGAGGCGTTGGGCATCATTATCAATCAAGAGAAGTCACGCCTGGTTCCATCTCAGATTCTGCAGTTCATAGGCAGTTCTGGACACCATCCAGGGAAAACTTTTCTACTGCAGGACCGAGCGGAACACATCAGATTCCTCATCAGGGACATCTTGGCAAAGAAGACCGTCCCAGCCAGACTGGTCCTTTGCCTGCTCGGACACATGGCTACGGCCATTGCAGCAGTCACGCTTGCCCGCCTCCACATGCGGGTGAGCCAGTGGATGTTACAGGTCCAATGGGGTCAAAAGCAAGACCATCTGCAGCTCCCAATTTGGATCACAAAGACCGTAATCTGGGATTGGCAATGGTGGCTAGATTCGAAGAACCTCTCAGTGGGGGTCCCTTCACTGTGCCGCTCTCCATTGTGATGTTCCACAGACGCCTCAGGGCTCGGATGGGGAGCACACTCTAGACAGTGTCCGTCTCAGGGCCTTGGACAGCCCAAGAGACTCATCTCCACATAAATATCCTGGAAATGAGAGCAGTTCTTACGCCTCTGCAGGCTTTCCAGTCGGAGATTCCACTGGTACTTTCTGTTACAAATGGACAATTCCATGGTGATGTATTACCTCAACAAACAAGGAGGCACCCATTCCTACCCGCTGCAGGGAGGCCATGAGGGTGTGGATTGGTTTACAACACGCAAACCTCATTGCTGTTCATGTACCAGGAGTGGACAGTGTCATCGCAGATGGCCTGAGTCGCCTCAAGCCAGAGTCCATGAGTGGGAACTACTCCAGGAAGTAGTAGAGGATCTGTTTCACAGATGGGGTACACCAGAGTTAGACCTTTTCGATTCCCCATCCAACGCAAAACTGCCCAATTTTGCTCGCTAGATCCAGGGCCTGGTGTTTTCTGGCAAGACATGTTGTCCCTCTCCTGGGCGGCAGATTTTCTATGCCTTCCCTCTTTCCGTGATCCAGAGGGTCCTTTGAAACTTCGTAGAGACCAAGCGACGCTGATACTTATTGCGCTGCTCTGGCCCTGGCAGATCTGGTTCCTCTACTACATCAGCTGTCCCGGAACCTCCGTGCCTCTGCCAATCAGCTCTCACTTGCTGTCTCAGGAGGTGGGCTCCTTGGTCCATCCAGACCTTCGCTCGCTGAACCTGCATGCTTGGCTCCTAGAAACATAGCCATTAAGCGACCAGGGTCTCGCAAGAGGTAGCTGACATTCTAGTAGCTGTTAGAAAACCGCCACTGTGCTACTTGCGCCATGAAATGGTGCAGATTTTGCCTATGGGCTCAAGCTTTTCGCCACTGGATTGTCCAGAAAGGTCGATACTGGACTACCTCCTGTCTCTTTTTCAGACAGGCTTGTCCTACTCCTCGATAAAAGTACACCTTTGTGCCATCTCAGCCTATCACACTCCTATAGGCCAACGCCCTGTTTCTCAGTTGGACACTGCAGAAGCTTTCCTGAGAGCGTTTCCACTAGATCTCCGATTAAAGAACCTATTCCGCCTTGGGATTTACGCTTGTCCTGAGCAGCTTACGCTGCCACCTTTGAACCAGCCGCGGATTGCGTAGCTACGTCCTTACATGGAAGACGCTTGTTTTAGTTGCTATTTCGCCAGAAGAATTTCGGAGCTTCATGCACTGATGTGCAAAGAACCTTATTTGGTTTTCCACCAGGACAGGGTATCCTTATGGACCAATCCGAAGTTTCTGCCTAAGGTGGTCTCAGCTTTCACTCTTAATCAGGATATCGCTCTACCAGTGTACTTCCCTAAATATTCAATCGAGGAGAGGCCCTGTTGCAAAGTTTAGATGTGCATAGGTATCTTCGATACTACCTGAACAGGACCAAACACCACCGAAAATCTGATCAGCTTTTTGTCTCTCTTCGCCCAGGATGCTGGGAGCTCCTGCTTTCAAACAGTCGCTGTCCAGGTGGCTTCTACATTGTATCATGTTCTGTTACCAGTAGCTAACAAACCCTTACGGGCATGGTTAAGGGTCATTCCACAAGGGAGTGGCTACCTCCTTTGCGGCCTTAAAGAACGTGTCCACCTCGGCTATCTGTGCAGCAGTGACTTAGAGCACTGTGCACACCTTTATCAGGTATTATAACCTGGATGTTGCATCGAGGCTAAGAGCAGGTTGTGGTCTAGCAGTCCTTCAAAGACTTCTGTCCTAGGCTTAGGTTTTACTAAGGATTTCTACCTTCCCTCGTCCCAGTAGTGTGGGATTTCCACTATTGCTTGGGAATCAGTCCTTCTGGTGTAACCTGTTGCAAGAGCTGTTTCTGAAATAAGATAGTACAGCTACGTAAGAACTTACCGTAACAGTAGATCTTGAGAACAGCTCTTGCAGCAGGTACTTTCCTCCCACCATCCCCACTGGGGTAGATTTTTTGTTCGGATATCCTTCTCCTAGGATCAGGTGTTCTCAACACCACTTTGATTGCCATTTGATGGCGGATCCTCGGTCTTCTCTTCTGATGTCATCCAGCGGCCGGAGTCTCCGTGGGAGAACTGGGGATTCTGGGGACCGCCTCCTTATGTACTGTGCCTGACGTCAGGAACGGACTGACGTCAAGGCAGTCCCCGCTGAATACTGCTAGCTAGAAAATTTCGTGGGGTCCTGGCGCCTGCCGGTTCAGTCCTTATGGTGTAACCTGCTGCAAGAGCTGTTCTCAAAGATCTGCTGTTACAGTAAGTTCTTACGTAACTGTACTATCCCTAGCAAGGCTCCAAGTGATGGTTGCTCAGTGGTCCTTGCGGGTTTAGTGGGATCAGTTCCAAGATGATCTGGATCACGTAGTGCTGATCTCCACCGCTCTCCAGAGAGATTTACAATAGTGGAGGGATCCTCGAACCTGACCCTGGGTCTCCTGTTTCGAGGCCCAGCTCCCTCGCACATTGACCACAGATGCCTCCAATCTGGTTGGTGGGCTCATATGGGGAACTCAAAAAACACCAATGCGGCTCAGGAGAAGGCAAGCTGGAGCCATGACCACCACTATATCACAAGAAAGAAAAGAAACTCCATCTGGCTCAGCAGCCCCACAAAAAGCAGTTCCAGTCTATGCGTTAGGACACAATAAAGGGGCTTTATTTTATATACAGAAAAAGCACATAGAAAAACAGAATAGCACCCCCAACAAGCAGATTAATGGCAATGTTTTATGCCGCTTGGTGCATTTCTGTTTTTTTCTATGTGCTTTTGTATTTAACCTTATGGGGCAGTTGTAAAATAAAGCCCTTTTATTGTGTCCCAGCATGCGGACTGGAATTACTTTTGTGGGGCAGTGGCAGATGGAGTTTCTTTCTTTCATATATGGGAACACTATGCTCAGGGACTCAGGTCTTGCTTGGAGATGTTCTACACATCAGTGTTATGGAGATTAGGGCAGTCCTATGTGCTCCTCAGGCGTTTCCAGTTTGCCCTTACCAGGGAGTAGTGCAAGTCCAGACAGACAATATGCCGGTCGCCTGGTACTTCAGCAGGCACCGAGGCACTCCGATTGTATCCTGTGTGTAGGGAGGCAATGAGAGTGTGGAACTGGGCAGTCCAGCACAGTCTGTCTCTCATAGCTGTGCACATTCCAGGAGTACAAAGCGTTCTGGCGGACAGCCTCAGCAGAACTTACACCTCGCCCATGAATGGGAACTCAAACCAGGATGCGCAGATTCTGTTTCAATGATGGGGCTCCAGAACTCAACCTTTTCTATCTCTCTATCTAACGTGAAACTTCCCAGTTTTTGCTCACTTGTTCCAGGGCATGGTGCTTTCTGGCATGGTGCATTGTCACCTCTTTGGTCAGAGAGATTCTTATACGCTTCCGCTTCCCATTCTACAGGAGGTACTCCTCAAACTACAGGCGGAGAGGGCATAAATGATTCTGATTGCACCTCTCTGGCGAGGCAAATTTGGTTCCCGGTTTTGAGCAGCTAGCCAGGAACCCCAGTTCCACTTCCTTGATACTCACCCAGAACCAGGGCTGTCTTGTGCATCCGAGCTCAGGATCCTGCATTTGCATGCTTGGTTCCTGCAGGCGAAGTAAAATTACGTTTGGAGTTTCCATCCGAGTAGCCCAGGAGCTGGTGGAGGCTAGAAACCCTCCACTAGGTCCACTTATACTATGAAGTGGAAGTTTCTCTATCTGGGCGGCTTCCAATGGGTGGGACCCTTTACTTGTTCAGCCCTCATCATGGAATACCTGCTCCATCTTTCTGATTCCGGTTGTCCTATTCTCTCTCAGAGTTCGTCTTTCTGCCATTTCTATGTATCACGTGCTTGTGGATGGTAAGCTCCATGGCCCAGTTGGAGATTTCCAGGATCTTCCTGAAAGGAATTTTTCATCTGAAACCCCCATCTGCAGCCCTACACCACCTTGGGATTTAAATTTTGTGTTGGAGAAGCTTACACTTCTTCCTTTTGAACCAGTGATAAGCTATGAGTTGCACTATCTGTCTTGAAAGCGCTTGTTTTAGTTACCATTACTTCTGCTTGAAGAATTTCTGAGCTTCAGGCCCTGGTGTTTAAGGAGCCTTATTTGATTTTCCACAGGGACTGGGGGTCCTCAGAACAAATCCAAGGTGGTGTCAGAATTCATGCTGAATCAGCCAGTGGAACTTCCAGTCTATTATCTGGCTCCCACGAACAGAAGTGAGGTGCTCTTGTATACCTTGGATGTGCACGAATCCTAAGGTGTTATATTCATTGGACTAAGGATTCCCAAAGGATGATCAACTCTGTGTCTTTTGCACCCAAATCCTTGGGAAAGCTGTTTCTAAACAGTGCCTTTCAAAATGGCTAGCTAACTGCACCGCTTCTGTTATTAGAAGCACAACAAACCTCTCATGGGGATATCAGAGGTCATTCCATGAGAGGCATGGCTGCATCCACAGCTTTTCTTCGTAGTGTTTCTGCAGCAGAGAGCTGTGCAGCAGCAACTTGAGTTCGGTCTGTACCTTTACCATGCATTACAGTCTGGACATAGCTTCTAGGCATAAGGGACGGGTTCGACCTCGCTGTTCTGCAGGGCCTACTATCCTGAGCTGGTCTTCATTCCTTTCTATTACTCCTCCTCCCATGTTTCTCTCTGTCTCTCTTATGCACTTCTTGAGATTCAGTCCTACAAGTGATGACCTACTGCAGGAACCTCTCGAAGTAAGATAGTCCAGTTATATAATAACTTACCAAAACAGTAGATCTTCGAGAGAGGTTCCTGCATGTAGGTCATATTTTTCCTCCCTCTTTCCCCATTTTTATTTTGGAACTCTAGAACATGTTTCCTTCTCCTTTCTTTTCCTTCTAGAACTCCGGCAGGAGAACTGGAGAGCAGGCATGAGGATCGCCCACTATATAGGGTCACGCTGATGTCGCACGTGACTTGGGGTGGGTGATCCCACTAGGCATTGCTGGAAAAGTTTGCCGTGCGGTCCTGATGCCAGGTGGCGCTAGTCCTATAAGTGATGACATACTGCAGGAACCTCTCTAGAAGATCTGTTGTTACGGTAAGTTCTTGCATAACTGTACTGTTCGTGGACCTGACTACGGTACTGCCCCCCACCCACCCACCAAACCATCTGTCAGTCTCCAAGGTCAGGGCCTGGCAGTATCTCTCCTCCCCACCGGGGATCCGAGTCTATTCTGCAGTCAGGTACTATCCCATCGACCACTTCAGAGCCTGTCAATGTACAGCTGTTATATTTGACTCTGTCTGTGCTGTTCCAGCTTCTATTGCCACTGCCACCGTCATTGCCATCTTTGTTGTTGCGCTCTGCTTGTTCATCACTGACCTTACTTTTGACTCCCCACTTCTAGGTCCCTGCTGTCATGCCAGATCCTGAATGGCCTCGTGGGACTCCTGTCGATGGCTCCTTCTCATTTATCTCCTCATCCTGTTGGCCTCAACCTGTGGTGGTTGGCAACAAATGGAGTATAATCTAGAGTATATGGCATTCTGTATTTGAAACCTCCCATACGCAATCCAGTACTGGCATGTGATCTGAATTTTGTGCTAGAGAAACTTACTTTGGCCTTTTGAGCTAGCTACAACTTATGTAGCTACGCTTTCTGTCATGGAAGCATTATTTTAGTTGCTATTTCTTCTGCTCAAGGATTTCAGAACTGCAGGCTGTTATGTGTGAGCCTCCTTATTTAATTTTTCACAAAGACTTTGTTTTTCACAAGTCTTTGTGTGCCAGTCCTAAGTTTTACCAAAGGTGGTGTCTGAATATATCCTGAATCAGACCATCCACCTGCCTGCTTATTATCTGGAGCATATAAGTCTAGGGAAGCATTGCTCCATACTTTGCATGTGCATAGAATACTTGTTTTCTTCAAAGGTTGTCTTGGAAAGAACTCTAAATCAGATTATTGACCTTCCTGTTTATTTTTCATTTCCCACAGATAGTGGGAATACAGTTAACATACGCTGGACATCCAGAGGACGCTGAGTTGATACTTGGATTGTACAAAGGATTGCAGTAAATCCTTTCAACTGTTTGTAGCTTTGCCTCCAGGATGATGGGCTTTCCAGTTTCCAAACAGGGCCTGTCAAATGTGGCCAGTTGTATTACATTTTGTTCCCAGAAGTGGAGTAGTAGCTTCCTGGTGCTGTCAGTGCTCACCCACCAATAATGTGGTTGTGTCAGTGGCTTGTTTCAAAATGTGTCCATTGTTGACGTATTTGGTATTGCTACTTGGAGGAGTACTGTTCATGCACTGACTAAACACTACAGTCGGGACATCATTTCTCATAGACATACCAAATTTGGCCTCAGTGTTCTGTAAGGCCTCTTTTCCCAGGGTCATTAAATCCTACCAGCCTCCCTCTGCACTTGATATTGCTTGGGAATCCGTATCATGATGTGGCTCAGTGGTGGGAGATATCTTCAAAGAAGATCAAATAGTTACCTACCATAACAGTAGATATTCAAGAGAGACTCCTCCATTGAGACACAACTCTCCCCCCTCCCTCCCGCCTGCTCTCACAAGCTGTTTCTCCTATGCTGCGTAATACAGCATTGATACCCAGGTATCCGTATGCACAGGGGTCTGGCTTCATTCTCTAGGCATGAAGGATGCATATCTTCATGTCAGGATCAGAAGATCCCACAGACAGTGCCTCCACTTTGTGCTGAGGGGAACATTTAGAGTGTTGCCTTTGCTTATCTTCTGCACCACAGGTCTTTACCAAATGCTTGGTCGAGTAGCAGCAGCCCTTTGCAGGGAAGTCCTGAGTGTGTTCTCCTGTCTGGATGACTGGCTACTGAAGGTCAGTTCCATAGAAGCTTTCCCACATACCTTGTCTCGGACAAGGCACTTGTGGGTCAGCAGTAATGTGCCAAAATCTGAGCTAACTCTCTGGCAAAGTCTGCAGTATATAGGGGTAGTTTTGGACACAGAGAAGGGATGTGCTTTCCTGCCACAGGACAGAGCAGACAATCTGATTGCCTCAGCACAGTTGGTATACAGGAGTCATTATGTTTCCTGAGAACATCTAATGAGTCTCATGGCGTGAGCCATTATGACTGTCCCACTTACATATGAGAATCCTTCAGTGGACACTCGGGTCCAGTGGGATCAGCTGATGGACGAGCTGGACCAAATGATTCTCATCATATTCCTGCTTCACATAGTATTGCTGTGGTGGATGGATTGAAAAACACCTAGGATATTCCATTCTTTGTACCTGCTCCCATACAGATCCTCATCATGGATTCCTCAGGCACTGACTGGGGTGCTCATCTTGGCCTTTACCAGATGCTGGGGTCATGGACCAGGTTGGGGCCAGGTTACATATGAATGTCCTAGAGATGAGAGCTGTGCTGTACAGCCTCTAGGCGTTCAGGAGTTCTGTGCCCCAGTCCTCTTAATACAGATGGACAACGCCAGTGTGATGCATTACATCAGCAAACAAGGGGCACTCATTCCTGTCTCTAAACAAGGAAATAATGAGAGCATGGTACTGGCTTCTACCACGGCTGACAGTTGTCAGCCATGCATCTCCCTCAAAAGGTCTTGACGGACAGGCTAAGCAAGTCACAAGTCAATATTCATGAATGGGAATTGCTGACCTCCGTGGTGGACTTACCTTCTTCGAAGATGGGATCGTCAAAGTTGGACCTTTCTGCATCCCTATATAGTGTAAATTGACACATTTCTACTTGCTCTCTCCAGGGCCTGGAGTTTTTGGCAAGATGCATTGTCCCTCTCTTGGAAAAAAAAATTCTATATGCATTTCCTCCAGTTCTACTAATACAGAGCGTGTTGCTCAAGCTGAGGACGGAGCGCCACTCATCCTCATTGCTCCATTATGGTCTTTCCAGGTGTGGTTTCCACATCTGCACCAGATGGCAGTAGGACTGCCTCTATTTCTACCTCTGTGTCAGGGTCTGTTGTCACAGGATAAGGGATCCCTGGTCCATCCAGACCTGAAATCTCTACATCTGCATGCATGACTCCTGAAGTCATAGCCATTGCATGTCTGGGGGTATCCCTAAGGTTGCTGATGTTCTGATGGCAGCTAGAGGCCTTCTACCAGACATACTTATTTCTTGATATGGAAGCAGCTCACTTATTTGGACCCATCTACGTGTCCTGTAAATGCGATGTTAGCGTACATGCTGTCCCTATCGGACTCTGACCACAGTATTCCTCACTTAAGGTGCAGTGGCGCTATATCAGCTTTCTTTGCCCTTATTGATGGTCGATGATTGCCCAATTAGAGGTGACCCATACATTTCTGAGAGGTATTCTTCATATGAAATCTCATATCTGCAGTCCTGTCCCACCTTGGGTCTTGAATTTTGTGCTGGAGAAACTGATGTTGACTCCTTTTAAACTGGTCGCAAGTTGTGGTATACATTTCCTTTTCAATTACTTCTGCTTGAAGGATTTCAGAGCTTCAGGCTGTAATGTGTGAGCCTCCTTATTTGATTTTTAACAAAGACAGAGTTTCTTTGTGCACAAATCCTACATTTTTACCAAAGAAGTATCTGAATTAATACTGTATCAAACTTATGCACCTTCCTGTTTATTACCCTGAGCATGCCAGTCAGCGTGAGGCACTGCTCCATACTTCAAATGTACATTGAATACTCAGATATCTACAGTATGTTAATTGCACCAGGTCCTGCAGAAAGTCCTCGCAGCTTTTTGTTTCATACACCTTGGAAAGAAGGCTATCCTGTGTCTAAACAGCGCCTGTCCAAATGGCTGGCACATTGTGTTATGTTCTGTTATAGGAAGTACAGTAAGGAACTTTCAGGTGTGGTTCTTGTTACTGTACAAGAGGAAGGACTCTCTTCTGTTGCTTGTTTCAGACATGTTGCTGCTGCTGATTCTCTTTGCTGCAGCCTCATGGAGCTACAGGCCACACCTTTCACTAAACATTACAGTGTGGACATAGTCTCATAGATGTGCTTGATCTGGACTTTTCTGCAGGTCAGATGTCCATATATATCAGACTGTACCTCCTCCCAGTTTTATTTGGGACTGTTTGGGAATCATTCATAGGTGTGGCCTAACAGAGGAGATAGCCTCAAAGAAGATAGAACAGTTACATACTACCTTAACAGTAGATCTTTGAGAGACAGGCCATGCCATCCCTCCCTCTGTCCCCCTTCTGCTTCAGTGAGGGTTACATCAGATACCTGAACCTATTCCATGCATTTATATCAGACCCAGGCCTCTCCTTGTATGTCTGGTGCTGGTGTTACCTCCCTGATTCCCTATGGCTGGAGGTCCTCTGAGTCTAATCTCCAGCGGGGAACTGAGGAGTGATGGGGATGCCCACATTTGTGTAGATGTAAACTTGGGTCATCATCATGGGTGACCCCTGGCTAGTAAAAGTTTCCAAGTGGTTCTAGCACTGATGGCTGTATTTCCAAAATTGGTGGCCTAATGGAGAAGATTCTTCAAAATTTACTGTTATGGTAAGTACATAACTTTCTTTATGGTAGGTAACCATTCTTTATGCTGGCATTAGGTTTAATTCAAACAGAGCACAGCTGGTAGGAAGTGGATATCCAGTGGGGAGCAACCAAACCAACTGTCACAGCCAGAATGACTCCTCCTACATAAAACATCAACTTGTTCAGCATGATATACATGGCATATGCATTTCTACTAGGGTTGAAATTGTTCATGGCACTGCACAAAAATCCAATTTTTTTACATAACTATTGTGGGAAAATTGTTGTTTTATGGAAAGATTTATTTATTTTAAAGTTTTACCAGGAAAGACATACTGAGCTGGTAGCTGGTTTTCCAGATGCTTTCTGTGGGGTTGGAGTGAGGTGAACATATACATTAAGGTGCATTGTAACAATACATAATCAGTAGCAGCAGTGTAATTAGTACAAACAAACTAAGCTGCAAAAGTACAACATATTACAGATGTGTAAGCTAATATACTGTACAGGGAAGGAACACTATGCCTATGTAGTTTGTTTATTTTCATCTGTACCTAACATTAACAAATAGGACAAATTAGTTGTTTTAGTTGTGCACATTCATTTTCCTTTAAATGTATATTAACATATTAATGTTACTTCTTAATTAACATATTAATGTTAATGTTAATTCTTACAATGTTGTATTGTTTGTACTACCCACATACTATTGTAATTGATCATCCTTCCCCCAGGTCGCACCGTGAGATGAGCAACTTGTTGTTCAGTGTGCCTCCTGGTGAAACATTTCAATAAATAAATGTTACATATTTTATCTGAGGAACATTTTTAATGAAAGAAATTCTAATTATTAAGATCTTAGTATGGATTAAAAGTACATGTATTAGTTGATTTGTTGAGGTTTTAGTAGGATATATTAAATGTGTTATTATTTAGAATGTATACCTTTTAATGAAGAGTTTAAGTGCCTGTTGTAAGTAGTAAGCCATGACAGGATGTGCATTATAGAGATTTGATGCACAGTCGGTGACATCTCTCGTCAGTGCAGTTTGTTTTGATGGAATTGATTTGTGTCCTCAAGGCCCAAATCATGGATATAACAATCTCATTTACTGTACTAAGAGACATCTCAGACTAATACCATATACATATAATGACAATTATGAAATGGGTACTAAGAATGCTGAATCCTGATTAGTCGAGAGCTTCTTTCAGCTGGGCCGTTATCCCAGCACAATGGCCCGGTGAAAGAAGCTCCTTGCAATAAGGATCTGCACCTAAGAAATGCCCCTACACTCAATTGCCACACAAAAACATAATTGCTTGTCCCAGCACCTGCATTTCTCAACAGCAAGTCCAATCTCCCTGTCTCAAACATCCTCTGGTCCTGCTTTAAAACCTCCTTTCCAGTACTGTTTTTTTTTTAAATCTCTTGACCATGAGCACTGCTCCCATTCACAGCGATCAGCTCTATCTCACAGACCACACACAAGATGGACGAAAGGCTGATTTTTCCCTTGTGATGCTAGGACCCTGCAGTAGCTGGTGCTCCATGCAATCTGACCAGCAGCCTGGATCTTTCCTTTACCTCCATTGCTGGCTTCCTTTCAACTGCCGATAAGCCATCAGCCTAAGACTGACTACCAGTTGCTCACATTGCTTTTTCACTGAGAGATCTGCAATCTTTTGTCCAGTTGCATTCTTAGCAAGTGAAGAGGGTCAGGCAGGGTTAAATAGACTGCAGAGGTAATCCTGAAGTTTAACAGCTCAGAGTTTCACACCTAGGAGTTCAGTGTGGCTTAGTCTTCTAAGTTCCAAACCGACCAGTCAAGGTTAGCCTAGATTTTCTTTTATATCGGCACTCTTTCTTCCTCCACTGCGGAGTGGGCAGGTAGTTCTGGCACCTGCACCCAGTTCTGTCAGCGACTCACTCTCCCCACGCAGGCTGGCACGCACAATGCCCCGGGGCCCCGGATCCATTACCTGAAGGACACTTCAGGGTCTAGGGTGGCGGTACGGCCATCAGCCACCACGATTGCTCCTGCAATTTTCTGCTTAGATTTTCCCGCTTGGAGCCAGACATGCAATGATGTCAGTGCACTGCCATGCCAACATCCACCATGCTCCAACCCTCTTCTGTGCGCCGCTCCTGTAGTGCCCCTGACTTCCACCAGGTGCCACTGCACAGCAATGCAAACCCCTTACCCACCCTAGAGAGAGGAGAGGAGAGCTGTCATGGGATGCCTCATCCTCTCCTCCCTGCCAACCCCCGACGACCCGAGTCCATTCCTGAACTCTGGCCGCGTGTCACGTGAAGTGTGGCGCCCTGCACCTCAACCCTTAGCGCCATCGGGCCGCCTAAGGTTAGCCTACACACACAGTGGTGGGTATGGGGTGGTGGGGGCATACTTCAGGACAAATCTACATAGTACATATTATAAACAGTCAGTTTTGAGAGAGATTTGCTGAGGTCTGTGAAGTTATTGACATCTTCACAGTCCAGAGTTCATAATAGCATTTGTTCAACAGTATGTTTCTGGCATTTAGGAAAGGCTAACTTCCAATCTATATAGTGCTCCCAGTTAAGTAAAACATTTTCTAAAGGGATTTTCCAAGATTTGGTATTACTACTGTAGTATTTGAGACAGTGTAGGTCAGAGTGCCTCACTGTACAAGTTTAATAATGTTTTATGAAGCCGGGACAGGGTAGGAAAGGGATCATATTTGGCCTATGATGAGGTTGCCAGTTGATCCCTTCCACTTCCTTATTGCTGTGATTAGCCCTGTGCTCAAGGCTGATAATGACATGTGCGGAAAGAGTGCATGGGTAGCCCATTGAAGCCGATGGGGGTAAATATTTAATTACTTTTATGTGCTTATTAATGGCGTTTGGTGAGTTTAATCAAGGCCACCGCTGGACTAAGAAGGCCCTTCTAGTCAAGTGGTGGCCTTGCTTAAACTCACTATC
The DNA here is from genome assembly GCA_016271365.2 of Neoceratodus forsteri. Taxonomy (NCBI): domain Eukaryota; kingdom Metazoa; phylum Chordata; order Ceratodontiformes; family Ceratodontidae; genus Neoceratodus; species Neoceratodus forsteri. Next base: position 436,659,936 of record CM057454.1, read on the forward strand.
GCCATTAATTGGCATAAAGGAGTAATTAAATATTACCCCATTGTTGTGCCCACTGCTGTTCCTGGACACATGTCATTACGTGCCTGAGCACAAGGCAGACTGCAGCAATAGGGAAGTGGAAGAGATTGGTCACTTTGATATGGCCAAACTAATATCCCTTCCCACCTTGGCATCACAAAACATTATTAAACTTGTATATGAGGCAGTTGCCAACCTATACCATCTAAATATGTAAGTATTTCTTAAATTTAGGACTGTTGTAAAAACACTGAGTTAATATGTGTAGAGAAAAGTTAGCCCTTGGTCAAGCATATAGCCCTGGTATTTGAAATGATACATTTTCTAGTGCAGCCTCATCAGGAAATTTTAATAAGTAATAGGGGAAATATGGTAAGCCAGTGTTCAGAGCTAAACAACACTGCAACTGCTTTTTGGTTTAACATGAGCTGTTTTGAGATATGCCAGTTTTGGATATTTGTAACGTTGTTTTGTCATTTTTGTGAGCGACAGTTGAACCTGAACCAGCAGTGTACAGGACAGTATCATCTACATACATTTGAATGCTGCATGTGTTTATACTGGAAGTGAGATTGTTCACAAAAATAGAGAAAAGGGGATGCCAAAGACAGACCCTTGGGAAGTCCCCAACATCAGAAGGGGCAGAACTGCCTGATCAGTCTTTACAGGCTTGGTCATATTACATACATAACATTTGAACCAACCTAAGAGAGGTACCAACAATGCCTGAAGACTAACTTAGTAACTAGGTGGAGCGTTTATGTATCAAATGCTTTCAAAGTTGTTTGCACATCAGAGTCATTTATGTATCAGATGCATTTGCAAAGCTGATGAAAACAGTACCGGAGCCCAGACTCATACTGACAACAACGTGATTGATGACTCTAAGGAGGGAAGTAGTAGAAATGATTTGTGAGCAAACCTGATTGCTAGGGATAAAAAGGTATTCTTATTATAGAAGGCCAAGAGTTGGGCATATACCAATCTTTTAAAGATCTTCTCAAGGATAGACAGCTGGAAAATTTGGTAGTAGTTGTTTGGATTATCCAACGCACCTCTCTGATGTAAAGATACAACAGTAGCTTGCTTCCACACAAGGAATATGCCAGAAAAAGAGAGCAGTTTAGTAGTATATGTGCCAGATGCAAAGAAGTAGCAGAGGCATAGAGTATTAAACATTTAGGCGAGATGCCATCTAGACCCATGCTTGAATTAGGATCAGTGGACTTCTAATTCATGGCACACGCCTGCTACCCAAACAGGTAGAAAACATGCTTCTCTCTGGGAGCGGTAACCAGCTGTTGATAGGAGAAAACCTGAAAATTAATACACTAGGAAAGCTTGAGGGCAGGAGGTAACCTAGGTGACCAAGGCTGCCATGCAGACAATAAGTTATAACTCAAGGCATTCGTGAGGGTAAGTTTATCAGATAGTTGAGTGGCTCCAGCAAGGAGATAAATTAGTTAGGCAGGGGCCAGCAAAGTTTAACAGATTCTGTACCACTTCCAGAATTTCTTGGGGTCCTTGTAGGCTGAGAGAATTTGCTTTTAAAGTAGTAAGATTTGGACTTCCTGGTGAGACTGGTACAAGGTTTCTGAGCTTGTTATAATGCCATCTGTCTGCAGGAGCATGTGTTACTTTATGACAGGCCCAGGTAACATCCCAGAACCTAAACAGTTCAATGATAACATTTGACCTTACTTGAGAGGGCGTTGCAGTAGGTATTTAGATATAGAACTGACGCCATGGCGTCAGGACCCCAGGAAAAAATTTCTAGAATCGCAGTCTCTGGCGGGGGACCACCCCATGTCAGGTGACCAGCGCCATACGACGTCAGTATAAAGAGGCGTCCACCACACCCACCTTCCAGTTTTTCCTCCATTGGCTTGTGAAAGTTCCTCGCAGCAGAATCAGTGCTCATCAGTCTTTCATCGGTCCATTAGTTTTAAAACTTTTCAACCTATTTTCCTGTTTTTCAACTTTATCTACGATTACGCTGTGTATGTCATCCCCAATGCCCTCTGAATCACATAAGAATAAGTATGACTTGTGCGGTTCCCAACTTCCATACAAGGACGGACATTCCTTGTGCCTCTTCTATCTGGGCCCAGGCCACCCCATGGAGAAGTGCCAACACTGCCAGAACTCCGCTATCTGCAAAGAAGGCAGCAGTCCCTGGAAGCCCATATCCTAAAGAAGAAAATGCTCCATGGAAAAAGAGCTGAAGAAACTCAGGCAGGTGTCCACATCCCCGAAGGTCACAAGAAAAAGTCGACAAGGAGATGCACGGGGCGGGAAACGGCTTCTACAGCAGCCATGACTCTGGCCAAAGTCACGCACGTAGTAACGCTCCCTCCGGGATCGCTTCACGATGGCCGCCTTGGTGGTGGACCATGAGGGCATCGCCTCCATATGGCTCATGCTCGGGACCTTCGGGAGCCTCCAGGGCAAAGGAGGCCTCCGCTCCCATAAAGGCCGCTTCTACCACGCGCCTTGGTCTGAGCAGGCCTGTAAGTCGGACGCTGGTCCTACTGACACCCGCCTCGGTCAAGGCCGCTAAGCCGCCACTTTCAGGAAGCTGCCAAGCCAGAACTCCACCCGACAAGACCGCATCTCCAGCATGGCCATCCTCAGGCCGGAGTCTGATAAGTCAGATGTCGGCTCCTCCAGCGCCTGCCCGGATTTGGCTGATAAGTCAGAAGCCGGTTCCACTGATGCCCGCCTGAGCAAGAAGCCTGCGCCGACCCCACTGAACAGTCCGATGCCCCAGGCTCTCCGCAATATTCCAAGTTGCCCTCTGAGGTCCCCGCGTCTCCTCAAGTGACCCCCAGGGATTATAATCCTCCCTTCCTGGTCATCACTAAGGATACTGGGGCGCTGCCATTAGGGAACCCTCCTTCTGGACCAGATCCCCTGGCGTGGCCTACCCGGCGTCATCTGCGTCCCTTTACCTGGCGATAGACCTATCCTTCCGTCAGGTCTTTTGGACCCTATCGAAGGCATACCAACGCCAGGCCCGATGCCCACGAGGCCAGCATTACCACCACCTGGCCCGCCAGCAGGGTCTCTGCCAGGTCCCTCTGCTTCATCAGAGCCCCTGGCACCCGGGTACCCTACACCACAATATCCGATGCCACATTACCCAACTCCACAGTATCTGGTGCCCCAGTACCCGATGCCTCAGTATCCAGCGCCACAGTACCTGAAGCCTCAGTACCCGATGCTGGGCTACCTGCCATTGGGTTACAGATACTCTTTCTACGGATATCCTCAATGTCTGTATCCCCGCCTCCGCCACCGCCCACTTCTCAGCCGGCGGACCTGAAGGAGACCTTGGCCTCCTGGTGGGCTGAGGCCAAGGCTCAGCTCACTGTGAGGTTGAGAGTCATCTGCCGATGCCAGACCCTATACATGATCCCCCACGCCGAGACGGAGACTCCCTCCTCTCAACACCAGAGGAGAGCCCTCTGGTGCATGAGGAGGGAGGATACACACCCCTGAGAACTCCCCAGAGGGTCCGCCCTCCCTCGTAGGGAGGAGTCTTCCTCCTCCCTTCATCAGATACGCCTGACTCAGATTCAGAGACAGGACACTCTGATCCTGAAGATGAGACACGATTCCAGAGTGCCTCGGCTGAGGACTCTCTGAAGTCTCCTCCGAGGACCCTCCCTTTCTGGAGTTATTGAGGAAAATCCAGGAGGTCCATCAGTGGAGCCAGACCCACAGCGTAAGAAACTCATTGCTCATTTGGATCTGCCGAGAGGCCACTCACACTGATTCCACCCTGGACAGAGCCTCATGCGGATCTTGTTTCCACTATTTGGAAACAACCGTCTCATGCTAGCCCCCTTCTGAGGAAGGCAGACAGGCTATACCAGGCTCCTGAGGGTGTAGACTTCCTTAGCCTCCACCCCAAGGCAGATTCGTCATTAGTGCCGCCATGGCCGCTTCCACAATCCCAAACATCTCAGCCTGCCTCTTTGATAAGGAATCCTGGCTTCTGGACCAATACAGGAAAATAATCTGTTCCTCTCTACCCTTGGTATTAGGGCCCTGAACTATGTGGCACATATGGGGATTTTAAGAAGACTATACTTAGTCAGGTGGAATCTAAACTGGACTCCCTTCCTGAGTCACAGACTAAGCAGGAAGTGGCGGATCTTTCCGTTCTGTTCATTTGGCCAGTCTGCAGAAGCTTCGTGCCACCACGATGCTGTGGACACAGCCACAAGGAGCTCGGTTTTGCCATAGGTTTATGACATCACGCCTGACTCCACGTGTCAGGTTTGGTCCCTGAAGTGCAATCTGCTATCCAGGATGCTCCTTTCAGGGGTTCAGTGCTGTTTGTGGGTGAAGTCAAGGACATCATTACGAACTGCAGAAGAAGGCAGTGCACTAAAGTCTGTCAACTCTATGTACAGGCCCCTCAAGGGCAGCGGCGCTCTTTTGTAGACAAAACCGATCAACGACAAAACCACAGGGCAAACGGGCTAACAAACATCGGGCCCTCCAGCAACCAAGACCTCCCCAACAAAAAAGCCATGGAGCCTTGGTTGTTGCACTGCCCCACACCTCCTTACTCCCTGCATCTCCCACTGCCTCGGGAGGTCCCAGAGGAACTGATAGGGGGGAGATTCTCCTGCTATCTGCCAGGTTGGGAGAGGATAACCTCAGACGCCTGGGTACTCTAGTTGATATCAGCCGGATGCTCAATAGAGCTTCTGCAGAAACCACCCGAAGACCACCCCCAGTCTAATCTGCCTTACTCCCTGCAACATCTTCCTCTGGTCCTAGATGAAATCGCCTCCCTTCTTCGAGGCGGCGACAGAACCAGTCCCCACTCATCTGTGGGGAACAGGTTACTATTCCCATTTCTTTCTAGTTCCAAAGAAAACGGGAGATTTGAGGCTCATCTTGGACCTCAGCTCCCTGAACATATTCGTGGAGTACACACGCTTCAGAATGCTCTCCTTGCAGAGCCTTCTACCTCTTCTTCGGCAGGAACAGTGGCTATGCGCTCTGGATATGCAGGATGCCTACCTGCATATCCAGATATGCCCTTCCCACTGCAAATTCCTTTATTTTTACTTTCAGGGGACCACTACCAATTCAGGGCCCTCCCATTTGGTCTTTCCTCAGCCCCCGAGTGTTTACAAATGCTTGTCTGTGGTAGCAGCCCACCTGCATACAACAGAGAGTTCAGGTATTCCCATACCTGGACGACTGGCTCCTGGTAGCCCTGTCCAGGGTGGAACTCCTGCACTCCTCTTTTACCCTGCAGGTTTTCACCTGCCTGGGTATCACCATCAACCAGGCCAAGTCCCATTTGGTCCCTTGCCAATGCCTCCAGTTTATAGGGGCGATTCTGGACACGCACCACTGGCAAAGCCTTTTGCCTCCAGACAGGGTAGACACCCTTCAGACTCAGGCCCGTCTTCTGTCCGCTCGCAGGAGGGTCGGAGCCAGGTCAGTCCTCCGCCTCCTCGGGCTAATGGCGGCTGTCATTCTGACAGTCCCACTCACTGACTCCATATGAGGATCTTCCAGTGGACACTTCGGTCGTAATGGGACCAGACCTTGGACAATCTAGACCAAGAGGTACTAATTTCCGATCCCTGATCAGGGACTAGTGTTGGTGGATGGTTCAGGAGAGCCTTTGCCTGAGAGTTCGCTTCAACACTGAACCCTTTCCCAGACGTTGACGACAGATGCATTAGGAGAAGGCTGGGGCACCATCTAGGGTCTCCACAGGACTCAGGGCAGCTGGTCCAAGTTCGAACAAAATTTGCACATAAATGTGCTGAACTGAGAGCAGTCCTTATGCCCTTTAGGCCCTACACTTCCTCATTCTCCTGGTCATCTCCTCATACAATCAGACAACATGTGCGTAGTCTGGTATCTCAACAACAGGGAGGAACACGCCTGCTGCCTCTCTTCGCGCTGGAGCGATGAGAATCTGGCTTTGGGCAACCCAGCATCACCTTCACTTGACTGTTGTTCACATTCTGGGAGTGGAAAACACACTGGTGGACCAACTCAGTCAGTCCTAGCAAGGTCCGCACTAGGGAGTTGGATCAAGAAGTCAGAAACGCATATCTTTCAGCCATGAGAAACACCTCAGATAGACCTTTTCACTTCTCCCCAAATGCAAAACTTCCCGCCTTCTGCTCGCCTGGCCTCCAGGGTGAGGCAATTTTATGCCTTCCTCCCATTCCCTTAATTCCGAGGGTCCTGAAAATTCAGATCAGAGGGAGCTCGAATGATTCTCATCCTCCCTTCTGGCCCAGGCAAGTTTGGTTCTTCTTCTGCAACAGTTTTCAGAGGAGCCTCCACTTCCTCTTCCTCTGTCGCAATAATTTTGACCCAGGATCAGGGGACCCTGTTCATCCAGGTCTCAGATCCCTTCATTTACATGCAGCATTGCTCCTGCAGACGTAGCAAAAGCCCACTTTGGAGTTTCCACTGTCGTAGCGGACATCTTGGTAGAGGTCAGAAAGCCTTCCACCAGGTCCACCTACACCATGAACTGGAAACGGTTCTCTATTTGGCCTAGCTCGAAAGACTTTGGACCTTTCTCATGCCCTGTCAGTAAAGTCCTGGACTACATACTGTACATCACCTCTTTGGTCTGGGTCTCAGCCATTCCTCATTAAAGGTCCATATGGTGGCTATTTCAGCCTACCATATTCCCTTCAGACAGGACTTTTGCTCAAGTGAAAGTCTCCAAGACCTTCCTCAGAGGGGTTCTTCATTTGAGATCCCCATCCACATTCCTGCCTCTCCTTGGGACTTGAATTTCATCCTGGAGAAGCTTACCCTGCCTGTCTTCGAGCTGGCAGCTACAGACGATTTAAAGTTCCTTTCTTGAAGACACTCTTCCTAGTGGCTATTACTTCTGCTCGGTGCATTTCGAGCTTCAGGCCTTGATGCAAATCTCCATACTTGATTTTTCACAAGGAATATACTGCTTTATGCACCAATCCTAAGTTTCTCCCTGAGGTGGTGGCTGAATCTACGCTGAATCAATCCATTAAGCTACCCGCTTTCTTTATGTAACACTCCAGTCAAGGAGAGTACTTCTGCATACTTTGGATGTTCACAGAATACTGAGATACTATACCAATTGGACTAAGGATCTCAGGAAAACTGATCAGCTTTTTGTCTCTTTTGCTTACAAAAGAGAAGGCAATGCTGTCTAGGCAATGCCTATTGAAATGGTTGGCTCATTGTATCAATTTCTGTTACGATAAGTACAAGACCCTGTTGGGTCAAGGCAGAGGTCACTCCACCAGAGGGGTGGCTGCCTCTGTGGCTTGTTTCAAGAATGTGTCAGCGGCAGACATCTGTGCAGCCGCAACTTGGACTTCTATCCATACCTTTACAGAACACTACAGTTTGGACATTGCCTCTCACCGTAGAGCAGGCTTCGTTGGCTTTGCTCAAGGTCTCTTTCATGAGACCTGTTCAGCCTGAGGTTCCATGCTATGGATAACTATCCTCCTCCCAACTGCTTTTCCTTGTTCCAGACTGCTTGGGACTCAGTCCTTCATGTGAATACTTACTGCAAGAGCCTCTCGAGTAAGATAGTACAGTTACGTAAGAACTTACCATAACAGTACATCTTCGAGAGAGGCTCTTGCAGGTGTATTGCCTTCCGCCTCCATTCCCCTAAGTCTTTTTTTTTTTTGGCCCATTTCCATGGGGATGTGGGAATATCCTTTTCTCTCTCATCTTGTCTCTTTTGGCCTTAGGGGAAAGAACTGAAGGCGGAAGTGGGGACTGACCCTTTATACTAATGTCATATGATGCCGGTCCTCTGTCAGAGACTGCTAGCTAGAACTTTTTCAGTGGGATCCTGACGCTGGTGGATCAGTCCTATATATGAATACCTACTGCAAGAGCTCTCTCAAAGATCTGCTGTTATGGTAAGTTCTTACGTAACTGTATCTTTATCCAGGGAGGTGAGCTCCTGTACCCTTACTTTCTTAATAGTGTCATGTTTATTGCAGATGAGTTAAAGATACTATACGCTGAAGCCTGCTTAAGGCTATCTCCAGGCCTAAGGAGTGTAGAACAGGTTGCAGATCAACATTAATAAAACCAGCACTCAGACCAGTAAATTCAAAAGTACATTTTGAATTTATTGGTCTGTAGTGCTGGTTTTATTGATGTTGCTGTTCTCTATTTTTCCATCACCCACTCATTGTGAGCACTGCCTTGTAGTATGTGGTGTACAGTTTGCAGTATGCAGGTCACAGAGAAAATCCTCAGTAGTAAAGTTATGGAAGTATCTAGCCAGTACAACCCTGGAAGAGCCCTCACAATTCTGATGTTTCTACACAGTATGTCATGCAGTGACAGAGCACTGTCATGGTATTGTGCCAGGTTATGAATTCTAAGCTTGCTCTGTCTGATCCCGAGCATAACTGATCCCAGGGCTAGATTGTCTTCAACCTTTTTTGTTTTCTGAAGGTCATCATTAAAGCAGGAAAGCTCGGAGAATTAAGAGTATTTTATGTAAAGATAGCCACTGCAAATATTGGACCCCTAAAAACACTAAATCTATTCTGATGCCCCTTATTGGCTCCATCTGCACTTTGGGACATGTTCTAAAATTGGATTCCTCCATTGGGCCCTGACCTTTGAACAGCACAATCATTTATTCACCCCCTACACAGATGATTCTGCGCCACATTCTCTATCCTGGGTGGATGCGTGGAATATGGTAGTAATGCTTCTATATGGCATTGGGCCAGATGGAGATGGAAGTTGTGGAAGATGAGCAGACTGAGCAAGAGGTAGTGTTGGTAATGCCAGCCTTTAATGGGTTAGTATCTAGAGGGCGTTAAACTGGGAAAATGCCAGTATCCATATAGTAGCCATACAAGGACAGTAGCATAGTTAAAAAGGGGTTCTAACTGGGCCCTTGCTGATATCGTCCAGGTTACCTGTAAAACACATGAATAAAACATGAAGAAAGATACCACTGAAGATAGGAAGTATGTTTCAGATGGCTGTTCTTCTCTGCTGTGGTCTTTGGCACCCAAAGAGACTAAAAAAAATTTGCAAGCACTTCTATAGAACAGCAACCATCTCTGGTACTCACGGAGACAGAAAACACTGCCAAGCTATCTTCCAGTAGAAGGCACTGGATGTCCAGCTTGGGGAACGCTCTAAGCTCTGATGGCAGCCACATAAAGCAAAAAAAAAAGGGCTTTCTGAACACCAATCAAGTGCCGCAGCCAGCAAAATAAAGCAGAAAGAAAAGCACCTTGAGGTAGAGGAACCAGTGCAAGAGAAAATATGCTCTCTCCTGCGTAGGAAAGTAAATATATGTAACAGTTTTTTCAAAACAATACAATGCTTTGAACCCCAGTGTCTCTACAGAGGAGGGCTTTGTGGAGGAAGAGGAGGAGGAACAGATTTCCCAAAGGATACTGCAGAAGAAGAATTCAGTTTCCCAAACAGGGTGAATGGAAACTACTCATCCTGCACTGCGCCTGTGAATCAAGTGGCAGGTATGATAAATCTTTTGTCCACTGACTCAGAAGAGGACATAGATGATGTCAAATGTATGAGTATGCTGGGTCTGAGCTCAAAAAAAAAAGTGTCCATACCTATCTCATAAGGCTTTTCAGAGTGCCACTGAAAGGTTCTTGCTATGCCTCAGCCTCTGTGGCCATAGAAAGAAGACTGAGAAAAGACAAGCTATACTAAGATATATAAGAGCTAGAAGGCTGTTAGTCATTATATGTATAATGGCATACAGATGTAGTCTTTGCCGTATTGGTTCTTGTAAGAACAGATCCAGAAACAAATGATAACTTTTATTGGACCAACATAGATATAACAAAAGAACAAGGTGCTTTAGCTTCAGACCAATAAGTCCTTCCTCAGAAGCTTAAACATAAACAAGCTTTCTAGCCATAGACTTTGAAACATAGACTTTGACGGCAGATAAGGACCGCTGGCCCACCTAGTCTGCTAGCCATAGTAATGTAAACAGTCTCCACTTAAGGTTATCCAGTTTTGCTTTAAATTCATTTCTGGTTTTACTGGCTACTATTTCTAGTGGTAAGCAATTCCACGGGTTTATAACTCGCTTTGTGAAGAAATATTTTTCTAAGATCGTGGATATGTTGTTCATCCACACTTATTGGCATGTCCTTCCACTTTAAATCTCACCAGAAGTCTTCAGTCTGGCTCCTCCCACCCACCCAGGTGGTATATCCCTCAACTCCGCCCCCATAACGCCAGATCTTCTTTTCCGCTGGAAGATTCAGGTTGTCTCCCGTGCTCACGCATTTCGCAGGCCCTGGTTTTCATATCTTCGGTTTCACTGAAATTAAGACTCTCGCTGAGATAACGACGCTTCTTTGCGCCTTCGATTATGGAAGAAAATCTTCCCCGGATTTGCCGGTGTCCTTAAGTGCCAGAAGATGTCACACACCGATCCCCACCACGTATGCCTGCTGCCTAGGTGTCGGCCATGACACCTGGCCCCGCAGTGTTTTTGTTTGGCCTTCCATCCCAATGTTCTGATGACCACCTGGCACACTTGAAGTTGGGGAGACTGGAAAAAGGAACCCTCCTGTGAACTCCAAGGAGGCTAGATGGGTGGTTTCTGCAGCCGCGGGCTCCACTGAGCAGTTGGAACGCATACAGGCGCTCGAGGAAGAAGTGGCTCGTGTCACGACTCGGGCTTCTTCGCTCCTCCTCAACCTAGGCTCTTTGTTTCTCGGGCTCCTTCTGGGAGTTGTGCCAGTCTCTTCCCACCTGGGAGAGGCGCCTTTACTTGCTTGCCTCCTCCCGATCCCATAAGCGGGAGAAGGAACTGAGTAAGCCTTTGTCTGCCAAGGCGCTCTGGGAGCAAGAGAGGTCCCTGTCCTAAGAGCATGCAGTCTCGACTTTGGTCGAGATCACTTCTTCGGCCGCTGGCTTTTCTGACCTTCCGTTAAAGGCCAGCCAACCGAAGCTGCAGTTGATGAGGTCGTAGATTGTCATCGACCCCATTGACTCCACTGTCGCCGGGTTCGACTGACTACTTCTTTGGAAAGGAATCCGTCCTTGTCTTCCCCAGTGAGGAGACCCAGCCTGCTGGTGTTCCCATCGAGGACCCGGTTCGGATCCCCGGAAGTCACTGGTCCCGCTCGGTGCCTCCGGAGCCACCAAGTCAGCCCGCTCGATCTTGGGTCCAGGACTAGAACCCTCGACCGGACAAGCCAAGGAAGAGCCATAAGTGCTCTAAGATGCGATGCCATCGGGTCTGCCTCATCCTCCCCTCAGAAGAGGAGAGGAGAGGCTCTGGTGGAAACTCTGGCGCTACGAGGACCCCATGTGGCAACAGCTGATGTTATCTGGGCACAAGCTCATTCTGCCTTTCTCCCCAGCCATTACTTGGCTCTCGCCTCCTAGGCTGAAGCTGACCCCTCTGGAACTGAAATCTCGGTTCCCCACCCCGAGGGCCAGCAAATCTTCCTTCAGTCTCTCCACCTTGTGGTGGAACTGCCGCCAAGCAGCCTGTGGGAGGGTTCCTTCTTCAAAAGAAGACAGACCAGACACCAGGCTTCCCTGGCATTTATCGGGTCATGGTCATCCCAGATCGTCCTCGCTGGCCGCAAGGGTGATTTGGGCGGCGGGACGCTGTACCTTGACTCCTCGGATTTGGATGTCACAGGGCTCCACTCTATTCTGGGGATGAGAGTCGTCTGCTGGCCTGGGGATGAGAGCAGTCTTTCCTCCTTCCAAGGGATCCTTCGCCTCATCTCTGAGTGCACAGGGATGCCCCTGGAACCCATCCAGAAAAAGGCAGAGCACCTCTTACGGACATCCTTAAAAAGATACCCCAGTGGAGGTCTTTCCTGTGGCCGAGGCCATTGTTGGTCCGCCATCAATCCCTGCAGTGTCCTGCCTGTCAAGCTCCGCCTGCCCGCATGGCCTGCATGTACACGGTGCCCATGGGGTCCTAGTGGGTCTACAGAGCACCCTTCGGCCGAGAGTCTGATGACCACCTCTGTGTTCAGGCGCATTGTCAGTTCTTCTGCTGACACGGGATCGTCCTCCCAATAAAGAGTCCAAGCTCATGGACCATTCAAGTGAGGAAGGTCTGTGCGGCCTCCTCCCTGGTACCTTCATCAGACAAGTTCAGCTGTCATCATGACGCACTTCTTCCACGCCTCCTCGGGTCGTTGGATGAAGTCCTCCCATATCTCCCTCGGACATGCAGACTACAATCAAACGGGTCCGAGACCAGAATGACTCGTTGCTAAACAGCAGCTCAGACAGCCTTGGACATAGGGGATTCTTGCGCCCACTCAGTGGCCCCATGATTACCTCCCATCTTGGCTGGGCTCTCCTCCTTTCTGGCGGATACTCAGCACAAATTAGCTGATGTGCCCTTCCTCAGGACCAGTTTGTTCAGCCCAGGGTGGCGGTCACCTTCAGCGCATTAAGCAGTCCAACGCCACTGGCTGTAACTCTCTGCCAAAGGTTCTTCGGACAGAACCAGCAGAAAAAGAAGAAGAAGCCCTTTTGGCATTCTTCCCTGCGCTCTACAGCCCTCCTTTAAGGGAGGCAACAACATCAGCAACAGGCTCAGACTTGGCACCCTTGTCCCAAGTCCGGACCCCAACAGGTCCGTAAAGGAGGCCGAGGTTCAGGTATTGGGGCCTCTTCCTCCTCAAAAGCCTGCTCAGTGACGGGTGGGGTTGCCACCCTAATCCTCATGACAGCTCTGGATCCTTCCGCAGGTGGCCAGTTCACCACTTCCTTTCTGCCTGGTCTGCTATCACTTTGGACAGGTGGGTTCGCAAGTGGTCTGTCAGGGACTGCCTCTAGAGTTGACAGTGCCCTCCCAGCCAAGCCCGTGCCCCTCAGGAAGAGCAGATTCTGCTCACATCCAGTCTGCTCTTGAGGACGACATTGCTCAGTCCTCCTCCTCAAGGAGGCAAAGCTCCTGGCAGATCCTCCAGCAGACCCAGGCTTCATCTCCAGGTACTTCCTGGTGCCCGAGCGGATGGGGGGCTGGTGTCACGTTCCTAGATCTCCAAACCTGAATCAATATCTCCAGGTCTCGCACCTTTCAGATGGTCACTCTGTCTGGATCATTCCATCCTTGGAGGCAAAACATGGATCTTCCTTGTCAATCTTCACCATTCATTACTTCCTGGGTGTAAGGCGGAGGCGCGCACCCGTCACGGGATTTTTTTTTTAAACTTTGGCTATGGCACACACTTCATGATGGCGTCATGCGCAAAGGCCGTTAGTAGCGACCGACTCCTCCTCAACTCAGTTCTGTTTCTCCGCCCGTCGAGGCAGCACCTGTTCAGTGGCAGACATTTTGAAATCGCGTGTTTGCCGACTCCTGATAACTTTCTTCTTTACTCGGCGCCGATCGGTAAGACTGTTCCTTTTCTATCTCTGACGCGGGTGTGTTTCTTCTATGTTTATTGTTAGTTTCGCGTTACATGTCCGGTTACCAAGAGCTAGCGCTTTTCCAGACGAACGCAGCCCTATGCGTCCGGTGCTCCTGTGGCGGCATTCTCCGTCCCGGACGGCATGGCGTTTGCCTTCGTTGCCTGGGGCCAACCATGATATGGATGAATGCGGCGCCTGTTTCTCGATGGACCGCGGCCCTCTAAATCCGCAGCATTTAAGCTCGGCAGGCCCCATGTGACTTCCGGAGACGGCGTCGCTCTCGGGATACCGAACAGGTCGTTGGGCCCCTCCCGGGTCCCTCCGGGCCTACTCACAGTCGAGGGAGGGTCTCCTCGTCTTTTCTTGCGAGGAGGAGGCCCTTCGGCGGTGTTGGGGGCGTGGTAGTCCTTCGGGGCCCGGCGGCCTTGAAACACTCGGCGATCCTCTTGAGGAGGTGCAGGCTCCCCGATATGTCGGGCCACTTGGCTTTTGGGCCTGGCAGGTGGACCCTCGGCGCCGCCTTCCGGCCGTTTCGAGATCGTGCCTATGATCAATGCGGTAGTTTTGGTCAGCTGTGGCACCGGTGATCGAAGCAGGCCGTTAGCGAATGCACTTTGCAGCCCGATGGACCTGGCGGCGCCGTCGGTAGTCACGCCCTGCGCCTCCAGCGCGCCCGGGCGGCACCGGCCAGGCCTATCTCGCTTCCTCCCTGGCGGTGCCGGGCCTGCCCGCGGCGGCGCGTGGTGAGGGTCGAGTTGGTACAACGCTGCACGGTGTGGGGGCGAGTGGCGTCACCCGCGGTACTGGGCGTTCGGCTCCGTGGCCTCAAGGTTCAGAAGTTGGCCAGCATCGAGTGTCCAGCTGGTCTCGCCCTCCTCGAGCTCAGATGACTCAGACGTGGACCATCCTAGCACCCCACTCTTGAGTCTGGGTCCCCTGTGGGCTACAGGTACCAGGGCGCAGCGGGCCTCCCTCTGTCCCCCTTCAATCATCTCCTGGGGTTCCCGGCTGGGGTGGCGGGAGCCCAGGGGTAGGCGTGGGGGGTGACGGAGGGAGCTCCTCTCTGGAGGGCCGGTGACAGCTACCCCCCACGGTGCTGTTGCTCCCTCTAGGGACAGGGGGCGCTGTGGTGGAGGAGGAGGGCCCTCTCGAGTCCGAGGGGTTGAGGGCAGGGTGTCTGCCACTCGGTCTTCTTTAGCCACCTCAGGGGGTGACCAGGAGCGTGGTCACCCGGAACCTCCCCTTCCCCAGGGTTCTAGGGTGTCCTCGGCCGGTGTTTGTCGCGGACTGCCCTTCTGGATCCATGCAGTCCAGGCGTCATCACAGGAGGTTCTCCCCAGGGCTCTTCAGGCTCCGCTTCCCCAGAGTTCCGTTCTGCGGCCTGGTCTGATATCCGGGATCCCTCCTAGGGCACCTTTCCCGGATTCCAGAGCCCTACGCAGAAGAGCAGTTGCCTCCTCGGAGGTGCCCCTCTCCCATCTCTCTGCCTTCTCCACCCCGCTCCCAGGCCATGTCGGTCCCTACGGTCCGTTATCCTGGGAGCAGTTCAAGGAGTTCTGCGGTGGCCTTCCTCATCGTTAGATACATGCATGAGGCGGTCTTCGACTCTTCCCCACAGCCGCAGGAATCCTCTGGACATTCAGCTCCCCATCATCCTCGTCTCCCTCCTCTGAGGAGAGGAACCCCCAGCTCATCTTTCCTCCGATGCTGATTTCACTGAATATCAGCGTTTCCTCGAGGATGGTGAGGATCTTGGATTTCTAATATTCGGAGGACAATACGAGCAGAGCCTTGAGATTCCTTGGTGAATTCAGTGCCCAGCATTTGGTGGTACCTTCCTGGCCTATCCCTTTCCGGGAGGCGTCCATCCGGTCCTGGCAGTCCCCAGCCGCTTCTTCTCCAGCCCCGGCTGACTGTCAGCGTGGTATTGTGCCCCTCAGAGTCTCTAGGTTCTCTTCCCAACCGCCCTCGGTTTGGTTTACCTGAACACTCCTTCTGGGTGCCGCTGCCTGGCGGATGACCCGCCCACGGATCGGACTCTCTCCAGTTCGACCGTTGAAGCGAAGAGTGTTCTCTTCTTCTCGTCGAGTGCCAGTATTGCATCTCATCAGGCTCACCACGCTGCCTACAACCGGCATTTGTGGTCGATGATGTCCCAGTCTGTTGGCATCAATGCCTGACACGGAGCAAACCAGACAAGCGTTGCCCTCTCCACGGTAGGCCTGGAGCTGGCAGACACCAAGCAAGGGCATCTTACGGCGCCAATGGGTGGCTTCCAGGCTTGCGGGGACAGCGATCTGCATCAGGCGGACGGCATGGCTTGCCGTTTTCCAGGTTGTCACCCCTGGCCCGGCGTGAGGTGATTCGCTCCGCCTTCCGGGGACCCGTCTTTTCTCCTCTAGAGCTAGGGAGACTTTACAGGGGCTCCCTCCGTCTCCTCGTCCTCGAGGGCCTCCTAGCTCTTCCCCACTAGGCTTTCTGAATGAGCCAGGGTCTTCTCCTTCTGTTTCTCACCAACAGAAGGCTGGGGTCTTGTTCCCTCAGGGTGGCCTCTTCCCCTTCCCGGGAAGAGGAGCTGGTGCTCACTAGGAAGTGCATGAATGGTGAAGATTGACAAGGAAGATATGAAAATTACGCACTCTACCGTAATTTTGATCTTCTCTTGTATCTTCACCATTCATTACTTACACCCTCCCTCCATCCTCAGTGGCCTCTTCCTGTGGCTTCTCCACCTCCGCCTCCTTCTCTCTCTGCAATATATAAAAAAAAAAATTATAAAAATGGGAAGAATTGCTCAATTTTTCAAAAAAAAAAAAAAAAATCTATTTCTGGGGGTTCTTATTCTGCAGAAAAATTATTTACTCTAAGATTCTTGGGCCATCTAGTGGATTTGCTTGGCAATCAAACTGCACAACTATCTCTTGCCATCCTCGGCGAGATACCTCTGGGGTTTTAGCCTGGCTCAGGCTATTCAGTTTTGATCCTGCAATCCGTGCTCCAGCTGTTAAGCCCTAGAATCAAACCCCTCCCCTTCCTAATTCTTGCCTTGCAGAGAGGAGGCAGGCACGGCTGTTTTTTGTTAAAAAAAAAAAAAAAAGCAAAAAGCTGAGGAACTCTCTTCGACTGCCATAGGCATTCTTGAGTATTCAGGTCACACTCCTAGCCTGCAAGTGATTATCTGTAAAAAAAAAAAAAAAAAGAAAAGAAAAACAAACAAAAGTAAGATGAGAGGGCAGACTGCCCTTCTCACCAGATTTTGATAATTGGTGTTTTCCTTTCTAGTGTCCTCGGACAGTTTTACAGACAAGCAGTGCTGACCATAACCAATCCCAGCCAGCCTAAGCCTCTGGCCTGCCTTGCGAGTCCGACTGAGTCCCACTTCTGTACTTATGAACTCCAGAAAGGCTTACAGTTTCCATTTCCAAACCCTGAGCAGTGCTCTCATGCTGCGGGGTTTTATTCTCCCTCCTCGGGTGTCCTCCAGTTAAAAGCCTTCCACGGCCAGGAGCCAGTGGTTATCAAAACAATGGCATGTTGAGGATGAGGACTATGCCCTCCTGAGTCTGTCTAGGGGTTTGGTGAACCTTCTCTTCAGCTCTATCTCCGAGGATTCTTGCTTCCCTGTTAGAGTCGAACCTTCAGCCATAAGCTAACTAGGCTCCTTGGGCATTCTGGTCCCTCAACATCCATCTCTCTCTCTTCTTCTTCTTCTTCTTTCTCATTTCCTCCTTCTCTCTCCTCCTAGAGTCGCCCAGGTAAGGAGGCCCTGCAGTCCCTAGGTTAGGGATACTCTTATCTCCTCTGTCCTTCCTACATCGGCTTATTCCTTTTCAGTTCATTCTTCCTTGCTTTGCTATCCTTGGCTATCTTGCCTCGCTATCTTTATTCTCTGCTTTCGCTTTGCCTCTCCGGCTCACAGAACTGAGTTGGAGGAGGAGTCAGTCGCCTACCAGCGCCCCGCGCATGGCGTCACTCGCGAGGGCGGGTGTCATAGCCAAAGTTTAAAAAAAAAAAAAAAAAGGTTATGACGGTGCGCGGGCCTCGCTTATACTCCAGGAAGTAATGAATGGTGAAGATACAAGAGAAGATCAAGAATTACGGTAAGTACGTAATTTTCATTTTTGTTCACTTGATCTGCAGGATGCGTTCTTTCACAGCTGTTCCTCCGCTTCAGGGTCGAAGGACCCTGTATGAGTTCTGAGCTATGCCGCTCAGCCTGTTATCGGCCCCAAGGGTCTTCACCAAATGCATTTCAGTGGTGGCGCCCATCTACAGTGTCGGGGATCAGAATTTACCCTGCTTTGGATGACTGGCTTTCTGGCAGATCACGCCCTACAGGAGGTGGAGAGGCCCAGGGATCTGGCCCTCCAGACCTGCTCCCAACTCAGCCTCCTAATCAATGAGGCCAGGTGGGAACTCATGCCTTCTCAGATGATGGGCTTCATCGGGCAGAGCTCAACTCTTGTCAAGCCAGAGCTCAGCTCCTGTAGACAGGGCGGAGGTTCTTTCCTCCTTTGCCCGATCATTTCTGGTTGAGTTGCACCCTGCCCAGGACTTTCTGTGCCTTCTGGGTTACATGGCAGCATGCACCTCGGTGGTCCATTGGGCCTGGTGGCACATGTGCCCCTCCAGTGGGAGCTGGCCTTCCAGTGGACTCAGCATCATGGTTAATTCGACCAGCTGATCACTGTAACCCGGAAGATGTTTGATGCTCTCCACTGGTGAACCACCCCAGACTGGTAGCGGGAAGGGATCCCATTTGTCAGCCCCAACCCGATGGTCGTTTTCTCAACTGATGCCTCTCTCATGGGCTGGGGAGCCCACAGGGGGGGCAAAAGGGCCCATGGGCTCTGGACCCCCCAAGGAGTCCCAATGCCACATCAACTTGTTGGAGCTCAGAGCAGTCCCACTGGCACTGTCAGCTTTTGTTCCTCAGCTCCGGGGTCAAGTGGTTCAAGTCCAGGCGGACAATACCACGACCATGTGCTACCTCAACAATCAGGGTAGCACGCACTCCCATCTGCTGTGCAAGGAGGCGCTCCACACTTGGACCCTCGTGACACTGATTGAGGCGGATCTCCTAGCCATCCGTGTGTCAGGAGCCTCGAACCATCTGGCGGATGCTCCCAGTCGCTGGGGCCAGACATCCCAGTGGTCTCTCCATCCAAGAGGTAGCTTACAGCCTGTTCTCCCATTGGGGCAAACTGATGGTGGACCTGTTTGCCTCCAGGAAAACACCAAGCTGAGGCTGTTTTATGCCCGCCCCCTCAGCAGGGTTCGCTGCAGGGGGATGCCTTCTTGAGGCCATGTACCCCAGGCCTCCTCTTCCTTCCTCCATTTCCTTGATTCCCAAGGTGTTACTCAAGGTGAGGAGGGACAAGACGGAAGGTGATTCTGGTAGCCCCGGACTGGCCACGCCAGTTCTGGTATCCAGATCTCCTCAGCCTCTGTATGCAGCAACCGAAGGTGTTGAGCACCTTAGTTTGTTTGATGGGATAATTCAAACCATTAACATTCCAGGATACCACCATGGTTGGGAAGCTGGGGTGGCTAACCGAAGTTGTAATGGGGCACATGGAAATTATAACAATAGAATGTGTGTACTTACTGAAAATGCAAGGATTGCACCTAGGATATAAGTCACCACACTGACCGTCCTGGAAGTCCTGTGTAGCCTAGGCTGCCAGATGAGAAGGAGGAGGGCTCAGAGAGTAGAGGGAGGTACACACCTCACAGGGCAACTGCAGTGGAACAAATGCACAAAAGAGGTTAAGACCAAATACAAACAATGTAGACAGTAACAATTACCTGGGAAGCAGAAGTTAAGAGATATCACAGCTAGCTACAAAACCACGCTACTAAACAACTCTAACCGATTGTAATATAACACTACGCAACAGTGCTATTGGATCGAGGCTGCCAGTGGAAGAGGCTAGCTTAAAACTTTAGCCTCAGGTTCACAAGCTCTCAGACACTACTATTTAGGAGGGATTGGAACCAAGTGGATTTTGAATCCTCTGAGGTTCTAGCATATTTGAGATCAGGCGTCCGACCCACAGGAAAGGAAAGGGAAAAAGGGGGCCCTAGAGGGGACCAAGGGGATACGGGAAGGGGTTTAGGGAAGGGAGGGTAACTACCTTTCCTATAAGGTAGAGGTCCCATACCAACACTGCAGCCATGCATCACGGGATATAGGTGCTACCCTGTCATGTCCCCATGTATGCTAATTTCATGCAGCTGCTGATATGAGTTAAACCAGCAACATGGAGAAGTGTGGGAGCTAAAAGGAGGACATAGCTAGTTATGCTCGTAAGTTGGGGTAACCATGACTTTATAAAACCGCCACTCAGATATCTATCTGGGTATGGGCGCAGGAGAGAGAGAGTCTGAATAAGTCAACCCCATAACTTAATTACAACATCTAGCAAACCATAACCCAAACCAGCAAACAGTTCAGATTTAGCCAGGAACATTTTCAGCTTGTTCAGCTCTCAAAGAGGGAGGGGCACAGTCTCGCGATATCCTTAATCACCACGGCAGCATACGAGATCAGCCCCGGCCTGACAGGAGTCAAATGTCCACTGCTTCCACAAGTGAAGCTTCCGGAATATCTGCCCAATCTGTGCCTGTAGTAGTGTCCATATCAGAGGAATCAGTAGTGGCAGACTGAGCACCATGAGGAGGTTTCTGTCCTCTTGAGACATTTTGCGGAGGGGCTGTCATAGAAGCATCTTGGGGCAGGCGATTCCCACTTCTAGCTCTCTGGCTGTCTAATGTGGGGGCGTTGACACCGTGGATGCAGTGTGGGGTTATCTTTAGATTAGGAGAGTGAAGCTGTGCCTGGTGCATGGCGCAGAGTAGTCGGAAGGCCCCTGGTTACTGGGGAACATTTTGTAGTGCTGCCGTCCTTCCTCATTACTGCACTCTGGCTGCCTGTGCCTGTCTACATAGTTCCTTTTGGCATGTTGGGTTCCCAGAGCCTCCTGGGATATGTAGTCGGAAGAGGTAGATCTGGCCCAGAATTTGGCGCCCACTTTTCTACAGCTGACGGATGATCAGCCAGGAGTTCTCTGCCATCCTTAGTCATAAGCAATCTTGTGAGCCCTTTGACTTTGAAGTGGAGTTGAAATTATACAGAAATTTCTTGAGTGGAGCGAGAAGCCCTTAGATGTTTGCTGTCTCATGAGCAAAGTCTCTATAGAAAGAAACCAGGGTCCCTGCCACCGTACTTCCCTCGCTCTTGCAGCCCTTAACATTTTTCCTTAGTTGTATAGCGAAGAAAGTATGCGATGACAGGCCTTGGCAGAGAAATCTTGTCCCTCTAATTGTTATTCTGTGCACCCTCTCACGTCATAGAAACATAGAAACATAGAAGTTGACTGCAGATAAGGACCGCAAGGCCCATCCAGTCTGCCCATTTTTCTACCTTATAAATGTGCCATCGGCCTTTGCTCTGTCAGTGACCTATCTATTCATAGTCATTTGTATTGCTTCCGTCCATCTGTCCCTCCATCTCTCACGAGCATTACAGGCAGGGACTCATTTAAGAACTTCTCCATGTTCTGCCCCTCAGCCCCTCTGGAATACCAATAATCGCAAGTTATTGCATCTGGCTCTGTTCTCTTGGTCCTCAATCTATCCCATAGCATTGCAGTTTTCTTCCTGTAATTGCAAACGGAGTAGTAGTTTGGATTGTTGCTGTTCACCGACTCAACCGCTGTTTGGAGGCGTTCATGCGGTCTTGTGGGTTTTGAACCTCAGCCACCGTGCCTGCTTCTCAACTTTGTTTAATATGGTTCCAGCATCGTGTTATGTACTACAAGGATTCATTAACTGAGGGCTCCTTTGGAGGTGGCTGGGATAGTAGGTCCGACTGGCTGTTGTCACCTTGAGAAGCCATGAGAAGGTCAGGCAGATTGGCAAGGGAAGGCTGATAGCTCCAACTGGTAAATGTGGGGGTGAGGAGAACAGACCCCGTTTACCTGCTCGGTCCGCTGACTGTTGTTCCGTCACAGTGTTGGCGAGGCCTACCGACCTAGTACCCGTTACACTACTCAGGATCAGCGCTAGTTACAGCCAAAAAAAACTGCATCTATTTAACTTCTAGCAAGCACTGGTAGGCAAGGGGAGAGGTTACCCTTATGAAAGCAGCGATTATGGACCGGATCAACCCGGGAGTCTTGATGCGGAGCTCCAAAGATACCGAACCAGAGCAAGCTCAGAGATTAGGCTTCCATCTTGTTGGTGGCCAAGCCACGCTCCTGTCATATGCACTTCCTAGCTGGGAAGACACGGTTTCTTGTGACAATTGTTTCTGTAAAAGAATTTAAGAACTGCAAGCTGTGGTTGCTGAACACCCTTAGCTCTTTTCCACAAGGATCTAGTAACCTTAAGGTCCAATTCATGTTTTCTGCTGAAGGTAATTTCTGATCACACGCTGTATTTATTTATTTAGTTTTTGCTGACCGGGTAAGTGACTAGACAAATCCTGCCTGTTTTCAGGCACGACCTGGGAAGGGGATACAGATGAATGCCAACTGATCTTGAACCACTGAATCAGGCTGTTGACCTTCTGTTTTATTTTAGCTCCAACAAACATGGGGCACATCACGCCATTGGCTGGATGTCCATTGGAGCTGCGTTGTTACCTTGATCATACTAAGGATTGTAAAAAATGATTTCAGCTATTTGTGTCTTTTATCAACGGGATGGTGGGCTCCACTGTTTCTAAGCAATTCCTTTTCATGTGGTTGGCATTCTGCATTACCTTCTGTTACTGGAAGCATGATAAGCAGACTCACAGTCCTACCCTTTCACCCCCAGGATGGTGGACTCCGCTGTATCTAAGCAATGCCTTTCGACATGGTTGGCATTCTACGATACCTTCTGTTACTGGGCGTGGTTAGTAGATTCCCGGTCCTGTCCTGTCCACTTCGCTTTGGTATGGCCCCTTATGTGACTTGTTTTCACAGTGTGTCTGCTACTAACATTTGTGCTGCTGCCACTTGAGTACTGGTCACACATTCACTAAACACTGCAGTCTTGACATCGCTCTCACAAACATGCCAGCTTTGGCCTTAGTGTTCTGCAAGGCCTGCTGTCTTGGGGTCATTTGATCCTTCCTGCCTCCAATGGTATTGGTACTGCCTGGGAATCATTCCAGTGGTATGGCTTAGTGGAGGAGATGTCCTTAAAGAAGATAGAGCTGTACTTACTGTACCAGTAGAACTTCATGAGAATCTCCTCCACTGAGCCACAGTTCACCCTACCACCTACCACCTTCCCACTTCTAGTCTCAGGTGTTTTTCTAGAAGTCCCCTGCTATGATTTTGTATGCAGTTTCTCCTTCCTCTGCTCAGACTGGTATAATTTATCTCAGGTTCCATATCCTGTCCCATGTGCCTGATGTTGGGCCATGTTGCTTTGTTACCTGCTGGTCTGATAAATTTCCGAGCTTGTCTGTGGTGAGGAAGTGAAGTGGGATGGGGTCATCCACATTATATAGGCAGCAATGATGCATGTCGACATGGGCGTCCACAGCTAGAAGCGTTTCTGGGTGGTCTGGATGCTAATGACTTCGTTCCGATGGTGTGGCTCAATGGAGGACATTCTTTGGAAATCTACTGTTATGGTAGTAACTGCTTTGTGCTGTTTCTCTGATTTAATCCCATCATATGAACAGCAGAGATCCAGTATCTCATTGAAAATGGTGGCATAACATATGCTCATACTGTCGATATGGAGTCTGTCTTGCTAACTGCCCTTGATTAAAATAACTTCCATGCTCTCCCAGCTACAGTACTTCATAGCACAGCAACACAAGTCCACCACTTGCTTATAACAGCTAAGGTCTGTCTTTCTAGGAAAAGCATGATTCTGAGCATAGAGACAAACTTGGAGAAAGAAGACACAATTCCACCAGAATATGGTTTACCGAAGAAGCCAAGGTAGCCAAAATATTGCTGTATTTCCAATTTAGCTTTTGTAATGCATTAGTAAAGTTTGGCTATGTTTACAGGAACATTTTTTTTCTTTTAGGGCAAAGGTCAGCCAGCAAAACCAGTAGCCAAGGATGAAGGGAAAGGAAAAGCCCCATCAAAGGTCAGCTACAGCGTTTAACTATCTTAAGCATTTGAACTGTTCTTATCAGGCATGTCTTATTTAATAGTCAATGTGTGCCCTGTATTTATTAGAGGGAGAGACCATTCAGTTGTAGCATCCTAGCTTCCAGTGTAATCCCTCGGTTGGATAAATGGTTCTAATGCAATCAAATCAGCTTCTTACCTGCATTATCAAAAGTAAAACAGCTAACAGTGAACACTAAAGATGAAACATCTAGACAAGAACAGCACTGTCGTTCATCAGCTGTGGAAGTATAGCAGTAGCATTTGTATGTATCGTTCAGGAATTCGGAAGATGTCATGGGTGGCAGTGTAGTTACTGAATCACGGTTATTTTGTGTAGCCTAGTGGTTAAAGTAAAGAGCTTGACCAATAGCTAGACGGCCAGGAAGTTCAGTTGCTTGCAATGCCAGTGGCCCAGGTTCTCCTTGGTGGGAGGGTTGTGCATTGCCTTGATATCAGACTCTCCTGTTGTGGGCCAGGGTGCCACAACAGCCACAGCAACCTTTGTTGGGTGGGGAGACATAAGTGACAACAAGTTGGCATGCCAGAGTCAGTGCACAGTTGGGACTGCTGACATCTCACTGAGGAGGAGTGTGTATGGGGTGGGTGATTTGGTGAAAAACAATGCTGAGCATATACGTGCTGGTACTTTAAGGCACATGGTCCTGCTGGGATAGAGCACTGGATGGATGTTCCTGAGGTAGTTGTCTCCTCCAGAGGTTCCAGCACAGGGTGCAAGCTATGAGGTTACTATGAATTGCTAATGAGTGTGGACTGTTAGGGCAGGGAGGTTTGCACGCACAGGCGCCCTTGACCTGTGGGGAATGAAAAATAAATCATAAACAGTGAGCAAACAAGTCTAGTTTCTTATGTGAAATTCTTACTCATTGCGTGGCGTTAAAGATGTTACATATCCTCCTAGTGCTTCTGTCCTCCAACTATAAAATGGAGTCAGGGCTGTCATGCAAACAAACACTTGGTGGGTGGGGGGCAGATACATTAAAATGGGGAATTAAGCGTTGTTTTCAGCGCAGGGCAACATTGCCACTTGCAGCAAGCAAACAGTTTCAGAAGCGAGCAGCGGCCTTTGAGGGCCAGTAGGGCGAGGAAGATTGATTATTCAGTGAATGCTGTTCTCTTCTGAGGAACGTAAGCTGTGTCTCCTACTCCTGCACTGCTGCTACCTGTGTGAGCACAGATAACAGTGCAGCAGAGACTATAATGGTCTGTTTGGCTGGGAGTACATGCACTGAGGCCAGTGCATTACATACAACAGCACCTCTGGCATAGTGAACCTGCGAGCTTGAGGTAGGGAAGAAAAGATGGCTGGCTGGTTGGCAGATGAAACATGGCTATCATGGGTCTCACTCTGCTGACATCTGGTCCAGGTCTCCTGGTCTCTCATTAGCTAGCTAGATCAGGAGGATTTTGCCCACAAGGAGCCAATAGGCAGGGCCCACCAGGGGCAGTCACAGCCGAGGTGACCTGGCTGTGATGATGGGACCTGGCAGGATGGATTGCAGGCAATGGTTTCTGTGGCCAAATAGCTGTATTAATTACTGTTAGAAGGAGATTCAATCAGGCATGGCCAGAAGAGAAAGCGTATGTCTGATACCACCACTTGAGGTACCATTGAGTGAGGAATGTGATAGCGCTATGTTTTCCATCCATTTCCTTCCTCCTAAGATTTTTATGACCAAGCGAAGCATTCTGCAACCATGGCCACCTGCCTCACATTATTTAACAGTTATCAGCATGGGGCTAAATGCATGAGGCCTCCATCATATATTGACTCAACACCTAGCTAGAGCAGCAGACTCCTCCTACACAAATTCTTCCTCCTGATTCACCACTCGGCAGTCATGTACTAGCAAGAAAAAAACCAATAGCACAGGTGGCATCTAGGATTAACACTCAACTCTGCATCAGTCATCTGATGTGCTATAGTCCAGGCTTAGTATGCTACACCTTCAGGCAGCTTCTGTACAGCTTTTAAAAAAATTTTAAGATGTGTTGCTTTTATGAGCACCTAGTATCTTAAAAATGCACCAGAGTAATTAACTTTACCTTTCACCTGTGTTCTTTGGGCCTTGTCCATCAGCTTGCATTCTCTTTTGTGTGTTTCCTTATTCCAGAATAGGGGAAGGGCAGTTAGAGTGTGGAACATGTTAACAAATAGTGTGCCTGGATTGCATCACAATTAGATTATGAAGCCGGTGGCGCTGAGGTTGGCGCTGGGCAGCCTACGCATCGGACCGGGTTCAGGAACGGACTTGGGTGGCGGTCGTGAGGGAGAGGGAGGATTGAGCATCCCAACGGATGCTCTCCTCCTCAGGGTGAGAACAGAGAACACCGTGTTCTGTATCCCCTTCATAGCAGGGTGGAAGCACCGACAATTGAAGGGGATGGAGGTGGCTCCATCCGTCGAGCTGGGAGGGGGACGTTGACGGCGCGATGAGAGGTCTGGCATGCGCCAGCACGCCACCACTCAGGACGCACGCCCTAGCACTCAACGCCCCAGAGGGCAGGGGAAACCAGGGAGAAAACGGAAAACACCTCTCGGCAGCCCTAGATGATGGCCTCTCAGGTACCATCCGGACCACCAGGAGGGACAGACCCAGTGTGCAGGAGGAGGAAAAAGGAGGCACTCTAAGGGCAGATCCTCAGAAGGTGGAATGGGGATGAGAAGAAAGAAGGAGAGGGCTCCAGAGTAGGCAAGGAGAGAGAAAGAAATAAAGTAAAAAAAAAAAAAAAAAATTGAACTGTATATTTACATACTGAAATTGGATGACTTTTCCTTATATTTATTACTTTTGTACCAGATCAGTACAAGTAATATCCTTGTTTTATTTGTAAACAGTAATGGCTGTTCAGGGCTCATATAGAATTCATACATTCATATTTCAGACTCCAGCAGATGATCAAGCAGCTATTGATGCTCTGTCATCAGGGTTTGTCTCGCCAACTTCAGCTCCCAAAGTACAATCTGCAGTATCACCTCCTCCTCCTCAGGTAAGGAAAGCCAGGCTCGAGAGTCTTACAGAACAAAAGTGAAAGGCTGGATGCTGAATAAATGAAGCACTAAAGTTTCTACTACCAAAGACCAGGTTTCAGATCTCGGCAAAGGTAACCAGTGAATATGTAGCAATAATAAACAGGGTGGCGATATTAGACAATAACGAACTGCCCAGTGGCATGATGAAGGCCTGACGCTGCAGGTCTTATAGCCTCTGGAAAGTCCAATATTGCCCATCTCACCCACCCTGGAGGTATTACTACACTTAGAAAATCGAATCGTCTAATGTTTTATAAATTTTAAAAATAATTATGCTTGAAAAAGTGAGTAATGAAACAATGTTTAGTCATTTTGGGTAAAGTGGTCCCTCTGCTGGTTTATTTGCCAGTAGAGGCACTGCAATGTTAGATAGGTTTTTCCTAGTTTACAACTCCCTGCCAATGTCTGTTTGTTCTCTGGTTTAGTTCCTGTTCAGTCGTCCCTGACAATGTCTGTTTTTCTCCAGTTTATGTTGTATCCTTTGCTATGTTTAAAGTCCCCCACTGCTAAGTGATCTCTGTTCTCCATTTTGTACCGCTGGCTCAAGGATGAGAGCAGCGGTGCTTTCTTAGATTTCCACATCCATGAATGAGAGGTGCACTGCTAGCTTGTGGCAGAAGGTAGCCAGGCAGGCACCGGAGAATGGAGATGGCATTCATGGAGCTACGGGGCATGGGTGAAAGAGTGGCAGCTGTAGGACAGGAATGGGGTGTCATAAATATGGACTAAAATAAGGTATTTCTTTTTCAACAAGAACATTGTGAACAGCTTCCATGATTTCTTAGTGTAGTTGAGTGGTGCTGCTGGGGGCACTTGCTAAGCAGGAAAAAAAAAAAGGCTGCGATGTTCCCGATTTCTTTGAAACATAGTGATTTCTGTTATGCAGTGGCACATTGTGCTAGTACTTGTTGTTTGTGAGGCTGTACTGGTACTTAATGTACGCCCGCCATGGTGCTCAGTCAGTCGGACCTTTCGAAATCTCAGCCCATTTTCTAAATATAAGTGAATGATAGGTAAGTGTTGTTATGGGAAAGTAAAACATGGGGGTGCTCAGGAGCTTAATAACCCATGTTCGTGAACGGTGAGTGGGTTTCTAAGCTCCTGAGATGGTATTTTATTTATTTATTTATTTATTAAATTTTGATAACCGGTAAGCCCTCTGGGCCCGAAGGTCCCTTTTCAGAGCGACCGAGAATTACATGGAATAATACATGGGTATATTTCCCCATACAGCCCTTAAGTATTTATTTTTGTAATACATTAAGACAGTGTAGTTGTACCTATAGATTTTATTTGCAGTGATTGCTGGGTTTTCCTTTTTGTTTTTTGTTTTTAGCTCCATTATGTTTTCCATAGTGTAGGGTCCTCTTAATAGAGGCGAGGCTGGGTTGGTTTGTCCTGTCGAGGCAGTGTAGTTAGCAGTTAGGCGCACCTTGGTGTCTTTGGTTGGGAGGATGTGGTGTCTGCAGTAGGAAGTGGTGTGGCCAGCAGGCGATGGAGGTCAGAGTGTGCAACAGCAGCATGGCAGTCTTGGTGGTAGGTGAATGAGGATGAAGTTAACAGCAGCAGCTTTGAAGGTTTGGTGTGGAGGAGGGGGCCAAGACAAGCATCGACAGACATGGCTATTTGGAGAAGAAACGGAGGAATTTGTAGGTTAGACCATAGTGTAATATTTGGTTTTGCTTTTGAAAGGTTTTTTAAGTGAACTACTGTTGTAGACTTCTTTTTTTTCACATTCTGTTTCTCCCTTGCTTCTGCAGTGGTCCCCTATCCACTTCTGGATGTCCTCTTGGCCTACCTTGTCCTTACCTTACTCGTCTTACTCTGGACTTCCCCTCGGGGTGGAGTCAGGAGGGAATTGCCTGGATTTCCCACTAAAGCAGCTCAGTTCTGGGAGGTGGAGGACAGTTGGTACATTGCTGGGAGGTGGAGGACAGTTGATACGTTGGGGCCCTAGGTGCCTGAGTTTCATCCTGTACACCTGGGGGTTCTCCTGTTTCCCAGAGATGCTGACTGTGAGGACTCCGAGACATGTATTCATATTAATGCATGACCACACCTTCCATAGCCAGTCAGTGTTCCCTCTACCACTTGCAGCTCCAGCTACACCATCACCAGTGGTCACCGGATGGCAGTGGAGTAGCAGAATCTGAAACCCACCTTCCCAGAGGAGGAGAATGTCTTCAGGATGCAGTCCTCCTCCCCAGGCAGCCCTCTGATGTCCTGGACTCGTTCCTAAACTTGGGTCACCAGGGTCATGAGCAGCAGAGCTACGCTGTGCTGACAAACCAACCTCATATTGTGTATTTCTGGTAAGTCACTTAAAGCAGCAGTGCAACAAATATTGACTTTCCAAAAATCTAGTTTCAGCTACAGTTAAGAATAATATTACTATACTTGTCAAATGTACTTGTCTAGGAACCTCCTATACTGTGCAACATGAAACTTTATTTTTCTGTCCTAATCCTTGCCAAGTATATAATGTTATTTCTATAGGAAATGTAGCGGCCATCTTTTATTGAGAAAAAATCAATTAAAACATTTATAAAATAATCAAATTTTGGTGGAATTAGAAAGTTGTACCACCAAATTAAACTGGGAGATGCCTGGAATCTTTCATAGTGGAAAAAAAAGTAGGGTCAAAATTTTGCCTAATTTCATTGCACTGCTGCTTGGCTGGTTTGGTAGATATGTTATTGGTTTGCTAATTAGTTCTAGTTCATTTGGAAGCATAGAGTTTTATGTAGTGTGGATATATGACTTTCACTGCTGTGGTATATGACTTTAACTGCCCTGGTATATTACTTCAGTTGCCATGGTATATGGAGAAAAAGACTGAGTTTTCCATGTGTGTTCTGCCACAGAGGAGTTCTGATTCCCTCTGATCTAGAGTAAAGCTCGAGAGGTTTGTGGGACTCAGAACTGGGTGGCAGAAAACACTAGTTGTGCAAAGTTGCTTATCCATATTTTTACAGTGTATAGTTTTATGAAATGTGTGCATTGTGTTTTCTTTCCTCTTCGCAATGAAACTGACATGTCAGTCTCTAGAGGTTCGATAGTGCTGTTCTACCACAGAAGGGTACAATCTCATTCCACAACCTTTCAACTGCTGTACAACAGCATTTCAAAACGGATGGATTTCTACATAGCACAGTGCTCTACTGTACACTATAACCTATTTCCTGCATACATTTGAAAATGAATGCACTTTAAAAGGTGTGTTGAAAGGCACAAGGCGGCTGACACAATACACCAGGATGTGCATTCTCTAAAAATGCATACCCTATCGTGGGTTATTGTATGTGTACCATGACAAGTAAAGTCATATACCACAGCAATAAAAGTCATTTACCATGGCCGACAACTTCTTTGACTCTTCAGCTCTCTTCTCAGATGACATATGCTCCGTGCTGCTGCCGCCAACTCTGACCTTCTTCAGCCACTGCCTGGCCATCCATGCTGCTACCACCAACTCCAGCTTCTTTCAGAGGCCAGCCACAGATGCCAATCCACTCATAACTCTAGACATCATGCCATCCTGACCACATGTCCCAGTAGAGGGATTCGGAATCCAGACATGTGACCATCACAAAACTTGCCTTATCAAGAGAACTTGCTCCCAGTGGTTTGCCTGCAGAATGTTGTGCAATTCCATTGAATGGGGGCTGAAGCTATTAAGTTGCAGAGTTAGAGGTTTAACATTACCAACCTGCTCAACCCTACCTATAATACATATTCTTTGCAAAAACTTCATTAATGCACCAGTTAAGGTTCAGATTAGACTGACAAAAGTAGGGAAGTGTGATGTTAGGGTTTCCAGTCCTAATACCCACCCCCACCCTGCCAGCAGCAAAGGAAAAACATGACAGTTTGCCTGTCCTGAATCTTCCTAAATCAGGCCTGTGGACTTCCTTGGGTTATCAGCCCTAACGTTCCCCCATTCCATCAGCAGATAACCTCAGATGTGCAAACTATATGAGAATGGGTGAGTTTTAGGGTTAATAACTAAGGAAGACCCAGACCATATTTTGGAAGACTCAGTACAAGGCAAACTGTATTTTTTTTTTCTGCTTTGGTAGGGTGGGGGATGTCAGTTGGGAAACCCCAACACCATACTTCCTACTTTTGTTGGTTCAGTCTGAACCCCTAACTGGCATTAGCAGCATTTTTTTGAGGTAGTATAATTCACCACCGTTCAAGGATTTGTACACAATTATAGTATGTTTATACTATGTACACCCTGAATAAATATATTATAGTGGTGTGGTAGTGCCACTACAGTTAGAGTTGAGTAGGTTGTTTTAATATTTAACCCCTAAAATTATTTTTTTGTTTTGCATTTTAATAGCTTCACCATTGTTCAAGGATTTGCACACAATTATAATACATTTCTACTTTGTACATGGGAGGAAAGAAGGAAAGGGGATATGATAGAGACTTTCAGATACCATCAGAGGTATAAATAAGGTACAAGAAGGAAGCATTATTCAGAAAAATGATGCTCAAGAACAAGGAACCATGATATGAAGCTCAAGGAGGGTAGACTCAGGAGAAATGTAAGAAGTACTTCTTCACAAAGAAATTAGTGGATGCCTGGAACAGCTTTCCAGCAGAGGTAGTGGGGGTGAAAGCTGTGGCGGGATTCAGGAATGCATGGGATAGGCATAATGGAACCTTAGTCATGTTAGGAAGGAGGGCTAAGCCAGAGATCAATTAGGGTCTACGATTATTAACAGTAGGTAGGGAAAATGGGCAGACTGGGTGGGCCAGCGGTCCTTATCTGTCATCAAATTCTGTGTTTCTATGTACGGGCCAAATTCTTTTTCATATGAAACTACTATTCAAAGACCATACTGAACATACTCAGAACCAAATTTCAAATCTGTATAACTCTGGAATGGATCAATATTTTCTCACCAAACCAGAAAAGGCACCACTCTCGCCTAAACCATTTGTACCCTTACAATTTCAGACCAAAATTCTATGTTTCTTTGTATGGGCTAAATTCTTTTCATATAAACGGCAATCCAAAAGACCATACTGAACATGCTTTTTCTGAAAATGCTTCCCCTTGTACCTTATTTATACCAGTGAGGTATTTGAAAGTCTCTATCACTATCCCCCCTTTCCTTCTTCCTCCAGGGTGTACATAGTATAAACAGCCCTCCTTCATGCACAGCAGAGGAGGGAGGGCTGTATCTGTTGCCTTCTCGTTTCTTTTATCTGGTCACATTTCATGATGTGGGTGCTGAGAGGAGAAGGGTGTTGCTGCCAGAGTGGGGGCATATTTGCTTTAGGGCAACAAGCGCTGAAAGTCAGCGGCAGGCCGAGGAAGCAGACCAGCCATAGTCTCCTGTCTTGCATTTGCATCAAATTGTGTATACTGGAGAGGAGAGGTGGATTGGGGTTCAAACTGAGGGTGGAGGATGGGGGCTTGTATATTTTAAAGGATATGGGCTGAGGAGAAAAGCGTGGGGGCTGTTTCTTTATCTTTGTTTAAAAAAAATAATGAATCTGAATACTAAGTACCTGAATATTTTTGGTCAGATAGAATATTCAGGCAGAGCTGGCCCACTGGCACAGTGTTAAAGTTTCTGCTCACGACACCAACATCCTGGATTGGAACCCTCCCACTGGGGAGAGTGATCAGCGTTCGGTATGACTGACCCTGATGGAGCGGGGGCAGCAGCTACCAGTGTCTAGTTGGTGTGGGGGTGGTCATGCCAGACATCCAGCGCCTCTGTGTCTTAAGTCATTGCATGCCACACCCCTGTAGAATCTTGTTAAAAAAAAAAAAAGCAGCTGCCATGTATGACAACCTGCTCTGCCGGCCTCGATTGCCCACTGTTGCTCTCAGTGGTGACCTAGTACCAGCGTCCATCTGACCTGACTCGATGCCCAGCCCTGGGGGCAAGCCAGGAGGCAACCCCTGCCGGTAACCTTATGCTGTTGTCATGAGGGTCTGCATCTCTGCAGTAGCCCGTTGTGGGGGTAAGCCAGGAGGATCATCAATGGACGTAAGTCCCAGGGTGAGTGAGGACAGGAGAAGAGTGGGGCTGAGCCTTGACAGTTTGCCTAAAAAGCATACTAAATAAAAAAAGAACGAATATTCAGGTGAATATTCCAGATAAAATATTGCACACCCCTAGTAGAAAGTATGTCTCACCACATGTGGCCAACAGAATCAGTCATATGTTTCTTCGCTCAGGCCACTGCATGAAGAAAATAGATCATCGATGACCTTGTTTGCTCAGGGAATGAACCTAATGGACCTTGTACTAACAAACAGAGACAGCATTGCAGACGTCACAGTATGGAGTCCCCTAGGTACCAGTGATCACCATACAGGTGGTTCAGCATAATGAAAGGAGTGGAGGTGAGTCACAGGAGGATGAGGGTCCTGGACTTCAGGAGGGTAGATTTTAAAGAAATGGGAGACTGCCTCAGAAAATGCCTCAATGGGGGCATTGCCAGAAAGGAGAAGAGCCACAGTGAGGAACAGTAAGGGAGGGTATGACTAGGGTGACGAACTTCTATATGAAAGAAGTAAACAACAGCAGAAGAAAAAGGAGACCATTCTGGTTCTCCAAAATCGTGTAAGGTTGGTGAAAGAAAAAAAGGTGGCTTTCAAGTGGCTACAAAGAAACGTGAGGGAGGAGGACAGAGAGGTGTAGCAAGCTAGGCAGAAGAAAGTGGGAGGGCAGTTAGGGGAGCAAAGGCACAGAGAGGAAAGGATTGCCAGAGGGGTGTCTAAAGGGAATATAATAACTGGTGACCATTTTTCCCATAGGAAACCAGGTCATAATTTTGTCATTATAACCAGCTGGTTATAACGATAAACACAAGCCGGTTTCCCTACATTGGCGCATGCACCTACCTCGAACTTCCTGTTGTCTGCAGCATCCCTCCTCACTCTTCAGTGCTGCAAGCTTCCCGACAGAAGTCGGTGGTAAGTTCTTTTTAAAACAAAATTACTGGGCACAGAAAAACAACTACCTATTCGGACAAAAAGAGCTGCTTCAGTTCAGGAGCCAGCTGCTATGGACTGCGCTAAAACCCCAATGATCTGTGGCGTGACTCTGTAGAGAAATCCACTTGTTTTGTATAATTGCTGCTGGCAAAAAGATCTCCAGCAATTATACAAATAAGAAGATGGTAAGTGTGTAAAACTTGGATTTTACACACCCTTAGTGGAATGCCTTAATAAACCCTCGGGCTTCGGCTCTTAGGATTTATGGCATCCCACCCCTCAGGTATGTAAAATCCTCGTTATAACCACCTACCCATCCATTATTCTTTGTAAGACTTTTTCAGCTATGTAGCGAGAAGAAAAAAAGCAAGGTGAGGATAGTGAGGATTAGAAGGAAGAAGGGAGACTTCTAAAGCGGACTGAAAAAAAAGCTGATATTTTAAACAGGTACTTCTGCTCAGTATACGTGATGGGGGATGAGGCGGCCACTAGGGAGAAGTGAGAATGGGGGATGGAGAGGTGGACTCTAGTTCATTTTCAGAAGAAAGAGCTCTGAAAGTTTGCAGCCCTGAGGATGGACAAGGCTTTCTGACTGAATGGGATACACTTCAGGAGTACTGACAGCTCTGTTTAAAAGTTCACTGGAAACAGTAGTGGTTCCAGAGGACTGGAGAAGGCTGCCTCTAAACAAGTGGGAGCAGGGAGGAAGCTAGCAGTCACAGGGCAGTCATCCTAATTTCAGTGGTGGGTAAACTAATGGAAACCCTACTGAAAGACAGGCTAGTTGGACATCTAGAAGCCAGCAGGCTGCACAGCCACAGACAGCATGGATTCATGTGAGGAGGTCATGCCAAACGAATCTGATAAATTTTTTGACTGGTGGCCAAGGATATAGATCAGGGAGGACAGTGGATGTAGCCTGTCTAGACTTGCAAGGTCTTTGACACTGTGCCACACAAAAGGCTGATAAGGGTAGTTGCCCAACTTAGGAGTGGGTTCCAAATTGGTAGATTGAATTCAAACTGGTTAACGGATAGGAGACACAGGGTGGTAGCTAACGGACATACTTAGATGACAGGAGAGTGACCAGCAGGGTACCACAGGGTTCAGTACTGGGACCAGTGCTCTTCTGTGTCTTCAGTGGGGACACTGCAGAAGAATTGAGAGGAAAGGTATGTCTTTTCAGATGATCTCAAAATCTTCAGTAGGGTGGATACTCAGGAGGGGTTAAGAGAATGTGCAGGAATCTAAGGAAACTGGAGGACTGGTCAAGAATGTGGCAGTTCGGGTTCAGGATGAGTGAAGAGAATGTGCAGGAATCTAGAAACTAGAAGAGTGGTCAAGGATGTGGCAGTTGGGGTTCAGTGCCAAAAAGTGCAGAATCATGAAACCTAGGGCATGTGAGCCACAGTGCTGAGTATAGGATGGTGAAGAGGTACTGGCAGTCACTTCGGTAGAAAGGGGACCTTGGAGTTATTATATCAGAGGACCTCAAGTTTACTGCAGTGTGCCAAGGCCATAACAAAGCAAGGAGACTAGTGGGATGCTGGGGTGCAGAGAGGGGTTTCATTAGTAGGAGGATGGTGGTGATGCTGCCACTGTATCACTCTGGTATGTCCCCATCTGGAGTATTGTTTTCAGTTTTGGAGATTGCACCTAAGAAAGGACATAAGACATGGTGGAGGCGGTCTGGAGGAGGACAACCAAAATGGTAGGGGGATGGGGCTCTAGAGAAACTCTGTGAGCAGACACTGAAGGGTCTCAACATTTATTCCCTGGAGAAGAGAGAAGAGCAAGGGCAACATGATTGAGACCTACAGGTACCTCACAGGGGTGAACAAGGAGCTGGGGGGGCTTTACAAATGAGGATGTGCTCGGGGGTGCAGTGAAGCTTGAATGGGGGAAGTTCAGGAGGTATGTGAATAAATATTTCTTCAACGAAAGGTGGAGGATTCATGGAACCATTTATCAGTCAAGGTGGTGGAGACCAGAACAGTGGGAGTTTCAAGCATCCATGGGAGAAACATGTATATAGATGAACCGAGACAGGAAGGAGGAGGGTTGCCAGAGACCACTAAGAGTCTGTGGAATCTGTCTAGGCAGGAACACTTGGGCATATGGGGTGGGCCATTCAGTCATTTCTTTCGACAAATTCTATGATCCTAAGAATCAGTCTTCTACATTCATCACAGTTGGGTACAAGCCAGAGGCTAGATCGGCGGGGAGCATAGCTTTAAAATCTTCAGGAGGAAAGCTGACATTGGGACAGCGTCTCCCACAAGGCCAAACACAATGTGGCACTTGCTGGAATGGCCAATGACGATGCATGACTCCTTCCCTCCTCTGTTCTGTTTTTCCTGCCATCAAGGCTGCATCCTGCTGCTCTGTGGGACTTCAGAACTGCGACACAGAAGATCTCCGGTTCTGCGCTGCTTACTCGACACCACTCAGTCCTCCATTTGCATTTTGTTCTAGTGTGATGCAGAATCTTTGCTTTCAATTTTTACTTATTTTTGCCATCGATCGTGTCTGGTAAGGGGCCAAAAAATCGTCTAGTAAATGAGGCTGTCCCCCAATTCGTCGGTACCCAAGTGGGAAGGGTATTGCGACTGCTGACTGTCATGACTGATATTTTGCCTGCCTGAGTCGACACCATGATATGGATACGATGTGGCAGCGCATGTTTCTCGATAACTACAGCACCTTTGAGATCTGTGTGATGAAGTTGGGGAGGGATCTCCCCAACCTTCAGAGATATTATCGCACTCAGGATTCCAGGTCCAGGTTCTTGGGCCTTCCTCTGGGCCTTCCTGGTACTACGCGTAAAGAGGGACAGCAGGCCTCGGCCGGCCTTGCTGTAGTTGGAGCAGGAAGCCTGCGAGGGTCTGGCGGATGACTGGCCTTCTTGAGGATCAGTTGATCATCCCTCGCAGTCCGGTGCACCTCGGAGGCCTCGGACACCCCGGTGGTGGTGTTGCAGCTGCATGCTTGGCCCATACTGGTGGGCCTCTTGACACTGTAGTCGCATGCGTTGTCTCGGCTCCCAGCTTGTTAGTTGTGGTGGGATGAGCGAGACAGTGCCGACTATGTGGCTGGTTCCCTTCTGCTTCCGCTTGTGGCACCGGAGGAGGAGGAGGGTCTCGGGGAGGTTCCTGTAGATCTCCCTGATCTTCTCTTCTGCCATGGAAGGGAGGATCGGGGTGATCCTGAGTGGCTCCCCAACTCCACAGAGTCCTGAGGCCTTTCTAGACTTAGTTTGAGGCCTTTGAGTCAGGGGAATGCTGAATTCAGTGTTGGGGAGGCGGTGGAACCGTGGTCACCATTGACTTGGGAGTGGCACCACCTCGGTGCCATTTCGGGCATGGGTGTTGTGGGTGACACTGGGCCAGTTTGGGCACCATTAGTGGTGTCAGTGGAGTTGCAGCATTGGCACCCTTGTTCTGTGTCTCCAGGCGCCAGCCAGGCTTCTTTTCGAGGCTAGATCCTCTTCTGGTGAGGTGGGGTGGAGTGAGAGGTCCGGATCCGCGCCTTGTTCCAGGGCTCGATCTTCCAAGGTCCTAGCCAGGAGTAGGAGTGCTAGATCTTACTTCAACTAAGAGCTCCTGCAGCAGGCTATGCCTTAAGGACCATGCTACCAGGCACTAGGACTCCACGGAAAACTTCTAGCCAGCAGTACCCGCCACTTACATCAGTCTGCCCACCAGCGTCACCCTCTGTATAAAGGACACTGTCCCCAGCTCCACCTCAGTTCTTTTCCCCGTCGATCCATGCGCTTCAGCTCCTCAGATGCCTCGTTGCATCTGTCGACATCTTGTTCTTCAGACAAAGCGTGCCCATTTTTTCTTAAAGAAATGAGATTTAAATCCGTTTATGTAGTCTCCGTCTTCCTCTACCAAGTGATGGATATCTAGGTGCCTGTGCAGGTGGCAGATTCGGAGAAAGATGATCATTCGAAGTGCCTCTTCTGCCTGGGGCCTGACCACAACATGGACACCTGCCTGGATTGGTGGAAAATCTAATCAGCAGGCCCATTCGTTGTCCAAGACACCCAGGCCTACATCATGGAGCAGCAGCTCACCACCCTTCAGTGTCCATCAGGCCGGCTCTTCAGCCTCCAGGTCACCAACTTCCCACATGGAGAAACACTCAGAAGGGAAGCACCACCACAGGGGCACAGTAGGTTGGAGTCCCACTCAGAATCTCCTCATGCTAAGGACAAACCTTCGGTTTGCACTCTGGCAAGAGAAAGCGGACTCATACCCCATCAAGCGTACATCCTCAGGCCTGATGAAGGCTCCGCCCATACCCTCTCAGCGGCAGCTCTTCAGAGGTAAGGGCCTTTGGGTGCCTCCCTAAGCCTTAGGCCCTTCCAGCAACCATCGGGGCCTAAGGCCAGGACTTCTCAGCCAATAGGGCTGCGGTGTCTTCCTCCTGCTCCAGCTTGTTGATTGGAGCGAGAGGCGCAGACACGGGGAGCATTCCTGCTCAAGGAAATACTCTCTATGAGACATGTCAGAGAAAGCAAAAACCCTGACACAGGTCTCGGATGACCAGCCTTCCGACAGGTGGAAGAACCAAAGGCAGACACCACACGGTAGCGTAGCGACCAGATGTCTGGGGCATTTACTCCAGCCCAGATGCCTCCAGGAGTCTACCACCTCAGAACCACAGCGGCCAGGCTGCCATCTCTGATGGACTTTCAGCCTGACGATCGGGTGCCTGCCAGCACAGCGACAAGCCATCGCCCTCTGTTCCAGTGCTGGACAACCAGGTATTAGGGGACCAGCAGATGGTCGACTAGACAACAGATCCTAATGCCACACCAGGCCCTGACAAATGCCTGTAGGAGATGCGGGGCCCAGCAACCTACCAAATGCCCCACGGAACCTATGGGTACACCACCCTCACATGTACGCATGGTTCCCTCGCGGACATAGGACAGCTGTTCACGTCCTGGTGGAACACAATTAAGGAGGATTTGCTCTAGAAGGTGCCCCCCACCTCCTCCGCCTCAGCTACCCACCCTGTCCTGGACAAGACACCAGTTTTGGACCCTCGGCCATCGTCTCTGCCTTTACCCAGTCCATCTTCACCAGGTTCCAATCCAGACATCACAGGCACAGAGGCATATGCCGCCACTCTGCATCAGATCGTCCTCCTCTCGGATGACAGGAGCAGGCCTAGCACAGGCGCAAGCATTCAAGGTCAGCCTCCTCCTCCTCTTCTTCCTCCAGAGGCCACCCTTACTCCTCGGTTTTCTCCAGGGGCTACTCCCTGGAACCAAAAAGGTCCTTGCAATTCACTCAGGTCTTCCGAGATGACCTGACCTTCATGGATGTTATCGCAACATCCAGTTCCTGAATCAATGGAATTTGGAGTGGATCGGACGAGAGGAAGAAGTTTTACACCTTTTTGGGCATGAGTGACCCAGAGCCTCTAGTCATTCCCCTTTGGTTCCCCTTCTAGGATTTAACCA
This sequence comes from Neoceratodus forsteri, assembly GCA_016271365.2. Classification (NCBI taxonomy): domain Eukaryota; kingdom Metazoa; phylum Chordata; order Ceratodontiformes; family Ceratodontidae; genus Neoceratodus; species Neoceratodus forsteri. Next base: position 436,698,995 of record CM057454.1, read on the forward strand.
AATTGGCTTGAGGGCATCCTTCCTCTTTCTCAGTTGTTCCCAAGAAGGTGGACAGACTCTATAAGCCCCCTTAGGCCAAGCCTTTCCTGGGAGAAAATCCAAGGACAGATTCCATGGTCCTAACTGTAACACATGGTAGGACCAAGCAGCAAAACATATGAGCTCACAACCCCCGACAAGGAGTCTAAGAAACTAGACCAGTTCGGGCAGAGAGTCTGCACTTCTTTCACCAGTTCTGTGTGGTCGCTACATTTTGTAGTACACATGGTGTTCTACCAAAAATGTCTTTGAAAGAAAGTCCTGGAGTTAGCCCAAAAGCAGCCTGAAGGCCTGTCCCATACTGAACTTTTGGATGTCTTCAGTCTGGACTGGACGTAGGGAAAGCACATGCTGAGGGCATCCTACAATTCAGCAGACACAGCTCGAGCCCGTGGCCACCAAGATCTGCCTCCATTGTCACTCCTGGCTGAGGGTATCCGGGTTTAGACAGGACTGCCCGGATTCCATCCTGGATGCTCCTTTCCATGGGTCCGTCCTCTTGGAGAGAGGTACAAAAATCATTATGGATCTGCAAGACTCAGGAAGGTGGTGTAGTCCATCCACCACATGTACCGGTCAGCGCCCGGTGCCAACAGACAGAGAAGCCAACAGCCCAGAGGTCCCTTCAAGCGCAAGGCTCCCTCACAGCCATCTGGGAACAGCGGGCCTAGGAATGCCAAATCCTTCCAGCACTCACTTCCCCCTCTGCCACCCATGCATGACTCCCTGCCAGCCCCCTCATCTCCAGCGGAGGCGATGGGGAGGCAGTAGGGTGTCGGTTCTCCCTCTACCTAGGCGGGTGACCAACATTACAACAGACATTTGAGTTTGGAACATCATAGAAAAGGGCTATATGCTGGAGTTTGTCAAACTTCCTCCAGACAATCCTCCTGCCACCTCTTGATGTCTCCCGACCCACAGCCCTCATCAAAGGAAGAGAGAGATCCAGGCCTTGCTCTTGAAAGCGAGCCATTGAGCCTGTTCCTCCTCCCAACAGGGAACGGGTATTACTCCACTTCTTAGTCCCCAAGAAGATGGGAAACCTAAGGCCCATTCTGGACTTAAGCCAGCTGAACCAGCACATCGAATACAAGAGGTTCAGGATGGTGACCTTACCCAGTCTGATCCCCATGCTAAGTCAGGAGGATTGGTTATGTTCCCTGGATATGCAGGATTCATACTTGCACATACCAGTGTTTCCAGCTCACCATACTTGCAGTTAGCCTTTCAGGGGAACCACTACCAGATTCTGGGTTTTACCTTTTGGTCTCTCCTCGGTGCCAAGGGTGTTCACCAAGTGTCTCGCGGTTGTGGCAGCGCTTTAAGGAGACAAGGTCATTTCTATCTATCCCTACCTGGATGATTGGCTCTAACTGCCCCCTCCAGGTCGCACCCTCTTGGATACATTCCTGATGTTGCAGTAGCTGAGGATAACCATCAACCTCCCAAAGTCCTGTCCTTGACCCTGCCATTGTCTGTAGTACATAGGGGCCATTCTGGACACACAGCAAGGAAGAGCTTTTCCCCACGCTGACAGAGCCAGTCGGCTGAGAGACCAGGACTATGAGATAGCTACATCCAGCTGGGTCACGGCAAGGACTATATTGCAGCTATTAGGCATATGGCGGTGGCCATACCCACAGTACCACTGGCACACTTGCATATGAGAGTTCTGCAATGGAACCTACAGGTTCAATGGGACCAGAGGTCTGATGACCTCGAACATCCCATAAGTGTGTCGAGGGCTGTTCATCAGACATTATCAAGGTGACTGACTTCTCCCAGTTTGGAAGTGGGAGTCCCGTTTCAGTCGGATCCACCCAGCCAAATCCTAACCACGGACACATTGGTCTAGGATGGGGAGCTCATTTTAGAATCCCGTACTCTGGGCACATGGTCAGACATAGAAGTGTCCCTGCACATCAACATTTTGGAGATGAGGGTGATTCTGTACACCATGCAGGCCTTCCAGACTCACTTTTTCTATGGTCCCCTGCTGCTGCAGACCGACAACATGCGGGTGGTCTTCTGTATCAACAAGCGGGGGCTATTCCTGTCCTCTGTGCAGAAAAGCCATGAGAGTGTGGTACTGGGCCCTAGAACACAGACTCACACTGACAGCAGTTCATGTCCCAGGCATCCAGAACGCTCTTGCAAATGAGCTCGGTCACTGCCAGTCTAGGAACCATGAGTGGGAGCTGCTCAAGAAATGGTGGGCGACCTCTTGAAAGATGGGAGCGTCCAAGAGCTGTGCCTCTTTGCGTCCCCATGCAATGGAGAACTGCCCAATTTCTGCTCGCTAGGTTCAGGGCCTGTTTTTTTTTTTTTTTTGCGAGACGCACAGTACCTGTACTGGACAGGAAGGTTTCTCTATGCCATTCCTCCTTCCCGCTACAGAGGGTGTTGCTCCATCTACAGGTGGAGGGAGCAGCGATGATCCTAGTGGCTCTGCTTTGGCAGTGACAAATATGGTTCCCTCTCTTGCAACGGTTGGCTGTGTAACCACCTTTTCAACTTCCTCTGTCGTCCAGCTTGCTGTCACAAGACCAGGGCACATTGGTCCTTTCCGGATCTTGGTCCCTACACCTTCATGCATGGCTCCTGTAGACTTAGCTGTCTCCAGGCATGGAGTTTCACAGAGGATGGCTGAAGTCCTGGTAGAGGCAAGAAAGCCATCTACAAGAGCTACATATGCCATGAAGTGGAAACGCTTCTGCATATGGGCAGCCGCTTGTTCCCTGGACCCTTTAACGTGCTCGGTGAAATCAGTGTTGGAATATCTCCTATTGCTTTGACACGGGGCTGCGATACTCTTCCAGTAAGGTGCATCTCTGCACTATTTTAGCCTATCATGCACCATTGGAGGGTGGGAATATCACCCAGTTGGACCTTACCGCACATTCTTATGGGGCATGCTTCATATAAAGCCCCAGTCAGGGATCCAGTGCCCTATGGGACCTTTTATTCATTCTGGAGAAATTGACCTTACCTCCCTTGAACCAGCCGCAGACTACAACCTCCACTTTCTGTCTTGGAAAGCATTATTTTTACTTGGCATTACTTCAGCTTGAAGGATTTCAGAGCTGCTAGCATTGATGTATAAAGAATCGTACTTAATTTTTCACAGAGACGGTGTGTCTCGAACTGATCCTAAATTCCTCCCAAAGGTAGTGACTAAGCTGACACTGAATCAAGATGTATGCCTTCCAGATTACTATCCTGAGTATTTAAACCAGGGAGGCCCTTCTTCACACTCTAGACATTCATAGGATCCTCGTTACTTTCTAAACCTTACTAAATCAATCCGAAAATCAGATCAGTTGTTTGTGTCCTTTGCTCACAGGACTCTGGGGAAACCTGTGGCAAAACAGATCATGTTAAACTGGTTGAAGGATTGTATTGTCTTCATTTATGACAAGTATGAAAAGCCCTTGCCGGTCAAGGCATATTCCACAAGGGGATGGCTGCATCTTTTGCAACTTTGAAAATGTTTCGATGGCAGACATCTGCACTGCCATAACATGGAATTCTGTGCACAGTTTTGTTAAGTACTACACTCTGGACATTGTTTCCAGAAAAAGGGCTATGCTCCAAGGTCTAATTTCCTAATCATGTAATAGGTGATAACCTTCCACCCTGTGTTTTCCTTTTGGGACACTGCTTGGGACTCGGTCTTTAAGGTGTAGCCTGCTGCAGGAGCTCTTATTCAAAGTTAAGATAGCACAGTTATGTAAGAATGTAACGTAACAGTAGATCTTGGAAAAGAGCTCCTGCAGTAAACACTACTTTTTCCTTCCCTCCATCCCCCTATTATATTTCTCCTTTGGAATTTTGGCACCTGCCTCAGACTTCTCCTGCTGAATAATCTCCGGGTCTCCGGCAGGTGAACTGAGTTGGGGCTGGGGACTGCCCTTTATACAGAGGGTGATGTCGATGGGTGGACCGACATAAGGGGCAGGCCACAACTAGGTACTGCTGGCTAGAAGTTTTCCGTGAGTCCTGGTGCCTGGCGGCATAGTCCTTGAGGTGTAGCCTGCTGCTGGAGCTCTTTTGAAGATCTACTGTTACGGTAAGTTCTTATGTAACTGTACTTTCTCCCTCTCTCTCTCTCCCCTGACCCGTCTGAGGCTGCAGTAGGTGGGATAGGGGCCGCCCTTCTCGGGACCTGCGTGGCTTTGACTTCTCCATCAGGAGAGTTCCCTCAAGGGCACCACCCTGTCTACCCTCCCCAGTTAGGTGTCCTGAGGTGGGCCGAGATTCGCAGACCCGTCGGGGGTCTCCTGCCAGGTCTCGCAGCCCTGGCAGAGGGCCGTCCGTGCTATGCCATGTTCCTCCTCCTATTCCCCCAGGTGTTTTGGGTCTTTCAAGGCCTCTTACCTGGGAACAGTTAGCTTCGACTGCTGCTTTTCCTCAGTGCCTCAGAGCTATGGACCAGGCCATTTTTCATCCAGAGACCCCAGCACTCTCTCTGAAAGCAGCTCATCCTCATCCTTGCCTTCCTCCACTCCACTACGGATCCAGCCTCCAGCATGTACCCACCCGTGATGAATGGTGATGATATACTGGAAGATAAAAGAATTACAGTGAGTACATCATTTTCATTTTCTCTAGCTGTGTTGGAGAATAGCTCAACTGATCTTTTTTGTGTGTGTGCAAAAGTGAATTTATTTAGTTATTTATGGTCCTCAGTCTCAAAAATCACTTGATCAGTTTTTATAAAATTTCTAGAAAATGAGAATGTGTTACTCTGACTAAAACATTGAAAATATTGAGACCCTACCTCTTACAAGCATGAAAGGAACAGGTATCTATAATGTGTATTGGCCTGACTGGGAATATGTAATTTATCCATAAGTGAGTTGGGCAATGCCATAACTATCGAGTGGTTAGTTATGCAAGTCCAGTCCCCCACAAGTGGTCATAAATTATACATCCTCAGTCAGGCCATTTATACAATTTATTGATATAAAGTTACTAACAATTCAATTTCTCACAGAGATCTCCACAGCATGCAGTGTCTGAGCTCCACCTCCATAGAGATGGCAGCTAGCATCTGCTGATGGAGCCCTTACACCTGTGTCTCACTGCACTGACACCCAGAATCCTCTCTCGTGACAGCCGCCAAGCGGGATACGCGTGTCTCCTCCCCAAGGGAAAAGGCAGTCCTGGGGATGCTCAGTCCTGTCTCACTGGCCAGCCCCAAACAACTCACATCTGTTTCCCGAGGCCATGTACCCCCCCCAATGGGGGTGACGGTGGGACAGGATGAGGCTGAGGATCCTCAGTCCTAAGCAGGCCTCTGTTGTGTTTTCTTACCAGAGCTTGTGGGAGGGTATCTTAACAGCCAAAGCAGGCCTTTTCTAATCTTATCATACCTCTCAACCTTCTGCCTCATAAATCAGGGACAAGGCTTAAAATGTCAGGGACAAAGGACCAAAATCAGGGACATATCTTCAAATTGGAGATATCAATTCAGGAAGCAGGTAGAATAAAGGGCTTAGTGTAAAATGCATTTTCTAAGGAAGAACAAGTCTGTAACTGGGTTTGACATTATTTTGTGCTTACAACTCTCACTGTTTGGTCACGAAAACACAATTTTTAGGAGGACAGAGTAATTATTTGAGACAAAATCAGGGACATCCCTGAAAATCAGGGACAGTTGAGAGGTATGAATCTTATGCCAGAGAGTAATAATCTTTAGGACCACAAAGGGTCATTGATTCAATCCCCTACAGGGAGAGACTTCTGTAGCTCAGATGTACCATTCTTCAGTTAGTGGGCAGGCAGGAACAGCCTTCATCGGCACCATGCAGGCCATTCCTTGGTTGGTGGGCCGAGATGAACCTTCCTTCCCCAAAAGAGCCTTTGTTCGGGGTAAAGGAGGTGGGTTTGTCTGTATGTTAAGAACTGCATTGATTGTAGTCCTTACACACTACTTGTAATGCTCCTAACCCTGCATCCCCCTTCTGACTCTGTGCTTGTCCCTCATTATCCCCATCATGTGCTTCAAACAACATGAAGTCTTGCCATATTCTGACTGTTTGCAGTTAGCTCCAGCTCTTGAACTGCCCTGGAGTGAAGGGTTAAATTATATGCCAGGCATAGAACGATGGGCTCGAGCTCGGTTGAAAACTCTGTCTGTGTTCTTTTGAAACCAAACTGTCAGATTCTTTACTCCTCCTCACTGAACAGTCGCCCAGAATTTCTCCTTTTGCTTGGTTCTATCGTGGTTAAAGTTTCGGTTTAGTCTGATTTACGTTCCATTTTTCGGTTCAAGACTCTGTCTGTGGTACTGTAAGTACTTAGATTAGTAGCTGTGGTGTGGAAATCGTGAAATTATTTCCGATCGGTTCGGTTGAACCGATCTTGTAATAAGATCTTGAAAAAGAAAAAGTTAGTGCGTGATTACTCGTCCATACGGTTTTAAAAAACTTAATTTTAGCATTTTTTCTATCACTCGTGGCACGGTGTGAAACCGATAGGGAGTCTTGACTGGTGGTTGCCATATAAAGGATAAGTTGGTTAGGTTGGCCATGTCTGAGAAACCCAAGAAAAAGAGGCCCACTGGGTTTCAGCATTGCAGTGTGTGGGGAGGTCTTTGCTAAGGCTGATCCTCACACCACCTGTGTTTACTGTCTGGGGTTTGGCCACCTGTATTCAGTCTGCCAAATTTGTAAGAATTTCCTAAGTCTACCCTGGAGAAAAGGCTATGTAGACTTAGGGATAAGAAGGCCGAGAAATTCACTGACCGGAATGCCAGCCTGGTTTGGTTCCTACCGAACCGAAGGAGTGCCCTCTGACCAGGGCGTACTTCTTGAGCTAGAGGAGAGCCGATCCTGAGGGATCAGTTCCTACAAAAGAAAACAAAAGGATAAATCGTCCGGTTCAGATCCAGAGCTGCATGTTCCGACCGCGAAGAAATAGCCAAAGCAATTCAGATTGTGGAATTGCTTTGCCAGTTCGACCAATCCGGTGCCTTCTGGCAGAGGTTCGGTTCGGTCGGTTCCCCAGTTCAGGATTATTCCCTGAAGATTTTTACGAACCGGAGTTTGATGAGGAGGGATTTTGAAGAGGATGATTACGACGGTGAAAGTCTGGATGTGCCTGTGGAACCGGACATCTCCCCAGACAGAGCTTCTGGTGTTTCCTCCTAGGCTTCTGAGTCCCTCCCAGTTTCTGTTCTACAGAAAAGTGGCTCAAACCCTCCAGCTTCCTATTGAGGAGGCTGTAGAGGATCAAGAGGAGCCTGACTTCATAGAGATGATGGACATCCCAGAGTCTTAAGAGACTGTCTACTCCCCCTTCATAGGTCATTTGAAACAGACACAAAAATTCTTAGGTCTCCAACTCTGTACCTCCTGTTGACAGAGAATGGACAAGAGGTACACCTTATCGAGCTCAGATATGGAATTTCTTTACCAACAATGCAGCCATGTTGGGTAGTGCAGGCTGCTGCCTGTGACAAAACAAACATCCCTTGGCTTACACCCACCAGACAAAGATTCCAGGAAGATAGATGCCATGGCAAAGAAACAGTACTTGGCATCATCTTTGGGACTCAGGCAGGCTAATTATATGGAATATACAGCCAGGTACCAGAAGTCCAGGTGGGACACTGTACTGGCACTGGCTAAACAGGCCTCCCCTTAGCTAGCCAAGGAGCTGGAGGTGGCTCTCTGATGGGATTGAGGCATCAAAGGTGCAGTTTCATGCTGCTGTGGATTCCAGTGATGTGTCATAAAGAGTTATGGCTACATCTATGGCTCTTCGGAGAATGGCCTGGCTCAGATGTACTAGCCTTTTGCAGGACACCCAGGCTAAAGCCATGGATTTCCCTGTAGTGGGTAATTCTCTGTTTGGGGAGCAGAGAGAGAATTACATGAAGAAAAATGGATGAGTATGGGACCACTTATAGGGTGCCCAGGCCAAGGAGAGGCAGGCAACTCCTCAGAGGCAGCAAGCTAGGGGCAGGCCTTTTCACAGACCTTTCTACCAGGCGCAGGCCTCCTCTTCCCTTTCTCAGAGGTTCTTCAGAGGGAGAGGCAGAAGGGGATGAGCAGGGCTGCATCCACCCCTCAGCCAAGCAGACACCCTGATGTGTCAGCCCGGTCAACTCCCCCATTCCAGTAGGAGGCAGGCTGGCTCACTTTGTCCAGGACTGGATGTCTGTTACCTCAGACAGGTGGGTCCTGGAGGTTGTAAGCCAGGGGCTGGTTCTCAGTTTCAAAAGTTTTCAAAACTGAGACCCAGATCCTTTCCATCTGCAAATACTTCAGAAACCCTTGCTCTAGAGGCAGAGATTTTTGTCTCTACTGGCTTTAAAGGCCATAGAGAGAGTTCCTACTCTATACAGGGGCAAAGGTCTGTACTCCAGGTACTTCCTTACACCGAAAAGACAGGGAAGTGGCGACCATCCTAGATCTGAGATACCTAAACAAGCACCTAGTAAAACCAAAATTCAAGATCATGACTCTGGGAACAATTGTTTCCTCTCTGAGAACCAGGAGACTGGCTAGCCTCCCTGGACCTCAAGGATGCCTATTTTCACATTCCCATCAGGTGCTCCCACAGAAAGTACCTTGGGATCGAATTTCCCTCAGGCCATTATCAGTTCAGAGCAATGCCCTTGGTCTAACCTCAGCTCCAAGGGTGTTTACAAAGTGCCTAGCAGTAGTGGTGGCCTTTTAAGAAGGAAAAGGATCTCTATTTTCTACATCTGGGCCGAGTGGCTTCTGGTGGGCCAGTCTTCAGACCAAGTCAAGTCAGATCTGCAGGTAGCCCAGAAAGTTCTCACTTCCTGGGGTTCCTTCTCAGTCTTCCCAAGTCAGTTCTCGAACCAGTACAGCTCCTCACTTTTATAGAGCAAAGAGCCTTCCTTCCTTTGAAAGGGCAAAAGCCATCCCTCAGCTGGCCTCTTTCTTTTTCCCTCTGGATTTTCGACCAGCAAGGCATTTTCTGCAGCTTCTGGGCCACAGAGGCAGCTTCACAGCAGTGGTCCAAGGGCCAGGTTTCAGATGAGGACATTCAGATCTTCTTGAGATATGGCTCTTGCAGCAGGTTACACCATTAGGACTGAAGCCAGCAGGTGTCAGGACCCCATGGAAATTTTCTAGCTAGCAGTCTTCAGCGGGGACCGCCTCCGGCGTCGGTCCGTCCCGGCGTCAGGCATAGTACATAAGGAGGCGGTCCATGAGAATCCCCAGTTCTTTCCGCCGTCGACTTTGCATGTCTCGACCTCATCAGTTAAGTCTAGCGCGTGACAACCAGAAAATCCTTCCAAATTTTCCAACTTTGGAGGAAATCTATTTTTCAGCCGTTTCTTCAGTCTGATGTCCTCCCAACTTCAGTGGAGGCCATTCTTTGAAGTGTGCCTGTGAGAAGCAGATTCCTTCCAAAGACCCTCATGTGGCCTACGTGCTCGTGCCTGGGCCGGGATCACGACACCCAGGCTTGCTCCTTCTGCCAGGGCTTTAATAGCTGAACGAGAATCTGCCGATGAAGGTCTCCAGGCTTTCCTTCTTGAAGAAAAGCTTAAGGCCATGGAACCTTCCTCCAGAGGGCAGTCTTCGGGAAGTCACACAGGCACCACAGAAGCACCGGGAGAAGGTGAGACCCAGATCCTCCAGGGCCTTGACTCCGCAGCTCGGCTCCAGGTTGGACCGCCTCCCGCCTAGAGCCCACTCTCAGCCTTCCCCGGTCGTGGTCAATCGGCCAGTGGTTCTTCTACTCTGCGGCCTGCCAGACCTCCAGGCCCGCTTCCTTGGCTAAGCCTCGTCCCAGGTCAGGGGAGTATCACAAGTCATCTTCCGCATTCGGCCTCGACGCCTGGTCAGTCTCCCTTCCGCCGCACCCCAACACAAGACCAAGGAGTTGACTCTCCTTAAGCGATCGCCGACCCGACGCCGCCCACCCGACATTGGGCTACATAAACTCCTGGGAACCGGCGGCAGTTCGTTCACTCATCGCCGGTCAGGCATTCACCACAGGACCGCGTGGGGACCGGACGTCAGATACTGCAGCCAGGAGGACTACCGCCCCACCGGCGTCGGTCGGTCGGCATTGTCGGAGGAGGAGTCTGCTCAGCCCGAAGACCAGGCGGCGATTCCAGACCCGTCGAACTCCCCGAGAGCCCTCTCCAGAACCTGAGACCCGCGGCAGCACCGGCCCGACAACAAGCCCACCGGCGCCTGGTCCGCCATCGGGTTTAAACTTGGCGGAAGTGAAGGAGCTCTTCACTTTCTGGTGGACACCATCAAAAGGATGTGGTCACCACACACCCTCCTCCGCACCAGCAGCACCACCGACGCCTGCACCCCTCTTTCACCAAAAGTCAGCAGGCCGAGCACCTTCCCCAGGAGCAGGCAGCACCTCCTGAGGGCAGATCTACAGAAAAGAAAGCCTCCGACAAGATCCTCTTCAGAGTCACCCAGCCCCAAGAGACCCAGAAGATGTCAGTATTCACCGTCTAACGGAGGATTCCAGATCTGACATCTCTGAATGCTCCAGGTCTCCTTCACCATTCAGCATCCCCTCTCCGGACCCACGCGACCTCCTTAGGTCTCCTCCGGATGACCCCTCATTCTCAGAGATAATGAGACACATCCAAGAGAACATGGGATGGGATGCGGAGGAACTCGACCCCAAAGACTCGCCTGCCCGCTACCTCTCGGCAGAAAGATCCTCAAGCCTGTAGTAGCCACCCTGGTGGACACCTTCATGGACATCACCAAGGCAGCGTGGAGGCGTCCCACATTCGACCCGGCAATGCAAGAAGGCTGACCACCTGTACAAGGCCCCAAGGGAGGACCAGTACCTGGCTAATCATTCTCTGGCCACTCCCTGGTCATTACAGCCTCTCATGACCAGTCTCAGAAATCGCAACATCTGAGCACGCCAGCCACGGACCTGGAGTCCAAGCAATTGGGCGTGGTGGGCGGCGCAATGTTGCGTTGGCGACTTAGCCATGAGATCGTTGAATTACCTGACCCACATGGTTCAGTTCCAGAGCGCTGTGGGAACAGGGACAGGAACTGGCGGAAAATTGCCAGAGCGGTGGCCAAAGGAGAACTCCTTCAGCTCCTCCGCCGCGGGTTCAGACATGGGGACCCAGGTGCTCCGAGCAGCGTAGCGACTCCAGACTCTTCAGCCAGAGCGGCAGCCTCAGGGCGTATGTCTCCGGAGAAACTCATGGCTCCGCGTCTCCGGTTTCCCGACGCGTCCAGAAAAACATTATGGACGCTCCTTTTCATGGCATGTTTTGTTTGGTGAAGCCTCGGAAAGGTCATCACCAAATTACAGAGCTGGAAGGCTGTTAGATCTGTCCAGGCCAGGTACAGATCTAGACTCAGTTCCTTTCGAGGAACCAGAGTCGTTCGCAGCTGGACTCAGAGGCAACAACCTCGCTCCGCCAGCATCAGAGGGGTTCCTTCTCTCGGAAAGCCCAGGCCAAGACGCTCTCAGGTAGAGGCCAACATGCTTCCAAGTTGGCCCAACCTGCAGGATCCTCTGCTGCCAGAGCATGACTCCTTCCGGCCCCGCCCTCCTCAGGATCACGAGAGACAAAGGTTGGGGTCGCGCCGCAGACCACCTGCCAGGGTGGCGGTCGATCACCACCGATAGGTGGGTGCTACAGTTGGTCGAAAAAGACCACTATATAGAGTTCCTAGACAAGCCCCCATAAGGCCTCATCTGCTGTCCGCTACTTGGGTCAGCACGCCTGCTCATAAGGCAGGAAGTGCTCACACTTCTACAGAAAGAAGCTTTGGAGCATGTTCCAGGGAACCAGAGAGGAGCAGGTTATTATTCACACTTCTTCCTGGTTCCAAAGAAAACAGGGGACCTCCGTCCAATCTTGGACCTCCAGCGACCTCAATATGTCAGTCATTTACAAGCGCTTCCACATGGTGACCCTTCCAGGACTAATCCCCATGCTGAAGAAGGATGCTTTCTTAGCATCCTTGGACATGCAGGACACCTACCTGCACATCCCTATTGCTCAGGCACACAGGAGGTTCCTGGGCGAGAGTTTCTCGATCGCCACCACCAGTTCCAGCGCTTCCTTTCGGGCTGTCATCAGCACCAGAGGGTATTCACCAAGTGCATGGCAGTGTGGCAGCGTCTCTGAGGAGACAGGGCCACTCCGTGTTCCGTACCTGGATGACTGGCTTCTCATGGCCTCCTCAAGGAGGCATTGCTGTTGGCCATTCAGCATACCCAGGCTCTCTTTCAGTCTCTGGGCATCTTAATCAACTCAGAAGTCTCTCCTGGTACCGTCCCAGAAACTGCAGTTCATAGGGGCAGTTCTGGACGCCATCAAGGGAAAGCCTTTCTTCCAAGACAGAGCGGAGCACATACGATCCCTCATCAGGACCTATCAGCGAAGAAGACCGTCCCAGCCAGATTGGTCCTTCAGCCTGCTCGGACACATGGCTGCGCCATTCCAACAGTCCTGATGGCAAGACTCCACATGCAGGTAACCCAGTGGATGTTAAGGTGCAGTAGGACCAAAGGCAAGACCATCTGCAGCATCCAGTCAGAATCACGAAGGCTGTGGTTTGGGACTGGCAATGGTGGCTAGATCCGGGAACCCTCCCGTGGGGTTCACTTCACACCACCATCCCGGTGATAACACTCTCCACAGATGCCTCAGGGCTGGGGTGGGGCGCACTTGAAGGGGTGAGGTCTCAGGGCACATGAAATACCCAGGAATCTCATCTCCATATCAACATATTGGAGATGAGGGCGTCCTTATGCCCTGCAAGCCTTCCAGTCGGAGATTCAACCCGAGTACTCTCCTGTTACAAACAGACAATACTGCGGTGATGTATTACCTCAACAACAAAGGAGGCACACACTCCTACCCCTTTGCAGGAGGCCATGAGGGTGTGGGAATGGGTACAATGACGAGGCGCAAACCTCATTGCAGTTCACGCTCCCGGGTGGACAACACTGTCGCAGACAGCCTGAGTCGCTCCCAGGCCAGAGTCCACGAATGGGAACTTCTACAGGAGGTGGCAGAGGATCTGTTCCACAGATGGGGCACTCCAGAATTAGATCTATTCGCCTCCCATCCAGCATAAACTGCCCAATTTCTGCTCGCTAGATCCAGGGCCTGGTGTTTTCTGGCGAGACACGTTGTCCCTCTCCTGGGTGGGCAGATTCCTCTATGCCTTCCTCCTTTCCCGTTGATCCAGAGAGTCCTTCTCAAACTTTGCAAGGAGCCTTCAACGCTTATTTTGATAGCGCCTTTTGGCCCAGGCAAATTTGGTTCCGTCTGAACCAGTTGTCCCGGGAACCTCCGCTTCCTTTCCCAATCAGCTCCCACCTGTTGTCTCAGGAGGAGGTTCACTAGTCCACCTGGACTTACATTCGCTGAACCTGCATGCTTGGCTCCTAGAGACATAGCCATGTTCGACACGGGGTCTCGCAAGAGGTGGCAGAGGTACTTTCTGCCGCCAGAAAACCGCACACACGCAACATATGCCATGAAGTGGCACAGGTTTTGCCTGTGGTCTCAAGCACGCGTGTTTCTCACCCTTAGACTGTCCTGAGAGCTGGTTCTGGAGTACCTGCTTTTCTTCTTTCAATCCGGGCTAGCTTACTCCTCGATCGAAGTGCACCTTTGTGCAATCTCAGCTTATCATGCCCCCATAGGCCACCACATGATGGCCCAGCTGGATACTACCCAGGCCTTTTAAGGGGGTCCTCCACCTTAGGCCGCATTAAGGATCCTGTCCCTCCTGGGATTTACTCTTTGTCCTGGAGCAGCTTCGCTGCCACCTTTTGAACCTGCCACAGATTCGAGTAGCTCATTTTCTGTCGTGGAAAACGTTGTTTTTGGTTGCTGTTACTTGATGAGAAGAATCTCAATTACATGCTCTCATGTGCAAGGAGCCTTATCTAGTTTACATCAGGATAGGGTGTCCCTGAGGACGAATCCTAAGTTTCTGCCTAAGGTAGTTTCAGCCCTTACTCTTAACCAGGACATTGATTTATCAGTGTACTTTCCCTAAGTACAATCGAGGAGAAGCACTGCTCCACACTCTGGATGTTCACAGGTGTCTCAGATATTATTTGACCAGAACCAAACAGCACCGGAAAACGGAGCAGCTGTTCATTTCCTTGCTGAGAGGATGAAAGGGGCCCCAGTTTGAAACAAACCCTTTCATGCTGGCTCATTCAGTGTATCTCATTTTGTTACGACAAGCGTAAGAGACCCTTACCAGGAGTGGTCAAGGGCCATTCCACAAGAGGAGTGGCTACCTCCTTTGCAGCACTGAAGAGCGTGTCTACATCGGCTATATGTGCCACAGCTACCTGGAGTTCGTGTACACTTTTATCAGGCATTATAGCCTGGATATCGCCTCAAGGCGAAGGGGCTGGTTTCGCCTAGCCGCCCTTCAGGGACTTCTGTCTTAGGCTCAGGATGGGTTTCAGTTTCAGTCTTGCCTCCCGATGGCTTTTCAAAGGCGCCATTGCTTGGGAATCAGTCCTAATGGTGTAACCTGCTGCAAGAGCTGTATCTCAAGAAGATAGTACAGTTACGTAAGAACTTACCGTAACAGTAGATCTTCGAGAACAGCTCTTGCAGCAGGTACCTTCCCGCCCACCATTCTCCTTGGAGGAAGTAAGTTCAGCCTAACACTATTCTTAGGATCGGAAAGGTCGGTTTTAGTCTTGGCCATCTGATGGCGGGTCCTCGGTCTCCTCCTCTTCTGATGTCATCCAGCGCCGTGGTCTCATGGGAGAACTGGGGATTCTGGTGGGACCGCCTCATATGACTACGCCTGGCGCCGGGGTGGGACCGACGTCGGAGGCGGTCCTCGCTGAAGACTGCTAGCTGAAATTTCCCCAGGTCCTGACGCCTGCTCGACGTCTAGTCCTAATGGTGTAACCTGCTGCACGAGCTGATCTTCCTGGACAAAGAGTCTCCATCACTCATTCACACTATTGGGATCTGTGCCGGAGGCACTAGGACCCATCAGGAGCAAACTTTTGCTGGAGGGTCGGCGCCAGAGATGGAGGCTGGAAGGTCGGCGCCGTGAGCCTAGCTCGGTGCGGTAATGACTATCTCGGCATCAACCCTCCAGCCACATCAGTTCCTTTTCCCGCCGTCAAGTGCACTTCAGTGACTACGCCCTCGCCTGTCGGAGTCAAACTTCAAACTAGCAGCATAGTTTTCAGTTTTATTATTTTGTAGTATTATCTCGATACAGTATCGCTTAAATTTATTCTTATTTTAAAATAATACAATAAGAAGTCTCAGCCTACCTTGACGAGTCGATCATGAAGCAGGTCAGGTGGCCGGTAGGGAGACTTCAGTATGAAAGCTGTTCAGTCAGTGGGGCTGGGTCCAGTCCGCGCCTTCTCTGGAGGGAGGGTCTGACAACGGTCAGTCCAATGCCGGGGATCTGCGGCCCCAGAAACATAAAATAAGCGGTCACACTCTCGGCACCGCTCGGCCTCGAGCTCTTCTTCGTCCACAGGTCTAAAAAGAGAAGGCATCACTTGAGGTCGCCCTCTGATATGTCTGCACGTAGATGCTCGGTTATCGGGGGCTAGTTGCCGGTCTCCTCCTTGGTCGCCAACCTCTGCTCCTGGTAGCCGGTAAGCGTACATGGGGCCCCTACCCTGCCCGCGGGTAGGTCTTCAAATGAGACAGTTTCATCAGTGGAGCTCTTATGGAGCAATGGGCTCGGAGGTTGGTTCGGCTACCTGGCTCGGTCGGCTCGTGGGCCTTCAGGCTCTCTGGCGACCAGGTAGAGCGGTTGGACCTTCCTGGTCGCCCGGCACCTTCTTCGGTGCCGTCGACTCTGGCGCTAGGGTGATCTTCCTGGACATAAGTCTCCACCACTCATTCACACTATTGGGATCTGCGCCGGAGGCACTAAGACTCATCGGGAGCAAACTTTTTGCTGGAGGGTCGACACCAGAGATAGCGCCGCGAGTAGCAGGCGCCCGAGCAGTAGTTCAAGGCGGCAATGACTGTCTCAAGGCCGACCCTTCAACCGCCTCATGTTTTTTCCCTCACTGTCGAAGTGCGCTTCAGTAACGACGTCGTCAGCTTGTCGAGTCAAACTTCAAACTAGCAGCATAGTTTTCAGTTTATTTTTTGTAGTATTATCTCGATATAGTATCGCTAAGTTTATTCTATTTCAATATACAATAAAGAAGTCTCAGCCTACTTGGCCGAGTCGACCATGAGCAGGTCAGGGTAGGGAGACTTCGATGTAAAGCTGCTCAGTCAGTTGGGCTGGGTCGGTCCGCCTCCTTCTCCCAAATGGGGGTCCGACAACGGTCAGTCAATGCCGGGGATGGGCGGTCCCCGAGGCATAAAACAAGCGATCGCATTCTCGGCACCCGTTCGGCCTCGAAACTCTTCTTGACCCACAGGTCTAAAGAAGAGCATCACTAGGTCGCCCGCTGATATGTCTGGCGTCGGCCGCTCTGTTATCGTGGATAGTTGCCGGTCTCCTCCTTCAGAGTCGCCAACTTGCTTCCGGTAGCCGCCGCCTTCGCATCGGAGTCCTACCCGCCTATTGGTAGGTCTTCAGATGAGCAGTTTCATCAGTGGGCGCTCTTATGGAGCAGTGGGCTCGGAGGTTGGTTCTGCTACCTGGCTCGGTTGCCCATGGGCCTTCAGGCTTGTCGGGACCAGGTAGGGCGGTTGGACTTTCCTGGTCGCGCGGCACCTTCATCGGTGCCGGCGACTCCCGCGGCAGGTGTTCCTCCTCACACATGGCTGGGCGCGGGGGCCACACCGATGCCCTTATCTCCTGCTATTTTCCCTCGCCATCCGGCGGTGTCGCTACTGTCAGCGCGCCACGGAGTTTGGTTCACGCCAGGTGCCTCGCAGCGCCATCTTCTCCGCGCCGCCGCTTGCTCCTCGGGCGGCGCTGGTTCCGTTTGCCTCCTCGGCGCGGGAGCTCTCGAGACTCCTCTTTCCTCTCAGTTCTTCCTTCCTCTTCTGTATTTCACTCTTTTCCTGTCCAAACAGTCCTCCCTGGACTATCAGGAGATGACGTTGAGCCTGACCCAGACCTTCGGTTGGGTGATGAAGTGGACGAAGCAGGATCTTTCACTGCTACAGAGCCTGTGGTCGAGGACCTGACCTTTAAGTCTCTGTTGAAGAACCTGAGCTCCACTCTTTCCAGACTACAGACATCGATCTTGGGAAGTGGTTAAGACTCCAATATCTTCATGCTTCGGAGATCCCTACGATTTGACTCCTCCGATTCAACCTTCCTCGAGGCGCTGTCTCAAATGGTATGGAATAATCCTGCTCTTACCCTTCAGTGGCTAAATCCATTGATAGGAAATATTCAGCCCCAAGGATCGTCCCATTTTGGCATCTCAAGCCTTTTCGGATCCTATTGTAGTCCTGGCAGAGAATGATAAGGTCATTCTTCTCAAGCTACTACAGCTCGACCTATTAACAAAGAGTCTCGTAAGATTGATACATTAGGTAAGAGAGTCTTTGCTGCGTCCACTTTAAGTATGCGTATTGCCAGTTACCAGGGCTATTTTTCTCAGTATGAGTATATCCTGTGGCACTCTATTAAGCAAATGGTTGAAGCTCTTCGGACTCTGACTCTAAGTCAGAGCTTCTTCTGACCATTACCAGAGGTATTGAATCTAATAACCAACAGGTCAAAGCAGCCATGGATGCTTTCGACACTACTTCTTGTTCAGCAACGCTGGTATTTGTACTCGCCGTCCTCCTGGCTGCGTGCCGGGCTTCACGAATGATGCACAGCAGCAGGTGATGGCGTTGCCTATGACGGCTCGTATCTTTTTGGTCCTCAGGTAGAGCAAGCTCTAGAGGCTACCTCAGAAGACTAGGTCGGCCATTAAGCTGGCTCCCGACCCCTCTCGAGGGCATGTCGGTAAACATCAGTTTCATAATCGTCAGTCCTTTGAGGCAGGGGCAGAGGAAGTTTCCATAAGAACCAACCTCTAACCTCAAAAGAAGACGAACAGAAAGCGCAGGCCCAAAGCGCCCAGCCGCCACTCTTATGAGTTGCCGCCAAGTTCCATCTCCACTGCCTGAGGTGGACTTTTCCTCTCCGTGGAGGTCGTCTGATGCACTTCTACAACCAGTGGAAGTCCATAACCTCAGACAAATGGGTCCTTGGATAATTTTGCGGTATTCTCTCAATTTTCTGGAGACCCTCGAATCGTCCTCCCAAGCGACAACCCAAGCTGTCAATCCTTCAGTCAGACCTTCTCCGCCGAGATCCAGGGCCTTCTGAACAACAGGGCAGTAGAACTGGTGCCTCTGCATCAGCGAAACACAGGGTTCTACTCCACTGCTTTCTGGTTCCAAAGAAGTCTGGGGTGTATGCCCCATTCTAGAACCTCAGAAAGCTAAACAAATTTCTCCCCAGGGAGAAATTCAAAATAATTCTCTAGGAACCCTGTTACCTTTGCTTCATCAACCACGACTGGCTAGCCTCCCTGGACATGCAGGACACTTACCAGCACATTCCTATTCACCGAGGCATCACAAATTCCTGAGGTTTGTGGCTCTGGGTCAACACTATCAGTTCAGAGTCCTGCCCTTTGGGCTATCCTCGGCGCCGGAGTCTTTACAAAGTGTTGTGCAGTTCTCATGGCGTATCTCAAGAAGCTCGAGGTCAGTGTTTCCCTACCTGGACGACTGGCTCTAGCAAGCCCTTCCAGACAGGGGACCCTGGAAGCCCGTTCAGGCGACCTCTCGCCTTCTTCGTCCATGGGAGTTCTGCAGAATCTAAAGAAGTCACAGTTGCAGCCCTCCAAGAGACTTCTTTTCATGAGGACTCTACTGTACACCTCTTGCACGAAGGCTTTCCTTCCAGAGGACAGAAGGCTCGATATCCTTCAGATGGCCCGTTACACTGGGGAGAACAGATCAGTTACAGCTCTCCAGCAACCAGCGTATGTTGGAGCCTCATAGCATCCTCAGTGTTCACTGTACCCCTAGCTAGCTACACATGAGAACCACCCAATGGATGCTCAGTGCTCAGAGGTCCCCAACCACTCACCCATAGTCTTATCCATCAAGGTGACAGAACCCTTACAGAGGTCTCACCTGGTGGGTCTTGAAAGCAATCTCCTGGAAGGATTTCCCTTTGCTCCTCTGGATCATCAAATCTCCTTCACCACAGGCTATCGCTAACGGGATGGGGAGCCCATTGTTGCTCTCTCCACACTCAAGGTGTATGGACTCAACTCGAGGCCCAGCTTCACATAAATGTCCTAGAGATGAGAGCCGTCCTTTATGCGGTCCGGGCTTTGAAGGACATCCTCTGTCACAAGAACATTCTCCTTCAAATGGACAACAAAGCTGTGATGTATTACATCAACAAGCAGGCGGGTGCTCACTCTTACCCCTTATGCAGGGAAGCGATGAGGGTGTGGGAATGGTGCTTGGAACACAAATCTCTAATTCAAGCGGTCTACCTGCCAGGTGTACAAAAGCGACTTGGCGGACCATCTCAGTAGAACAGAGGCAGATCCTCACGAGTGGTCTCTCGACTCAACCATAGTTCAATCACTATTCGACAAGTAGGGAACTCCAGACCTGGACCTTTTGCATCCCCACTCAACGCATGAGACTGCCTCTCTTCTGCTTCAGAAATCCAGGCCTGGCATTTTCTGTCAGGATGCGTTCAGGCTGCAGTGGACAAAACGCTTTCTTTACGCCTTTCCCTCTTCCTGTAATTCAGGAGTACTTCTCAAATTCGAGTCCCAGGGACCAAGATGATTCTCATTGCTCCCTCTTGGCCTCGACAACTATAGTTCCTCTACTCAACAATATGTTGGCAGCCCCTCTGAGACCACTCCCCTGCAGATGAACCTGTTGACTCAGGGTCCGGTGGTCCATCCCAACCTGAGATCGCTTCACCTTCATGCTTGGCTCCTGAAGAGGTAGAAGTGAACCGGTTCAATGTCTCTCGAAGAGTTTCAGATATTCTTCTGGCTGCTCGGAAGGCCAGCTACTCGAGAAAACACTTACGTCTAAGTGGGCGTTTTTAAACTCTGGTGTCTAAAGTCTCTTGGAATCCCTTTTCCTGTCCACCAGACAAGGTTTTGGAGTACCTTTTGGACCTCTAAATTCAGGTCTTCAGTACTCTACAGTCAAAGTTCACCTTAGTGCCATTTCAGCGTATCATGAGCCGTTTTCTTCTTTGTCTCTGCGCTCAGTTACCTATGGTTAAGAGATTTCTTAAAGGAATTCTGCATACCAGACCCCTATAAGGCGTCCGGTTGCAGCTGGGACATTAACCTTGTGCTAGACATGCTCACTCAAAACCTTCGAACCTCTGGCTACGTGTGCTAAAATTTCTCACCTGGAAGGCGGCCTTCCTAGTGGCCATTACCTCAGCCCGCAGGGTCTCTGAGATACATGCCCTGAGTTACGGACCCTCCATTATACTGTGTTCCATAAGGACAAAGTAGTTCTTCGCACTCATCCTAAATTTCTTCATGAGTTGTGTCAGAATTCCATCTAAACCAACCTTTGGTCCTTCCCTCTTACTTTGCAGACTTCAAAATGAAGAGCGATCTCTTCATTCCTTGGATGTTAAAGAGCCTTCCGTTTCTATCTAGATAGAACCAAGAGTTTCATAAAGCCAACTGTTTGTTTTCCTTCCAGCGAGACCGGCTGGGTCAACCTGTCGCTATCAGATGCATCTCATCGTGGCTAGTGGCATGTCTTAGGCATTGCTATTCCATGGCACAGAGTTAAATTGGAAGGTAGGGTTTACGCTCACTCTACCAGGCGGTCATGAAGCATCCCAAGCGGAATCGATGTTCGATTGCAGACATCTGCAATGCCGCCACCTGGAGCTCAGTGCATACCTTTGTTAAGCATTATGCACTGGATGTTCATGCCAGCGACATTCCACCTTCGACAGAACTATCCTTAATGGACTTCTGTCCTAAAGCGTGAGCTATTGGTCTTCCTGCCTTCTCGGGGGATTATTAGCTCGGTACTCCCAATAGTGTGAATGAGTGGTGGAGACTTATGTCCAGGAAGATATGAAAATTCGTACCTACCGTAATTCTTGATCTTCTTGGACAAGTCTCCACCACTCGACCTCTCCATCCCCGAGCTCACTGCTGTGTTGGTCTTCACTCCCTCAAATCTTTAGGTGGTGAGACTCATTGTTGACCCTTCTTACGGTAGCCCGGACTATCTTATGTCGGTCTTAAGGTTAGGTTACTCTTTACGTTAGTTCAGCTGCACCTCCTTGGTAAAAGGTACTGAGGCGGTTGGAGGGTCGGCGAGATAGTCATTGCCCTTACGAGCTACTGCTCGGCGGCGCCCGTGCCCGCGGCGCCATCTCTGGTGTCGACCCTCCAGCAAAAGTTTGCTCCGATGGGTCCTAGTGCCTCAGGCGAGATCCCAGTAGTGTGAATGAATGGTGGAGACTCGTCCAAGAAGATCAAAATTACGGTGGAGCGGTGAATTTTCATTCCCCCACAGCAGCTGCGGCGCGGGGGCCACACCGATGCCCATATCTCCTGCTCTTCTTCCTTCAAAACCTGTTTTGGAGTCTGGGAGTGTTTGGCGCCCTCGGTGGTGGCAGCCTCTCAGCGCCGTCCTCAGCGTCGTCTTCGGCGCCGTCGCGGCTTTCTTGGCGGCGTTGTCCTCGGCGGCTTCTGGCGCCGTCCTTGGTGCCGTTTTCGGCGCCCGCGATAGTGTCATGATTGTTCTCGGTGCGTGGCCTCCTCGCTGGCGGCTCTCAGGACTCCTCTTTTCACTTTTTCCTTCTTCCTCCTCCTCTTCTGAATTTCATTCCTTTCCTGTCCATACAGTCCCTCCTGGACTGTCAGGAGATGACGTTGAGCCTGACCCAGACCTTGGTTGGGTGATGAAGTGGATGAAGCAGGATCTATTACTGCTACAGAGCCTGTGGTGAGGACCTATCCTTTAAGTCTCTGTTGAAAAATCTGACTTCCACACTTTCTCTCCAGACTACAGACATCGATCCTGGGAAATTGTTGAGACTCCAGTATCTTCATGCCTCGGAGATCCCTATGGTTGACTCCTCGATTCAGCCTTCATTAGAGGCAGCTGTCTCAAATGGTATGGAATAATCCTGCTCTTACCCTTCAGTGGCTAAATCCATTGATAGGAAATATTCAGCCCCAAGGATACGTCCCATTTTGGCATCTCTCAAGCCTTTGCGGATCCTATTGTAGTCCTGGCAGAGAATGATAAGGTCGTTCTTCCTCAAGCTACTACAGCTCGACCTATTAACAAAGAATCTAAATGAATAGACACCTTAGGTAAGAGAGTCTTTGCTGCTTCTACCAAGTATGCGTATTGCCAGTTACCAAGGCTATTTTTCTCGAGTATGAGTATATCGTGTGGCATTCTATTAAACAGATGGTTTGAAGCCCTACCGGTCGGATTCAAAGCCAGAGCTTCTTCAAACCATTACCAGAGGTATTGAATCTAATAACCAGCAGGTTAAAGCAGCCATGGATGCTTTTGACACTGCTTCCGTTCATGACTGCTGGTTTTGCACCGGCGTCATTCCATGGCGCGCTTGCCGGCACTACGAATGACGCAGCGCGGCAACAGGTGATGGCATTGCCCTCTGGCCGGTGCATATCTTTTGGTCCTCAGGTAGAGCAAGCTCTGAAGACACACAAAAAGACTGAATTCAGCCATTAAGTTGGCTTGACCCCCTCCTGCCCCTCTGAGGGCATGCCAGTAAACAACAGTTTCATAATGATGAAGTCCTTTCGAGGCGAGGCAGAGGAAGTTTCCATAAAACCAACCTGCCCAACCTCAAAAGAAGGCAGCATTAGAAAGCGCAAGGGCCGCGCCGGCGCTGCCTTATAGTGCTGTTAAGTTCCATCTCAGCTGCCCGGGTGGACTTTTCCTCTCCGGTGGGAGGTCGTCTGATGCACTTCTACAACCAGTGGAAGTCCATAACCTCAGACAAATGGGTCCTTCGGATAATTTGCGAGGGGTATTCACTCAATCTTGTGGAGACCCCTCGGATCATCCCCAAGCGACAGCCAGGCTGTCAACCCTTCAGTCAGACCTTCTCGCGCGCCGAGATTACGGGGCCTTCTGAACAAGAGGGCAGTAGAGTGGTGCACTGCACCAACAAAACACGAGTTCTCCCATTACTTTCTGGTTCCAAAGAGGTCCGTGAATGCACTCCATTCTAGATCTCAGAAAGCTAAACAAATGATTTCTCTGGGAACCCTGTTACCTCTGCTCCAACCACGACTGGTTGGCCTCCCTAGATATGCAGGATGCTTACCAGCACATTCCTGTTCACCGAGGCATCACAAATTCCTGAGGTTTGTGGCTCTGGGACAACACTATCAGTTCAGAGTCCTGCCCTTTGGGCTGTCCTCAGCGCCATGAAGTTTTTACAAAATGTTGTGCAATTCTGGCCTTACCTCAGAAAGGTCGGGAATTTAACGGGTGGTTCCTTATCTGGACGATTGGCTTCTAGCAAGTCCTTCCAGGCAAGGGACTCTGGCGCCCGTGGAGGCGGCCTCGGCAGCCTCGCCGTCCCTTAGGGTGCTGCTCAACCTCAGAAATAGCAACTGCAACCCTCCCAGAGGCTCCTTTTATGAGGGACTCTTCTGGACACCTCCTGTCATGAAGGCTTTTCTTCCAGAAGACAGGAGGGCGATATCCTTCAGATGGCCCGTCCATCGAGGAAACAGCTCAGTCACAGCTCTCTCGATGCAACGGATGCTTAGCCTCATAGCATCCTCAGTGTTCACTGTACCCCTAACACGTCTGCATGAGAACCACCCAGTGGATGCTCAGTACTCAGTGGTCCCAACCACTCACCCGCAGTCCTATCTCATCAAGGTGACAGAACCTTTAAGGAGGTCACTCACCTGGTGGTCTCAAGAGAGCAATCTCCTGGAGGGTATCCCTTTGCTCCTCTGGACCATCAGATCTCCATTACACCACGGACATCCCTAATGGGGTGGGAGCTCACTGTCAGGCTCTCCACACTCAAGGTGCATGGACTCAGAGACGAGTCCGAGCTCACATAAGCGTCCCAGAAATGAGCCGTCCTTTATGAAGTCCGAGCTTTGAAGGACATACTGTGTCTAGAACATTCTCCTTCAAGCGGACAACAAAGCAGTGATGTATTACATCAACAAGCAGGCGAGGCTCACTCTTACCCTTATGCAGAGAAGCAATGAGGGTATGGGAATGGTGCTTGGAAGCACGAGGCTCTAATTCAAGCAGTGTATCTGCCAGGTGTTCCAGAACGAACTGGCGAACCGTCTCAACAGAACAGAGACAGACCCTCACAGTGGTCTCTGACTCAACCATGGTTCAGTCACTATTGAAAGAGTGGGGAACTCAGACCTGGACCTTTTGCATCCCCACTCAACATAAACTACTCTCTTCTGCTCCAGAAATCCAGGGCCTGGCATTTTCTGTCAGGATGCGTTCAGGATGCGGTGGACAAAGCAGCTTTCTTTACGCCTTTATGCCTCTTCCTCTAATTCAGAGGGTACTCCTCAAGTTCGAATCCGAGGGAGACAAAATGATTCTCATTGCTCCCTTTGGCCTCGGCTGGCTGTGGTTTCCACTGCTCAACAATATATTGGCAGTTCCTCCGAGACCACTTCCTGCAGATGAACCTTTGACTCAGGGGACCGGTGGTCCATCCCACCTGAGATCACTTCACCTTCACACTGGCTCCTGAAGAGGTCGAAGTAAACTGGTTCAATGTCTCGAAAGAGTTTCAGATATTCTTCTGGCTGCACAGAAGCCAGCCACTCAGAAAACTACACAGCCAAGTGGGCGTTTTTAAACTCTGATGTGCAAAGTCCTCTTTGAATCCCTTTCCTGTCCACCAGATAAGGTTTTGGAGTACCTTTTGGACCTCTCGAATTCGAGTCTGCAGTACTCTACAGTCAAAGATTCATCTTAGTGCCATTTCAGCGTATCATGAGCCCGTTATTTCTAACTCTAGCTCAGTTACCTATGGTTAAGAGATTTCTTAAGGGGATTCTGCATACCAGACCTCCTACAAGGCGTCCAGTCGCAGCCTGGGACATTATTCTTGTGCTAGACATGCTCTTTCCGAGGCCTTCGAACCTCTAGCTACCTGTGAGCTAAAGTTTCTCACTGGAAGACTGCCTTCCTAGTGGCCTTACCTCAGCCACTTGGGGTCTCTGAGACCATGCCCTGGTCACAGACCCTCCGTATACTGTGTTCCATAAGGACAAAGTAGTTCTTCAAACTCATCCTAAATTTCTTAAAATGAGGTTGTGTCAAATTTCATCTAAACCAACCTTTGGTCCTTCCCTCTTATTTTGTTGACTTCAAAATGAAGGGAGCGTCCTCTTCATTCTTTGGATGTTAAGAGGGCCTTCGGTTTCTATCTAGATAGAACCAAGGATTTTAAAACTCAGCAACTGTTCGTTTCCTTCAGTGAGACCGGCTGGGTCAACCTGTCGCTATCAGATGTATCTCATCATGGCTAGTGGCGTGCCTTCGTCACTGCTATTCCATGGCCGAGGTTAAGTTGGAGGGAGTAGCATTTACGCTTACTCTACCAGAGCGGTCAGCATCCCTAGCGGAAATCCATAGCGTGCCCATTCAGACATCTGCAGTGCGCCACCTGGAGCTCAGTGCATACTTTGTTAAACATTATGCACTAGATGTCCATGCCAGGCGACATTCTTCCTTTGGCAGAGCCATCCTCAGTGGACTTCTGTCCTAAGCGTGTGCTCTTGGTCTCTCCTGCCGCCCTCTCGGGGGATTATTAGCTCGGTACTCTCCCAATAGTGTGAATGAGTGGTGGAGACTTATGTCCAGGAAGATATGAAAATTACGTACCTACCGTAATTCTTGATCTTCTTGGACGAGTCTCCACCACTCAATCTACCCCCACCATCCCGAGCTCACCTTTCTTGTTGATCTTCACTCCCTCAAATCTTTAGGCCGTGAAGACTTCTTTATTGACCCTTCTTACGGGTTGCCCGGACTATCTTATGTCCGGTTTTAGGATAAACTACCCTTCTAGGTTAGTTACCTCCTTGGTAAAAGGTACTGAGGCGGTTGGAGGGTCGGCGCCAAGATAGTCGTTACCACACGAGCTAGGGCTCATGGCGCTGTTCCTTGCGGCGCCATCTCTGGCGCCGACCCTCCAGCAAACTGTTTGCTCGATGGGTCCTAGTGCCTCGGCACAGATCCCAATAGTGTGACTGAGTGGTGGAGACTCGCCAAGAAGATCAAGAATTACGGTAGGTATGTAATTTTCATTTCTCGAAGATCTACTGTTACGGTAAGTTCTACGTAACTGTACTTTCCATCTGAGAACCTTTTGGTCCCAAAGGAAAGATCCTCTTACCAAGCTAGTTGCTGTTACTCAGACCTTAATTCAGGCCCTTCAGTGGTGGCAGGACCTGGACAATCTGAGGCAAGGTGTTCCATTTGTCTCTCAGACTCACTCTGTGGTTCTTACAACAGATGCTTCCCTTTTGGGTGTGGGAGCCCATTTGGGGCTCTCACGGCCCCAGGACTGTGGTCCCCTCAGGAATCCCTTTTTCACATCAACCTTCTGGAGCTCAGGGCAGTACTTCTTGCCCTACAAGCTTTATCTCAGTCAATACAGAACAAGGTGATTCAGGTCAGGACGGACAACACTACCACCATGTGGTATATCAACAAGCAAGGAGGCACTCAGTCCATGGCCTTGTGCACAGAGGCCATGAAAGTATGGTCCTGGCTTATTCCTGCAGACCTCTCTAGTAGCGGTCCACCTCCCAGGAAAGGACAATGTGATAGCGGATGCATTGAACAGGATTTCCAGGGCCATTACGAATGGTCTCTGGATCCTTTGGTGTTGAAGGTGATCTTCTCAAGGTGGGGCACTCCGGAGATGGATCTCTTTGCTGCCCCAGACTATCACCAACTTCCTCTGTTTTGTTGCAGACCCCCAGTCTTGGGTTCAGTCCCTCTGGATGCTCTGATTTTGAACTGGGAAGGAAGTTTCTTTATGCCTTCCCTCTTTTTCCTCTATTGTTCAAGGTTCTAGTCAAGGTAAGGTCACAGCCATGCAAAGTGATTCTGATTGCTCCAGACTGGGCCAGACAGCCTTGGTACCCCATGTTGTTGTCCTTAGCAGTCAGTCTTCCCCGTCTCTTCCCAGGAATTACAATCTGCTAACCTCCTCTCAGGGAGGATTTGTTACCCCAGTCTCCAGTCACTCGATCTCAATGCATGGCTCTTGAAGACTTAGAGTATGCAGATTTACTTCTGTCCAAGGGTTCTGGAGATCCTCAAAGCTTCTGAAAGCCTGCCACAAGAAAAACATTACAACTCCAAATGGAAAAGGTTCAGTATTTGGTGTTCCAAGAAGCACGTTTCCCCAAACACTGCTGACTTGTCTGCAGTTCTGGATTACATGGTTTACCTTAATGGCCTAGGCCTCAAACCAGCTACTCTCAAAGTTCATTTGTCAGCTATTTCTGCTTTCCTGTCAGTGGGAAATCTTCCTCTCTGTCACCTCACCCTGTATTCTGTAAATTTTTCAAAGGATTGCTTCATACCAATCCCCTTTTAGGGATCCTGCTCCTGCCTGGGATTTGAATATTTGTAGTGCTCAGCTGATGCAAACCCCTTTCGAGCCTTATGTCCTCAGCAGAGCTCAACTACTTGACTTGGAAAACTGTGTTTTGGTTGCTGTTACTTCTGTCAGACATATCAGTAAATTGCAAGCCCTGTCAGTGGAGCTTGACTTCATCTCTTTCCATAGAGAAGGTGGTCCTTAGAACCAACAGATGGTTCCTACCTAAAGTGGTTTCTGATTTCCACTTAAACCAATCTGTCTCTTTCTGTGTTCTTCACTGATTACACCTCCTCAGGGGAATGGAGGCTACACAGTTTAGATGTTAAAAGGGCTCTTAGTTACTACATAGAGCGTGCAAAGGGTCACAGGTTTGACTCCCTCAGTTGTTCCTCACTTATGGGAAGTAGGTAAGGAAAACCTGCCACCAAAAGAAACGATTTCCAGGTGGATTGTGTCCTGTATTCAGTTCTGCTATGAAAAACTGCACCCTCAGGCCTGAGGACTCATTCCACTAGAGGTACAGCTGCATCTCTGGCTGCAGCTAGGGATATCCCTTCTTAGAAATCTGTCAAGCAGCCACCTGGAAAACAGTTCATACCTTCACCAAGCATTACTCTCTGAAATCCAGGCTAGGAGTGATGCTAGGTTTAACACAGCAGTACTTCAGAGCCTATTCCCAAAGTAGGTTCTGTCCCTCCTCCTTGGAGGTACTGCTTGGTAGTCTGCAGTATGTCAGAATACAGCAAGACTTCATGTTGTTTGAATGTTTGAAGAAAAAATTACTCACCTTAGTAATTGTGTTTCTTCTAATGGAGTCTTACTGTATTCTGACCTCCTCCTGCCTCCCTCTCAGAACCTGTTTTTGGGAGGTGGGTGAGGTGTGCAGTGTTGCACCCCAGGAGTGTCTTCTCCCACTCCTGTTGTGTTGTGTGCTTTGTATTTGTTTAATTAAGAGTTTTTAGTTCTTATTACCTGGTTTTGGTTCTTTGGGTTTCCTGACTTGAGTCTTTTGGGGAATCTAAAGTCTTTGTTGCCAGTTGGCTACTAGGAGTTTTACAATTTTCACATTATTTAGCCAGTGAGTTTTAGCTTGTAAGAATCTGACGGTTTGTTTCCAAAGGACACAGACAGAGATCTTATCTGTGTCAGTCTTCACCATTCATCACTATTGGGTACATGGCCGGAGGTCATGACCCTCTGAAACTCTCTTTTTTTGGTAGGCAGACGACGTACCATCTGCACCACCCTCGGGGCTGGCGCATTCAAGGCGCTCTGCAGGTTGGCCGTTAGGCACTGTCGACTCCGCCTGCCTGCCAGTTCTTCATCTCCGCCATAGAGGTACCTCATGGGAAGCAAGCTCTGGTTGAGGCCTACTGCCTCACACAGTCGTTTCACCGCATTATCCCGTGCCGTAGTCTGTCGGTGCCGTGTCCTGCCGGTTCCTAGTTACTTACTCGACGTCGCTGGTAAGATCTTTCCATATATTTTATTTCTTGGCAGCGTCGAGTCTGTTTTTGGTGGGATTTTTCAGCAGGTCATGTCTCGGTCGGAGGGCAAGAAACTTCCAGTATGGATTGGCCCCATGCTAACGGTGCCCATGCGGACGAAAATATTCCGTCACTGAGCACACGACCGTTGCCTTTCGTGTCTTGGCCCGCTTCATGACATGGATTAGTCTGCGACACCTGTTTCTCCATGGACCGCCAGGTCATCGAACAACGTGTGGAAAGTGGGGTGAGCTCCACCAACTTTCTGGGGTCGAGCGCCACTCGTCGAGCCAAGCCATGCACTTCGGCCTTTCCTCCGGGTCCCCTCCGGTTCTACATGGACCGAGGAGGAGGGCCTCGGCTACTAGTAGCCTGGCCGTTGCCAAGGCTCCTTCCGCGGTGCAGGAGGCCCATCCACTCCTTGGGGGCGGGCAGGAGGCACCACCACAGCAATTACTCCTTGAGTGAGAGGCTCACCGGTGTCCGGACCTGCGTTCGCAAGGCCCAGGTCGGCGCCATTCTCGGCGCCGGTCGACACCATTGCGGGCCTTGGCGCGTTTGCTGTGCCATGGGCCCAGACAGAGCTGGTGCGGTTTGTTGCGGCACCGTGGCTACTGTCAGAGCCATTCGCAGTGCCAATACTGCTAGCGGCACCTTGGGAGTTTCTGTGGAGCCGTCTTTGTCTGTGTCTCGCCTCCCGAGGTTGATCACAGCACCATGTCCTGTGGACTCGGTGCCGTGGGGCCATCAGAATCCGCTGTCGGCGCGCCTCTGCCCTCGGCGCCATTCCGCGGCTCCATGCCGGCGCCCGTCTCCGCCCTTGGTGCCGTGGGGCCAGATGGTGCCGTGGCTGGTCCTGAGTCTGGAGCTCCTGTTCGGGCTGGGCCTTGCCCCTGTGGATTCCGCCAGCGGTACTCTAGGGGGCATGGTAATGATTTCTGGCACCCCTTTGGCAAAGATGGCAGTGGTCACCCTCCTACGGTCTGGCACAGGGCCTCGGCCTCTACCTCTGCAGAGGTGGAGTCGGGCTGTGAGTCAGATGGACAGTCTGACTCTTTGGGGTTGACTGTTGGAGTGGGCAGCCTGTAGTATCCTCAACATGCGGTCGGCCCCTTCTGAGGTGGGGTTGGTGGCTACCGAGACTTGGGTTAGGGGTGCTGACCAGCGGGCAGTGGTGCAGGCCACCATTGCTCTGCAGCCTGGTCTTGGTGGGTTCACTGACCTCTCAGCAGTGGCACCCTCTGTGGTGTGCCTCTATTGCCCAACTTTGGGGCCGATCCAGAGCACCTACGGGAGGGAGGGTACTGTGCCCTGGATAGCTCCTTAGGATGTTGCCCAAGGCTGTCAACTACCTAGGCTGTCCCTCTCGAGGAGGGCTCTTCCGGACTCCAAGGGGTCGGTGGCAGGGGTCGGCACAGTGGCCTTTTAGGGGGCCACCGGGCTCTGGAA
Source organism: Neoceratodus forsteri (assembly GCA_016271365.2). Taxonomy (NCBI): domain Eukaryota; kingdom Metazoa; phylum Chordata; order Ceratodontiformes; family Ceratodontidae; genus Neoceratodus; species Neoceratodus forsteri. The sequence goes on from CM057454.1 coordinate 436,729,533, forward strand.
GAAGCCGTTGATGCGGATCTCCGCTCTTTCTCCTCGGCTTCTTTGAGAGAGCTCCATTCTTTTGAGGTAGGGGACCGTCCTTCTGGACCTACATGACCCCAGTCGCCTCACAGGGGGATTCTTCCGGGCACAGCCAAGGCAGTACCGAAATGGTTGTTCAGCTGTCGGCTGTGGGGTCTTCTGGAGTACCTTCTTCCACGAGTGCTTCGGTGTGCTCCTTAGACCAGGCAGAGGTCAGCCGACATCTCTTCTCGGCTCTGTCCCATTCCTCTGCCACATTCTCCTGTGTTCCCAGGCATCCTTGCTCCTAAGGCCCTCTCTCCTGGGAACAGTTCAGGGCTGTGGCTGCTCGGTTCCCAGCGTACATTAGGACAATGGACAGCCAGGTTTTCAACCCCCGAGCAGCCACCCTCTGAGCAGCCAGTGCCTCCAGCTCTTCATCCCCTCTTCATGGGGAGAAGAACCTTCTGTCCACATTTCTCCAACCGCTGGTCTCATGGGGTATCAGCTTCCTCGTGTGAGGATGTTGGAGGACTTGCACCTCACCCCTGCCACTATTAGCAGTCCAGAGCACTCGGCACATGCCTTTCTAAACGATTTTGGCAAGGCCAACCTTGTGGTCCCCCTGGCCTGCTCCCTGTCGGGAGGCGTCGTTGTGCTCCTGGCAAGGTCCTTCACTGGAGTTCCTGCCCCTAGGGATCTCAGCCAGAGGTATGCGCCCCGGAGTCTCCAGGTTCCATGCCTCATCCAGTCCGGATTCACGCAGTTGGATACTCCTGATGGGCTCGCCCTTCACCGTGACTGGCCCCCAGATCAAGATTCCTCAGATTTTGACTTCTGGGGTAGGAGGACTTCTACTCGGCACAGTTTTTACTTTCAATTTCTGCACATCAGGCCCACTATCCAGCCTATGACAGGTTCTTGTGGTCCAGACTAGGTCAGCTCCTAGCCTCGTTGCCTGATACGGAACAAACCAGACAAGCCATTGCACTCTCTTGCGTGGCCTGGGTTAGCAGGCTCAAGCGAGGGCATCCTGTGATGCCAACGAGGTAGCTACCAGGGTCAGAGGGACAGCGATATCCACTAGGCAGATGGCATTGCTGCATCTTTCCCGGTTGTCACCCTTGGCCCGTGAGGGTGATTTATTTATTTAGCTTTTTGTTTACGGTAAGTACACTAGACAAGTATTATGCCTATTTTCAGGAGCGACTTGGGAGAATACAACATGAGGAACAACAGTCAAGGAGACATGGCAAAGACAGTACAGTTTTGTCTCCAGTAAACAAAAGTGGAAATACATCATTTGACACTAGGAAACACATAGTAGTAAGCATTAACTCCGCTCACCAGAGAACCTGCCTTTTCTCCCGTAGGCGAGGCGGCATTTGTCAGGGCAACTTCTTCCCCTCCAGGAGGTCTCTGTCTCACTCTCCCCACTCTCAGGCCTCTCTAGGCCCTTAAGGTTCTCCCTCAGTGTGTCACCCACTGAGGACTAAGGGACTTTGTCCCTTAAGGTGTGAAAGACAACCCTTGAGGGCTAAACTGCTCGCCCAACAGTGATGAATGGTAAGTTGACACAGTTAAGATATGAAAATTACGTTATCTACGTAGTATTATGATCTTTCTGTGTATCTTCACCATTCATCACAATCCCCTCCATCCCCTGGGGCCTCAGTCTCTGGGTCCCCTCCCTCTCTGTCCGCCCTTCCCCCACTTCTTTGTCAGGAGTAGGGTAAAACAAGGGCACATAATGTTCTGGGAGAGTAGTCAGCATGGGGCACTCCTTCTCCAGTGTGTTAGCTCCACCCCTGTGGGGTGGGAGTTGTAGCTGCCCTCCATTCTCTCCTCCTCCTCCTCCTTGTTCCTGTCCAACTTATTTCTCCTTGTCCTTGGACTATCTTTTATTACAAAAAAAATCCTTTTCCTTTTTTCACCAATAATCTTTCCTGGAGGGTGTTAATTCTCTGTACCCTGTCCTCCTTCCAGAAAAGCCGACTCTGCTCATCTGGAGTTTTTGCCAGCCATTCTGTGCCTTGAATTCTGGCAAGAAGCCTTTGTTCTCATTGCAGTTCCTATGTAATCTGGAGACGGACCAGGGTCTGGGATGTGTTTAACTCCCCCTCTCCTCCTAAATTCTCTATCCCACCCTACCTCCCTCTTCTATTTCCAGAGATTGTGGTCCCTCCCAATCCCTTAGTTTCTGTCTTTTCCCTCTTCTGTCCTCTCAGTCGTTATTTCTCCTTTTAGTTCATATATCTTTTCCTTTTCTATACCTTGGACTTCCTTGTCCCACCTCACTTCCTTCCTCTTACCTCTCCGGCAACTCAGAACTGGAAGGCAGGCAGAGTCGACGCCTAACGCCAACCTGACAGCACCACGCAATGAGTCGGCCTCGAGGGCAGCGCCGATGGTGCGCCATCTTCGCCTACAAAAAAAAAAAAAAGAGCTCAGAGTCAGGACCTCCGGCCATGTACCCACAGTGATGAATGGGGAAGATACACAGAAAGATCATACTACGGTGTAGGTACTTAGTTTTCATTTTTTCTTAACTGTGCTCGAGCTCAGTGTTCTATGCCTGGCATAGAATTTAACTCTTCACTCTCTGGGGCAGTTCAATAGCTGGAGCAACTGCAAATTGTCAGAATGAAGCAAGACTCCATTAGAAGAAACATAATTACTAAGGTGAGTAATTGTTTCTTTCATACCCTTCCACTGCATTTTCAAGTCTCTGTTGGCCTGAGCTGGTTACCCCTCCCCGATTCCATACTCTGCCCTGTTTGCTCCAGATCCCTCAATAAGGGACCTCAACTTGTCTCTAGGTATCTCAGGTAAACCTATTAGTTATGTTATGTATTCCTGCCTTTAATGATTGTGCTTCTCCTATGTAACACTGTGCCTAAACCATATTTAACTCTTGCATGTATCTGTAAACTTCTGAAATGTAACTTGTACTGTAATCACACATTACTCCTGCATATCTCTGCAAATTGTCTGTAATGTAACTTGTACTGTAATTTTCAATCAACCATTGTGTTACTCTCACCGGGTCGCACCTGAAACAAGCCTCGACTCAGTGTGCCTTTCCGGTCACCAATTTTAAATAAATAAATTATATCATCAGATATTATTACAAAAAGTGTATGGTAGAACTTAGCTTAAAGAACAATCAAAAACTTTATGTAGGAAACTGTTACAGACCCCAGATTCAGTTATGGAATATAACAATTCCTAAATTTAGAAATTGTTAGGGTAGCTGATAAAGGTAATACTATTATTTTAGGAGACTTCAACTGCCTGGCTATCAATTGGAACCTATTATCAGGATCAACCCAAGCGGATGTTAACTTTATCAATTCCACGGTGTCTGAAGGGCTCCTCAGTTAGTCAAGATACCTTCAGAAAGTAATAACATTCTAGACCTTGTTATTACAAATATGGATAACCTAGTTGAAAATATCACTTCTGATTCACCATTGGGTGATAGTGACCAGATTATTTATCACAGGTAACATAAACTCACATATCTTAGGTCACAAATACCAATTTATACAAAAAACTATGAGAGCAAATTTGAACTTAATTAGCAGCTTACTTCAATGACATTAATTGGAAAATGACTTACAATATGTAAACTGTGAGGATAGCTGATTATTTTAAGAAAATCATATTTATGAAGCAGGAAAAATATGTCCCTACACAAATTAAATATACCACCAAGGTAGGGTACCAACTTACCCAGTTACCAAAGACTGAAATAAAATTAAAAACTTAGCTAACCAGCACGGTTAAAAAACAGATCAAAATGAAAGAAAAAGCATACTTAAAGTTAAAAAACACAATACAGAAGCAGATTTCAATAACTATAAACACCAGCAAAAGTATCTAAAAAAACTTATTAAATTGAAAAACATAAGATTGAATTCTGTATTGCCCACTCTAAAGACTGTAACAAAGCCTTTTTCCTATGTCAACTCAAAAAAAAATGTCCCACAGGGCATCAGCCAAATCAGTGTAAATAACAAATCAATTAATAATGATCAGGAAAAGGCCTCAGTATTTAATCACTGTTTCTGTTCTGTATAAAATCCTAAATCAAAATAAATATGGACACTGGGACCAGTTTCTTATTCCCTCCATTTACTGTAGAGGACAGAAACTGCATTAAAAACTAAAGTCAGCTCCTCCCGGTCCAGATGGAATTGATGCTAAAATGTTAGTATAGGGGCAACAAGTCTAGCTGACCCGACTACCATAATATTTACTAAATCCATCATATCAGGCTATGTCCCTAAGGATTGGAAAAATCAATATTAGTGCCCATTTTCAAAAGGAGAAAGAGACAAGGTAAACAGTTATAGACCCATTAGTTTGACACCAGTCCTATGCAGAACTTTGGAGCGATTAACTAAAACTAAAATCGAAAAAGAACTAGCCTCTGATCAGTATTCAGATAACTTGCAACATGGGTTTATTAGGTTCCATGATAAGGCGATTCCTGAATGCCGAAAGATACTTGCTTATGGCAAGTGCACATCGCGAAATTTCATTTTGACAATGTGCAACTCTAGTGCCAGTGAAAGCTAAATATTTGTGGTTTTTTGTCTTATGTGGGGGTGCCCCCGCACCTCCTAATTTTAGATTTTCAACTCCAGTGGGAGTGCATCTGCATAAAAAATAAATCCTGTCTCTGGCTGGGCAATAAAAATACTATTGCCTGGTCCGAACCCTGCATCCCTCCATGCCATGCCACCAGCTCAGTGAAACCCACAGCACCACCCTCACAAACCCTCCCACCCCTCACTTGGTGCGCTTGCTCCCCCTGCACACATATACATGCTTATGTCCTGTTGCCTTTCATGCAAACCCTCCCCATCCGCCCCCCACCCACGCCCTTGGGGCAGTCACTGTAAGTGGGTCGCCATATTGGTAGGCCCACTTGCAGTATGCTCAAGTCATAGGATACCGGTTTGTGCAAGGGTGGTTATGTAACACCAACTTAATTTCCTTTTATAATTATATAAGCACAAGCCTTGACAATAGAACTCCTGCATATGTCATACTGTTGGATTTCAGTAAGGCTTTTGATAAAGTACCACATTTTGAATTACTTGATAAACTAGTCAACATTGGTAACACCAGTTAGTGAACTGGGTAGGCAACTGGTTGCTCAGAAGAACACAACAGGTGAGGATTAACGGTCACCTCTCACTTGTGGGGAAGTGAGTAGTGGTGTGCCACAGGGCTCAGTCCTGGGACCCACGGTGTTTAACATCTTTAATAACGACATGAACAATACAATCAAAACTTGCTTGTGAAATTCGGTGACAACGTAAAGAGCGCCAAGGTTGACACATTAAATAAACACTTCATCATTTGTTAATGACCTCAGTAACATGGATCGATAGTAAATAAAATGTCAATCAACATTGACAAATGTGTGGTTCTCCATTTTGGGCATAACAATCCACATTATAACTACACCGTAAACAATGTACAGCTTAGAACAGTTACCAAGGAACGAAACTTAGGGGTCATCATTAATAACACGCTGACATCAGTTGGACACTGCCATAATGTAGCCTGAACAGTAAACATGCTAATCAACTGCATTAAGCGTTCCTTCACTAACAAAAATTCTTACTGTATAATCCTTTTATATAGACCTTGTATAAGACCACACCTAGATTGTTGTTCCCTTTCTGGAACCCTTATCTAAAACAAGACATTAATACAATAGAACAGGTACAGCATAGGGTAACCAAATTGACACCAAAACTATGAAATAACTCTTATGATGAAAGGTTGCAGAGAACAGGTCCAGTATCTCCTGAAGAAAGGAGAAGGAGGGTGACCTTTACAATTATATAAATCCTTCAAGATCCTGATTTAGCTAATTGGTGTAATCTGCACTTTTTCCACCATTGCATTACATTAAGGAATCATGACAAACCATTAGTAATTCCCCAAGCTAATACCAATAAAAGAGACAATTTCTTCTCAATAAGAGCAGCTAAAGCTTGGAATAAGCTCTTGCAATATGTTGTAGATTAACAGAGCTTTGAGATATTCAAAATAGATTAGATAAACACCTAAATTGGGACCTACACATAACTAACATACCCACAACAATTGTAGGAGACATTCTAGATGGGCCTCGGCCTCCTTATGTCGAAACAAACCTAGTAATGGGTGGGTGGGAGATTTTCTCATCCTGGAGCAGGCCCAGTCCTAATTTGGCCACACTGAGGATCCTTGCAGGGATGAAGGGTTGTGGAGATCTAGTATCTGGTTAAATTATCACAGCATCAATAAGTACACTGTAGATAAAAAACTACTGTATACTATTGGATAACCCCATTCCTCTCCCCCAGTCTTAAAAAATAGCCTGAGTTACCCACCAGCATCGCTCCTCCCCAAGTCCAGGAAATCTGCCAGTACTACTGGAACTCCTTGTCATAGCTAGCACAACCCGACACTGCCTTTATCTTACTATCTTTCACTACCTTTATCCTTTATCATTGGTCCTTGCCCAACCTATAAGGGCCTCCGTTTTCAGCAGCAGGCACTGCCCAGTTACAGCCAAGCAGTGAGCAGCAGGGTGCTAAGATGCACTTCTGCAAACCTCCCCTGCTGAATCTGCACGTGAGACAGAACTCAGCATTTTAGGTTCTTAAGTTCTTTACACCAGATTGCCACTTAGCACTGTCTGGCAGAGGGAGGTCCCAAGTGGCCAGGACAGGAGCCCCTGAAGATAGCAAGATGAGTGTGTGGGCTTGGACTGGGCTGACTGTGATTTGTGGTATGAGTAATAATGGCGGCATGCCTGGACTTGATGGGGTGCTGGCCCTGGTAGCTGGCTATATTTTTGTAAGATGTCTTGTGGTGCTGGTGGAGGGAGACTGTCAAATGTTCTTGTTTGGGAGATAGAGAAATGGTGGTGGAAACGATCTAGCAGTATACTTTGGTTTTATATGTCCAGTATACCATCAGATATAGTAAATAATTTACCTTGATAATAAGTTGCTGCTCCTGAAAAGTGATTGGTTTCAAACCAATAACTGCTCTGAGAAAGGCTCAATATTCCCAAGTCATCCTGACAACCCTTCAAATTATCCAGGCATCTTTTATCCCATTCTGGCCAAACCTCCCAAATAGCACATACAGGCATAAAATACAGTGTTGTCTTGTATACTTTTTTACTTTTTAACATATACTTATTCATATTTTAGAAACCAGCAAGCAGTACTCCATCTTCCACTGGTTTGTCTTCAGAGGTTATCTCCTCCTCAGCTGCTGCTAAAGTCGCAACGCCTCCTAAGGTAAGAGTTCAGTATAGTTTTCATGATATTACGAAGAAAAGAGCAATGTCTTGTGCCAATATTATCTAACAGTCATGTAATAACATAACATTGTCAGTGGTTCAGTAGATCGAACACGCTCACCTCTGGTACTGAAAGATCTTTCAAGAATCAGTCTTCACCTTTGATTCATACTGATGGGTCTGGGCCTGGAGGCACTAGGAACCTGCAGGAGCAACTTTTTGCAGGGAGAGAGGAAGTTGCTACTGATGGCACCTGTGCACCTCATGTGGTGCTGTGTGTGTGTCAGTTAGTGACTGTTACCAGCTCCCTCATGTACCTCAGTTCTGTTCTTCCCACCATCCAGTACACACCATGGGAGTGACAGTGTTGCCTCAGTTCAACCATCATCACCAAAGTCTTCTGCATCACCACCAAATGTTTTCTGTTCATGGTGCTGTCCTCGTTTCCTTATTATTTTGTGATGTCAGCGTTCAAAACACTGTTTTATGTAATGACAGTGAAGTCTTGACTTTATACCATGAAAGGGGGATATCAGTGGTGAGGGTTGGAAATTAATTAGAAAGGGCTTCTGAAAGGTCTTTAGCTGCTACAGTAATTATTGGGATTTGAATTGATTTATTACTCTGCAACTTAGAGGAGCAGTGGTTCAATGGCATACCTACCTAACCACCTTTGTATGGAAAATACCAGTGTTCTTCTTGTATGAACTGTATTTTGTCTTGTTGCTTGTATAGCTGTTGTTTTTATTGATGAAAACAATACAAATAAATTTGAAAACAAAGTCCAAAAACTGAAAAGGGGGCAAAGAGTTAAGAAAGACCATCAGTCCCTATCATGTGTTGTTGTCCCTGTGAGAAAGCCATCACAGCGATGGATTGACATCAGTAATGCTGGGCCTGCCTTGACTCATCTCGTGACATGAATGTGTGTGACACCTGCTTCTCCATGGCCCCACCATACGTTAGAGATCCTTGCAATGAAGTGGGTTGCCCTGTCCCCACCTTTGGAGGCAGGTGTCGCACACACATGAGGCCAAGTCACAGTCTCTTGGCTTTTCCTTGGCCTCTTCCCAGCACTTCTCATGATGAAGCAGCCCAGAGTACTCCTTGATCTCGCCTTGCTGAGGGATCAGAGACCAGGGGGGGGGTCTGTGGACAGACAGCTTCTTCTGGGCAGCTAGCTGCAGGCCCCCACATACACACACACATCTGACTGCATTTAGAAGCATGCATCCCTGGTGGTGCGGTCAAAGCAATACATTTGGTCTACACGGTGGACACCTCAGTGTCATGGCCTGGTGCCATCCAGACTTCTGAAGCATCTTGTGGTTTCAGTGAGTGGGGTGGTGCTGACCATGATGTCTGGTCCCCCTCAGCATTGTTTGTGGTGTTAGTAGGGGACCACCACCAAGGCTATCTGGGCACCCGGTTGCCGAGGTGGTGGTGGTGATGATCTCCCAGCAGGCAGCCCGTGCGGCTCTGGGGTGGGGTCAACACAGCCCCCCTCACAATGGTCATGACAGCACCCGTGGTGTCGGGTCCCAGGTCCTGACACTGGGTATGGTGCCGGTGTCACCACTAGGACTGTCCTCTGTCTTAGTGCCATTCACAACACTGGGCCAGCACCTGATGCCGCTCTCAGCGCCATGGTGGGGATTGTCTTGGGGTCAGCATTGAAGCCAGCACCAAGGCGGTGTCAGCTGCTGCATGCGCGGAACCCACTTCTAGGCCAGTCTCTGCGCTTGCTGCCAGAAGTGGCGCCACCTTGCGGCTGGAGGATGCCTGTGAGGTGGGGTTCTCCTGAACCAGCATGCTGTGCCCATCACCAGCGAGGGCCTGGCGCTCTGAGGGACTGTATGGCTCTGCTTTACTCACCTGATGGTCTCCCATGAGCCACAACCTGGTCATTCCTGTTCTGTAGGTCATTCTTATTTAGGCAGTCCTGTCAGGCCCTTCCTTCGGAGAGGTCCCCTGAGCATCCCCCAGCCCAGGCATAGACTCTGGAGCACCTGGCTCCTGCTTCCCTCTTAGGCCTTTGCCACCTCTGCCTCTGTTTCCAGGGATCATGGACCCTCCTGGGCCAATCAGCTGGAGTCAGCATGGAAAGGTGGCTGGTGCCCTGTACCAGAATCTTAGGAATGCTGACTAGGTTGATTTCCAACCTGGCTCCTGAGCACCACCCCTCCCATGTCCTGCATCTCCTCTCTATCAGCATCCTTCTCTGAGGGCACGGAATTGTGCTTTCATGTGTCCTCGGCCTCTGAGTACTCCCTGTAACAGAGATTCCTAGCGGACATGTTGCAGGCACTGGACATGGGCATAATTACTAGCTACAGTACCGCATCTTTGCAACTGGAACTTCTAGGAGATTTCAGTGATGCAAACTCTGTCATCCCTCCCTTTCCTAGAGCCTTCTAGGAGTGTTAGAGGCAGTCTGGAGACATCCTTTGACAGGACCTCCAGCCCCCAAGGAACAGACATCTACAGTATTACTTGCGCCATCGGAATCTGCAGGAGCAGTGATTTATCCCACTTCGAGGATTGAGGTTATTCAGACTCTAACAGGGCCTCAACGTCTGGTGCATGATGATCTCCTGAAGATGACTCTTCTCAGACAGGTGCCTTAGGTAGGAAGGTATATACCTTGGCTCGCTCCATGATGTACATTGCTGCACATCAGACACACCAGACAGCTTTCAACAGGTGCCTGAGGGCGCAGCTAGGTCAGCTCCTAGCTGCCATGTCACACACGAGTTAGTCAGGCAAGCCATCTGCCTTTCTGCCAAGGACCTGGGCAGATGGTGAATCACCAGTCAAGGACATCATATGATGCCAATGAGGTGGCCTCCAGGCTGGAGGGAACTATATTCTACATTAGGTGGATGGCGTGGCTTTTTCTTGCACAACTGGCACCTGTGGCCTGGTGAAAGGTGCTTAACTCACCAGTTTGAGGGCTCACTTCTCCTGCAGGGTCAGTTAAGAGTTATTGGTGTGCCCTCTTGCTTATTTGTCTGACCCCAGTCGTTTCTCTGGTCTCGCCAGACCTATGAGGAGCTCCTGCCCTCTGGTGTTCTCCCATGCAGAGGGCTGATGGTAATTTTACTTTCAGGGTGAGCCAGCTCCTCCCTATGTTGGTGCAGCTCAGTACTTGGACCCATCAGTATGAATCAATGGTGAAGACTGATTCTTGAAAGATATGAAAATTACATACTTACCATAACTGTTGATTTCAAAATATGTTCACCATCGATTCATACTTAACCACCTCAGTGCTCCCAGATCACTCCTGAAAACAGGCTCTTGTGCCTACTGGGCCTTACCTGGTTAGCAAAAGAATAAATAATATAAATAAATATGCCCACCACCATCCCCCACTCAGCTAAGAGCCTGGGCCTCTGGCAGCTTACCTGTGGGCGCTGGGAGCATATTTATCTGCATTCTGCCATGGTGCTTGTATGGTGGCTGTGTTTTGTTGTTTAAAAAAAAGGAGGATTGAACACTCCGGTGCCAACCTCGCCAAATAAAAAGAAACAAACAAGGAGTTGGGTCACTTGGCCTCCCACCCAAAAAAAAGCTTGTGTGTTTTCTATGGCATGAGTAGGTGGACCCTTTCCTCCATTTTTTCTTTATCCTCTTTTCCCTGCCCAGGATACTGTATATCCCTGTTGGTTGTAGTAAGTAACACATGCCCTGGTCAGCATTCAGTCTCCTGTGGCTGCAGGGAGAAGCCGGATATGCTCTTCTACCCATGTTGAAATTTTTGTTGGTGTCCCTTGTTCTAACCCCATGTATTCTTCTCAGAGTCATAACTCTCTGCAGTTAGCCTACTCGTAGAACTGCCCAGAGAATGGAACTATATGCTAATGATGGAACCATTGGCACGTGACAATTATTCAAACTGCTGCCCTCATCTGCTGCACATTCTATCAACATCTCAGATTTCTTTCTTCACCTCACAAGTCTAGACCCCCAGGAGATCCTCAGGTCATTGTTGACTTATTGTGAAGTATAATTCTCTAATTATCGTAATTTTCTTTCTACTGCCTTCATTTATTGTTTAATTTTATTCTAATGTCTAGTTTATTTTAGTTTAGTTAGATTTAGCGTTTATTTCTGGTTCCTCACAGTTCGGTATAACTGTTGAGAACCGGTAATTATATTAGTTGCAGACTTTCCGCTTTATTTTCTCTATTTTCATTTAAAAATTTCATTGTTTAAAGTATTATTTGACTTGTTGAAACCGCTAACCTGGTTTCTTTTCTAACCGCTAACCCGGTTCCAAATTTATAAATTTCATCAGTTCTTTTGGGGCCTAATGGGATCCCTGAACCGACCATAAAAAAAAAAAAAAAATCTTTAGGATTAAGGTTTTTCCTGAAATGGAGCATTCTGAAAAGCCTAAAAAGCGACTGGTCCCTCAGGGATTAAAACTGTCAAGTTGGGAAGTGTTTGCCAGAGCAGACAAGCATGACAGCTGTGTGTTCTGCCTGGGAACCGAACATTTGAATTCTGACTCTGATATTTGTAAATCCTTTCCACAGAAAACTGTGGAAAAAGATTAGAGAGGTTGAATAAAAGTTAGGAGGTGCTTCAGGCTCTAACCAGCCAACACCTTCAAAAACAGCGGATGAAACCACAGCTTCTTCCTTTACCACCCCTGATAAGGGTGAATCAACCTCGTTAAAAGACTGAGTGGGCCAGCTGACTCTCCGGTCCCTCCAAAAGTCAAAGAAGACCAAGCATGTTGAACCCCAGGCAAACCCTACAGGGATTCTTCTGTGCCTCACGGTCTGCCTACTGCTGAGGAAATTGCCAGGGCTATTAAAGTCATTGAGGAAATTCAGGGGTTTATACCTTCTCCAACCCCATCTCCTCCAAGGGTTCAGAGATTACTGCCTCCTCTGATCCCCAGTCTCAGGAAATAGATACTGGGGAGTATGACATACCAGAGGAAGATGGTGGTGAACCCATTGAACTGGAAATCTCACCAAGCAGGACTTTGGCTTGCCTCCTAGACTTGAGGATTTTCCTCTCACTTTTTCCTTTGTGAGGAAAATAGTAGATGCCCTTGATCTGGCTACCACTGCGGTCATAGAAGAGCGAGGAGGAGGCAGAATATATTGAAATGATGGGTTAACACCCACTAAAAGATTTTGCCTATCAATAAATTCTTTAAGAAGGATTTATTCATAGTCTTGCAGAACCCTAACTCTGTCACGCCTCTGGATAAGAAGGCTGTCAAGAAGTACTAACTGGACAGGAAAGGGGCTGAATTCCTCTGTTCTCACCCTGATCATCAGGGTATAGTCCAGCAGGCAGCCTGTGAGAAGCGAGGGTTCCTTTATCCTCTCACCCACCTGAGAAGGATTCAAGGAAAATGGACAATATGTCGAAGAAAGGGTATTTAGCTGCCTCTCTGGGGTCAGACAAGCTAATTACCAGGCCTATGCTGCACAGTATCAAAAACACTGTGGAAGTCTGTTTTGGCCATGTCAGAGAGGTTCCCTCTCCTTTGTCTGTTGACCTAGCAGAAGCGGTCAGATTTGGACTGGAAGCATCAAATAACCAGTTCCAGATCGCAGCAGATGTCAGTGATAACGCTGCTAGGATTATGGCTCTGACTGTAGCCCTGAGAAGGTTTGCTTGGCTAGGGCTACCAGTCTAACACAGGACACCCAGGCTAAGGCCATGGACTTTTCTGTTCAAGATCATTCCCTCTTTGGCAAACAGACCGAAGAATATATGAAAAGGTGGATGAATACAAAGCCACCTATAAGAGTAATTCATCCAAAGACAGGCCTTCTACTTCTTATAGGCCTTATGGAAGGAGGTAGAGGAAGGTACTATTGTAGGCCCTACTATCAGCCTCACAGTGTTTCACAGCTGCAGGCATACCACAACAGACTACGTATTATAGGGCCAGAGGTAGGAGGGCTCCAGGAGGGTTCCCAATCTGCCTATGCTCAGGGCCCACAAAACCAAATCCCTGACTCCTTTGCCAAGACCGCCTCCCTAATACCAGTAGGGGGCAGACTGGCTCACTTCTTTCAAGCCTGGCAAGCCTTAACCACAGACAAGTGGGTATTGGAATTAGTGAGCCAGGGACTCTCCCTGAGTTTCAAGTCCTTCCCTCCTCTGAAGTCAAGGCTATTCAAACCAGCTTCCCTTTTCAAAGAACAGCTCCTGGAAAAGGAGGTTCAGACCCTGCTCAGTATAAAAGCAGTGAAGCAGGTGCCAACCCTTCAGAAGGGCAGAGGACTTTACTCCCAGTATTTTCTTACAAAAAGAAAAATGGGAGTGGTGGCCTATTCTGGATCTAAAGCATCTCGACAAATACCTGGCAAAGCCAGAGTTCAGGATGGTGACCCTACCTTTGATTTACCTGTCATCCAGCAGGAGACTGGCTGGCATCTCTAGATTTAAAGATGTCTATTTCCACATCCCTATAAGGGAGTCTCACAGAAAGTATCTCGGGTTCAGACTCCTTTCAGATCATTACCAGTTCTCAGCCCTGCCCTTTGGTCTAACCTCAGCACCAAGGGTATTCACAAAATGCCTGGCAGTGGTAGTAGCATTCCTTAAAACTAGCAATTACAGTTTTCCTATCTCAACAACTGGCTAATAGTGGGAAGGTCATTTCAGCAGGTGCAAGCACACCTGGAAATAACAAAAATCTGTTAGTCTCTGGGCTTTCTACTAAACCAGGAAAAGTCCATTCTCAGACCAGTTCAAGTCCTATGTTTCATTGGACAGAACAAAATACTTTAAAAGGAAGAGCTTGGTTTCTCCGGTGGCGTCATCCGACCAAATGGCGGTTTAGCTCTAAGCTCCCTGTGGTGGTGCAAAAATCGCTGTTAATCTGGTGTGGTTAGTCAACCAATTGATTTTAAGTCGAGCCTGCAGCTTAAAAAATGAGCCAGCCTACGAAAATGTGGACAGAAGTGCTAAGAAATGCTCAGGGAACCAAGATCAGATCGGATCGCAGCCCAAGTTTCCCACCGTTCTAGGGTCTGAATCAGCCGCAGGCTTGGAAAGAGAAGATGACGAGGAGACAGTATCCAGGGGAGTTCCATCAACAGCTGGCGACAGCCCACATCGTTAAAATGCTACAGGGATCGATAGCAATGTAAAGATATTAAACAAGATTTAAAGCATCTGGAGAGATGGGCGCGGGAGCTCGAGTCTGGCCTAGGCGAGCTCCCAAGACTCCATGCAGCTTAGCAGGGCAGTCATCTATCTAGCCAAAGGGAAAGAGAGTTAACAGCAAGGGCAGAGGATGCAGAGTCGAGGGGAAGGAGGAAGACGATCCAATTTTCGCTATCCAGAAGGAGCTGAACAAGATAATCCAGTTGAGTTTGTCAAGTCCTGGTTGCTCCAGGAATTGGATATCCCAACACCGAACCTTTGGGCGTGAAACAGTTCATCGGGCTCTGGGCCCAGGTCAAGAAAGATGCCCCTTCGCTCAATCCTGGCTAAATTCTCGGTACCCTGTTAAAGAGATGGTATTGCGCAAGGCATGGGGTAAACCAGATCTAAATCTGGATGGAAAGCGAGTATACCTGGATCATGATTTCCCCGGTTATTACGCAGAAGAGGCGGATCCTTGCAGTCATTAAGCAGTTGAGGAGAAGCAAATAAAGGCCTTTCTGCACTGGTCTACAGGCAGTAAGCGTATGAATCGCTTCTACAAGCCAAAAGCCATTACAAAAGGTCAGAATTGAGCTCCTGGACCTTCAGCCAGACATCTCAAAACAGACTCTGATGCACCTGAACTGGTCGCTGACAACTAAAGGTCCCGGAGAAGAGAGTTTCAAAACTGGGGCCCAGATGAGCAGCTGTGTAAAGACCTCTGTCAGTTGGGAAAAAGCCTGCAGGCCAGGAAAGTGAACTGATGACAGCCGGGCAGAACATACTGGTTTGCTCTCCTGCCTCCTTGCTATTAACAGACTAAGCTGATTAAAGTATCTGATTACTCATATGTAAAGTATAATGATCTAGCTACCTGTGGTTGATCTAGCCAATTCCTTGGGCAGGGGTAAGGTGGTAGGGAGGGGGTGAGTGGAGGCCAGTCAGCCGCGTTCTGGATTGGAGCCTGGACACCCAGGTGGACCTCAGGGGTAAGGTTTTGGACTAACATGCGGAAGGTCTGGATTCGCTGGATAGCTGGTGGGCCTTCTCTGGCGGGAGGGCGTAGCTAGGCCTTGTGGTGGTTCCAGACCTGGTGGAATCCATGTTTACTCCAGCGATTTGTGCTGACTGGTCCTGCATTGGTGAAGTTTCCTCTTTCTTCTCCTTTTGTCCCTGGTACAGCAGGCGCAGGGAGTATCAGTTCCTCTGGGTGGGGTGCTTTCTGCTTGGCCGGGTGTCCAGACTTTCAGGCTTTGCCCAGTACACCTGAGGAGCGGCCTGGAGGAGGCCAGGTGGGAGCCCCTACTTGTTCCCCACACACCCTCATTTCTCTTGTCCATCTGATGAGGTGAGCACCGGTTTAAGTTACATTTGGATGGGGAGAGTGGGGATGATTCTCCGCACTCCTGTAAACCCACTAGCCTGGATCGATTTAATTATTGCACCACCAATGCCGGAAGCCGATTCAGGGATAGGTACCCCGCGGAGGTCAGCCGATCGTGGGTTATTTTTCTGTGCCTTCCTCGACTTGTGCTGATGCCCACTAAGGGTTAGAGCCTTCCGCTGAAAGCCCACCCAGGAGACTACCCTCCTTACCATCCATTGTTCGGGGTTTATATAGCAGCCTATGCTCCGGGTGGAGGGAGCTCCTCCCGCGTAGTCCTAATGGACTGTAATGTATATAGTTCACTCTGAAAATCGAGCTTCTGTTTGGGGATCTGTATGTGTATGTAGTTTTTGGGGATGTTGGGGAAAAGGGAATTAGGGGATTATGGGGGAATGGGAGGTGACACATGGTGACTATGTTATTGTGGTTGTAAGAGGTGCCCTGTGTGCTGTCCTCCAGGGCGGGAGACTGGCGTAGGGGCATCAGACAGGGACCAAGGTGGGGCTGAGAAGTTTAAAGAACGGATTAACATGGGGACCCTAAAACTGGTCATGTATAATGTTAAGGGGCTGGGTTCGCCTGCAAAAGGCATAGTATATTGGGAGATCTAGCAGCGCAGTGCGACATTGGCCTATTGCAAGAAACCCATCTCTCGGCATTGGAACATAAGAAACTTCTCCGCCCTGTGGGTGGGAGAGGTTTTCCTCATCGCACAAGAATTCAAAAAGGCTGAGGTGGCTATTTAGTGCGAAAGGGCCTAGGTTTGGGTCCACTGGACTCCTTTTCTGATTAAGAGGGTAGATTGACAGTCCTCAGGGGAAGATTGCAGATAAGGTTATTCATATTGTCAATGTATATTCCCCTATGCGGTCAACCCCAGTTCTTTAGGTATGCGCTTGAGGTAGTGGCTACACTCCCAGAAGGCCAACTAAGCATAGTGGATGACTGGAATTGTGTAGAGGATGTGAGGTTAGATAAATCAGGAAGCCAGGGTGGCAGGGAGAAGGGGCAGGAACTAAGACACTAACCCATCTCCGAACGGAGTTGGGACTGGTAGACACACGGAGAGACAGTTACCCTTCCAGTAGGGACTTCACCTTCTGTTCCCACCCACAGGACTCATACTCACAATTAGACAGATTTTATATGCCTAAATCCTGGGTGGACTCTATTGTAGATCAGCAGATATATCCTATATATCTCAAACCATGCAAAAGTCAGTCTTTCGATCTCCTTGGAGGCAACATAAGCAATCCTTGTGCGTTTGAATGCCTGGGCTCCTTAAGGACAAGGTTTTCATTTCCAAGATAAAAGATGCGATAGAAAATTACCTCAGGGAAAACACTGGGTCAGTGTGAAGGTGAGGTTCTCGGATGGGTTAAAGGCGGTGGTTAAGGGAGAAGTGATTTCACACTCAACACAGCAAAAGAAGGCCAGGCAACAGCAGCAGGTCAGCTTAGAACAAAAAATTAAAGAGCTAGAGGAGATTCATAAAAAGGAGGAGGCCGAGTATACTTAGGGAGCTGCAATGGCAAGGGAACAAATGCAACAACTCCTTAGGACAAAAACTGAATGCCCTCAGATTTACAGCACAAAATGTTATACTGGAGGCAATAGAGCGGGCAAACTGCTAGCTTTCAGATTAAGGAAACAAGAAGCGGATAGGTTTATATCAGGGTGCAGGACCTAGATCTCCTGGGAGGCAGTATCAGGAGCTCCCAAATAGCTAAATGCTTTAGGAGATTCTACGAGGACCTGTACAAGTCAGAAGGCCAGGGCCTCCCACCCTGACCTGATTAGGCACTTCCTCGACGGTCTCTGACTACCTAAACTTTCTGCCGATCTTGGAAGTGAACTAGATAAACTATTTTCCTGCTGGAATGAAAGGTAATTAAACAACTTAAGCATAATAAGGCACCTGGCCGGATGGCTATATAGCAGAATACTACCAGAGATTTAGTGGCCAGTTGGCCCCGCTGCTTCGAAGTCTGCAGTGAGGCCCATCTTCCTCAGAGGCCCCAGATACTTGGGCTCAAGCCTAATATCTGTTATCCCAAAGCAGGACAAGATGCGTCATTGTCGGCAGCTATCTCCTATTTCGTTGTTAAATCTGGATGTCAAGATCTTTGCCAGGATGATAGCAAACAGACTGCAGGCGGTGGTGACTCAGTTGATACACCCAGATCAGTCGGGCTTCATGCCAGGGAGGCATCTCCATGATAATGTCAGAAGGCTGCTTACAGTAATGGCCCATGTTCGGTCCTGGGGAGGGACAGCAAGTGGTAGTGATTGTGTTGGACACAGAAAAGGCCTTTGATCGCCTTGAATGGGGATATCTTAGTAAAGTCCTTAGGAGGTTTGGATTTGGCCCTAAATTTCCAGCATGGGTGGACACCTTATATTCCAATCCCTCAGCGAGGTGCGATTGAATGGACTGTTCTTCCTACCCTTTTCCATCAGAAGGGGCACAAGGCAGGGTTGCCCCTCTCCCTCTCTTTTGCCCTAAGTATGGAGCCTTTGGCGGAAGCTTTCAGGTTGCATGAAGGCATTAATGGGATTTCAGTGGTGGGGTAGACACCGCATATCTTTGTATGTGGACGACACCCTCCTGTACTTGAGTGACCCTCAATTCTCCTTGCCAACAACGATGAACTTGCTGAGGAGTTTGGCTCTATTTCGGGGTTAAGATTAATGAATCCAATTGGAGATCATTCCTTGGGAGTGGGGCTCCCACCTTGTAAGGAGTATGACAGATTTAAGGTGGAACACAACTAGTTTCCGATACTTGGGAGTACATATTCCTAAGGATATGGGTAAGTTGGTTCAGGCTAACTATCTCAAATTGCTGGAATGCCTGTGGAAGACTGTGCTAGATGGGCTACTTTGCCACTCACTATTTTTGGTAGGGTGGAGTCGGTAAGAATGAATGTCCTTCCAAGGATGTTGTTTTGTTTGATGCTATCCCTCTGTGTCCTCCAAAAAGTTTTGGGCGGATATTCAAAATGTTAAGCAGCTTCATCTGGGCTAGTAAAAACCCAGGTTAAGCTGGGCCCTGCTGAAGTTGCCTAAGGGAAGGGGGCCTGGGAAGTCCCAGATTTTAAAAGATATTGGAGAGCGGCTCAGCTACAGTACTTGGCAGTTTATGCATCCCTTGCTTCAGTGCAGAGTTGGGCCAGAATGGATGAGGCAGCTCTTGCACCCTTATACCCTTCCATCAATCCTTTTCAATAAAAGGAATCCCAGGGTGATTCAGGGCCTGCCTACTCCCGGCTTAAACGCTAGTCATACTCTGGTTGCAGACGGTGAAGGAATCAGGAACTCAGCGACTAGTGTTAAGGCAGGGAAAATTCTTGAGAGCCCTGAATGTAAACCAGGGTTGGAGAATCCAGTCTTTGGAAGTGGATGAAGCTGGGGCTAGGTACATTTTCACAATTATTCAGTGGGGACATTTTGAAAAGTTTCACTCAGATTCAATAAGAGTTTAAAATTCCACCTTCTGATTTCTTTGCCTATTTAGAAATCAGACACTATCTGCAAATGGAAGTGGGGAGAGGAACATAGGTCTGAGGCCAGCGGTCCACTTATGGACCTTCTTTGAATTGTTAGGAGTCCCACAGGTGACTCACCTTATTTCCAAGTTGTATGTGGCAGGTGAACCGTGAATCCACCACCCAGATTGCGAATCCAGACTCTGGGAGAAGAAATTGGGCTTGGGAGAGGGAGATCCGTGGGAGCTCGTCTGGAGGATGGCACACAGAACTTGACCTTACCTTCATGGAGGGAGTTTAGGTGGAAGGTACTCACAAGATTTTTAGGGCACCAGTACTAACCCAACATTTTGGTCAATCCTGCTCGGATAGATGCTGGAGGGGTGCGGGCAGACGGGACGCACAAACATATTTTTGGGGATGCCCTAAAATTAGAAATTTTGGGAGGATATCAGTCTTGGACTGAAGCAGATCCTTCAGGCAGCCAATTTAGATCAGCCCTGCTCATCTGCTACTAGGGAACCCCTTCATGGTTTGGTAGGCCCTAAAGCCAATTACCTGTTTCCGATCTTGTTGGCTGCGGCCCAGAAGCCATTACTAGTTGTAGCTTTCAAACCCCGGTGAAGAACAGTGGCTGTCGTGTTGTAACCAAATTAAGGTAATGGAAAGACTTACAGCTAACCTGAACCTAAAACCAGAGCTATAAATCACTGGCTTCCATTTTGAGCACCTGAGTGGAAAGGAGGGAGTTACTACCTTAGAAATTCTGGCAAGAGAAGTCTTGGACTAGGGTACCTGCGAGGATGGGCGCCTAGATCCTTGGATGGGGCAGGGCAGATTAGGCAACAGTTTTGTACCTTGGGGCAACTTGGGAAGGATTTTTCTCACCACAGGTCAGGGGCAGAATGGGTGGTAGTTTGAGGGTTCTTATGTATTCTGTATGTATTGTTACTTTTTCTGTTTGTCTTTCTTTGCCCTTCCACCCTATGTTTAGAGGTCCCTCCCTTTTTTTTTGATGTGTTGTTGGAGGCCTAAGGCTAGACCTTAAATGTAATCGAACTCTGTAGTAAAATTCTGGGAGTCTTTATATGCTTCAATAGCTAGTGTAGTTCCTATTAATTGTATTAGCTAGAATAAGGCCTGATTAATTGTTTGGCCTGTACTTCTTATCCCTTTTTTTATCTAGCGAAATGTATTCGGCCTCTCATGTCTATCCATTCTTGTTTTCATTGGTAACCTGTTATTTGAAAAAGGAAATAATAAATTGCAATTTCAAAAAAAAATCAAAGGAAGAGCTTTTCTTCAGAGGACAGAGTTCAGTCTGTACTGCAACTGATTGCCTCATTTGAGTTGGGAAAGCCATGTCCTACAAGAAGATACTGCAAATACTGGGACACATGGCTGCAGCAACAGGAGTGGTCTTGGGAGCAAGGTCAATGAGAAACATACAGTTTAATCTACAGACACACTGGTGCCAAAGAAAAGAGCATATGTCAAAATTGATCCGTGTAACAAAGTCAGTGATCCAGTATCTACAGTGGTGGACAGATGTCCACAATCTAAGGGCAGGAGTTCCATTTCAAAGAGAAAACCCTCAGTCATCCTTACAACAGATGCTTCTCTGTTAGGATGGGGTGCTCATATAGGAGAGCACACTACCACGGCACTTGGTCAAGTGTGGAGTCTCTCCTTCTCATAAACCTGCTAGAGCTCCGAGCAGTATTTCTGGCCCTAAAAGTTTTTCCCAGTTAATACAGGGCAAGGTGGTGCAGGTCAGAACAGACAACACCATTACAGTGTTTTACAAACAAGCAGGGGAACAAGGTCGGATCTCCTGTGCACAGAGGCCATGAAAATCTGGGAACTGGCTTATTCTCTAAAGGTTTCCTTGCAAGCCATTCATGTACCAGGCAAGGACAATACCCTGGCAGATGCTTTAAGCAGGATCAACCAGGCACATCATAAATGGTCTCTGAACAGACAGGTACTGGACTCAGTGTTCAGACAGTGGGGCATCCCAGAGGTAGATCTCTTTGCTTCTTAGAGAATCACATGTTGCCCCTATTCTGTTGCAGGCCACCAGTCAGGGGCACAATTCCCTGGACGCCCTGGCCCTGGACTGGTCAGGAAAGCATCTATATGCCTTCTTCCTTCCCTCTCATCTTCAGGATTTTACTCAAACTCAGGTCACAGCCTCGTCCATGATACTGATAGCACCAGACTGGGCCAGACAGCCATGGTACCCCTTCTGCTGTCTATGTCAGTATCCACCCAATCCTCCTACCCAGGAGGCACAATCTTTGACTTCCCACCAAGGGAAGATCCTGTATCGAACCTCAGTTCTCTCAGGCTCAAGGCCTGGCTTTTGAGGATTTAGAATTTGCAAACTTACAAGTTCCATAAAGTTGTTCTGGATATCCTAAAAGGATATAGAAAACCATCTACTAAGAAAACCTATAATGCTAAATGGAAAAGGTTCTCTGTCTGGTGATGCCAAACATATTTCTCCTTCCTTGGCAGAAATCCAGTGCTGTTAGAATATCTTACTGTTTTGCATTACAAGGCTTAAAGCATACATCCCTAAAGGTGCACTTGGCATTAATTTCAGCTTTTCTTTCTGCAGGAAAACTGTTTCCTGCTTCTAATCCCATTTCAAGAAGTTCTTTAAAGGGCTATGTTATTTGTATCCTCCTATTGGGGAACCAGTTCCAGTATGGGATCTGAACATTTGCATTGCTCAGCTCATGAAACCTCCATTCGAGCCAGTGTCTTCTGCTCACTTACAATATGTCACATGGAAAACTGTGTTTTGGGTAGCAGTCACTTCTGTAGGAGAATAAGTGACTCCAAGCATTATGTGTGGAAAAGGATTATCTTTCTTCCATAATGATAAAGTAGTACTTTGAACTAATAGGAGGTTTCTCCTTTAGGTGGTTTCTGATTCCACTTGAATCAGTCCATGACACTGCCAGAATTCTTCACAGAACATGCCCGTTCAGGAGAGCGCAAACTCCATAGTCTAGACATGAAAAGGAATTGAGTTACTATATGACCCACACCGAGGATCACAGAGGTGATAAACAACAACTTTTTCTCACTTATGGGCAAGTGGGAAAGGCACCCCAGCCTCCAACAGATCAATCTTTCACTGGATAGTACAGTGCATTCAGCCAGCGAGATAGTCATTGCCGCGAGCAGAGGCTGGCGGCACCACTCCTTGTGGCTCCATCTCTGGCGCCAGCCCTCCTGCAAAAAGTTTGTTCTCACTGGGTCCTAGCACTTGGCATAGATCCCATTAGTGTAAATGAGTGGTGGAGACTTTGTCCAAGAAGATCAAGAATTACAGTAGGTACGTAATTTCCATTTTTCTGCTTTTTGAGTTATTGCCAGTGATTCTGTGCCTTGAATCCTGACAGTGAGCCTTTTGGCTACTCTTTGAAGTTCCTGTACAATCTGGAGAAAGTCAACATTAAAAGTTCCAGGGTATGGTTGTTACTCTCCCCCAAGCTTATTCTAAATCCTTCCTCTCTCCTTTTTCCTATTTCCAGAGATTGGGGCTAACCCAATCCCCTTAGTGTTCTTTCTCCTTCTGTCCTCTCAGTCATTTATTTCTCCTTTTGGTTTATATATATTTTCCTTTATCTGTCCCTTGGACATCCTTGTCCCACCCTTCCACCCTTTTTCCTCACCTTTCTGGTGAATAAGAACTGGCGGAGGTGGGGTCGGCTAACACCTAACGGCCAACCCGCGAAGACTACATACAGCGCCGGGCCTTGAGGGCGCCATGGTAGTCGGCCCGCCCATCCCAAAAAAACGCCTCCTGCAGGGTCTTGACCCCGTCAATAACTCAAAGGTGATGAATGATGAAGATACACAGAAAGATCATAATTACAGTAGGTATGTAATTTTCATTTCACCCGGTACTTGGGGAACTAAGGCACAACTAGGTGAAAGGAAGAAAGTACATTGAAATTAGGGGGCCAAAGGCACAATGAGGCAGAAGGGTGAGTCCACCCTGGAACCTGAGGGCCACCAAAGCCAGAATAAAAAATGCTTTACTTAGGAAGCAAGTAGAGTCCTATCACTGAAGCTGAGCAATGAACATTGCACAGACTATTAGCCCATGACAGGAAGTACTGTAAGACAGGTCTAACTACACACACCAGGTGTCTTGTGAGGTAGGAACTACAGCCCAGAAAAGGAGGAGGGAAGGCGTGCTTGGGCACAGGGCCAATGAACATGCACCTCCAGATAGCATTTGTTGTACATGGTGTCTGTGCTGCTCCTGAATTGTTTATAAAGGGTCTCTACTCTCCCAAATGATTTTTGAGTACAGTATTAGAGTTGAGACACATCATCAGGCTTTTGAAACAGGAGACACTCGATGCAGGGCTCCCAGATCTGCATGGATTTCTGTGTTTACAGGAAGTGGGACCATCTGCAGGAAGACTGTTCCAATAGACTTAATTTGTTTAAATGGGGAAACTGAACAATTTGACTTCAGTAGGAAACAATGCAGTGTGCAGGAAAACATAAAAATTGCCCTGGAGTTACAGGGAAAATGCCGAATCAATCTGGGAGCACTGTAGATGAGGAGACAGACATCAATACTTTAACTTAGTAGGTTAGACTCCTCCTTCTCTAGGGTTGCCACCTTTGGATGATGGAAAAATGGTTACTAAACACACCTAAACTCTGCCCCTAAAGTCACCCGCTTCATGACTGATCATGCAGTGCTAATCCTCCAAAGTTGTTTATGTCAGTGAAGAAGACTATAAAGACAACACATAAAGCAGCAGGTCAACAGTGCTGTTAATATACTGTGCCTGTTAAATTTGCTTTCTTGTGTTCTTCCTCTTTATTTATTTATTTATTGTCATTGTTTTACCAGGTAAATATACAGAGATAAAGGCTATCTAATTTACATGTGAGGTCTTGGGGACAGTGGAAATACTGTAATTAATACATACAAGGATATATAATAAACAAATTGTTTCCTATAATGTGCTCTATATAAATTTTCTGGATCCAATTCCTAATCTTCTGTATGAATCTTCACCATCAGTGGTGTGTATCGCGGAGGTGCTATGACCCAGCAGGGAGCTCATTAGCTTACAGATTTCTTTGTTTGGGAAGAGTCAGCACTGAGGCATAGCGTGCCACTTGAGCGTTAGCCAGCAACTGATGTGACCTCCTCCTCCACCTCAGTTCTACCCTTCCGCTGTTGAGTGCATCCACCTCATAGGAGCTGAAGACAGCTAAGTAGTTTGTTTAGTTCAACACCACTGAAGTTCAGTCATACTTACGCTGTAGACTCTTCTAACAGGTGAGACCATTCTTTATTTTATTTTATTGCCATTGTTTCTATGGCGCCAAGTCTGTTTCTTGTTTTATTCTTTTTGTGCGGTCGATCATGTCTGGTCTGGAGCCTAAATCAAAATCAAAGGTGGGACATACCTGTATGTGTCGGTGCCCTGTGGCAAGACCATATCCATAACGGACCATCACGATTGATGTCTTTCTTGCCTGGGTCTGCAGCCGACACAGACAACTGCGATCACGTGCTTCTCCACGAACTGCCACATCCTCAAAACACGTGCATTGAAGGTGGGTCGGAATCCTCCTACCTTCGAGGCCGTCATCAGTCCTGGGGCCTAAGGTGAGATCTCTTGACCCTTCCCGGGTGGCCCTCCATTACTATACGTGCGGAGGGCTGTGAGCCGTCGATGACACCGGCCTTGCTTGTGTCTCTTCGGTTCACTAGAGGTCAGAGTGGACAGTCGGTCTCCTCTTGGGAGGTCAGTTGGGTACCCCTCTCAGTCGTTAGCCTCCTCGGGCCATGACCACCCCTAGTGTCAGCGATCGGACATACCTGCTGAATCAGTACCGGTGGGGTCCTCGACTCCGTCCACGGCTCCACTCTTCCTCCTGGCACTGTTTCTGGAGCGGTGAGTAAGGCGGTGCTGAAGGTGTGGCACAGCCTGTTGGGTGCTGTAAGCGGTTCTGAACTTGGTAGGGTCAAAGGGTGGCTTCTCTCCTGATCTCCTGCTTTCTTCCACTTTGGGAAGAGGAGGGCTCTGCCCAGATTGGTCCCCACCCGAGGAGCTCTTGGGCTGTGAAGGGCATTGCCTCCTACAAGGCCTAGCAACACGGCTTTGAGGTTGTTTTCTCCTCTGTCTGGCTCTGTCTCTGGGGCTGCCGTGTCTGGGGTCCTCAGCTCGGGGGATTCTGCTTTCACTGTCTCTCTGGTGCTGCGCGTTCTGGTGGCGGTGCCATGGAACAGTGCAGCACCATCCTCGGTGCCAGTGGGAAGGCTGGCACTGATGACAGAGCAAGTTCAGAGGATCGCTGCCAGGTCTGGAAATGGCACCGCTTCCATACTGAATCGGAGGTCATCGCCTCGGAGAGGCCGACTGGCGTTGAAGCTGGGAATGGCGCAGCATCTACTCCTTGTTTAGGGTTAACTTGGGGGTTGCTAGGGCAGGTTCAGAGGCACCTGTGGCTCCTCCGGTGTTACCTCCAGTGCCCCAGGGATGGACATGGGGCAGGTCCCTTTCTTAAGGAGAGGGCTTGAGAGCACCTGGGATGGCCTGGGGGCCTTCTCTTAGAGCTGCTGGTGGCTCTGGTAGGAGCCACAGTGCTGATCCCTCGCATTTTGCTCTCCTGAGTGGGAGGGCCTGCATCTGGTGGGGTTGGGGCCTCCTGCAGACCAGACTGGCCCCAGTCTCCTCACTTTGGGGCTTCTTCTTTAGGGGCACCACTCGGGCTGCACCTGCACGACTGTGCAACCTCCTTTGGCTTTGTTCCAAGCCCCACCCTCCAGGAGGGGTTGCACGAACATTTCCGGAGTCCTAGCAGGGATCCTCCTCTGGTTTGTCAGTCTTCTCCTCCATCTTCAGATCCCCTGCCCAAACCGTCTGCTCTTCCGGGTATTTTGGTTCCTATGGGGCCTTGTCATGGGGCCAGTTCAGAGGTTCGGTTTAGCCTTTCCTCGCTACCTTAGAGCTCTGGACCAGGTCATTTTCAGACCACAACCCCTTCAAACAACATGAAGTCTTGCTGTATTCTGACAATATGTAGTTAGCCCCAGCATGAACTGCTCCGGAGAGGAGAGTGTTAGCTCTATGCCAGAAGCATAGAGCGTTGAGCTCGAGCTTGGTTCAAACCTCTGTCTGCTGCACTTCAAAGTGTAACCATCAGATTCTTTACTCCGCCTAACTGAACAGTTGCTTCAGAGATCTCTCCTACGGTTATTGGTTCGGTCTCAGTAAGCGTCGGTTTTAAACCATAATTCTTTTATTTTTTCAGTTCAGATCCCTGTCTGTGGTACAGTAAGTGTTGTGGGTGGTAGCCTTTGGTTTTAGTTACTGTTTATTTCTGTGTGGGTTTCAGCACTGTAGTGAGTGTGGGGATGGCTTTGCTAAGGCAGACCCTCACACCCTATTTTAGTGTCTGGGGTTTGACCACCTCGATTCAGACTGCCAAATATGTAAAAATTTCCGAAGGCCACCCTGGATAAGAGATTGGGTAGGCTTAGGAAAAGGAGGCAGAGAATCCGCTGATCTGGATGGCCAGCCAGTTCAGTTCCGACCCGAACATGAGGGAGTCCCCACTACCTGGGGGATACGTCCTCGGGCAAAAGGAGAGCCAATCTGAGGGGTCGGTTCCACAAAGAGAAAGAAGAAATCATCCAGTTCGGATCCATAACCGTTAGGTCCAACCGCTGAAGAGATAGCCAGGGCGATTAGCATTGCTGAATTGCTCCATTCGTTCTGTCCGATCCGGCGCCTCCTGGTAGGTGCTCGTTCTGTCGGTTCCTGAATATTGTCCGGATGATTATTATGAACTGGATTTGAAAGGGAAGAAGGGTATGACAGTGACGACAATGATGATGATGGTGTGGAAGGTCTGGATGAGCCCATTGAACCAGACATCTTCCCAGACTGGCCTTCTAATGTTTCCCTTTCCAGGCTTTCTGAGTCCCCATCCCACTATTTGTTCTACAAAAAGTGGCAGAGACCCTCCAGCTCCCTCTGGTTGAAGCTGTTGAGGAACAAGAGGAGCCTGACTATGCAGAAATGATTAACATCCCAGATTCCAAGAGACTCTCTATTCCCTCCATAAATCTTTTGGGAAACAGACACAAAAATGCTCCAGACACCAAATTCATTACCTCCTGTGGAGAAGAGAATGGACAGGAGGTATCTGCTGTCAGGCTCAGATACAGAGTACTTGTTCCAATAATGCAGCCATGTTGGGGTCATGCAGGCTGCAGCCTGTGATAAGAGCTAGTATACCCTGCACAACCACCTCCCAAGATAAAGACTCTAGGAATGTGGATGCTGTGGCCAAAAAGTACTTGGCATCCTCTTGGGAATCAGGCTGGCAAACCATATGGCCTACACAGCCAGATACCAGAAGTCCAGATGGGATACTGTTCTGAAATTGGCTAAACGTGCTTCCCCAGCTAGCCAAGCAGCATACCTCTCAGCTGTCCCTGATTTCAGGGACGTCCCTGATTTTACCTCACAGTTTTACTCTGTCCCTCCTAAAACTTGTGTTTCCATGACCAGACAGTGGGGGTTGTAAGCATAATATAATGTCAAACATTATTGTTACAGATGTGTTCTTCATTAGTAAATGCATTTTACACTCACACCACTTATTCTACCAGCTTTCTGAGTGGCTATCACCACTTTTTAAGATGTGTCCCTGATTTTCAACCTTTGTCCCTGATTTGTTTAAGCCTTGTCCCTGATTTATGAGGCAGGAGGTTGTGAGGTGTGCCAAGCAGCTGGAGGAGGTGGCTGCTGATGGGACTGAGGCATCTAAGGCCCAAATCCATGCTGCTGTGGACTCAAATGATGTGTCATCACGAGTCATGGCTACTTCTGTGTCTCTTGGCTCAGATGTACTAGAATTTCACAGGACACCGAGGCTAAGGGCATGGATTTCCCTGTTGTGGATAATTCTTTGTTTGCAGACAGACAGAAGATTACATGAAAAAGATGGGCGAACAGGGACCACCTTCAGGAGTGCACAGGCCAAGGAAAGGCAGGCAACTCCTCAAAAGCAGCAGTCTAGGGACAGGGGCAGGCTCACAGGCCTTTATACCAGGCACAGGCCTCCTCCTTTTCCTCAGAGGGGTTCTTCAGAGGGAGAGGCAGAAGGGGGATGAGCAGGCTGCATCCTCCTCCTCCTGCCAAGCAGACACCCCAATATGTCAGCCGGTCAACTCCTTTTCCAGTAGGAGGCAGGCTGGCTTACTACTTCCAGGCCTGGAAGTCTGTCACCTCAGACAAGTGGGTCCTGGAGCTAGTAAGCCAGGGACTGACTCTCAGCTTCAAACATTTCAAAGCTGAGGGTCAGGTCTTTTCCACCTGCAGACATCTCGAAACCATTGCCCTAGAGGCAGAGGTTTCCTCTCTGCTGTCTCTTAGAGCCATAGAGAGAGAGAGAGAGAGTTCCTACTCCACACAGAGGCATGAGCATGTTCTCCAGATACTTCCTTATCCCAAAAAGTCAGGGAGTGGCGCCCATCCTAGACCTAAGGTATTTAAACAATCACCTAGTCAAGCCAAAATTCAGGTGGTGACTCTGGGAGTAATTCTTCCCCTCTGAGGCCAGGAATTGGTAAGCCTCCCTGGACCTCAAGAATGCTACTTTCACATTCCCATCAGGTGCTCCCACAGAAAGTACCTCAGGTTCAAATTGCCTTCATGCCATTATCAGTTCAGAGCAATACCCTTTGGACTAACATCAGCACCAAAGGTGTTCACAAAATGCCTAGCAGTAGTAGTGGCCTTTCTAAGGAAACAAAACATTTCCATTTTTCCATACCTGGATGACTGACTCATTGTGGGGCAGTCTCCAGACCAAGTCAAGTCAAACCTGCAAGTGACACAACAATTGCTCACTTCCCTGGGATTCCTCCTCAATCTTTCAAAGTCAGTTCTCGAACCAGTGCAACTACTGACCTTCATAGGGATAGAGTTGGACACTGTCCAAACAAAGGCTTTTCTTCTCTGGCAAGGGTAAAGGCCCTTACAGACCTGGCTTCTTCTTTCTGCCTCTCGTGTCTCGATCAGCAAGGCATATCCTTCAGCTTCTGGGCCACATGGCAGCTTCCACTGCAGTGGCGAGGGAGCCAGATTTCGGATGAGAGACATTCAGTTGCATCTGAGGTCCTTTGGTCTCAGAAAAGATCCACTAACCAAACTGATTCCAGTGACTCAGACTCTGATCCAGGCTCTCCAATGGTGGTTGTATCAAGACAACCTCAGGCAAGGAGTCCCATTCATCACCCAGTCTCATTCTGTGGTATTAACTACAGATGCTTCTCTACTGGGATGGGAGCTCACTTGGGAGCCCTCACAGCACAGGGAGTGTGGTCCTCAGGAGTCTGTATTTCATATCAACCTTCTAGAGCTCACGGCAGTGTACCTGCTCTCCAAGCTTTCTCAGACTCAGTACAGAACAACGTGGTTCTGGTCAGGACAGACAACACCAGCACCATGTGGTACATCAACGAGCAGGAGGCACTCAGTCCACAGCCTTGTGCATGGAAGCCATGAAATTATGGTCTCTGGCTTATTCTCTACAGACATCTCTGGTAGCAGTCCACCTTCCAGAGAAGGACAACGTGCTAGCAGATGCTCTGAGCAGGATATCTCAGGGCCATCACGAATGGGCTCTGGATCCCTAGTGTTGAATGTAATTTTCTCAAGATGGGGCATTCCAGAGATAGATCTCTTTGCAGCCCCAGACAATCACCAACTTCCTCTCTTCTGTGGCAGACCCCCAGTCATGGGCTCAGTCCTCTGGATGCTCTAGTTCTGGATTGGGAGGGACATTCCTGTATGCCTTCCCCTGTTTTCTGTTGTCCAAGGTTCTGGTCAAGATAAGGTCACAATCATGCAAAGTGATCCCGATCGCATCAGACTGGGCCAGGCATCCTTGGTATCCTCTCTTGCTGTCCCTAGCAGTCCATCTTCCCATCTCTTCCCAAGAAACACAATCTGTTAACCTCCTCTCAGGGAGGATATGGTACCCCAAACTTCGGTCTCTCAACCTCAAGGCGTGGGTTTGAAGATTTAAAATATTCAAGTCTGCATCTGTCTCAGGGGGTTCTGGACATCCTCAAAGCCTCTCAAAACCTGCCACCAGAAAAACTTACAATTCCAAATGGAAAAGATTTAGCATTTGGTGTTCCAGTAGGGATGTGTCACCAGATACTGCTGATTTGGCTACAGTTCTGGATTATATGGTTCATCTTAATGGCTTAGGCCTCAGGCCAGCTTCTCTGAAAGCACATTTGGCAGCTGTCTCTGCATTCCTGTCGGTGGGGAAGGCCTCCTCCTGGCATCCCACCCTGTTTTCTGTAAGTTCTTTAAAAGGTTGCTCCACTCCAACCCTCCCTTTAAGGACCCGCCCCCGCTTGGGATCTTAACGCTTGAATTGCTCAGCTTATGCAACCCTCCTTTGAGCTTTTGGCCTCAGCAGAACTTAAGTATTTGACTTGGAAGCCATGTTTCTGGTAGCTATCACTTCTGCCAGGCAGTGAATTACAAGCTCTGTCAGTGGAGCCTGATTTTATCTCATTCCACAGAAATAAGGTGGTCCTTAAAACCAACAGGAGGTTACATAGAAACCTAGACTTTGACGGCAAATAAGGACCACTTGGCCCACTCAGTCTGCCCATTTCCCTACCTATTGGATAAGCTGCAGGTTCTAGTTAACCAACAGCCTACTTTCTGCAACCCCACTATAATTGCCTTATGTCTGTCCCATGCATGTTTGAATTCCCCACTGTTTTAGACCCCTAACCTCCCCAGGAAGGTGGTTCCATAGTCCACACTCTCTCCGTGAAAAGAATTTCTCACATTACCCTGAGTTGTCCCTCTGTCTTTAAATTGTCCCCCTTGTTTTTGCACATCTTTTTTCTGAAAGATGCTACCCTCCTGGACTTTGTTGATTCCTTGAGGTACTTGAAAGTTTCTGTCATGTCCCCCTGTCCCTCCTTTCATCAAGGGTATACATATTAAGTTCTCTCAGTCTCTCTTCATATGGTTTCTGATGCAGACCGTGCACCATTTTAGTTGCCCTCCTCTGGACTGCTTCCATCCTGTCTATGTCCTTGCGTAGATGGGGTCTCCAAACTGCACGCAGTAATCCAGATGGGGTCTCACCAACTGTCTGTACAGAGGGATAACCACTTCCTTTTTCTACTTGTGATGCCTCCCTATGCATCCCAGTATCCTCATCCCCCAGCTCTCTCTTACTGACTTTTTACATTGCTTTCCCACCTTTAGGTCATCTGATATGATTACCCCAGGTCGCTTCCATTATTGTTGTTGTTAGTACATCCCCTGCCATTGTGTACTCTCTCCTGGTTTTGTTTCCAGGTGCATTATTCTTGCACTTCTTTGCATTGAATCTAAGTTGCCATACACCTGACCATTCTTCCAATTTTGCCAAGTTCCCCAAAGTGGTTCTTACCCAGAGTGGTTTCAGATTTTCATCTGAACCAGTCCATGTCTCTTCCTGTGTTCTTCACTGATCATTCTTCTTCAGGAGAGAGAGAAGATTACACAGTTTGATGTTAAGAGGGCACTTAGCTACTACATTGAGCGCACTAAGGCACTTCAGTTTGACTGTCCTCAGTTGTTTCTCACTTATGGTGAAGTGGAAAGGGTAAACCTGCTACTAAAGAACTATTGCCAGCTGGATTGTCTCTTGCATACAATTCTATGAAAAGCTAGGCAAGGTACTTCCAGGCCTGAGGGTTTGTTCGACTAGAGGTATAGCTGCTTCTCTGGCTGCTGCCAGAGATATACCTTACTAGAAATATGCAAAGCAGCCACCTGGAAAACAGTCCATACATTTACCAATCATTACTCTCTGGATATCCAGGCTAGGAGTGATGCTAGGTTTGTTACAGCACTACTGTAGAGCCTATTCCCAAAATAGGTTCAATACCCTCCTCCTTGGAAGTACTGCTTGGTACTCTGCACATTGTCAGAATACAGCAAGACTTCATGCTGTTTGAAGAAAAATTACTCCTTAGTAATTGTGTTTCTTCTTTTTTGTATAATATTTTATTTGCTTTTCAACAAACTTCAACATACAATCAAATACTCAACTTATTCATTCTACTACCACCATCATACATTGTAGAAATCTATCCTTTAACTTCATTCCAAACTTTGTTTCATTCAGGTTAAACTAAGTTAAATGAAATTAAATTAGATTAAATTAAAGTAAATTAGAGTAAAATAAAAGTGCAACCAGTATACTCATGCTTATACATCCAATCCTGTTCCCATTCTTATGTTTCCAGACTTTCCTTCATTCATTATTATCTTCCTTTTTCTTCTTTAAACCTTTCCACTGCCCCTCTTTTCCTGCTTCTTATTTTCTACTTTCTATGTATCCTCCTTCGCGTTCTCTCTCTCTCTTTCAACCTGCTGTACCTTCCCATAGCATCCAGCTCTCCTCCTTCGACAAGGTGGCCAAAAAGGGCCCAATGTCTTGTAAATCTTTTCCCTTCCCCCATTACATAGGTTAGTCTCTCAAGCCCCAGTGTTTGCAACACCATCCTCCATCACCCTTGGACTGTCGGTACAACTTGTGATACCCAAGTATTCTGTTCCCATGGCGAGCCAGAACATATGGCACCCTGACCCCACCTAGGTAATAGCCCACCCACTCCTCCTCCTCCTCCTCCCATCTTCCACCCCAAATAAACATCCTAGAGGGTCCATTGGCAGCTCCCTCCCAGCAATCTTTCCCACTCTAAACACCACTTCCTTCCAATATTTCTGCAGTATTGGGCATTCCCAGAAACAATGCATATATGTCCCCTTCGAACCACATAAGGGTGATACTTCAGGGGTGCGTCTTATGCACAATCACCGGTGGGTGATGTACTCTGTGAATGAATTTATAGTATGCCTCCTTGTATTTGTTGCATACCATAATCTCGGAGTACATCTGGGAGCAGCGAACTCAATTTTTGTCCGTATGTCCCTACCGAGGTCTCTTTCCCACAGTTTCTTAGTTCTTACCATCCTATCAGGAGTATAGCCTTTCCTCTCTTCACCGCCTGGCCTATAAATCCTTTCTCTTGATTTTGAGCTGCATAAATCATCCACTTCACCGGGTCCACTTCATACTTCCCTTTATTTTCCTTTCCCAGACTTCCCATATATGCCCTGGCCTGAAAATGCCTGCATCTGTCCTCTTACCACCTCCTGCAACTCTTGTAATGAGCAAACCTGCCCTCCTACTAATAGGTGCCCAGACTTCTTATTCCCTTTCATTCCCAATTCCCATAGCCTATTCTTCCAGCCCTGGTAAGAAGTAGGGATTCCCGCCACAGACATTAAAAGTGTCTCCTTTGCTTGTGTCTGTCCTTTCTCCTTAATGCCTTCCATGCCACTAATACCTGCACTACTAGAGGATTAACTTATTTTCCCCTCCTGCGCCCTTAACCCTTCACTGTGGAGATATAGCGTTAGCTTACCCTGGGCCATTCCCACCTCCATTCAACCCAACTGGCAGCTTCGGCCATGTACCAGTCTGCCACGTATCTTTTGCTGTATGGTCAAGAAATAGTTTCTCAATCCGGAAATTTAAACCCTCTTTTCTTTATCTGCCTTTTAACCTTCCCAACCAACCTCGGCACTTTCCTTTCCAAATAAAGGCAGTAGCGTTTTCTCCAACCTTGTATGGCCCTCCTAGACTGACCAAGGTGTAGTATTTGCAAGAGAGGTATAAGATCCAGGCAGTACATTCATTTTTATTATATTAATTCTGCCCAGCCATGACACTGGTAGCTGCGCCCACCTTCTCAGATCTGCCTCTGTTGTTTTTATCAATTTGGTGTAGTTTAAATTATATAGGACCCCAGCGATCTACCAACCTTGGACCCCTAGGTATGTCATACTCGTCCCTACCACTTTGAGTCCCCATTGTCTTACCTCTTCTCCAGCACCCTTAGACCACATTACTTCTGACTTTCCCAGATTAATTTTGTAACCCGAGAATTTCCTAACTCTTCTACTAATGACAGAAGTGGGGAACCAATCGCCTAGGTCCTTCATGAACAACAACATATCATCCACGCCTAGGGGCCAATTTATGTTGTGACCCACCTTCCCCCACCCCTGTATACTCCTGTATTCTCTAATTGCTGCAGCCAATGGCTCTATCGCAAACACAAACAATAAGGGGAAAGGGACAGCCCTGCTCGGCTCTCTCCAGCATGAATCTCTCTGACCTGCTGCATTTGCGACCACCTGTGCCCTAGGCCTTCTATACAATGCCTTTATCCATCCCAGGAATGGTTCACCCAGACCAAACCTCCCAGTATTTCAAACAAGTAATTCCATTCCACTCTGTCAATTCTTTTTCGGTATCCATTGAGAGGATCCCTATATCTTCCTTTCCTCTATTCACTCTCCAAAGTGTTGTTAAGCAGTCGCCTCATGTTATAATACGACTGCCTTCCTTTAATAAACCCTGTTTGGTCCAGGTGAACCATCCCGAGAGAGTCTCTCCAATCTGCTGGCAAAACTTTAGCCATTATCTTCAAATCACAATTTGGCAGTGATATCGGTCGTCCCGAGGCACACTGTTCGGATCCTTTCCCTCCTTTGGTACGAGGCATATGATAGCATCATAACCGTATTCGGCAAGCTAACCTCCTCTGTCTCCCCTTTGCTGGAACACTCTACACAGCACCCGTAACTCGGCTCTATCACTTTATAGTACTCTGCAGGATATCCATCCGCCCACTAGCTTTCCCTTCTGCAACCTTTGGATAGCTTTTATCACTTCCCTCCGCTATTGGTTTCCCCAACTTTCCCTATGCATCTGTGGCTTTGGCACTTCTATTCTCTCTAGGAATTCTAACATCTTTTCTTTTGTTCCATATCCTCTGCCTGGTATAACTTTTGAAAAAGACCGAAAGGCTTTCTGTACCTCCTTATCCTTGCTCGTAGGGTACCTCATCCTCTCACCCCCGTGAAATTGTATTCAACCTCCTATGTCCCTTCATAAGATAAACTTCCAGGGCCCAGGATTATTTCCCCATTCAAATATATATCTTTGTTAAATAGGCCAGCTCTCCCTGCTTCTGATCTCAAATGTGCATTTAACGCCTCCTTACCATGTCCAACGTCTCGTACTCACCTATTCTTTTCACCTCTAGCCACCCTCCTTTCTAGCTCCTTTAATTTACTTTCCAACTCTCTTCTCTGTGTGCATCGCTTTCTTCTTATGCAGGATACATATTCAAGAATTGCTCCCTCATAAAACACCTTGCCCGCTTCCCAGAGTATGTTGTTCGAGATCCCTTCTTTATCATTTGTTGCCATAAACAAATCCCAACTGTCCTCCAGATGCTTTCTGAAATCCTCATTCTGAGCCATATAAGTGGAAATTTCCATGTGGAGGAGTTCCGTGTCTCTCTTCCTTGTATTTTCATTACCACCATTGCATGGTCTGAAATTGTGGGGCTGTGCCGTGTCTCCCACACCCATGCATACCACTCCCTCATGGTGTAAATGTAATCTGTCCACGTCCATGTTTTGTAAGGGTTAGAAAAATTTATATTCCCTTGCTCCTGGGTTTGCCGTTCGCCATACATCCACCAGTTCCAGCTCTGCCATTCCCTCTCTGCCATTGTTGCATCCCCCTGACACTCTCCCTTTCCCTTCAGAATAGTCCATTTTCGAATCCATAGCCCAATTCAAACCCCCAATTATTAACTGTGGAATTGCTCTTGGACCTGTAAATCCAGCAGAGAGGCATAGAATTGGCAGTCATGTACCAGGGGCATACACTGATCCTAAAGTAATCTGCGCCCAATCCGGGTTCCTACGATGAAAATAAATCTCCTCCTTAGTATCCCTAAGTACCCTCTGCACTTCTAAATTCAGGCCTTTATGTATCAATATGGCAACCCCTCTTTACGCACGGATGCAGAAGCCGTGCAACACCTCCCCACCCACCCTGAGCCAATTTGGCATGCTCTGCTTCTGTTAGGTGCGTTTCCTGTAGCAGAGCTATTTGGGCTCCCTCTTTAAGGACTGTCAGCAGCATAGACCTCTTTACTGGATTTATAATACCTCGAACATTCCAAGTGATTACATTAATACTTTTGTTAGCCGATATCTCGAATATTAATTCTTTCCCTTCCTCTTCACATTTCAAACCACAGCATGATATTTTTACAT
Organism: Neoceratodus forsteri; assembly: GCA_016271365.2. Classification (NCBI taxonomy): domain Eukaryota; kingdom Metazoa; phylum Chordata; order Ceratodontiformes; family Ceratodontidae; genus Neoceratodus; species Neoceratodus forsteri. The sequence continues at coordinate 436,766,097 of CM057454.1, forward strand.
ATCCAGTTTCAATGGTAGCACTTTGCTCACAAAAATAATATATCAACAACAAAAACACAAATTCAACAACAATGCAAACATATAACTTGTACATGTATCCCCACTCCCTTTCTCCTCCTACCCGTTGTCTCCTCCTCCCCCACCATACCTCCTTCCCTTACCCTTCTCTCTGCTTGCTCCTTTCCCTCCTCTATCCCTAATCTTCCCACTTCCCTTCCTCCTCCCACAACTCCCTCCATTCCTTGTTTTCCTTTCCTTCCCACGTTCCCGCCTTTCCTTTTCCCTTTTAGAAAACCCCATTCAAACAGACCCTTCCTCCCTCCCCTTGTGTAGTCCCCTTTCCTTAGACACCATCAGTCTCCCAGACTCGAGTGTCTGCCTCATCCCCAGATACAGAAAGAGATGCTCCCACGCCTCCCCCACAGCCATTTTATCTTTGTGTCCCTTGTCCTGCACCTTCACCCTTTTAACTATCCCACTTCCTTGCCAGTGCCTCCAGCATTTCCTTTCCCCTTACTCACCAGACCCCCCAACTGCAGGCTTTCTTGCAGCTCCCATCTTGTCCAGCTTTGAGCACTTCCTCTTTCTTTATCCCTCCCTTATAGTGTTTTCCTCCCTTGCGTGCACCATACAGGAATTCCAAGAAAAGAACTGGCTGGGTCTGTCAGCGGGGCAAAACAGGGAGATTAGTCGGCGCTTAAAGCCAGCGCACCAAGCCCCTCTCCCGCCTGCCCTCCTACCTTCACCAAGACACTTTTCCATTCAGCTTCTCTCTTCACGAGCGTTGGGCCTTCTCCTTCCCTTCCAGGTGTTTCTGCCACGTAATACTGGCTGTCGTCCCGCAATGGCACTGCAGACAGCCTCGCCAAATCTCCCTTCAGTTCTCTCCTCCATCCACTGGGCAGTCCGTCATTCTTATCCAGTTCCAATACCCCAAGCCATTTCCATAAGCGGGATAGCTTCAGATCGTCTCCTCCAAAGATCATCTTTTCTCCTCCGCACGAACTTGAACAAAAAACTGCAGCTCGAACACCAATAAACCATGAACTGCAAATACTGTCTCGCTTCCTTTACTTAAAACCCAATGCAGAGTTCCCAGTCTACATCTCGTTCCTGGATTAATCCTCAGCATAGCTTTTGCCTTAAATTCTTCTTCAAACCTCTGCTTTTTCCACTTCCCAAAGGAGTACATGGCCCCCTCATGTTTTCTTTTTAATGTGGCCGGTATACCAAGAAATTCTCGATCTTCAGATCATGAAGTTGTTGCATAGAGTTATTAAACGATTTCCTTCTCTTTAGGAGTCTGGGCAAGTAGTCTTGTGACATATACAGGGGTGGCCCTCATACTCCACCCTTCCCTTCTCTCGAAAAGCCTTCAGCACTAGCTCTCTGTCCTGGAAGTGATGGAACCTAAATATTATTTGCCTTGGCGGCTGATCTCCAGGGGTTTTGGGCATCATGGCCCAATGGAGCCCTCCAAGCTTAATTTTTCTGTCACGGGCTGAAGGCCCAGCGAGCTAGGCAACACTCATGCGCAGAAATCCAACACACACTTTCCCCTTCCATACCTCTTGCAACCCTCTTAGTCTTAGATTCAGTCACCTATGGTAGTTTTCTTGGTAATCGAAAGCTTTTTTAAGTTGTTCAGCTCTTTTGAAGGCCACAACCTGCCCAGGGGTCGCAGTTCATCTTCCACATACGAGATTCTGTCCTCCATCTCCATCAGTCTTCCCGCTTGCACCACTTGTTGCTCCTGTATTTCCTGGAGTTTTAGATCCAGCTTTCCTTCGAGTTCAATTAACGGGGCTCCAGCACTGCAGTTACCTGCCCCGTAACCTCTCTCCCCAAAGCCGCTACCTCCACCGCCGACAGTGACACTAGGCCGCCACCATCATCCCCTTTCTTATATTTAGCTGTAGTTCTCTGGTTTTTGAGGCTCCCAAAGTTAAATAATCATCCATCGAGGTTCATACACCATAAGATGTCGTTTTCTCTGTACTCTCTGGCACTTTAGCTTTATTTTTTGTTTTAAATGGCTGTGAAAGGGGAGCAGCACAGAGAGTCAGCATCCGTTCAACTAACTGCTCATTAGTGCCCCCATTGTGTTTCTTCTAATGGAGTCTTGCTGTATTCTGACCTCCCTCCTGCCTCCCTCTCAGAGCGTGTTTTTTGGGAAGTGGGCTGGTAGGTACAGTGTTGCACCTCAGGGGTGTTTGGGACTTCCCCTTTTAGAAAGGGGAGTGGTTTTTGTTTGTTGTTTTGCAGTTATGTTTGTTCACTATCTGGTTATTGTTTTGGGGTTCAGGTTGTTTGGGACCCACATGATTGGTTGTTTTGGCTAGTCTATTTACAGTTTCCACCCTAGGAGGTGTGGTTAGTTAGCATTAGCTCGTAAGAATCTGGCGGTTACACTTTGGAGTGCAGCAGACAGAGGTTTGATCTGAGCTCAAGCTTCAACTTTCTGTGTGCTCTGGCATAGAGTTAACTCTTTCCTCTCCGAGCAGTTCAATTGCTGGGCTAACTGCATATTGTCAGAATACAGCAAGACTCCATTAGAAGAAGCACAATTACTAAGGTGAGTAATTTTTCTTGCTGCACCCAATCCTGAACTGAGCTCCACTTCCTCCTCATCTTCCTCTCCTGAGGAAGAAGACACCGCAGTCCGCTTGTCCTCAGATGCTGATACCACCAGCTATCAGCGGTTCTTGTCGCAGTTGATGGAGGAACTCCACATTTCCCCTTTGGAGGCTGCTATGTTTGCTGTACTGGGAGAGTTTTCCTTGAGAGTATTGTTATCCCTCCATGGCCTATTCCTTTCGGAAGCATCCCATTGGGTCTGGCAGTCTCCAGCTACTCCTCTCCTGCCCGAGGAACTGCCGACGAGGTATCGTGCACCCTGGGGTTATAATAAACACGGTAATGGTTCCATTTTATGTCAGGCAGCTAAAGTATGGAATATTTTACCCTCCAATAAGATCTCTAGAAGACCACATGATTTTTAAAATGAAATTTTGAAATTTTATAAAATAGAATGTAGTTGCATATGAATATGTATGGATATTTGTTTATGTTTTGTATTTTCTTTCTTTGTGCATTTGTGTTTTAATGTATTGTTGGATATTTGAAATGTTGAGTATCATTTATATGTTGTCTTTATTTGAGTATTGTTATATATTATGTGTTTAGCTGTAACTAAGTGAAATATAAACAGGACTATCTTGTGAATAGGATTGTATAATCCTAATGATTAGAATTTCCTGTATAAAATAAAGTTTTCATCTTTCATCATCATCCAGGGTCCCTGCCTCTTCCCAGTTCTGGGATAGAGTTACTGGATACCCCTCTGGGCATTGTCACCCGAGACGACCCACCCCAGAGTCTGACTCGGCTGAGTTTGACCCTCTAGGTAGAAGGATTTTTTCCCCTGGCATCTCCTTTTGTGTATTTTGGCACATCAGGCCCATATGGCTGTCTACTCTAGACACTTACAGATGGTGCTGGGACAGCTCCTAGCCACTTTGCTGATACAGAGGCAACCAGGCAGGCCATCTGTCTTTCTGCTTCTGGCCCAGAGCTAGCAAGGCATCTCTCAAGAGCGTCTTACAACGCTAATGGGATAGCGTCTAGGTTGTCAGGCTCTGCAGTCTGTGTGAGACAGACAGCATGGCTTCACCTTTCTAGATTGCCTCCCTTTTCAAGGAACCCATTTTTTTCTCCCCAGGGTAAGATGGGAATTGGCAGGGCACCTTCCTTCTCCTAGGTCTCGGCAGTCCCGTTTCATCCTGACCAGTCTTGGGCTTCTCCAGGCCCGTGAGGGCTTTCTCCCATGGTCCTCCCCACAGAGGGCTAAGGGAACGTCTCACGCTTGGGGATGTGCAGGGTCCCCTTTGGTGGGCTTGGAACTGCGCCACCAGTGATGAATGGTGAAGATACATACAGGAAGATATGAAAATGACATACTTACCGTAATTCTTTATCTGCTTGTATATCTTCACCATTCATCACTGCTTCCCACCCACCATCCTCTGTGGTGCCTCAGCCTCTGAGCAGTACCTCCACCCTGCTTGCCCACTCCTCTGTGGGGACCTGGCAGGAGGTAGGCCTTGCTTTCCTACTCTGTTCCTTCTGGAGTTGTTCTTCTTGTGAGGGGAGGATAAGCGGGGTCTCCCTTTGATAATGGGGGTTCCTCGGGTTCCTCTTTCTCTCTGCGTTGCCTTAGAGCGAGTTGGTCCTTAGAACCCTTAGATCTTTGGGTATGATGGACCCAAGGACCTTCCCTTTTCTCCTTAAACCATTTGGTTGACCTAGGACAGTGCCCTCCTTCCAAGAATCCTTCTCCTTGCATGGCTATGTTTCAGGTCAACAACCCTGGATGTAAATTCTTTGAGTGCTCCTTCATCTTATCTGTGTCAATCTTCACCATTCATCACAGATGGGATACTGGCGAGAGATCAGGACCCGCGGGAGCCTTTTTTTTAAAGGATAGGCGGGTGGACACAACATGTGCGCGCCCGCCCTCGAGGCCGGCGTGCTGTGTGGCGCGCCAGGATTAGCCGTTGCGCTGTGTCAACTCCACCTGCCTACCAGTTCTTCGCCTGCCACCATCGGTCCCGTGGGAAGCCAACTGAAGAAGTTTAATAGTTTTAGGCCTTAGTCAGATTGTGCGCGCTGACAGTCCGTCCGGTCTCCTGCTAGTTCTGGGTTCTGCCTCCACTGACATCGCTGGTAAGATCTTTCCATTTATTTTAAAGTATAGCGACGCCGAGTCTATTTTTAGTGTTTTTTTCCGCATGAGTCATGTCGCCGGCGGAGGGAGAAATCTTCTCAGGCGGGCGGCCCCCTATGCGCGTCGGTGCCCGTGTGGCGCCAAGTACTCCGTTACCGACCAGGATGACCGATGTCTCGTGTGTCTTGGCCCGCTTCACAACATGGATTACGTGCGGCGCCTGCTTCTCCATGGACCGCGCGTCCTAGAACAGCGCACATTTAAAAATAGGCTATTCGCCAACTTTCGGGGTAGGGGTCTGCGACCGGGCCAAGCCGCCTCTCGGCCTTTCCTCTGGGTCCTCCCAGTTCTATACGACCAAGGAGGAGGAGCTCGGCTTCTTGTAGCCTAGCCTTGGCTAAGGCTCCTCCCGCTGGGCGCAGGAGGCTCGGCCCGCTTCCCCGGGAGCGGGCGGGAGGTGCCGCTATGGCAGTCGCCCTTCGGGGTGAAGGCTTCTCGGTGTCGCCCCGCGTCTGGAAGGCCGGTCGACGCCTCCCGACGCCCGCCGGTCAGCGCCATTCACGGTGCTGCGGGTCCGGTTGGCACCGCCAACGCGCCGACCTCTCTCGCGCGCCGGGCTTTGTTGGCACCGCTCATGCACTGACGCTGCTTTGTGCCGCGACCCTGATCGGCGCGTTTTCGCCATGTCTCGCCCGCGCCGTCTCGGGCGCCGGGTTGAGCACGGCGCCATGGGGCCTTCGGAGTTGTCTGTCGGCACCATCCTCGGCCGTTAGTGCTTTCGTGCCACTTGCGGGCGCCGAGGGGCCTGGAGTGCCGTGTTCAGCAGCTGAGTCTGCTGGAGCTCGGTGCCGCTCGTCCTTGGGCCATTCAGCGCCGAGGGGCTGGTGGTTGTCGCACCGAGGCTGTTGTGGGGCTGCTGCAGCCGCCATCTCTGTTCCTGGTACCGCCCCCGTGCCAGTGGACTTGACGGCGCCACGCTGGCCCTGGCTCAGGACCTTGGCCCGAGCTGCCCTGCCGCCTTCTGTCAGCCCTGCTTGCTGGGCTACGGAGGGCACGGTGCCGCCTTGGCCACTGCTTTGCTACTGGACTCCTTGGTAAGGTCGCCTTTCCTCGCCCTCCTCCGTTTGGCTTGGGCCTCAGACTCTACCTCTTCGGAGTCGGGCTCGAGTCGGACGGCAGTCACACCTTCGGGGTTGTCTGCAGAGGAGGGCAAACCGTGGTCTCGACGACGAGTCACAGCCAGACCCTTCTGAGGAGCCGTCAGGTTCTCCCCAGGTTGGGGTCAGTGGTACTGACCAGCAGGCCATGGTGCGTGCCACCATTGCCATGCAGCCTGGCCTTGAGGGTTCCTTGACCCTCGGCGGTGGTACTCCTCCCGTAGTGTGTCTCGATCGCCCAACTTTGGGGCCCATCGGGAAGTCTACAGGAGGGAAGGGTGCTGCTCTCTGGTCTCCCTTCGGGACAGCCCAGAGCTGCCAGCTACCTAGGTTGGCCCTCTCGAGGACCAGGACCTCTCGGACTCTGAGGGGTCGAGGTGTGGGTCGGCCACGGCCTTTCTCTGGGGTCCACCCGGCCTGGACGGCAAGTGTGACTTCGCCCTTTCCTTCCGGTTCCTTGAGGGTCCCATTCTTTGGAGGCAGGGGACCGTCCTCCTGGATCATCATGCCCGGTCGCCTCACTGGGGATTCTTCTGGGCAGCCTTAGGCAGTATCAAGCGTGGTTGTACTGCTGTCGGCTGCTGAGTCTTCCGGGACACCCTCCTCGGGTGTCCATGGTCTGCTCCCCTAGCCCTGGCAGAGGTCAGCCGACTTCTTGTCTCGCTCTGCCCCTTCCCTCTGCCGCATTCTCCAGTGCTCCCAGGCATTCTTGGTCCTAGCAGCCCCTCTCACCTGGGAGCAGTTCAGAGCGGTAGCTGCTCAGTTCCCTGCCTACGTTAGGGCCATGGACAGCCAGGTTTTCAACCTCCCCGAGCAGCCACCGAACGCTTGTGACCTCCAGCTCCTCATTCCCTCTTCTGGGGAGAGGAACCATCTGTCCATATCTCTCCTGCCACTGATCTCTCCGAGTATCAGCGTCCTCGTGAGGGATGATGGAGGACCTTCACCTTCTCCTGTCTGTCAGCAATCCTGAGCATGCGACGCACGCCTTTCTAGGTGATTTCGGGTGTGGCCACCTTGTGGTGCCGCCTCGGCCTGCTCCCTTCGGGAGGCGCCCATGCTTTCTGGCAGAGGCCCTTCTCCAGTGTTCCTGCCCCTAGGGACCTCAGCCAGAGGTATTGCGCCTCCCCAGTTCTCCAGGTTCTGTGCTTCATCCGCAGTCCGGATTGACGCACCTGGACACCCTGACGGCTTCGCCTCCATCGTGACCGGCCCCAGATCAGGACTCTTTGGATTTCGATTTCTGGGGAGGAGGACTTTCTCACTCGCACGGTTGCTTCTTTCCATCTCTGCTCATCAGGCCCACTATGCAGCCTACAACAGGTTCTTGTGGTCAGCTAGGTCAGATCCTAGCTGCTTTGCCTGACTCGAGCAAACCAGGCAAGCCATCGCACTCTCTGCACGTGGCCTGGAGCTAGCAAGGCACCAAGCAAGGGCATCTTACGCCGCCAATGAGGTAGCTACCAGGGTCGTAGGGACAGCGATCTGCACCAGGAGATCGGCGTGGCTTCGCCTTTCCCAGTTGTCACCCTTGGCCTGGTGTAGGGTGATTTGCTCCGCTCACCAGGAACCTATCTCTTTTCCCATAGGGCGAGACGGCGCTTGTCGGGCAACTTCCTTCCTCCAGGGATCCCGTGTCGCTCTCCCCACTCGGCCTCTTCAGGCCCAGAAGGTTCCCCTTAGTGTGTCACCCACTGAGGGCTAAGGGACTCTGTCCCTTAGGGTGCAATAATCACCCCCCTTGAGGCTTGATACTCAACCATCTGTGATGAATGGTGAAGATTGACACAGATAAGATATAAAAATTACGTACCTACCGTAATTATGATCTTTCTGTATCTTCACCATTCATCACAATCCCGCCCGCCATCCCCCTGGGGCTTCAGTCTCTGGATCCTCTCTCTCTGTGCCTACCCCTCTTTTGAGCGGGTAAGTTGGGACACAGGGGGGTAGTTTCTTCCCCTAGAGTACAATTCCAGTGGCACTCCTCTCTACTACATATCTTCACTCCTACGGGGTGAGAGCTAGTGGTTGCCCTCCTTCTGTTATCCATCTAATTTACAAAAAAAAAAAGAACTTTCCTTTTCCCCAAATATCTTTACAGAGAGGTACTAAGTCCCTGTACCCTGTCCTCCTCCAGAATAGCCGACTCTGCTTTTGGGGTATTGCCAGTTATTCTGTGCCTTGAATTCTGGCAAATAGGCTGCTACTCCTTGCAGTTCCTATACAGTCTGGTGACGGACAAGGGTCCTGGATCCTTATTACCTCTCACTCTCTCCTAATTCTCTCTCCCCTTCCCTCCCTTCTTCCTTTTCCAGAGATTGGGGCCCTACCCAATCCCTTAGTCTTCCTTCCTCTATGCTGTCCTCTCAGTCGTTATTTCTCCTTTTAGTTCAGTTTTTCTCTTCCTTTTCTGTCCTTGGACTCTCTTGTCCCACCCTCCATCCCTTCCTTTTACCTCTCCGCGACTCAGAACTGGTAGGCAGGTAGTCGACACAGTTTAGCGGATAATCCTCGGCGCCCGTGGTCGTCTGCCTCGGGCGGCGCCCGATGCTGTAGAGCTCCGCCTATCCTTTTAAAAAAAAAAAAAAAAAGAGTTCTCAAGGGTCCTGATCTCCGGCCAGTACCCATCTGTGATGAATGGTGAAGATACACAGAAATATCATAATTACGGTAGGCACGTAATTTTTATATCTTGGGTGGACTCTCCTCGCCTCTAGTGCTGTAGGACAATCCTCAGAGACCCCAGCAGCCTACTCCCTAGGAACTTATTATCAGGCACCTTCTTTCTTGCTTGGGGTCTTTTCATGAGCTAGTTAGCTCAAAACAGTTGCTCTCTTCTCCCAGTTTGAGGGCGAATGATCTCCCTTAAGAAGCATCTGGTGAAGGTAAGAGTGGAGGCAGCCTTGACTCCTCCTTTTTCCCTGGGAGAGTGGGGTGTTAAGGGTCTCAAATCTTCTTCTTACTAATCCCTTTTATTCTGATTATTTTTCCAAACCCTTCCACCTCTCTATCCCTTAGGACTGCCCAGGGGTTGGGGCCCCCTCCTAAACTACACTCTTGGTAACTTCCTCCCTCCTGTGTCAGCTTTTCTCCTTTCTGTTTATATCCTTTCTTTTTACTATCTCTAGGGCTCCCTTGCCTCGCCCTCTATTTTTTCTCTATTGCTAATTTCACCTTTCTCTGGCGATAGAACTGAGGTGAAGGAGGAGTTGGTGTCAATTACTGGCTAATGCTTGGCGTCACGCTGTGCGTCATCCTCCAGGGTGTGAGGACTCCTCCCAAATGAAAAATTGTAAGCTAATAGCCTACGGGGTCATAGCACCTCCAGCGTATACCCAGCAGTGATGAATGGTGAAGATGTACAAGAAGATCAAGAATTACGGTAGGTAAGTAATTTTCATCTCATGTGCACAGTACTATTTTAAAGCCAACAAAGTGATCATACTGGTTTCTTGAGGGATAAACACATTTAAAGCATTCTAAAATGCTTAAATTCTGGTAGAGGTGAATAGTATACTAGCAAATTAACGGGAAGACAATGGAATATTTTACTGTTACAAAAGTTAGGGTCGGACTTTTGCCCAGCTTTGCCACTGTGCTGCTTTAAAGGCCCTTTATACAATGCATACCTGGTGCTTTGCTGTCTGAATCGGCTTCCTCTGGTCTGATTGCACGCGGCCTTGTTTCGTTTATATGCTGCAGCTGTCAGCATTCTCAGTGGCCTTCTCTATTTTTTGGGGGGTATTTCGACTGAAAGCGTTCCTTTAGTGGGAGTGGCACAGGTGCCAGCGAAGCAGGGTGCTCAGCCCTGCACAGATTCTTTATGGTAATAAATCAGCAAAAGAGACCCAGTAAGCAGACAGACTTTACAAGATGCTACGGAGTGAAAAGTATTCGTGAGGTGATACGGTTGTGTACACTGCTTATTACCCACAAGGGAAGGATAAGCCAACTAGTCGTGAAACTCTGCTAATTTAGACCACCTGCACATCGTCACAATAATGTCAGGTGCTTAGCCCTGCACAGATTCTTTGTGGTAATAAATTGGCAAAAGAGACAACAGACAAATGGCACATTGGGTAATAAACTTGTTTATTACACAAATATAATCGGATGCCCTAAAACAGATCTTACCAATAGACACTGGGACCAAAAGTTTCCCAGTACCCCTAGGAGTGAAGATGATCTCGGATGGTCTCGTGGGAATATGTAATACAGTAGGTTATATACCCTGATAGTTACTGTCAGACTAGATACATAAAATAGGCCTTATTGGCTCCACAGTGTTATCTAAAGATATACAATATGTGTAAAGTCAGCAAAAACTGAGAACAAAGGATTCATACAAAATACAGAATATAGTGCAGTGTTAACATAAATCGCATGATGGCAGTGTAAGCTATTCAGTGACTTCTCAGAAGAATAACAGAGCACATAAGTGTATCTCGGTACTGTACTTGCAATAAGCAATGCTGCATATAATTGTAAAGTGTACCTGGTTACTTACATTTGTACAGTAAGTACCAGTGCTCTAAAGATTAGTAATCATTAGGTAATGGCATGGCACATAACATAACACATATTGTCCACGGTGCACAGTGAGTATCGAGTCATAGTGTGGGGACCAAGCATAACTGTGTTTACATGCTGGCAAAACCACCTGTACTGGTACACGTTAGTCTCTGCGTTCCCCAACAAACCAGGGAGTGACACAGCGCTCAGCAGCAGTGCCCACTGATCTGCACCAGTGCAACCTCATCTGTACTGCTGGCAATGGTGCAGATATGGTAGTATAAAAGCCTCTTAAGATGCAGAGTGAAAATGATTAGGTCCAGTAACTGCTAATGGTCATAATGGCTGTACCTTACACCTCCCAAGTTAACTTGCTTTTACAAAGAAAGGGCTGTTGACAACATAACTTGTTTGTAACTTGGACAAGCAGCTGAAATAATGATATGACAAAATCTGTTGTAAGAGTATGTGAGCACTCAAAATGGCTAAAACCTGACTTGCAAAGCAAACCTGGATTACTAGATAGAGACCCTGAAAACTGCATTACCAGGTTAAAAAAGACCTAACAGGCTGCAGCTCCTCAAACACAGTTTGGTTTATTTTCAGTTTCCTCACGTGAACTGTTTTGTTTCCTGCAGGGTGCCAAAGATCCTCTGGACTCCCTTGCCGATACTTTGCCTAAGCAGCCAAAGGATAAGCCAACGCCCACCGTGGATAAAGTTAAGGTAATCTCATGATTCTGTGGAATGTTTCTTGAGTTAGAAACACAGCACACTGCCCACCTGCAGGCTCTGTGGTATTGTTTAAGTTGTCCTGGAATTAAAGCTTGAAGTGTATTTATTGAGAGTAATAACAAGATAATCTGTATTAAGCTCATTTAGTACCCTTTGATTTTGTACAAACAGTGCCAAGAATATAAGACAGATAATAAATCAGTTGTGTAATTTCAGACAGTCAGTTTCCAGAACAGTGTGAAGTGATGTCACAACCTATGCAAGTTATTCTCTTGTATGCATGCTTCCAGTGGAAAGTTCCTGTTTAACAGTGCAGGGAGGGATGATACATTGTTACTGAAAAGGCGCTTTTACACGATGCTCTACTTATATCGTAATGGTTTGTTGCACTTGCTCTAGCTCATTCTGCACCGCAGCAGTTTCTTTTACACTCCAACCTCACATCGGTGTTCGCTATCCGGCATTTCAGCCACATTTCCGGCTTCCAGACACTGAAACTTCCTGTCCAGCCCGAGTTCAGCTAAACAAATCTGATGCTATAAGGAAAGCTGAACTCGGGAAACTATGTACTTGTATGAATTGAGGGCTAAAAAGTACCATAAAAGTGCTCTGAAAGTGGAGCTGTGATACTAGGTACAGCACTAATACATATTCATATCCTGGAAGTTACGGAGCAAACCATAAAATCTAAATTAAAAAAATAAATAATAGTATCATCCCTGAAGTGATGCTATAATTTCTAGTTGATAATACTATCCATTCAGAGCTGATAATACTATCATTTCAGCTCTGAACGATAGTATTATCACAAAATGACACAGTGCAAGTCTGCATGCCACAGAAACCCAGATGCCATGTCCTCCTGCACAGCCAAAGTGATGGCGCGCATTCTCAATGGTAGCTTCTCTGTGGGTAATAACAACTTTAAAACATGGCAGCTGTTTACTCTCGCTTAGTGAGACTAATGGGTCGCCTTCATTCCTCTCTTTTTTTAAACATTCACTGAATTATCTGTTTGATCCTGCTTTCGCTGAAGGACAAGAAAAGGAAAAGGTAGGACTTACTGCCTCCCAAAACTTAACAGACATGGGGGAAGACAGTCAGCGAAGGAGTCTTCAGTCGCTGACCGGCCGAGCAGTGCCTCTTCAATACAGCGCTCGGACGGATGTCTGCACAAAAAAGCCACAGAATTTTAAAACTGATTCATATATTACAAAATAATAGATAGGGAGTATTTCAAGCCAGTAAGACCATCGAGAGGTTTGGGGACTTTGGGAACCTCGAGCGAAAAAAGTCCTCAAAACCTCTTGATGGTCTTACTGCCTTGTAATGCACCCTTATTTATCTATTATATATATATATATATATATATATTTATCTTATAGTGGCACGGTAGTGCCACTATAGTTAGGTTGAGTAGGCAGTTTAATGTTAAACCTTACATTTTACACTTTACTAACTTTGTAATAATTTGACAGATTTGTACAAAATTTGGTATGCTATGTCCTGAGGGGTAGATCTTGACCTACCAAGTTTCGGTTCAATCAGATTTGCAAATTTTCTGCTGTGAATAGTAAAAAAAAAAAAAAACAGTAAAATTTGCCTTTTTGATGTTTTTTCCTTATTGCGCTGCAGCCACACCATTTGGAATTTGGTCTGCAATTTTCAGGGTACAAAGAGCTTGCCCCAAAGAATAAGCTAGCATTGGAGTGATGAAGAAATATTAATCAGTTCCAGAGTTATTCAGTTTTGAAATTTCATGTTCTGGCCTTTCGGTTAAGTCTTTTGGATAGCTGCGGTGCGAAAGAGACTTAGGGCTCCCGAAAGGGATTTGACACCCCACCTCACCTCTCCACACACCAACAGGCGTTGGGGGTGTGCCTTAGTCATCGGGCCTAACTCACCCCATTCTCCTATACTGTGCCATCTCAGCTTCCTTACACTTGAAATGAGCAGAGAGCTGACAACCCAAGGCACACCCTGACTTCTGCTAGTGTGTGAAGGATGGAGGTGGGTGGTAGGGTTGAAACCCTAACACCTAATTTCCTACTTTTGTTGCTTTAACCATAACTGATGCATTAATTAAGTTTTTGCAATTATATATATATTAAGCTATTTGTTTTATTATAAGAATTTTTCACACATAAGTTAACAAAAGCAATGAATTGTATATAGTTTCAGTCTTAACACAACAGTTTATCTTTGACGTGCTGAATAGTGATGCTCATATGAGTACTGCTTGACTGAATTCCATGGTGTACAAGTTTAAATATTTGAGGCTGGGAGTAGCAAAAGGCTGTACATGTCTGCCTGTGTTTCTTATCCATCAACACATGCTCAACTGATCCTTTCTAATTTAATTCTAACTATGGATAGCTTCACTTTCTAGCTGCAGTGTTGTGTGCCTACTCTGTCCCGTTACAGCTTCACAGCGAGTGGCAGATGTCCAGCATACTAACTATGGACAGCTTAACTCTGAGCACTGTATGACAGACTGCTTTCTAGCAATTCCCAACATCATATCCTACATAAAGAGCAGGTTTTACTGTTTTGGCAGTAATATGCTGTTCTTATTTCAGAGAGTTTCAAGATTGTACAATCTCAGCCTAGTACTAGCTACCACTATAAATCTGTCTTTCAGGTTTGCAATGGCTACAGCACTTTATTGCTTACACGTTTTGCAGAATGTTTTCTTTTGCACAGACTACTTACTGCCCTGTGCCAAGCACTTTACTTTTAACTTTGAAATATTTCTGCTAACATCTTTATCTGGTTTGAATCTTGTAGCATTATGACTTGGCTGTTTTTTGTTTTTGTAACTCATCTTTATTCAAAGCTTCACAGACAGAGTACATTACAGGAAACATTGGGCATCAAAAATATTCTCAAATTGTGTCGCTATCCATAATAAACTTCGTTCTGTTGTAAGAGCAAGCCCTGTCCCAAATTAAATCTGTCACATTGATGTCTGCAGTAAAAGATACGATCATTACTTGTACTCCTTTTAAACATAAGTAACATGAATCAAAATACATATACAACCGTAAAACTCTTATCACTATGTAAACCTTGAGGCGCATTGCCTTCCTATCCTTCATTAAAACTTGTCTAGAGAGGCCATGTGGGAGAAGTCGCTTATACTCAGAATATTCCCAACAAATGGTCAGGGGACCATGCCTGCTCTGCCTTCCCTAGATGGGAGACCCCCTTATTCCTGTCATCTACCCAAGTAGTCCATGGGTTCCATATTTCCCGTTTTTCCTCCTGGAGATGTAAACTGGCAGTCAAGGTCTCCATCTCATAAATCTAGCACCCTATTGCTCCATTCTTTTGGATTGGGAGTCTTTCTGCAACTAGTGGGAGGTTATACACTTCAGGGCCGCTGCCAGCAGAATGAGCACGAGTTTCTGCTGGGAAGAATGTAGTCCCACGACTGTAGGGGTTCCTAGTACCCAGTCTGTAAAATTATCCAGGATCTAGCTGTTTTTTGTTTTTTTAATAACAGTTTGAAGGAATAGGAATATAGTTCTTAAAGCTACATTCAGCTTGTCTTGTTTCTTATCCCTTCAGCACTCTGGGTCAGCAATTTTTTTTTTTTTTTTTGTGTGATCTCAGCACTGAGCTGACTGCCATTCAAAGAGTGGCACTAGTGACAACCGTGTGTGTGCAGTCTTGGCACACAGCTTATGGCTCGAAAGAATCAACTTTGGTTTCCGCTAAAATTATATTAAAAACACCATAAGTTGACTGTTTTGTTGTTATAAGAATTTTTCACACATAGGTTAACAAAAGCAGTGAAGTGCATATTGTTTCAGTCTAACACAACAATTTATCTCTGATGTGTTGATTTTATAACAGTGCTGGTCATATGAGTACTGCTTGACTGATTGAAACTCACAAATTCCGCTAAAGTGCTGTTTTTGTCACCTCATTAACTGCAGTTGGGTACAATTATGACTGAGAGACAGGTAAGCTGGATAAGGGTAATGCGGTGAATGTTCTTTACCTGGACTTTGGCAAGGCCTTGATTCAGTGCCTCATGGGCGGCGAAGCTAACTGGTGTAGGGGTAGGGCAAAATGATGAACTGGATTACAAGCTGGCTGAGTAGGAGGCTGCAGCGGGTGGTGGTGGTGGGAGGGAGCCTCAACTCTGAAGCTAGTGACGAGTGGGGTGCCAGTGCTGTGTGCTGGGAGCAGTATTATTGGGCCTTCATATCAGACGCTGTGTACAGGGTGGTGATCAAGGTAAGTCTGTTCGCAGACAACACCAAAATGGGAGCAGTGGTGAATGGAGAGGAGGGATGGAAGCAGCTGCAGGGGAATCTAAGCAAGCTGGAGGAGTGGTCAGAGAGGTGGCAGCTGGGGCTCAGTGAAAAGAAGTGTAAGGTTATGCACTTCAAGACAAAGAACCAAAAGAGAATACTGGCTGGGGAAGGTTAAGCTGGGGATCATTGAGGAGGAGGAGGAGGAAAGGACTTAGGGGTAATGGTAACAAGGACCGTGAACAGCACTACAATTACAGGAAGCGGCTGCAAAGCGAACAGAATGCTGGGGTGCATAGCGAGGGGGTTTCGTCCGGACGAAGAGAGGTGATCTGCCCCTCTACAGGTTACTGGTAAGGCTACACTTGGAGTATTGTGCAGTTGTGGAGGCCATACTGGAAGCATGATATCAGGCTACTGAGGGGCAGAGGAGGACAAAGAAGATGATATGTGGAATGGAGGGGAGAGACTATGAGAGCAGGCTGGGAGACCTGAATATGTACACCCTGGAGGATAGAAGGGACAGGGGGTCATGAAAGAGACATTCAAGTATCTGAGGTGAATCAGTAAGGATGGGGCAGACAGGGTCTTAAGCTAAGGAGGGAGAGCGACACCAGGGGCACAAGCTAAGAATTGAGGGGAGGATTTAGGAGGGAAATGAGGAGACACTATTTCACTGAGAGGGTGGTAGCAAATGGAACGCACTACCAAATGGGTGGTGGTATGTAAATCTGAGAACAGCTTTAAAAGGCATGGGACAGGGAACAGGGAGAGTGAGGGTGGGGCAGCAGTGGGATGACAGAGGAGGGGTGGGTAGCTGCAAACTAGGGGTGCTAGCTGCACACTCGAGCAGACTTAGATCGAACGGGTGATCTGTTTCTGGTGGCACCTTATGTTCATATTTCAATCATTTTCTGCATTTGTAGCTGAGTGATATGTCTAAGATGGTCTTTTACACTGTGAAACATGCTGTAAAACAGTAGATACTGGTAGTGCTATGATAGTGTAAGTGGTGACAGTATTTTATTCACTGCTTGTTTTTATGCAGTAGGCTTTATAATTACTTTGAATTAGCCTCACTACACTGCTTCATGTAATCTGTCCAGTGTAATTTATTATATTTTGTTTGTGCCATATAAAACCTGCTGAGAGCCTCAGTGATGTATTTATGGATATTGACACAATGTGTAGGTGATATGAGATTTTTCTAGTGAAGTCATTACTCTAGCTGCAACGAAGTGAACAAATATGTGATTTTGCACAAACTTACTGGCTCACATGCATTCTGTATAAGTTAGGCTGCTGCACCTAGTGGTAACTGAGCTATCTCAGTATTCGTAGTTAAGTTAAATATTGTATGTGTGAACCCACAAATCCTTAAATACTATGGTTCAGTTAGCATTGTGCATTCTGGTTTGTATCAAGATGCCTATGCATGCTGACAATTACCAGCCACTTGCACCACACCCCAACACACACACAATAAAAACAGGAAAAGTCGAGATCAGTTTTCTTAAAGATACAGACGTTGAGGCTGCTTAAACACACTGTGCTCTTCCCTCTAATAAATTAGTGGACCTGATCATGGGTACATTTTGGCATTAGTCCCCACATGCCTCTGAGGTAAAAAAAGAAACAAAACTACTGCATGTTGTTATGTTTGACTTGTAAAGCTTAAAGTTGTAGCAGATGACATAAAGTGCTTAAAGGAGCACTGCCAACTCCCTTAGGTCTCAAAGTGTCCCTAATTTAAAAACACATTTTATGATTGCCAACATTCTGTAAAGACTGCTGATGTAGCTGGTACAGTGGAGCCCGCTAAGTGCACACCTGGATATTGATCTTTTTGTGCGCTTAAGCTGGCTGCGATTTAACTGGAAGATAGCATTTCAGACTTTGGTGGCTTTGAAAAGAGCTTTATTAATACGGCGCACATGCAGTGCTATAGTGCAAATGCCGATATTGAAGAAACAAGAAACAACATCACTCACAACAACACTCCTTAACAGTGACAGACATTAGTGAATGTAAACAAAAAGCTTTCTTAATTTAATACATTACAGCACAGTATTTAGTAAGTTTGACTTACCACGCGCTTTGAAAAATGTAACCTTACAGTACGGCTTGCTCGGCTTACTTGTCAAATACTAGAAGCTATTTAAAAAAATCTGTCATTTTTTTTTTACATTGTTTTTCAGGGCTAGTTGCTGACAGTATGAGTCAAAATTAAACAAGTTGTTGGTGTCATTTTTTTATTTGGAGAGAACACAATTTCTTATTGACTCCATGCATTGTAGGGCTTTGGCAGAAGTCACTGGCTCCTCTTCTTGGGTACTGTTGTCTTCCTCTCCCTGGTCCATGTCCATGGCATTGGTGTCCCCAGATTTCCTGCATATCTCCTCCTCACTTACAGGTCCCACTGTGGGAACAGATTCGGCTATGGCTGTGTATTCCATAAAATCTGTGGCAGTCATACCGACTGGCAAAGGCTAATGGAGGCGGTCTCTGGTGTCCACTCGGGTTCCTGGCTCCTCAGACGATTCTGGTGACATCAGCCCTGCCTTGGGATAGCAGTTGGCTATTGTTTCCTGAGTGCCAGCATCCCACACCCAGCCCAGCATTTGAATAGCATCTAGTATTGTTAACGTTTTGCCAGGTCATTGAATCACAGTAAAGCAGTCTTAACTGATTCGCCTTTGCCAGCTCACTTCCATTTTCTCCCCCATTCTCTCCTCCTTCCCACTCAGAAAACAAGTGTTCCTGTGAGGCATAAATACAGGATACAGTAGACACATTAATCCCATATTCTTTGGCTAGTTCAGAGCTTTGCATCTGGCTCGGATAGTCTTTTCAGCAAAGCAACCTTCTGTTCCCGAGTGAGCGTAACCTTCTTTGTATGCGCTATCATGCTGGCTGATTTGGAAATGCAGCATCTCGAGGGTACTGTACTAGGGCACATTTAAATATATCATGCAGTCGGAACATTGGATAATTGTGTTGCAAGCTAATTACACTTTAAGGTGGATTAATTAAGGTGGTTTCTCAATTAAAAACAACTTTGTATGTTTTGCAGAAATGTGTATTTACAAGTGTGATGGACCTAAAATCAATAGGAAATACGGAACAAAATGTGCACTTAACCGAAATGGGCATTTATACAGTATGCAATTAACAGGTTAATTTAACATTGCAGAGATCCGTGGCACTGAGGATTGAGGCGCTGGACACCACCTCACATCATGCCCGCAACCCAGGTTTGGGAACGGACTCAGGCCGCCAGGGGTCGGCAGGGAAGGAAGGAATTGAGCATCCAGAGGACTGCTCTCCCTCCCTGGGGAGGGTTCTGGGCTTTGCGCTGCTCCTTGGTGGTCCCTGATGGAGATTGAGGGCAGCGCAAGGAACTTGCAGTGCCATGACTTGGGGAGGAGTGGCAGCGGACATCGGCACATTGTACCAGGTTATCATTGCACATCAGCTCCTGAGGGAAACCACAAGACTAAAATCCCGATGGGACAGGGAGGCAACGAGGGCTCCAGTGACCAAGCCCACATCCCAGCACAGACCATCCCTCCTCCGGTCGCCCAGGGCCTCTGCCTAGACAGACCCTCTAATCGCAGCTAGGGCCGCCCTGTGGTGGTGGGTGGGTGGGTGGGCTCCTTGGGGGTGTGGGAGGTGTGACCAGGGGCTCCTCCTGGGGGTCTGGAAAGACCTGGTGGAGTCCCGGAGGAGGGAGTTTGGGCGGGAGTAGAGGCGAGGGTCAAGTGAGCACCTCTGAGAGATGCCCTGTCTCACGGGGCACAAATAAAGTATAAAACATTCATCTAAAGATAGGAAACAAAAAATAAGGATATTGGAAAAAGTGTGCATTTAACCAGGATGTGCACTTATTTGATGTGCACTAAAATGGGCTACACTGTAGTTAGATTCTGATTAGAAAATGGGCTCTGATTGGCTGATAGCTCTGCCAAGGTGAGTGTCCATTAGACAACAGAGCCTGGGTATTAAAAGTGCCAGTCCTTCAAACCACATGAAGTCTTGCTATATTATAGACATTAGCAGTTTGATCCAACTCTAGAACTGCTTCGAGTGAAATGGTTAAAACCATTCCAAAATAGAATTTTGGCACGAGCAGCTCTATCTGTCATTTCAAACTTGAACTGTCAGATTCTTTACTCGCCTCAGTGAACAGTCGCTCCGGAGATTTCTCCTTCTGCTCGGTTCATTTCTCGGTTTAAAAGTGTTTTCTCGGCTGGATTTAACTGAATAGTTTTATTTTACCGCAAAACCGCTCGTTCAAGCTTCTATCTGTGGTAACCGTAAGTAAATGAAGGTTTTGTCTGTGTGGAACTTGTAAGTTATCGGTTCGGTTTTGAACGGATCAGTGGGTTTAAAACTCATTTAAAACTAAAAGTTACTATTTTAGAGTGCGTTCCGGTTCTTATCGGTTCTAAAAAAAGCAGATTTATTCGTTTTTTCCAATACCGATGACGATTTAGGAACCGATAAGGGTGTCTTACCTGGCACTGCCATTAAAAGGGCAAGTTTTTGTTAGGCTGGCATTATGTCTGAGAAACCCAAAAGAAAAACCGGGCCCACTGGGTTTCAACACTGTGATGTTTGTGGGGAAGTCTTTGCCAAGGCTGACCCACACACCACATGTTTATTGTCTGAGGTTTGACCACCTCCAGTCAGACTGCCAGGTATGTAAAAATTTCCCTGCAGCCACCCTGGAAAAAAGATTGGGCAGACTCAGGGGAGCGAGAGGCCAAAAGTCCGCTGACCGGATGGCCAGCCCGGTTCGTGCCAACCGAACCAGAGAAATGCCCTCTGACCAGGGCCAGACTTCCTCGGCAAAGAAAAGCTGGTTCTGAGGAACCAATTCCAGTAAAGAAAACAAGAAAATCAGCAGGTCTGGAGTCCAAAATTCCTTCTCCAACTGCTGCAGAGATAGCAAAAGCCATACAAATTGTCCAGTCACTGTCTCAGGGTCCGTCCGAACCACCACTATCTGGTAAAAGGTCAGTTCGTCCGGTCCCAGTGGTTCAGGATTATGATATTGAGGAATTTTATGAACCAGAGGAGGGGAGGAGGATTATGAACAGTATGAATGTGGCTGGAAGGTCTGGTGTGCCCATTGAACCGACATCTCCCCAGACAGACCTTTAGAATCTCCCCTATGCTGTCTGAGTCCCCATCTCATTTTATGTTTTATAAAAGTTGTTGAAACCCTCCAGCTTCCTTTAGAAGAAGCTGTGGATGAGCAAGAGGAGCCTGATTTTGTAGAAATGATGGATATTCCAGTCTAGGAGATTGTCTATTCCTTTACATAAGTCTTTTAGGAAACAAACAATTAAAATTTTAAAAGCTCCTAATTCTGTGCCTCCTGTAGATAAAAGATGGACAGAAGGTATACATTGTCAGGCCCTGATACAGAATTCCTTTCTCAGCAATGCAGTCATGTTAGTAGTTCAGGCTGCTGCCTGTGATAAAGCTAATATTCCTTGGCTTCAATCCTCCTGACAAGGATTCCAGGAAGATTGATGCCATGGCAAAAACAGTATATGGCAGCCTCTGTGGGACTCAGGCAAGCAAATTATATGGCTTATGTAGCTAGGTATCAGAAATCTAGATGGGATACTGTTATGCAATTAGCCAAGCAGGCCCATGGCCAGCTGGCTAGTGAACTAGAACAGGTGGCTGCTGATGGCATTGAAGCCTCTAAGGTTCAGTTTCATGCTGCTGTGGATGTTAATGATGTTTCTCTAGGGTCATGGCCACATCTGTAGCTTTTCGTAGGTTGGCCTGGCTCAGGTGTACTAGTTTGTCACAGGATACCCAGACTAAGGCTATGGATTTTCCTGTGGTGGAAATTCTCTGTTTGGAGAGCAGACAGAGAATTACATGAAGAAGATGGATGAATATAGGACTACTTACAAGGTGCCCAGGCTAAGGAGGCGGCAAGCCACTCCTCAAAGGCATGCCCCCAGGGTAGGGGAGGCCTTTTCACAGGCCTTTCTACCAGACTCAGGCCTCCTCTGCCTATGCTCAGAGGGGCTTCTTCAGAGGCAGGGGCAGACGAGGGGTGGGCAGACCTGCTCCCACCCCCAGCCTAAAGCTCCTGCTAGAACAGGCACCCTGATGGGGTGCCCAGGGTCGATTCTCCTGTACCAGTGGGGGCAGGCTGGCTTACTTCAGTCAGAATTGGGCTTCTTTAACCTCAGACAAGTGGGTTCTGAAGTAGTAAGCTAGGGTCTGGTTCTCAGCTTAAAAAGTTTCCCAAGTTGAGAAGCAGACTTTTTCTACCTGCAAGTGCTTCAGAGGCGGCTCGCTCTGGAAACAGAGGTCTCATCCTGTTAGCTCTCAGAGCAGTAGAAAGGGTTCCTCCCTGCATCAGGGCAGGGGTCTGTATTCCAGATACTTCCTTACCCCAAAAGACAGGAGAATGGCCATTTTAGATCTCAGATATCTGAACAAGCATCTTTTGAAACCAAAATTCAAAATGGTAACTCTGGCAATGATTTTACTTCTTCCCTAAGGCCAGGGGACTGGCTAGCCTCCTGACCTCAAGGATGCCTATTTCCATGTCCTAATCAGAAGATCCCATTGAAAGTACCTCAGATTCGAACTGCCCTCAGGTCATTACCAGTTCAGAGCAATGCCCTTGACCTTACCTCTGCTCCAAGGGTATTCACAAAGTGTCTAGCAGTGGCAGTGGCCCACTTAAGGAGGCAGAGGATTGCTGTTTTTCTCTATCTAGACGACTGGCTCATTGTAGGCCAGTCCCAGAACAGGTAAAATCTCACCTGCAGGTCACCCAGCAGCTTCTCACCTCCTGGGTTTTTGACTAAACCTGCCAAAGTCGGTTCTGGAACCAGTCCAGGTACTCACCTTTATAGGGGCAGAATTGGACACAAAGCTAGCCAGAGCCTTTCTTCCCTTAGAAAGGGTAAGGAATTTAGTGGCTCTGGCCTCCTCCTTCACTCTGCAGGTCTCTCGACCAGCAAGACACTTTCTGCAGCTCCTGGGGCACATGGCTGCATCCACAGCTGTTGTGCAGGAGCCAGATTTCAGATGAGAGACATTCAGTTTCACTTGAGAACCTTTTGGTCTCAGAGAAGAGACCCCTTTCCAAGTTGGTCCCAGTGACTCGAACCTTGATCCTAGCTCCAGTGGTGGCAGGATCAGAGCAATTTAAGAGCGGGGTCCCTTCATTTCCCTCTCTCACGACTTGACTCACTACAGTTGCTTCCCTCTGGGTTGGGGAGCCCACATGCGCACCTTCCACTCAGGAGTTTGGTCCCCAGGA
Organism: Neoceratodus forsteri; assembly: GCA_016271365.2. Classification (NCBI taxonomy): domain Eukaryota; kingdom Metazoa; phylum Chordata; order Ceratodontiformes; family Ceratodontidae; genus Neoceratodus; species Neoceratodus forsteri. The sequence continues at coordinate 436,788,797 of CM057454.1, forward strand.
ATCTCTGCTCCACATCAATTTGCTGGAACTCAGAGCTGTCTTTTAGCTCTTCAAGCTTTTTCTGCATCTGTCCACAACAAGGTGATACAAGTCAGAACAGACAACACCACAACAATGTGGTACATCAACAAGGGGGCACTCGGTCTTGGCCTTGTGCACCGAGGCAATGAAGTTGTGGTCTCTGGCCTATTCCCTGAACACTTCCTCACAGCAGTTCATCTTCCAGGGAAGGACAATGTCCTAGCGGATGCCCTCAGCAGGATTTCCCAGGGCCATCACGAATGGTCCCTGGATCCTCAAGTGCTGGGGATAGTTTTGCCAGGTGGGCATCCCTCAGATAGATCTTTTTGCAGCCCCAGACAATCACAGACTTCCTCTGTTCTGTTGCAGGCCTCCAGTGCTGGGCTCAGTTCCCTGGATGCCCTTCTTCTGGATTGGGAGGAAGTTCCTCTATGCTTCCCTCCCTTTCCTCTCCTATTCAAAGTACTAGTCAAAATCAGATCTCAGCCTTGCAGGGTGATTCTGATTGCCCCGGATTGGGCCAGGCAGCCCTGGTACCACTCCTTCTGTCTCTGACAGTCCATCTTCCCTGGCCTCCCCAGGAATCACAATCTGTTGACTTGTGCCCAGGGAAGGGTTTGGTATCCGGACCTCAAATCCCTCAACCTCAAGGCCTGGCTCTTGAGGAGTTAGAGTTTGCTGATTTACACCTCTCAGGGTGTTCTTGAGATCCTAAAGGCTTCCAGAAAGCCTTCCACTAGGCTACTTATAGTTCTAAATGGAAAAGGTTTTCCATTTGGTGTGCTGGAAAAATATTTCCCAGAATCTGCTGAATTGCCCATTTTGTTAGATTACATGGTACATCTTAATTCCTTGTTCTCAGACCAGCTACCCTGAGAGTTCATTTGCAGCTGTGTCTTCTTTTGTGTCAGCAGGAAAGTCATCCCCTCTTTCCTCTCATCCTGTGTTTTCCAAGTTTTTAAGGGATTACTCCATACTAATCCTCCTCTGCGAACCGCCCTTGCTTGGACCTTAATGTTTGCATTGCCCAGTTAATGCAATCCCTTTGAACCTCCTGTCTTCTGCAGAGCTTAAGTACTCAACTTGGAAAACTGTTTTTCTAGTGGCTATCACTTCTGCCAGACGATAAGTGAATTGCAAGCCTTGTCAGTGGAGACTGACTTTATTTCTTTCCACAGGGATAAGGTAGTCCTTAGGACTAATAGGAAGTTTTGCCTAAGGTGGTTTCAGATTTCCATCTTAATCAATCTATCTCCCTTCCAGTATTTTTCACTGATCACCCTCTTCGGGTGAGAGGAGGTTGCACAGCCTGGATGTTAAGAGAGCTCTTAGTTATTATATAGAGCGTGCACTAAAGGTCACAGGTTCAATCCTCCAACTTTTCCTTACCTATGGTGAAGTTGGGAAAGGCAAAGCTGCCACTAAGAGATCAGTAGCCAGGTGGATTGCCTCTTGTATCCAATTTTGTTATCAGAAGTGGGCAGAGCCCCCGGTTTGTGGGCTCATTCTACCAGGGGTACAGCCTGCCTCTAGCTGCTGCCAGAGATATCCCTTTATTAGAGATTTGCCAGGCTGCTACTTGAAAACGGTACACACTTTACAAGCATTACTCCCTGGATGTCCAGGCCAGGAGAGATGCTCGGTTTGGCACAGCTGTTCTTCAGAGCCTATTCCCTAAGTAGGTTCTGCCCTCCTCCATAGAGGTACTGCTGTGTATTCTGCTAATGTCTATAATATAGCAAGACTTCATGGTTTGAAGAAAATTACTCACCTTAGTAATGTTTCTTCTAATGGAGTCTTGCTATATTATAGACCTCCCAACCTGCCCCCTCTCAGAACCTCTATTTGGTGGGGTGCGGCAACTTAGTGTGGGCACTACTTATGTCCTGTTAGCATTTTGTCCCCTTTGGGACTTTGGGGTGTGTATGTGTACGTGTGTGTGCTTTATTATACTTATGTTCCATTTTCATATTATTAGAATGGTGTTAGTATTTCTGGTCCCCTGACTTGAGTCTTGGGTGTTGGGACCATCAATGGTTGTTATTATTTAGGTAGCCATTTGGCTAGTGTAGGTTACAGCTTCCACACAGACCTTAGTGAGTTTGGCTCAAAGATCTGACAGTTCAAATTTGAAATGACACAGATAGAGCTGCTCTCGTGCCAAAATTCTATTTTGGAATGGTTTTAACCATTTACTCCGGAGCAGTTCTAGAGCTGGATCAAACTGCTAATGTCTATAATATAGCAAGACTCCATTAGAAGAAACAACATTACTAAGGTGAGTAATTTTTCTTACTGACCTCATTACCGCCAGTACCAGTGGGCACAGAAAAATTAAATTAGAGTTGCCATTATATTTGGTCTTGGTAACTGAGATTCACTACAAGTTAAAGCAGCAGTCTACCCCCCACCACCACCACACACACACTATATATGCAAACTGTCAGTAACATAAAATCATACTCAATAAATTAAAATACAAGGTTTTCAGCCACAGAGCTGTGATGTAATGGGACACAGCAACTTGTGGCTCCCTGTTCCTCAAAGCCGCCCACTGCTAATAAAAACAAGCCGCCATAGCCCTGTGTCCGGCAAGTGAAAGTTAAGAAACTCCACCGCCGCCTTCGGGCCCCATTCTCCTGATCTCTGAAAAGTAAACATTCCCTGAATGCTGAAGAGCAAAAAGGAAAGAAGCTTCAGTGGAGTTTGCTGCCATGTATCCAGGAGTCCCCGTCCAGTAATCCGACCCATACTTTTAGCAGTCACACCTGCTCAGTTCCGGCCCATGGTCATTTTGTTAAAGACAAAGAACTCAGTGCTGCAAGCACTGAGGCAGTGGTTGCCCTAAGGGCACTGGTGGGAAGCCAAAGTTTCAAAGAAATACAAAATCACACATGTCCCCATAATGCAAAACACCATAGGCTGTATATGCAAATCGCCACAAAATATTATGCTGATTCAACTTTAAGCAAAATGCACGGCAATTAAAGATCTCACACAGTCTGTGAAGGGTGCTAACAGAAGACACATACACGTGTTTCTGCTCCCCTACCAGGACTAATCAGTGTGCCTCCTCTGTGTGACACCCCAGTGGGTGGGGATATGTGTCATTTTGTTAGTCTATCTCCTCCCCAAATGAAAAACATACCTATTGTGGGACAAATCAGAGTCCTTCCTCCCGTGCTGTGTTATACATCCTCGAGCAGTCACTAAACTCCATTAGTTTAAGTTATAAGGGACTGCAGGTGGTCAGCATACCTCACAGTAGAAAACTGCCCCATAACGAGAACCTCAGGGCCAACAATGTCCATTCTTCCTGTGCAGCACACTCATTATTCGGCTACACACACACACAGCTTGACCTCATGCTGGTGCCTCCAAATAGTGACAACGTTTTTCTGCCCAATTCTCCAGATGGTCCTGCACAGTCCCCTAGCTGACAAGTGGTCAATACAAAGCAAAAGCATGTAAATCTACCTGCTTTATGCAGTCTTAGTTTTACCTCCCAGCTTGGTTGACATCCCTCCATGCAAATGCACGGATCATCCATCCCTCATCAGCTCCACAGTGTTGCCATTACTGTTTTATTCCTGCTCAGTACTCCAGCTGAAAAAACGGAATACACAAGGCAGGGCAGAAAAGCACAGAAATGTACCTGTTTTTGCAGGGGTTTATTTACTTTTAACTACAGAGTCACAAGCAGAACAAAACTCCACAGCTAGAAAAACACACACAATTCTACTGCAGGAGGAGGAACTATTTTATTGCAAAATAAATGAAACTCTAAAGAATTTTAACATTTAAACATAATTTTTTTCTAAAATGCATCATCAGTGGCCCATTTTAAGTGCAGTATTACCACTCCAGGATGAGACAGTATTGAGCAATAAGGCCCTCCGCCTGTGGCGTCGGGCCTCATAATGCCCTGGGTGGTCCAGTATTGCCCATCACCGCACACCCTGTTGGATATTATTGCTTGCTTTTTTCTTTGAAAAGTGAAAAATAGTCTACCCACCATACTGTGTTACCACACAAAAACAGGTTTGTTTACATTCCTTTATCAGCTCCAAGTGCATCTTTCCTGGACTTGGGAGCACCCACAACACAGTATAGCCACTCACTATGCAGTGGAGTTTAGGAGGCTACTACCTCATGAGTGACTGCACTGCTAGGCGTGTTTCTAATGCTCAGGAAATATTCAGTAAGAATAAATTCAGGATTTGAAACAAAACAAAGTTGTTTATTAATATACATTAGCATGCATTTCCGCTCTACTAAACAAGGAGACAGACAAAACAAACAGCAACATCAATGAATTTTAGAGAAGGTAAGCCATCATAAAATGTAGGTTTTTAACTAGAAATATTGAGATGAAAAACAGGTTGACAGTGTCCCTTAAAGACTGCCTTTTATATAAGGAACATATGCAGTTAATCAGACCTGTGTTGCAGCAATTGTGGTTAAATCAGTTCTTAAATGCATTATTCATCATGAAGAGATGAAAACACCTCATCCCGTTGCAGTATAAGGGATCCCTTCAACAATTATCATGCAGTATCCTATGTCTGCGGAGTAGGCTTCAGCAGCCCCAACTTTGGAGGCAGGGGCATGGGACTCTAGGGTGTAACACAGCATAGCAGCCCTGACTTTGGAGACAGGAACAGGGGGCACCAATGTGTCATGGCCATGACTGTTGGGGTGAGGACAGAGGGCAGCAGGTGCAGCAGCCCCAACTGTTTGGGTAGGAGATAGACATGGCATCAGGGTACAGAAGTCCAAAATGAGGGACAGGGTGCAACAGCCATGCCTGTTTGGGACAAGAGATGTGGGCAGCAGGGTGTAGCAAAGGGTCTGACTCTGGTAACAGTGGGCAGGAAGGTGCAACTGCCTCAACTGTGGAGCACACCTGAGGTGCAGCAAATGCCTGACTCTCTGTGGCAAGTGGCAGCATGGTGCAGCAGCCCTAACTGCAGAGGCATGGGGCTCTAGGGCACAGCAGGCTGTAGGAACCCCAACTGTGTAGACAGCAGGCAGCAGCCCTGGCTATGGTGACAGGGGACAGAGGACAGCATGGTGCAGAAGCCTCAACTGTGTGGATGGACACAAGAGGGCAACAGGGTGCAGCAGCCCTGACTCTAGAGATGGGAGTGCATGGTGCAGCAGCCCTGCCCATTTGGGGCAATGGAAGTGGGAAGCAGGGTGCAGCAAGCCCCACCTCAGGTGATCTAGGGTAGGTAGCATGGCAGCTGGCCTCACTGTGGAGGCAGAGGGACCTCGACCTAGGGCTTAGCAGAGCACAGCAGCACTGACTGTGGAGACAAGAACAGAGTGTAACAGGTGCAGCATCCTGGACTGTGGGGTGGGGAAAAGAGGTCAGCAGGGTGCAGCAACCTCAACTGTTTGGGAGGGAGCAACAGGGTTTAGCAACCCTGATTCTTTAGGCAGGGAATACAGGTAGCAGGGTGCACAATCCCTGATTGTGTGGGAGAAGACAGTGAGTAGCAGAGTGCAGCAGTCTCTAATATGGAGCAGAAGGCAGGCGGCTTGTGTGGCAGGGGACATGTGCATCAGGATGCCATACAGTGTTTCTATTTCTACACATGCATGATGTATTTTCACACAGAAACCACCTATGAACTGACATTTGTGAGTTCAGACAGTACATGTGCTTGAAATAGTAGTGTGTGACAGGCACTTGTTTGTCAATCTGACATGAAAATAAGTTCTTACATGAATGTATTCATGAAGGCTACATCTAAGACAAACTATTTCTATGAATGAATAAAATTTAGATTTATTTTATATTCATTAAACAAACCTGTGTCATATAGTTAGAAAAATCAGAGTTTTGATGAGGAAGAATGGAGAGCTGTGATACAGACAAGCTGATCTCTCACAGAGAAAGATTTCCACTACAATTCAGCACTGAAACTAAAATTATCAGCTTTTATAAGAAGAGATGAAGATTTTAAGTTACTCTAACACAAACCACAGACTGAGTTTATAAGAAACCTGTTGAGCAAACCATTAACTCTACAGCCTGTAATGATTGGGAATCTGAAGCAGCACACTACAGTACTCCACAATGATGTCATTGCTCTCCAAGCCTGACAGAGAGACAGAAATAACTCCACTGTTCTCAGCCATTGTAGAGCAAGTTAACAAATGCTGATTTAAAAAACACAGAACCAAATGGCATGAAATTTTCAGGAAACTCTAATTGTGACACAGGAACTTGAATTCAAGATTTAATAACAATATGAAAAACCTTTGCACATGATCTTTAATTGTATGCAGCTGAAGTGTCAAGCTCTTTGACACTTGCCTCCTGGTTGTAAAGGTTTTACTATCACATCCAGTCCTGCATTTTGAGAAAAAAGCTACTCTTGAGTCATTCCATAGATCATCCTTGGCTGAGCTTTCTTCTGATCTCTACTGTATAATGTTTCACACAACAGTCTCTCCTAAAAGTGGTGTCACAATATTAAAAACAACAACGTTATGAGCCTAAATTGAATTTTGCAAACACAGGCTTGTAGCTTTGGTAATTTTCACTATTTTTACCACAAATTTACAACTTAGCTATATCTTTACAGCACATCATGAATGTGGCAGCTGCCATTTTTAAAGTGTGCCCAAACAGTTTTTTACATCTTAATAGGTGATTTCATGGTCCTGCATGAATCACCTTTCAGGCAGGGGTTGAAAATTTTCTGCCCTTGTTCATCATGAGGCAGGGTCATAAGAAGGCTATTTCTAAATTTGGTGTAAAAATATATATTAAAAAGTTATGAGGCTATGTTGAATTTTGCAAATGCAGGCTTGTAAGTTTGGTAGTATGCAATAGTTTTACCCAAAATTTTCAACATAGCCATTTATTTACAGCACCTCATAAATGTGACAGCTGTCATTTTTCAACTCCTTCCCAAAATGTATTTTTTGGCCCAAAAGTTGATTTCACAGCCCATGTAAAAATCACCTTTAGACCAGGAGCTGAACATTTTCTTTGCCCTTCTTTATGAGGCTGGGTCATAACAAGACCATGTTGAAAATTTGGTGTAGATATATTACAAAGCAACAAATGTATGCACCTATGTTACATTTTGTGAATGCAGGCTCATAAATTTGGTAATTTTCAATGTGTTTACTCCAGATTCATCGCCTGCAGCCCTATCAGCTTTGGCCAGAGTTTAACTGTGACAGCACTGCATATCAGAAAACTAGTCATGTTAAATAGCCCCATTTGCTTTATATGCAGTAGAGAACTTGCATTGACGCCTGTCAGTAGAATCACCTGGTTTAGAAAGGTTCCTGATTGTAAAGTATATTACTGTAAATGAAAAGTTATTGGACAAAGTCTACAAACTCTGCTGATCTGCATGCTTTAACAGTGGTCTTGCTTTATTGGGCAGAAGAGTTGATGTACTGCACTGTATTGCATGCTTTAATTGTAGCAATACAGTTTGTCTCCATTTATCTGCCATGGGACACCAGTAAGGGGAAAACATGATTCTGCTTCTGAGGTAGTACTATAGTATGAACTGTTCTGCAGAGACCCATAACTCTTTAAAATGGTGGCATATCATATACTTTTACTGTCAATATGGAGCCCATCTTGCTGACTGCCCTTGATTAAACTAAGCTTCCATGCTCTCCAGCTACAGTGCTTCACAGCACAGTGACTTAGGTCCATCACTTGCTTCTTTTAAATGTTTCAATTTTCATCCCAACTTAATATTAGTGCAAACTGTAAGGAAAGCCAATGTTGGACCATTGACTGCTCGCTTAAAAATCGATGGCAAGCTTTACCTGGACACTGTTGCTATTTTTGTATCGTAGATTTGGTACATCATACTGGTGCTTTTAATGCATAATTATTTGCCAGCAGTTGGAGTTTTTGAGTGGATTGCCTGGAGAACTGCTGGAGCTGAGACACTTTGGAGGTAGCTATTTGGGAGACGCCTGCTCAATAATCTTTGAAATGGCTGGGATTGCTCAATTGGAGTCGAAGAGTACCTGGTTGACAGAGGAGCAACCCAGAGTGGAAGGAGCAGTGAGTCTGATGGGATTATTGGGCTGCTTTTCATGGACTATGCAGAAGCTGAGCCATTTTAATGGAGAAGGATCAGCTACCATCTGGTGGACTGGCCCAGAGCCTGGAGTTGAGACTGTGATCCTGAAGCTGGGTTCTTTTTGAAGACTTGCGGCTTAGGGATACTGAGGCTTAATAAAGGGACGAATGTGGGTAGAGGTGACAGTGAAAAGCAGGATACTGAATGAATATTTTTGCTCAGTATTCACAAAGGAAGAGAAGGGGAGGTACCTAAACAAAACAAGAGAAACACTCTGAAGACGGGGTTGATACCAGTCCATTTACAGAAGAAAGGGTTCTGAAAGAACTAATAAAATTGAAGGTGGACAAAGCAATGGGGCCTGATGGGATTCACCCAAGAATTCTAAAAGAACTAAGGGTAGAACTAGTGACACCGCTGACTACCTCTTTAACAAATCATGGGAAGATGGGGTGGCACCCGAGGACTGGAGGAGGGCAGATGTGATTCCTCTCACAAAAGTGGAGCAGGACAGAGGCAGGAAACTACAGACCAGTTAGTTTGACCTCAGTGGTAGGGAAATGATGGAATCACTTCTGAAGGAAAGAGTTGTTTGAGTACCTAGAGGCCAGTGGACACAGGACCCAAGGCAGCATGGATTCACGATGGAAGGTCGTGTCAGGCGATCTAATAGATTTCTTTGACTGGGTGACCAAAGTAGTAGACCAGGGAGGGGCTGTGGACATGGCCTACCTAGATTTTAGCAAGGCATTTGATACAGTCCCACACAAGATTAATACACAAGTTAGCCAGCCTTGGGTGGGTCCCAAGGTGGTAGCCTGGATAAAAATTGGCTAGACAACAGGCGCAAAGGGTAGTAGTAAATGGAGTACACAGTGAAGAGCGGAGGTTACTATGAGAGGTACCGAGGAGTTCAATACTGGGACCGGTCCTTTTAAAGTCTTTATAAGTGACGTTGCAGAGGAACTGAAGGAAAAGTATGTCTCTTTGCAGATGACGCAAAGATCTGCAACAGGGTTGATACACAAGATGGAGTGGAAAGGATGAGAAGGACTTGGCAAGGTTGGAGGAATGGTCAAATGTATGGCAGCTCAGATCCAATGCAAAGAAGTGCAAGGTAATGCACATGGAAACAAAACCCAGGGAAGTGTACACAATGGGGGTAAGATACTGACAGCAGTAAAATGGAAAGGGACCTGGGGGTAATTATATCAGATGACCTAAAGGTGGGCAAGCAATGTGAGAAGGCAGTAAGGAAGGCTGGGGGATACTAGGATGCATAGGAAGAGGCATCATAGTAGAAAACAGGAAGTTGTTATCCTCTATACAGACAGTTGGTGAGACCCCATCTGAGTACTGTGTGCAGTTCTGGAGACCCCATCTCCACAAAGACATAGACAGAGTGGAGGCTGTCCAGAGGAGGGCAACAAAATGGTTCAGGGTCTGCACCAGAAGACATACGAGGAAAGACTAAAGGAGCTTAATATGTATACCCTTGAGGAAAGAAGGAGAGAGGGGACATGATAGAAACTTTCAGGTACCTCAAGGAATCAACAAAGTCCAAGAGGGTAGCATATTTCAGAAAAAGAGATGTGCAAGAACAAGGGGCACAATTTGAAGATAGAGGGGGACAGCTCAGAGGTAATGTGAGGAAGTATTTTTACAGAGAGGGTTGTGAATGCATGGAACAGCTCTCTGAGGAGGTTGTGGAGTCAAGAACAGTGGGGAATTCAAGAATGCATGGGACAGACATAAGGCAGTCCTAGTGGGGGTAGGAGGAAGTAAGCTGTTGGTTAACTAGGATCTGCAGCTTATCTGTTAGGTAGAAAAATGGGCAGACTAGATGGGCCAAGTGGTCCTTATCTGCCGTCAAATTCTATGTTTCTATGTTAGTGGCTTTCGCTTTTAGACTGCTGCATCCTCGGTGCCGTTTTTCCAGAAGCGAGTGAGCCTGTGAAAATTCTGGTCTGAACACAGGTGGTGCATCTCTGGGGACGACCCGGGGTGAGTTTCTTCAATCCTGGCCTGAACCCAGGGTGGTTTACTGGGGCAGTTAACTGCAATGGGAGATTGGGGTGGTACTGTCAGAGGACAGGCCCCAGTGTGCCTGTGGTTTCTGGCTTTATGAAGGGCAGGCTGGAGAGACGCCTGTCGGATCCAGTCGCTGGTCGACTTCCTCAGTGGCATCTTGGGGGACGCACTGGAGGAGAATCTCTTTGGCTGGTGGCTTGAGCTACCTTTAAATGGTTGGGATTAATTTCTGATGATTTTAGCTGCAGCAAAAGTCTGTTTTATCAACTTGGAACTTATGGATCTTGTCTGAACACTACCCAGGTCAAATTGTTCTTTTTCTTTTCCTCTTGCACATTTCAGTGAAGCAGTGAGAGTGCTCGTTTTGTTCCAAGATCAAATTGTGCGGCTGTTTACTTTGCCTGTGTGAGAGATAGGCTTGAGACTAACACCTCAGGGGTGAAAGCTCTGAGGTTTTTTTTTTTTTTTCATTACTCTCAGTTTTCAGTGGTGTACAGGTGGAAGGAAACTGAAACTTTGTGTTTAAACTGTTATTAATTCTTTCGGAGGAGCTAAAATCTGCCCAGACTGCTTAAGATTCTCTCTTGTTGAAATCGGGAGTGGGGCTGTTGTTTAAGACATTTTAGTGGTTTGATAGTATTAATCAAATTGGTTGATTAATAGCTGTTTTAAATATTTGGTAGCGTGTGTGTTGGGACCGGGCTTCTGTGAGCAGGCGCTACTCCCCTCTAGGCTGAGGGACCTGCGCCCCTTCGAAAGCCCCTCGTTGTTACCAGGGTATATAGGCATTGTCATGCCTTAGGGATTACACGGAGGAGGCGGAGGGGAGGGGTTCCTCGGCTATGAGGAGGGAGTGTAGTGCCTGAATTAGGGTGGTGGGGTCAGAGAGACGCCCTGGGGGCTAAAATGGGTCCAGGATAGGGGGTGCATGCCTGGTTCCCATACCCAAGGGTTCCACTGAGAGTGGGCAAGTGGCCCGCCTCCAGGCCTCTCATCCAACCCGTGCGGTGTTATGCAATGCCAGGTCTATAAAAACAAGACAGCAATTATTGCTGATCTTGTTGAGTCATCTGACCTAGCTTGCATTACTGAGACCTGGCTGGACAAGAATGCTGGTCCATATTGGAGTCAGCAGTTCCAGCCGGAAACTCAGTAATACATCGCCCGAGGTTGGATCAAGGGGCGGGGGCGCTATTTGTTTTAAATCGGAATTGGGCCTTGTGGAGGTTCCAGTGGTGTCCCCTAGATCCTTTGAGTGTATCGTGGGTAGCAGAATCTTACCTCGTCTACCATCCACCCGGTGATGAGCGTTTTCTGCAGGAAGTTGCAGACTTCATTGTCGACCTGGTGTTGGAGCCCTCCAGGTGGTTGGTTCTGGGGACTTCAGTGCCTGTGTCGATGATGAATTCTAGCATTTTGTCAAAACTTCCTCCAATTGATGATTTAGTTGGGCTTCACACAGGTTGTTACCGCTGCCACCCATATCCAGGGTCACTCTTTGGACCTGGTGTTCACCCTGGGGATGGAGATCACGGAACTGGTGGTGGAACCAGTTGAGTGGTCTGACCATCACTCCATTAGGTTCAGTTTCACGACCCCTTTGTGAAACCTACCTCTTTGGAGATGGTCCGTACCGCCTTTGAGGGAGTTACCCTGAGGGTCTGATGGCGGTGCTGGACCTATCGAGTTGGCCTATGGAGTGCATGGAACCAGATGCCTTAGTAGTGCACTATAATAATATGGTGCTGAGGGCACTGGATTCCATAGCACCTGTCCGTGTTGCCCCTCTCCCTTGCCTCGGTCCCCTTGGTTTGATGGGATACTGAGTGAGTCGAGGAGAGTGGGGCAAGATTGAACGCTGTTGGCGGAAATCCGGCCTGGAAGGTGACAGGTTTAGACTGATGGCCCATTACGTGGACTATCAATCAGAAATCTCCTTAAGAACACAGAGTTCCTGTCCAGGGAGATAGCCGATTAATAAATCGACCAGCCCAGCTCTTCTGGACCGTGGACAGACTGTGCAATCCAGCCTGTCTGCGAGTCGGAGGCTTTTTCACAAATACAGTGTGATGAGTTTGCTCCGTTTTTTGAGGATAAGGTGTCATCGATCAGGGTGGAGATCCGCAGTACATGTTCCAGTGGCGTTGCAGGGATCGATGTGGGGTTACAGGCCCTCGGTCTACCTGGGCAGATTTTGACCAGCCAGTGATCATAGATATCATGAAGACTGTCCAGGGCTTGCGACCGACTTGCTGTAGTTTGAATCCTGGTCCTCTGGCGCCTCCTTAGAGGTGCATGGATGTGATCGGACCAGTCCTTGCTGAGATAGTCTAGTGCTCTTTGGACCAAGGGTGTTTCCGGAGGCCTTAAAAGAGACTGTCGTTACACCCTTTTGAAGAAATCTTCCCTTAACCCAGACTGTCTCACTAACTACAGACCAATCTCTAACCTGCCCTTTTGGGCAAGGTTATTGAGAAAGGTAGTCGCGTTGCAGCTCGATGACTTTCTTACCACCCATGAGGTCTATGATCCTCTCAGTCGGTTTCAGGAAGAGGCATAGTACCAAGATGGCGCTGGTCTGGGTACTTAATAGTCTCTCTAATAGCGAAGATTGGAAGAGCCGTTAGTTTTGGTCCTCCTTGATCTCTGCAGCGTTTGATACCGTGGACCATGGGATGTTGCTAGATCGCCTGCGGTTATTCTGTGGACTGTCGAGGACAGTCCTCAGATGGTTCCACTCTTTCCTCACAGGCAGAAGTCAGAGGGTAGTTTCAGGAATTTGTTCCTCTGCTCCATTTGCACTGTCCTGTGGGGTGCCGCAAAGCTCTGTGCTTTCCCCATGTTGTTTACGGTGTATATGCTGCCGTGGGAGACATTATAAAGCATTATGGGCTGAGTTTTCACTGCTATGCAGATGATACTCAGCTCTATATGTCCTTTGTACCCGAACAGAATGACGCATTATCGGTCTTTAATAACTGCCTCGCTGAGATCCAGGACTGGATGAGTGCTAACTGGTTGAAACTGAATCCAGATAAGACTGAGGTGTTGGTTGTGGACCGGGTCATCGTGCATGAAGTTGACTCCTGGGTCTCCCTCTGGCCTTGTACTAGAGGGTAAACAGTTGAGACCTTCTGAACAGGTGCGGAATCTGGGCATAATTCTTGACAGCTGAGCTGACACTGAAGGCACAGGTGTCAACCGCTGTCAAGTCTTCCTTTACCATCTAAGGAATATCGCTAGATAAAACGCCTTGTTCCACACGATGACCTTCCTGTGCTGGTCCACGCTTTTGTTTCCTCGCGTCTTAATTGCTGTAATGCTCTATATCTAGGGTTGCCAGGTGGATCTCCATCGCCTGCAGCTGGTGCAGAATGCTGCAGCCAGGTTGTTGACTGGGTTACAAAAACTTGCCACATCACACCTGTGCTGCGCGAACTTCACTGGCTGCCGGTGTGTGGAGAATCACTTTCAAGGTCGTGTTGCTGACCTGTAAGACCCTACAGTCAGGGACGGAGCTACTTACAAGGTCTCCTTCTATCTTACCGCCCTCTTGCCCTCCGCTCCGCTGGCAGGGATTGTTAGAGATTCCAGGGTTCGTCTTCAGTCGCCTGGAGTCAGAGCTTTTTCTTTTATGGCCCCAACCCTGTGGAATTCTCACTCGCCAGATTAGAGAGTATCTGTCCACGGGGTCATTTAAGGCATCTCTGAAAAGTTATCTGTTTGAATTAGCATTTGAATAGGTTTACTGCTGCTTTTATTGTTTTATGCTGTTATTTATTATGTTTGATGTTATTTTGATATGTAATTGCGCTTTGATATGTAGAAAGGCGCATTATAAATAAATTTTGATTTGATTATAACAGCTGAGGTCTGTCTTTCTAGGAAAAGCAGGATTCTGAGCATAGAGACAAACTTGGAGAAAGAGAAGACACAATTCCACCAGACTATAGGTTCATCGAAGAAGCCAAGGTAGGCAAAATATTCCTATCTTTTTCAGTGTAGCTTTTGTGCGTGTATAACTAAGGCTTGGCTATGTTTACAGTAAAAACTTTTTCTTTTTAGGGCAAGGTCAGCCACAAAAACCAGTAGCCATGGATGACAGAAAAGGAAAAGACCCAGTAAAGGTCAGTTACAACACTTAGACATCTTATGCATTTGTACTGTTCTTACCAGGCATGCCCTATTTAATAATCAGTGCATGCCCTGTATTCACTAGTGGGACAGACAGTTCGGGTTGTATCGTCCCAGCTTCAAATCCAACTCCTCAGTTGAATAAACAGATCTTCCAAGTGTCAATCTGCACCCTTCATCACTGTCAAGTGTCCAGCGGTACAGCACCCCACAGGAGCTTTTTGGCGTATTCGTGGCGCTCATGGGTTGGCCAGTAACGACTATCGGCCCTCCTCCGCCCAATTCTGCTTCTCCCACCATCAAGATAGCACCTCGCCTGCAGCAGAGAATTTCTACTGCATGGCATACTTTGCAGCCTGGTTTTTGTGCTGACTGCGGACTTGGTCGCCGCATTCAACGCTGTGTTATGACTTTGATTTTGCCCAGTTTCACATTTCGGTACTCTATGCCATTTACATAAGGATTCGGTAAGACCTTTCATTTTATTTTCTAAGTGGCACCGTGTCTTTACTGTTTTGTTATTTTGTTACCACGCATCATGCCTGGTTAAGGTACAAGAGACATTCTTTTTTTTTTTTTTTTTTTATAATATATTTATTGATTTTGTAAGCATACTCACAAATCGATGCTTTACATAGAAGGATGACATTACAGTTCAGAGGTCGACATTTACAGAGATACACAGAATGAAAAGCATCCTCCTCATTTGGTACATCAAGGGAAATACAACATTGAAACATGTTCCTATAAGAAAAGTTAATCCCAAGGCATGCAGCTTAAATGGAAGAGTCCACAAGCACCACCTTGTCAGACTATTTCCAAAATCTGATGGTGCTCATAATTTCAAACATAAGATTATAACCAGAGCTCCAAAAGGCATAACAAGCAACCCCACTATAGATATGAGGAGTTAAAATAACCCACCTACATCCACAGTATACTCCCCTTTATTATACAGTCATTGTAGTTTTAACAGACACTACAACCTGAGAAAACAAGAGAAGTGGGATAAAATTGATAACAAGTAATACAAGTTACAGTATATGCAATGAAAGTCCCGTTCTTATGCTCTGTGCTTTGGAGGCTGGGCAGTGTGTCAAAACAAATATTTTCACTGTACGGGCATATCGCATCCAGATACTGTAACCAATTTAAACTGTAGACTAAGCCAGAAAGTCTTCAACAGTTAAAGTTCGGCAGTCCATACAATCCAACAATGTATCTAAATAACAAAGGCCCATGCGCCTGCACCCCTGTACTCACTGTTCATCTAGGCCACAACCAAATCTCACTCTCCCTCAGAAGAAATGTCTTCCTCTCCAACTGCCTGCTTCTTTTCCTGCTCCAGCAATTGAAGAAACTTGCTAATGTCCTCAGGCTCATTAAACTGGTAGGATTTAGCTTCCACTGCAGTCGCAACGTGCAGGAATAGCAGTTGATGTGCGATGTTAAGTTGTCTAAGGCGGCACGAATCCCATCAAAGGCTTTCTGTCGCTGTCTGGTGGCATAGGACAAATCCAGGAAAATACTCAGGTTATCAGTCCCGTATTTTAGTGCTGTCCAACATCGGGCAATGCTGAGAACTCTGTCCTGATCCCCAACATTTTGGCACACCACAGGGATAGTTCTCGAGGCTCAGATGTGGGCAATGATCTGCATGGAGATCCGATAGGCACGCTCTATGGCTGTCGGGGCCTCATCCAAACTCAGGATAGAGGGCAGGAGAAAGCGGATAAAGGTTAAGCAGTCGTCCCCCTCAGCCTGCTCAAAGTCCCAATATCCAGAGATTTCTCTCACAGGCCTGGTTCTCAATGGCCTCAAAGCTAAGTAGCCCATTCTCTTTTATTAATTTTGTTGTTGCATCACAGGCCCGCAATACAGAACCCCCATTCCGTTGAACAGAATGCTCACATGTCTCCATCCTGGTGTCAAGTGCAGAAACCCAAGGCATCAGGGAATCAAGCTTTTATCAATATCCCAGACTGAGTGCACCAACTGATTCAAAGTTGCATGTATGCTGAGTAGGAAACCCCCCCTCACTGTTCTGCACTCGATGGCCTGGCTTCCTCATTAGTGCTAGGCCATTCCCTCGTAGCTGTCCAGATTTTTAGAAGCAAAAACTCTGATGCAGCAGCAGAGTTCCACCGAGTTTTGCCCATAGTGCCAGTCCTAGTGTGTCTATTGCTTGAGGAATGCTCATGCAGGGCAAACAATAAAGGCATTAATGGTAAAAATGAAAATTAATAAAAGTATGCATGGAGCTCTGTAGAAATGCTGCGTCCCATTAGCTGCTAAGCAGTGTTCTCCAGAGCGTTCTTCTAAAGCGGCCAGCCTCCAATGCATCGGTGTCCCTGTGGTCGGCAATTTTCCATTATGGACCACATGATGTTTGTTTAACCTGCCTTGGACCTCAGCATGACATGGATAACTGTGATGCCTGCTTCTCGATAGACCACTGAATTCTGGAGTAGCATGTGTTTTAAAGTCGGCAGGGCCCGTCGCTCGAGAGCTCAAATGCAGGTCTCTCTTCCCTTCCTCAGGTCCGCTTATGGCCATGTACAGACTAGTGAGGAGGGGCCTCCTCTTCCTCTAGCTGTGCCAGGGAGGAGGCCTCTTCCATGGTGCCGGAGGACCACTCTGTCCCCCTCCCAGGAGCCTGGCCAGTAGGACCGCCCAGGCAGTCACCTCTTTGGAGGTGCAGGCTACCAGTGTCGCAGCCCATGGTTGCTGGGTATAGCACGGCAGGTTCCTCAGCACCACCCACCAGCACTGCCTCGGATCCACAGCCATTTGCGGCTCGATGATCGAGACAGTGCTGAGGGGTACTGAGAGGCATCCACAGCCTTGCAGTGCAGTGGGAGAGCCCCTGGGGTCTCCAGTTTGGAAGGTCTTCTGGATCTCTTCATCTCCAGAGCCGGACAATCAGGAGGCTGACTCGGACTGGCGACTAGACTTCTCGAGTCAGAGAGCTGTCTGGTGCCCAATACCGATCGCCTTCCCAGGTGTCCCTCCCCATGGCTCCAGTGACAGCAGTTGGCGCCGGAACAGGGGTACAGGATAGCAGCTCTTTTCTGATGGGGTAGTGGTTCCAGGATTTGGGGTGGGTCAGCTGCTGTCCCTGGTGCTCACCCGTCCCCCAGACTAGAACAGGGAATCCCTCTGCTGCGGCGCTCCTCCCGGGGAGCCTGTGGGATTGGGTTGGTTCCCAGCAGAGGAATGAGGCAGAGGTCTTCTTTGGAGTCAGGGGTTGAGGGGCAAGGGACTGCGGTTCTCATCTGGAGCCCTTGGGCTTGGGGAAGTGTCAAGAGTGCCAAGTCCACATTCTCTCCCTCATCCCCTTCAAGGAGTCCTGTTGGGTAGAGTTAGGGTCCACCCTTCTGGACACATGTGGCTCCGGTCCCCTCATAGGGTGCTTCCCTCAGGGCTCAGTCCTGATCACTTTGGGCTGGTTGAGCAGCTTTTGGCTAAATCAACTGCGGATTCCCTCGTTGTCTGGGGTGCGCCTTCTAGGTCCTTAGCCCTGCCAGAGGCAGCTCACTGAATGTGAGAGGTGTCTCCCCACCCCACCTCCATGTCCAGCCTCTCTTCTCCCATGCCATGTGGGTCCTTCATGGCCCCTTGACCCGGAACAATTCAGAACTCTGCAGAGTTCCCCAAGATACATTAGGGCCATGAACAAGCAGGTCTTCCACCTGTCTCCCCGCTGCAGCCGGAGTCTGAATCTTTGGGTTCTTCGGCCTCTCTTCTCCCCTCCATTGAGGAGAGGAGACATCTGTCCACTTGTCCTCTGATACTGATTAAATGGAGTATTAGCATTTCCTTGTGAAGCTGGTTAAGGACGCGCCTGTCACCTGTAGCAAGAAGCAGCATCGGGTATGATGCACACCCTCCTGGGCAGTACAGTGCAGATCACTTGGTGGTCCCTTTCTGGCCCATACCTTGCCAGGCGTCGTACAGCAACTGGCAGCTCCCATTTGCCCCAGCTCCAGCCCTTCGGACTACCAGTGTCAGTACTGCATGCCGTGGTCTCCAGGTACCTTGCCTCATCCCTCGGCGGGAGTGCGCTGCTGGACACCCCTATGGGGCATTGGCATCTAGTGCTGACCGCCCCTGGATGCGGACTCTGTGGAGTTCAACTGCTTGAGGCATAGAGTTTCCCCTCAGTGTGGGTAATGCTATGCATAGCCTCTCATCAGGCGCACCATGCGCTACAACAGGCATCTGAGGGTGATGCTGGGTCAGGTGCTGGCATCACTGCCTAATTAGGAGACTAGCAAGGCATAAGGCAAGAAGCGTCTTATGATGCCAGTGAGTAACTTCACTGCTAGCGGGGACAGCAATCTGCATTTAGTGGATGGCATGGCTTTACCTATAGCGGTTATCACGCTTGGCCCGGCGTGGGTGATTGCCTCCACATTCGGGGGACCCAAGTTTTGTCCTGCAGGACGAGGCAGGATCTGCAGGGCGACTTCCTTCTCCCCAGGGTATGGGGGACCCACCACACTTCGCCCTGAACAGTCACAGGCCTAACTGGCCTGGAGTGGATCTCCTGCTGGAGTGGTCCTCCCCGACTTCTGTCCCTCAGGGAGTGCTGAACCCCTTCTCGGGGCTCAGTACTCACCTTGACAGTGATGAATGGTGAAGATCGACACAGGGAAGATATGAAATTATATACTTACCATAATTCTTGATCTTCCTGTGTATCTTCACCATTCATCACTGGCACCTCTCCACCTTCCCCTCAGAAGGCCTCAGTCCCTGGGCAGTGCCTCCTCCCTGCTTGCCCTTCTCCAGGGACCAGTGGGGCCCTCCCACTGTGGCCCTAGGGTTCCCCTCTTTGTTCCTTGTTAGGCGTTGGAATGGACCTAGTTAGGAGAGCTAGTAGGGCTTCTTGACCCATCCTTGGGAAACTCCTGGTGGCCCCTCTTCCCGTCTTTGGAGAACCTCTGAAGTCAGTCCAGACCCGCTGGGGTGGTCTGACTTTCAGTAGCAGGAGTCTCCTGGGACGGGGAGTGGGGAATGGGCCGACAGGGACCCTCCTTCCTCTCTGCCCCTCTGTTTTTGGTATATTCTTCTGGCTCTTCAAGCTCCAGTGGATGGGATCCCCACTAGCCCCCTCCGGGACCCTGTGGGTTCTCCCTTTGGGAAGCGATAGCTGGGGCTGAACTCCGCCCAGGGGTGTTGTTTTTCCCACAGGATGAAATTGGAAGAAGGGGAGGACCTTCCCACACAATCAACATACAGCACCTCAGTCTTGCCCATGGAAGGGCAGTAAAGACGAGATATGGCTGCCTGCCTCTGGAAGGCACATCTCCGGCTAAAAGTCACTGAGTCCCAGGTTTGGTGTGGGGAAGATGGGTCCTCTCTCCCTTCTCTATCTTTCTTCTCTCTCTCTCTCTCTCTCTCTCTCTCTCTCTCTTCTCCCCTTATTTTCTGTCTCCTGAATAGCTGTCCAGGGACTTGGGCCTAAAGAGCCCAGACCCTCCCCTCCTCCTCCTCTGTCCTCTTGCTGGCTTATTCCTTTTCAGTTTATATGCTTTCCTTATTCTGTCCCTCGGGCTCCTTGCCCTGCCCTTGGTTTTCTCTATCCCTCTCTTTTCCTTCTATCTGTCCAGCGAGCAGAACTGGGGTGGAGGAGGAGCAGACAGCCATTACTAGCAAACCTGTGAGCGCCATGCAGTGCGTCCGGCCTCGTGGGTGGCACTGCCAGGCACCAGCTCCTCCCCTTGAAAAGAAAAAGCTCCCAGAGTGCTGCGCCTCCGGCTGGACACCCTGCCAGTGATGAATGGTGAAGATACACAGGAAGATCAAGAATTAAGGTAGGTACATAATTTTCATTTCTAGTTACAATCAAAGCAGCTCCTTATCTGTATGCCAAGACTAAAACTGCTTATATACTAAAATAAAACATTATGATCATCATAAGAAGAGCTTTGTTCAACAACTGTGGAAGTACAGTACAACGGTAGTATTTGTATGTGTTCAGGAATTCAGAAGATGTCATGGTTGGAAATGCAGTTATTGAATCTTGGCTATTTATTGAAAGGAGTGTAGCCTAGTGATTAAAGTAAATACTGTCAACCAACAGCTAGGTGGCCAGATAGTGCTACCACTTGCCATGTGGGTGTCCCAGGTTCTCCTCTGGTAGGAGGGTGGCATATTGCCTTAATGTCTGGCTTTCCCATTGTAGACCAGGGATGTAGTGGCAACCACAGTGACCTCCAGTGGGTGTGGAGACATGCAGTAGTTAGGTCCCAGAGTTGATATGCCAACTTTTGTGTGCAGTTGGAATCACTGAGCAGCCAACATCTTATTGTGGTGGGTGGGCAGCGGCATGTCTCTTTCAGCAGAGGAAAAATGACCTGTACATGACGGCTGGCACTCTCAGGCCCCACATGTCTAGTGGGATACAGCTGGATGTTCCTGATGAGATAGTCTCTCCAAAGGCCTTACTACTGGTTACAAGCTGTGGGGCTGCTTGGTGTCACCTGTGAATATGAAATGTTAGGGCAGGAAGGTTACCAGGCAAAGATGCCCTCTGCCTGTTGGGGAGGAAAAATAAATAAATAGGAGGTATAGCATGTCCCAGAAGGAGGTCGACAGGAAACCTGCTGCACATGGAAAAGGCAAGGAGGTTGGAAGGTGGTCAGGCAAGCAAGGGCAGGAGGGAACTGCAGATTGCAGAGGGAATCAAGTAAGGGACAAGACCTTCTTCATATACATAGAGAAAAGGGCTAGAGGGAGGCATAGTTAAATTAAAGAAAGGTGAGAGGTAGGTGGAAGGCAGTAGGGATAAGGCTGAGCTATTAAAGAAATATTTCTGCTCTATCTTTACTAAAGAGAAAATGGGCCAGTGCCACAAAGAAGGATGGGAAGGGGAGGAATGAGTAGGGTAGAGGAAAAGATTACGGTGGACCATGCCATGAGGGGGGCTCAGGACCCTAAAGGTGGACAAGTCCCTAGGACCAGATAATATACACCCCAGAGTACTGAGAGAACTGGGTGGCCTGCAAGAGGACCAGACACGGGGCGGTGACATACAGTGGAGAACTGTACATGTAGTTCTGCTACATAAGCAGGGCCCTGGATGACCCAGGGAACTACAAGCCTATTAGTTTGACATCTGAATGGGAAAGATGATGAAGACCATCAAGAAAAGAAAAGTTGGGGGCTCTGTGGAGCACGCCACTGAATAATTGCTTCATTCCCACTCTGCCATCCTGCAACTTTACACCTTTAAATATGTGACTTTTGGCAAAATCTTGAAATCTACTTACAGCTTCTGGTAGCTTTTACAGAGTGGAGCAGTTTGATACCACTTTTACCATGGGCGTCAAGTAAAGGAGGTGGTGGCAGTTCCAGAAATCAAACACCTGTGGAGCAGTAGGCTCAGGCCCAGCCCATAGGACTGTCGGGTCTGCTAAGCCGCCATAGCACTCTCTGAGGGGCCATTGATGGCAAGGTAGAGGAAATCTTGAGCGCATTGGAGACCAGGACATTATAATTGAAACTGCTGCTAAAACTGTCTCCTCTGCCAAAGTACAAGCAGCAAAACCTCTGTCTGCTACTACTAAATTAATATAGGAAAATGATCAGTTTCATTACCACTTAGAAGCTATTGAAAATACAGAGTGTGCTGTGAACCTCTGGCTCAATTCCAACTACGGAGGCAGTGAGGGTCTGATTTGACACATGGACACCTCCTTTCAGATAATAAAAGCCTATCAGATATCCTCAGAGGCTGCTACAGCTCAATCTGATCTCCCTAGGACTTTACTCCTGATTACCACAGGCGTAACACTCTCTGAGACTTGTATTTACAGGCCACCTGCATCTCACAGAATTTTACCTATAATATAAAACTCTTCACTTGTTTCCCGATCTGTTCTTTGCTACCCGATCCCATCGTAAGAAGTTTGTATTATTCATGCCCAGCTCTGCAGCCTTGGAGTTATTCATTCTCTTCTGATGCACGCTTGCCTCTGTATTCCCATGGGAAGGGAAGAAAAGATACTGCTCAAGGTCACCCTGTGGTACATCTGCTAAGAGGTCTTTGGTGGTCAGGAGTGGTAGGCCATCCCAGTTCCTTGATGGCCTGTGCTTTCTGTCGCTCAGACTCTCTACACTGGAGTCCTCCTCTGTCTTCTTGTGGGATTTCTGGTGGGCAGTTTCACCAGTGAGCTGCTCTTATGGAGCAGTGGGTACAGCGTCTGTCGTTTGCCCTCCTGGTGGATCCGGTTCCAGGGCCCTTGGGCCTAGGAGCTTAGAACCGTGATTGGGACCTTTGGAGCTAGGTTGAGTGTCCAGGTCTGGCAACAGATTTTCTTCCCTTGCCAGCGCCTGTGCCACGATGCCAGTTTCCATGCCCTCCCCTCATTCTGTTTCCTCATGAGGGGGCTAGCAGTACGTCTTTCTCCCTTCCTTCTTTTCTAGGTTTACACTGGATCTTATGCGTCTGGATTGGCATCGACTTTGGTGCCATGTTCGGCACCGGCATTGGTGCCGCTTCCTGGTGGGGCATCGTCGGGTACGGCACGGGATTGGCATCTGGGCCCATGGCGCCAGGTCCAGAGCTGGGTCTGGTGTCTTCTGTTTATCCTTTGCCCAGGCCAGGCAAGGCCTATTTGGGGCAACTCCCACCCCTTCTGAAGGTGACTTGTAGCAGGATGAGTCTGGCCCGACCTTATGATTTTGAAGGGGTGTGAAGACTCATTCTATAGTTTGGATAGATAAGCCCTTACTTCCAACAGAAAACCCTGTAGAAACCTTTCCTTTCAGTTTCTACTTAGGAATATGAGGGCAACCCTGTTTCTGCAGGCGTCTTCTGTGAACCCAGGTAGGCTTTTGCGCCTAGAGTGGCTTCATGTTCCTAACATTCCAGTTACCCTGCCACCAGTCCCCCACCACCACCACCACCCTTGAGACTTTGTCAAGGCAGAGTGGGCAAGGCCAGCTCTTATTCCTCCTGTTTGCAAATCCATAGACAGGAAATATGTTCCTCCCAAGGAGAGACCCATTTGAACCTCACAACCCATCGAATATGAGCTGGTTGTCCTCACTGAGAATGACAAAGCTGATCTTATCTGTGTCAGTCTTCACCATTCATCCACAGATGGGTATCTGCGGAGGTCAGGACCCTGCGGGAACCTTTTTTTTTTTTTTTTTTTAAGGTAGGCGAGGCCGACACCACCATTGGTGCCGCCTTGGGGCAGCGCCTGCCGTGCTTTTCATGAGGATTAGCCGATGGGCTGTGTCAACTCTGCCTGCCTGCCAGTTCTTCGTCTCCGCCGTAGAGGTCACCTCGTATGGAAGCTGAGGAAACTTGAGGCCTGCCTTCAGTTACTGCTCCTACACTGTTATCGTGCGCAAGTCCGTCGGTTATACCTGCCAGTTCTGTGTTGCTTTACTCGACGTCGCCCGGTAAGATCTTTCCATTATTATTCTTTTGCGACGTTGAGTCTGTTTTTGGTGTTTTTCCCGTAGGTCATGTCTCGGTCAGAGGCAAGAAATCTTCCAAGGTGAGTCGACTTCCATGCGGCCAAAACTTTTCTGTCACCGACCAGCACGACCAGTGTCTTTTGTGTCTTGTCCCATTTCATGACATGGATTTGTGCGATGCCTTCTTTTCCATGGACCGCCAGGTCATTGAAACAGCGTGGAAAGTGGGGAGAGAGTTCCGCTGACTTCCGGGGATCTGGTGCTTTCGTCTGGCCAAGCCGCTCTCTCGGCCTTAGAAACATAGACTTTGACAGCAGGTAAGGACCGCTTGGCCCATCTAGTCTGCCCATAGTCTGCCCTTCCTCCGGGTCCCTCCCGGTTCTGCTCTGGACCCGAGGAGGAGGAGGAGCCTCGGCTACTTGTAGCTAGCCATTGCCCGAGGCTGCTTCCGCGCAGGAGGCCCTATCCCACTCCTTCCGAGGCGGGCTGGAGGCCGCCATGGCAATCCGCGCCGGGGTGAAGGCTCCCGGTGTCGCTCCGCGGTCGCAAGGCCGGGTCGGTGCCGTCCTCGCGGCGGTCAGCTGGTGTTGTTGGAGGCCTGGAGCCATCGTCGGTGCCGACTTGTCACGTGGTGCCGTGATCTCTGTCGGAGCCGCTTGCAGCGCCCGACACTGCTAGCGGCACCGTGAGAACTACTACAGTGCTGTTTTTTCCATGTCTCGCCTCGCGGTGCGAGTTGAGCCGCAGTACCCGTGTCCTCGAGGCTCGGCACGTGAGGCCTTGGTTTTCCTCGGTCGGTGCCGTCCTCGGCGCCACCCTGCCCTCGGCGCCACTCACAGGCGCCGGGGGCCAAGCGGTGCCATGTCCGCCTCGGAGCTGTCTCGGGGCCACCTGCCTCCAGCGCCTTCATTAGGCGCCAGGGAGCGGGCGTCACTGTCGGCAGTGCCGATGGGGCCGCCGGGGCCGTCGTCGACGCTGTCTCTGTCTTCGTGCTGCTACAGTGCCGTGGAACCGGGATGGCAGCGTGACTGGTCCCGGCTCTGGATCTCTGGTTCGGGCTGGGGCCACGCCTCCCTCGGATTCCACTCGTTGGCTGGGAGGTGCTGCCACCAACTCATGCACAGCTTTGGTCTGTGGGCTTGTTGGCAAGGATGGCACTGCCCGCCCTCCCACGTTTGGCACAGGGCCTCGGACTCTACCTCCTTGGAGACAGAGTCGAGCTCTGAGTCGGACGTGCAGTCTGACCCTTTGGGGTTGGCTGTTGAGGTGGGTAGCACAGTGGTCTCTTCGACAAGTCGGAGTCAGCCCCTTCTGAGGTGAGGTCGGTGGCTACTGAGACTAGGTCAGGGTGCTGACCAGCAGGCAGTGGTGCAGGTCACCATGGCTCTGCAGCCTGGTCTTGGCGGTTTCACTGACCCTCAGTTGTGGTCCCCCTCCAGTGGTGTGCCTTGATCGCTCAACTTTGGGACCAATCGAGTACCTGCGGGGAGGTACTGCACCCTGGATAACCCCTTGGGGGCTGCCCAGAGATGCCAGCTACCTAGGCTGGCCCTCTCGAGGAGGAGGGCTCTTTCAGACTCTGAGGAGGGTTGAGGGGTGTGTGGGGTCGATGCGTCGGCCTTTTCTGGGGTCCACCCGGGCCTGGGAGGAAACCTACATGGTGCAGATCGCGCTCTTCCTCCTCGGTCTCTTTGAGAGAGTTCCGTTCTTGAGGTAGGGGACCGTCCTTCTGGACCCATGGCCCCAGTCGCCTCACAGGGGATTCTTCCGGATGCAGCCAAGGCGAGTACCGATTTGGTTGTTCAGCTGTCAGCTGTGGGGTCTTCTGGGGCACCTTCTTCCGTGGGTGCCCGCGCTCCTCCTTAGCCCAGGCGGAGGTCAGCGGCATCTCTTCTCGGCTCTGTCATCAAATCTGCCACACTCCTGTGCTCCCAGGCATCCTCAGTCCTGGCGGGCCTCTCACCTGGGAGCAGTTCAGAAGCAGTGGCTGCTCGGTTCCCTGCTACGTTAGGAAATGGACAGCCAGGTTTTCAAACTCCCCGTGCAGCCACCCACTGAACAGACTGTGACCTCCAGCTCCTCATTCCCACTTCTAGGGAGAGGAACCCTCTGTCCACATCTCTCCGGCTGCTGATCTGTCTGAGTAGCAGCGATTCCTCGTGAGGATGTTGGAGGATTTGCACCTTACTCCTTCCACTATCAGCAACCCTGAACACTCCGCACGCCTTTCTAGGCGATTTTGGCGAGGCCACTCTTGTGGTAGGCATTGTTGCATTCCTGGCAGAGGGCCTCTCAGAGTTCCTACCCCAAAGGATCTCAGCCAGAGGTGCACACCCCCGGAGTCTCAGGTTCCATGCCTCATCCACAGTCTGGATTGATGCAGTTGAATACTCCTGATGAGCTTGCGCCTTCACCGTGACCAGCTCCCAGATCAAGACTACTTGGATTTTGATTTCTGGGGTTGGAGGACTTTCTACTCGGCAGTTACTTCTTTCTATCTTTGCACATCAGGCCCACTATGCAGCCTATGACAGGTTCTTGTGGTTCAGGCTAGGTCAGCTCCTAGCCTCCATTGCCTGACCGCGGGCAAACCAGACAAGCCATTGTACTCTCTCGCGTAGCCTGGAGCTATGAGCACAAAGCGAGGGCATCCTATGCTGCCAGCGAGGTAGCTACCAGGGTAAATGAGGGACAGCGATCTACACTAAGCGAATGACATGGCCAGCAACCTTTCCCGGTTGTCACCCTTGGCCCGCGAGGGTGATTAACTCCGCCCACCAGGAAACCTATGTCTTCTCCCGCAGAATGAGGCAGGCGCTTGTCGGGCAACCTCCTCTCCCTCCGGGGAGGACTCCGTCTCTCTCTCTCCCCCACTCTCGGGCCTCTCCAGACCCTGAAGGTTCCCCCTTAGTGTGTCACCCACTGAGGGCTAGGGACTTGTCCCTTAGGGTGTAAAAGAAACTCCCTTCGGGGGCGTACTCACCCATCTGTGATCAATGGTGAAGTCTGACACAGATAAGATATGAAAATGACGTACCTACTGTAATTATGATCTTTCTGTATATCTTCACCATTCATCACAACCCCACCCTCCATCCCCCTGGGGCCTCAGTCTCTGGGTCCCCTCCTCTCTGTGCCTCCCCTCTCCTCCTTAGGAGTGGGGTAAAATAAGGACACACAGGAGTAATTTTCCAGGAAGAGTGGATAGCTGCGGCACTCCTTCTCCAGTACCTTGGCTCCTCCTGTGGGGTAGGGTTGGCAGTTACCTCTCTCTCCTCCTCCCTATTTCCGTCAACCTATTTCTCTAAAAAAAAATCCCTTTTCACCAAAATTTTTTCCTTGAAGGGTGCTGAATCCCTGTACTCTGTCCTTCTTCCAGAATAGCCGACTCTGCTTATCTGGAGTGTTTGCCAACTGTTCCGTGCCTTGAATTCTGGCAGAAAGCATTGCTACTCCTTGCAGTTCCTATACAATCTGAGGCGGACCAGGGTCTGGGATGTCTTATCCTTCTCCCTCTCTTCCTAACTTCTTTACCACCCTACCCCCTCTTCCTCTTCCAGAGATTGAGGCCCTCCCAATCCCCTTTAGTTTCTAACCTCTCTCTTCTGTCCTCTGTCGTTATTTCTCCTTTTAGTTCGTATATCTTTTCCTTTTCTGTCCCTTGGACTTCCTTGTCCCACCCTCACTCCTTTCCTCCTTACCTCTCCGGCAACTCAGAACTGGCAGGCAGGCGGAGTCGACACACCTAACTGCCAACCCGCTGGCGCCACATAGTGCGTCGGCCCCAGGTGGCGCTGGCGGTGTGTTGGCTCCACTTGCCTAAAAAAAAAAAAAAAAAAAAAGGCTCCCACGGGTCCTGACCTCCGCAGATACCCATCTGTGATGAATGGTGAAGATACACAGAAAGATCATAATTACGTAGATACGTAATTTTCATTTCTTCCACATGAAGTATCAGCAAGTCCTATCAATAAAGAGTCTCGTAAGATAGATACCTTGGGGAAAAGTGCATTCGCAGCTGTAACCCTGGGCATCGTCTTGCCAGCTATCAAGGGCACTTCTGTAATATGAAAATGCCCTTTGGGCTTCCCTTAAATCCTTAATGTAAGATCTCTTGAAGTCTGACTCCAGATTGGAGATGCTACAGACTGGTACCCAAGGGATAGAATGTGGTAGCCATCAACCTAATGCTTCCATGGATGTTTACAACACAGCTTCTAGTGTAGCCGCTGCTGGAATCTGTATCAGGAGACATTCCTGGCTTCAGACATCAGGGTTTTCCTCTGATGCTCAACAGCAGGTGATGAATGACCCTTTGATGGTACATTATCTGTTTGGCCAACAGGTGGAGCAAGCCCTGGAGGCCCTCAGAAAACAAGGACTGCCATTAAACAGCCAGGCCGGCTCCTTCAGCTACTCAGAGAGGCAGGAACCATCATTTTTCTTTTTTATAACAGGCAGCCTTTCGAGGAAGAGGCTAGAGGAACCCTAACAGGAACCAGCCTCCTCAGCCACAAAGAAAGTGCAGTACAAAGCACAGGGCCAAAGCGCCCAGTGCCACCCTCTGAAAGTCTGGCCCAATTTACCTCAACTGCTTGAGGTGGACATTTCAGGCACTGGGAGATCGTCTGACTCAGTTTTACAACCAGTGGAAGTCTGTCTCCATCGGACAAGTGGGTCCTCTGGATTGTTCGAGAGGGGTACTCTTTCAGCTTTGCAGAGATTCCCCAAATCTTCCACAAGCGACAACACAGTCTGTCAACTGTTCAGACAGACCTTCTCACTTCAGATACAGGGCCTTCTCAGAAACAGGGTAGTAGAAGTAGTTCCCTGGGCAGAGAGAAACACAGGTTTCTACTCCCATTACTTTCTGGTTCCAAAGACAGGCGGCATGCCCCATTCTCGACTTCAGAAAGTTTAACAAGTTCTTGTACAGGAGAAGTTCAAGATGATCTCCCTAGGGATGCTACTACCACTCCCTCCAACAGTGACTGGCTGGCATCCCTGGACATGCAAAACACCTACCAGCACATTCGTTCACCCAAATCACAAGAACTTTCGCTTAGGCCTTGGGCCAACATTACTAATTCTAAGTCCCGTCCCTTTGGGCTCTCCTCAGTGCCTCGAGTCTTTACCAAGTGTTTTGCAGTCCTTGCTGCACACCTTGAAAGCTCAGTGTTCAGGTTTTCCCTTATCTAACTGACTGGCTTTTGGCAACCCCATCAAGGTAGGAGACACAGAAGATGGTTTCCACAGCCTCTCAGTTTCTCACTGCCATGGGTGTTCTGCTGAACTTGGAGAAGTCACAGTTTCAGTCCTCTCAGCAGTTTCTCTTCACTAGGAGCCCTCTTGGGTACCACAAAGTGGGGCTTTTCTCCTGGGGACAGGAGGAACAACATTCTCCAGATGGCTTGCTTCATCAGAGAAAACAACCCTGTATGAGCTCACTCCATGCAGTCAATGTTAAGCCTCATGGCTTCATCCGCTTTCATGGTGCCTCTAGCTCATCTGCACATGAGGACCACTCAGTGGATGCTCAGCACACAGTGGTTCCCAACTACACATCCTACGTCTTTCCCCATCAAAGTGATAGATCCCTGCATCAGTCACATACATGGTGGATACAGGAGGACAACCTTCTACAAGGTCTGCCCTTTGCCCCACGGAATCTCAGATCACCATTACCACAGATGCATCTTTGCTCGGATGGGGGCTCACTGCCAGGACCTTCACACTCACGGGGTGTGGAACTAGGAGGAGTCAGGTCTTCACATCAGTGTTCTGGAGATGAGGGCAGTCCTGTCGCCCTATGAGTCCTAGAAAAGTGATCAGTCACAAGATAATTCTTCTTCAAGCAGACAACAAATCTGTGATGTACTACATCAACAAAGAGGGCAGAGCACACTCCTACCCTCTATGCAGAGAAGCCATGAGGGTATGGGAGTGTTGCCTCGATCAATTTCCTGATTCAGGAAGTTTACCTGCCAGGAGTCCAGAATGATCTGGAAGCAGATCCTCACAAGTGGTTTCTTGCACCAAACGTAGTGCAGTCACTCTTAGTCGATTAGGGGCAATTCGGACCTGGACCATTTTGCATCCCAACTCAACACAAAACTGCCTCTGTTCTGCTCCAGAAATCCAGAACCTGGCATTTTCTGTCAGAATGCATTGGGCTTCACCTCACACATGGGAAAATTGCCTGAGCGGAGCACACTCGGGTACAGGGATTCCCAGAGTCAGCTCATCCAGTTAAAAATCCTGTTACGGTGGTACTGCAAACCCGAAGTTTTGAACAGGATAGGCCTCCTCCCCATGACCAGTGTTGGTGCTGCTTGGGCCCAAAGGCTGGCCTGCTGCATGTAACGTGGTAGTGCCTGCTGCTGCCTTCCTACTGGACCTCGGTGCTGGACGACTTCTCAAGGGTGACAGGTGGAACAATCCCCACTTTCCGGCATTCATGATGCTGGGAAACATAGGACTGGTGCACTTCCTCCCTGGACCAAGGAGAGAATGGCTAATGACAGCCCTTTTGAAGGCTAAATGGGCTATCCTAATGAATTGGTGACAACCTAAAGCCCCTACACCTGACAGCCTGGTTCCCGAGTAGCTAGAGTTCCAGGGTTTGGGTCTCTCCGAGGATGTACTCACTGTAGTTGAGGCATCTAGGAAGGAAATGACCAGGAGAAGCTATGCCTTCAAGTGGAAGAGATTCTCCATTTGGCGTCAAGGCAGGGGCTGGGACCCTTTGTCCTGTCCAGTGGCCAGCATCCTAGACTAGCTATGGTCTCTCTCAAAGGGTACTTAAGTCGACAACCCTAAGGTGCACCTGGCAGCCATATCTGCTTACCTGGCATGGGCCGGTCAGTAGTCGGTGGCACAGGAGAAGATGGTCTGGTGCTCTTTCAAAGGCCTTGATCACAGTTCCCCTCTGGTGCATGAATCACCACCACCCTGGGATCTACTGTTGGTACTGGCAAAGCTCATGGGAAAGCCATTTGAACCGATACACAACTGCGAGATGTCACACATGTATGGAAGACCACCTTCTCGGTGGCTGTCATGTCAGCCAGAAGGATGGGGAACTCCAGGAGCTCTCTGTCAGTCTTCTTATCTGATCTTCCACAGGGACAGGGTTGTTCTGCACCCCAATCAAAGTTCCTTCTGTGGGTTGTGTCGGAGTTCAACTGAATCAGAAGATGGCTCTACGGTGTTCTACCCCAATCACACCTGCATGCTGAATGCGGGTTCCATACTTTGGACCTGAGGTGAGGCGCTTGCTTGCTATAAGGAGTGCCAGCTTGAATTCAGGGAGAGGTTCGCCAGCTGTTTGTTACCTGTGCTGAAGCCACACTTGCAGACCTGCAGCCAAGCGGACAGTTGGCAGATGGATTACATCATGCATTGATCTGCTATAGTTTGGCGGTAGGGCCTCCTGGAGGGCTAAAGGCTCATTCCACCCACCACACTGCTGTGTCAGTGGCTGCTTCTAGGGATGTCCCTATCCAGGAAATCAGCAGGGCTGCTACCGGAAGTCAGCAAACACTTCGTTTCCACTACCACATCGACCTAGAGTCACGCCGGGATGCTGGTTTTGGGGCCTCTGTTCTCCAGGTTCTTGTTCCTAAGTAGGGGTGCTGCCTTGCTTCTTTCCTCCTGGAGAACTGCTAGGTGTCTGCCAAGATGTGTGGATAGAACAACATATCCACATCCCTAGAAACACAGGTTACTCACCTGTAACAGTAGATCTTCCACGAAGAAAATCTCTTGCAGCAGGTAATACACTTGGGTCATCACCAGAGGGCATTGTGGTGCATAGCAGCTCTCTTCTAGCAGTCTTTTCCAGGGGCCGGCCACACATGACGTCATTATCCTGCTCCTATACAAAGTGGACTTTTCCTAGTATCCTTAGTTCATTTCCCATCTTCAGCTCGCGCGGCAGCTAGTACTAGTGAAACAGTCATAGAAGAGAACTTGACCTTGGAATGGAATTTCCCTCAATTTCCAATCTTAATCAACGAATGCCAAAGAATCTTCAAGCAAATTAGCATTATTTGGTCATCGTTTGTGGTGGAAGATCTACCGTTCGACAACCACACATTTGTGTTAGGTGTCTGGTCCACACATGACACCATCTCCTGCAAACACTGCTAGGACAGACCAGGAAGAAAGTGGGTGGAGGAGTGGCACTGTATACTCAAGACCATATCTCTGCCACCTCCATCGGCTGCTCTATCCTCCTCCCCAAGTGAATGGCTCCTGTTGAGATTATCTTGGTACGCTCCAAAAATATATATCTTGGGTGCTGTTATGACCCCCAACCGAGGCATCCCTGGCTTAACTAATTTTCTTGATGGCTTAGGTAGTCTCTCTCATTCCAGAGAAACCATCATTCTCAGTAATTTTAACCTTAACTGGTTGGGTGCTCCTCAGGCTGAGTATGTGAACTTACTAAAAAAGCATCTCTTGAAGCAAGTCATTTCCTCCCATCAAGGCACAACTCCACTCTCTCAGCCACATCATAATTGACTTGATTGCCACAAACCAGGTAGGCATGATTCTCCAGGGGGCACTATGTCCGACTTTATTAGTGACCACACCCCAACGTATATCGTTTTGGGCTCCAAAGTAAATCATCTCTCTCTAAATATCTGTTGTTTAGAAATTTCAGCTGCCCTGATCTTGCACTTGTCCTCAGGGATGCAGAGGCTATTAACTGATCCGATCTCTACCTGCACAAGGATATCTCAGCTGCAGTTGCTTCTCTCTCTCTCTCTCTGCTACCCTCCAAAACTGCAGGACAAACATTTCCCTCACAACCAGGAGGATTGGGGAGGCAGCAAACGCTGTCTATCAAAGGAACTCCTGGCACAAATGAAGGACAGGGATGATAAATGGGCGTCTTTAAATCATCCCCATCCCACAACTCTGGAATACATACAGAAACTGTGCAATTCCTGCAAGCAAGCGGCAAAGTCTGTAAAGCGCACATTTACTGTGACCATAACAAACTCCTCTTGGTAATCCTTGTACTTTCTGGGCCTCCTTAGGGTCACTCCTAAACCCCAAGGAAAACAAGCAAATTTCTCAACTCTCATCCCCCTCTGGCCTCGCTCTGGATCCGGTCATGATTGCTGATACTTTCAATAAAATGTTCACTGACCTTTCCTCTTACCTCAGCAAGCTCCCTCTCAACCCTCCCGACCTAAAACAACAGACTGAGTCCCCAATGCTTTAAATGACACCCTACCACCCCTTTCTATTTCAGGGACATTGGGCAGTTTGTCTTTTTTTTTTTTTTTTGGACTTTATTTCCCTCCGGTCCTGGCCCTGTGGAACCTTCTCAGGCATCCTAGTCCTGAGTCCTGCCCGCCTAAGGCCCTCCTGATCTGTGCCTCCTCTCCCCCCTCTCTCCAGCCAGTACCCCCGGTTTAACTTCATGAGGTGGAGTCACCCTCCTCTTGGGCGCTCTTGCAAGTCAGACTCTGGTTGCAGGGCAGGGCTCAGCTGGAGGACCTGAAAGCCAGTGGAGGTGGCCCGGCAAAGGGCATAGGGGACAGGTGCTGTCGCCTGTCCCCAGCACCGGGTTTTCTGTTTTCTGTGCTACCCCAACCCCCGCTAAGTGCAGCATCAATGCACAAGCTACCACGTGCTTGCTTGGCCCATTGCAGTGCTCCCAGTCTCCACCGGGGCCAGTGGTATGCTGGAGCAACCCACCCTTCCTTGCCGGGAGGAGAGCATCACGAGGGCACTCACTCTAAACCCTTCCCCTGCGAACCAGGTTACTGGCGTGGCGCAAAGTGTGGCATCCAGCACCTCAACTCTCAAGCGCCACCAGGCCGGCCTTCCATTTGACAGAGTCGCTGCTATACTCCTAAAAATTTACCAGCCAGAGGCAGCCCTGGCAGTGATGGACTCTACCCACTTTTCTCAAGATTATCTCCCAGCCATTGTTAAACCACTTACCTTCATAGTTAACCCGACCCTCTCATCATCCACTGTGCCTGATGCATGGAAAGTTGCACACATGATACCTGTCTTCAAGGCAGGTGATCCCCTCTCCCTGAAAACTATAGACCCATCTCACTCCTCCCGCACCTCAGTAAATTATTTGAAAAAATCGTCCACCACCAGCTATTGGAACATCTACAGAAATATAACCTCCTGTGTCCTCCAGCATGGTTTCATGAAGCACCACAGTACCTCCTCTGCACTAGCCCTCTACTTTGATCATGTTCTAACAAATATGGGTAAGGGCAAGGCCACTGGAAGCGGTGTTTGTGGACCTGTCTCCAGCCTTTGACCTTGTCGACCACCACCTTCTCCATTCCACAATACTTCAGTTTGGCTGCTTCCAATTCCGTGGAGTGGTTCCATGATTAATCCTCCAGCAGGTCTCAGGCTGTCCTAATAGGTAAAGACTTTCTGCTACCCTACCTGTCCATATGAGAGTTCCCCAGGATTCCATACTTGGCCCACTACTGTTTTCTGTGTTCATCAATGCTCTCTCTGCTGACAGCCTAAACTGTCATGCCTTTCTTTATGCAGACAACTTAGTCCTCTATCACAGCGATAAGTCACTTGATTCCATCTCATTCACCCTCTCACATAACTATGCCTTTGCACATCATTGGTTCCTCTCCAACAGGCTCTAGTCAATGAAAAAAGACAAAGACTATGCTCTTGCTCAAAACCTTTCCTTGCTGAGGTCATTAAAACCACTTCCTCCCTCCTGGTATACCCTGCAGGCCCCTTGAAAATGTCCCTCTTTCAAGTACCTAGGTGTTACCCTTGATCCCTCCCTAACCTTCTCTGACCATGTAAACAACTCTGTCAGGAAACTACTAAAACTGACGCTTGCCACCGACAAGAATTTCTGTGCCCTGAAGCTCTGCCTTGCCATCGCACAAGGTAACCTATTACACTTTCTTGACTACTGCTCCCCTATCTATTCCTCTGTGTCCACACCCTTTGTTCTAGGATCATGGGTATGTTGTTCATCCACACTCTTTGGCATGTTCCTTTCCACTTTAAATCTTGCGGAAGTCTTCAAGCTGGCTCCTCCTAGCCACCGGGTGGTATAACCCATAGTTCTACCCATGGCATGAATCTTCATTTCTGCTGGAAGATTCAAGTTACTTCTTCATGCTTCTGCATTTTGTAGGCCCTGGCTTCAAAACCTTCAGTTATTCAAACTTCGTCTAGTTTTCGTTGGCGACTGCAACTACTTACCTTGAATATGGAAGATGAGTCTTCCCCAGTTTTACCGGTGTTAATGTGACAGAAGATGTCATTGCACGATCACCACACTGCATCGTCTATCTTCGTGTTGACCATGACACCTCGAAGTGCAATTTTTGTCTCTCTTTTCATCCTAATGTCCTCGACGACCGCCTTGCGCTCTGGAAGTTGGGGAGGCCAGAAAAACAGAACCTTCCAGTGAAATCTAAGGAGGCTCGGTGAGTGGTTTCCGTGGCCGCAGGACCCACCGAGCAATTGGATCGCGTACGAAGCCTTTGAGGAGAAGCGGCTCGAGCCATAGAGTCTTCCTCGAGCATCTTTGTTCCGCTCAACATGGGCTCTACCTTCTTGGGTTCCTTCCAAGAGTTGTGCCAATCTCTCCCGACTAAGGGGAAGGTCCTGCGGGCATGCACTCCTCTCAGTCCTGAAAGTGGAAGAAGGACCTGGGATTGTCTTCGTCTCGGCGAGCGTTTTTTTAGGATCGACAGAGATCTCGATCTCAGGAACGGCAGTCTCGACTTTGCTTGAAATTGCTTCTTCAGCTGCTGGCTTCGGCTTTGCCATCTGGCCAGTCGACCGAGGAGTTGATCAACAATGTTGAAATCATCATCGACCTGATCGACCCATTGTCACGGCTCGTCGATGACTCTCGATCGGACTCCGGTCCTTGCTTTCCCGGCGAGGAGACCCAGCCCGCTGGGAATCCCATCTAGGAAGTGGCCCCGACCTTGGGAAATCACCGGTCCTGCCAGTATCTCCGAGTGACAGAATCGGCCTGTCTAATCTCGATCGAGGTCCAGGATCCCTCAACTGAAAGGCCAAAGAAGAGCCACAAGCACTCTAAAAAGCGGCGCCATCGGTCATCCTCATGCTCCTCACATGAGGAGAGGCTCGGCGGAAACTCCGTCAGCACTCCAAGGACCTCATGTGGCAACAGCTGATTCTGACTGGGCACAAGCCGACCCCAGCTTCTACCCCGACTATTAGTGGCTTTTTGCCTCCGAGGGGCTGAAGCCCGAATCCTTCGGAGCTGATCAGAAATCCGGTTCCTCTGCCTGTGGGCAGTGAAACCTCCATTCGGCTAAACGGTCTCTCCATCGATGGTGGAACCACCGCCCAAGCAGCCTGTGGGAGGGACTCCTTCTGAGGAACATAGGCCAGACACTGGGCTTCTCCGGCATCTTTCGGTCACTGTCACCCTGGACTGCCCTCGGTGGGTCGAGGGTGACCACAACTGCTGTATCCGGATTCCTCGGATTTGATGTGACCAGCCTACATTTTCATCCCGGGATGACTAGTCAGCCGTGGGGTTAGAGATGGAGGAAGGTCCTTCAACCTTTCAGGGCATTCTTCGCCTCATCTCTGAGTGCACAGGGATGCCCCTGGAGCCAATCCAGAAGAAGGTGGAGTACCCTCTCACGGACATCCTCAAGTGAGGTGATACCCGATGGTGACTTTTCCTATGGCCGAGGCTATTGTTGGCCCGAGCCTTAGAACTCTGGCAGCACCCTGCCTCTTGTCCAGCTCCATCTGCCGCATGGCCTGCAGGTATGGCAGTGCCCATGGTGTCCTTGTGGGGTTCACAGAGCACCTTTTGGCTGAGAGCCTGGTGACTGCCTCTGTGTTTGGGCATACTGGCAGTTCTACCGACACAGACCGATCTCCAAGAAAGAATACAAACTCTTGGATCATTCAGCCAGGAAGGTCTATCGGCCCTTTTCTTTAGGCCTTCGTCTTGGTACACTTCTCATGCCCTCTTGGGGTCTTTGAATGAAGTCCTTCCACACCTCTCCGTGGACATGCAGACCACGGTCAAGCAGGTCCGGCATCAGGGCCAGCTGTTGCCAAACAGCAGCTTCAGACAGCCCTGGACATTGGGGATTCCTGTGCCCGTTCGATGGCAGCCGCAGTTGCCTCTCGTCGCTGGACTTGGCTGGGACTCTCCTCCTTTCCAGCGGATACTCGGCACAAACTAGCTGATGTGCCTTTCCTGGGCACCAATCTTTCCAGCCCAGATGTGGCGATCACCTTCAGCGTATTGAGCAGTCCAGTGCTACCTTGGCGCTACTTCTTCTAAGGGTTCTTCGGGCAAGAACCAGCAGAAGAAGAAGAAGCCTTTTCGGCACTTTTCCCCTGCAGCACAGCAACCTCCTTCAAGGAGGGCAGCAGCAGGCTCAAGCTTGGTGCCCCCAGCCCAAGCCCGGGCCCTCCCAGGCCTGTAAAGGAGGCTGTGGTTCGGTCCTGGATCCTCTCTCCATGCCTGCTCAGTGATGGGGCGGGCTGCCTTCCCCTCCCATCATGCCTGCTCTGTGTCCTTCCATGGAGGCCAGCTCCACCACTTCCTTTCCACTTGGTCCATTATCATCATGGACAGGTGGGTCTTAGAGAGTAGTCGATGAGGACTGCCTCTGGAATTTGAGCAGTACCCTCCAAGCCGGCCAGCCCCTCGGGAGGAAAGAGTATCTGTACAGACTCAGTCGTCTCTCCAAGGCGACATTGCTCAACTCCTTCTCAAGGAGGCAGTAGCTCCAGTGGCGGATCCTCCAGCAGACCCAGGCTTTGTCTCCAGGTACTTCCTGGTGCCCAAGTGGATGGGGGCTGGCGCCCCATTCTAGATCTGCATGACTTGAATTAATATCTCAGGTCACGCACCTTTCAGATGGTCACTCTGTCCCAGATCCTACCATCCTTGGAATGAAGCGTGGTTCTGTTCAGTGGATCTGCAGGATCGTTCTTTCATGTCCCAATCCATTCGTCTCATTGGCGGTACCTCCGCTTCAGAGCCGAAGGGACCCTATATGAGTTCGGAGCCATGCCGCTTGGCCTGTCGTCAGCCCCACAGGTCTTCACCAAATGCATTCCAGTGGTGGCAGCTCATCTCAGGCATTGAGGGTTAGGATTTATCCCTACCTCTACAATTGGCTCCAGAGCAGGTCCCACCCAACAGGAGGTGGAGAGATCCAGGGACCTGGCCCTCCAGACCTGCTCCCAACTCGCCCTTCTTATCAACCAGGCCAAGTCAGAACTCGTGCCTTCCCAGGTGATGTGCTTCATCGGGGCAGAGCTCGACTCTCATCAAGCCAGAGCTCAGCTCCCGGCGGACAGGGCGGAGGTTCTCTCCTCCTTTGCCCAGTCATTTCTGGTTGGGCAATTGTGCCCTGCCCAGGACTTTCTGCGCCTTCTGGGTTACATGGGCAGGCGTGCATCTCAGTGGTTCATTGGGCCCGGTTGCACATGTGCCCCTCAATGAGGCTGGCCGCCAGTGGTCATTTCGACCAGCTGACCACTGTAACCCAGAAGATGTGGGACAATCTCCAGTGGTTGACCACCCCAGACCCGGTTGCAGGAAGGATCCCGTTTGTCCACCCAGCCAGCGGCTGTCCTTCGTCTGATGCCTCTCTCGTGGGCTGGGTAGCCCATATGGGGGACAAAGGGCCCATGGGTTCTGGGCCCCGAGGAGTTCCGATACCATATAAACCTGTTGGAGCTCAAGCAGTCAGACTGGCACTGTCAGCTTTCACTCCTCAGCTCTGGGGTCAAGTGGTTCAAGTCCAGATGGACAATACCACAACCATGTACTACCTCAAAAACAGAGGCGGCACACACTCCCGTCTGCTTTGCAGAGGTGCTTTGCATCTGGACCTCATCAACTGTTTGGTGGCGGATCTGCTAGCCATCCATGTGGCAGGAGCCTCAAACCATCTGGCGGATGCTCTCAGCCGCTTAGGCGAGGCATCCCACAAGTGGTCTCTCCATCCAGAGGTAGCTTAACAACAAGAATGGGCCATTAATAATGGGTTGATGTTAAACCCTAATAAATGCACTGTTACACTATGGTAAATCCCCAAAACAGAGTTATTATTTATATAACTCACCCTAAAAGTTTCAACAACTGAGAGGATTTGGGTGTTATTGTAAATGATAAACTTATCTCTGTAGATCAGTGTACTAAGGTAGCTATAACATCAAATTTACTTTTGACCAGAATTAAAAGGGCATTTGTCTCTAGAACTCAGGAATGCATTATCCCCCTTTTAGGACCTATGTTAGGCCCCATTCTGATTATATGTCACCATTTTGGAACCCATATCAAGGCCCGAGTTTTCCACGGTTCCGCGGATAAAGCCACCGGCGAATTAACCGCCAGAATTTTGGGTACCATAGAATTAGGTGGCCACCAGGAGTTCGCGCAGAAAGGCCACCAAGAGAATTAGTGTTTCACCATGGAATCTTAGGCTGCCGACCATGGAACAGTTGGCCACAGCCTAGCTCCAAGCACCTGATCACTGAAGTAGAAACAGAACTGAATGCACTGTACTCAAAGAGGCTCTGGGCATAAGGTATATTCAAAATGAAAAGAAATTTATTATGTATACGGCTCATAGAGCACAGTCACCAGCAGTGCACGCTAGCTGAGCGTTCAGTTCTGTTTCTTCATTTTGAGTCCACGGGCTGACTGCTTAGATTGCAGTGGTCGATTCGCGTTTTTTGTTGAAATTATTATCGATGAAGCAGCAATGGAACAAAGCTGCTCCTCCACAGCAACCTGCTGTATATCTGAAAACAGCACAGATTTAGCGCTCCATGAATTTTGCTCCACCGAGGATTTTCTTTCCAGCCACAGAACTGGCTGACACCCACAGAACTCATTGTGGAAATCTTTGATGGCTCGCACACAGTAAGAGCTTTCCCGCACTGCATATCACTGCTTAGAATGATTTGACCTAGAGATCCATGTGCCAGAGGTAATAATGGCAAAATGGAACCATTACTTTTTTAGACTTGTAAAGGATTTTTGTGTTCATTGGCATGCAGTTTTCCTGACTTGTAAAAAAGAAAAAAGCAGGAAACCACTACTTTTTGTTTCTGCTGTTCTTTCCACCCCTCTCAACAATTACATTTTTGCAATGCCAAGATCACAAACGAAAAGTGAGACAGAGGGATTATGGTTTAACCAGTGGTCGTCAAAGTGCATCGCTGGCGCAGTGCATCACATGCAATTTGGGATCTGTCAAGTCTTCCCAATTACTGAATTGAAAATCTGCTAAGCAGAAACCTATATAAGAAAAGGAGAAGCAGTGCCATAGACTTCCCAGTACCCCTTGCTTAGGTAATTCCCCACAACTGCCGTCTTTTATTTGATTTTGTTTTAATTGTGGCAGACATTTAATGAATGAACTCCCTATCTGCATGACTTTCTTTTGTATAGCGCAGACCGTTTCCCTAACCAAAGGCACCTTCTGTTTTAATGTAGGTTTTGCTTTTCTCCTATAGGAAACCTGTACAGCAATTCTGTTTTTCATCTGTCAAATGTATTTACTTTTCAAATTAAGGTATGACTATTTTTCATTAATGATGATGCAGCGTGACCACGGTTACCGTATACAAGGCACGAAGGCTTGATGTAACAGAATTGATTGTGTTGTAATTTTGCACTGCATTTAAAATAAAGTTGTACTTTCTTTACTATGGATTACAGCAAAGACGATGGATGTAATTGAATTGCTTTTTTCCCACCTGTGATTACAGTTTAAATGCAGAAGATAGCAACTGAGTCAGTGAGTAGTCCCTGAAACATGCCAGACTGTGTACATTAAGTGAAATAATGACAGGACTCAGGCTGCATTTAGGCAATTTTTACTTAGTCCAAAACAAATTGTAAAACTGTCAACTGTACATAATTTTCCCACTAATCTCCAGTACTCCCTTCTGATTACTTGCACCACCCTTTCATAGCCACCTCTGCCTTAAGTTATACATACTTCTTAGTCTTCTTTATTTTGACTTTCATCCCTTTTTGCAACATGTATTCCTGCACTGCTTCTGTACTGGTTTGAAGGACTTTCCATCCTTATCACCCTTTGGATCTACATCCTGTTCCAAACACTATTTGGTGCTTAGTATGGTTATTTGTTGTATTTTTCATGAGTTCTTTATTTTAAAATGCTTGTGTTTCACATTATGAAGAAAAATAACAACAAAGTATAAAAATAAGGGGAATAGTGCAACAAATTTGTGCCTAGAATTGCCATAGAAATAACCATCCACCGCCGCAGAAGTTCTCGCAGCAATGGAATCCCTGCCGCAGAACTTTGCTCTAAAGTGCAAGAAAAAATCGGGCTGTGCCCGTATCTCAAACAAGATATTGTTAGAATTGAGAAGACACAAAGGAGAGCAACTAAATTAGCACCTTGTCTTGCAAATTGTGAATATCAGACCCGATTATAAAAAACTGGATTCGTTCATTACAAACTAGGCGTACTAGAGGTGATCTGTTATTACTGTATAAGATCTCAAATTCACAGGATCTAATGCGTCAATGTGGCTTGAAATTCTCCAATAGAAGGAGTTCCCCTAGACTTCATAACAAACAGATTGATGTAGCTAAAACAAGAACTAATGAAAGACAAAACTATTTTACAATAAGAACTCCGAGATTGTGGAATACTTTACCACAATATTTGGTAAACAGTGTCTCAGTCCAGTCCTTTAAAAAGCTTTGGACCTGTCGTTAGAGTTAAATAGTATTGAGGTTTAATTTTCTACCATACTGGTGGGGACAATTTCGATGGGCTACGGCATTCTTTTGTCCCTTATTTACCAAGTTACCAAGCTTACAGCCTGTTCTCCCACTGGGGCAAACCGATGGTGGACCTGTTTGCCTCCCAGGAAAATGAAAATTACGTACCTACCGTAATTCTTGATCTTCTTGGACGAGTCTCCACCACTCATTCACACTAGTGGGATCTGCGCCAGAGGCACTAGGACCCATCGAGAACAAACTTTCTGGAGGGATCGGCAGCGAGAGATGGCGCACAGAGGCATGGCAGCCGCGGTGGCGTCGCCATGTACTGACTATCTCGGCGACCCACCCTCCAACGCCAGTACCTTTTACCAAGGAGGTGCAGCGCAACCAACGTAAAGAGTAAACCTAATCCTTACAAAACGGACATAAGATAGTCCGGACGACCGTGTAAGAAGGGTCAGCAAAGAAGTCTTCATGGCCTAAAGATTTGAGGAGTGAAGACCAACACAGCAGTGAGCTCGGGGATGGAGGGTGGGCGTGTGAATGAGTGGTGGAGACTGTCCAAGAAGATCAAGAATTACGTAGGTACGTAATTTTCATATCTTCCTGGACATAAGTCTCCACCACTCATCCACACTAATGGGAGAGTACCAAGCTGATAATCCCCAAAAGGGCGGCAGGGGAGCCAGAGCTCACACGCTCAGGACAGAAGTCCATTAGGATAGTTCTGCCGAAGGCAGAATGACGCCTGACATGAACATCCAGTGCATAATGCTTAACGTAGGTATGCACTGAGCTCCAGGTGGCGGCATTGCAGATATCTGCACTGAACATTGCAATTTCCACTAGGGATGCCACCGCCCTAGTAGAGTGAGTATACTCTACCTTCCAATTTAACCTGTGCCATGGAATAGCAGTGTCAAGACATGCCACTAACCATGATGAGATGCATCTGATAGCGACAGGCTGACCCAGCTGGGTCTCGCTGAAGGAAACAAGCAATTGCTGAGTCTTGCAAAATTCTTGGTTCTATCTAAGTAGAACATGAAAGGCTCTCTTAACATCCAAGGACTGAAGAGACCGTTCTCCTTCATTTTGGAAGTTCGCGAAGTAAGAGGAAGCACCAGAGGTTGGTTTAGATGGAATTCTGACACAACCTTGGGAAGAAATTTAGGATGAGTACAAGAACTACTTTGTCCTTATGGAACACAGTATACGGAGGGTCCGTAACCAGGGCATGTATCTCAGAGACCCTGCGGGCTGAGGTAATGGCCACTAGGAAGGCTGTCTTCCAGGTAAGAAATTTTAGCTCACAGGTAGCTAGGGGTTGAAAGGCTTCCGAGTGAGCATGTCTACACAAGTTAATGTCCCAGGCTGCGACGGACGTCTAACAGGGGTCTGGTATGCAGAATTCCTTAAGAAATCTCTTCACCATAGGTAACTGAGCCAGAGACAAGGAAGAAACTGCTCATGGAGCCAGAAATGGCACTAAGGTGAACTTTAACTGTGGAGTACTGGAGACCTGAGTTTGATAGGTCCAAAGGTACTCCAGAACCTTGTCTGGAGGACAGGAAAAGGGATTCCAAGAGGACTTTGCACACCAGAGAGAAAAGCGTTTCCACTTAGAAGCGTAAGTTTTTGGGTAGCTGGCTTCCGAGCAGCCAGAAGGACGTCTGAGACTCTACGAGGACGTTGAACCGGTTCAGTTCTACCTCTTCAGGAGCCAAGCATGAAGGTGAAGTGACCTCAGGTTGGGATGGACAACGAACCCTGAGTCAAAAGATTGATTTACAAGGAAGTGGTCTCGGAGAGGCTGCCGACATACTGTTGAGTAGAGGAAACATAGTTGCCGAGGCCAGGAGGGAGCAATGAGAATCATCTTGGTCCCTGAGACTCGAACCTGAGGAGAACTCTCTGAATTAAAGGAAGCGGTGGAAAGGCAAGAAAGCGTTGTCCATCGCAGCCTGAACGCATCCTGACAGAAAATGCCAGGCCCTGGATTTCTGGAGCAGAAGAGAGGCAGTTTTGCTGAGTGGGGATGCAAAAGGTCCAGGTCTGGAGTCCCCACTCTTCGAACAGTGACCGAGCTACGGCTGGGTTGAGAGACCACTGTGAGGGTCTGCCTCTGTCCTGCTGAGGTGATCTGCTAAGTCGCTTTGTACACCCGGCAGATATACCGCTGA
This sequence comes from Neoceratodus forsteri, assembly GCA_016271365.2. Lineage (NCBI taxonomy): Eukaryota > Metazoa > Chordata > Ceratodontiformes > Ceratodontidae > Neoceratodus > Neoceratodus forsteri. Next base: position 436,832,440 of record CM057454.1, read on the forward strand.
ATTAGAGACTTGTGCTCCAAGCACCACTCCCACACTCTCATTGCTTCCTGCAAAGGGATAAGAGTGAGCACCGCCTTGCTTGTTGATGTAATACATCACAGCTTTGTTGTCCGCTTGAAGGAGAATGTTCTTGTGACAAAGAACATCCTTCAACGCCGATCGCAAAGAGGACCGCTCTCATCTCCAGGACATTTATGTGGAGCTGAGTTTCGAGCTGAGTCCATACACCTTGAGTGTGGAGAGAGAGACAGTGAGCTCCCATCCCATTAGCGATGCTGCCTGTGGTGATGGAGATCTGATGATCCAGAGGAGCAAAGGGGAATCCTTCCAGGAGATTGTTTCTTGAGACCACCAGGTGAGAGACCTCGTAGGGGCTCCGCCACCTTGATGGGATAAGACTGGGGTGAGAGGTGGGTGACCACTGAGCGGAGAGCATCCATTGGGTGGTCCTCATGTGTAACCGAGCTAGGTACAGTGAACACTGAGGACGCCTTGAGACCCAACATACGCTGCATCGAGAGAGCTGTGACCGATCGGTTCTCCCGATGTAACGGGCCATCTGAAGGATGTCAGCTTCTGTCCTCTGGAAGGAAAGCCTTCATGAAGAGGTGTCCAGAAGAGTCCCTATGAAAAGGAGCTCTGGGAGGGCTGCAGTTGTGACTTCAGATTTAGCAGAACTCCCATGGACATAAGAAGGCAGAGGTCGCTTGAACGGCTTCCAGAGTCCCTGGCTGGAAGGACTCGCTAGGAGCCAATCGCCTAGGTAGGGAAACACTCGGGAGTCCGAAGCTTCCTGAGATGCGCACAGAACTGCACAACACTTTGTAAAACTCTCAAGGGCGCTGAGGATAGCCCAAAGGCAGGACTTGAACTGATAATGCTGACCCAGAGCTACAAACCTCAGGAATTTGCATGGCGGTCAGGTGGATGGGGATATGCTGGTAGCGTCCCTGCATATCCAGGAGGCCAGCCAGTCGTGTTGATGCAGCAAAGGTAACAGGGTACCTAGGGAAATCATTTTGAATTTCTCCCTGGGGAGGAATTTGTTTAACTTTCTGAGGTCTAGAATGGGGCGCATCCCCAGACTTCTTTGGAACCAGAAAGTAATGGGAGTAGAACCCTGTGTTTCGCTGATGCGGGGCACCAGTTCTATTGCCCTGTTGTTTAGAAGGCCCTGGATCTCGGGCGAGGAGGTCTCGATTGAGAGGTCGACAACCTTGGTTGTCGCTTGGGAGGGCTGTATTCGGGGTTTTCCAAAAGATTGAGAGAATAACCTGCGAATTATCCAAGGACCCATTTGTCCGAGGTTATGGACTTCACTGTTTGTAGAAGTACATCAGACTACCTCCCACTGAGGAGAAAGTTCCATCTCGGCAGTGTGGATGGAACTGGGGCCGGCACTATAAGGTAGCGCTAGCTTTAGCCCCTGCGCTTTTCTTGCCGCGCCTCTTTCTTTGAGGTTGGGTGGTTGGCTTTATGGAAGCTTCCTCTGCCTCTGCCTCGAAAGGACTGGCACTATGAAACTGACGCTATCTCACATGCCCCGAGAGGGGTAGGCGGGGTTCAGCCAACTTAATGGCCGATCTAGTCTTCTGAGTGGCCTCTAGGGCTTGCTCTACCTGAGGCCCAAAAAGATAGGAGCCATCAAAGGGCAACGCCATTACCTGCTGCTGAGCATCATTCGTGAAGCCAGGAAGTACGCAGCCAGGAATGGCGTCGAGTACAAATACCCGCGTGCTGCTGAATGAGAAGCAGTGTCGAAAGCGCCCATGGCGGCTTTGACCTGTTGGTTATTGGACTCAATACTCTGATAACGGTTAGAAGGAGCTCTGACTTGGAGTCGGAATCTGGAAGAGCTTCAACCATTCGCTTGATAGAGTGCCACAGGATATACTCATACTGAGAAAACAGCCTTGATAGCTGGCAGCACGATACTTAAAGTGGAGGCAGCAAAGACTCTCTTACCTAATGTATCAATTTTATGAGACTCTTTGTTAATAGGTCGAGCTGTAGTAGCTTGAGGAAGAACCACCTGTCATTCTCTGCCAGGACTACAATAGATCCGCAAAGGCTTGGGATGCCAAAATGGGACGATCCTTGGGAGCTGAATATTTCTTATCAATGGATTTAGCCACTGAAGGAATAAGAGCAGGATTATTCCATACCATTTGAGACAGCGGCCTCAAGGAGGGTTGAATCGGAGGAGTCAAACTAGGGATCTCCAAGCATGAAGATACTGGAGTCTTAATATTTTCCCAGGATCGATGTCCGTAGTCTGGAGAGAAAGAGTGGATCTCAGGTTCTCAACAGAGACTTAAAGGATAGGTCCTCACCACAGGCTCTGTAGCGTGAAGGATCCTGTTTCTCCACTTCATCACCCAACCGAGGTCTGGGTCAGGCTCAACATCATCTCCTGATAGTCCAGGAAGGACTGCTTGGACAGGAAAGGAGTGAAAATAGGAGAAGAAGAAAGAGCAGATAGAAAGGGAGAGTCCCCGAGGCCCCGGCGCCGGGGAGGCGAAGGAGTCGAAAACGGCGCTGCTGGAGGCGACGGCCAAGAAGCACGCGGCACCGCTGCACTACCGGGCGGCACTGCTGAAGACCAGCGGGCGCCGCAGACGGCACCGCAGGCTCCCGGGCGCCGACAAGCGCAGCAACTCCGGCGAAGGCCCCGAGGACACCCTGGAACCTGGAAAGCAAGAGAAGGAAAACCAGGAGATAAGGGCATCGGTGTGGCCCCCGCGCCGCAGCCATGTGGGGGGAACACCTAAGCACGGAGTCGCTGGCACCGGCGAGCGCCACATGACTAGGAAGGTTCAACCGCTTCTGCCTGATCGCCTCGACGTATCTCGAGGCGCCGTTAAATCGAGCCAGGCAGAAGAACCAACCTCCGAGCCTATCGCCCATAAGAGCGCCCACTGATGAAACTGCTCATCTGGAGCCCTACCTGTAGGCGGGTGGGGCTCCGGCGTCAAGACGGCGGAAACCGAAGTTGGCGATCCGGGAGGAGACCGCAACTAGGTACGATAACCAACTGTCGACCCAAAGACGATCACAGAGGGCGGCACTGAGTGATGCCTCTTTTGACCTGTGGTCAAGAAGAGCTCGAGGCCTAACGGTGCCGAGAATGCGACCGCTTATTTTTGGCGGGACGGGGACCGCCCATCCTCCGGCATCGGACTGACCGCTGTCGGAACCCCGCTGAGGAGAAGGGGCTGACCGACCCAGCCCGACTGACTGAACAGCTTACACGAAGTCTCCCTACCGTCACCTGACCTGCTCATGGTCGACTCATCCAGTAGGCCGAGACTTCTTTACTATAAGTTAAATTTAAAATATAACAGAAATAGAATAAAATTAAGCGATACTACTATCGAGATAAAATTACAAAAATAAACTGAAAACTATGGCTAGTTTGAAGTTTGACTCCCGACAGGCGAGCGACGTTGTCACTGAAGCGCACTCGATGGCGGAAAAAAGGAACTGAGGCGGTTGGAGGGTCGCCACCGAGATAGTCATTACTGGCGAGCCACTCTCAGGCGCCATGCCTCCTCGCGCCTATCTCTGCTACCGACCCTCCAGCAAAAGTTTGCTCCCGATGGGTCCTAGTGCCTCCGACGCAGATCCCACTAGTGTGAATGAGTGGTGGAGACTTATGTCCAGGAAGATCACCAAGCTGAGGCTGTTTCATGCCCGCCCCTCGGCAGGGCTCACTGCAGGGATGCCTACTGGGGCCATGGACCCCGGCCTCCTTTACACCTTCCTCCATTTCCTTTGATCCGCAAGGTGCTGCTCAAGGTGAGGGACAGGCAACGGTGATTCTGGTAGCCCCAGACTGGCGCCGCCAGTTCTGGTACCCAGATCTCCTCTGCCTCAGCTACAGGCCCCTGGAGCAGCTTCTGGCATGCCCGGACCTAATATCTCTCAATCAGGGAAGTTATACCATCTGGACCTTCAATCCCTGCACCTCACAGACTGGTACCTGAGCTGCTAGAGTTCCAGGCTTTGTCTTCCGAGGATGCCCTCACCATGGTGGAGGCATCCAGAAAGGAATCGACCAGGAAATATTATGCCTTCAAATGGAAAAGGTTTTCCATTTGGTGTCAGGGTGAGGGTCTGGACCCTCTGTCCTGTCCAGTGGCTAACATTCTTAACTACCTTTGGTCATCGACCCTTAGGGTGCACCTGGCAGCCATTCTGCTTACAGGTAATGGGTCAGCCGATGTTGGCACAGGAGACGGTGGTCGGTCGCTTTTTCAAAGGCCTGGATCACATATCCCTTCTGGTGTGTGAACCTCCACCTCCATGGGATCTACTGCTGGTACTGGCAAAGCTCATGGGCAAGCATTCGAACAATGCACAAGTGTGCCTTGTCACACTTGTCGTGGAAGATGGCCTTCCTGGTGGCTATCCCCGCTGCCGAAGGGCACGGGAACTCCAGGGTGCTTTGGTGGACTCCCTTATCTGGTCTTCCACAGGGACAAGGTTGTCCTGCACCCCCACCCAAATTCCTTCCGGGTGTGGTGTCAGGGTTTCACCCCAGGTGTTAACTCTGCCAGCTTACTACCCTAATTACACCTCGGAGGCCGAATACAGGCTTCATACTTTGAACCTGAGATGAGCTCTCCATTACAAGGAGAGGACAGCAGAAATTGGGAGAGGTTCGCCAGCTGTTTGTCACCTACGCTGAAGCTGCTTCTGGCAGACCTGCAGCAAATTGGACAATTGCAAGGTGGATTACATCTTGCATCAGTCTGTGCTATGAGTTGGCAGGCATGGAGCTTCCCAAAGGGATAAGAGATCATTCTACCCACCATACTGCTGCATCGGTGGCTGCTTCCAGGGACATCCCTATCCAGGAGGTCTGCTGGGCTGCTACCTGGAAGTCAGAAAACACCTGCATTACCCATTACCACATCAACCTTGAGTCACGCCCAGGATGCTGGTTTGGGGCCTCAGTTCTCCAGTCTCTGTTCCCTAAGTAGGGGTGTGCGCTTGCCTCCCTCCTCCCGGAGAACTGCTAGAGTCTGCTAAAGAGTGTGGATGAACAACATATCCATGATCCTAGAAAAACTGGTTACTCACCTGTAACAGTAGTTGTAGGAGTGACGTGTTGTTCATCTACATGGACCCACCCGATCTCCCGGCTGCGGACGCAACACCTGGCTTCCGCGGACTAAGATCTGGTGTCATGGGGCAGAGCCGAGGGTTATACCACCTGGGTGGGTGGGAGAGCCAGCTTGAAGACGCCTGGCAAGATTTAAAGTGGAAAGGGACATGGCATTCTACTAGAATTGCCTTATGCCTGTCCCATGCATTCTTGAATTCTCCCACTGTTTCTGACTCCACAACCTCCTCAAGAAAGCTGATCTTCCTGTACATAAAGTCTCCACCACTCATTCACACTAATGGGAACTGTGACGGAAGTACTAGGACCCAGCGGAGCAAACTTTTTGCTAGAGGGTTGGCGCCTGGGATGGCGTTTAGAGCAGCACCGTGAGCCCGCTGTGCTATAATGACTATCCCAGTCACCCTCCAGCCGCCTCAGTTCCTTTTTTCCCGCCATCGAGTGCACTTCAGTGATGACGCCGTCACCACCAGGAGACAAACTTCAAGCTAGCAGCTTAGTTTTCAGTTTTATTGTTTTGTAGTAATATCTCGAATAAGTATTGCTTAGTTTATTTATTCTTATTTAAAGAAGTAGTCTCAGCCTACATTGACGGAGTCAACCATGAGCGGGTCAGGTGACAGTAGGAGACTTTGTATGAAAGCTATTCAGTCAGCTAGGCTGGGTCCGGTCCGCCGCCTTCTCCGGAGGGGTCTGACAACAGACAGTCCAGTGCCCGAGGGGTGGGCAGACCTCGAAGCATAAAAGTAAACAGTCGCACTCTCGCACCGTTCGCCTCGAGCTCTTCTTCGCCCACAGGTCAAAAAGAGAAGGTATCACCTCGTGGTCACCCTCTGATATGTCTGCGCATAGACGGTCAGTTGTTGGTTAGTTGTCGGTCCTCCTTCGGAGTCACCGGTTTCTGTTTCTGATAGCTGACGCCTTGACATCGGAGTCCTACCCCGCCTCTGGTGGGTCTTCAGATGAGCAGTTTCATCAATGGGCTGCTCTTATGGAGCAATGGGTTTGGAGGTTGGTCCAGCTGCCTGGCCTGGTCATTCACCAGCCTGTCCAGGTCCCCAGATGCCGGACCACACAGAGCCAGAGATCTTTTGCCCATCGTGCCCCCAGCTGGTTCAATGCCCTCAGCTCGCTCATTACATCCTCCACCTCCCTAGGAGTTTTCAAATCTATGCTTTACTCTCACCTCTCAGCCTCTAGCTCCTGTGACTGCCTTGACTAAATATTCTCCCTCATGGCTGTTTTACTGTTTTCATCCTCCTCCTCTGCTCCTTTCAAAGGCATCAGAGTATCTCTAATCGCTCTGTCTGCTCCCCCCATAATCTCCTCCTACCCTTTCCACTTTGACCATTTCTCCAATGTTTTTTTAATGTACTGTATTATACTGGCTTATTGCCACCTTTATAATTTGTTGACCATTCTATGTAACATGTCTTGTTTGTTTGTACATTGATGACGCAGAACCTTTGTAAAAGAGCCATTGGCTCAAAGGCAATAATTCCTAGAACAATAAACTAAAACAAACTAAGGCCTTCGTGCTTTTTGGGAGATCAGGTAGGGCGGTTGAGCCTCATGTTTTCCCCTCACACAGCTGTGGGCGCAGGGGCCAGACTGATGCCTCTATCTCCTGGTATTCATCCTTCTCTTAGATCCTGTTTTTTGAGTCTGGGATGTTTCACCCTTAGCGCCGATGGCACGCCTGCGTGCCATCTTCTGGCGCTGTGTGTCTTCGCACCTTGATCGGGCGCCATCCTTGGTACCATGTGGCATCTCAGTGCCATCCAGCCTTCTGACACCGTGTGGCCTCGGCACCGCTCTTTGGCTCCGTGCGTGTCTTGGCGCCGTGCTCTTCTTCGCATCGAGACCTGTTAGGGCGTCATCCAGCCTTCAGGACTCCTCCTCTTTAATCCTTTTCCTTCCTCATTTCCTTCTGATTTTCACTCCTTTCCTGTTCATACAGTCCCTCCTGGACTGTCAGGAGATGACATTGAGCCTGACCCAGACCTTAGGCTGGGTGATGATGTGGAAGGAACAGGATCTATTCCTGCGCAGAGCCTGTTGTCGAGGACCTGTCTTTTAAGTCTCTCTGAAAACTTGAATTCCACTCTTTCTCTCCAAACTACAGATATCGATCCTGGGAAACTGTTAAGACTCTAATATCTCCATGTTCTGGAGAGCCCTATGGATTTGACTGCTCCGCACAGCCCTTCTTCGAGACACTGTGTCAAATGGTATTGAATAATCCTGCTCTCATTCCTTCAGTGGCTAAGTCCATATATAGGAAATATGCTGCTCCCAAGGATCGACCAATTTTGGCATCCCAAGGCTTTATGGACCCTATTGTGGTCTTGGCAGAAAATGATAAGGTCGTCCTTCCCCAGACTACTACATATCGACCTATAAACAAGGAATCTTGTAAGATAGACACTTTAGGTAAGAGAGTCTTTGCTGCTTCCACCCTAGGTATGCGTATTGCCAGCTACCAAGGCTATTTCTCTCAGTATGAGTATATTCTTTGGCATTCGCTCAAACAAATGGTTGATGCTCTACCAGAGTCGGACACTAGTTGAGAGCTTCTTCAAACCAAGCAGGAGCCAAACATTTTCTGAAGGGTCGGTGCCGAGGTAGGATCGCATATGCACGGCACTGTGAGACTGACTTGCGCCTGTGTAGGCTATCTTGGCATCAACCCTCCAACCGCCTTCAGTTCCTTTTCTCCCTACGAGTGCGCTTGGATGTCTCTATCATTGCCTGCTGAGTCAAAGTTTTCGCCTATACGACAGCAGCTTTTAGTGTTTAATTTAACTATTTAGTAGTAATTTCTTATTTTACTAACAAGAAAAGAAGATTATGAAGAAAAAGAAATTCTTTCCTGCCATCAACAGAGTCATCCTTAGATGGTAGCGGTGACGGTAGGAAGACTCTGTTTGAAAGTTGTTATGGCAGAGGGACTGTGCCCGGTCCACCACCCTTAAGTAATGGGGAGGGTCTGACTATGGACAGTCCTGTGCTCGGGGGAGAGACAGTCCACGAGCACAAATCTGAAGCGGTGCCGCGGATCTGACTCCGGCTAGCCTCGAGCTCTTCTTACTGTTTGGGGAAGAAGAATCAATGCCACTCAAGGTTGCCCATTGGTACGCCTGCACGAGATTGTTCATTGGAAGGCGATAGGCCTGAACTGACTTTCATGGGTTCCTTTGGCCCTGCTCCTAACAGCCGCGATTCTCGACTCCAGACTCCATCTCTGTCCTTGTTGGAGTTCCGTGAGCAGTTTCACCTCTGGGCTGCTTCTGGAGCAGGGGTTTGACTTTCCTTTTTCCTGACTGTGTTCCTTTTTTGGGCCTCGGAGCCATTGGACCGAGCCAGGTCAAATGGGTCAGAATGAGCACGTGCCCTCTTGGTGCCTTCGACATCTGTGTCGACCCTTGTGCCTACCCCCTTCCTTTTCCATGCTGGGGCCGTGGCACCACCTTTCTCCTTCTCCCCATCTTCTCCATTGGCTTTTCCATGGTGTTTTTCCTGGTGCCGTGTCTGATGCCTTGGTGGCATTGCAGGTCCAGCACCTTGGTCACTGGTTTGGCATTGGTGTCGAGGCGGCACCGCTAGTATTTGGGTCGGTGCTGGGAGTCGGCACCATTACTCTGCCACGCTTGGCGCCGTGGGTTCTGTGTGGCACCGTGGGTGCTGTCATTGTTGCCGAGCCGCTGGTGGTGCCATGGTGTTCCCACGGTGCCGCTGGTGCCATAGGTGCCATGAGTCCATGGGTGTCATGGTACTTTGGTGCCATAGGTGCCCTTGGGTGCCATTGCTGCCATGGGTTTCTTGGGTGCCATGGTACCAAGGATACCTGCGGGTTCCACCGTGGTGCCCTCAGGTGTCTCCCAGGTTGGCATAGGTACTGCTTGGTGCCCTACTGTGCCACGAGTGATGCTGGTGCCAGAGGGGTGCCAGTTGGTGCTGTCCGACAGAACTAGGGAAAGATCTCCATTTGCGGACCTCTTCATCCCTGGGACTTGTGGCAGGATGTTTCCGCAGAATGAAGTCCTGTTCTATGGATAATTATTTCCACACATCTTAGTGGGTGGCGGTCTGCATCGGTCTTGTGTCATCCAGCGGTTTTCCACTGATGGGACTCTTCTGTTCTGCCGAGAAGCTCTCATTTCACCAGCACTTTCTCAGCTCCCTACATAGTGCCAAGCTCCTCGATACCCTTCCTGGTGGTGGAGTCTCAGTGGCTCTGACCTAGACCTCTCTTGGGGTCTTTCTGCAGTAGAAGGGCATCTAGATGAGTCTCTCCTGTCCTTCTGGTCAGTGATACAGCGATGACTCATTTTATATACTGAGGACACGCCCCCACCTATCATCAGAATCTGTGATGGAAGCTCTTTCAGTAATTCCTCAGTAATGGGGTCCACCATAGAGTTCAGACTGTATCTGTGGACCATACACCTCTGCATTTAGACTCTTTCAGCCATCAAGATAATTACACGCTGGAAACATTCTAATTCAATGGTTGGGAGCTGCACAGACTCTTCCGCTCTTTGATAGGAGTATACAGCCCCTTCTGATGCTCCCCTTCTGGTGGCTGCTCCTGCACAGGTGGTTAACATCTGTCTAGCTATTATTATTAGTCCAGTCAAGAGTTCAGTTATGGATCCTCAGGTTCCTCCTGCTCCTCAGAGGGATGACATCCTTGTCATTTCTGTATCAGGCAATCCTTATGAAATAACAGCCTGCAACCTTCTCAGGCTTGGACTAATGATAAAAAAAAATGGGGGTTAGAATTATCACAGCACAGGGCTTAGTTGGAATTTCCTGATACCACACTTTGGATCTGGTCAGGTTCCGCTCAACCCTGAGGCAGTCATCTCTAAACTTCGGAAAAGAGTACCTGATTTCTTCTACCCCTAGGGGCAGTCTGATCCAGCGGTGGTATAGCTCACCTCTTTTCTCTAGAGAGATTTCTCTTATTCGAGATATTTCCAAAACCTAGGCATCTAACCAGTCTGTTAGTCCCTCCTTTTTAATCAGGCTTTCTTCTCTTGATCAGAGCTTCGGCAGCAACAGAAGTGACTCTTCAGTGATCGAACTTAGATTCCTACTTCCATGCTTGCTTTAACTTAACAGATGACATGCTCCTTTCTTGTCCATAGGTCAAGTAGGTCTTTTCTGAGGTAGCTTCTCAAATATTCACACCTTCAGTTCCTGAACACTGGTTCCGTGTCAGTCGCTTTCAAGCTATCCTCCCCGACTGCGTGATGGAGCTGTGATGTTTGTTTTTCCACAAAGCAAACTAGAGTCCTTGTAACTCCTTCAGGGAGGCTGGAGTAAGTAGTGCCTCACCGCATTGAGCCACTTCTGCTGCTATTCAGTCACTTCAACGAATGAGTTAGCCCTAAATCTGGTCCTGCTGTGTCCTCCCCGACACACACATCTGCCTCTATTTGCCTTACAAATCCAGCCCGTTTTTTCTGTCAGAATGTTTTTTCCGCAGTGGACACATCTTCCTGTACACTTTTTCCTTTCTTCCCTGAGTTCAGAGACTGCTACTACAGTTATACACAGGGGCAGGATGATTCCTTTGGAATATGCAGTGACTAGGATTTGGTTCTACTAGACCACCACAACAGGCTTTAAGTTGTGCTTCATCTTCCATATGGAAGATTTCAGTGACTAGTGAAACCATTCTCCTTGATGGGCTAACCTCACCTGGACATTCTTTTGCTCACCAAGTAAGGGTTCAAGTGCTCCTGGACCTGTTGTTTGCAGGTCAGCCATACTTGTAGTGGGGGTTCCGCTCCACTTTCAGTCTACCCTGAACCTGTAGACTTTTCCTCTGGCTCTGCAGTTCCTGGAGGTCCTTTTACATTAGATTAGTACATGTCTTTGACGCTATTAGTTTTGGTCCTATACCAAATTGTGAGTTCTGGTTTCGCCACTCTCTCAGAGTGGTTGCGGCTTCCTGGCAGAGTTTCATTTTGTGCCCATTGCAGTCGTCTGCAAAGTGGTGAGTTAGAACTCGGCGCTTATCTTGTAAGCATCATGTTCTGGATGCTGTTTACAAGACGGCTCTTTTTATTAGTAGGACAGACCTTGGCCATCCTTTCTGGGTGAACCCTATCTCCTACCACCCTAATGAGGGTTGTGGGTTTTAGCTCGGTATTGTCCCACTAGTGTGAATGAGTGATGGAGACTTAGTCCAGGAAGATATTTACGTACTTACCATAATTATTGATCTTCTTGGACAGTCTCCATCACTCATTCACACGCCCACCCACCATCCCTTGGGTTCACTCGTTTTTCTTTCCTGGTATTCGTGGCCTGTGGTCTGGACTGTGAAGACATTGTTCTTTGACCTTCTTCAAAGGCCATCTGGGCCCTCTCAGGCCCAGAAACTCAGAATGAGTTGTGCTGATTAGTTACGCTGCACCTCCTTGGTTGAAAGGTACTGAGGCGGTTGGAGAGTCACCGCGAGATAGCCTACACAGGCACAAGTCAGTCTCGCGGTGCTGCCTTGCAGCGAGATCCTACCTCGGTGCCGACCCATACAGAAAATCTTTGCCTCCCGCTTGGTCCAGCGCCTGGCGCTATCCCACTAGTGTGAATGAGTGATGGAGACTGTCCAAGAAGATCAATAATTCACGTAAGTACGTAATTTCCATTTCTTGCACATCTCTTCTTCTGAAAGATACTACCATCTTGTATTTTAATTCCCTTGACATACTTGAGAGTTTCTATCATGTCCCCCTCTCCTCCTTTCCTCAATGGTATACATATTAAGCTGCTTTAGTCTCTCCTGAGATGTCTTGTGGTGCAGACCCTGCACCATTTTGGTTGCCCTCCTCTGAACAGCCTCCACTCTGTCTTTGTGGATATGGGGTCTCAGAATTGCACGCAGTACTCCAAATGGGGTTTCACTAACTGTCTGTACAGAGGGATAACAGCTTCTGTTTTTACTGTTGATGCCTCTCCTGTGCATCCCAGTATCCCCCAGCCCTTCTTGCTGCCTTCTCACATTGCTTGCCCACCTTTAGGTCATCTGACATAGTTACTCCTAGGTCTCTTCACCCTCATTGTGTACTCTTCCCTGGGTTTTGTTTCCCAGATGCATTACCTTGCACTTTTGCACTTAATCTGAGCTTTCACATATTTGACCATTCCTCCAACCTTGCCAAGTCCTTTCCACGCCACCTTGTGTATCAACCCTGTTGCAGATCTTTGTGTCATCTGCAAAGAGACATATATATCTTTCCTTCCAGGTGCTCTCCTATGTCACTTATAAAGACATTAAAGAGGACTGGTCCCAGTACCGAAACCCATGGTACCCGTTGTAGTTACCCTCCTTTCTTCACTGTGGACTCTGTTTACTATTACCCTTAGTCCCTGTTGTCCAGCCAGTTTTTATCCAGGCTACCACCTTGGGACCCACTCCAAGGCTGGCTAACTTGTATATTAATCTTTTGTGTGAGACTGTGCCAAATGCCTTGCTAAAATCTAGGTAGGCGTATCTCAGCCCTTCCCTGGTCTACTACTTTGGTCACCCAGTCAAAGAAATCTATTAGGTTCGTTTGACATGACCTTCCTGCTGTGAAACCATGCTGCCTTGGGTCCTGTGCCCCACTGGCCTCTAGGTACTCAACAGTTATTTCCTTCAGAAGTGATTCCATCATTGTCCTTACCACTGAAGTCAAACTAACTGGTCTGTTAGTTTACTGCCTCTGCCCTGCTCCCACTTTTGTGGAGTGGAATCACATTTGCCATCCTCCAGTCCTCAGATACCATCCCATCCTCCCATGATTTGTTAAAGAGAGTAGTCAGTGGTGTTACTAGTTCTACAATTAGTTCTTTTAGAATTCTTGGGTGAATCCATCAGGCCCATTGCTTTGTCCACCCTCAGTTTCAAGAGATCTTCCTTGTCAGTCTTCACCATTCATTACTGCTAGGTTAAGCCAGATCGGCGCACCACCATGGGAGTTTTCAGAGGAGTCGGCGTCGGCGGTATGCCCTCGAGTGGCGCATCCGCGTGATGTCGGTGGCGTTGGTATACAGATTCCTCCTCCATCCCAGTTCTGTTTCTCCCACCATCGAGGCTGCACCTCTGCTGCAGGAGTTACAAAATCTACTGCGTCATAGGCGCGATTTTGTTTTCAACGCTGCTCCTTCATCCCGGTTCGATCCTGACATCGTCGACTGGTAAGACCATTTTTATTTGACACGGGAGCTTTACTGTTTATTTTATTGATTTCGCATCCTGTCGGTTCGGTGGCAAAGCGCAAGTCTAAGGCGGATCGTGCCCCTATGCGTTGGCCTCTCTGCCGGCGAGTTTTCCATCTCGGACCGTCATGATGTTTGTCTTCGTGCCTGGGACCCTACCATGATATGGATCATTACACGCCTTTTTCTCCATAGATTGCCGTGGTGTTAGAAATTCGCATTTAAAGTCGGAAGAGCTCTGCCAACTTTCAGGGGCGACGTCGCCCACGGGCTTCCCAGGTCAGATATCTCCATCCTCCTCCGGGTCCCCGCAAGTCTATACGGCCCAGTGAGGAGGAACCCCTCCACTTCTATCCTTGCTGAGGAGGAGGTTTCTTCAATGGTGCTGGAGGAGCGGTGTGATCCCTCCTGGGTCACGCCGTGAGGCACCATCCAGCAGTCACCTCACCGGAGGTGCAGGCTCCTCAGTGTCGTGGCCCCGAGTTGCGGGGCCCAGCACTGGTGGACCCTCAATTTCCGCCTAGCATTGCCGCTGCAGAGCCTGATGCCGTCCAGCGGTGCCGGGACTCAGGTGCCACCGTTGGGGGTGCCATTTTGGGTTGGTGCGGGGATTCTGGTGGCACCGTCAGTAAGCGTCGCTGTGGGTTTTGGGTGCCGTTCGCGGCACGTGGGATTCAGGCGGTGCCGTTTGCAGTGTCATTTGGGCTTCTGGCGGCGGGGACTTGGGCAGCGCTGTAGGTGCTGTCGTTTTGGTTTTGGCGCTGTCCACAGCGCCGGGTATTTCGGGCGGCGCGGTTCATGTCCGCCGGTTCAAGGTGCCATGGAGCTGCAGTGGACTTTTCGGCACTGTTGTCATTGCGGCTTTGATGGTACCAGGCCTGGTGCTGTTTTGGCTGAGGTTCCTGCTGTTGCTTCGATGGAGTCCACCCTGGTCAGCCCTCTTTGGAGGAGGACCGGACCAGCAACCTGAGTCTTCTGACTCTGAACCTCCTGTAGGCCATAGCACTAGGTGATCCAGTGTTCCTCCCTGAGTCCCCGGAGCTGGTTGGCCCGGATGATTCCATGGTTAGGGTGGCCTGGAGTCTTCTGTGGTGGACCCTTCAGGAGATCTGGAGAGGTTGCCCTTCCCAGAGGTCCCGGACAGCTGCCATCACTGGTGCTGTTAGGGTCCTTCAGGAGAGGGTGGAGGACCCTGCCACAGTGAGTTCCTTCGAGGGCTCACTCAGCAGGGACCTCCCCACTGGCATTGAGGAAGAGGGCTGCTTCAGGAGTCTGAGGGATTGAGAGGTCGAGGTGAAGAGCGGCGCGAACCCCCACTGCCCTGCGGGTGGGGAGGAGTCACAGCGCTGATCCCCACCTTTCTCTCAAAGCCTCTAGACGCCTTCTAGTGGCGGTTCTGAGGGGCTCCTTCTGGACTCATGCAATCTCAGATGCGTCACAGGAGATTCCCTTCAGGGCTCCCACCCGAGTTGCCCTCTCCTTCTTCTTTCACAACCCAGCATGATCTCAGGGTCCCCAGTCCTGGCGGCATCACTACCTGATCTCAGAGCCCTGGCAGAGACCAGGCACATGCTGTTAGGTGCCCTCGCCCATCCTTCTGCAACCACCTCCTCTCTCCAGGCCATGTGGCTCCCACAGGGCCATTAACTTGGGAGACATTCAGAGCTACTGCGGTGGCCTTCCCATCTTGCGTCAGGGCCATGGACTCAACAGGTTTTCCGCCTGTCCCTCCACCACAGGAATCCTCTGAGCATTCGAGCTCCCTTCCTCATCTGAGGAAGAGGAACTCTCTGTCCACCTTTCCTCTGACGCTGATTTCACTGATTATCAGTGGTTCCTTCAAGCTGGTTTCAGAGCTTCGATCTCCCTACATCCGTAGGACAGTACTGAGCAGCAGACGTGTGTACTCCTTGAGCTTAATTCAGTGCTCGCCACCTAGTGGAGCCTTCCTGGCCGATCCCTTCCAGGAAGCATCTATCTGCACCTGGCAGTCTCCAGCCACTCCTTCTCCAGCTCCAGCAGACTGCAGGAGACTGTACTGGTCCCCCATGAGTCTCTAGTTTCTCTGCCTCACCCACCTTCAGGCTTGACATCCCTAGACACTCCTTCCGGCCTCGGCGCCTGGCACACGACAGACCCGGATCTGGATTCTGCTGAATTCAACGGTGGGGATGAGGGTTTTCTCTGTGTTAATGTGTATCAGTTCACATCAGGCACACCACGCTACTTACAACAGGCATCTGTGGTCAATGCTGTCGCAGGTCCTAGCATCTTTGCCTGACTCAGCAGTGTAGACAAGCCATTGCGCCTCTGCGCAAGGTCTGGAGCTCCAGGCACCAAGCGAGGGCATACTGCGACGCCAGCGAGGTGGTGTTCAGACTAGCAGAGACAGTGATCTGCATCTGGCGGGCAGCATGGCTTTGTCTCCAGACTGTCACCCATTGCCCGGCGTGGGGTGACTAGCTCTGCCTTTCGGGGACTTCGCCTGATCTTATCTGTGTCAGTCTTCACCATTCATCACTGTTGGGTATCTGCTGGAGGTCAGGACCCGCCGGAGCTTTTTTTTTTTTTTTTTTTTTACAGGTGAGCCACACACCATCGACGCCGCCTCGGAGGCTGAGCACTGCGTGGAGCGCTTTCTGGTTGGCCGCTAGGCTGAGTCGATGACGCCTGCCTGCCAGTTCTTCGTCCCTGCTGTAGAGGTCACCTGCCGGACACTGAAAGAAGATTGAGGCCTGCTTCGCAGTTTTCTCCATTACGATTTTCTTGGTGCAAAGTCCGCCGGTTCCTCCTGCGGTTCTGTGTTGCCATACTCGCATCGCCCGGTAAGATTTTTCCATTATTATATTTTTCTCGCGACGCCGAGTCTGTGTTTGGTGTTTTCCCCGTAGGTCATGTCTCGGTCAGAGGGCAAGAAATCTTTTAAGATGGGTCGGCCCCATGCGACGGTGCCCATCGCGGCAAATTTTTCCGTCACTGACCAGCATGACCCATGTCTTCGTGTCTTGGCCCGCTTCACGACATGGATTGATGCGATGCCTGTTTCTCCATGGACTGCCGGGTCGTCGAGCAGCGTCGTGGAAAGTGGGGCGACTCCGTCCGACTTTCAGGGGTCGGGTGTGTCACTCGATGGGCCAAGCCCGCTCTCGGCCTTTCCTCCAGGTCCCTCCCGGTTCTATACGGAGACAGGAGGAGGGAGCCTCAGCTGCTTGTAGCCCAGCCATTGCTGAGGCTTGTTCCACCAGCGCAGGAGGCCCGCCTCGCTCCTTCCGGTGGGCAGGCGGGAGGTGCTGCCATAGCAATTGCCCATTCTGGGGTGAAGGCTCCCCAGTGTCGGACCCCATGGGTCACAAGGCACGGGTCGGGCGCTGTCCTCGATGGCGCCGGGCTCACTGCCAGTAGGGCCTCGCATCATTCACGGTGCCGTGGGTCCTGACCGGAGTCGTGTCAGCACCAACTTGTCTCACGGCGCTGTGGCCTCTGTTGGAGCTGTTCTGTGGCGCTGACACTGCAAGTGGTGCCGTGGGAGATGTTACGGCGCTGCCTTTTTCCATGTCCGCCTGGCACCATCCTCGGCCGAGGGTTGAGCACGGCGCCGTGTCCTGAGGCCCGCGCCATGGGACCTTCAGATTCCTCTGTCAGCGCCTTCACCGGCACCGCCCTGCCCTCTGCGCCTGTTCGCGGTAGCCGGGAAGCCCGATGGCGCTGTCCTCGCGCCCGTGTCCACCATCGACGCCGTCCTCAGAGCCGCCCTGCCCTCGTGCGGCGAGCCGTTATGAGCCTCGGCTATATTCCACGGTGCCCATAGGTCCCGGCCAGTCATCATCAGCACCGACTTGTCTGTGGCGCGCTGTACCTCTGTTGGAGCCCTCCGCGCTTACCGACACTGCTAAGCGGCACCGTGGTGGGAGATGTTCGCGGTGCCGTCTTTCCATGTCTTCGCCTCGGCACCATCCCTCGATGCCGAGGTTGAACGCGGCGCCCGTGTCCTCAGCTTGAAAAGCAGTGGGGCCTTCAGATTCCTCTGTCGGCGTCCTTGGCGCCGCCCTCTGCTCTGCGTCATTCGCGGTGCAGGAGCCAGGTTCGCCGTCCTCAGCGCCCGTATCCGCCCGTCACGCCATCCTCTGAGCCGCCCTGCCCACCGTGCCCGGCGAGCCGTTGTGGAGTCTGGCGCCATTCAGCGGTGCCGTGGGTCCCGGCAGTCATCACGTCGGCACTGGCTTGTCTGCATAGCGCCATGGCCTCTGTTGGAGCCGTTAGTGGTGCGACACTGCTAAGCGGCCCATGGGGAGATGTTAGGCCCGTCTTTTCCATGTCTCACCTTGGCGCCATCTGACGCTGAGGTTGAGCACGGCACTGTGTCCCCGAGGCTTGGCCGCGGGGCTTTCAGATTTCTGTCGGCGCCATCCTGCGGTGCCACCCTGCCCTCTCGTCATTCACGGTGCTGGGAGCCAGTGGCACCGTCCTCAGCCATGTCGCTGTCGTATACATCCTTGGAGCCGCCCCTGTCCTCGTGCTGGCGAGCTGTGGGACCAGATGGTGCCATGACTGGTCCCAGGTCTGGACCTCTTGTTCAGGCTGGGGCCGTGCCTCCTGCGGATGCCAGCTGCTGGGCCGGGAGGTGCTGGCACCGCCTCGGACACAGCTTTGGTCTCTGGGCCTGTTGGCAAGGATGGCATTGCCCGCCCTCCACAGTTTGGCACAGGGCCTTGGACTCTACCTCCTCGGAGGCGGAGTCGAGCTCTGAGTCAGACATGCAGTCTGACCCTTTGGGGTTGGCTGTTCAGGTGGGTAGCCCAGTAGTCTCCCCGACAAGCCGGAGTCAGACCCATTCTGAGGTGGAGTCGGTGGCTACCGAGACTAGGGTCAGGGGTGCTGACCAGTAGGCAGTGGTTCAGCCACCATAGCTCTCCAGCCTGGTCTTGGCGGTTTCACTGACCCTCAGTAGTGGTACCCCACCAGTGGTGTGCCTAGATCGCCCAACTTTGGGGCCAATCAGAGCACCTACAGGATGGGAGGGCACTGTGCCCTGATAGCCCCTTCAGCAGCTGCCCAGAGATCACAGCTACCTAGGCTGGCCTTCTCAAGGAGTAGGGCTCTTCGGACTCCGAGGGCGAGGGTGTGGGGTCACACGCCGGCCTTTTTCCGGGTCTACCGGGCTCTGGGAGAAGCCGTAGTGTGGATCTCCGCTCTTCCTCCTCGGTCTCTTTGAGAGAGTCCCATTCTTTTGAGGTAGGGGACTGTCCTTCTGGACCTATCACGCCCCAGTCACCTCTCACAGGGGATTCTTCCAGGCGCAGCCAAGGCAGTACCAATATGGTTGTTCAGTTGTCGGCTTTGGGTCTCCGGGCACCTTCTTCCGTGGTGCCCACGGTCCGCCCTTAGCCCAGGGGAGAGGTCAGCCGACATCTCTTCTCGGCTCTGTCCCCATCCTCTGCCACACTCTCCTGCGCTCCCAGGCATCCTGGGTCCTTGCAGGCCTCTCATCTGGGGAGCAGTTCAGAGCGGTGGCTGCTCGGTTCCCCTGCTTACGTTAGGCGATGGACAGCCAGGTTTTTCAACCTTCCCCCATGCAGCCACCCACTGAACAGCCGGTGACCTCCAGCTCCTCATCCCCTCTTCTAGGGAGAGGAAACTTCTGTCCTCATCTCTCCAGCTGCTGATTTTGCTGAGTATCAGCGATTCCTCGTGGAGGATGTTGGAGGACTTGCACCTTACTCCTTCCACTACCAGCAATCCTGAGCTACTCGGCGCACGCCTTTCTAGGCAATTTTGGCGCGGCCACCTTGTGGTGCGCTCGCCGGCTCCCTCGGGAGACGTTGCTGGCATTCTTGGCAGAGGCCCTTCTCCGAGTTCGTGTCTCCAAGGGATCTCAGCCAGATTTGTCAGCACCTCGAGTCTCCAGGTACCATGCCTCATCCACAGTCTGGATTGACACAGTAGGATACTGTCAATGGGCTTCGCGCCTTCACCGTGACCGGCCCCAGATCAAGACCTCGGATTTTGACTTCTGGGGTAGGAGGACTTTCTACTCAGCACGGTTACTTCTTTCTCTATTTCTGCACATCAGGCCCACTGTGCAGCCTATGACAGTTCTTGTGGTCCAGGCTGGGTCAGCTCCTAGCCTCGTCTGTCTGACACGGAACAAACCAAACAAGCCATTGCACACTGTGCACGTGGCCTGGAGCTAGCAAGGCACTGCGGCAAGGCATCCTATGATGCCAAGAGAGTAGCTACTCAGGGTCATAAGGACAGCGCTCTGCACTAGGCGGACGGCATGGCTGCGTCTTTCTCGGTTGTCACCCTCCGCCCGGCGGTGGGTGATTAACTCCGCTCACCAGGTAAACCTCTCTTCTCTCGCCAGCGAGACGGCGCTTGTGGGGCAACTTCTTCCTCCAGGGGACTCCGCCTCTCTCTCTCTCCCACCTCGGCCTCCAGGCCCTGAAGGTTCCCCCTTAGTGTGTCACCCACTGAGGGCTAAGGATTTTATCCCTTAGGGTGTAAAGAAACCCCTTCGGGAGGCTCGGCATCTCACTCAATAGTGATGAATGGTGAAGACTATACAGATAAGATATGAAAATTACGCATCTACCGTAATTATGATCTTTCTGTGTATCTTCACCATTCATCACAATCCCCCTCCATCCCCCTGGGGCCTCAGTCTCGGGTCCCCTCCCTCTCTGTGCCTCCCTCCCCTCTCCTCCTTAGGAGTGGGGTAAAACAGGGGCACGAGGGGATAATGTTCCAGGAGTGGACAGCCGAGGGCACCCTTCTCCAGTGCCTTGGCTCCACCCCTGTGGGTGGGAGTTGGTTGCCTTCTTTTCGCCTCCTCCTCCCTGTTTCCGCCCAGCCTACTTCTCCCGGAAAAAAAATTCCATTTTTTCACCAAAATCTTTCCTTGATAGGGTGTTGAATCTCTGTACCCTGTCCTTCTTCTAGAATAGCCGATTCTGCTTACCTGGGTGTTTACCAGCTATTCCTTGCCTTGAATTCTGGCAAAAGCCTTTGCTACTTCTTGCAGTTCCTAAAAGAATCTGGAGGCGGACCAGGGTCTGGGATGTGTTAACCTTCTCCCTCTCTTCCTAAATTTTTACCTACTCCTACCTCCTCTTCCTTTTTCCAGAGATTGGGGCACCTCCCAATCCCCTTTAGTTTCCAGCTCTTCTCTTTCTGTCCTCTCAGTTGTTATTTCTCCTTTAGTTCATACATCTTTTCCTTTTTCTGTCCCTTGGACTTCCTTGTCCCCACCCTCCACTCCTTCCTCTTACCTCTCCGGCGACTCAAATTGGCAGGCGCGAGGTCGTACAGCTAGCGGCCAACCAGCGCCATGCAGTGCGCCGCCTCGAGGGGTGGCGCCGATGGTGTGTCAGCTCACCTACCTTTAAAGAAAAACTCCCTGAGGGTCCTGACCTCCGCAGATACCCAACAGTGATGAATGGTGAAGATGCACAGAAAGATCATAATTACAGTAGGTATGTAATTTTCATTTCTACCGCAGGGCGAGAAGGCTTCTTCGGGCAACCTCCCTCCCCAGCCCACGAGGACACCTCCTCGTCCTCACCAACCTTAGACTGGTCCAGTCTGCTGGTTATGGTCTCCTTCCTAGTTCTCACCAGTAGAGGCTGAGAGATCTGTTCCCTCAGGGTCTATCCAGGCCCCTCTTCGGGGCTTGGTACTCACTCAGCAGTAATGAATGGTGAAGACCCAAGGAGAAGATATGAAAATTATGTACCTACTGTAATTCTTGATCTCTCTTGTTTCTCCACCATTCATTACTGATTCCGCCCACCTTCCCATCACGGGCCTCCTTCTTCAGCATCTCCCCTCCTGCTCTTTCCTCTTCCTTCTTCGTTGTCCTTTAAGCCCCAAAAACTTATCTTGATTTTTCCGTCTTCTGAATGGATCCAGTTTCCTCAAGCTAAAGGGGAACGAAAGGACTTTATTCCATCCTGAGGGAACTCTTTCTGATTGCCCTTTGGGAACCTCTTGGTTTTCTTAACCATATTATTCAATTCACAGTTAAAGGAACATCCTCCTGTGGCCTGGTTCCTTTTCGCCCTGGTCCCTCTGGCAGGTATTAATCTTCTAGTATCAGTTTCTTCTGGTTGGTGCTTCGTGGCACTTCACCCACCTTGAGCTGATACTGTTGCCTGCTCCCTTCAGGGAGTCCGCTGAGTTCCCACTCTATCCTTTCGTGCGGGGTGCCCGCTGTAGAGCTCACCCTCCAATCATGCATCTGTGTTAGTATTAACAAGGTGCTAAAGGACCTCTTCCTAGTTGGCGCCTTCCGGAACAGAATTCTGCCTCGGCAGTCTGTGAGCTCTCAGCTAGAGTTTAAGGGTCAGGATGTCTGGAGGTTAGAGAATCTGCCTTTGTGTCCAACCTGTGAAAACAGTTCTGTGGCACCTTCCTTCAAGTCCTGTCAAGCGGGATCCTTGCTCCCTTGTTTTTGATTCTGAGCTTACAAGCCTTAAACCCGAATTGTCAGTGGGTAGTGATCTTCCTCCCAACATCCCTTGTTCTCTTCCCTCTCTTCTTCCCTTTTCTCTTTTCTTTATCTGTTCCTGCCTTGGAGCCGCCCCTAGAAGTGAGGCCCTGCAGTCCCCTAGGGTAGGCTTTTTCTTCTTTCTATCCTCTTCCGGCTTATACCTTTTCAGTTTATATCCTTTCCTTTTCTATACCTCGGCTCTCTTGCCTCGCTGTTCTTTTCCTTATTCTTATTTTGCCTCTCCAGCTAACAGAACTGGGAAGGGAGGAGAGTCTGTGGCGCTAAAAGGCTGCCCCCTACTGGCGGTTCACGCACGCGATGCATCACTGAGGAGCGGCACCGTCGGTGCCCATTCTCTGAAAAAAAATCCCCATGGCGGGTGCGCCAGCCCGGCTTAACCCATCAGTAATGAATGGTAAAGATACAAGAGAAGATCAAGAATTACGGTAGGTACGTAATTTTAATTTCTTTTCAAAACCTTTTCTTCTGTGAATGGACTGGTATCACCCCCATTCAGAGTTTCTCCTTATTTGGTTTAGGCACTGCCCCTCCTCTTCCGTTGTGTATACTGAGCAGAAATATTCATTTAGTATCCCTACTTTTCACTGTCACCCTCTGCCCACATTCCCTCCCCTTTATTAAGTCTCTGTATCCCTCTCCTTGGTCTTTCTTCACTCCCAATGTATGTATAAATGGTTTTATCCCCTTCTAACAGAGTTGGCTATCTTTTCCTCAGTTTGTACCTTTGCTATTCTGACTGCCTTCCCTGCCTCCTTCTGCTTTTAACTGATAAAGTTCTCTGTCCTGCTCCTTCTCTGTTTCTTTATATTTCCTGAATGTTATCCTTTTCTCCTTAACCATCCCTGCCACCTCTTTTGAGAACCATAGTGGTTTTTCCTTCATTTTGTTTTGTTGATTTGCTTCACAAAGTTTGTTGTTCTGAGTGATGGCTGTTTTGATTATTCCTCATTGTTCCTCCACCCTCCTTCTTGCCTGTATGTTAGTGCTTTTCTGTGACATTCTGTCATTTTCCAAAGTCAGCCTTCCTAAAGTCTAATACTCTTGTTTTTGTATGGCTTGACTCTATGGATGTGTTTTATCGAACCACACTGTTTGGTGGTCACTTGTTCCCAGATGGCTACCCACTTCTAAATCTGAGATCCTTTCTCCTTCCCATTTGAGAGTACCAGGTCTAAGATTGATCCTCCCAAGTGGGTTCCAACACTAGCTGTCTGAGGCATGCTCCTGTAGGGCATCAAGAATGACCCTGCTCTTGGATGTGCCTGCAGCAGTCAAAGGTACTCAGTTAACATCTGGCATATTCAGGTCCCCATTAACAATATCTCCCTTTTCTGCCATTTTAAGGATGCCTTCTATCATTTCCTTGTCCATTTCCTCCCCTGAGATGGGGTCTGCACTAACCCCATGGGATTGTGGTGCCATTTCCTGTCTCCAGGGTGACCCATAGTGACTCATCAACTTCCTGTTTACTCTTTAGTTCCGTTGCTTTAATCCTTTCCCTTACACAGAGAGCTCTCCTCCTTCTCTTTAGGCACCCTGTCCTCCCTTTAGACTGTGTATCCTGGTGTGTTGACATCCCAGTTATGGTTCTCTGTGTATCCTTGTTTCAGTGACTGACACAAAATCCAGGCATCCCTCTTCCATCAAGGCCACTAGTTCAGGGAGCTTGTTGCTACAGACTGCAGGCATTGGTACTCATCACCTTCCATTTATTTTTATGGCCTTACCCCTTTTAGCCCCATCCCTGTCCTTACCACCTTTTCTGCATTTATCCCTGTCCTGCTCCTACTGACTTCTCTACCTTGGTGTTTACCTCTCTAACTACTGTGTTTTGTGGGAGGAGGCTGGATTTCCTGCTTCTTTTCAGTGCCTCTCCCTTGGCTGGTTTAATATGCTTGCCAATGAAGCATTTAAACCTGTCACCTAGGATAATGGTACCCCCGGACAGATGCAGACCATTGCACCAGTATTAGCCTGCATCCTCCAGATAGCTCCCCAGTCCCCAATGAAGCCAAATCCCTAGAGCTCCACACCAGTTTTCAACCTTTCATTTGAATCCCATGGTGCAGAATACCCTAGCATCATCCTTGCCGCTAGACAGGCAGCACCTCCAAGAAGGTACCATACATGCTACTTGTCTAAGGCCCCTCCCAACTCCACAAACTCCTCTTGCACCGCTCTGATCCCATTCACAGCCAGGTCATTTGTCCCTAGGTGGACAATGACATCCAGCTCCTGTGCAACTGCTCCTGCGATCCTGAGGGATTAGCTTCCTGTCCCTCCAAGCCATGGCACCAGGCAGGCACCTTGACCTTCCTATCCCTTCTCCCCACTTCTACCCCCTAATGATTGAGTCCCCCACCAGAAGTTGTTTCCTTCCCCTGTGGGTGTCGTACACCCTCCTGTGGGTCTCCTTAGGAGGTTCCCAGCCTCCTCCTTGGTCTCCAGTGTAGGTGCCTCCATAGAGGAACCACGCTACAAGAACAGCATAAGAATTGTGGAGCGGTACAGCTGGAGGGATGCACCTGTTCCACCACCCTCCCTCCCTGAGCCTGCCTTGGTCCAACTGCTCCTCATTCTTGGCAACCTCTGAGGTAACGGTGGTGGCCCTGGTGGTCCCATGGTGAGGGGAGGTTTCATGAATCTAGCCAGGTCAGCCTGGAGATGGGCAACCTCCTCCCTCAGACCAGAGAGGTGCCTGCAAACAGGGCAGCATCGCAGCCTCCAGAATGTCTCCCAGAACACTGCGCCCCACAGCCATTGCACTGCACCACTCCCATCTTGACTTATTTTGTGTTCCTCTCCTGTTGCTTTGTATGCTGTCTCCTCCTCTATGTATTTTACACTTACTTTCCTACCTGCCTATGTGCCTCACAACTTTCACTCTTCCTGTTCTGGGACAGGAACTTCCTGTAGTCTTCAGTAGTCTCTTCCTTCTTCTGTGCTTTGATTCAGACCTCCAGCAGTCGGTGGGGGAAGAGGTATTTTAGGTTCCTTCAAGGTTGATGAAACTAATGTTCTCAGTGATCCTTCCCTTCCTACCAAACAGGAAGTTCCTGTTGTCAGTCAAATCCAGTGGCTATAAAAGTAGAACTGGCTTTGGGTGAGAGGTGGAGGGGTGGGAAGGAGGCAATTAGTAAAATCTGTAGTTCTAGAACTTCTGTTTCTTGCTCTGAAACCAAAGTGCTCTATCAGAAACAGCAGGAAGCTGTGATTGGAGCCAGATGCTTTTGGTACACCTAAGCTGCTAAGCCACCCCAATTAGGTTCACCTGCTTTGACTCGGTAAATTAAGCTGATACAGACCCCTTTTCCTCAGAGAGAAACACCCAGTGACTTTCTTCATTTTTTTTTTTTTTACTTAAATGAGACCCCTTCTTCTAATAAAGTATCTGTTTACTTAATCCAAACAGGTACTAACTCCTGCTGAGATAAAAAGTGATTAATTAGCAAAAAATCTGTAGTTCTAGACTTGTTTCTTGCTCTGAAACCAAAGTTCTCTTCTGTCAGAAACAGCAGGAAGCTGTAACTGGAGACAGCTGCTTTTATACACCTAAGCTGCTAAGCCACCCCCAGTTAGATTCACCTTCTGCTCTGACTCAGTAAATTAGCTGATACAGACCCCTTCGTCAGAGATACACACAGTGACTTTCTTTTTTTTACTTAAATGAGACCCCTTCTTCTAATAAAGTATCTGTTTGCTTAATCCAAACAGGTACTAACTCCTGCTGAGATAGAAATGATTAATTAGTAAAAAAAAGAGTGAACTGACAACTCTTGGCGTGACAGCCGCAAATTCTGGAGACGATATAAAACCCTAACAGGCAGAGCAAGTAAATCACCACCATCACAAATAAACTTTGAGGGTCCAGTTACCCAGGATCCCAAAACTATCGCAGATAGCTTCAACAAGGCCTTCATAGACCTTAGTTGGGTCCTTCCTCCAGACTATCTCCGACCTGTGCCTAGCTCTGCCATTTGTTGTACCGACATTCCTCCAACACACACAGCACCTCCTTCTACCTGAAGGTAATCTCTACAACTGAGGCAAAAAAATACTGAAAAGTTCTGGAACACTAGATCCAGTGGAGACTCGCTGACCTAAAGATTGTGGCTCTCCCCTGGATGTGTTACTCTTCCCTGTAGCCTGGATCTTAAATCTCTCACTAACCACTGGCATTTTCCCTCAATGCTGGAAAGCTGCAGTGGTCACCCCAGTCTTTAAAAACCGGGACAGAACCTGCCTGGCCGACTGCAGGCCAATCTCAGTTCCTCCCCCAAAGACACTAGAGGATAGTATATGATCAGTTAGGTACGCACCTTGATAAGTACAAACTTCAATGCTAGGAACAGCGTGGCTGAAGGGCACACAGTACTTCAACGGCATTGGTTGAGTTTACCGGTCATATCCATGTAGAAGCACTTGACTGAGGGCTGCTGGTGGGGGCCACTTTCATCGACCTCACCAAGGCCTTCGACACGGTCAACCACGACTTGCTTGTCACACAACTCTCTAACATTGGTATATTCTCTGTCCCAAAGTCTGCAGACTAGTCCTGGGTGTGTACCATTTAACTCACACTTGTGAACTATACTCAAGCACTGGTTGGTTAAACCTGAATAGCAGAATTCAGTGCCAAGTCTGTCTATAAACTAAAAATCCACCCTAGGTTTTGCTCCTCCTGGAGTGAGGTAACTGTAAGAAACTCCACTTCCTCCAAACTAACTAGGGGTTGAGTAAAGCTGCCTTCATTATCCCATTCTGTCGGATCTCACTAGGGCAATGGTCCTTCGAATACAGGGCCCCTGCTAGCTAAAGTCTAACTCTGAACTGATTAAGGAAATGAAATTACGCCCATTTAAGGCCAAGCTGCTCCAGTACCTGGCACTCTTAGAAACCTGCGATCAGCGCACCTGTGCATAATCCTGTTGTTATTGATAGTTTATCTGTCCTGCATAGCACCCATCCCCCACCTTCCTCCCTGCCTGGTGTGACCCCACTGAGCACTTACTCCCACATCCCCTCTTTATCCCCCTTCCTGCTTTCTCTTCACAAATGTTAATCCCCAATTTTCACCCTCCCCAGTTTCCCCCTCTCATCCCGCACTTTAAAATCCTTTCTCTTATCCCTCTCTTCCCCACATTACCCAACCCTGCCCTATCACCTATTTACGTAACTCTGGGTAGATTCCTATCCAGTCCCACCCTCTGACTACTCAACCCCTTATTCTGTCACTCCTTTGTCTCTGCCCACCCTCCCCTGCTCTCATCTATTCTGTCCTCCCCTCCTTTGGTCACCACTACTTCTGACCCTCCATAACTCTACCTGCACTCTCTAAAGCTCAGCTACCTATAAACTGCTTGTCCACCTTAGGTATGCTCTTAATACTGTTGCAATAAAGTTGACCTCTCCTACCTGATGTATTTTAACTGTACTTGCTTGAATCTGTATCTGTATGTACCATAATGTACTTGCCTGCTGTATATACCCCTATCTGTTCTCATAATGTCTAAGTACTTTGTCTATTGCCTAATGACATGGAACCTTTGTAAACGAGCTTTTAGCTCAAAGGTATTATCCGAGATTCAAATAAATAAATAAATAAAGAGCCTGATTCCTATCTAAATCCACATGCAGTTGTGTCCTGGACAACAAGTAGTTCCTGCAATCCGCCCCATAGAGTGACTTCTTCCTTGTGCTCCCACTGTTTCCGTACCTCTCTATATCCTCTGCTTCTCACCCAAGTATTGCTATGTACCTCTGTGTTCTATCCCATCTTGACCTCCTAGCTGTCTCTGGTTTCCTTTCTCCTTGACCAGCAAGGTCTTCTTATCAAGTCTGTCAAGTTAGTCCATCAGCTAATTCAGGTGAAATGGACGTTTTGCTTCTAATTATAAACGTTACTGCTTGTTATTTTGTACCATTTATCCTTCTGTAACTGAGTTGTTACCGCTGCCTCAGCTGAGTTTTACACTGTACCTCTAATGACCTCATATTGAGGTTTTGCTAACATGATTACGCTGCGGTCTTAGGACCAAAACCCTGTATTAGCTAAACTATGTCAAATGTGTATTGCTGCATGTTCTTGCCCTGTGTGATCCACTATGTAACCCCCAGTTAAGCATCTGGAAGCAGCGGTCTCCACTCAGTATGCTTGCCTGGTAAATCTCTTAAATAAATTAAATAAATAAATAATGTTCTAGGACATGGATATGTTGTTCATCCACACTCATTGGCAGGTATCCTTGCCGCTTTAAATCTTGCGGAAGGTCTTCAAGCTTGCTCCTCCCACCCACCGGGTGGTATAACTCTGGCTCCGCCCCATGGCCTTGAGATCTTCCTTACGCTTGGAGCTCAGGTTCCTCCTTAACGCTCTGCGTTTGAGACTGGTTCCTATTTCTCCGTTTGCAGGTTTAAAAAATAAAATTTTGCAAAAGACTTCAGTCTTCTATCCCAGCGGCTGCGATGGACAAATTGACTCCGGATTCGGAGATGCCCATGCGGTCAGAAGATGTCGGGACGGATCCACTCCGCATTGTCTACTGCTTAGGCCTTGAGCACGACCGCGAGGCTTGCGACCTGTGCTCATCTTTCTCGACCTCGTCCTCGAGGACCGTGCTGCCCGATTACAACTGGGCGTCCAGCGTTTCCCTCGGTGAAGTCAAGGAGGCCAGGTTGGCCGGTGTCAGCGGTGGCTTTCGGCGGATCAGCTCGAGCGGATGGTCGCCTCAAGAGGAGCGGCGCTGGCCGATCTTCCTCGGCCGCTGCATTTATCCCGCCTCTGGGGCTCTTCTTACACGGCTTCTTTTAAGGAGCTTTGTTTGTCCCTCTCCACTAAAGGAGAAGGGCCTCGTTGGCGGGACCTTATTCTCGGTCCAAAAGAGGGACAAGGGTAAGTCCCTCCGTCGGCGCTCTTGGGAGGCGGAAAGATCCTCTCCCGGGCCGTCGAGCCGTCGACTCGGTCGACCCGCTCGGCTCGGCCACTGGCCTCACGGTGTCCCGATCCAGGTCAGTTGGCCGAGACTCCCACCCGATGAAGTCGAGATTTTTCTCGACCCATTGGGTGGGGCTGTCGCCTTTAGCAGCCGAGATTCCCCTCTCCCGGTTCCCCGGGAGAGTTGAGATCCGTGGGCTCGCCTGTGCCTCCGGTTCCGGAGCCCTCGGATGCACCATCTGAGCCGAAGGGTGCGGTTCGGCCGACACCTCCCGCACCCGACCTCGGAAATTCCGGGACTCGGTCTCGGTCTCGGACCTCTTCGGCGGTCCAGCCGATCCCACCGTCGCCGTGGTCTCGGTCTCGGCACGCGGTAAAGCGGCGTCGCCGCTCGTCTCGTCCTCCTCTCGGATGAGGGAGGCTCGGCGTAATTACGCCGACGCACGAGACCTTATGTTGCAACAGCTCCTCCTGGCCGGAATAAGCCGACCCGTCGCCTTCCCGGCCATTAAGTGACTGTCACGGATCGGCCGACACAACCCCTCGACTTATCCGAGGCCTATACCCAGGCGGTTGTTCGCAAAACCAGCTGCTCCACTGATTCGGTGGAACCTCCGCCTCCACAGCCACCAGTTGGGGCTCCGACCAAGGATTCTCGGTCGGCTAAGGGTCTACCCTATCGGCTGTCAGTTACCCTCACTCCCGATCGCCTCGGCAGGTGAAGGGTGGCTCAGGCCAGAGGCAGCTCTTCGAGGACTCTTCCGAGTCCGAAGATGATTCCTCCTTTCTCCAGCGACTGGACTTGGGTCTTCAGGAGGTCAGTCAATGGACGATAGCCCGTCGTCCTTCCTAGGACTACTCGGCTCATCTCGGAGTCCACCGGGATGGAGCTCGAACCCGTTCCAAGCGGGCCAGGTATCCCCTCACGGAGATTCTGGACCGAGGGATTCTCCGGACGGAGGCCTTTCGGTGGCCGAGGCCATAGTGGGTCCGGCACTGGAGCTTTGGCAGCGCCTGCTTCCTGCCCAGCCTTGGCCAGGATGGCCAGGAAGTATCACGGTCCCTACTGGTTCCTTGTCCGGTTTTGAACACCCCTCTGCTGAGGGTTGGTTACCGACAGCGTTTTCCGGTAGCGCCCGGCTGCGCCAAGGATGTGGACAAACCTCCTGACAAGAGGTCAGGAGTGGACTATGTCGGGCGAAAAGTCTCGCTCGTCCTCTCTCGGCCTTCGTCAGGCCAGTTCGGCCGTCCTCATGGCACATTTTCTCATGCCCTGTTGGGCTCCTGGATGGGTCATCCCTCATCTTCCGCCGATCTGCAGACTACGGTGAAGCAGGTGCGGGACCAGGGCAGGGCAGTGGCCAAACAGCAGCTCCAGACTGCTTTGGATATAGGGGACTCATGTGCCAGATCGGTGGCGCCGCAGTGGCTATCGTCGGCAGGCTTGGCTGAGGATATCCACCTTGTACTCGGATACCCAGCACAAGTTGGCGGATGTCCCTTTTGGGGACTGACCTCTTCGACCCTGGGGTGGAAGGTCACCTGCAGAGGATCGAGAAGTCCAATGCTACCTTGGACTCGGTCTCTTCCGCTCAGAGGACAAAGGCTGAAACCACAGCCTAAGCCCTTTGCGTCCTTCTGTGCCCCTGGTGCCCCGACCCAGCAACGTCAGGGGCCAGCAGGCTCGGCCTTGGCATCCCAAACCCAAGCCGCGGCTTCCTCTAACAGAGGCAGGGAGGAAAGGCCCAGGAGGTCCCTCGGCGGTCCCTCCTCCAAGCCTGCCCAGTGACGGGCTGAGGGGTGTCGCCCCATTCCCGCCACCTTATCCCTGGGTCCCCCGGGAGCGGCTCCGCACTTCCGCTCCGCCTGGTCCGCTGTTTCCACGGACAGGTGGGTCTTGAAGGTGGTGGGAAGAGGCCTACTCTGGAATTCAAGCAGGCACCACCCTTCAGAGCCGTCGCCCCTCGGAGGCCCGGGATCCCAGCCTCACTGGCGGCTCGTCGAGCCGACATCGCTCTCCTCCTCCAGAAGGAGGTGATAAGAGGTGGTGGACCCTCCTTCAGACCCAGGGTTTGTGTCCAGGTACTTCCTGGTTCCAGGCGGACGGGGCTGGCGCCCATTCTCATACCACGCCTAAACAAGTTCCTAAGGTCAGAACCTTCAGGATGGTCACTCTGGCTCAGATAATACCATCCTTGGAGCAGCGGCGTGTGGTTCTGCTCTCTGGACTTGCAGGGCACGTTTTTCACGTCTATCTGTCCGTCTCACCAGAGATTCCCTTCGCTTCGAGCGGAAGGATCCCTCTTGAGTTCCAAGCCATGCCCTTGGCTTGTCTCCAGCTCCCAGGGTCTTCACCAAATGCATGGCAGTGGTGACAGCATTCCCTCTTGGCGCCCGAGAGGTCAGGTGCCCTTACCTGGGCGACTGGCTGATGTAGCTCCCTCCAGGAAGGAGGCAGAGTGGTCCAGAAATCTGGCCCTCAGGTCTCCTCTCAACTGGGCCTCCTTATCAGAGGCCAGAGTGAACTTCGAGCGAAGCAGGTGATTCTATTCATCGGGCGCAGCTCGACTCTCTTGAGCCAGAGCGGCTCCCGGCGGACAGGGCCGAGGTTCTTTCCTCCTTGCCCGATCATTTCTGGTTGGGCAATTGCCCCTGCCCGGGACTTCCTCGCCTCCTGGGTC
Source organism: Neoceratodus forsteri (assembly GCA_016271365.2). Lineage (NCBI taxonomy): Eukaryota > Metazoa > Chordata > Ceratodontiformes > Ceratodontidae > Neoceratodus > Neoceratodus forsteri. The sequence continues at coordinate 436,863,906 of CM057454.1, forward strand.
TCATGGCGGCCTGCACCAGCGTGGTCCGTTGGGCCCGCTGGAACATGCGTCCCCTTCAGTGAGGGACTGGCCAGCCAGTGGTCCTAGCGCTGCGATCCTTTGGACCAGCTTGTGTCGGTGACACAGGGGATGGGAGCAGCTCTCCAGTGGTGGACCGTTCCAGATCATTTGCAGGAGGGCATCCGTTAGTCCGCCCGAGCCGGCGGTCTCTCTGTCGACCGATGCCTCTCTGATGGGTTGGGGTGCCCATCTGGGGAACACCAGGCTCATGGCCTCTGGTCCCGGGAGTCCGATGCCACATCAACCTGCTGGAGCTCGGCGGTCTGCCTAGCTCTCACCACCTTTGCTCCGTTCCTCCGGGTCAAGTGGTCCGAGTCAAGCGGACAATACCACGACCATGTACTATCTAAACGCCAGGGCGGGGCCGCTCCATGCTTCTATGCAAGGAAGCTCTCCGCATTTGGTCACTCGTCGCGCAGCCTGGGGCGGATCTCCTAGCCATTCACGTGGCAGGAGCCTCCAACCCTGGCCCGATGCCCTAGGCCAGATAGGGGCTGCATCCCACCAGTGGTCTCTCCTGCGGAGGTAGTACAGCATCTGTTCTCCCATTGGGGCACACCTCAGGTGGACCTGTTTGCCTCCAGGAGACGCGAGCTGAGCCTGTTCCATGCCCGCCCCCTCAGCAGGGCTCGCTGCAGGGGATGCCTTCTCGAGGCAGTGGACCCCGGGCCTCTTTCGCCTTTCCCCCATTTCCCTTGATCCACAAGGTGCTTCTCCAAGGCGAGGAGGGACAAGGCGCGGGTGATTCTGATAGCCCCAGACTGGCCTCGCCAGTTCTGGTACCAGATCTCCTCAGTCTCAGCTCCAGGACTTCGGCAGCTTCCAGCTCGCCCGGACCTGCTCTCAGTCAATCAGGGAAGGTGTTCCATCCGGACCTTCAATCCCTGCACCTGACGGCCTGGTTCCTGAGCGGCTAGAGTTCCAGGCCTTGGGTCTTTCCGGCGAGGTCCTCAATGTAGTTGAGGCGTCCCGTGAGAGTCAACCAGAAAATGCTATGCCTTCAAATGGAAAAGGTTTTCCATTTGGTGTCAGAACAAGGGCTTGGACCCTTCCTCCTGTTCCTTGGCAAGCATCTTGGACTATTTATGGTCCCTTTCTAGTCAAGGGCTTAGAGTCGGCGACCCTAAGGGTGCACCTGGCAGCCATCTCTGCTTGCAGGCGGGCCGGGAGCAGTGATGGCGCAGGAGGAAGGTGGTCTGGCGCTTTTCAAAGGCCTTGATCACATTTCCCTCAGTCGAGGGAACCCCACCTCCGTGGGATCTACTGCTGGTACTGGCAAAGCTCATGGGCAAGCCATTCGAACCTATGCACAGGTGCTCTCTCTCACCTGTCGTGGAGGACCGCCTTCTTGGTGGCTATCACGTCAGCCAGAAGGATGGGAGAGCTCCAGGCGCTCCATCAGTCTCCTTACCTGGTCTTCCACAGGGACAAGGTTGTCCTGCGCCCACCGAAATTCCTTCCGAAGGTGGTGTCGGAGTTTCACCTTAACCAGGTGTTGACTCTGCGGTGTTCTACCCCAATCACACCTCGGAGGCCGAGATATAGCTCCATACTCTGGACCCCTAGAAGGCTCGCTTTTATAGGGAGGCGCCGCGGCTGAAATCGGGGAGAGGTTAGCCAGCTGTTTGTCACCTACGCTGAAGCCGCATCTGGCAGACCTGCAGCCAAGCGGACGATAAGCAGGTGGGTAACCTCCTGCATAGATCTCTGCTATAAGTTGGCGGGCATGGAGCCTCCCAGAGGATAAGAGCTCATTCTACCCGCCATACTGCTGCAGTGGCTGCTTCAGGGACGTCCCTATCCAGGAAATCTGCAGGGCTGCTACCTGAAGTCAGCAAACACCTTTATTACCCATTACCACATCGACCTTGAGTCATGCCGGGATGCTGGTTTTGGGGCCTCGGTTCTCCAGTCTCTCTTTCCCAAGTAAGTATTGGGGTGCGTCTTGCCTCCCTCCTCCCGGAGAACTGCTAGGAGTCTGCCAATGAGTGTGGATGAACAACATATCCATGTCCCTAGAAATACAGGTTACTCACCTGTAACTAGAGTTCTAGGAATGGTATATATTGTTCATCCACCATTCCCTACGACCTCCGGCCGACGCACAGCCTGAGCTTCCAGCGGGCCAGATCTGGCGTCATGGGGGGAGGAGAGTTATACCACCGGGTGGGTGGGAGGAGCAAGCTTGAAGACCTTCCGCAAGATTTAAAGCGGCAAGGATACCTGCCAATGAGTGTGGATGAACAACATATACCATTCCTAGAACTCCTGTTACAGGTGAGTAACCTGTATTTTTGACCTTTGTCTATTGCTCATCACTGTGTAATAGTTACTACTGTCTGTGTAAATGTTTGGCTGTTGAACTATGCTGGTGCCACCTTGTGGCCGGGTTGTATCTGAAAATGGTCCACTGGATCAGCACACTTACCTGGTTAACAAAGACATAAATAAAAAATTCAACCAGGCAACCCATCGACAACGGCTCCATGAGATTGATGCTCACCTAATGGAGCAGAAATTGTTTCTCTTAGAGAGGGGCCCGTCCCAAGGAGCACCCTGCTACAGCTTCACACAAGAAGCATAAATGTGATAAGGATAAATCATCATCATCAGGCAGACACTTGTCGACTGCCACCATCACAGGTGCTCCACCTTCAACGATGCCCTCCAGAACTGCTTCCTCATTGATGGGAGTTTACACCCTCTCGTCGATAGCACTTTCTGGCACCCTTTCATCAGTTTCTGTGGAATCTATGTGAGTTCCAACACTGCCCCATTGACGGTGACTTGTTTCCCATCAACGTCTACTTTAAGCATTCTAATGCCTCCCCATTTGCTGCCCTGTCAGCGACAGGCCAGGTTTCATGGGAGAACTACTGGTTTTGCCATTTCTACTGCCCTCCTCCTTCATAAGCATTTTCTCACAGGGGCTAGTCAGACAGGGACCAAGATGCAAGTATTTATCACCCAGAGGCTAGACCTGTTTATACCTCACATCTTATTTCTTCCACAATCCCTCTGGTTTCCCAGAAACCACCTATCCTACCTCTACTACTACCTCATTGGGCGTATGCACGGTGGTACAACAGATTTTGGAAATGATGAGGCATTCTCAACCTCCCACTCCAGGGGAGGCAGGTTGCCCTTCCAGATCTTCCTGGACACAAAGTCTCCACCACTCATTCACACTGATGGGAACAACACCAGAGGTGCTAGGACCCAGCGGAGACAACATTTTTCAGGAGGGCGGTGCCAAGGTAGGACTGAGAGCGGCACCACGAGCCAGGCTTGTGCCGTATAGACTACCTCGGCATCGACCCTCCAGCTGCCTCTGTTCCTTTTTCCCGGCACGAGTGTGCTTCAGTGATTATGTTGCTCGCCTGTTGGGAGTCAAAACTTCACGCCTACACGACAGCAGCTTCAGTTTTATTAGTAGCATTAGTTTTATTATTTTCTAGGAAACAAGTGCAGATTAAAGTATTAATTTTATTATTCATCAGAAGTCTTCAGCCCTCCGTTGATGGAGTTGACCATGAGTGGGGCAGGTGGCGACAGTGAGACTTTGCATGAAGCTATTCAGTCAGCCGAGCTGGGTCTGGTCCGCTGCCCTCTATTGGGGGTCTGACTACAGATGGTCTGGTGCTTGGGGCGGCGTGATGGGTGATCTCGAAGCACAAAAGAAGCGGTCCATTCTCAGCACTGCTCGACCTCGAGCTCTTCTTCATCTCCCGATCAAGAAGAAGTGGCACCATTTGACGCCCCTCTGGTACTGCACGTGATCATCAGTTGCTGATGGAAGAGGCCAGTCTCTGCCTTTTCCAGAGACCCCTCCGGTCTCTGTCCCTGAGAACCGTCATCCTCGACTCCAGAGCCCCTCCCCACCCGTTGGGGTCCTCCAGTGAGCAGTTTCACCATTGGGCGCTCTTATGGAACAGTGGGTCCAGCGGTTGTCTCGACTACCTGAGCCAGCTAGTCTGTCACCAGGGCCCTCAGGTGTCTCAGTTTTGGGCCTGCACTCCAGGCAGTTGAGACTTCGAGTTATGCGGCAGCCTCTCGGTGCCGTTGACTCCTGTGCCCTGGTGTCTATCCTCCTCATATGACTCGGCACAGGGTCCACACGATGCCTTTATCTCCTGCTCAATTTCTTCATTTTCTACCTCAAATCGGAGTTTTAGACGACCGTGCTCGGTGTCAAGCCCAGCGCCATGCCCAGCGCCTGCGCCTGTGTGTCATGAGTCCTTGCTGGGTGCCACACTTGGTGCCACTCTCCTGTGCTGGTGCCACCATCGTCTCAGCACTGCTTCCTGTGGTGGCGCCGGGGTTCTTATGGCACCGCATGGGTATCAGAGGTTTTCAGCGGCCCATTTCTTCGCTCCTCTTCCTTCCTCTTTTTAATCCCTTTCTTAGCTATGCAGTCCTGTCTCGGTTAGCAGGAGATGACATTGAACCTAATCCTGATCTTGATTGGGAGATGACTTTGACTCCACCTTAGGGGGGGAACAAATCTGTTGCAGAGCCTTTGGTCGAGGACCTTTGCTTTAAGTCTCTGCTCAGAATTTAAATTCTCCCCAGTCTGTGTCTCCCTCTCCTCTCTCCCCAGACCTCGGATATTGATCCTGGAAGTTGCTGCGTTTGCAGTATCTCCAGTTCGGTATCTCTCTGGTTGCTCCCCGGTGCAGCCTTCTTTGAGACCCTATCCCAGATGGTGTGGGATAACCTGGCTCTTATTCCTCTGTATCTAAGTCCATTGATAGGAAATATGCCCTCCCAAGGATCGTCCCATTCTGACCTCTCAAGCTTTTGCTGATGTCATTGTTGTTCTGGCAGAGAATGATAAGGCTGTTCTTCCACAGGAAGCTTCTAACATGTCCAATAAACAAAGAATCTTGCAAAATCAACACCTTGGACAAGCGAGTCTTTGCTGCATCAACCTTGGGCATCGCATTGCTAGCTATCAGGTTATTTTCCCAGTACGAGTATACACTCTGGCTTTGCTTTAAAGCTACAGTAGAAACTCTTCCCGATCTGGAGGTTAACATAGAGCTTCTACAGACCATTACCAGAGGCATTGAATCCAATAATCAACAGATTAAGGCCACCATGGATGCTTTCGACACTGCCTCCAAAGCGGCGGCAGCTGGTATTTGCACCCGCCGTCACTCTTGGTTGCTACTCGGGCTTCTCTAAAGATGCCAAACAAAAGGTTATGGTTTTACCTTTCGACGGTATGTATCTGTTTGAACCTCAGGTAGAGCAGGCTCTGGAGGCCACGAGAAAACTAGATCAGCCGTCAAAATAGCTGGACCCTCCCAAGAGCTCTCAAAGGGGCGGAAACAGGCATCTGTTTCATAACTGTCAGTCCTTTCGTGGTAGGGGCAGAAGAGGCTTTAACAGAAACCAAACTCCTCAGCCACAGAAGAAAGCACACCAGAAGGCACAGGGCCCCAAAGCACCCAGTGCCACCCTCTGAATTCCGCCATGTCCCACCTTAGCTGTTGAAGGGACTCTTTCCTGGCAGTAGGAGGCGTCTGACTCCGTTTTATGACAGGTGGAAGTTAATAACATCAGACAAATGTGTCCTCAGGATAATCTGAGAGGGTACTCTCTCAGTCTGTCGAAATACCTCCAGATCATCTACCCAAGCGACAGCCCAGGCTGTCTGCCTCTCAGTCAGACCTTTTGCATCCAAGATTCAAGGCCTTCTGAACAACAGGGTAGTAGAGATAGTTCCACTGGACCAGCAGAAACAGGTTTTACTCATATTACTTTCTAGTTCTAAAGAAGATGGGTGGTATGGGCCCTGTTCTCAACCTGAGAAAGTTAAACAAGTTTCTTTTCAAGGAAAAATTCAAGATGATATCACTTGATTCCCTTCTACCTCTGATTCATCAACATGATTGACTAGCCTCCTTGGACATGCAGGATGCCTACCAACACATTCTCATACAACCAAAGCACCACAAGTATCTAAGGTTCGTGGCATTGGGTCAGCACTACCAATTCAGAGTCCTGGCCTATGGGCTATCCTCGGTGACTCGAGTTTTACAGAGTGCAGTGCAGTTCTCGTAGCGCATCTGAGGAAAATCAGAACCCAAGTGTTCCTGTATCTGGACAATGGCTACTTGTGAGCACCTCCAGATAAGAGACTCTAGAAGCTGTGGCTACGGCCTCAAACTTCCTGACATCCATGGAGTTCTGCTAAACTTGAAACAGTCGTAGTTACAGCCCTCCCAGAGGCTCCTCTTCATTGGAGCCCTTCTGGACACCTCCTGAGTGAAAGCCTTCCTTCTGGAGGACAGAAGGATGATATTCTCAGATGGCCTGCTTCATCAAGGAAAGCAACTTAGTCTGAGCTCTCTCAATGCAGTGGATGCTGGGTCTCATGGCATCCTCAGTGTTCACTGTGCCTCTGGCTTGTCTTCACATGAGAACTCCTCAGTGGATGCTCAGCACTCAGTGGTTGCCAACCACACATCCTCTGTCCTTCACATCAAGGTGACAGAACCGCTGAGGCAGTCACTCACCTGGTGGTCTCAGGAGGACAAACCTTCAGGAGGGTTATCTCTTCACTCCTCTGGATCCTCATGTTTTCATCACCACGGATGTGTCCCTGCTGGGATGGGGAGCTCACAGCCAGGATCTCCACACACAGGGCAGATGGAGTCGGGATGAGTCCCAACTTCACAAAAATGTTCTGGAAATGAGAACTGTCCTTTATGCAGTCCGGACCTTGACGGACATACTCTGTCACAAGACCATTCTCCTTCAAATGGACAACAAAGCAGTGATGAACTACATAAACAAGCAGGGCAACGACACTCTTACCCTTATGTGAAGGAAGGATCAGAGTGTGGGAATGGTGTCTGGAGCACAAAGCTCTAATTCAGGCAGTTTATCTGCCAGGAGTACAGAATGATTCATGGATTGTCTCAGCAGAACGGAGGCAGATCCTCACAAGTGGTCTCTCAACACAACCGTCGTGCAGTCACTCTTGAAGAATGGGGAGCTCCAGACCTGGACCTTTTGCATCCCATCAAAGCAAAACTGCCTCTTTTCTGCTCCAGAAATCCAGGACCTGGTGTTTTTTGTCAGGATGCATTCAGGCTGCGGTGGACAGAGCAGCTTTCTATATGCATTTCCTCCTCTTCCCTTAGTTCAGAGTGCTGCTCAAACTGGAGGCAGAGGGGGCAGAATGATTCTCATCGCCCGTTCTGGCATTGTCAGATCTGGTTTCCATTGATCAACATATTATCAGAAGCGTCCCTGAAACTGCTTCCACTTTAAACAAACATACTGACCCAGGGCCCTGTAGTCCATCCAAACCTGAGGTCCCTTCACCTTCACACTTGGCTCCTGAAGGGGCGAGGTGAGCTAGGTTTAACATCTCATGTAGAGTTTCAGATATTCTTTTAGCTGCATGCAAACCAGCTACTCGAAGACTTGCGGCTAAGTGGAAGCGCTTTTCTATCTGGTGTACGAAATCCTCCTGAAACCCATTTTCCTGCCCGCCAAGCAAAGTCCTAGAGTATCTTCTGGACCTCTCTAACACAGGTCTCCATACTCCACTGTCAGAGTTCATCTTTATGCAATCTCTGCTGCACCATGAGCCTGTACTCCATGTCTTTGGCTCAGCTACCCATGGTTAGAGGTTTCTTGAGGGAATTCTGCATACCAGACCACTGATTAGATGTCTAGTACCAGCCTGGGACATTAACCTTGTGCTAGGCATGCTCACCTGTAAACCTTTCAAGCCTCTAGCTACTTGTGATTTGAAATTTTGACTTGGAAGACGGCCTTCTTGGTGGCCATCACTTCCTCCCCAGAGTATCGAGAAATACATGCTTTGGTCACAGACCTCCATATGCTGCATTTCACAAAGACAAGGTAGTTCTGAGAACACACCCCAAGTTTCTTTCTAAGGTTGTCTCAGAATTCCATCTGAACCAGCCCTTGATCCTTCCTACCTACTTCACGAAACTTCCAGAATGAGGGAGGCGTGCCCTTCATTCCCTGGATGTGAAGAGCCTTCGTGTTCTACTTGGACAGAACAAAGGGAAATCTGCAAGTCTAAACAACTATTTGTTTCCTTCAGCACGGCCCAGCTGGGTCAACCTGTTGCTATCAGGTGTATTTTAGCGTGGCTAGTAGCATGCCTCCATCACTGCTACGCCATGGCACAGGTCAAACTGGAAGGCAGAGTATATGCTCACTCACCAGAGCAGTCACGGCATCTCTGGCTGAAATCCTCAATGTACCCATTAGGACATCTGCAATGCGGTCACTTGGACTCCATGCATACTTTTGTGAAGCACTACACCTTGGATGTCTATGCCAGACAACATCAGTCCTTTGCAGGGCAATCCTTAATGGACTCTTGTCCTAGGTGAGTTCCTCTCTTCTCCTGCCGCCCATCTCGGGGATTATTTTAGCTCAGTACTTTCCCATCAGTGTGAATGAGTGGTGGAGACTTTACCTACCTACCATAATTCTTGATCTTCTTGGGCCAAGTCTCCACCACTCATTCACACGCCCACCCACCATGCCCCAAGCTCACTTCTCTGTTTGTGGTCTTCACTCCCTCAATGACTGGGCTGTGAAGACTCTGTTTTATTGACCCTTCTTACATGGGTCATTCGGACTGTCTTATGTCCATTAGGTTAATCTTTCACTAGGTTGAATTCGCTCACCTCAGAAAAGATTACTGAGGTGGTTGGAGGGTCAACGCCAAGGTAGTCTATATGGCACGAGCCTGGCTCGTGGTGCCGCTCCTCGCCCCTACCTTGACGGCTGTTGGCCCTCCTGGAAACATTTGGCTCCCGCTGGGTCCTAGCGCCTAAGTAGTTCCCATCAGTGTGAATGAGTGGTGGAGACTTTGTCCAAGAAGATCAAGAATTATGGTAGGTATGCAATTTCCATTTCTCCCAACTCTCCACCTAAATGCTTCCAAGGCAACAGGGAGCCTCTCCATCCTGGTGCCCTCCCTCCTAAGAGGAAGAGTATTTTTGGAAGAGGCAGAATTTGTGGAAGGTTTTCCCGGAGATCTGGAGGATATTGACCTTCAGGACTTGGACTCCCATCCTCTGTCCTCTCTTTCTACTATTTCCTCCTTGTCGAGGATGCCTTCCGACATGCAGCTTGCTTCTCCTCCTGATGACCCATCCTTTCATGAGATGATGGTCCAAATTCAAACAAACCATGGGATTTTCAACTACGGAACATGATAAACAAAGAAGGGATATGGCAGATTATCTCAAACTGCCTGAAGAACCTGTAGTAGTGGTACCCCACTTATACAGACTTAGCAAAACGCTGTACTGGCAGCTTGGAACCAACCCTCAGCTGTACTGCTATCCCTAGAAAGGTGGATCACCTTATATGGCACCTCTTGATCATCCTTTTTCTTTCCACTACCCCCCAAAGCAGATTCGCTGTAGTGATCACAGTGGCTCATGATCGCATTTAAATGACCAAAACACATGAACTCATTACTCCCCTGATAAGGAATCCTGCCATCTCAGTTACCTCGGGAAGAAGGTATTCCAAGTGGGTACCATGAATCTCAGAATTGAGGTTATGTGGGACACATGGTTAAATACCAATGTATCCTCTGGTCCTCTGCTATTGAACTAGTCAATAAACTTCCTCCATTTCAGGAGAAGGACCAATTATTGGCAACTAGTTTCCACTAACGAATTTCCATCTTTCGACAATTGCTCCGCTGAGGATATGATGCAGTGGATACTTCAGTTAACATGTCTCTGCCACAGGTATTACCCTGAGACGACACACCTGGTTACATGTATCATGATTTACACCAGATATACAGCATAAAAGCGGTGAAATACCTCTTTTAATGGATCTAAACTTTTGGTCCAGGTACCCAAACACTTCTGGATGATGTACAAGCCTAAGGTCAGACCTTCGTATGCAGTGCATGGCATGTATCATACCTCACAGCCATCTTACCAGTACTACTCCCAGTCCTCTTTTCAATCAAGAGAAGTGGCAAACCTAGAGATACCTACAGAGGCGGATTCCATGGTCATTCCCAGCCATCTTCCAGGACCACCACTCCTACCTCTAAGGCCTGCCCCACCCCACCCCCACCCCGGGTGGAGCTGGTCAGCCTCCTTCCCAGTGACCAACTGGGGCATTGCCCGGCTTCCTCAGCCAGGCCTCTGAAGCTGCGGGTGGTCTTGCCTTCCATTTACAGGCCTGGCAGGTGATTACGTCAGGCGAAGTGGGTGTTTCAGATCATAAGGATGGGGCACATGCTGGAACTCACCTCAGTGCCTCCCCTCATCCTCCCGCCTGTCCATTACCCACCTGACCATATCCTCATTCTTCAAGAGGAACTTCAGGCACTTCTTCATAAGAATGCCATCTATTCAATTCCTCCCTCGGGTACCATCAGGATTCTGCTCCCATATTTTACTGGTACTCAAGCGTACTGGAGATCTCAGACCTATACTAGACCTCAGACAACTGAACCTACACATTCAGTACAAAAGTTTCGGATGTCACTTTAACATCCATTATGCCGATGTTAAAAGAAGGGGATTGGCTATGTGCATTAGAAATGAAAGATGCCTACCTACATATCCCCATCCACCGCCCACCACGGGTTCCTTCGCTTTTACCTGCAAGACTACATTTGCCAATTTCGGGCACTCCCGTTCGGTCTCTCATCCACCCTGAGAGTCTTACCAAGTGCCTAACAGTAGTGATGGTGGCCCTGAGACAGGATGGACAATTTGCTCTCCCATACTTGGACGACTGGCTCATAAAGCAGACTCAAACCTCTCTGCTTTTTGTCCCTCCAGGCGACCCTCACTCTGTTCCATTCCCTAGGAATTACAGTCAGCTGGCCCAAATCCAATCCAACTCCTACCCAGTCACTCCAGCATACAGGAACTGTTCTGACACCGCCTCTTCCAGGGCTTACCTCCCTGCCGAACAGACAAGACGGGCTTCTGTGTCTGGCTTCCCAGATCTGAACTCAATGATTTATCACAGCCAGATGTCTCTTATGCCTTCTGTGACATATGGCTGCAGCCATCCACTTTGGCCTTTGCCCGTCTACATATGAGACCAGTCAATGGACTCTTCAGAATCAGTGGTGGCAAAAACGGTTTCGAAGACAGAATCAGAGTCACTCCCATTATATGCTCATCCCTAGACTGGTGGACCCATCCTGCCAACCTAGCTCAAGGCACGCCTTCCAGTCCCTCCTCCCCAGCAGAAGTTGACTACAGATGCTTCCCTCGACTACTGGGGGGCCACACCTGGGCCCTTACAAGACACAGGGCAGGTGGCCCCGATTCTCCATTCCTCCTCAGATAAGTCTACTGGAAATGAGAGCAGTCTGCCTCACCCTTCAGGCTTTCTGCTCCCACCTTCCCCGGGCCTCTACTGATTCAATCAGACAACATCTCAGTGGTGTACTACCTGAATAAACAAGGAGGTACCAAGTCCCGCAGTCTCTGCAGGGAGGCGATAGCGGTTTGGCAGGAAGCCTTACTTCAACATCTGTTGTTGATTGCTGTCCATCTCCGGGACGCCACAATACTCTGGCTGACATTCTCAGTCGCCAGATCTCCACGCACGAGTGGACACTTCATCACAAAATTCTTTAGATGATCTTTCAAGGGATCTGGTAAAATCGCAAACGCATACACAGTTAGCAAAAACAGCGCACACATCTTAGCGGGGACATAATAGCACAGTATCAAAGCAGCATGTACATAATCGCGATCCCTTTAAAATAAGTATCCTCCTGATGCGGAAGAACCATCAGACTGTACATTATACCCAGTTATGTACAAGGTCTCTGAGGAGAGGAATGGCAAGCAGATGATATGCAGTCAAGCTGACAGTTTTTTCGTCTCCTCTGATTAGCTGAAGCTTCTGTACACACAACAAAACACTGTCTACTTACAGCCTAGTGGATGACACCAAAATAAAGGGACACAAAGCTAATGGGTATGACAGAGAAAGTCTTTGAAATAAGCTGGAACACTAGAACTACTTTATGACCTGAGAATAACTGCTGGCCAGGGGCCATCGAAACTTTAAGATTTGAGCTTTACAAAATTATGTAAAATGTGTGCCTTCACCATAAAACTAGTAGGAAATATAATTCTAACTATGTTAATTAAATGGACACCTCAACTCCATGGAGACAATCGTGTTTGTTCTAAACACTGCGCTATTCCGTATTTTAGCTTTAAAAATAGATTTGGATTGAAAATCTAGCACAGATGGGGCACATCGACATTGCAAAACTGAAGAACTGTACTGTATTAAGATGCAGGAACATACTGTACTTCAGACAGATATAAACAAACCCAGCCTCAAACTGTCACAGTGGGGTTTATAGTATCCTGCTACAAGGCATTTGTCTTTTACTGGAATCTCGGATAAATTACCAGACTCGATGGACACATAAGACTCGATTAGTGGGAAAGAACTGAAGTGAGTACTGACCGATTTGAATAGCATTAAAATGTCTATGCACTAAAGCAGCATCATGCGATAGAGTGCACGCTATATGGTGTCGCCTATATTGGCTGCGCTAATTTTGGCATTAAAGCATCTTTCAATTGTGGGGGACCCCCGACCTCAACCTTTTGCCTCCCCAGCACTCACCGACTCCCCAGATACTATTCCATTATCCCGAACAGAAAAGGACTGTCTATAGATGCCCTGTCCCAGTCATGGACAGGACTCTTGTTATATGCTTCCCACTCCTGCAATGGACTCCACTGAAACTACAGCTCAAACCTGCCACCATGATCCTCATAGTCCTCTGTGGCCCCAGCAGGTGTGGTTTCCTGCTTCAACAGAAGGAGACCCCATCCCATTGCCAATCAGGCCAGATCTGTTAACTCAAGATCAGAGAACCCTTCTTCACCCCAGCCTGAGGCCACTACACCTTCACATTTGACTCCTGAGGACGCTTTCATAGTCCGCCTTCAAGTCTCCTCACCAGTCATCAATATTCTGTTGGTTTCACGCAAACCATCTGCCAAGGAAACATTAATGCTAAATGGAACGCTTCTCCATATGGGTGGGCTGCTTCCAGTCGTTGACCTTATTCACGCCCATTGACTAAGGTATTGGACTACTTGGCTTCACTCTGCCAAGACAGGCGTGAGATACTCCTCTATTAAAGTTAATTTGGCCTCTATCTCGGCCTTTCATGAACCTTTAGAAGGGAGACTACTTTATCAACACCATCTTGCCAAGATGTTCTGAAGGGAATGTTACACCTCAAACCTCCCATTAGTTGGCCCATCCCTCGGGACTTGAACTTCCTATTGGAAAAGCTGACCTCAAACCTTTCAAACCGGCAGCCACTTCACCTCTGCTTCCTTTCCTGAAAGACAGTATGCTTAGCTGCTCACTCAGCTCACCGTATTTGAGCTTCATGCCCTAATGTGTAGAGAGCCTTACTTAATCTTTCACAAGGACAGAGTGGCTCTCCATACTAATCCTTTACCTAAGGTGGTCTCAGAACACACCTTAAGTCAGTCCATAGAATTACCAGTATACTACCTTGACCACTCTAATCAGGGAGAATACCTCCTACACACTTTAGATGTTCATCGTATTTTGAGATTCTATATCAATAGTGCCAAATCTTTCAGAAAAACTCCTCAGCTTTTTGTTACCTTCACTTCAACCAGGGAAGGTTTTCCGGTCACTAAACAGAACGTCTCATACTGATTGGCACATTGTATAGCCTTTGTTATAAGAACTATGACAAGCCATTACCAGGACCTGTCCAAGCCCATTCTACCCTAGCCATGGCCACTACAGTGGCCTGCTTCAAAGGGCTTCTATCACAGATATCTGCAATGCAGCCACATGGTCCACAATACATACTTTCACGAAGCACTACAACTTAGACATTGCTTCTGGTAGGACTGCCTTTGGCTGTGTTGTCCTACAAGGCCTCCTGTAATAACTTTCCACCCTTCCTGGGTTTACTGCTTGGGAGTCGTCCCAGAGTGTATTACCTGCTGGAAAGATTATCCCCATGGAAGATAGTACAGTTGTGTACTTACCGTAACAGTAGATCTTGAGGGTATCTTTGCAGCAGGTATGATCCCTCCCTCCATCCTCTCCTTCTAAGAGAACAAACTTGATACAAATACATATAGGAAGGATACCTATGGTACCGGCCTCCCTCGGTCCTCGCCAGCGAGCTGAATCCAGCGGGAACTGAGGATACCAGGGACCCCCCACCTCATAAGGAGCAGAATAATGATGTCTTGTGTGGTGGCCCTGGAAAAGACTGCTAGAAGAGAGCTGCCATGCATCACAGCACCCTTTGGAGAGCGACCCTATGTATTACCTGCTGCAAGAGATGCCCCTCAAAGAGCTACCATCATTACGGTAAGTATGCAGCTGTACTTTCTAGTAGTGGTATATGTTGTTCATCCACATCGACTCCATCTGACCTCCCCGCTTTGACGACAACCACTGCTTCCAGTGGGCAAGATCTGGGCGCCAGGGGTGAAGCTGAGGGATATACCACCTGGGTGGGTGGGAGGAGGAGCCAGCTAAAGACTTCTGGCTGATCTTAAAGGGAAAGGTGTGTGGATGAGCAACATAAACCCTCCTAGAACTACTGTTACAGGCGAGTTACCTGTGTTTCTTGACTGTCACTTTCCTTAGAAAGTCACTTATTGAAGGTCTGCAGGAGTAGTGGGGAGGGGTGGAGTGCTAACTTTGTCGTTTATTACAACCCATGTTCCGAATGGGATCACATCAGCTTTGGTGTTGAGTTTAAAATGTTTGGATTACACTTTTCTTGGATGATTGCCACATCTTGAGGCACAGCTATCTTGGACTTAGATACTGGATTTTATGTTACTACCCCACCTCCCTCCATCAGTCTGCCTAGGTTATCTTGCTTACTGTAATCCATTTGATCGCTACTTGTTCTCAGTTTTTTATGCCTGGTAGGCAGTATTATTTGTATGCTGCTGTTTTATTTTATAGCAATAAAATATAAGCTAACAAAAAAATTAGTTGAATTTCTTGAGCTTGACAGACTCCAGGATAAGACAGTGCGGGTTCAAGGCAGGGACGCCATGTCAGACCAGCTTCATCAGTTTCTTTGACTGGATGATAGAGGCTGCTGACAGGGGCAAGCAGTAGGCACACTGTACTTAAATTTCACTAAGGCCTTCAACTCAGTTCCACATAAGAGGTTGCTTAAAAAGTTGGAGGACTTAGAGGCAGGTAGCAAATTGACCAGCTGGGTGGTAAACTGGCTCAGTGAGAGGACCCAAAGGGTGGTGGTGTGGGAGCTCTCACAGTTGAGAGAAGTTACCATCCAGGTCCCATAAGGATCTGTGCTCAGGCATCTATTGTTTTAGTGTTTTCATAAACAACATACTGTGGGGAAAGCAATAGTTGCCTATATGCAGAAGACACCAAACTCTTTGGAAGGGTGAACACCGAGAAGGGTATCATGTATCTTACGGAGGACTTGGGAGAGCTGGAAAGGTTGTCTGGTATCTGCCAACTGGAGTTTAACATGAAAAATGTATAGCCATGCACAGGGTTACAAGATCCCAACAGGCAAATACAGGTTGGGGGAGGTTAAAGGTTAAGGTGTCTGAGGGAGCAGGATCTGGGCATAGATATAACCAGCAACCTTAAGCAGTCTGTGCAGTGTAAAAGGCAGCAGCCAAAGCAAACAGGATGCTGGGGTGCATATCTAGGGGTACATAAGCAGAAGGAAGGAGGTGATCCGTTGTGTACCGATCTTTGAGTTTTAGTGAGGATAGGAACACGAGGGGCACAGTTACAGACTGGCAGGAGACAGTTCAAGTAGGAGGCCAGGAGACACTTTTTACAGAGCAGATAGTGTCAAGGTGGAATGAGCTATCCACAGAGGTATTCAACCAGAAGATGGCTGGCGGATTAAAGAGATGGCGGGACAAAATCAAGGGAGGTTAGAGTTAAATGGGAGGGGTCGGGCCCACTGTAAATAATCATACGAGGGCCTACATTGGGCAGACTTGATAGATCATATGGCCTTCTGCTGGACATTTTTGTATGTTCATATATATGTTATCAAGAATTGTGAACTAAAACAGATCCAGGTTCGGACCTCACCAGAGCCACATACTCATACTGTGACATTAAATAGTATATGGTAACCTCCTGTGCTTCAGTCCATCCAGCTGTGAAATGAGGTCAGGGCTGTCTTGCAAACAGTCAGTCGGGGGATACATTTAAATGGGGAACTGATTCACTTGTGTTAGTATTTTTAGGAAAGGGATCTGGATTTGGTTAACTACCAGCAAGGTATACAGGCAGCATACAGTATATAGGTGGCAGTGCTGCTGTAGTTAGCAACCCTTCCTTCCCTGAGGGAGGAAGGGTCCTCTAGGATATGATCCTTCTTTCATGAAGAATGTACCTACTACTAATTGTTTTAAACCTGTTTATTTTCACTATGTAAATTAGTGTCGGATTGCTGTCTGTACTATAATGTATTTTCGCATGTATGTAATTTAGTGTTGGAAATATTTAAGCAATAAGGCACGACAGGGTGTATGTTATCGTGTAATAATGTCACTCTTGGGGTGGGTTGAAGCTTGAGGGTGTAGCCAAGTGTTCCACCACCAGGAATATTATACAATAACACAACTGGAGTGCCTTATTGCTATATATAAATGGTTTGTTGTTATATAAAATAAAAACATTTAAAAAAATGTTTATAGTAGATTTTAGTGTGGCAGTATATCTTTGTTTCTTAAGAAAAGATGTACAAAGAATATCATCATCCATACAGTGATGTTATTTTGTAATGACATCACTGTCTCGGCATACCTTACCAATCAGAGTCCAGGATTCTTTCTTGCCACTGTATAATGACCGTATTATAATGTATTGAAGTATATATGTTCTATGAGTGTTGCCTGAATGTATGCATCTAATGTAATGAGGACATCTTTGGAGATAGATCCTTGGACCTAAAGTTTTATCATGTTAGAAAATAAAGTTTTAACTAACTTCTCTTGCTGGCCTGCCAACATCCTGAGCAATCAAGTCAAGTTATATATAACCAAATGATTTGAATGATCGCATAACACAGTATTGGCATTAACCTAACTTCAGTACCATTAGGCCGTTATGCCCATAGTATGTACCTCCCGAATACCCAGTCATGTAGTACAGCCGTCCCTCCCTAGAAAAAAATACTCACACACCAGTGCTTGGAGAGAAGGTGCCAAAGTTAGGGTAACACCAGCACTGTGTTGCATGGTCATTCAAACTCTAAGGAACACTACACCACAGGTTTTTTATTTGTATTTATTTAATGTCCCAAATTACAACAGCCTTTGAGCTAGTAGCTCATTTACAAAGGTTCCACGTCCAGTACAAACAATTAGATATACAAAGATATTTAACTTTCAGTTCCAGAATTACAGTACAATGTAGGCCAATGCAAAATCAATACAAGTGGCAGCCTGTCTGGCTCTGTCAGTGGGAAGGGAGGAAATGACAAGTATAGCCTTGTCAAATGGGGAAGAGTAGGGGTGATAGGGCATAGGGCAAAACTGGACTTACCAGTTAGGTTTGGTCCTAGTACACCAAGCATAGATAGGAAAAGAGGAATATTTTGGGGGGTTGCGAGGATGAGACAGTAAAGGGTATAGGTATGATTGGGCAGAGGAGGACACACAGTTGGGCTTTGTTGTAGGCAGAAGTAAAGCAGGCTGATTGGTGCACTTACATTTACTCCTCAGAACTGGATGCGAATGGCTCCCTTTTGAACTACTCAATGTCCTGGGCAGTTATGAGAGTAGTAGGAAGTCCATTGAACCACAGAGGGCCTGTGGTCAAAGCACTGGGCTAATGAGGCATTTCTGAAAGGCACCTGGAGGGCATTTCTGGCAGTGTTCTTAGTGAGGGCAGGCAGTGTGAACACTGATGGAGCTTTGTATATCGGGGGGGTCCTAGGGATGCTTTTTCACCAAGGAGGCATACTTGATACATGATACATGATCCTCCCTGGACTGTGAGCCAGTGGTGTTGGGCATGAGGTCACAGGTGTGTGTTAGTTTCCCAGCTCCCAGAACCAGTCTGCATGCTTTATTTAGTACCACCTTAATTCTTTTTATATCTGTTTCAGAGGCTATACTGTACACTATTAGTCCATAGTCTATAACAGACAGTATTGAACTATTAACAGCAGTCTTATGGCTTCTCGTGTCAGATAGTTCCTCTGCTGTAGAAGGTGCCTAGTCTGGCATTTATTGTTTCAACCACTTGGTCAATGTGTGTGGGGTGAAGGAAAGGGAGTTATCTAGTGTGACTCTAAGGTATTTGAAGGTGCACACTTGTCAAGCAGTTCACCACTACTGTTCAAAATAGCCATTTGGCTCACTTTGCCCTTATTGGTGGGGGTTGGAGAATACCATGATCTTTGGGGGGTTGTAGTTTATTTTTCTAAACCACCCTTCTACTTGTTGGAAGCTAAGTTGGAGTTGCTGATTCAGTGCAACCTTCCGAGGGCTCTGAGCTAAGATGGTGGCATCATCCGCATAGAGCAGAATATTAGATGGGCATGCATCTGAAAGGGTGTTAACAAAAGGCTGAAGAGCAATGGTCCAAGTATGGACCCTTGAGGGACACCAAGTGTGACATGTTTCATATCTGATAGCACGCTATTTATCTTTACTGCTGGGTTCTCTGTAAGGTAGCTTCTGAAACAGTTCACTGTCTCAGAGGACAGCCCAAGTGCATAAAGTTTTGTGATCAGTAATTGGTAGTTAACTGTATCAAATGCTTTTGTTAGGTCTTGATAGATAGACCCGACATGTTGGCCTTCATCTGGTGCCTCATGAATGTAGTCAGTGTACTCGATCAATGCAGTAGTAGTAGCACTGTGTTTTCTAAATCTGTACTGTTGGGGGCACTGGATATTGTACTTGTTAAGATGGTCCACAAGTTGATCCTATCCGATTTGTTGAGGGCCTCGATGGGGGGCAGGATAGAGGTTGGTCTGTAGCTGGAGTAGATGGCACGATCCCTGCTTTTATGGACTGGTGTTACCAGGGCTGCTTTCCATTAGTGGAGAATTTAACCTGTCTGAGGGCTAAGTTATAGATCTTCGTGAGGGGCAGAGTGACTTCATCAAGTGTGAGGCAATCATCTTCATGTCTAGTCCATCACCACCAACCGTAGTTTTGCCCAGGGGTGCGTTTAAAGTACTTTTGGTTTCTGATGCGGTGGACGTGTTTGAAGAAAAACAGGGGGTGTCAGGAGTTGACTGTGTTTACTTGTCTGTACTAGGTTCACCTAGGCTCAGGGGACTTTGCCGTAACATTTCAATTCACTAGTTTTTAAACTTTGTGCTTAAACCCTGACAAATAAATGAATGTAGTTTTGTAATGTATTTTTTTTTCTTTGTGTGTGTGTAATACTTTGTTTATGCACCTTCCTATCTCTCCAGTGTCCGGCTCTCTCAGGGCTCCCAAGGCACACTCAACCCTCTGTCTCACGTACCTGGTTATGTTCTCCATCAAGCCATGATTTTCCCCAGGCGGGACAGAGTCTGGGGATATACACCCAAGTTTTTCATGTCTTTTCAGGAGTCGCTGTATTGGTGAGGCGGCCCAGTATACTGGGTTCCATGATCTTCCAAGTATTTATCTTCCTATTGATTCCCACTATGGGTCTTGAGCTGGAGGCACTAGGATCCCTTGAGAGTAAATGTTTTGCATGGAGGGGCAGTGGTGGCTACGGGCGTGATCATGTGCACTCACGTTGTGTCATGCCCGATCAATAACTGTTGTTGGCTCCCTCACATCCCGATTCTGTTTTCCTGTTGTTGAATGCACACCAGGAGAGGGACAGCACCAGAGTGATTTTCATTACCGCTATTTACAAATGCGTCACCACTCTAAATTTCTTTGCACTTTCTTCACCGTTTATTATTTTCCTTCTGCAATAGTGAAGTCTGAAAAGAAGGGCTGAGTCATCAAGAAAGACCATGAGCCTTCCATTATGTGTCAGTGCCCCTATTGGAAGCTCATAGCTGCGACAGACCAGCAGCAGTGCTCTGTGGCCTGTGTTGGCCCAGAGCATGAAACAGATGTGTGCGATGCCTGCATCTTTGTGGAGCGCCATACCCCAGGAACCACGTGATGAGGTAGGGTCATCCAATCTCCACTTTGGAGGTAGGCACCACACATCTGAGGCCAAGGCATGGATGCTAGGGCTCCCTGGGTCTCTTCCTGGGAACTTTGGTTCCAAGGAAGCACGGGACCCTCCTCAACCTCACTGTGTTGAAGTGTCGGAGGCCCTGTTGGGTGGGTCTGGTGGACAGCTGGCTCCTTCTGGGCAGCCAGCTGCGAACCTCCCACAGTCTTGTCTGTGCTGGGCAACTGACATCCCCTGGCAAGGCCAAAGCTATATGCTTGGTCTACACTGATGGACACCTCCGTATCATCTTCTGGTGCTGCCCGTGCTGTTACCACAGTTTGCAGTGACAAGTTGGGCAGTGTCAGATATGACACCAAGCACCCCCTCTGACACTGTTTGCGGTGCTGGAGGAGGGACCAACACTGGGGCTGTTCTTCGTCCTGTTGCTGAAATAGAGGTTGTCATTTCCCCCAGTGCTGGAAGCGGCACTGAGGGAAAAGATTACACTGGACACACGTATGACCCTGGCGTCAGTCCTTTGATTTTATTGATATTACAGAGCATTTGAAGACTAGAGTCCATAAGCTCGCCGCATTGTTCTTATAAATAACCTTTAATGCCTTTGTTGGTGCAATATTTATCAAGCTTTGTTTTGAATTCAGATATAGATATAGTTTTACTTTCCACCACCTCACAGGGCAGTGCATTCCATATTTGTGTTACCTTGTTGTTAATCCAATATCTCCTTTTATTTGTTCCAGTTCTTTCTTTAGCCAGTTGGTGGTCATGTGCTCTTATATTATGCCCGTGGTCCCTGTGGACTAGTCCCATGCTATCCCAAAGATAATGTCCGTATGTGCCCTGAAAACAGACACATATCCTCTCATCTTCGATATTCCAATGAATACAGCCCCAATGACTGCAACATCTGCTCATAACACTGTCCTTCCAATCCCTTTACTGCTTTTGTGACCCTCCTCTGCACTCTCCATTACCCTCACATCCTGCCTCTGGGCCCAGCACTAAGCATGGCGCTGGTGATGGTGTCATCCAAGTTGTCACTAACCCTGGTGCCACTTATGGTGCTGGTGCAGGGTTGACTGTAGGGTTAATGCTGAGCTTGGCACCAGGGGCAGTGCTGGCCATGGCGACAGGATGAAACTGTCTCGAGGACATCATCGACTCTGAGCCTGGTGCTGTAGGCAGCACTGGCTCGGTCTGATAGTGGCTCTGAGGCGGAGTTCTCCACAGAGCTGCTGGACAACACCACCACTGGGACGAGGCAGGACCGCCATGCAGGAACAGTGACGGTTCCGCTTTTCCTGACCTGAGGGTTCCCATGGGCAATTGATCAGGTCACCCTCTGATATAGAAGGTCCTCTTTGCAACTCTGCCAAGCCTTCTCCTCCAGCACGGACCCTGTGCTGTCCTGCAGTGCAGGTAGAGGCCCTTGAGACCCTGAGTCTTGTCCTCCTCTGGGGCCTCACTGTTTTTTAGAAAAGTTGTCTTGTGTTCAGAAGCCCTGAGGGGTCACTAACACAAGAGCAGCACAGGGAGTTTGTTGGTGCCCTAGATAGCTTTCATAGGGACTCTGACAGGATTCAATTTAGCCCTTCTTCCAGCATCGACAGTCCCTAGGGTCAGGGCCTCATCCCCATTGACGTCATCCTCAAAGGACAATGAATCCTCCTCCCACCTGTCCTCAGCTGCTGAGTACGTTCTGTACCAGTGACTCTTGGAGATGCTCCAGGCATTTGACCTAGGTTCTTATCAAGCAGTCATTCAAGCAGTCATTTGGCAGCCCTGTTGTTGGGAATCCTTGGGGTTCCCATTGATGCACAGTTGTCATCCCTCCATGGCCTAGATCCTTGGATGAGGCATCAAGTGCAGTGTGGAGGCATCCCTTGTCTTGTCCCGCAGCCTCCGGGATCTTCTTCTGTGCTGTCATAACCCCACATGGTCTGCAGGTGCAGTACTTCACCCTCTTCAGAGCAGGAAGTACTTCAGACCCTGTTGAGGCCTCGGTGCCTCACAAAAGCAGATTCCGCTCAGATGGATGCTTTGGCAGGAAGGTTTTTACCTGATCACATGCCTTCATGTGCCTATCTGCACACTAATCACTTCTAACAGCCTTCAGTTATTGCCTGTTGTTGCAGCTAGATCAGCTCTTTGATGCCATGCCTCAAGCGAGTTAGCTAGGCATGCCATTAGCCTTTCTACTTGGGACCTGGGTAGCTTGGCATCAGTCAAGGACATCGTATGATGCCAGTGAGGAAGCCTTCAGCCCTAGCAAGAACTGCATTCTGCCTCAGGCGGATAACATAACTTTGCCATTCCCAACTGGCATCTGGCCGGTGTAAGGTTGCTAAACTCGAATTTCAGGGGCTCATTCCTTCTTCCCCAGGGTCAGGCAGCAACTGTCAGGGTGCCCTCCTGCTCCTGTGCCCAGGAGTCCCTTGCTTGGCCCTACCAGTCTCATATTTCACCAGACTGTTAAGGGCTCCTGTCCTAAAGTGTTCTCCCCATGCAGTGGGCTGAGGGTACACCTGTTACTCTCAGGCTGAGCCAGCTCCTCCTCAGAAGAAGGTACATCTTGGTATGTGGACCCATAAGTGGGACTCAAAACTGAAGACTGGTTCTTGGAATATATGAAAATTACATGTTTACTGTACTTGTTGATCTTCCAGAATAACTTCACCATTGCTTACCACCCGTCCACCATCCCCACTCTAGCAGAGCCAGGGCCTTTGGATAGCTCAACATCTTTGTGCTGGCCAGCACCATCTAGTACCACATCTCTCCAATTGCACTCCCTTGGTGTGGTTTGAAAAATATAAAAGGGGTTGGGGGCTCATTACTGGACCTCTACAAAAAAAAAATTTCCTAAAAAATGGGGTGAGACGCCTTTTAGGGCTCTCTCCCAAAAAGGAACGTAAGGTAGCTTGCTTGCTTGCTTGCTTCCTTCCTTCCTCAGAGTATATCCCATTCTGTGGTATATCACTTGCTAAATGCAGTCGGTGCCTCTGGGCTCTATCCCGTTTAACTCCACTTGGTAGTTGCACTGCTCGTGAGAGTTGCTTTGCACTGGATTGAGCAAGTACACTAGCTCTTAGTGTATATCCCTATGGTTGCAGGAGAAGCAGGTCATTTCTTCTCATATCTTCTTCTGACTAGGTCAGACTGCTTTTAGTTAGTATGCCCCTTTTCTTCCCTCATGCCAGCTGGGCTATTGGCCCTGCCCTTATGGATGCCTGGGGAGATGAGCACATCTCATTTCCTTTTAACAGTTCAGTCCAAACCCCACATGTACTTGAAAATCCCTTTTCTTCTATAGTAAGAGTGAAAAGGGACATATTGACTATTATTCCAGGAAAATAGGTGGTACGTATAAGAGGGGCACAACTTGTGTCTGGTGGAGACAAGTTTAAAAGCAACTCTAGAAAGTACTTTTCACAGAGCGAGTGATAGACCCATGGAACAGCCTGCTACCAGGAGTGGTGGCATCAAATACAATAAGAGAATTCAAACTCACTTGGGACAGGCAATGTGGGCAGCTTAGGAAAAAAATATGATTGGCACAGCACCATCTAGTACCACATCAGGTAGGGGTATCAGTCAAGGACTGGGGTGGGAGGGTGGTAGCCAACTTGGGCAGACTATATGGACCACACGGTCCCCATCTGCCGACACTTTTCTTATGTTCTTATCCATTCAGTCCTCTGATAGCTTGGGGTTGCTTTCTTCCAAGAGTCTATGGGTTCATTCCTGTTTGGCTCATTGTGCCATCTCCGTTACAAGGTGGTTCCAATTTTGGGCATCTCCATTACCTTCTGTCAGATGCATGTTTCAGGGCTGCTGCCTTCAAGATCACCATCCCCTCCTGTCTGGCTAGTGGTGTGAGGCTGTGGCTCTATCACCCAACTACTCCCTTGTGCCAGTTAGTGTGCCCTGAGGTTGGTAGTTGGGTTTTATTTTTTTTTTATATTCTATATCCTTGCCCTATCCCTTTGGGCTAGGAAGCGTCTTAGCCCTCCTGAACAGAATTGAGGTGCACTGGCTGTCAGCAGTTATTAACTGGCATGTGACACCACGTGGGGTGTCCACAGGCGCTATGCTCAATAGTTGATGTCAGCTCTCCCCTACAAAAAAAAAAATTGGCTCCCAGTGATCCTAGTGCCTCCAGCCCCTGGCCCATATATGGTATATTCTGGAGGTCAACAATTATGGTAGGTATATAACCCCTCACCCTGCCTTTTTAACAAAGCGACAGTTGGCATGCGGTTGAAGCTGACAGCAGTACCTGGTGGCGACCTGGTTCGGGGAAGATGAGGTTACTCGACACAGGGGACCTAGGTTTAGCTACTCTGAACAGGGGCACCCAAGTAAATCCGAACACAGGAAGCAATAACTGTAATGTCCAGAACCAGGAGCAGGATTCTTCAGTGTGGCTTTTATTCACATACTAGCTGAACAAACAAAGCATAGATGGACCCCCATGGGGCTACATTTCCTGGTAATGCAGATTAGAGACAACAGAACCCTTTATTACTATTTCCAGCCCTCAGGCTCTGAACCCACCAGGCACACAGCCGGACTTGCACGCAGCTTTGGGTACACAGCCCGACTTGTACACACTTGGGTTTTCCCCACTGGCCCAGCTCCCTGCGGCCCTTGATCCATGGTCCATTTGAGGAATGAACCAATTATCCTGTCGTGGCTCCCCACACCACACTAGAGTCTCTACGACTCTTAGGAGAATTTTCTTACAATCCCACGTCTGGGTACTTCCCATCACTGGCCAAGTGCCTGAGGCAAAGTAGAAAACCACAGAAGAAATCTGTAGAGGTGGACCTGGTCATTAAAGATGGGGCCACCCACCCAGCTCTCATAGCTCATACCTCCGCCATTTCTCTGTAAACTGAACAATTCCTTTACTGAACTTTGAAATGTAGATTAAGGATAGATGTCTGTCACATCTCCTCTACATATTATTTGCATCCCAAGAAGCTCAGGAACTTGAAACTACTTTTACTTGCTTGGCCCATTTCTCTAGGCTTCCCAATATGTAGTTCAATCCCTAGATTTTCACACAAGTCTCAGGGTGGAAAACATATACCCTTTGCATCAAAGCAGACACTCACCCTTAAGTTGCAGGTGCCCACAGGCGACTCCACAAATCTTCCATCTTCCAAAATAAATCCTGGACTAAACAGGCAGCTTTTCCTCCACTAGCAGAATTAAGGGATTGCCCCAGGAATCTGCTGGGAATCTTACATCCCCTCCCGAGGGAGGGGCAATTGAGACCCGAAAACAGCGGTTCCACCACTTGAGTACAAACTTCACTCACTCAAGCCAAACTGCAGACTCTCTTTAAAATTCTAACGCTCTATCTAACTCCCTTGCTGCAGATTCCAATGTGGCTTTATGCAGCTGCAAAAGTTATTTTGGTGATGTCATCCTCAGTCTCAGCTGAGACTAAGAACAAGTGAGACAGTGTGAAACCCATTTAACTGGAGTTTCACAAGCTGCCTTCCCTGCCTACCACTAGGTCTTACTGGGATTCAAACAACATGAAGTCTTGCTGTATTATGACATGTCGGTGAGTCCCAACCTTGAACTGCTCCGGAGGTGAAAGAGTTAACTTTCCATGCCAGGCATGGAACTTTGAGCACGAGCTTGGTTGAAAACTCTGTCTGTTGTTCTTCAAACTCAAACTGTCAGATTCTTTACTCTGCCTCACTGAACAGTCGCTCGGAGATTTCTCCTTCTGCTCAGTTCATTTTGTCGGTTAAAGTATTAATTTTTCGGGTTTTAACGAATTTAAACCAACGGTCGGTTCAAGCTCTATCTGTGGTATCGTAAGTACTAGATAGGTTTTACATTTACTTTCTGTGTGGAACTTGTAAATGGTATTATCGGTTCGGTTTGAACCGATCAGGCTATTGTAAATACATTAATCTGTCTTTTAGAGTGCGGTTCCCGGTTCTTATCGGTTCTAAAGAAACTGATTTCATTACGTTTTTCATGACCCATGACACGGTTGGGAACCGATAAGAGAGTCTTGCTTGGCAGATTGCCATAAGCGGGCAAGTTTTGGTTAGGCTGGCACTATGTCTGAGAAACCCAAAGAAAAACGGGCCACTGGGTTTCAACACTGCAGTGTTTTGGGGAAGCCTTTGCCAAGGCTGACCCCCACACCACCTGTGTTTATTGTCTGGGGTTTGACCACCTCAATGCAGACTGCCAGATTTGCAAAATTTTCCTGCAGCTACCCTGGATAAGAGGTTGGTAGGCTCAGGGAAAGAGGCCAAGAAGTCTGCTGACCTGGATGGCCAGCCGGTTGGTTGTAACCGAACCGGATGTGCCCTCTGACCAGGCGAGACTTCTCAGGCAAAGGAGAGCTGACTCGGAGGAGTCGGTTCCAGCAAAAGGACTAGAAAATGAGCAGGTGTGGGCCAAAATTTCCATCTCCAACTGCTGAAGAAATAGCCAAAGTGATTAAAATTGTCCAGTCGCTTTCCCGGTTCGACCGAACGGCACCATCAGAGTAGCGTCACAGTTCGGTCAGTTCCACCGGTTCAAGAATATGATTTAGAGAATTTTATGAACTGGAGGAGGGAAGAAGAGTATGAGGAGAGTGAATGTGGATTTGAAAGTCTGGATGTGCCCATTGAACGGACATCTCCCCAGACAGACCTTCAGGAGTGTCTCCCCCTAGTCTTTCTGAGTCCCCTCTCATTTTATGTTTTATAAAAGTGGCTGAACCCTCCAGCTCCCTATGGAGGAAGCTGTGTATGATCAAGAGGAGCCTGACTATGTAGAAATGATGGATATCCCAGAGTCTAGGAGACTGTCTATTCCTTTGCATAAATCTTTTGGGAAACAGTAAAAATTCTAAAAACTCCTCACACTATACCTCCTGTGGATAAAAGAATGGACAAGGGTACACATTGTCAGGCTCTGATATGGAGTTCCTTACACAACAATGCAGCCATGTTGGGGTAGTGCAGGCTGCAGCCTGTGACAAGGCAAATATTCCCTTGGCTTCACACCCCCTGACAAGGACTCCAGGAGGATTGATGCCATGGCAAAGAAACAGTACATGGCAGCATCCTTGGGACTCAGACAGGCAAATTATATGGCTTATGTTGCTAGATACCAGAAATCTAGATGGGACACCATTATGGCTCTAGCAAAGCAGGTCCCTGCCAGCTTGCCAAGGAGCTGGAGCAGGTGGCTGCTGATGGTATTGAGGCATCTAAGGTGCAATTTCATGCTGCAGTGGACTCTAATGATGTGTCATCAAGAGTTATGGCTACATCTGTGGCTCTTCGCAGGATGGCTTCGCTCAGATGTACTAGCCTGTCGCAGGATACCCAGACTAAGGCATGGATTTTCCTGTGGTGGGTAATTCTCTGTTTGGGGAGCAGACAGAGAATTACATGAAGAAAATGGATGAGTATAGGACCACCTATAGGAGTGCACAGGCCAAGGAAGGCAGGCCACTCCTCAAGGCAGCCTTCCAGGGGCAGGGCAGACCTTTTCATAGGCCCTTTACCAAGCCCAGGCCTCCTCTTCAGCTTATGCCCAGAGGGGTTCTTTAGAGGGAGAGGCAGACGAGGTACAAGCAGACCTGCTTCCACCCTCAGCCTAAAGCCCCTGCCAAGCAGGCACCCTGATGGGGTGGCCAGGGCCGATTCTCCACTACCTGTAGGGGCAGGCTGGCTAACTTTGTCCAGGACTGGAAGTCTTTAACATCAGACAAGTGGGTCCTGGAAGTAGTAAGCCAGGGACTGGTTCTCAGCTTCAAAAATTTCCAAAGATGAGAACCAGGTCCTTTCCACCTGCAAATCCATCAGAGCACTTGCCCTAGAAACAGAAGTTTCTACCCTCCTGGCTCTCAGAGCTGTGGAAGGGTTCCACCCCTACACCAGGGCAAGGGTTGTACTCCAGGTACTTCCTTACCCCAAAAAGACAGGAGAATGGCGGCCCATCCTGGATCTCAGATACCTAAACAAGCACCTTTAAAACCAAAATTCAAAATGGTGACTCTGGGAATTATTTTACCCTCTCTAAGGCCAGGGGACTGGCTAGCATCCCTGGACCTCAAGGATGCCTACTTCCATGTTCTTATCAGAAGCTCCCATCGAAGTACCTCAGATTCGAACTGCCCTCAGGCCATTACCAGTTCAGAGCAATGCCCTTGAGCCTCACCTCTGCCCGAGGGTATTCACAAAATGCCTGGCAGTAGCAGTTGCCCACTTAAGAAGGCAAAAGATTGCCATCTTTCCTTACCTGGACAACTGGCTCATAGTAGGCCAGTCTCCAGACCAAGTCAAACTACACCTTCAGGTAACTCAGCAACTGCTCACATCTCTAGGTTTCCTTCTCAGTCTTCCAAAGTCAGTTCTAGAGCCTGTCCAGCTTCTCACCTTCATAGGTGCAGAACTGAACACAAAAGAGGCCAGAGCCTTCCTTCCTCTAGAAAGAGCAAGGACCCTGGTCTCTCTGGCCTCCTCTTTCACCCTGCAGGTCTCGACCAGCAAGGCATTACTACAGCTCCTGGGGCACATGGCTGCTTGTACAGCAGTAGTGCAGGGAGCAAGATTTCAGATGAGGGACATCCAGTTCCATTTGAGAGCCTTTGGTCTCAAAGGAGAGACCCTCTTACCAAATTGATCCCAGTGACTCAAACCCTGATCCAAGCCCTTCAGTGGTGGCAGGACCAAGCATCTGAGACAGGGGTCCCCTTCACCCCTCAGTCTCACTCCTTAATCCTTACTACAGATGCATCCCTCTTGGGGTGGGGAGCTCACATGGGCAACCTCACTACCCAGGATTGTGGTCCCCTCAGGAATCTCTGCTCCACATCAATCTGTTGGAACTCAGAGCAGTTTTTCTAGCACTTCAAGTTTTTCCACATCTGTTCAGAACAAAGTTGTACAGGTCAGAACAGACAACACCACTACAATGTGGTACATCAACAAGCAGGAGGCACTCAGTCTCGACCTTGTGCACCGAGCAATGAAGTTGTGGTCTCTGGCTTATTCCCTGAACACCTCCCTTACGGCAGTTCACCTCCCAGGCAAGGACAATGTCCTGGCAGATGCTCTCAGCAGGATTTCCCAGGGCCATCACGAATGGTCACTGGATCCCCTAGTACTGAGGTAGTATTTGCCAGATGGGGCACCCTCAGATAGATCTTTTGCAGCCCCAGACAATCACCAACTTCCCTTTTTGCTGCAGGCCCCAGTGTTGGGCTCAGTCCTCTGGATGCCTTCCTTCTCAGTTGGGAAGGAAGTTTCTCTATCTTTTCCCCCTTCCTCTTCTGTTCAAGGTGCTAGTCAAAATCAGATCTCAACCCTGCAAGATGATCCTGATTGCTCCAGATTGGGCCAGACAGCCCTGGTACCCACTCCTTATGTCCTTAGCAGTCCACCTTCCCTGTGTCTTCCCAGGAATCACAACCTGTTAACCTGTGCTCAGGGAGAGTTTGGTACCAGAACCTCAAATCTCTCAATCTCAAGGCCTGGCTCTTGAAGAGTTAGAGTTGCTGACCTACACCTCTCCCAAGGTGTATTGGATATCTTGAAGGCTTCTAGGAAGCCTTCCACAGAGGCTACTTCTAATTCCAAATGGAAGAGATTTTCCATATGGTGCTCTGGCAAGCATATTTCCCCAGAATCTGCTGACTTACCCACAGTCCTGGATTATATGGTGCATTTGAATACTTTGGGGCTGAGACCAGCTACCGTAAAGTGCACCTGACAGCCGTGTCTGCTTTCTTATCAACAGGTAAACCCTCTTCTCTTTCAGCTCATCCTGTATTCTCCAAGTTTTTCAAGGGTTGCTTCACACCAACCCTCCATTCAGGGACCCTGCCCCTGGGATCTTAATATTTGCATTGTCTAGCTTGTGCAACCCCTTTTGAGCCCTTGTCTTCAGCAGAGCTTAAGTACTTTATTTGGAAAACTGTGTTTTTGGTAGCCATCACTTCTGCCAGGCGCATAAGTGAATTACAAGCATTGTCAATGGAGCCTGATTTTATCTCCTTTCATAGGGACAAGGT
Organism: Neoceratodus forsteri; assembly: GCA_016271365.2. Classification (NCBI taxonomy): domain Eukaryota; kingdom Metazoa; phylum Chordata; order Ceratodontiformes; family Ceratodontidae; genus Neoceratodus; species Neoceratodus forsteri. Next base: position 436,894,210 of record CM057454.1, read on the forward strand.
GGTCCTCAGGACTAACAGAAAGTTCTTACCTAAGGTGGTTTCAGACTTCCACCTTAATCAATCTATGTCTCTACCTGTGTACTTCACTGACCATTCCTCCTCTGGAGAGGAGACTACAGTTTAGATGTCAAGAGCCCTTAGTTACTACATAGAGCGTACCTAGGGTCACAGGTTTGACTCCTCAACTGTTCCTCACTTATGGTGAGGTTGGTAAGGAAACCTGCCACTAAAGATCCATTGCCAGGTGGATTGTCTCTTGTATCAATTTTGCTATGAAAAACTGGGTAAGGTTCCTCCTCAGGACTGAGGCTCACTCTACCAGAGGTACAGCTGCGTCTCTGGCTGCTGCCAGGGACATCCCTGTCCTAGAGATATGTCAAGCAGCTACCTGGAAAACAGTTCACACTTTTGCCAAGCATTACTCCCTGGACATCCAGGCTAGGAGTGATGCTCGGTTTAACACAACTGTGCTTCAGAGCCTATTTCTAAGTAGGTTCTGTCCCTCCTCCATGGAGGTACTGCTGTGTAGTCTGCATATGTCATAATATAGCAAGACTTCATGTTGTTTGAAGAAAAAATTACTCACCTTAGTAATGTTGTTTCTTCTAATGGAGTCTTGCTTTATATTATAAACCTCCCCTGCCCTCTCAGAACCTCTGCTTTTTGGGATGTGGGTGGGCAGTGCAGTGTTGGCACTTAGTAGATGCCCACCTTGCTTTTTTCACCCCTCCTTTTGGGGTGATTGGGTGTTGTGTTTTCATTTTTGGATCCCTGACTTGAGTCTTTGTTTTGGGACCAAAAATGTTTTCTTATATTTAGTAGCCAGTTGGCTAGTGTAGGTTTAAGCTTCCACACAGAACCTTAGTGAGTTTTGCTCGTAAAGATCTGACAGTTTGAGTTTGAAGAACAGACAGAGTTTTCAATCGAGCTCGTGCTCAAAGTTCCATGCCTGGCATGGAAAGTTAACTCTTTCACCTCCTGAGCAGTTCAAGGTTGGGACTCACTGCATATGTCATAATATAGCAAGACTCCATTAGAAGAAACAACATTACTAAGGTGAGTAATTTTTCTTTTAGTAACCCCAGGTAACAAGGGGGTTACAAGTACATAATATTCATTCCTCTGGTGCTGGGGACATTTTCGATGTTTCTGCCTACCTCACAGGATGTTGCAGATGTCAAAGGTGTCTGCTTGAAGTGCATGTCTACACTGATATCCTTAATGTCCCACCCTCCACCACACTACTACCTGTGGGTACCCAATATCTTGTCAGGGTATACAGTACCTTCCTTCCTGGAGGAGGAGGCGAGTTGTCACCTGAGGCTGTAGGACTCTCCTCCCCTATCCAGACCCTGAGGAGCCTGGCTTGTCCCTGCATCCGAGTCACCGATGACACAAAGTGATAGCCCTACTGCTGCACCGACATGCCTGCTGAATTTCCTTACTTTACAAAACAAAAAGCTATACGGTATGTAGTCTCTGGCTTTACAATGCCTGCCATCAGTACCATTAATGTCAAACAGTACCTGGAGGCTGGGGCATTGTCAATACTCTCATGTAGGAACAGAAGGAACAGTGGCAGTAAAATTTGGGGGGTTTCAGGAGTGGAGGGTGTCTAGTTTCAGTATGGAGCAGGTAGTGAAGACAGTTTGCAGAATATTTGAAGGAAAGGGACAAGGACGAGGAGAGGGAGTCAGGAGATGTTTTCCTGTAGAGGAATAAGAAACAGTGGGTTACAGTGGTGGAAAGAGAAGGACAGATGAGAGATAGCGGGGGTGGGGAGACATGAAAATATAAGTAGATGTTAAAAATAAATAATGGAATCCACTGAGGACAACTCAAGAGAAGGCACATCAGAAGAGGTTTGTAGATGTAATGTCATTACGAGTTACAGGTGACAACCTTGTCCTTTTGTGACTAGACTGCTAAAGATACCGGCGAAGCCATTGATGCACTGGCAGAGGTTCTCAACCGACAGCTCAGCAAAGACAAAGGTAAAAGTTTAATTGTTTTACGTTTTATTTGACAGAAAGCATACCATATTTGTTCTGGGTTTGGCTCTGTACTGTCTGACAGTTGGTTTATACCACACCTGTGAGAAACATTTTGCTAGAAAACTGGTGTTATTTTTGTTGAGGACATATCTACTATCAAAATAATAAAATGAGGGAAAAATTATATATTCTAGGGACGTGGATATGTTGTTCATCACACTTCTTGGCATGTCCCTTTCTCCTTTAATTCTTGCTGGAAGGTCTTAAAGCTGGATCTCCCACCCACCTCGGTGGTATAACCCTCGGCTGCGCCTCATGATGCCAGATCTTCACTTCCCAGCTGGAAGATACAGGTTGCATCTTCATTGCTCCCAGATTCTGTAGGCCCTGGCTTAATTTCCTTCAGATTCTTTGAAGATTAAGCTTGTTCAAGCTAGCAATTGTGATCATTGTTTCTCGATCATGGAAGATGAATCTTCCCGGTTTCCGTCTGTGCCGATGCAGCCAGAAAATGTCACGCACAGATCCACATACAGCGTGTCTACTGTTTGGGTGTCGGCCACGACAGCCAGGCCTATAAAGATTTGTCTTACGTCCACCCGAACATCCTCAACGATCATCTCACATGACTCAAGCTGGGCAGGCCCGAAAATCGAATCCACTGGTGAAATTGAAGGAGGTCCAGTGGGCAGTCTTTGCAGCTGCAGGGTCCACCAGAAGTTAGAGCAAATGGAGGCCTTTGAGGAAGAGGCAGGCGGGCTGCAAGGCTCTCCTCTTGGCCGATTTTTGTTACTCAATCTGGACTCCACCTTCTTGGGCTCCTTTCAGAAGATGTGCCAGTCTCTTCCCCACTAAAGGTGGAGGACCTTGAGGCGCTCATGTCTGCTGATCCTGTAAAAGGACAAGGAACCAAGAGATTCTTCATCTGGGTGGAGACATTCTTGGGATCGAGGTGATCTCAGTCCCAGGAATGTCCATTCTTGACTTCTCGGTTGAGATTGCGACTTCAGCCACCCGGCTTTCGGTCCCGTGTGGTCAGCTGACGAAGTCTCGCTCAACAGCGTGGTTGAGATAACTCTCGACCCTGTCAATCTGTTGTCGCCCAACGAGGCCGACAACTCTCTTAACTGGGACCCTGTTCTGTTTCTTCCCAATGAGACCCAGCCTGCTAGCAATCCCGTACGAGGAACAGTCCTGACCCAGGAAAATCATCAATTCCCGGTGTCTCCCAAGCGACCCAATCAGCCAGTCGATAGAGGTCAAGGTCTCGGACCCCTCGACCGATAGGCCAAGGAAGGCGCATAAGTGCTTAATGAAAAGCGATGCCGACATTCATTTTTCATCCTCCTTGAATGAGAGAGGCTTCAGCGGAAACTCCATTGGCGCTATGAAGATCTCATGTGGCAACATAGAAGCGGAGACTTTGGCGGCAGATAAGGACTGCTTGGCCCACCCTAGTCTGTCCATTTCCCTACCTACAGGATGATGTGCATATCCTAGTTAACCAACAGCCTATTTCTTCCTACCCCCACAAGAATTGCCTTATGTCTGTCCCATGCATTCTTGAATTCTCCCACAGATTTAGACCCCACAGCCTCCTCAGGAGGAAGTGTTCCATCAAATCAACCACTCTCTCTGTGCAAAAATACTTCCTCACATTGCCCTAGAGCGTCCCCCCATCTTCAAATTGTGTCACCTTATTCTTGCATCTCTTTTTCTGAAAGATGCTACCCTCTTGGACTTTGTTGATTCCTCTGAGGTACTTAAAAGTTTCTGTCATGTGCCCCTCTCCCTCCTTTCCTCCAGGGTATACATATTAAGCTCCTTTAGTCTCTCCTCATATGGCTTCTCTTGCAGCTGCTGATTTCGTCTGGCCAGAAACCAGCTTGGTTTCTTCACTGGCCATTACTTGGCTTTCACCTTCTAGGCTGCAGCTGGCTAACCGAAACAGATCATCTCGGTTCTTCTGCCCACGGGCGGTAGAGACCGCTCTGGTTCAGCCAAAATAGACCTCTCCACCGATAATGGTGGAGCTGCCGCTCAAACAGCCCATGGGAGGGTTCCTTCAAAAGCTTAGACTGTTCTGGGTCTTCCCGCGGATTCGGTCACTCTTATGCCTGACTGCCCCAGGCGTAGAAAGGGACCTTGATGGCCAACCAATTTTTCCGGATACTTCGATTCTGATGACTCTGACCTCCACCTTGTCCATTTGATGATGAGTTGGTGGGCAGTCTGTCGATGGAGGAAGGTCCTTTGTCCTCTTTGGGATTCTCCGCTCATCCGAATCTACAGGGATGCCTTTGGAGCCTGTCTAGAAGCAGGTACCCTCTTACAGATATTCTTAAGAAGGATACCCCTATGGAAGTTTTGCCAGTGGCTGAGGCCATTGTTGGTCCAGCTTTGGAGCTTTGCAGCACCCTTTCTCCTGCCTAGTCCGGGTGGCCCACAAGTGTCACGGTGCTCATTGGGTCCCGCTCAGAGTTCACGGAACACCCCTTGGCTGATGGGCTGGTGACCGCTTCTGTGTTCAGACACATGGGCAGTTCTGCTGACACCGACAGACCTCCGGACAAGGAGTCCGAAAAATTGGACCACTCTGCCAGGAAGGTTTATGCTGCCGCCTCACTCGGCGTCGTCATGGCGCACTTCTCTCATGCAATGTTGGACTCCTTGTATGAGGTTCTACCTCACCTCATCACAGACCTTCAGACTACGGTCAAGCAGGTCCGGGATCAGGGCCTGGTTGTTGTAGCAGCAACTTCAGATGGTCCTGGACCTCAGGGATTCTTGCTCCCATTCAGTGGCAGCCACAGTTGCCATGCGCCGCAGGGCTTGGCTGAGACTTTCCACCTTCACGGGCGGATACCCAGCACAAACTCACTGATGTTCCTTTCCTGGGAATCTCTATCTCTTTGGCCCATATGTGAATGGTCACCTTCAGTGAATTGAGGCAGTCCAGTGCCACCTTGGATTCAGCTACTTCTGCTCAGAAGATGCTGCTTGGTGCCAAGAAACAGCAGAAGAAGAAGAAGCCATTTCAGCACTCTGCTCCCTGCGGCAAGCAGCCTTCTCCCTGGGTCGGCAGCAATAGCAGGCACAGGCTTGACATGCTTGCCCAAGTTCGGGCCTCCAGTGGCTTGCAGAGGTCGAGGTTCAGGCAGTTTCAATCCAGACCCTCTTCCTCCAAGCCTGCCCAGTGATGGGATAGGGCTGCCACCCCTATTCCTGTCACGCCAGCTCTGGGTCCTCCGTTGAGGGCCAGCTCCACCACTTTCTTTCCACCTGGTCCACTGTTATCATGGACAGATGCGTTCTAGAAGTGGTTGGTCAGGGTCTGCCTCTGGAATGTCGAGGCAGTACCTCCCAGCTGAGCCTGTGCCCTATGGGAGGAAGGGTATCAGTCCACATGGTCGGCTCTGAGGGCGACATAGCCCTACTCCTTCTCAAGGAGGCAGTGATCCAGTGACAGATCCCCCAGTGGGCCAAGTTCATTTTCCAGGTACTTCCTGGTCCCGAAGCGGACCGGGGCTGGTGCCCCATTTAGATCTGCATGATCTGAACCAGTTTCTCAGGCCATGCACCTTCAGCATGATAACTCTGTCCCAGATCATACCATCACTGGAGCAGAAAATGTGGATTTTCCTTGTCAATCTTCATTCATTACTGCTTGGGTTAGTGCGGGCGCTTCCCTTCTGAGGTGGTTTTTTTTTTTTTGAGTGCGTCTCCAACTGCGCCTCACTGCGCGGCCCTGCGTCATGTGCGAGGGGCCGTTAGGTGCCGCAGACTCCTCATCGATCTCAGTTCTGTTTCTCCCACCATTGAGGCTGCACCTGCTCGTGGTAGTTGAACTAGGCCTTCTGCATCACTCAAGCCAGACTCCTTGTATTCTCGTGATAAGCTCGGCGCGTCTCCAGTGAGAACCGTTTCTTTTATTTCTGTCGATGCGCGAGTGCTTTGTTGCTAATTTTAGTCATATTTAGTTCACATCATGTCAGGTTGGGGCAAAGCGTAAAATCGAAGGCGGGCCGTGCCCCTATGCGTCAGTGCTCCTGTGGCGGCATTTCTCCATCATCGGATCGGCATGATGTTTGTCTTCGTTGCCTGGGACCCAACCACGATATAGATAAGTCGCGCCTGTTTCTTCATGGACCGTCATGTCACTCGAAGTCAGCGTTCAAGATCAGCAAGGCTCCGCCCGACTTTCGGGGAGACTGGCGTCGCTAGGGATTCGGGTAAGGTCTCTAGGCCCTTCCTCCGGGTCCCCTCTCGGGCCTATACAGTCGATAGAAGGAGGCTTCTTCATCTTCTCTTGCGAAGAGGAAGCTTCTTTTGCAGTGTTGGAGGAATGTCGAGGTCCCTCCGGGGCCATGGCGGAGACACCGCCTCGGCAGTCACCTCCTCGGAGGTGCAGGCTCCCCAGTGTCGAGCCCACGCCTGCTGGGCCGGCAGGGTGGACCCTCGCGCGCCTTCGGTGCCGTTCGGATCCTGGTGCCGAGCGGCGCGCTGGCCAGTGCCGCTGCGGCGGGCCGTTCGCTTTCCTGGTGGCACGGGTTGGGTTCTGGCCCGATGGCGGTGCAGTGGGCCTGGCCGGCGCTGGGGGAGCCAGGGCTGGGCTTAGTTGGCCAGCGGGGGTCCGAGGTGGTCTGGCGCCACCTCCGGCACCGGCGCGTTAGCAGTGCCATTTCACGGGGACCCCTGGGGTTGCTAGTATTGTGGTCCAGCTGATCTCTTCCTCTTGGGAGGCTGATGATTCAGGCGTGGACCCGTCCTGGCAACCTGATTCTTGAGTCAGGGTGCCCGGTGGCCGGTGCTAGGTGGCCCAGCGGGCCTCTTCCTCTGTCCCCTGCTGTCCTCCCTGAGGCCCCCAGGCTAGGGGTGATCTGGGGTCCCTGGGGCGATGGAGCAGGGGTGGAGGAGGGCTCTCCCTCCTGGGGGCTCGTGGCAGCTGGGCCTGGTGCTGCTGCAGCCCCTCGGGGTGAGAGATCGCTGAGGTCGAGGAGGCGTTCTCGAGTCGAGGGGTCGAGGGGGCAGGGTTCAGGCTTCTCGGTCTCTGTCGGCCACCCCTCAGGGTGTGGCTAGGAGCCGTGGCGGGCCCCGCCTTTCCCTCTTTGACCCTGGGGTCCCCTCGGTGGCGTTGCTATGGACTACCTTCTGGATCCATGCAGTCCCAGGTTCGTCACAGGGAAGGATCCTTCTGGGCTCTTCCAGGCTTTGCATCCCAGGGTTCCATTTGCGACCTGGTCTGTTGTCCGGGATCCCGCCAGCTCAGACTCTATTCCCGGTTTCAGAGCCCTAGCAGAGGACAGTTGCCTCTGCGTGGGTGCCCATCTCCCATTCCTCTGCAGCCACCCCGCTCTCCCAGCCCATGTCGGTCCTCCGGGCCCGTTATCCTAAGAGCAGTTCAGAGGTTCTAGGCCTTCCCCTCATCGTCAGGTGCATGAATGAGTGGGTCTTTCACCTATCCCCACGCCACAAGAATCCTCTGGACACTCGAGCTCTCCATCATCCTCGTCTCCCTCCTCTGAGGAGAGGAACCCTCTGCTCATCTCTCCGGCGATGCTGATTTCACTGAATATCAGCAATTCCTTTCGAGGATGGTGAGGGATCTTGAATTTCCTACATTAGGCGAGACAGTACTGAGCGGGAGGCGTGAATTCCTTGGCGAATTCAGTGCCCAGCACCTGGTGGTACTATCCTGGCCTATTCCCTTCCAGGGGCGTCTATCCATTCCTGGCAGTCGCCAGCCGCCCTTTCTCCAGCCCTGGCAGACTGCCGGCGTGGGTATTGTGCCCCTTGAATCCCTGGGTACTCTCCCAATCCACCCTCGGGTTTGGCATACCTAGAGACTCCCTCGGGCGCCCGCGTAGCCACAACCGTCCACGGACTCCTGATTCCCTAAATTCGAGCCGGTGGGGGCGAAGAGTGTTCTCTTCCTCTCGTGCGATGTCTTGCATTGCATCTCATCAGGCCCTACGCTGCCTACAGTAGGCATTTGTGGTTGATGCTTTCTCAGATCTTAGCATCAATGCCTGATATGGAGCAAACCAGACAAGCTATTGCCCTTTCTGCTATAGGCCTGGAGCTGGCAAGACACCAAGCAAGGGCATCTTATGGCGCCAGTGGTGGCTTCCAGGCTTCGCGGGACAGCGATCTGCATTAGGCGGATGGCATGGCCCGTCTATCAAAGTTGTCACCCTGGCCTGGCGTAGGGTGATTCGCTCCGCTTTCAGGGGACCCGTCTCTTTTCCTCCAGAGCTAGGAGACTACTGCAGGGGCTTCCTCCGTTTCCCGTTCTCGGGGGCACCTCCTAGCTCTTCTCCCCATAGGCTTCTCTCTGAATTAGCCCAGGGTCTTCCCTTCTGTTTCTCACCAGCAGGAGGCTGGGGTCTTGTTCCCTCAGGGTTTCTACCCACCTTTTTTTTTGGGGGAGGTCAGTACTCACCCAAGCAGTAATGAATGGTGAAGATTGACAGGGAAGATATAAAAATGCGTACCTACCGTAATTCTTGATCTTCTCTTGTATCTTCACCATTCATTACTGTCTACCCACCTTCCCCTCAGTGGCCTCCTGCTGGGCGTCTCCCCTCCCGTCTCGTTCCTCTTCCTTCCTTTGGCCTTTACCAAAAAAAAAAAAAACTTTCTGTTTTCCATTCTTAGTAAATGGTTCCTTTTTCCTCAAGGTAAAGAGGAACAAGCACGGTCTGTATTTTTCACTTATTCTGAGGGAACTCTTTCTGACTGCCCCTAGGTGCGACTTCTAAGCACCTTGATCGTGTTATGCAGTTTCACAGCTTAGAGACCATGCCTGGCTCGGCCTCAAAAAAAAAAAAAAATAAAATAAAATTAGATCCCTGGCAGGTATTATCTTTAAGCTCTTTCTAGCTGGTGCTTTGCACTTGTCAGCCTTGAGCAACTGCTTTGCCCTGCCTTAGGGAGTCTGATTGAGTTCCCTCTATCCTTTTCATACAAGGCTGTCTTCAGTAAGGCATAATCTTTCCCATACACTTTTGTGTTAGCACTTAACAAGGTGCTAAAGGGCATACTCCCTTCCTGGGTGGCGCTCTCCCGGAACAGTTTTCTGCCGGGTAGTCCGTGAGCTCTCAGCTAGGATGTAGGGACTTGGCATGTGAGAGGTCAGAGAATCTGCCCTTGTGTCTGATCTGTGCAGGTGGTTCGGTTGAACCTTCTCTCAGTCCTATCAACAGGGATTCTTGCTCCTTTGTTAGTCTCGAGCTTATAAGCCTCTCAACCAATGCTCGTTGGGCACTGTTCTCCTCTCAACATGCCTCCCTTTTCTTCTTCTTCTTTCTCTTTCCTCTCTCTCTGTTCCTCCCTAGAGCCGCCCGGAAAGGAGGCCCTTCGGTCCTTTAGGTAGAATTCTCTCTCCTCTGTCTATCCTCTACCGGCTTATGCCTTTTCAGTTTATATCCTTTCCTTTTTCTGTCCCTCGGCTCTCTTGCCTCGCTTTCCTTTTCCTCACCCTTTATTTTCGCCTCTCCAGCTACAGAACTGAGATAGAGGAGGAGTCTGCAGCACCTAACGGCCGCCCCTCACCAGATGACACAGTGCATCGCTTGAGGCGGTGCCGTTGGAGAACTCAAAAAAAAAAAAACTCCCGTGGTAGTGGTGCGCCTCCGGCACTAACTAAGCAGTAATGAATGGTGAAGATACAAGAAGATCAAAATTACGGTAGATGCGTAATTTTCATTTCTGCTCACTGGATCTCCAGGATGCGCTTTTCATGTCTCAGTCCATCCATCTCATCAGCAGTTCCTCCACTTCGAGCAGAGGAACCATTCACGAGTTCAAGCCATGCCATTAGCTGTCCTTGACCCCGGGTCTTCAACAGATGCATTGCAGTGGTGGCAGCGCACCTCAGGCGTCGGGGTCAGAATATACCCATGCCTCCGGGATTGGCTCTTAGCAGGTTCCACCCAGCAAGAGGTGAAGAGGTCAAGGACCTGGCCCTCCATGCCTGCTCTCAGCTTGGCCTCCTGATCACGAGGCCAAGTCGGAGCTTGTACCTTTGCAGGTGATATGCTTCACTGGGGCAGAGCTCGACTCTTGCCAAGCCAGACCCGGTTCCTGGCAGGCAGGGCAGAGTTCTCTTCTCCTTTGTCCAGTCATTTCTGGTTGGGCACTTGTGCCCTGCCCGTGACTTTCTGTGCCTTCTGGAGTACATGGTGGCCTGCACCACCGTGGTCAGATGGGCCCGATGGCATATGTGCCCCTTCAGTGAGGCTGGCCGCAGTGGACTCAGCACCAAGGTCATTTTGACCAGCAGATCACTGTGACTCTGAAGATGTGGGACACTCTCCAGTGGTGGACCGTCCTGGATCATCGCAGGAAGGGATCCCGTTTGTCCGCCCAAGCTGACTGTCATCCTGATGACCGATGCCTCTCTCACAGGCTGGGGAGCCCACATGGGGGACAACAGGGCCACAGGTTCTGGTCCCCGAGGAATCCCAGTACCATATCAACCTGCAGGGCTCAGAGCAGTCAGACTGGCGCTGTTAGCATTCGCTCAGCAGCTTTGGGGTCAAGTGGTTCAAGTCCAGAGCGGACAACACCATGACCACTTTACCTCAACAAACAGGGCGCACGCTCCCGACTGCTGAGCAGGGAAGCACTCACAGCTGGACACTCGTGAGCTGACTGGAGGCAGATCTCTTAGCCATCCATGTGACAGGAGACTCAAATCAACTGGTGGATGCCCTCAGCCAAATAAGCGAGACATCTCACAAGTGGTCTCCCACCCAGAGGTAGCTCACAGCTTGTTCTCCCACTGGAACAAACCAATGGTGGATCTGCTTGCCTTCAGGAAAACACCAAGCTGAGGCTGTTTCATGACGCCCCCCCCTCAGCAGGGCTCACTGCAGGGGTGCCTTCTAGGCTGTGGACCCCAGACCTCTTATACCTTCCTACCAGTTCCCTTGATCCACAGGGTACTACTCAAGGTGAGGAGGGACAAGGTGCAGGTGATCCTGGTAGCCCCAGACTGGCCATGCCAGTTCTGGTAACAGATCTCCTCAGCCTCAGCTGCAGGCTCAGGTGTCTTCCAGCACACCGGACCTGATCTCAGTCAATCAGGGAAGGTATTCCATCAGACCTTCAGTCCCTGCACCTGACAGCCTGGCACCAAGCGGCTAGAGTTCCAGGCTTTGGGTCTGTCTGAGGATGTACTCACAGTAGTGGAAGAATCCATAAAGAGTCAACCAGAAGGTGTTCGCCTTCAAATGGAAAGGTTTTCCATTTGGTTTCAGGAGAGAGCCTGGACCCTCTGTCCTGTCAGTGGGTAGCATCTTAGACTACCTTTGGTCTCTGTCCAAAGGGGTCTTCCGTTTATGACCATAAGATGCACATAGCAGCCATCTCTGCCGAACGCGGGCTGGTCAGCAGGCGGTGGCACAGGAAAAAGGTGGTCTGGCGGCTTTTTCCAAAGCCTAAATCATATCCCTTCCAGTGTGTGAACCTCCACCTCCATGGGATTTACTTCTGGTTTTGGCTAAACTCATGGGCAAGCCATTCGAACTGATGTACAAGTGTGAGATGTCACTTGTCATGAAGAACCACCTTCCTGGTGACTATCACTTCAGCTGGAAGGACTGGGGAGCTCCAGGCACTCTCAGTGGAGTGTCCTTACCTGGTCTTCCACAGGGACAAGGTTGTCCTGTGCCTCCACCTGAAATTCCTTCCAAAGGTGGTGTCAGAGTTCCACCTTAATCAGGTGTTGACTCTGCCTTTGTTCTACCTGAACTACACCTTGGATGCTGAGTACAGGCTCCATGCTCTGGACCTGGGGCAGGTTCTCTCCTGTTACAAGGAGAGAACTGCAGAGATAGGGAACTGTTTTATCACCTACGCTGAAGCCGCACCAGGCAGACCTGCAGCAAAGATGACGACTGGCAGGTGGATCACTTCCTATTGATCTCTGCTATGGGTTGGTGGGTGTGGAGCCTCCCGTAGACCAAGGGCTCATTCCACTCCCCATGCCGCTGCGTGGTGGCTGCTTCCAGGGACATCCCTGTCCAGGAAATCTGCCAGGCCGCTACCTGGAAAACAGCAAACACCTTCATCACCCACTACCACATCGACCTTGAGTCACACGGGATGCTGGTTTTGGGGCCTCATTCTCAATTTCTGTTTCCCAAGTAGGGGTATGCAGCTTGCCTCCCTTCTCCTATACAACTGCTTGGAGTCTGCCAAGAAGTGTGGATGAACAACATATCTGTGTCCCTAGAAAAACAGGTTACTCACCTGTAACAGTAGTTCTAGGAGTGGTATATGTTGTTCGTCCATACTGACCCCTAACCTCCTGGCTGCGGCGCTGAGCCTGGCTTCCAGCGGGCTAAGATCTGGCGTCATGGGGTGGAGCCGAGGTTATACCACCTGGGTGGGTGGGAGGACCAGCTTTAAGACCTTCCAGCAAGAATTAAAGGTGAAAGGGACATGCCAAGATGTGGATGAACAACATATACCACTCCTAGAACTACTGTTACAGGTGAGTAACCTTGTTTTTAGATATATTTGGGGTATTCTAATCTTTCTGTTCTTCAAAAACTTACAGGGATAATTCGATTTTAGGGTTAACATACTGTAGGTCTACACCTGTTCTTTTTTTTTAACTCGTTCTTTATTTTATGGGTCTCGCCTGTTCTAAACAAGATCAGAATATTTCATTATTATATTAATACACATATTGAAGTGACTTTCAAGTTATTAATTTCATGAAGTAACAACTGCTCATTCTTTTCATATCTTATGGCTAATTTAATACAATATAATGTATGTGAATCATTCTTTAACACTGTGTAATTTGTTACAAGATATGGTATTGATGTACAGGAAAATTCAATGAACTTTAAATTGAAAAATAAAATCAAATATGTCACAAAGATAATGTAGGTTAAATATGCTATAATGCTGTACTTAAAGGGCAGCTGACACCTTCAGGATAACTTAAAACATAATATTTAGACACAGTTTAATTTTATATGTCACATTAGTTCTGTATTTTCCTCACCGTTATTTATTACCGAGGCCATTTGCATGAAAACAGGATCTTCCTGGACATAAGTCTCCACCACTCATTCACACTAGTGGGATCTGCGCGAGGCACTAGGACCCATCGAGGAGCAAACTTTTGCGGATGGTGGAGCGAGAGATGGCGCCACGAGGCATGGCGCCTTGAGCAGCTGCTGGCTCACGGTAATGACTATCTCGGCGACGACCCTCCAACCGCCTCAGTTCCTTTTTTCCCGCTGTCGAAAGTGCGCTTCAGTAACGACGCGTCGCCGAGTCGAGTCAAACTTCAAACTAGCGATAGTTTTCAGTTTATTTTTGTAATATTATCTCGATAGTAGTATCGCTTAGATTTATTCTATTTCATTATATTTCTATTATATTTTAAATTTAACATATAATAAGAAGTCTCGGCCTACTTGGCGGAGTCGACCATGGCAGGTCAGGTGGCCCGGTAGGAGACTTCGATGTAAACTATTCAGTCAGTCGGGCTGGGTCCGGTCAGCCCCTTCTCCTCAGCGGGGTTCCGACAATGGTCAGTCCGATGCCGGGGATGGCGGTCCCCGCCGGCATAAAACAAGCGGTCGCATTCGGCACCGTTCGGCCTCGAGCTCTTCTTGGCCCACAGGTCAAAAGAAGGCATCACTCGAGGTTGCCCTCTGATACTTCTGCGCCGACGGTCGGTTATCGTGGTTAGTTACCGTCTCCTCCTTCGAGTCGCCAACTTCCGGTTTCCGCCGTCTTCGACATCGGAGTCCTACCCGCCTATGGTAGGTCTCCAGATGAGCAGTTTCATCAGTGGGCCACTCTTATGGGCGATGGGCTCGGAGGTTGGTTCTTCTGCCTGGCTCGGTTGCCCCAGAACGCCTGGCTCGTCGGGCGATCAGGTAAGCGGTTGGACCTTCTAGTCGCGCCAGCGCCTCCTTGATGCCAGCGACTCCGTGCGCAGGTGTTTCCCCTCACATGGCTGCGGCGCGAGGGCCACACCGATGCCCTTATCTCCTGTTTTTTCTCTTTTCATGTTTTCCAGGTTCCAGGGTGTCCTCGGCGCCATCCACGGGTCTCTGCGCTTGGCGGGTGCGATTTTGGCGCCGCGGGAGCGCCTGGCGCCGTCCGTGGCACTGCTGGGTCCGTGGCGCCGTCCGCGCTACCGATGGGTCTCGCGGCGCTGCAGGCGCGCCGCGGTGCCAGCGTGCCTCTTGAGGCGCCGTGCGCCTCTATAGCGCTGCTCTCGACTCCGTTAGCCTCCTGGCGGAGGCCTGGAGACTCTCCCTTTCTATCAGTTCTTTCCTCCTCTCCTATTTTTCACTCCTTTCCTGTCCAAACAGTCCTTCCTGGACTATCAGGAGATGATGTTGAGCCTGACCCAGACCTTGGTTGGGTGATGAAGTGGAGGAAGCAGGATCTTTCACTACTACAGAGCCTGTGGTGAGGACCTGTCCTTTAAGTCTCTGTTGAAGAACCAGGTTCCACCCTTTCTCTCCAGACTACAGACATCGATCTTGGGAAAAGATTAAGACTCCAGTATCTTCATGCCGGAGATCCTATGGATTTGACCCCTTCCGATTCAACCTTCCTTGAGGCAGCTGTCTCAAATGGTATGGAATAATCCTGCTCTTACTCCTCGGTGGCTAAATCCATTGATAAGAAGTATTCAGCTCCCAAGGATCGTCCCATTTGGCATCCCAAGCCTTTGCGGATCCTATTGTAGTCCTGGCAGAGAATGATAAAGGTCGTTCTTCCTCAAGCTACTACAGCTCGACCTATTAACAAAGAGTCTCGTAAAATTGATACATTAGGTAAGAGAGTCTTTGCTGCCTCCACTCTAAGTATGCGTATTGCCAGCTATCAAGGCTATTTTTCTCAGTATGAGTATATCCTGTGGCACTCTATCAAGCGAATGGTTGAAGCTCTTCCAGATTCTGACTCCAAGTCAGAGCTTCTTCTAACCATTACCAGAGGTATTGAGTCTAATAACCAACAGGTCAAAGCTGCCATGGGCCGGCTTTCGAGCACTGCTTTACGTTCAACGCCATGGTGTTTGTACTCAGCGTCACTCCTGGCTCGTACTTCGACTACGAATGATGCACAGCAGCAGGTAATGGCGTTGCCCTTTGATGGCTCATATCTTTCGGTCCTCAGGTAGAGCAAGCCCAGAGGCCACTCAGAAGACTAGGTTGGCCATTAAGCTGGCTAGACCTCCGCCTACCCCTCTCGGGGCATGTAGAGTAACGTCAGTTTCATAGTCGTCAGTCCTTTCGAGGCAGAGGCAGAGGAAGCTTCCATAAAGCCAACCTGCCCAACCTCAAAGAGGCGCAGCAGAAGGCGCAGGGCCTAAAGCCCCCAGCGCTACCTTATAGTTGCGGCCCAAGTTCCATCCCCACTGCCCGAGTGGAACTTTCTCCTCCGGTGGGAGGTCATCTGATGTACTTCTACAACCAGTGGAAGTCCATAACCTCGGACAAATGGGTCCTTCGGATAATTAGCGAGGTTATTCTCTCAATTTCTGGAAACCCCGAATCGTCCTCCCAAATGGCAACCCAGGTTGTCGACCTCTCAATCAGACCTCCTCGCCTGCGAGATCCAGGGCCTTCTGAACAACAGGGCAGTAGAACTGGTGCCCCGCATCAGCGAAACACAGGGTTCTACTCCACTACTTTCTGGTTCCAAAGAAATCTGGGGATCGCCCATTCTACACCTCAGAAAGTTAAACAAATTCCTCCCCAGGAGAAATTCAAAATGATTTCTCTAGGTACCCTGTTCGTTGCTGCATCAACACGACTGGCTAGCCTCCTGGACATGCAGGGCGGCTTACCAGCATATCCCCATCCACCGAGCGCCATAAATTCCTGAGGTTTGTGGCTCTGGGTCAACACTATCAGTTCAGAGTCCTGCCCTTTGGGCTATCCTCGGCGCTCTGAGTCTTTACAAAGTGTTGTGCAGATCTTCCTGGACATAAGTCTCACCACTCATTCACACTAGTGGGGATTAGCGCCGGAGCACTAAGACCCATCGAGAACAAACTTTTGCTGGAGGGTCAAGTATGAGAGGCAGGCGCCCATGACAGCGGCTTTCGGCGGTAATGACCATCTCGGCGACCCTCCAACCGCCTCAGTTCCTTTTTCGCCGTCGAGTCGCTTCAGTGGCCGGCGTCGCTCGCCTGTCGAGGTCAAAGCTTCAAACTAGCGCATAGTTTTCAGTTTGTTTTTGTAACTTTATCACGATAAGTAGTATCGCTAATTTTATTCTATTTTCGTTAAATTTTCTAATATTTAAATTTTTTCAAGAAAGTCTCGGCCTACTGGGCCAGTCGACCATGAGCAGGTCAGGTAGCGGTAGGAGACTTAGTATGAAAGCTGTTCAGTCGGCCGGGCTGGGTCGGTCAGCCTCCTTCTCCTCAGCCGGGGTTCCGACAGCGGTCAGTCCGATGCCGGGGATGGCGGTCCCCGCCCGGCATAAAATAAGCAGTCGCATTCCTCGGCACCGTTCGGCCTCGAACTCTTCTTGGCCCACAGGTCAAAGAAGGCATCACTCGGTAAGCCCTCTGGTATATCTCTGGCGTCGGCTTTCGGTTATCGTTGCTGGTTGCGGTCTCCTTCTTGGTCGCCGACTTCCGGTAATAAATCGTCCTCGACATTGAGTCCTCCCGCCTATGGGTAGGACTCCAGATGAGCAGTTTCATCAGTGGGCGCTCTTATGGAGCAATGGGCTCCGGAGGTTGGTTCTTCTGCCTGGCTCCGGTTGCCTCGAGGCCCTCGGGCCTCGGCGATCAGGTAGGCGGTTGGACCTTCTGAGTGGCGTGGCGCCTTCTTGAGTGCCAGCGACTCCGTGCTAAGTGTTTCCCCCTCACATGGCTGCGGCGCGAGGCCTCACCGATGCCCTTATCTTTTTTTCCTTCTCTAGCTTTCCAGGTTCCTGGGGCTTTTCGGCGCCTTCCGCAGGAGTCTGTTGGCTTGTCGGTAGCCGTTTTCGGTGCCGCTGGGTCTTGCGGGCGCGTCCGATGCCCCGTGGTCTGCTGGCGCGCCAGTGGTGCCATTGGATGAATGGCGCCATTGGCGGCATCGTCCAGCGGCGCGCCCGTTAGCGAACCCGATCGAGGCATCGTCCGCGGCGCTGTCTTGTGGCGTCGTCGGCAGCGCCATGCGCGTTAGCCGTCCAGCGGCGCCGCGCGCTTGAAACGGCGTGCCTCTTGACGCCATCTCGCCTCCCCGATGCCGTCTTCAGCCCGTTTTGCCGTCTGGCGCCCGGCATACCAAGGGACTCTCCTTGTTTTCTGCTATTTCCTCCTCTCCTAATTTTCCTCCTTTCCTGTCCAAACAGTCCTTCCTGGACCATCAGGAGATGATGTTGAGCCTGACCCAGACCTTCGGTTGGGTGATGAAGTGGAGAAACAGGATCTTTCTTTGCTACAGAGCCTGTGGTGAGGACCTGTCCTTTAAGTCTCTGTTGAAGAACCTGGGATCACTCTTTCTCCAGACTACAGACATTGATCCTGGGAAGATATTAAGACTCCAGTATCTTCATGCTTGGAGATCCCTCAGTTTGACTCCTCCGATTCAGCCTTCCTTGAGCGCTGTCTCAAATGGTATGGAGATAACCCTGATCTTATTCCCTCAGTGGCTAAATCCATTGATAGAAATATTCAGCCCCCAAGGATCGTCCCATTTTGGCATCTCAAGCATCTGCGGATCCTATTGTCGTCCTGGCAGAGAATGATAAGGGCGTTCTTCCTCAACTACTACAGCTCGACCTATTAACAAAGTCTCGTAAGATTGATACATTAGGTAAGAGAGTCTTTGCTGCCTCCACTCTAAGTATGCGTGTTGCCAGCTATCAAGGCTATTTTTCTCAGTATGAGTATATCTGTGGCACTCTATTAAGCGGATGGTTGAAGCTCTTCCAGATTCGACTCAAGTCAGAGCTTCTTCTGACCGTTATCAGAGGTATTGAATCCAATAACCAACAGGTCAAAGCCGCCATGGAGCTTTCGACACTGCTTCTCGTTCAGCAGCCGCTGGTATTTGTACTCGACTCATTCCTGGCTGCGTACTTCTGGCTTCACGAATGATGCACAGCAGCAGGTAATGGCGTTGCCTTTGATGGCTCCTATCTTTTGGGTCCTCAGGTGGAGCAAGCCCTAGAGGCTACTCAGAAGACTAGGTCGGCCATTAGCTGGCTAGACCTCCGCCCTACCCTCTCGGGCATGTGAGTGGCAGCCAGTTTCATAGTCGTCAGTCCTTTCGAGGCAGAGGCAGGAAGCTTCCATAAAGCCAACCTGCCCAACCTCAAAAGAAGCATGACAGAAAGCGCGGGGACCTAAAGCTCCCAGCGCTACCTTATAGTCGTTGGCCCAAGTTCCATCCACTCTGCCCGAGGTGGAACTTTCTCCTCAGTGGGAGGTCGTCTGATGTACTTCTACAACCAGTGGAAGTCCATAACCTCGGACAAATGGGTCCTTCGGATAATTGCGAGGTTATTCTCTCAATTTCTTGGAAACCCCGAATTGTCCTCCCAGGCGACAACCCAGGTTGTCGGCCTCTCAATCAGACCTCCTCACCGCGGAGATCCAGGGCCTTCTGAACAACAGGGCAATAGAACTGGTGCCCCGCATCTCGAAACACAGGGTTCTCCCATTACTTTCTGGTTCCAAAAGAAATCTGGGGATCGCCCATTCTAGACCTCAGAAAGTTAAACAAATTCCTCCCCAGGGAGAAATTCAAGATGATTTCCTAGGTACCCTGTTACCCTTGCTGCATCAACACGACTGGCTGGCCTCTCTGGATATGCAGGATGCTTACCAGCATATCCCGTCCACCGACCCACCAAATTCCTCAGGTTTGTAGCTTTGGGTCAGCATTATCAGTTCAGAGTCCTGCCCTTTGGGCTATCCTCGGCGCCCGTGAGTTTTTACAAAGTGTTGTGCAGTTCTCGTGAGCGCATCTCAGGAAAGTCGGGACTCAGTGTTTCCCTACCTGGACGATTGGCTTCTAGCAAGCCCTTCCGGCCAAGGGACTTTGGAAGCCGTGCAAGCGACTTCTCGTCTTCTCACGTCCATGGGAGTTCTGCTGAATTGAAAAATCTCAACTGCAACCCTCCCAGAGGCTCCTTTTCATAGGGCGCTTCTAGACACCTCTTCAGCGAGCTTTCCTTCCAGAGGACAGAAGACTCGACATCCTTCGATGGCCCGTTACATCAGGGAGAACCAATCGGTTACAGCTCTCTCGATGCAAGCATGTTGGGTCTCATGGCGTCCTCGGTCTTCACTGTCCCTCTGGCCCGACTGCACATGAGAACCACCCAATGGATGCTCTCCACTCAGTGGTCCCGACCTCTCACCCCAGTCTTATCCCATCAAGGTGGCGGGCCCTTGAAGGTCTCTCACCTGGTGGTCTCAAGAAACAATCTCCTGGAAGGATTCCCTTTGCTCCCCGGATCATCAGATCTCCATCACCACAGATGCATCGCTAATGGGATGGGAGCTCACTGTCTCTCCTCCACACTCAAGGTGTATGGACTCAGTTGAAACTCATCTCCACATAAATGTCCTGGAGATGAGGCGGTCCTCTATGCAATCCGAGCTCTGAAGGATGTCCTTTGTCACAAGAACATTCTCCTTCAAGCGGACAACAAAGCAGTGATGTATTACATCAACAAGCAAGCGGTGCTCATTCTTATCCCCTTTGCGGGAAGCAATGAGGGTGTGGGAGTGGTGCTTGGAGCACAAGTCTCTGATTCAAGCGGTTTATCTGCCAGGTATACAAAGCGACCTAGCAGATCACCTCAGCAGAGCGGAGGCAGACCCTCACAGTGGTCTCTCGATCCAGCCGTAGCTCGGTCCCTGTTCAAGAGTGGGGACTCCAGACCTGGACCTTTTGCATCCCCACTCAGCATAAAACTGCCTCTTCTGCTCCAGAAATCCAGGGCCTGGCATTTTCTGTCAGGATGCGTTCAGGCTGCGGTGGACAAAGCAGCTTTCTTTACGCCTTTCCACCGCTTCCTCTAATCCAGAGAGTACTCCTCAAGTTCGAGTCTCAGGGACCAAGATGATTCTCATTGCTCCTTCCTGGCCTCGGCAACTATGGTTTCCTCTACTCAACAGTATGTTGGCAGCCTCTCGAGACCACTTCCTTTGCAAATCAGTCTTTTGACTCAGGGTTGTTGGTCCATCCCAACCTGAAATCACTTCACCTTCATGCTTGGCTCCTGAAGAGATAGAAGTGAGATCGGTTCAACGTCTCGTAGAGTCTCAGACATCCTTCTGGCTGCTCGGAAGCCAGCCACCCAGCGTCACGCTTCAAATGGAGCGTTTTTCTCTCTGGTGTCAAAATCCTCTTGGAATCCCTTTTCCTGTCCTCCTGGCAAGGTTCTGGAGTATCTTTTGGACCTATCAAACTTAGGTCTTCAGTACTCCACAGTTAAAGTTCACCTTAGTGCCATCTCAGCGTTCCATGAGCGGTTTCTTCCTTAACTCTGGCTCAGTTACCTATGGTGAAGAGATTTCTTAAGGGATTCTCCATACCAGACCCCTGTTAGCGTCCAGTTGCAGCCTGGGACATTAACCTGGTGCTGGACATGCTCACTCGGAAGCCTTCGAACCCTTAGCTACCTGTGAGCTAAAATTTCTTACCTGGAAGACTGCCTTCCTGGTGGCCATTACCTCAGCCCATGGGGTCTCTGAGATACATGCCCTGGTTACGGACCTCCGTTATACTGTATTCCATAAAGACAAGGTAGTTCTCCGTACTCATCCTAAATTTCTTCCCAAGGTTGTGTCAGAATTCCATCTAAACCAACCTCTGGTACTTCCGCTTACTTAGCTAATTTCCAAAATGAAGGAGCAGAGCTCTTCATTCCTTGGATGTTAAGAGAGCCTTGCGGTTCTATTTAGATAGAACCAAGGATGTTCATGAGACTCAGCAACTGTTCGTTTCTTTCAGCGACACCCGGCTGGGTCAACCTGTCGCTATTAGATGCATCTCTTCATGGTTAGTGGCATGCCTTCGTCATTGCTATTCCATGGCTCAAGTTAAATTAGAAGGTAGAGTGTCGCTCACTCTACTAGGGCGGTCAGCGGCATCCCTAGCGGAAGTCGCAATGTTCCAATTGCAGATATATGCAACGCCGCCACCTGGAGCTCAGTGCATACCTTCGTTAAGCACTATGCACTGGATGTTCATGCCAGGCGACATTCCGCATTCGGCAGAACTATCCTTAATGGGCTTCTATCTTAGCAGCGTGAGCTCTGGCTCTCCTGCCGCCCTTTTGGGGATTATCAGCTTGGTACTCTCCACTAGTGTGAATGAGTGGTGGAGACTTATGTCCAGGAAGATAGGAAAATTACGTACCTACCGTAATTCTTGATCTTCTTGGACGAGTCTCCACCACTCATTCACACGCCCTACCCTCCATCCCCGAGCTCACCGCTGTATTGGTCTTCACTCCTCAAATCTTTAGGCCGTGAGGACTTCTTGCTGACCCTTCTTACGGGTCATACGGACTATCTTATGTCCGTTTTTAATGTTGGGTTTACTCTTTACGTTAGTTGCGCTGCACCTCCTTGGTAAAAAGGTACTGAGGCGGTTGGAGGGTCGTCGCCGAGATGGTCATTACCGCTCGAGCCGCTGCTTGCGCGCCGTGTCTCATGGCGCGCCGTCTCGCCGACCCTCCAGCAAAAGTTTGCTCGATGGGTCTTAGTGCCTCGGCGAATCCCCACTAAGGTGTGAATGAGTGGTGGAGACTCCGTCAAGAAGATAAGGAGTCGGTGAGTGCGTAATTTTCCTTTCTATAGCGCATCTCAGGAAGCTCGGACTCGGTGTTTCCCTACCTGGACGATTGGCTTCTAGCAAGCCCTTCCAGCCAAGGGACTCTGGAAGCCGTGCAAGCGACCTCTCGTCTTCTTACGTCCATGGGAGTTCTGCTGAATCTGAAGAAATCACAACTGCAGCCCTCCCAGAGGCTCCTTTTCATAGGGACTCTTCTAGACACCTCTTCCGTGAAGGCTTTCCTTCCAGAGGACAGAAGACTCGACATCCTTCAGATGGCCCGTTACATCGGGAGAACCAATCGGTTACAGCTCTCTCGATGCAAGCGTATGTTGGGTCTCATGGCGTCCTCGGTGTTCACTGTACCTAGCTCGGTTGCACATGAGGAACCACCCAATGGATGCTCTCCGCTCAGTGGTCCCGACCTCTCACCCCAGTCTTTATCCCATCAAGGTAGCGGAGCCCTTGAAGGTCTCTCACCTGGTGGTCTCAAGAAGCAATCTCCTGGAAGGATTCCCTTTGCTCCCCGGATCATCAGATCTCCATCACCACAGACGCATCGCTAATGGGATGGGAGCTCACTGTCTCTCTCTCCACACTCAAGGTGTATGGACTCAGTCGAAACTCATCTCCACATAAATGTCCTGGAGATGAGGCGGTCCTCTATGCAATCGAGCTCTGAAGGATGTCCTTTGTCACAAGAACATTCTCCTTCAAGCGGACAACAAAGCTGTGATGTATTACATCAACAAGCAAGCGGTGCTCATTCTTATCCCCTTTGCAGGGAAGCAATGAGGGTGTGGGAGTGGTGCTTGGAGCACAAGTCTCTGATTCAAGCGGTTTATCTGCCAGGTATACAAAAGCGACCTAGCAGATCCCTCAGCAGAACGGAGGCAGACCCTCACGAGTGGTCTCTCGATCCAGCCGTAGCTCGGTCACTGTTCAAGAGTGGGGACTCCAGACCTGGACCTTTTGCATCCCACTCAACATAAAACTGCCTCTCTTCTGCTCCAGAAATCCAGGGCCTGGCATTTTCTGTCAGGATGCGTTCAGGCTGCGGTGGACAAAGCGCTTTCTTACGCCTTTCCACCGCTTCCTCTAATCAGAGAGTACTCCTCAAGTTCGAGTCTCAGGGGACCAAGATGATTCTCATTGCTCCCTCCTGGCCTCGGCAACTATGGTTTCCTCTACTCAACAGTATGTTGGCAGCCTCTCGAGACCACTTCCCTTGCAAATCAATCTTTTGACTCAGGGTTCGTTGGTCCATCCCAACCTGAAATCACTTCACCTTCATGCTTGGCTCCTGAAGAGATAAAGTGAATCGGTTCAACGTCTCGTAGAGTCTCAGACATCCTTCTGGCTGCTCGGAAGCCAGCTATCGAAAAACTTACGCTTCTAAGTGGGCGTTTTTCTCTCTGGTGTGCAAAGTCCTCTTGGAATCCCTTTTCCTGTCCTCCTGACAAGGTTCTGGAGTACCTTTTGGACCTATCAAACTCAGGTCTCCAGTACTCCACAGTTAAAGTTCACCTTAGTGCCATCTCAGCGTTCCATGAGCGGTTTCTTCCTTGACTCTGGCTCAGTTACCTATGGTGAAGAGATTTCTTAAAGGAATTCTGCATACCAGACCCCTGTAAGCGTCCAGTTGCAGCCTGGGACATTAACCTGGTGCTGGACATGCTCACTCGGAAGCCTTCGAACCCTTAGCTACCTGTGAGCTAAAATTTCTTACCTGGAAGACTGCCTTCCTGGTGGCCATTACCTCAGCCGCAGGGTCTCTGAGATACATGCCCTGGTTACGGACCCTCCGTATACTGTATTCCATAAGGACAAAGTAGTTCTCATTACTCATCCTAAATTTCTTCCCAAGGTTGTGTCAGAATTCCATCTAAACCAACCTCTGGTCCTTCCTCTTACTTAGCGAACTTCCAAAATGAAGGAGAACGTCTCTTCATTCCTTGGATGTTAAGAGAGCCTGCTGTTCTATTTAGATAGAACCAAGAATTTTCCAAGACTCAGCAACTGTTTGTTTCCTTCAGCGACACCGGCTGGGTCAACCTGTCGCTATTAGATGCATCTCTTCATGGTTAGTGGCATGCCTTCGTCATTGCTATTCCATGGCTCAAGTTAAATTAGAAGGTCGCTCCACTCTACTAGGGTGATGTGGCATCCTAGCGGAAATTCGCAATGTTCCAATTGTAGATATATGCAACGCCGCCACCTGGAGCTCAGTGCATACCTGTTAAGCACTATGCACCGGATGTTCATGCTAGGCGTACATTCCGCATTCGGCAGAACTATCCTAATGGGCTTCTATCTTAGACGCGTGAGCTCTGGCTCTCCTGCCGCCCTTTTGGGGATTATCAGCTTGGTACTCTCCACTAGTGTGAATGAGTGGTGGAGACTTATGTCCAGGAAGATAGGAAAGTGCGTACCCTGCAGTAATTCTTGATCTTCTTGGGCCAGTCTCCACCACTCATTCACACGCCCACCCTCCATCCCGAGCTCACCACTGTATTGGTCTTCACTCCTCAAATCTTTAGGCCGGAGGACTTCTTTGCTGACCCTTCCCACGGGTCATACGGACTATCTTATGTCCGTTTTTAATGTTGGTTTACTCTTTCGTTAGTTGCGCTGCACCTCCTTGGTAAAAAGGTACTGAGGCGGTTGGAGGTCGTCGTCGAGATGGTCTTTACTACCGAACTGCTGCTCATGGGCGCTGTCTCGCGGGGCGCTGCCTCTCGCTACCGACCCTCCAGCAAAGTTTGTTTCCCGATGGTCTTAGAGCCTCGGCGCTAATCCCACTAGTGTGAATGAGTGGTGGAGACTCGTCCAAGAAGATCAGAATTACGGTGATGCGTAATTTTCCTTTCTTGGCTCTTCCATTTTGTTACTTCTTGTCCTCTGTGACTTCCTGGCTCTCCCATTTTGTTACCTCAAGTGCTGTGTGTCTTTCCTGACTCCCCACCTTTGTTACCCCACAATCTTCTTAGAATCGGTCTTCTCCATAGAAGCACCTTATTAGTCTTCAGGCGGTGGCACTAGAACTCTGCAGAAGACAGAATGTTTGGGAGCTGATGGTGTTGGTAAACCCTGCATGTACACTCCTGCATGTGCCCACTGGTATATAGTGCAGTGCCAACCCCAGCCTCCTCAGTTCCTTTTTGTATGCAATGGAAGTTCAGCGTCAAACTTAATCTTCTTGTCAGGTAAAAGCATATCAATTTACATACAAATAGAGTTCTTGTCCAGTTTGTCACTTAATCTGTACAACTAAAAGCTAGTAGGTTTTTGTGTCCGCTTAGTTACTTAAAAAAGTTTCTTCAGAGTCCTACCTTTCGATGATGCTCAATGACGTAGCATGTAGGAGCCTAAATATGTGTTGCGCTGACAGTGAGGTTGCATCCAATCATCACTCCTCTCTGGGTGAGTGTACTGGCTGTGGGCAATCTCATGCTCAGGGGGATGGACATTCCTCCTAGAGTTGCAAAAGAATCAGTCCTAGTCCCACCTATGCTCCACGTCGGGTTCAGGGACCATTCAATGAACCCTCTTCTCAAAAAATCATGAAAAAGAAGAGAGCTATCAGATGAGGTCAAGCTCACGTCATTCTGCCCTAAAGCAGTTGATACCAATAGGCCTAGAATCTCCACGGTCCCCGTCAACAACATCAGATTTTATGAGGCCAGTAGGCCAACTCCTCTCTCCCTGAGTCTCTCCCTGTCAATTGGGGAGCCTTCGGTGAGCAGTTTGGCTGTTGGGCTCCTTCACGAAGCAGTAGATTCAGTGCATGCTTAAATCAATGGTACCAGTGTCAGTGCTGGCATCAGTTTCAGTGGTACTGTTACTGCAGGATCCATCATCTGTGATAGCATGAACTCAGGCTGTGGTGCCTGGGCCTTCACAGCACTGCTCATGGTGTCCCTATCAGTGCTGAAGTGGCTGACAGTGCCATCCCAGCCCTGGATCCTTTGTTGGCACTGCTGTTGGTGGCGGTGCTGCTGTGGGTGCCGTATTGGTACTGCACCAGTATCTAAAACTTTACTGTGCTGATGTCATCACTGCCACCGGGCCGGTTGGGCCCGTTCCTTGTTCTTCTGTCTCTGGTTCATGGATGACAATGGGTGCAGTCCAGATCTCATTCTGGATTCTGACTTGGGTGGTGAGAGACCTCTGGACCTTGTAGAACAGATGCACTCCTAGGTCAGATCTCCCCAGGAGGATCTCCCATGTCTCGCACTGTTCAGAAGCCTGCAGGGTGTCCTGAAGTTTGAGACAGTCACCATAGATCAGGCAAAAGGCCCGCAACTGGAATTTTTAAATGTGCCTACTGTGCCAATGTCTCTGTTTCTGCCAGCACAGCCTGTTCTGGATGACCTCAAGGAGGCTGTCTGGAGCAGGCCAACTTCTAGACTGCCAGATAAGAAGTATATTAGCTCCCAGGACAAAACTGGTGTACTAAACCCAGCACACAGTAGATGCTATTGTTATTAGGACTCCTCAGGTGGTGCACTGGATGTGTCCTGGCTTTACAAGCAAGGGTCAGGGACTGATTTTAGATGAGGGCACGTGTGTACTTTCTTAACAAGCACACTCAGAATTATACAGGCACTATTGTCATGGTTTTCGATGACATAAAGGTGGGAAGCAGTGCAAAAGCTGTTGCTAAAGGCCAGTGGTATGCTGGCCTGCATGGGGATCACAAAGTCGCAGAAGGGAGGTGGTGCTGCCACTTTACAGGACGCTGGTGCACCCCATCTGGAGTACTGCATACAGTTAGGGAGGCTGCACTTAGGAAATACACTGATAGGTTTGAGATGGTGCAGAGGAGAGCCAGAAAAGTGATTCAGGGTCTGCATCAAATGGCATATGAGGATAGATTGAGGGAGCTCAACATGTACTCCCAGGAGCAGAGGAGGGAGAGGTGGACATGATTGAGATATTCAGGTACATCAAGGGTATAAATAAGGTAGGGCTACAGAAGCTCCTTCAGGAGAAGAAAAGCATCAGAACTAGAGGATACGATATGAGGCACAAGGGTGGGTGATTCAGGAGCAATGTTGGGAAGTTCTTCACTAGAGGGTGGTCAACCCATGGAATTGTCTGCCCTGGGAAGTGGTGGAGGCCAAAATGGTAAATGGATTCAAAATGCCTGGGACAGACACAAAGGTATCATTTCACAGAAAGGATTGGGGTGGGGTGGGGGGTAGTTACTCATATCAGGCAGACTAGATGGATCTTGTGGTTCCTTCCTGCCATCAATTTCTATGTTTCTAGGGCTAATAATGACAGGGCTATAGCCCCAAAGGAGGTCACTGTGCAAACCCACCTTATAAGGAGTTGCGCAAGGTAGACACCATGTGAAAATGAGTGTTTGCTTCAGCCACTTTGGTCCTGAATATACCCTTTGATGGTACTGTACTTATCTGTTTGGAAAGCATGTAAAGAAAGAGCTCAGAGTTGAGTGAGAAGAAACCATTTCTTAAAGATGTTAGGGTTAACCAAACTAACTCCAAAAGGAGTAAAGAACATAGTTTTTACCAGAATAAACGGTCTGCTTGTGGCAAGTAGGCCTGGTGAGGGTATCAGCAGTATGGAGCCCAGCCTGTTCTGTAGCAACAAAAGAAGCCACAGCAGAAGGTGCAGGCCCCCAAGGTGCCCAGCGCGATCCTCTGAGATACAGGCCCCATGCTGACCTCAGCTGTCTGATGTGGATCACTCCTCTCCAGTAAGGAATGCCTGACCCACTTCTATCAGTAAGTGGAATCCATTATTACAGGCAAATGGATTTTAAGGATTACATGAGAGGGGTGCTCCTAGACTGTTGGAGAGCAGCTCCTGGAAGGCAGTTCCCATTCTTGGCTAACATGACAGAGCTGCTAGTGCAGGAAATTGCTGGCCTGTTCTCACTATGACAGAGGAGGTGATACTAGAGTTAGAGCTGAACAAGGGGTTCTACTGTGGTACCTCCCTATGTCACAAGAAATCTGAGGACCTATGCCCCATTCTCAGCCTCAAAGCTAAACAAGTGGGGGTGAGAAAAATTAATCTGAAACTTCAGGATTGGCTAGCATCGCTGGACATGTTAAAAACATGTTATGGGCGAAATTTTTAACAAAATGTACACTATGATGTATTTCATCTAATTTTTTCTTTAAGTGGACTGGGACAATCCCTTTCATCCCCATGACTGACTATTTAAAGACAAAAAAGTTGACAAATACATAATACACATAACAACGATATTAGCAATTCATGGCACATCAGAACAGTTGCAGACTGATTCAGTTCCGTACAGTACAGATAGTGCCCTTTTCAAATTGTAAAGTGAACAGTCAAGACTGATTTTTGAAGATAGGTTATTTAATATACTTGGCCCAGATCAAGAAAATAGCCTACATGACTGAAGTTTACACAGCTTTAACATAAAAATTGTAGTCGTTGAATTCCATGTTACATATAAAGATGTACACAGCTGAAATTTCCCAAATAAGCGTGGCTGCCTTAAAAATTCTATATGCAAATCTCACTACTTTCTTGTTTACTCTAAAGTCCAGAGGAAGGGTTCCCATTTTGAATATAATATACAGGCGGGTTTTAGAGGGAGATTAAGTGCAAATCTACAAATGCTGTTACATACCCTTCTGTAGACTTGCATAAAGCCTTTGTCTGTTCAGCAGAAAGTACTGTTCTATAGTCCAAGGTGGGCAATAGGACCTGCTTAGCTTCTAATGGAACTTGTCTCTGCAGTGAAAAACTTAGAATTTTGATAAAGAAAAACATTTTGATTAATCTTTTGAAGAGGAACAAAAGTAAAGTTGTGATCCAAATGGACCCCTAAGTACTTGAACCGTTACTGACTTAGAACCTCACAAGAAGGACGTTTCCAGTTCAGCCAGTACCTCAAATAACATAATTTGTAATTGTTTACTAATGGGGAGAGGACAAAATACCAGTTCTAGGAGTGTGGATATGTTGTTCATCCACACTCTTTAGCATGTCCTTTCCTTTAAATCTCTCGGGAAAGTCTTCAAGCTTGCTTCTCCCATCCACCGGGTGGTAAATACCTCGCTCCGACCCATGACGCCAGACCTTTCTGCTGGAAGAATCAGTTCCCCAAGGTTAACTCTAGCCATCGAGTCTCTGGATTCGTGACTGCCGCTTTTTTACCGAATTTATCTCTCACCTGGGCCAGAGTTTTCGATTCTGATAATAGCGCACTGGATATGGAGGACAAGCCATCCTCCAGATTTACGCGGAGTATGCGTGTGGCCAGAAAATGTTGTGCACCGATCTCTACATTACCTGCGTGTACTGCCTAGGTGTTGGTCATGACACACTACCTGTACAGTACCTTTTGCTTGCTTTTCAATAGCGTCCTTGGCAGCCACATGGCGCGCCTTAAGCTGGGGAGACTGGAGAAAGGAACCCACCGGTGAAATTGAAAGAAGCGAGGTGGACGGTTTCCAGGGCAGCGGGATCCGCCGAGCAGCTAGAGCAGATGAAGGCCTTCAAGAAGAAGCTGCCCAGGCTTCGGCCAGCCGAGTTTCTTTGTGCCTCTCAACCTCGGTTCTTCCTTCATAGGTTCCTTCAGGGATATGTGCCAGTCTCTCCCACCAGGGTGAGGTGCCCTCGGGCTTGCACTTCTCCCACCCTCAGAAGAGGGACAGGGATCCAACATCTTCAAAAAGGCGTTCCTTGGACTGAGAGAGGTCCAGTCCCAGGACACTGTGACCTTGACTCGTCGAGATCGCTTCCTCGGCGCGCCGGCTAACGGATCTTCCATCTGGCCAGGTAGAGACTGAGGGAATCGGCTGATCCAGCTGAGATTGTTCTCAAGCCAATTTCACTGACTCCGGTCGGCGATTCTTTAGAGAGGACTCCGGTCCTTTCTTTCCCGATGATGAGACACTTTCTTGGTGTTCCTATCAAGGGAATTGATCCAGAGCCTCGATTTTCACAGAGCCGGTTTCTCCGATCCTGGCCAAGCCCATCGGTCTCGAACGAGGACTCTGTCTCCTTCTTCGGCAGGAAAACCAAAGAAAGGCCACGACATTCAAAAGAGGTGCCACCACAGGTCCTTATCCTCCTCGGATGAGGAAAGACTTGACGGAAACTCCGTTGACACTATGAGGAGCTTATGTGGCAACAGCTCATTTTGGCGGGCAGGAAGCCGGCCGCGTCCACCCTGGTCGTTACTTGCCTAGCCTCAAGGGCCAACACCGACCCCTTCAGACCCAAAATCTTCGGTTCCTCCGCCTGTGGGGCCGGCCATTATTTCTAAGCCCATACCGTCTCACCACCGATTAGTGTGGAACCACTGCCTAAATAGCCTGTCTCGGGACTTCCTAGAAAGGGGACCGTCCAGACACCGGCTTTCCAGCACGCCTGTCCATCACAGTTGTCACTTGACCACCTCGGCGTGTCGAGGGGGACATAGGCGGGAGACCGCTGTATCTCAACTCTTGGAATCGGATGCCACCAGTTTGCACTCCCATCTGGGTGATGAGGAGTCACTCTCAGCAGGCCTGGAGGAAGGTCCTCCCTCCTTTTAGGCATCCTCTACCTCATTTCCGATTCCACGGAATGCCCTGGAGTCTATCCAGAAAAGGCAGAGTACCCCTTACAGATATCCTTAAGAGGAGGGATACCATGTCGGAGGCCTTCCCAGTGGCTGAAGCCATTACTGGTCCAGCCCTTGAGCTTTGGCATCGTCCAGCCTCCTGCCCAGCTCCATTTGCCCGTATGGCCCGTAAGTATCACGGTGCCTATGGGATCCCTACGGGATTCATGGAACATCCCTTGGCCGAGAGCCTGGTGACTGCCTCCGTCTTTAGGCGTACTGGTAGCTCTGCTGACACCAACTGACCTCCAGACAAGGTGTCCAAGAACATGGACCACTCTGCCCGTAAGGTCTGTGGCCTCTTCCTTGGGCCTTCATCAGGCCAGTTCGGCTGTAATCATGGCCACGTCTCCCATGCCCTCCTAGGGTCACTGGATGAAGTACTTCCTCACCTCCCGTGAAGTACTTCCTCACCTCCCCGTGGGCATGCAGACCAAGGCCAAGCAAGTCCGTGATCAGGGCCATGCTGTCGCCAAACAGCAGCTCCAGATGGCCCTAGACATCAGAGATTCTTGTGCCCGCTTTTAGCAGCCGCGTGGCCACCCGCTGCAGGGCTTGCTGTGTTATCCTCCTTTCGCGGATACCCAGCACAAGTTAGCTGATGTGCCTTTCCTTGGTACCGACTTGTTTGGCCCAGGAGTGGCAGGCCACCTTCAGCATATTGAACAGTCCAGTGCCACCTTGGGCGCCACTTCTGCTAAGGGTTCCTCGGACAAGGACCAGCAGAAGAGGAAGAGGAAGCCTTCTGCCGGTCCTCCCTGTGGTCAGGAAGCCCTCCTATCAAGGAGGCAGCAGCACAAACAGCAGCAGCAGGCTCAAGCTTGGCGCTCTAGGCCCAGGCCGAGGAGCTGGTCCAGGAGCTTCCTTCTCCTCCTCCTCTAAGCCTACTCAGTGACAGGTTGCGGGTTGCCACCCCTACCCCGTCACGCCTGCCCTGGAGTCCTCCGTGGGGAGTCGGCTCCTCCACTTTCTTTCCGCCTGGTCCGATATCACTTTGGACAGGTGGGTTCTAGAAGTGGTCGGGCAGGGACTGCCTCTGGAATTCAAGCAGTACCCGCCCAGCCGAGCCCGGCCCCTCGGGAGGAAAGGATCTCAGCTCGCACACAGTCGGGTCTTTGGGATGACATAGCTCAGCTCCTCCGCAAGGAGGCGGTAGCTCCAGTGCCAGATCTGCCTGTAGAACCAGGCTTCGTATCCAGGTACTTCCTGGTGCCCAAGCGGATGGGGGTTGGCACCCCATCCTAGGTCTCACGACCTGAATCAGCATCTCAGGTCTCGCACCTTCTGAATGGTAACTCTGAACCAGATCCATACCATCCCTGGGCGAAACGTGGTTTTTGTTCTCTGGATCTGCAGGACGCGTTCTTTCACGTCCCTCCGTCCATCCACCAAGGTTCCTCCACTTCAGGGACAAGGGGACCCTGTTACGAGTTCTGAGCCATGCCATTCGACCTGTCATCGGCCCGTGGGTCTTCACCAAGTGCATTGCAGTGGTGGCAGCCATCTTCAGCGTCGAGGAGTTCGAATCTACCCTTTCCTCGATGACTGGCTTCTGGCAGGTTCCTCCCTTCAGGAGGTGGAGAGATCCAGGGATCTGGCTCTTAGAACCTGCTCTCATCTTGGCCTCCTGATCAATGAGTCCAAGTCGGAACTCGTGCTGTCTCAGGTGATGGGCTTCATCAGGGCAGAGCTCAACTCTTGTCAAGCCAGAGCCCAGCTCCCAGCGGACAGGCGGAGGTTCTTTCCTCCTTTGCCCGATCATTTCTGGTTGGGCTCTTGCGCCCTGCTGGGACTTTCTGTGCCTTATGGGTTACATGGCAGCGTACACCTCAGTGGTCCATTGGGCCAGGTGGCACATGTGCCCCTCCAGTGGGAGCAGGCCACCTGGGGACTCAGCGCCATGGTCAATTTGACCAGCTGATCACGGTAACCTAGAAGATGTGGGACGCTGTCCAATGGTGGACTGTCCCAGCACTGTTGCAGGAGGGATCCCGTTTGTCCACCCGAGCCGACGGTCGTCCTCACAACTAATGCCTCTCTCATGGGCTTGGGAGCCCAAATAGGGACAACAGGACCAATGGGTTCTGGACCCGAGGAATCATGCCACATCAGCCTGTTGGAGGCGCAGAGCAGTCAGACTGGCACTGTCAGCATTCACTTCTCAGCTCCAGGGTCAAGTGGTTCCAAGTCCAGACGGACAATACCACGACCATGTACTACCTCAACAAACAGGGCGGCACGCCTCCTGTCTGCTGTGCAAGGAGGCGCTCCGCATCTGGACACTCATCAGCCGGTTGGAGGTGGATCTCCTAGCCATCCATGTGGCAGGAGTCTCGAACCAACTGGCGGATGCTCTCAGCAGCCTATGCCAGACATCCCACGAGTGGTCCTTCCATCAGAAGTAGCTACAATCTGTTCTCCCATTGGGGCAAACCGTTGATGGACCTGTTTGCCTCCAGGAGAGTGCCAAGCTGAGTCTGTTCCATGCCTGCCTCCCTCAGCAGGGCTCGCTGCAGGGGATGCCTTTTCGAGGCCGTGGACCCCAGGCCTCCCTACACCTTCCCTCCATTTCCCTTGATCCACAAGTTGTTACCTCAAGGTGAGGAGGGACAAGGCTAAGGTGATTCTGGTAGCCCCGGATTAGCCGCGCAGTTCTGGTACCCAGATCTCCTCAGCCTCAGCTGCAGGCCCCGGAGCAGCTTTGCACACATCCGGACCTGATATCATTAAACCAGGGAAGGTCTTCCATCCGGACCTTCAATCCCTGCACCTCACAGTCTGGTATCTGGCGGCTAGAGTTCCAGGCTCTGGGTCTTTCAGGATGTCTACACTGTGGTGGAGGCATCTGCAAGGAATCGACCAGGAAATGCTATGCCTTCAAATGGAAGAAATTTTCCATTTGGTGTCAGGGTAAAGTCTGGACCCCTTATCCTGCTCTGTGGCTAACATTCTAGACTACCTTTGGTCTCTCTCAAAGGGTCTGCAGTCCTCGACCCTTAGGGTGCACCTGGCAGCCATTTCTGCTTACGGCTGCGGGCCAGTCAGCTGACATTGGCACAGGCGACAGTGGTTGGGACGCTTCTTCAAAGACCTGGATCACATGTCCCTCCAGTGCATGAACCTCACCCCTCCATGGGATCTCTTGCTGGTTTTGGCAAAGCTCTTGGGGAGGCGTTCGAGGACTATGCACAAGTGTGAGCTCTCACACTTGTTGTGGAAGACAGCTTCCTGGTGGCTATCACGTCAGCCAGAAGGACAGGGAGCTCCAGGCGCTTCAGTGGACTCCCTTTATCTGGTCTTCACAGGGACAAAGTTGTCCTGCGCCTCACCTGAAATTCCTTCTGAAGGTGGTCTCAGAGTTTCACCTTAATCAGGCGTTGACTCTGCGGTATACTACCCTAACTACACCTCGGATGCAGTACAGGCTCAATACTCTGGACCTGGGGCGTGCTGTCTCCTACTGTAAGGACAGAACGGCAGAAATTTGTGGAGGTTAGCCAGTTGTTTGTCACCTACGCTGAAGCCGCTTCTGGCAGACCTGCAGCCAAATGGACCATTGCAAGATGGATCACATCATGCATAGATCTGTGCTATGAGTTGGCGGGCAAGGAGCCTCCCACAGGGTTAAGAGCTCATTCTGCCTGCCATACTGCTACATCGGTGGCTGCTTCCAGGGACATCCCTATCCAGGAAATCTGTCAGGCCGCTACCTAAGTCAGCAAACACCTTTATTTCCCTACCGCATCGACCTTGAGTCACTCCGGGATGCTGGTTTTGGGGCCTCGGTTCTCAATCTCTGTTCCCGAATAGGGGTATCGCCTTGCCTCCCTCCTACTGGAGAACTGCTAGGAGTCTGCCAAAAGTGTGGATGAACAGCATATCTCGTTCCTAGAAGGACAGGTTACTCACCTGTAACAGTAGTTCTAGGAGTGGTATATATTATTCATCCACACGTACCCACCGACCTCCCGGCTTTAGGCACACCACCTTGCTTCCAGTGGGCTAAGATCTGGCGTCATGGGGTGGAGTCAAGTATTTACCACCCGGTGGGTGGGAGGAAACAGCTTGGAAGACTTTCCAGAGATTTAAAGGGAAAGGACATGCTAAAGAGTGGATGAACAATATATACCACTCTAGAACTACTGTTACAAGTGAGTAACCTGTTCTTCAGTCCCATGTCAGTTTCATAAAATATTTTTGATAGATGTTGAATATGGTTGTGAATATAACAAAAGAAAGAATTATTGGGTTGCCATGCTTCTTTTGCTAATATCTGCTTTCAAAGTTGCAGTTTCAGAGCTGGTCGACTTAGGACAAAAGTAATTGAAAAATCCCAATAAAAAATAAAACTTGCCAGAAAACTATTCAAATAATTCAAAAGTACACACAGAATGGCAAGGACTTTAATATAAAGAAATAGAGTAACCAGGACAGACAGACATGTATGCAAAGCGCCTGACTGCCATCCTGTAAATGGTCACAACTGGACATGACATAATAGAATAAATCATTATTCTAATAATGCTTCTATATATTTAAGTATGTACTTCTGCCAGCAAACAGCCTTGAAAACCTTTTCAGGTGGATCAGAAAAATGGAATTTGGAACACTAGGAATGCTTTTAATAAGGCAGAGGTAAAATACATCCACACATTCATTGTTGGGAGACCAGTATCAAATTACAGTTGTACACCTTATGTATTGATGTGTTTGTTTTCTATATGTTCAATTTTTTGTGTACTATGCTCAGTAAAAACATTAACTGCAAAAAAAAAAAAAAGGCAAGACAAAAATTGATGATGGAATGACAGTGCAATAAAATGAAATTGCATCACGGCTGCTGAGGCACTGGACGCCACACTGGCAACCAGAGTTTGGGAATGGATGGGGGTCGGCAGGAGAAGGATGGATTTAGCACCGAGGACTGCTCTCGCCTCGGGTGGGTAGTGGGTCTTGTATCACTCTGCAGTGGCCCCGATTAAGCCCAGGAGCCCTACAAGGAGTGGTGTCATAACGGGTGAGCGGCAGCGATCGCCAGCACATTGGTGCACAGACATCATTGCACGCCTGCACTCCAGTGGGAACCAGTACGGAAATGAAAACCCCGGAGGACTTGGGAGGCGATGGAGACTCTAGGCCAAACGCCCACATCGTGACGCCAGACCATCCTTCCACTGGCTCTCCCTGAACCCTCGACCCAGCCCACGACTGTCCCTCTAATTACAGAAAGGTCACCAGACGCAGACCTTCCCCAGCGGGTGAGAGCAGGGATGGATTGTTCCAGGGGTCTGGGGAGAGGCGTCACCCATTGTGCCTCCGGCTGAAGGTGGTTTCAGGCTGGGAGTAGAGGCCACGGCTGCACGGGTACTCCTGTGAGATGCCCTGATCCCTGTGTGCCAGAAATAGAATCCACAAAAAAATGAAAATTGCACTGGCCAGCCCGACTGGGGAGCCACTGACCACACTGATAGCGTTCCCCCAAGCCGGGTCATCGTTACAGGGTGGCAGGAAGCTTTGTAGCACTGTTAGCTGGGGGGTTGTGTTAGCTTAGCCCCTGACTGTCTACTGGTGACTGAGGAGAGCAGTGGCAGCTGCAGTGCCTTGCTGTCAGGTGGACAAGATGTCCACTGGCCCTCACCATCATGCCACTGTATGCATGTACTCTGGGCACAAGCTCACTGGCATCTCAGTGGGTAGCAATAGATATAACAAAAGAAAAAAATTGTAGATCTCAAATCATAGCTGTCACTCTCTGGCTCCCTCCCCTGAGTGGGACATTGAACTAGTACTCTGGAGGGATTTTCTGATGCCACAAGGTCCACCACAGGGTAATCCTCTGCCAGGTGAGGGAGAAGTGTTGGGTCTTGAAGGTTGCCTGTCTTGAGGAGTAAGGACTACGGAGATACAAATTTCAATATAAAAATGGTATTCATGCTTTCATGCACATGCAGCATAACATTAAACTCGCTGGGCAAAATTCCAAACTGATCAATCTGGCCATTTTCTGCCAGTCAGTGGGCTTGCCGGTCCTCCCAGGATGCTGTAACATGCTCAAGAAATCCCCTATTCCTCTAGTGTAGAAAACCAGATGGAGTACCATTCTTTGCTGAGGCCTTCAAAGTGAAGTGGAATGAACTACATAATTGCAAAAACTGAGCAAAACACACAAAGCGGTTTAAATAAAATATTAAATTATGTTTTATAATAGCAGTAAAGTGCTCGATGGTGGGATACGTCTCTTATTGTAATCCATCCTTGTGCATTACTGCTTGACTAAGGGACTAAGGAAAATGCTGAGTAATGTTATAGGACATATGCCACTTGCAGGTTGAAGACAAGAAAGGTGCAGTTACATCACCTTCAGCCAATGTCACAGTGACCAAAGAAACACCAAAGGTAAGTGGAATGGACCGCAGAGGTTCACTTTCATCCTAAATTCCTGTTATTGTTGGTTGATCAGTACAGTTACATAAATATGATTTCACAGTGGCAAGACAGTGCTTCTCAGACCCCTTTAGAGTCCATATCTCAACCTTTCATCACCCAAATGTGTGGTAAATGATAAGAATGTGTGTAATATCTTCAAGCACGACATTGCATGCTCAAAACAATGTGCACATCAGTGCATTAATGTTACAGTGTTTCAGCTTTGAAGTTTTAGTGGGATATGTAAGCATTAATCACGGCAGAGGCGTCTACGGGGATTAATGCCAGCTGAGAAGCGTTATTGCACGAGGTGAAAGCCGAGGTTCCAACCCCAGCGGGCATTAATCACCGTAGGCGCCCCAACTCGATGATGTCTTTCTGTAACTAGGGACAAGCACGATGTCTACTAGGACGATCACAGGAGCAAAGGCGGGGAGGCGGAGGCAATCTCCATACAGTTTACTTTTATTGTACTGAAGGCTCTATGGCGGCGCCGCGATAGAAAGCGCTAACGCCGTCCACGTGGTGCAGCAACACGGCATTGTGAGCCAATAATGCCGGTGTTGCTGTGCTCAGGCGCGTTCACGACTCCAACACGGCATTATTTCTCATAATGCCGTGTTGATCTTCTTAACTCAGGCTAACCGACATTATGAGAAATAATGCCATGTTGGACTCGTGATGCGCTTCCCAGGACAACAACACGGCATTATCGGCTCACAATGCCGTGTTGGTCCCTGCCACGTGAATGCCGTTGAGCCTATCCGGACTCTCTCCTAGACTTCCCAATAATGCCCTGTTACAAGGAATGTTGCTTTCTCTATGTGGGACACAGAGTTCCTGAGAGAAAAATGATTGACATTAGGGTGTGACTTCATGCGAAAGCAACACTGCTCTAGTATCCAACAAAAGCAAGTCTCTCTGTAACTAGTCTTTAATTATAGTCTACCAAGGGAGGAAGTTCTTGAGTGAAGTGGGAGCCCTGTTTCACAAAGTGCCGGTGGGGATGGGAGTACATTGAATTGAAACACACAGTAAACACTGCACATTAGTATTTATAGATACACATTTGATCTCTCTCTCTATGCTGTACACATTTGGTAAGGTTACATTGTTTACAAAATCTTCTTTGAGGATAGCTCCGCCATTGAGCCACAGCCATGGAGCCTAGTCATCCTCTGCATCAGGATTACTTGGAAACCTTTGCCTAGCTGAGGCTGCCCATGATGGTGCCCATCAGTGGCAACTATATAGAACAGGCAGCTTCATACTCCTCAGTTCTTGCTCTTCCGCTGTTGACCATGCACTGGACCAAAGGACTACTCCTTGGAGTTTGTTGTTGCCATAACTTTGACTGTGCGGGGCCTTGTTGCCAGATCTTATCAGTGTCAGTCTTCACCATTCATCACTGTTGGGTACATGGCTGGAGGGTCATGACCCGAGAGCTTTTTTTTGGTAGAAGTAGACTGACACCATCGGTGCACGCCCTCGAGACCGGCCTGCGTGGCACTGGCGGGTTAGCGTTAGTCCTGAGACTCACCTGCCTGCCAGTTCTTCATCTCCGCATAGAAGTCACCTCGTGGGAAGCAAGCTCTGATTGAGGTCTACCGCCCACATGATTCGTTTTCACTGCTGTTTCCCGTGCTGCAGTCTGTAGGTGCCGTGTCCTGCTGGTTCTAGTTGCTTACTCGATGTCAGTGGTAAGATCTTTCTATATATTTTATTTCTTGGCAGCGTCGAGTCTGTTTTTGGTGTTTGTTTCTCTGTAGGTCATGTCTCGATTGAAGGGCGAAAAACTTCCAGGGCAGGTCACGACCCCCACCATGTGAGCGGTGCCCATGTGGCGAAAATATTCCGTCTCCAACCAACACGACCGTTGCCTTTTGTGTCTTTTCCCTTCACGACATGGACTCGTCGGCGCCTGTTTCTCTATGGACCGCCGGGTCATTGAGAAATGCGCGTGGAAGTGGGCAAGCTCCGCTGACTTTCGGGGTCGGGCGCACACTCATCGGGCCAAGCCACACTCCTCGGCCTTCCTCCGGGTCCCTTCTGGTTCTACATGGACCAAGGGAGGGAGCCTCTGCTACTAGTAGCCTGGCGTTGCCGAGGCTCCTTCCACGGTGCAGGGCCGTCCGGCCACGCTTTGGGGGTGGGCGGGAGGCACCGTGGCAATCACCTCGGGGTGAAGGCTTCCCCAGTGTCAGACCCACCGTTCGCAAGGCCCAGGTCGGCGCCGTCTCGATGCCTTGATTGCTTTGTACAGGCCTCAGCGCCGTGGGTCCTGACAGAGCGTCGTCGGCACGGTTTGTCGTGGCATTGTGGCTACTGTCCGGAGCTGCTAAGCGGCGCCATGGGAGTTTCTATGGTGACGTCTTTGTCTGCGTCTCACCTCGGCGCCGTCCCAGGTGTCGAGGTTGTTTAACGCGTCCTGTCCTCGGGACTCGGTGCCATTGGATTACACTGTCAGCACCGTCATCGGCGCCGCCTCTGCCCTTGGCGTGGAGCTAGGCGGCGCTATCCTCAGTGCTGATGGCACCGTCAGGGCTGGTCAGCGCCAGTCTCTGCCCTCGCGCTGGTTGTGGCCCGTCTCCACCCTTGCCGTGGGGCCATATGGTGCTGTGGCTGGTCCGAGTCTGGAGCTCCTGTTGAGGCTAGAGCCATGCCCCTGTGGATACCGCTCATGGTGCTGGCAGGGGGCACTGGCACTTCCTTGGGCTTGGTTTGGTTTCTGTTGCCCTTTGGCCAAGATGGCAGTGGGACGCCCTCCTGCAGTCTGGCACAGGGCCTCAGCCTCTACCTCTTGGGAGGCGGAGTCGGGCTCTGAGTCAGGCGGACAGTCTGACTCTTTGAGGTTGACTGTTGGAGTAGGCAGCCCTGTTGTATCCTCGACAAGCTGGATTCAGCTCCCTTCTGAGGTGGGGTTGGTGGCTACCGAGACTGGGGTCAGGGGTGCTGACCAGCGGGCAGTGGAGGCCATCATTGCTCTGCAGCCGGTCTTGGTGGGTCCACTGACCCCTCAGCAGTGGTACCCCGCCTGTGGTGTGCCTGGATCGCCCAACTTTGTGGCGATCAGGCACCTATGGGAGGAGGATACTGTGCCCTGGATAGCTCCTTGGTGCTGCCCTGGGCTGTTGGCTACCTAGGCTGGCCCTCTCGAGGAGGAGGAGGGCTCTTCCGGACTCGAGGGGTTGGAGGCATGGGGTCTGCATGGCGGCCTTTTTCAGGGGTCACCCAGGCTCTGGAAGAAGCCGAGTGCGGATCTCCGCTCTTCCGCCTCGGTTTCTTTGAGAGAGCCCCATTCTTTTGAGGTGGAGGACTGTCCTTCTGGACCCTCTCTTGGCCCCCAGTCGCCTCACAGAGTTCTTCCTGGAGCTGGCCAAGGCAGGTACCGAAATGATTGTTCAGCTGTCAGCTGTGGGGTCTCCGGGCACCTTCTTCTGCGGTGCTCCCAGTCCGCCTCCTTAGCTAAGGCGGAGGTCAGCCGACATCTCTTCTCGGCTCTGTCCCCATTCCTCTGCCACATTCTCCTGCACTCCCAGGCATCCTTGGTCCTAGCGGGCCTCTCTCCTGGGAGCAAGTCAGGGCTGTGGCTCCTCGGTTCCCAGCTTATGTTAGGGCAATAAACAGTCAGGTTTTCAACCTCCCCAAGCAGCCGCTCTCTGAGCAGCCGGTGCCCTCCAGCTCTTCATCCCCTCTTCTGGAGAACCTTCTGTCCACATCTCTCCAGCGCTGATCTTGCTGAGTATCAGCGCTTCCTCGTGAGGATGTTGGAGGACTTGCACCTCACCCTTGCCACTATTAGCAATCCAGAGCACTCTGCATGCCTTTCTAGGCGATTTTGGCGAGGCCATCCTTGTGATGCCCCCTGGCCTGCCCCTTTCAGGAGGCATCGTTGTGCTCCTGGCAGAGGCCCTTCTCTGGAGTTCCTGCCCCTAGGGATCTCAGCCAGAGTTGTGCACACCCCAGGTCTCAAGTTCCATGCCTCATCCATAGTCTGGTTGGCCGAGTTGAATGCTCCTGATGTGCTTCGCGCCCTTCACCGTGACCGGCCCCTGATCAAGATTCTTGGATTTTGACTTCTGGGGTAGGAGGACTTTCTACTGGCACGGTTTTGCTTTCCATTTCTGCACATCAGGCCCACTATGCAGCCTATGACAGGTTCTTGTGGTCAGGCTAGGTCAACTCCTAGCCTTGTTGCCTGATACAGACACACCAGACAAGCCATTGCGCACTCTGCACGTGGCCTGGAGCTGTAAGGCACTAGCGAGGCATCCTATGATGCCAGTGAGGTAGCTAGCAGGGTCGTGGGGACAGCGATCTGCACTAGGCGGACGGCATGGCTGCGTCTTTCCTGGTTGTCACCCTTGGCCCGGCGTGGGGTGATTAACTCCACTCACCAAAGAACCTACCTTTTCTCCCATAGGCGAGACTGCGTTTGTCAGGGCAACTTCCTTCCCCTCGAGAGTCCCCATCTCACTCTTCCCACTCTCGGGCCTCTCCAGACTCTGAAGGTTCTGCCTCTTAGTGTGTCACCCACTGAGAGCTAAGGGACTTTGTCCTTTAGGGTGTAAAAAACCCCTTTGGGGAGGCTTGGCACTCACCAAGAGTGATGAATAGTGAGGACTGACACAGATAAGATATGAAAATTACGTACCTACCATAGTTACAGTCTTTCTGTGTCTTCACCATTCATCCTATCCTCCCTCCATCCCCTGGGGCCTCAGTCTCTGGGTCCCCTCCCTCTCTGTGCCCGTCCCTTCCCCCTTCTTTCTTGTCAGAGTGGGGTAAAACAGGGGCACATAGAGGGATAATGTTCTGGGGAGAGTGGTCAGCATGGAGGGGCACTCCTTCTCCAGTCGTTAGCTCCACCCTGTGGGGTGGGGTTAGTAGTTGCTCTCCATTCTCTCCTCCTCCTTGTTCCCGTCCAACTTATTTCTCCATCTCCTTGGACTATCTTTTATTACAAAAAAAACCAACTTCTTTTCCTTTTTCACCAATAATCTTTCCTTGAGAGGGTGTTAATTCTTTGTATCCTGTCCTTTCTCCAGAATAGCCGACTCTGCTCAACTGGAGATCTTATCTAGTCAATCTTCACCATTCATCACAGATGGGTACTGGCTGGAGGTCAGGACCCCACGGAGCCTTTTTTTTTTTTTAAAGATAGGGCGGGCCGACGCAGCCTCGGCGCCGCCCTCCCGAATCAACGTATTACGTGGCTTCGAGATTAACAGATAGGTTATGTCGACTCCGCCTGCCTACCAGTTCTTCGTCTCCCCGTCGAGGTCGCTCGTGGGAAGCCTGAAGAGCGTTTATACTAAATTTTTAGGCCTTGAAGCCTCGTCTCTAGTCGTCGGTCTACTAGTTCTGTGTTTGCCTCCACTCGGCGTCGCGGTAAGATCTTTCCTTATTTTACTGTTTAAGCGGCGTCGAGTCTGTTTTGATGTTTTTTCTCGTAGGTCATGTAGCCGGAGGGCAAGAAATCCGAAAGGCGGCCCCTATCGCGTCGGTGCCCATGCGGCCGCAAGTACCCGTCACCGACCAACATGACCGGTGCCTTTGGTGCCTTGGCCCGTTACATGACATGGATTAGATGCGGCGCCTGCTTCTCGATGGACGCAGGGTTTTAGAACAGCGTCGTTCAAAGGTCGGTCAAGCTCCGCCGACTTTCGGAGGTAGGCTGCGCTTTCGTCGGGCCAAGCCGCATTCTCTTGGCCCTTCCTCCGGGTCCCCTCCTGGTTCTACGGTCCGAGGAGGATGGAGCCTCGGCCTCTTCTAGCCTGGCCGTGGCGAGGCTCCTTCCAGCGTCGCGGGAGGCCCGTCCGCTTCCTCCCGGGGAGGCGGGCGGGGGCTCTACCGCTCGGCAATCACCCCTTCAGGGTTGAAGGCTCCCGGTGGCGCTCCCTTGATCCGCTGGGCCAGGTCGGCGCCCGTCGTTCAATGCCGCCAGGGCCTTGGCGCCGCTCATGATGCCGAGAGGACTATGTCGGCGTCAGCGCCCGACCCAACTGTCGGCGCCGTGGAGCTGTCGGCGCCGTTCATGGTGCCGACCCTGCTCGCGGCGCCTGAAACCGCCTTCAGCGTTGCGCTTCGCTATGTCTCGCGAGGTTGAGCCGCAGCCATGGGGCCTTTGGTGTCAAATCCGTCGGCACACGTCGCAGCGGCGCCATTGGGACTCGGTGCCGCTCAAGCGCTCGGCGGTCCTCCGGCGCGATGTCGGCCTATGGTCGCGAGCCGAGTCGCCCGGTCGTCGGCGCCACCTTGGTCCCTCGGTGCCTTCGCGGCGTTGAGCGACTAGCGGCGTCGTCGGCTCGAGCTAAAGTTTCTGCGGCGCCATCTCTGTCCGGGTGCCTTCCCTGGCGCGGTGGACCTGATAGTGCCGCAGCTAGCCCAGCCTGGGACTTCTGGCCGAGCTGCCTTGCCACCTTCTGCTGGCACGCTCCCGGTGCCGTGGGCGGCGGGGATCACTTTGGCTCCTGGGCCCCTCGGAAGGTGTCCCTTCCTCAACCCCTACTATTTGACTTAGGGCCTCGGACTCTACCTCTTCAGAGTCGGAGTCCAGCTCGAGAGTCGAATGGGCAGTCACACCCTTCGGGGTTGTCTGCAAGGAGAGGGGAGCTGGTGGTTTCCTCTTGGTCTCAGCCAGCCCCCTCCGAGGTGGTCGGGTTCCCTCTAAGGCTAGAGTCAGTGTGGTACTGACCAGCGGGCTGTGTGCGTGCCACCATGCGCTGCTTGCAGCCTGGCAGTGGGGGTTCCCTTGACCCCTCTCTGGTGGTACCTGCCTGTAGCGTCTCTCGGTTGCCCAGCTTTGGGGTCTATCGGGGAGGCCCACGGGAGGGAGGGTGCTGCTTCTGGGATTGCCTTGGGGGCGGCCCTGGGTGCTGAGCTGCCTAGGCTGGCCGCCCGAGGGCTGGGACCCTTCAGACTCCGAAGGTCGAGGGTGTGGGTTGGCAGCGCCGGCCTTCTCTGGGACCCACCGGGCCCTGGGCCGGACGAGTGCGGACTTCCGTCCTTCCCCTTCGGGTTCATGAGGAGTGTCCCATTCTTTTGAGACGGGGAACCGTCCTTCTGGACCTTCCACGTTGATCGCCTCACTGGGGATTCTTCTGGGCGCAGTGTCGCCCGGACACGGGCGGTTGTGCAGCTGTCGACTGCGAGTCTTCCAGGACTCCTCCATTGGGAGTCCATGGTCGCTCCTTAGCCCTGGCAGAGGTCAGCGATTTCTTCTCTCGGCGCTGTCCACTCCCCTCTGCGCCTTCTCCTGCATTCCCAGGTATCCTTGGTCCTAGCGGGCCTCTCACCTGGGAACAGTTCAAGGCGGTGGCTGCTCGATTCCCTGCCTACCTTAGGGCCTTGGACAGCCAGGTTTTCAACCTCCCCTGAGCAGCCATCCTCCGAACCTATGGTGACCTCCAGCTCCTCATCCCCTCTTCTGGGGGAGGAACCTTCTGTCCACATCTCTCCTGCTGCTGATCTCTCTGAGTATCAGTGTTTCCTCGTGAGGACGATGGAGACCTTCACCTTTCCCCTTTCTGTTGGCAATCCAGACATGCGGCGCGCCTTTCTAGGCGATTTGGGACAGCCACCCTCGTGGTGCCGCCTTGGCCCGCTCCCTTCGGGAGGCGTCCATCGTTCTCTTCTGCATCCCATGCATCCCTTCTCGAGTCCCTCCCCAGGGACCCCTGCCAGAGTATTCGCTCCCCGGGTCTCGGGCTCTTTGCCTCATCCATGTCGGATTGGCGCACCTGGACACTCCTGGCCGGGCTTCGCGCCGTCCGCCGTGACCGCCCCCAGATCAGGACTCCTTGGATTTTGATTTCTGGGGGAGGACTTTCTACTCGCACGGTTGCTTCTCTCCATTTCTGCGCATCAGGCCCTCGCTGCCTATAACAGGTACTTGTGGTCAGCACTAGGTCACTTCCTAGCCGCTCTGCCTGACTCGGAGCAAACCAGGCAAACCATTGCTCTCTCTGCCCGTGGCCTGGAGCTAGCAAGGCACCAAGCCAAGGGCATCTTGGCGCCAATGAGGTAACTACCAGGGAATTCGTAGGGACAACAATCTGCACCAGAAGATCGGC
The DNA here is from genome assembly GCA_016271365.2 of Neoceratodus forsteri. Lineage (NCBI taxonomy): Eukaryota > Metazoa > Chordata > Ceratodontiformes > Ceratodontidae > Neoceratodus > Neoceratodus forsteri. The sequence goes on from CM057454.1 coordinate 436,939,109, forward strand.
ATGGCTTCGCCTCTTCCGGTTGTCACCCTTGGCCGGCGTGGGGTGAGTTGCGCTCACCAAGGAACCTATCTCTCTTTTCCGTAGGGGCGGGGTGACGTTTGTCGGGGCAAATTCCTTCCCCTCGGGAGACCCGTCTCGCTGTCCCCACTCTCGGGCCTCCTCAGGCAAGAGTTCCCAGCAGTGTGTCACCCACTGAGGCTAAGGGACACTGTCCCTTAGGGTGCAATTAATCATCCCCTTGAGGGCTTGAGTACTCACCCATCTGTGATGGAGTTGAGAGATTGACACAGATAAGATATTCAAATTACGTACTACCGTAATTGTAGTCTTTCTGTGTATCTTCACCATTCATCTAATCCCTCCCACCATCCCCTTGGGGCTCCAGTCTCTGGATCCTCCTCCCTCTGTGCCTCACCCTCTTCTGGCGGGGTAAAGTTGGGACACACAAGGGAGTTAGTTTTTCACCCTAAAGGGTACATTTTGTCTGGCACTCCTTCTCTACTCACATTTCACCCTTATAGGGTGGGAGTTGCTATTGCCTATTTCTCCCTCAAAAAAAAAAAAAAAAGGAGGTCTTCTTCTTTCACCAAAACATCTTTCGAGAGAGAGTACTAGGTCCTTGTTTCCTGTCCTTCTCCAGTACAGCCGACTCTGCTTTCAGGGGTATTGCCAGTTATTCTGTGCCTTGAATTCTGGCAAGAGAGCTGCTACTCCTTGCAGTTCCTATAGTATCTGGTGACGGACAAGGGTCCCTGGATCCTTGTTACCTCTCTCTCTCTAAATTTCTCTCCCCCACCTTCTTCAGCTTCCAGAGATTGGGGCCCTACCCAATCCCCTTAGTCTTACTTTTCTATACTGTCCTCTCAGTCGTTATTTCTCCTTTTAGTTCAGTTTTCTCTTCCTTTTCTGTCCCTTGGACTTTCTTGTCCCACCCTCCATCCCTTCCTCTACCTCTCCGGTGACTCAGAACTGGTAGGCAGGCGGAGTTGACACAGCCTAACGGCTAATCCTCGGCGCCCACGTGTCGTCGGTCTCGAGGAAGCACGAGCTCGTCGGCTCCCGCCTATCTTAAAAAAAAAAGGCTCCCACAGGGTCCTGACCTCCGGCCAGTACCCATCTGTGATGAATGGTGAAGATACACAGAAAGATCATAATTCACGATAAGTCACGTAATTTGAATTTTTGCCAGCCATTCTGTGCCTTGAATTCTGGCAAGAAGCCTTTGGCTACTCCACGCTGTTCCTATGTAATTTGAGAAGGACCAGGGTCTGGGATGTTTAACTCCCCTTAGCCTCCTAAATTCTCTATCCACCTACCTTCCTCTTCTATTTCCAGAGATTGGGGCTCCTCCCAATCCCTTAGTTCCGTCTTCTCCCTCTTCTGTCCTCTCAGTCGTTATTTCTCCTTTTAGTTCATATATCTTTTCCTTTTCTATACCTTGGACTTCCTTGTCCACCCTCCACTCCCTTCCTCTTATCTCTCAGCGACTCAGAACTGGCAGGCAGGCGGAGTCGACAGCAGCCTAACGGCCAACCTCGAGTGCCACCCAATCGTTGGCTCCGCCAACCAAAAAAAAAAAAGAGTTTCCAGGGGTCAAGGACCTTCACATGTACCCAACAGTGATGAATAATGGTGAAGATGCACAGAAAGATCATAACACGGTAGCTGCACTTTCATTTCCCTGCTGTACACCGGATCCGTCAGCCACTTTCTAATACATTAGTGCTGGGCCATTACCACCTTCCCTCCTGCCAACACTGATGCATTTGTGGTTTTGGTCTCCCTCTTGTGCTGACTGTTGATCTCCATCATTGCTGCTGGTGGTCTCCGCCCTTCAGGCCTCCTGTGTCAGCAGTCCCACCGATATTCCTTCCTTTGGTCTGGTGATTACCTTCATCTAGTGTCCACTGATATCGATGAAAAGGTTCTGACCATTATATTGGCCTCTTGTGACCACTCCAGTTGGCCTCCTGGGACACGAAGGTCAGTTCCTGGCCTCTCCTCCCATTACTGTGGGTCCGTGGCTCTTTTCAGCTGTGCCACCTGGCTTTGCCTCATTGGCGTTCTTGCTGTTTGGATTGGTGTCACTGTTTGCGATCTCCCTTTCTGCTGGTCTTTAAGTGGCTTTGCCTCGTGGATGTTCCTGGAGTATGAACAGTCCCTGTGCAGCGGCTGCTTCATCATCATCGGGTGCCAGTCGGCAGTTGCTTTCTTCGTTTGTAGATGCACCTGTTCCTGCTGAGGGCTTTTCAAATCAAAACTTTTGGGCTTGCCCAACCGTCTGAGGCTGAATGCCACTTGCCCTCAAACTTTACATTGAAATCAACTTTTACTTGTCCTTCAATGAAAATTAATTGCTCCCATGAGGGACAGTAAGATTTACACCCGTCCACCCATTTGGCTGGCTGTCTTTTTAGCACCTGTTCCCATTCTTTGTTGCTGTTTCTGCAAGTTGTTGCATGGCTTGACTGCATCACCGTTCTTTCTTGTGTTAAGTCCTCTGTCTTGTATGGTGACTGTTTCATGTTCTTGTTGCCAGATTCCTCATCACCATTTGCATGGTTAGTGGCTTACATTGCTTCATTGATGTATTTTCTTACTGAGTCTCCTAGCATCATCATCCATGATTCACACTCCTTTTTCTGTACTGCCTTATGTCTTTACAGTGAGTCTGTTGCATTTTCATTGTGATTTAATGTTGCTATCTGCTGTTGGTGTCTACTGGCTTTGCTGTTTCAATGTCCTGCCTGCTTCCCCTGTTCAAACTCTGTACTCCACCTGGGTTTGTCTCTGGCTTGTCATTATCTTATGTGATGTTCGTGCCTCTGGTACTCGTCACTGGGCTTTTCCTCATTACCATCCTTCTTTGGGTGGCTTCCTGGTGCTTTCTCGTAGACATTCCCATCGTCATTTGATGTAGGTGTCTTCTTCCTATAAGGCCTCAGAGTCTCATTGTGTTGTTGCTGCTGTGCTTCAGACTCTGTCCTTGGTTCTTCTGCACTGTCACAATGTTTCTGGCCTTTTGGTGGTTGATCTTCCTGGACATAAGTCTCCACCACTCATTCACACTATTGGGATCTGCGCTGGAGGCACTAGGACCCATCGGGAGCAAACTTTTTGCTGGAGGGTGGCGCCAGAGATGGCGCCCATGAGAGCCTGTTTCCATGACCACAGCTCACACTGTAATGACTATCTCGGCATCGACCCTCCAACCGCCTCAGTTCCTTTTCCCGCCGTCAGTGCACTTCAGTGGCGGCGTCACTCTCGCCGGAGTCAAACTTCAACTAGCAGCATAGTTTTCAGTTTGTTGTTTTGTAATATTATCGATAACAGTATCGCTTAGTCTTGTTTGAAAATAAAGACATCTCAGCCTACTTTGATGGAGTCGACCATGAGCAGGTCAGGTGATGGTAGGGAGACCGTATGAAAGCTGTTCAGTCAGTCGGGCTGGGTCCAGTCCCCGCCTTCTCCGGAGGGTCTGACAATGGTCAGTCAATGCCGGGGGATGGGCGGTCCAGCGGAAGCATAAAATAAACTGTCGCATTCGCGCACGTTCGGCCTCGAACTCTTCTTGACCCACAGGTCTAAAAGAAGGCATCACTGAGAGTCGCCCTCTGATATGTCTGCGCGTGACGTTCAGTTATCGGGGCTAGTTGCGGTCTCCTCCTTCGGATCGCCAACCTCTGCTTCTGGTAGCCAGCAACCCGACATCGAAGTCTTACCCCACCCGTAGGTAGGTCTTCAGGTGAGCAGTTTCATCAGTGGGCGCTCTTATGGAGCAATGGGCTTGGAGGTTAGTTCAGCTACCTGGCTTGGTCACTCGTGGGCTTCGGGCTCATTGAGAGAGACCAGGTAGGAGCGGTTGGACTCTCCTGGTCTGGCGGCACCTTTGGTGCCGTCGACTCTGCGCATAGGTGTCCCCCACATGGCTGCGGCGCGAGGGGCCACACCGATGCCTTTATCTCCTGCTCTTCTTCCTTCAAAACCTGTTTTGAGTCTGGGGTGTTTCGGCATCCTCAGCACTGGTGGTCGCTTCGACGCTCGTCCCTCGGCTGATCGCTTCGGCGCCAAATCCTCGCTGTGCTGCTTCTCGCCCGCGTCGTCGGCATCATCAGCTTCTCGGCGCCGTTTTGGCGTCCTTGGTCCCTCGGCGGCATTTTGGTGCGCGTGCTCCATGGCGTCGTTCTCAGTGCCGTCGCCTCCTCAGCGCTGGGGCTCTGGGGCTCCCTCGCTTTTCAGGACTCCTCTTTTCTCTCGTTTCCTTCTTCCCTCTCTTCTGATTTTCATTCCTTTCCTGTCCATACAGCCCTCCTGGACTGTCAGGAGATGACATTGAGCCTGACCCAGACCTTGGGTTGGGTGATGGCGTGGACAAAGCAGGATCTATCTCTGCTGCAGAGCCTGTGAGTCGAGGACCTGTCTTTTAAGTCTCTGCTGAAGAATCTGAGTTCCACTCTTTCTCTCCAGACTACAGACATCGATCCTGAAAGTTGTAAGACTCCAATACCTTCATGTTCGGAGATCCCTCGGTTTGACTCCTCGGTTCAGCCTTCCTTGAGGCGCTGTCTCAAATGGTATGGAATAATCCTGCTCTCACCCTTAAGTGGCTAAATCCATAGATAGAAATATTCAGCCCCCAAGGATCGTCCCATTTTGGCATCTCAAGCCTTTGCGGATCCTATTGTCTTGGCAGAGAATGATAAGGTCGTTCTTCCTCAAACTACTAGCAGCTCGACCTATTAACAAAGAATCTATAAGATAGACACCTTAGGTAAGAGAGTCTTTGCTGCTTCTACCCTAAGTATGCGTATTGCCAGCTACCAGGGCTATTTCTCACAGTATGAATATATCCTGTGGCACTCTATCAAGCAGATGGTTGAAGCTCTTCGGAGTTGGATGCAAAGCCGGAGCTTTTCAAACCATTACCAGAGGTATCGAATCTAACAACCAGCAGGTTAAAGCAGCCATGGATGCTTTGACACTGCTTCCCGTTCAGCGGCTGCTGGTATTTGCACCAACATCATTCCTGGCTCGCGCCGGGTTTCACAAATGATGCGCGGCAGCAGGTAATAGCGTTGCCCTTTGATAGATGCGTATCTTTTGGTCCTCAGGTAGAGAGCTCTGAAGCTACTCAAAGACTAGGTCAGCCATTAGGTTGGCTCGACCCCCTCCTGCCCCTCTAGAGGCATGGCAATAAGCGTCAGTTTTATAATCGTCAGTCCTTTCGAGGCAGAGGCGGTTTCCATAAAACCAACCTGCCCAACCTAAAAAGAGCATAACAGAAGCGCAAGGGGCCCAGCGCCCAGTGCTACTTTATGAATGTCTGGCCCAAGTCCCATCTCAGCTGCCGAGTGGACTTTTCTCTCTCTGGTGGGAGGTCATCTGATGCACTTCTACAACCAGTGGAAGTCCATAACCTCAGACAAATGGGTCCTTGGATAATTCGCGGGGTTCACTCAATCTGGTGGAGACCCTCCAGATCGTCCCCACAAATGGCAGCCCAGGCTGTCGACCCTTCAGTCAGACCTTCTCGCTTCCGATTCAGGGCCTTCTGAACAACAGGGCAGTAGAAGTGGTGCGCTCGTCCAACAGAACACGGTTTCTCCCATTACTTTCTGGTTCCAAAGAAGTCCGGGGTATGCCCCATTCTGGGTCTCAAAGCTAAACAAATTTCTCCCCAAGGAGAAATCCAAATGATTCTCTGGAAACCCTGTTACCTCTGCTTCATCAACACAACTGGCTAGCCTCCCTAGACATGCAGGATGCTTACCAGCACATTCCTATTCACCAGCGGCATCACAAATTCCTGAGGTTTGTGGCTCTGTGACAGCATTATCAGTTCAGAGTCCTGCCCTTTGGGCTATCCTCGGCGCGCAGGTTTTACAAAGTGTTGTGCAGTTCTACGGCGCACCTCAGAAAGGTCGGGATACAGGTGTTCCCTTATCTGGATGATTGGCTTCTAGCAAACCCTTTCAGGCAGGGACCCTGGACACCTGAGAGCGACTTCTGCCTCCTTACGTCCATGGGAGTTCTGCTGAACCTCAAGAAATGTAACTGCAGCCCTCCCAGAGGCTCCTCTTTATAGGGACTCTTCTGGACACCTCCTGTGCGAAGGCTTTTCTTCCAGAAGACAGAAGGAGCGATATCCTTCAAATGGCCCGTCACATCGGAGAACACCTCAGTTACTGCTCTCTCGATGCAACGGATGCTAGGCCACATGGCTTGCTCAGTGTTCACTGTTCCCCTAGCGTCTGCACAGAATCACTCAATGGATGCTCAGTACTCAGTGGTCCCCAACCACTCACCGCAGTCCTATCTCATCAAGGTGACAGAACCTTTAAAGAGGTCACTCATCTGGTGGTCTCAAGAGGCAATCTCCTGGAGGATATCCTTTGCTCCTCTGGACCATCAGATCTCCATTACCATGGGCGCATCCCTAATGGGGTGGGAGCTCACTATCAGGCTCTTCACACTCAAGGTGCGTGGACTCAAGTCAAGTCCCAGCTCACATAAGCGTCCCAGAAATGAGCCGTCCTTTATGCGGTCCGGCGTTGAAGGACATTCTGCGAGAGCGGCGCCCGCGAGCAGCGGCTCGAGTGGTAATGACCATCTCGGCGGCGATCCTCCAACCGCCTCAGTTCCTTTTTCCCACCGCCGAGTGCGCTTCGGTGCAGCGTACGCTCGCCTGTCGAGTCAAACTTCAAACTAAGCATAGTTTTCAGTTTGTTTTTGTATAAATTATCACGATAGTAGTATCGCTTAGTTTTATTCTATTTTTAGTAAAATTTTCTAATATTTAAATTTAACTTACTTGAAGAAGTCTCACCCTACTGGTGGATCGACCATGAGCAGGTCAGGTGGCGGTAGGGAGACTTACGTTGAAAGCTGTTCAGTCAGCGGGCTGGGTCGGTCAGCCTCCTTCTCCTCAGCGGGGTTCCGATACGGTCAGTCTGATGCCCGGGGATGGGCGTCCCCCGGCATAAAAATATGACGGTCATTCTACCGGCGCCGTTCGACCTCGAAACTCTTCTTGACCCACAGGTCAAAGAAGGCATCACTCGAGGTCGCCTCTTGGTATGTCTGCGCGTCGGCGGTGGATGCTCGTTGCTAGTTGCGGTCTCCTTCTTGGAGTCGCCAACTTCGATCACCGTCGTCCTCCGACATCGGAGCCCCTCCCGCCTATAGGTAGGGCTCAGATGAGCAGTTTCATCAGTGGGCGCTCTTATGGGCGATGGGCTCGGAGGTTGGTTCTTCTGCCTGGCTCGGTTACCTCCGGACCTCGGGCTCCTCCGGCGATCAGGTAGAGGCGGTTGGACCTTCCCTAGTGTAGCGGCGCCTTCTTGATGCTAGCGACTCCGTGCTAGAGTGTTTCCCCCCTCACATGGCTGCGGTGCAGGGGCCTCACCGATACCCTTATCTCCTGGTTTTTCCTTCTCTTGCTTTCCAGGTTCCGGGGCTTTTCGGCGCCTTCTGCAGGTCTGTGGCCTTGTCGGCGCCCGTTTTGAGCGCCGAACTTGCGGCGCCGTTAGCGGTGCGCGTGGTCGCAGCGCGCCGGTGGTCCCGTGGATCGGGCCGGCGCCGTTCGCGGCGTCGGCAACGCCATTAGCAGCGCCATGCGCCAGCGTCGTCGCGGCGCCGCGGGCGTTCGCGGAGCGCGTGCCTCTTCAGCGCCATCGCCTCCTCGGTGCCGTCTTCAGCCCGTTTTGCCGTCTGGCGCCCGGCAGCCAGGGACTCTCCTTGTTTTCTGCTTTCCTCCTCTCTAATTTTCCTCCTTTCCTGTCCAAACAGTCCTTTCTGGACCATCAGGAGATGATGTTGAGCCTGACCCAGACCTTGGTTGGGTGATGAAGTGGAGAAACAGGATCTTTCTTTGCTACAGAGCCTGTGGTGAGGACCTGTCCTTTAAGTCTCTGTTGAAGAACCTGGGATCCACTCTTTCTCTCCAGACTACAGACATCGATCCTGGGAAGATATTAAGACTCCAGTATCTTCATGCTTGGAGATCCCTCGGATTTGACTCCTCGATTCAGCCTTCCTTGAGAGCGCTGTCTCAAATGGTATGGAGTAACCTGATCTTATTCCCTCAGTGGCTAAATCCATTGATAGAAATATTCAGCCCCAGGATCGTCCCATTTTGCATCTCAAGCCTTGCGGATCCTATTGTCTTGGCAGAGAATGATAAGTCGTTCTTCCTCAAGCTACTACAGCTCGACCTATTAACAAAGAGTCTCATAAGATTGATACATTAGGTAAGAGAGTCTTTGCTGCCTCCTCTAAGTATGCGTGTTGCCAGCTATCAAGGCTATTTTTCTCAGTATGAGTATATCCTGTGGCACTCTATTAAGCGGATGGTTGAAGCTCTTCAGATTCCGACTCCAAGTCAGAGCTTCTTCTGACCGTTACCAGAGTATTGAATCTAATAACCAACAGGTCAAAAGCCGCCATGGGCGCTTTCGACACTGCTTCTCGTTCAGCAACCGCTGGTATTTGTACTCGCGTCACTCCTGGCTGCGTACTTCTGGCTTTCTGAATGATGCACAGCAGCAGGTAATGGAGTTGCCTTTGATGGCTCATATCTTTTGGTCCTCAGGTAGAGCAAGCCCTAGAGGCTACTCAGAAGACTAGGTCGGCCATTAAGCTGGCTCGTGCCAACCTACCCCTCTCGGGGCATGTGAGTGGCATGCCAGTTTCATAGTACGTCAGTCCTTCGAGGCAGGGGCAGGGAAGCTTCCATAAAGCCCATCTGCCCAACCTCAAAAGAAAGCCAGCAGAAGCGCGCCAGGACCTAAAAGCTCCCAAGCTACCTTATGGTCGTTTGGCCCAAGTTCCATCCACTCTGCCCGAGGTGGAACTTTCTCCTCCAGTGGGAGGTCGTCTGATGTACTTCTACAACCAGTGGAAGTCCATAACCTCGGACAAATGGGTCCTTCGGATAATTCGCGAGGTTATTCTCTCAATTTCTTGAAACCCCCAATTGTCCTCCCATCACACAACCCAGGTTGTCGGCCTCTCAATCGAACCTCCTCACCACGGAGATCAGGGCCTTCTGAACAACAAGGGCAATAGAACTGGTGCCCCGCATCTACGAAACACAGGGTTCTACTCCATTACTTTCTGGTTCCAAAGAAATCTGGGGATCGCCCCATTCTAGACCTCAAAGCTAAACAAATTCCTCCCCAGGAGAAATTCAAGATGATTTCCCTAGGTACCCTATTGCCCTTGCTGCATCAACACGACTGGCTGGCCTCTCTGGATATGCAGGATGCTTACCAGCATTCCCGTCCACCCGACCCACCAAATTCCTCAGGTTTGTAGCTTTGGGTCAGCATTATCAGTTCAGAGTCCTGCCCTTTGGGCTATCCTGGCGCCAGCAGTTTTTACAAAGTGTTGTGCAGTTCTGCGCATCTCAGGAAAGTCGGACTCCAGTGTTTCCCTACCTGGACGATTGGCTTCTAGCAAGCCCTTCCGTAAGGGACTTTGGAAGCCGTGCAAGCGACTTCTCGTCTTCTCACATCCATGGGAGTTCTGCTGAATTTGAAAAAATCTCAACTGCAACCCTCCCAGGGCTCATTTTCATAGGGGCAGCTTCTAGACACCTCTTCAGCGAAGGCTTTCCTTCAGAGGACAGAAGACTCGACATCTTCAGTATGGCCCGTTACATCAGGAGAACCAATCGGTTACAGCTCTCTCGATGCAATGCATGTTGGGTCTCATGGTCCTCGGTCTTCACTGTCCCTCTGGCCCGACTGCACATGAGAACCACCCAATGGATGCTCTCCACTCAGTGGTCCCGACCTCTCACCCCAGTCTTATCCCATCAAGGTGGCGGGCCCCTTGAAGGTCTCTCACCTGGTGGTCTCAGAAACAATCTCCTGGAAGGATTCCCTTTGCTCCCCGGATCATCAGATCTCCATCACCACAGATGCATCGCTAATGGGATGGGAGCTCACTGTCTCTTCCTCCACACTCAAGGTGTATGGACTCAGTTTGAAACTCATCCTCCACATAAATGTCCTGGAGATGAGGCGGGTCCTATGCAATCCGAGCTCTGAAGGATGTCCTTTGTCACAAGAACATTCTCCTTCAAGCGGACAACAAAGCAGTGATGTATTACATCAACAAACAAGCGGTGCTCATTCTTATCCCTTTGCAGGAAGCAATGAGGGTGTGGGAGTGGTGCTTGGAGCACAAGTCTCTGATTCAAGCAGTTTATCTGCCAGGTATACAAAACACTCAACGAGATCACCTCAGCAGAGCAGGCAGACCCTCACAGTGGTCTCTCGATCCAGCCGTAGCTCGGTCCCTGTTCAAGAGTGGGGACTCCAGACCTGGACCTTTTGCATCCCCACTCAGCAAAACTGCCTCTCTTCTGCTCCAGAAATCCAGGGCCTGGCATTTTCTGTCAGGATGCGTTCAGGCTGCGGTGGACAACGCTTTCTTTCGCCTTTCCACCTTCCTCTAATCCAGAGAGTACTCCTCAGTTCGAGTCTCAGGGGACCAAGATGATTCTCATTGCTCCTTCCTGGCCTCGGCAACTATGGTTCCTCTACTCAACAGTATGTTGGCAGCCTCTCCGAGACCACTTCCTTTGCAAATCAGTCTTTTGACTCAGGGTTCGTTGGTCCATCCCAACCTGAAATCACTTCACCTTCATGCTTGGCTCCTGAAGAGATAGAAGTGAATGGTTCAACGTCTCTCGTAGAGTCTCAGACATCCTTCTGGCTGCTCGGAAGCCAGCCACCCAGCGTCCGCCTTCAAATGGAAGCGTTTTTCTCTCTGGTGTACAAAATCCTCTTGGAATCCCTTTTCCTGTCCTCCTGGCAAGGTTCTGGAGTATCTTTTGGACCTATCAAACTTAGGTCTTCAGTACTCCACAGTTAAAGTTCACCTTAGTGCCATCTCAGCGTTCCATGAGCGGTTTCTTCCTTAACTCTGGCTCAGTTACCTATGGTGAAGAGATTTCTTAAGGGATTCTCCATACCAGACCCCTGTTAAGCGTCCAGTTGCAGCCTGGGACATTAACCTGGTGCTGGACATGCTCACTCGGAAGCCTTCCAGACCCTTAGCTACCTGTGAGCTAAAATTTCTTACCTGGAAGACTGCCTTCCTGGTGGCCATTACCTCAGCCATGGGGTCTCTGAGATACATGCCCTGGTTACGGACCCTCCGTATACTGTATTCCATAAGGACAAGGTAGTTCTCCGTACTCATCCTAAATTTCTTCCAAGGTTGTGTCAGAATTCCATCTGAACCAACCTCTGGTACTTCCCACTTACTTCACTAATTTCCAAAATGAAGGGAGCAGGCTCTTCATTCCTTGGATGTTAAGAAGCCTTGCGGTTCTATTTAGATAGAACCAAGGATGTTCATAAGACTCAGCAACTGTTCGTTTCTTTCAGCGACACCCGGCTGGGTCAACCTATCGCTATTAGATGCATCTCTTCATGGTTAGTGGCATGCCTTCGTCATTGCTATTCCATGGCTCAAGTTAAATTAGAGGTAGAGTGTCGCTCACTCTACCAGATCGCTGCGGCATCCCTAGCGAGTCGCAATGTTCCAATTGCAGATATATGCAAGCTGCCACCTGGAGCTCAGTGCATACTTGGTTAAGCACTATGCACTGGATGTTCATGCCAGGCGACATTCCGCATTCGGCAGAACTATCCTTAATGAGGCTTCTATCTTGACGCGTGAGCTCTGGCTCTCCTGCCGCCCTTTGGGGGATTATCAGCTTGGTACTCTCCCACTAGTGTGAATGAGTGGTGAGACTTATGTCCAGGAAGATAGGAAAATTCACGTGCCTACCGTGTTCTTGATCTTCTTGGGCGAGTCTCCACCACTCATTCTACGCCCTCCTCCATCCCCGAGCTCACGCTGTATTGGTCTTCACTCCCTCAAATCTTTAGGCCGTGAGGACTTCTTTGCTGACCCTTCTTACGGGTCATACGGACTATCTTATGTCCGTTTTTAATGTTGGGTTTACTCTTTTCACGTTAGTTGCGCTGCACCTCCTTGGTAAAAAAGGTACTGAGGCGGTTGGAGGTCGTCGTCGAGATGGTCTTTACTTTCGACCGCTGCTCTCGTAGCGCCCGTGTCTCAGCGCGCCGTCTCGCTCGACCCTCCAGCAAAAGTTTGCTCCGATGGGTCTTAGTGCCTCCGGCGCCAATCCCACTAGTGTGAATGAGTGGTGGAGACTCGTCCAAGAAGATCAAGAATTACGGTAGATGCGTAATTTTCCTTTCTTCACACTCATCCTAAATTTCTTCCCAAGGTTGTGTCACAATTCCATCTGAACCAACCTCTGGTCCTTCCCTCTTACTCAGCGAACTTCCAAAGCGAAGGAGCGGTCTCTTCATTCCTTGGATGTTAGAGAGCCTTGCGTTTCTACTAGATAGAACCAAGAATTTCGCAAAACCCAGCAACTATTTGTTTCCTTCAGCGAGACCGGCTGGGTCAACCTGTCGCTATCAGATGCATCTCATCGTGGCTGGTGGCATGCCTTCGACATTGCTATTCCATGGCACAGGTTAAGTTAGAAGGTAGAGTTCGCTCACTCTACTAGAGGCGTCGCGGCATCCTAGCGAAGTCGGAATGTTCTGATCGCAGAATATCTGCAATGCCGCTACCTGGAGCTCAGTGCATACCTTCGTTAAGCATTATGCACTGGATGTTCATGCCATGCGACATTCCACCTTCGGCAGAACTATCCATAATGGACTTCTGTCCTAGACACGTGAGCTCTGGCTCTCCTGCCACCCTTTTGGGGATTATCAGCTTGGTACTGTCCCATTAGTGTGAATGAGTGGTGGAGACTTATGTCCAGGAAGATATGAAAATACGTACCTACCGTAATTCTTGATCTTCTTGGGCAGTCTCCTCACTCATTCTACCCTCCCTCCATCCCGAGCTCACCGCTGTGTTGGTCTTCACTCCTCAAATCTTTGGGCCGTGAAGACTTCTTTGTTGACCCTTCTTACACGGGTGGTCCGGACTATCTTATGTCCGTTTTAAGGTTAGGTTTACTCTTTATGTTAGTTGTGCTGCACCTCCTTGGTAAAAAAGGTACTGAGGCGGTTGGAGGTTGGCCTTGAGATAGTCATTAGCCGAGCCAATGCTTTCACGGCGCCATGCCTCAGCCATCTCTCGTTTCGACCCTCCAGCAAAAGTTTGCTCGATGGGTCCTAGTGCCTCGGCACGCAGATCCCATTAGTGTGAATGAGTGGTGGAGACTCGTCCAGAGAAGATCAAGAATTACGGTAGAGTCGTAATTTTCATTTCTTAGTACTCATCCTAAATTTCTTCTAAGGTTGTGTCAGAATTTCATCTAAACTAACCTCTGGTCCTTCCCTCTTACTTTGTGAACTTCAAAAATGAAGGAGGCGTTCTCTTCATTCTTTGGGCGTTAAGAGGCCTTCGTTTCTATCTGGATAGAACTAAGGACTTTCATAAAGCCCAGCAACTGTTACGTTTCCTTCAACGAGGCCGGCTGGGTCAACCTGTAAGCTATCAGATGCATCTCAGCATGGCTAGTGGCATGCCTTCACCACTGTTATTCCATGACACAGGTTAAGTTGGAGGGCAGGGTTTACGCCACTTACTAGAGCGGTCGCGTATCCCTAGCGGAAATTGCAACGTGCTTCCATTGCAGATTTTGCAACGCGGATTACCTGGAGCTTCAGTGCTTACTTTTGTTAAACATTATGCACTAGATGTCCATGCCAGACGACATTCTTCCTTTGGCAGAGCCATCCTTAATGGACTTCTGTCTTAGAAGCGTGAGCTCTTGGTCTCTCCTGCACGCCCTCTCGGGGATTATTAGCTCGGTACTCTCCCGATAGTGTGAATGAGTGGTGGAGACTTATGTCCAGGAAGATATGAAAATCACGTACCTACCGTAATTCTTGATCTTCTTGGACGAGTCTCCACCACTCATTCTCTCCCCCCTCCATCTAAGCTCACCTCTGTTGTTGGTCTTCACTCCCTCAAATCTTTAGGCTGTGAAGACTTCTTTGTTGACCCTTCTTATATGGGTTGTCCAGACTATCTTGTGTCCGGTTTTTAGGTTAAGGCTACCTTTCTAGGTTAATTACGCTGCACCTCCTTGGTAAAAGGTACTGAGGTGGATGGAGGTCGGCCTTCCGAGATAGTCATTACAGCGCGAGCTGTGGCTCGCATGATGCCCTGCCTCAGGCACCATCTCCGGCGCCAACCCTCCAGCAAAAAGTTTGCTCCCGATGGGTCCTAGTGCCTCCGGTGCAGATCCCAATAGTGTGAATTAGTGGTGGAACTGCGTCCAAGAAGATCAAGAATTACGTAGGTACATAATTTTCATTTTGTCATGCGGTTCTGGTTTCACAGGCTACCATGTGGCTCTACCTTGCCCTGGCATGGATGTTGCCTGTTTCCCAGGTCAGTTCTCTGGCTGTTTACTGATCTGGCTTTTGGCCTGTTGGCCTGCCCTGTTTGAGTCTTCTCTGCCCGTTGTCTTGGGCCTCCTTCTTCACATTGTAAAGATACTGCCTGGGACTCTTTGCCTAGGTGTGGCTCAGTAGTAGGACATATCCTTGAAGGAGATGGTACAGTTATTTACTGTAACAGTACATCTTTAAGAGAATCTCTTTCATTGAGCCACAGCTCACCCTTCTGCCTTCCCCTTACTTGTGGTTGGCATAATTTGGGTGCAGGATGTTTTGTTTAATTATTCATCCTTTGGTTTTGCTTTTGTTAGGATTCTTGGCTGAATCTCTACTGCCTCGTCGTTGCTCCTATTGATCGATGTTGATGGATGGGAGGGCAGTCCCATTCTTCCCACTGGTGTGGCTCAACATTGTGTGTGTCTCCAGCAGGCAGAAAGAACTGAGAATTATGAGGCCAAGTACATAGGTACAACACTGTGCTTCATCGTGGGTGACCTCAGCTAGGCTAATGTGTCCAAGCGGTCCTGACACTGACACCATCTAAAGTTTCATAGGAAAAACTCAGTGGAGAGATTCTCTTCATAATTTACTGTTACAGTAAATAACTGCACTTTAACATGCGTAAAGAAGGGCACTTGAAACTAAAGCTTCCAGAACTGAACTGATTTCTCATTTGTTTGTGAGCAGAGTCCCAGCTATGTTTACTGCTACACCCCAGCTTGCAAAGAGCTTTCTTCCAAACAAGCATGTCAGTTGCTGAAAATATCTTCAGCACAAAGGCCTGGGTTGTCCCCTGAAGTCGGACAAAAATGAGTCCGATCAGGGGAGGAACAGAGCAGAATCTAGAGGAAATTTGGTGGGTCTTGCAATCGCTCATTATTGGGCACCTGCTCTTTCTATCTCGTTCCCCCACCCCAGAGTCTTTCTTTAATAAGGAAGAGCATTCTATGAGATGTGGAGGGAATATGTGAAAGAGGTTATGAGTTCCATTCAGATGAACATTATAGATTCCTCGAGAGGTTAAGACTTAGTTTTATGGGGATTATAAATAAGCTTCACTTTAAGATCTTTCCTGCCAGTGATTGTAATGGAGATGAATCAATTTGTATAACTGTTATATGTGTATTGTCAGTGTATGTCATACGGCCTCGGCCTATAAACTACTTAAATAAAGAAAGTTTAAAAAAAGAAAATATCTTCAGCACAGTGAATGGAAGTGATTAGGCCCGTGTTAAAAATCCTGAGGTTTTTATTTATTGATTTATTTTTATTTCATTTATCCTAGTTGATCACAAAATGTGAAATAGCTGCCTGGATCTGAGCTTTTAAAACATTGACTGCAGCCTACAAAAAGTTATAGTGACTTTTGTCTGAAAAATACTCTTGATGCTCAGACTGCTGGTTCTGACCAGTAGTGTTGCTGTTTCAAGATCCACTGGGACAGTGGTGTCACAGCTCCACATTGCTCTGCTACATAGGAGGCGCAGGGTTTGCATGGGATCTCTGGAGCCCATCACTGTTACTGACTGTTGAGGGCCAAGTGCATCAGGGTGGAAGGCTCTTGGCTCCTGCTGAGCAAGGGCTGCAGACCACTTGGCATTCCTGCAGTAGCCTCTGCCAGCCAAATAAGGAGCAGCATTGATATTGACTGGAAAGGCATCCTTCACCTGCCCTCTGGCCAAAGACAGGTGCAGTGCAGCAGCTACACTCTTCAGGCTAGGGACAGGGAAGCAGTGCAATATCAGTAATGGCGGCACTCAGGCTGGAGACAGAGGCAGCAGGGCGTTAGCAGTAATGGTGTCATTTTCAGGCTGGGGAAGGGGCATTAACAGTAATGGTGTCACAGGCTGGGGACAAGAGGCAGTGGGGCATTAACAGTAATGAGGTCTTCTCAGGCTGGGGACAAGGGGCAGCAGTGCAGTACCAGTAAGTATGTTACGTAGGCCTGGGGCAGCGGGGCAGTAGCAGTAATGGTGTCAACACATCAAGGTGGGATGAGGCAGTGGGGCAATAACAGTGATGTTGTCATTTAGGTTGGGAGCAGCTGGGCAGTAGCAGTAATGGTGTTACTCATCTGACTGTGGATAGGGACAGCAAAGCAGTAACAATAATGGTGTCTCTCAGCAGGCTGGGGAGGGGCAGAGGGGCAGTAACAGTAATGGTATCACTCAGGCTGTGGGCCGGGGCTAGCGGGGCTGTAACAGTAATGGTGTCACTTTTCAGGCTGGGGATGGGGCATCGCAGCAGTAACAGTAATGGTATCAGGCTGGGGACAAGGCAGTGGGACAATAACAGTAATGGTGTCACTCAGGCTGGGGATGTGGCAGTAACAGTACTGGTGTCACTTAGGCTGGGGAACAGGGCAGTAACAGTGTCACTCTTCAGGCTGGGGATGGGGCAACACAGCAGTAACAGTAATGGTATCACTCAGGCTAAGGACAGGGCATTGGGGCAGTAACAATGATGTCACTTGTCAGGTTGGGGCAGTGGGACAATAACATTAATGGTGTCTTTCAGGCTGCGGATGTGGCAATAACAGTACTGGTATCACTTGTCAGGCTTGGGAACAGGATCTGTGTCGCAATAACAGTAATGGTGTCACTCAGGCAGGGGCGGGGCAGTAACAGTATTGGTGTCACCCATCAGGCTGGGGAACAGGTGCAGTGAGGCAGTAACAGTAGTGGTGTCACACATCAGGCTGGGACATGGCAGTGACAGTACTGGTGTCACTCATCAGGCTGGGGAACAGGGCAGTAGGATAGTAACAGTAGTGGTGTCACAGGCTGGGGAACAGGTGCAGTGGGGCAGTAACATTCATGGTGTTCCTCATCAGGCTGGGAAAAGGGCAGTGACAGTAATGGTGTCACTCTTCAGGCTGGGGGCGGGGCAGCAACAGTACTGGTGTCACTCATCAGGCTGGGGCCAGGGGCAGCAACAGTACTGATGTCTCTCATCAGGCTGGGGATCAGGTGCAGCTGAGGCAGTAACAGTAATAGGGTCATGCATCAAGCTGGGGAATAGGGCAGTGAAAGTAATGGTGTCACTCTTCAGGCTGGGGCAGGGGCAGCAACAGTACTGTGTCTCTCATCAGGCTGGGGAACAGGTGCAGCGGGGCAGTAACAGTAATAGTGTCATGCATCAAGCTGGGGAACAGGGCAGTGACAGTAATGGTGTCACTCTTCAGGCTGGGGATGTGGCAGTAACAGTACTGGTGTCACTGAGGCTGGGGTACAGGGCAGTGGGGCAGTAACAGTACTGGTGTCACTCAGGCTGGGAACAGGTGCAGGGGGCAGTAGCGGTAATAGTGTCATGCATCAAGCTGGGGAACAGGGCAGTGACAGTAATGGTGTCACTCTTCAGGCTGGGGATGTGGCAGTAACAGTACTGGTGTCACTCATCAGGCTGTGGAACAGGTGCAGTGGGGCAGTAACAGTAGTGGTGTCACTCATCAGGCTGGGGAACAGGTGCAGTGGGGCAGTAACATTAATGATGTCACTCATCAGGCTGGGGAACAGGGCAGTGGGGCAGTAACAGTAGTGGTGTTACTCAGGTTGGGGAACAGGTGCAGCGGGCAGTAATAGTAATTGTGCCGTGCATCAAGCTGGGGAACAGGGCAGTGACAGTAATGGCGTCACTCTTCAGGCTGGGGATGTGGCAGTAACAATACTAGTGTCACTCATCAGGCTGGGAACAGGGCAGTGACAATACTGGTATCACTCATCAGGCTGGGGACGGGGCAGTAACAGTACTGATGTCTCATCAGGCTGGGATCAGGTGCAGCGGGGCAGTAACAGTAATAGGTCATGCATCAAGCTGGGGAATAGGGCAGTGAAGTAATGGTGTCACTCTTCAGGCTGGGGACGTGGCAGTAACAGTACTGATGTCTCTCATCAGGCTGGGGAACAGGTGCAGTGAGGCAGTAACAGTGGTGGTGTCACACATCAGGCTGGGGACATGGCAGTGACAGTACTGGTGTCACTCATCAGGCTGGGGAACAGGGCAGTAGGATAGTAACAGTAGTGGTGTCACTTAGGGCTGGGGAACAGGTGCAGTGGGGCAGTAACATTAATGGTGTTCCTCATCAGGCTGGGGAAAAGGGCAGTGACAGTAATGGTGTCACTCTTCAGGCTGGGGACGGGGCAGCAACAGTACTGGTGTCACTCATCAGGCTGGGGGCGGGGCAGCAACAGTACTGATGTCTCTCATCAGGCTGGGGATCAGGTGCAGCGGGGCAGTAACAGTAATAGGGTCATGCATCAAGCTGGGGAATAGGGCAGTGAAAGTAATGGGTGTCACTCTTCAGGCTGGGGACGGGGCAGCAACAGTACTGGTGTCTCTCATCAGGCTGGGGAACAGGTGCAGCGGGGCAGTACAGTAATAGTGTCATGCATCAAGCTGGGGAACAGGGCAGTGACAGTAATGGTGTCACTCTTCAGGCTGGGGATGTGGCAGTAACAGTACTGGTGTCACTCAGGCTGGGGTACAGGGCAGTGGGGCAGTAACAGTAGTGGTGTCACTCAGGCTGGGGAACAGGTGCAGGGGGCAGTAGCGGTAATAGTGTCATGCATCAAGCTGGGGAACAGGGCAGTGACAGTAATGGTGTCACTCTTCAGGCTGGGGATGTGGCAGTACAGTACTGGTGTCACTCATCAGGCTGTGGAACAGGTGCAGTGGGGCAGTAACAGTAGTGGTGTCACTCATCAGGCTGGGGAACAGGTGCAGTGGGGCAGTAGCATTAATGATGTCACTCATCAGGCTGGGGAACAGGGCAGTGGGGCGGTAACAGTAGTGGTGTTACTCAGGTTGGGGAACAGGTGCAGCGGGGCAGTAATAGTAATTGTGTCGTGCATCAAGCTGGGGAACAGGGCAGTGACAGTAATGGCGTCACTCTTCAGGCTGGGGATATGGCAGTAACAGTACTAGTGTCACTCATCAGGCTGAGGAACAGGGCAGTGACAATACTGGTATCACTCATCAGGCTGGGGACGGGCAGTAACAGTACTGATGTCTCTCATCAGGCTGGGGATCAGGTGCAGCGGGGCAGTAACAGTAATAGGGTCATGCATCAAGCTGGGGAATAGGGCAGTGAAAATGGTGTCACTCTTCAGGCTGGGGACGTGGCAGTAACAGTACTGATGTCTCTCATCAGGCTGGGGAACAGGTGCAGTGAGGCAGTAACAGTAGTGGTGTCACATCAGGCTGGGGACATGGCAGTGACAGTACTGGTGTCACTCATCAGGCTGGGGAACAGGGCAGTAGGATAGTAACAGTCGTGGTGTCACTTAGGCTGGGAACAGGTGCAGTGGGGCAGTAACATTAATGGTGTTCCTCATCAGGCTGGGAAAAGGGCAGTGACAGTAATGGTGTCACTCTTCAGGCTGGGGATGGGGCAGCAACAGTACTGGTGTCACTCATCAGGCTGGGGGCGGGGCAGCAACAGTACTGATGTCTCTCATCAGGCTGGGGATCAGGTGCAGCGGGGCAGTAACAGTAATAGGGTCATGCATCAAGCTGGGGAATAGGGCAGTGAAAGTAATGGTGTCACTCTTCAGGCTGGGGCAGGGGCAGCAACAGTACTGGTGTCTCTCATCAGGCTGGGGAACAGGTGCAGCGGGGCAGTAACAGTAATAGTGTCATGCATCAAGCTGGGGAACAGGGGCAGTGACAGTAATGGTGTCACTCTTCAGGCTGGGGATGTGGCAGTAACAGTACTGGTGTCACTCAGGCTGGGGTACAGAGAGCAGTGGGGCAGTAACAGTAGTGGTGTCACTCAGGCTGGGGAACAGGTGCAGGGGGCAATGGTAATAGTGTCATGCATCAAGCTGGGGAACAGGGCAGTGACAGTAATGGTGTCACTCTTCAGGCTGGGATGTGGCAGTAACAGTACTGGTGTCACTCATCAGGCTGTGGAACAGGTGCAGTGGGGCAGTAACAGTGAGTGGTGTCACTCATCAGGCTGGGGAACAGGTGCAGTGGGGCAGTAACATTAATGATGTCACTCATCAGGCTGGGGAACAGGGCAGTGGGGCGGTAACAGTAGTGGTGTTACTCAGGTTGGGGAACAGGTGCAGCGGGGCAGTAATAGTAATTGTGTCGTGCATCAAGCTGGGGAACAGGGCAGTGACAGTAATGGCGTCACTCTTCAGGCTGGGGATGTGGCAGTAACAGTACTAGTGTCACTCATCAGGCTGGGGAACAGGGCAGTGACAATACTGGTATCACTCATCAGGCTGGGGCGGGGGCAGTAACAGTACTGATGTCTCATCAGGCTGGGGATCAGGTGCAGTGAGGCAGTAACAGTAATAGGGTCATGCATCAAGCTGGGGAATAGGGCAGTGAAAGTAATGGTGTCACTCTTCAGGCTGGGGACGTGGCAGTGAACAGTACTGATGTCTCTCATCAGGCTGGGGAACAGGTGCAGTGAGGCAGTAACAGTGGTGGTGTCACATCAGGCTGGGGACATGGCAGTGACAGTACTGGTGTCACTCATCAGGCTGGGGAACAGGGCAGTAGGATAGTAGCTGATGCATTGGTGTCACTTAGGCTGGGGAACAGGTGCAGTGGGGCAGTAACATTAATGGTGTTCCTCATCAGGCTGGGGAAAAGGGCAGTGACAGTAATGGTGTCACTCTTCAGGCTGGGGATGTGGCAGTAACAGTACTAGTGTCACTCATCAGGCTGGGGAACAGGGCAGTGACAATACTGGTATCACTCCATCAGGCTGGGGCAGGGGCAGTAACAGTACTGATGTCTCATCAGGCTGGGGATCAGGTGCAGCGGGGCAGTAACAGTAATAGGGTCATGCATCAAGCTGGGGAATAGGGCAGTGAAAGTAATGGTGTCACTCTTCAGGCTGGGGACGTGGCAGTAACAGTACTGATGTCTCTCATCAGGCTGGGGAACAGGTGCATGGGCAGTAACAGTAATAGTGTCATGCATCAAGCTGGGGAATAGGGCAGTGAAAGTAATGGTGTCACTCTTCAGGCTGGGGACGTGGCAGTAACAGTACTGATGTCTCTCATCAGATTGGGGAACAGGTGCAGCGGGGCAGTAACAGTAATAGTGTCATGCATCAAGCTGAGGAATGGGACAGTGAAAGTAATGGTGTCACTC
Source organism: Neoceratodus forsteri (assembly GCA_016271365.2). Classification (NCBI taxonomy): domain Eukaryota; kingdom Metazoa; phylum Chordata; order Ceratodontiformes; family Ceratodontidae; genus Neoceratodus; species Neoceratodus forsteri. Next base: position 436,960,639 of record CM057454.1, read on the forward strand.
TTCAGGCTGGGGGCGTGGCAGTAACAGTACTGATGTCTCTCATCAGGCTGGGGAACAGGGCAGTGGGGCAGTAACAGTAATAGTGTCATGCATCAAGCTGGGAACAGAGGCGGTGACAGCAATGGTGTCATTCTTCAGGCTGGGGATGTGGCAGTAACAGTACTGGTGTCACTCTTCAGGCTTGGGAACAGGGTCAGTGTCATAACATGTAATGGTGTCACTCAGGCAGGGGACGGGCAGTAGCAGTATTGGTGTCACTCATCAGGCTGGGAACAGGTGCAGTGGGGCAGTAACAGTAGTGGTGTCTCACATCAGGCTGGAGACATGGCAGTGGCAGTGACAGTGACAGTACTGGTGTCACTCATCGGGCTGGGGAACAGGCAGTAACACACAGTAGTGGTGTCACTCAGGCTGGGAAACAGGTGCAGTGGGGCAGTAACATTAATGGTGTCACTCATCAGGCTGGGGAACAGGAGCACGACAGTAATGGTGTCACTCTTCAGGCTGGGGATGTGGAAGTAACAGTACTGGTGTCACTCATCAGTCTGGGGAACAGGTGCAGCGGGGGCAGTAACAGTAATAGTGTCATGTATCCAAGCTGAGAGCGGCAGTGACAGTAATGATGTCTCCTCTTCAGGCTGGGGCGTGGCAGTAACAGTACTGGTGTCACTAATCAGTTAGGGGAACAGGGCAGTGGGTCAGTAGCATTAGCGGTGTCACTCATCAGGTTGGGGAGCAGGACAGTAAGTAATGGTGTCACTCTTCCAGGCTGGGGGCGGCAGTAGCAGTACTGGTGTCACTCATCAGGCTGGGAACAGGTGCAGTGGGGCAGTAACAGTAATGGTGTCATGCATCAGGCTGGGGGCGTGGCAGTAACAGTACTGGTGTCACTCTTCAGGCTGGGGCGTGGCAGTAACAGTACTGGTGTCACTCATCAGGCTGGGGATAGGGCAGCGGGCAGCAACAGCAGTAGTATCACTTATCAGGCTGGGGCCAGCGGGGCAGTCACAGTAATGGTGTCACACATCAGGCTGGGAAACAGGGCAATGAATGTAATGGTGTCCTCTTCAGACTGGGGATGTGGCAGTAACAGTACTAGTGTCACTCATCAGGCTGGGAACAGGTGCAGCAGGGCAGTAACAGCAGTGGTGTCATGCATCAGGCTGGGGGCGTGGCAGTAACAGTACTGGTGTCACTCAGGCTGGGGAACAGGTGCAGTGGTGCAAAACTGTAATGGTGTCACACATCAGGCTGGGGATGTGGCATTCTTAGTACTAGGTGTCACTCATCAGGCTGGGGAACAGGTGCTGCGGGGCAGTAACAGTAATGGTGTCACGCATCAGGCTGGGGAACAGGGCAGTGACAGTAATGGTGTCACTCTTCAGGCTGGGGACATGGCAGTAACAGTACTGGTGTCACTAATCAGTTAGGGAACAGGACAGTGGGTCAGTAACAGTAGTGGTGTCACTCAGGCTGGGAACAGATGCAGTGGGGCAGTAACATTAACGGTGTCACTCATCAGGCTGGGGAATAGGGCAGTGAAAGTAATGGTGTCACTCTTCAGGCTGGGGGCGTGGCAGTAACAGTACTGGTGTCACTAATCAGGCTGGGGAACAGGGCAGTGACAGTAATGGTGTCACTCTTCAGGCTGGTGGCGTGGCAGTAACAGTACTGGTGTCACTCATCAGGCTGGGGAACAGGTGCAGTGGGGCAGTAACAGTAATGGTGTCATGCATCAGGCTGGGGGCGTGGCAGTAACAGTACTGGTGTCACTCTTCAGGCTGGGGGCGTGGCAGTAACAGTACTGGTGTCACTCATCAGGCTGGGGATAGGGCAGCGGGCAGCAACAGCAGTAGTATCACTTATCAGGCTGGGGCCAGCGGGGCAGTCACAGTAATGGTGTCACACATCAGGGTGGGAAACAGGGCAATGAAAGTAATGGTGTCACTCTTAGGCTGGGGATGTGGCAGTAACAGTACTGGTGTCACTCATCAGGCTAGGGAACAGGTGCAGCAGGGCAGTAACAGCATTGTGTCATGCATCAGGCTGGGGGCGTGGCAGTAACAGTACTTGTGTCACTCAGGCTGGGGAACAGATGCAGTGGTGCAGAAACTGTAATGGTGTCACGCATCAGGCTGGGGATGTGGCAGTCTCAGTACTGGTGTCACTCATCAGAGCTGGGGAAGGTAGCTGCGAGGGCAGTAACAATAATGGTATCACCGCATCAGGCTGGGCTACAGGGCAGTGACAGTAATGGTGTCACTCTTCAGGCTTGGGGCGGGGCAGTAACAGTACTGGTGTCACTCATCAGGCTATGGGCGGGACAGTAACAGTACTGGTGTCACTCATCAGGCGGGGACATGGAAGTAACAATACTGATGTCATTCATCAGGCTGGGGAACAGGTGCAGTGGGGCAGTAACTGTAATGGCGTCACATCAGGCTGGGAACGTGGCAGTAACAGTACTAGTGTCACTCGTCAGGTCTGAGAACAGGTGCAGTGGGGCAGTAACATTAATGGTGTCACTCACAGGCTGGAGATGGGGCAGCAGACAACAGCAGCAATAGCATCACTTATCAGGCTGGGGGCAGCGGGGCAATAACAGTAATGGTGTCAGTCAGGCTGAGGTGTGCAATAGCGGTATTGGTATTACTCACCAGGCTGGGGACAGGGGCAGCAGCAGGCAATAACAGTAATGGTGTCATTCAGGCTGGGGACAACAGTAATGGTGTCACTCATAAGGCTGCGGATGGGACAGTGGAGCAATAACAGTAAAGGTGTCACTCAGGCTGTGGACAGGGGCAGCCGTGCAACAATAGTAATGGTATCACTCATCAGGCTGGGGACAGCGTGTAGCAGTGTAGCAATAACAGTAATGGTTTCACTCATCAGGTTGGAGACAGGGGCAGCAGGGCAATAACAGTCATAGTGCCACTCATCCAACAGTAATGGTGTCACTCATCTGGCTGGGAGGCAGTGGGGCAGTAAATGTAATGGTGTCACTCATCAGGCTGCATACCCAGAGGCAGCAGGGCAATAAAGTAATTGTGTTTCTTTTGTGGCGGCTGAATCAGTGATATTCTGTTTTGGCATCTGAAACTCGGGATAAGTCAAGCACGTAGTTGAACTAAAATTCAGATTATTTTAACATTTTTCTAGAGCAAAGAACAGTCTGCAGCAAAACGGCACGCAGAAGAGCAAAGTTAAATGCAAGAGGTAAGGTGTTTTTTTTTGTTTTCAGGCACACAGTATAACTATTTTGTAGTTTTGGCATAATAGATTAGATATCTAGGTGTTAGACCATGCACTCAAACAAGTGATGTTAGCCATGTTGCTAGATGTATCTGTTTACCAAGAAACCACAGCCAAGATGCTGCATCTCATTAACAGTTGGGAGTACTGAAACAGAAGACTGTGTGCCCATGACCAAGCTAAGTTTAAACCAAAATCTCCTGGCTGACAGGGCTTTGCTCCTAACCACTGACTAAACTGCCTCTCCATAGCTTGCGGTTAAAGAACACCCACCCAAAGAGCATGACCGTGACCTTTTCGCAGTCTGACTTTTCAGTGCAACCACATCAACCTTAGTTATATATTAATATCACATTTTAACATGTACTTAGGTTAGTATTGAAACTAAAGTTCTTGCTTTTCATTAGCCTGTATTCACAAAGCACACTGAGACATTCATAATTCATGTTAGTATAGCTTTCTGTTTGAAGAGTCCTTCTCATTTTGGTGACATTTGCCCTCGAAGGACTACTTAGTTTAAAACAAACTGGGAAATGTAATTCCTCGACTTAAACTGCTGTTATGGTTTAAATGAGTATTTTAAACCAATGAGAATTCATTCTGTTTTTTATGTATGATCTGGGTGCAAATAGGATGGGATTTTCTAAATAACTGTGTGAAAGGGGATCGCTAAAAAAAACCCATTTCACTTTTTATATTTGTTGTCTCGTGGAATGAATGCTGTCTGCGTATTTTTGTTTGTCTATGTCCATTTGTGCTGGGTAAATGAGTAAATAGTTTATAATAACTGGTCAGCAATTTCTCTCTATGTACTGACCAGGTTGATATTTTCCATAACAACCGCTGGTTGTTATGACATTCATGAGCCATGCCAGTCAAACTATGCTGCTGCCTCATTGGTCAACATTCTGTATGTGGGCAGGGCCAAACAGTCTTACAAACTGCTGGAGAAAATTGCTGGTCTGCTATTATAAAAATAAAAGATAGGAAGGGTGTTATATGATGAGAATTTAATGCAAAACCTCATTGTGGGATGCTTTGATAAACCCTCGGCTTCAGCCCTTGGGTTTGTGTAGCATCCCACAACTCGGTGTGCATTAAATTCTTATTAAACCCATCCCCATCCATTATTCTCACGTGAATAGCTCTGGCCATCTATTACAAAACTATTTAGATAAAATATTAATTCTGTGACTTTCTTCAAGTGTTATGAGTCGGAAGTCCGTTGAGATAACAATTCTTCTGGCATAATGTTTGTTAGGGTTGCAAGTCCCCTTTGGTAACAAAAGAAGTATGCTTCAGTAAATATAAAAGAAAAGGTTTCGGTTTCTTTATTCCTGTGTACAACTCCAGAAGAATCCACCTTAGCAAGTGAATATAAAATGGATTTAGGCAGGCTTAACTGAGAGGCGCTGTATTCTGTCTGCCTGTCAGCCTGCTCAAATAAAACGCCATTTGCTCTGTTTTTTATTTATATATATATATATATATATACACTGTTGTGTATTTGTTCCCAATTAGAGCGGTCCAGTGTATGTTCCCTTGTTAAATACTTGTATTATTTAGCGCTAGAAGAGCCACTTACCCTAGGATTTGTTTTATTATTTATTCAATGTCCTGGTAATTCCGCTACCTCCTCGACAGTGTGCACAGTCGTGCAGCTGCACTTTATGTTTTCGGGTGTAACCCCTAGATGGCGCTATCCCAGGGGCTACTACCCTGTCTGATTTGCACCAACAGGTTGAGGGGCCTGATCCAATGACGGGTGCCTCCACCCAGAGGTCAGGGTTGCAATAGTTAAACTAACTTGGTCACAGCCCTCTGGGACACTGCAACCCCCCTTCTTCCCACTAGTGGCCCACACAATATATCAGAATTACCTTCACAGTATACACTTACTCCCCAGGTCTGGTTCCGCACTGGGACCTCCTGTGAAATGAGATACAGTGCAACAATCACAGTACAGTACTTTAACATAGACAAATACCTCAGGCAGTATAACTTTGCTGAAACAAGCAGCTCTGATTTATTTAGGGGATATAACAAGGACAGGGGAAATCAGGTTAATCAGCTTATCACTCTAATAATCTACTTATGGCTCTGTGCACAGGCCTATCCCTATCAGTTACTGTCCCTGGGTACCCAAGCCTAGTGGCTAGTCCAAACCGTGGCAGCTGGTAGGGCCCTTTCACACAGAGAAAAGGAGAATTAAACAGTCAGCAGTACAGTAATTCCATTTGGATTTAATGTGGCAATTCAACAGGGAGCAACCCTGAATTAGTACTCACGACCTCCAAATAAGATAGGGTCCTTCAATGTCAGCAGGGCTCACTTGAGGTACACAAACCTCTTCACACATCCATATAAAAGAAAGCACTATACCAGGCAGGCTGCATCTGTATTCGATCGCAATTACTGCACAATACCGGAGAACACACAGCAGATTCAGTTCCTGACAGACCGAGTGCAATTTTCAGCAATTCTTCCAGTCTTCTACAGGGTGAGCCTGGTTTCTACTCTTCAGAGATCCTTTGATTCTTTTCACAGGACGGATTCAGTCCTAACAAGCTGTTACACAAGCTGCAGACCGAACTCTGGGCCTTACACACGTTTTTGACTAAAACTGCACACTGAAAAGCACAGGGCTCCTTCCTTCTTCACTGCCAAAGCTCAACTGAATCTCCAACTGACAAAACGGGCACTTCCTTTGAGTTCCTCCCAGTTCTTGACTGGATTGGCTGTCACTCACAATAGACTGCTGCTGTTGGTCCAAAAGGCACTGAAGTCTAAACTACATCTCCCAGAGTCACTGCCCATACAATCCTCTTGTGGCTGGCTCAGATTATGAGTCCAAGTTCTGAGTCGTCCAAGGCACCATTTTAGAGCTAGCTTACCCCACACTGATTGGTCCAGTTCAGCAGTTCAAAACTAGAATGGGGAACTAGCAGACACAGTTCTGACTGCAAAGAAAGCAGGTTAGACAAACTGTAATTTCATTATTACTCTAAATAATTTCTGCAAACAGTTACATCTTTCAGATAGGTTCCCTTTGCACTCCTAGTGACTGCAAAATGAAGTGAATTGGCAGCAGCTTGAGTGGTACTCAATCAAAGAAACACACAGTCCCCATACAAACTAATTATGTCTGCAAGCAGACAGCTCTTAAAGAGACAGTACCAGAGGTTCTAAAACACTCACTGATAAATGGCTTAAATGCCAAACACCATTCAGGCTTGGAGCATTCAAGCAAGCTCCTGAAGTCTTTTGGAACCCCCATTTGCAGGGGTTACAGGTCCTTGAGATTTCGAGATGGGATATACAAAAGGAATCGGGCATTCAAGCCTGCATGGTCTTTACTTTTAGCAAAAGGAATTTATTTGTGCTGTTATTCCTTTTAAATGGATCAAACAGGGTCTTAACCCTGTTCTTGTATACCAAATAAATGCTTCATTTGTTAGCGTTGTAGAAAGCGCAAGACTCGCTCAGCTGTCCTGCTTCCTAACAGCCGGACTGGCCCTTTCTTCCTTCTTTATGCAGGAATTTGGCGGAGTCTGTCATGCGTTTCCAAACTGGATTTAGAGTTAGAATTAATTCAAGGGAAAAGGTTAACATAAAATGTTAATGTAAATTGAATGGTTAGGATGTTCTAGGTACGATAATATACACAAATGAATAATTTGGTTTGAATGTTTAAAATGTTATTTGATTGACTGTTAGGAGAACCAATCATAATATTCTGCACCCTTTATATACCAGACTTCTTTTGTGCAGTTCAGATGGAGTTTGGGTGCTGTGTTTGAAGCATCTTGGAGACGGTAGCAAAGGAATGTACTACCTCAATTTACGCCTGTATAATGGAACTCCTGCCTGTTTTGTTGTAGAAGACCTGCATTTGTTTTATTTTATCATGCAGTTCGTTTTATTTTGATTATTTTTGTGTTTAATGGTTCCAGCGAATAAAAGATCTGTTAAAGAGAACACCTCTCCTGTCGAGTATCCATTTGTTACCTAGCCTCTCACAAACTGTCATAAGCTTCTGAGGAATTACTTGGTTGGTCCGAAAGTTTAGGCACTTTGTTCTTTTTTTAGCATCTAAGTTGGTCCAATAAAAGGTATTAAACCATTTGCTTCTGGATCTGTCTGAATAAGTGCATTTTCACTTCACGCTTGAACTGATTTATGATCTGGCATTCTCTAATCTGATGAGATAGAGTATTCCACGGGTCGGAGCTGCAAATGCAAATGTGTGAGCGCCTGATGTTTTAGTTGGACCCTAGGAACCTCCAGCAATCCCTCGTTAGAGGAGCAAAGTGGGCTGACTCGGTAGGGACACAGGAGGTCTTGCAGGTAGCGATAGGCCTCACAGATCGCTGCTTTCAGCATGCAGGATCTGATGTCACGGGCAGAGCCAGAAGATATACTGTCTGGATAGTGGGAGGTGCTTAGCTTAAAGACGTCTCCAGTGAATCAGCACTTCCAGTTGAACTGCCAGTGTATGGATGTGAATTATATACCGTTCCTAGAACTATGGTTACAGGTGAGTGACCTACTTTTTTCACCTCATCCCATCCTGGGCCCCCTCCTGTTCAGTCTCTTTCTGAACTGTCTCCCCTAGTATGCCAAGACTGCATCCTCCTCACGCAGATGATGCAGTCTTATTTACTAGCCACCCGGACATTGAAACCCTGGAGCACAGCTTGCAAAGCAACGCTTCACAAGTTGAAGACTGGTTCATTAACTTGCGCCTTCTGCTCAACTACAAGAAAACTAAAACTGTGTTGTTTGCCTCCACACACAGCAAGCACAAAACAGCTAAACTTACATCAATCTGAAACAAACAAAACGAAATCTTGAAATGGTACATAATTTCAAATACCAAAGGGTTATACTAGATAGCTCCCATCCTATTTGCTCCACAGAGACCTCAACTCAAAGGCTGTGAACAGGAAAATTGGACAGTTGTATAGGTATAGGCACTGCCTCATGGAAAATGCCCTGAAACTAGCCATTACAAGCTCTGTCTTTTCGGTCATTAACTATGGGCTTGTAGTCTGATTGTGGCATTAGTCACAGCACTGAAAAGAATTGCCCTGATACTCAATAAAGCCTGCAGACTACTTCTGGGCACCCCTTGCCTCACACATACATGTGATCTATACTCCCTCATGGGGTGGCTGGACCATGACAACTGGATTAACTACCAACTATGCCTACTGGCCAAAAAGGTCATCCTAGGCATGACCCTCCCCCCAGGGTCTGGACAGTGCTAGTACCTATAGCACCAACTCGACTAACCCGTGGTACTTTCAGTCATCCATACAAGGTGCCATTCCATCTTCCTTCACAAGGCCAGCGTTCATTTGCTTTCCACTTTAAACCTGCTAAACTCCATACCTTGTAACCTCCTATCTTCCTGGACATAAGTCTCCACCACTCATTCACACTAATGGGATCAGCGCCCGGAGGCACTAGGACCCATCGGAGCAAACTTTTTGTTGGAAGGTCGGCGCCTGAGACAGCGCCACAGGAGCAGCACCACGAGCCTCAGCTATGCGGTAATGAATATCTTGGCGTCGACCTTCCAACCACCTCAGTTCTTTTTTCCAGCTGGCCGAGTGCACTTCAGTGACGACGCCGCCGGCTAAGCCGGAGTCAAACTTCAAACTAGCAGCATAGTTTTCAGTTTTATTGTTTTGTAGTAATATCTCGAATAAGTATTGCTTAAGTTTATTCTCATTTACAAAGAGTCTCAGCCTACTTTGGCCGGATCGACCATGACCAGGTCAGGTGGCGGTAGGGAGACTTCGTGTGGCACTTGTTGAGTCAGCCAGGCTGGGTCCGGTCCGCCACCTTCTCGGAGGGTCTGACAGCGAGTCAGTCAATGCCGAGGGGCGGGTGTTCCCCTTAAGCTTATAAAAATAAATGGTCGCATTCTCTGCACGTCCAGCCTCGAGCTCTTCTTCAGCCCATAGGTCAAAAAGAGAAAGGCATCCACTCGAGGAATTGCAGCCCTCTGATATGTCTGGCGTAGGCGGTCAGTTATTGGAGCTAGTTGCTGGTCTCCTCCCGGGCCAGCTTCTGTTTCTGGTAGCCGACATCTTCGACATCGAGCCCTACCCGCCTTCTGGTAGGTCTTCAGATGAGCAGTTTCATCAGTGGGCTGCTGTTGTGGAGCAATGGGCTCGGGAGGTTAGTCCAGCTGCCTGGCCCGGTCACTCAGGGGCCTTTGGGCTCTGTGGGAGACCAGATAGGACAGTTGAGCCTCCCTGGTCGTGTGGGCACCGTCTTCTGTGCCGTCAACTCTGCGCTTAGGTGTCCCCAATATGGCTGCGGCGCGGGGGCCACACCGATGCCTCTATCTCCTGCTCTTCTTCCTCCTTCTCAAATCCTGTTTTTTGGAGTCTTGGGGTGCATCTGTCGGTAGCCGTCCTCGGCACCATTGAGTTACTTGGCGCCGTCCTCGTGGCTGTTATGCTTCATGGTGCCGTCTGACCTAATGGCGCGTCTTCAGCTTGCCCGTATGGCTCCTCGGCGCCGTGTGCCTTGTCGGCGCTGTCCTCGGTGCCCGTGTGCTTCATCGGTACGTGCATGCTTCTTGGCGTCGGAGTCCTTAGGGGTGTCGCCCTCCTCTCAGGACTCCTCCTTTAACCCTTCCTTCTGAATTTCACTCCTTTCCTGTTCATACAGTCCCTCCTGGACTGTCAGGAGATGACATTGAGCCTGACCCAGACATTGAGACATTGAGCCTGACCCAGACCTGATGAAGTGGAAGAAACAGGATCTATTCCTGCTGCAGAGCCTGTGGTCGAGGACCTGTCTTTTAAGTCTCTGCTGAAAAACTTGATTTCACCCTTTCTCTCCAAACTACAGACATCGATCCTGGGAAATTGCTAAGACTCCAGTATCTCCATGTTCCGAGATCCTTATGGATTTGACTCCTCCGGTACAGCCATCCTTTGAGACGCTGTCTCAATGGTACGGAGTAATCCTGCTCTCATTCCTTCGGTGGCTAAATCCATAGATAGGAAATACTCAGCCCCCAAGGATCGACTCCATTTTAGCGCCCCAAGCTTTTGGATCCTATTGTAGTTTTGGCAGAGAATGATAAGGTCGTCCTTCCTCAAACTGCTACAGCTCAACCTATTAACAAAGAATCTCGTAAGATAGACACTTCAGGTAAGAGAGTCTTTGCTGCTTCCACCCTGGTATGCGTGTTGCCAGCTACCAGGGCTATTTCTCTCAATATGAGTATATTCTTTGGCATTTGCTCAACAGATGGTTGAAGCTCTACTGAATCGGATACAAAGTCAGAGCTTCTTCAAACCATTACCAGGGGTATCGAATCCAACAACCAGCAGGTTAAAGCAGCTATGGATGCTGATACTGCTTCCAGAGCGGCGAGCCAGCATTTGTACCCGCGCATTCTCTGGCTGCGCACTTCAGGTTTTACGAATGACGCCAGCAACAGCAGATAATGAGCGTTGCCTTTGATGGTGTGTATCTCTTCGGCCCTCAAGTAGAACAGGCTCTAGAAGCTACACAAAAACTAGGTCAGCCATTAAGTTGGCTCGACCTCCTCCTGTCCCTCTCGGGGGTGTTAATAAACCAGTTCCATAACCATCAGTCCTTTCGAGGCAAAGGCAGAGGAAGTTTCATAAAACCAAGCCCCTAGCCTCAAAAGAAGATGCAACAGAAGGCGAAGGGCCCAAAGCGCCCAGCGCCACCTTCTGAGTTGTTGGCCCAAGTCCCACCCTTAGCTGCCCGAGGTGGACTCTTCCTCAGCAGTAGGAAGTCATCTGACGACTTCTACAATCAATGGAAGTCCATAACCTCAGACAGATGTGTCCTCTGGATAATCTGCGAGGATATTCTCTCAATCTTGTGGAGACCCTCCGGATCGCCCCCAAAGCGACAACCCAGGCTGTCAACACTTCAGTCAGACCTTCTCGCCTCCGAGATTCAGGGCCTTCTGAACAACAGGGCAGTAGAAGTAGTTTTGCTGCACCAATGGAACACAGGGTTCTACTCCATTACTTTCTGGTTCCAAAGAAGACCGGGGCATGCGCCCATTTTGACCTCAGAAACTAAACAGATTTCTGCCCAAGGAGAAATTCAAGATGATTTCACTAGGAACCTGTTACCTTTGCTTCATCAGCATGACTGGCTAGCCTCTCTAGACATGCAGGATGCTTACCAGCACATCTCTATTCACCCAAGCATCACAAATTCCTAAGGTTTGTGGCTCTGGGACAGCATTATCAGTTCAGAGTCCTGCCCTTTGGGCTATCCTCGCACCACAAGTTTTTACAAAGTGTTGTGCAGTTCTGCTAGCGCATCTCAGAAAGATCAGAATTCAAGTGTTCCCTTATCTGGGCGACTGGCTACTGGCAAGTCCTTCCAGGCAGGAACTCTGGACGCCATGTATGACTTCAAGCTTTCTCCACGTCCATGGGGTCCTGCTAAACCTCAAAAATCATGAGCTGCAGCCTTCCCAGAGACTCCTTTTATAGGAACTCTTCTGGACACCTCCTGTGCGAAGGCTTTTCTTCCAGAGGACAGGAGGCGATATCATTCAGATGGCCCATCACATCGGGAGAGCAACTCGGTTCCAGTTCTCTCGATGCAATGGATGCTAGGTCTCATGGCATCCTCGGTGTTCACTGTACTCCTATGCCGCCTTCATATGAGAACTTCTCAGTGGATGCTCAGTACTCAGTGGTCCCCAACCACTCACCCAGTCCTTTCTCATCAAGGTGACAGAACCTCTAAAGAGGTCACTCACCTGGTGGGTCAAGAGAACAATCTTCTAGAAGGGTATCCCTTTGCTCCTCTGGATCATCAGATTTCCATTACCACAGACGCGTCCCTGATGGGGTGGGGGCTCACTGTCAAGCTCTCCACACTCAAGGTCGTGGACTCAGGTTGAGTCCCAGCTTCACATAAATGTCTTGGAAATGAGAGCTGTCCTTTATGTGGTCCGGGCGTTGAAGGACATTCTCTGTCACAAGAGCATTCTTCAGACGGACAACAAAGCAGTGATGTATTACATCAACAAACAGGGCGGCGCCACTCTTACCCTTATGCAGAAGCGATGAGAGTGTGAATGGTGCTTGCAGCACAAGTCTCTAAGTGGTCTACCTGCCAGGAGTACAGAACGAACTGGCGGACCGCCTCAGCAGAACAGAGACAGATCCTCATGAATGGCTTCTTGACTCAGCCGTAGTTCAGCTAATATTGCAGAGTGGGAACTCCAGACCTGGACCTTTTGCATCCCTACTCAACACAAAACTGCCTCTCTCTGCTCCAGAAATCCAGGGCCTGGCATTTTCTGTCAGGATGCGTTCAGGCAGCAGTGGACAAACGCTTTCTATACGCCTTTCTGCCTCTTCCTCTAATTCAGAGGGTACTTCTCAAGTTCGAATCCCAGGGGACAAAATGATCCTCATTGCTCCCTTCTGGCCTCGACAAATGTGATTTCCACTACTCAACAGTATGTCGGCAGCTCTCGAAACCATTCCCACTTCAGACGAACCTCTTGACTCAAGGGCCAGTTGTTCATCCCAACTTGAGGTCGCTTCACCTTCACGCTTGGCTCCTGAAGAGATAGAAGTGAATAGATTCAATGTCTCTTGCAGGGTTTCAGATATTCTTTGGCTACGCGGAAGCCAGCCTCTAGAAAACTTCACAGCCAAATGGAAGGTTTCACTCTGGTGCAAATCCTCTTTAAATCCTTTTCCTGCCCACCAGATAAAATTTTGGAGTACCTCTTGACCTCTCAAATTCAGGCCTGCAGTACTCTACAGTCAGAGTTCACCTTTGTGCCATTTCAGCTTATCATGAGCTGGTACTTTCCTTGTCACTAGCTCAGTTACCTGTGGTTAAGAGGTTTCTTAAGGAATTCTGCATACCAGACCTCCTATAAGACGTCCAGTCGCAGCCTGGGACATTAATCTTGTGCTAGACATGCTTACTGAAAGCCTTCGAACCTCTGGCTACCTGTGAGCTAAAATTTCTCACCTGGAAAGCGGCCTTCCTGGTGGCCATTACCTCGACCGCATGGTTTCTGAGATACATGCCTTGGTCACAGACCCTCCGTATACTGTGTTCCATAAAGACAAAGTAGTCCTTAGAACCCATCTCAATTTCTTCCTAAGGTTGTTTCTGAGTTCCATCTAAACCAACCTTTAGTCCTTCCCTCTTACTTATGGACTTCCAAAATGAAGGAGAACGTTCTCTTCATTCCCTGGATGTCAAGAGAGCTTTACGTTTCTATCTCGATAGAACAAAGGACTTTAGTAAAGCTCAAGAACTGCTTGTTTCTTTCCAGCGAGACCTGGCTGGGTCAGTCTGTCACTATCAGGTGTATCTCAGCATGGCAAGTGGCATGCCTTCACCACTGTTATTCCATGGCACAGATAAGCTGGAGGCAGAGTGTACTCACTCTACTAGGGTGGTAGCGGCATCTCTGGCAGAAATCCGCATGTTCCCATTGCAGATATTTGCTAATGCGGCTACCTGGAGCTCCGTGCATACTTGTTAAACACTATGCCCTGGATGTCCATGCCAAACGACATCTGTCCTTGGCAGAACCATCCTAATGGACTTCTGTCCTAAATCTGTGAGCTCTTGGTCTCTTCCTGCCGCCTTCTCGGGGATTATTAGCTCGGTACTCTCCATTATTGTGGATGAGTGGTGAGACTTATGTCCAGGAAGATATGGAAATTACGTACTCACCGTAATTCTTGATCTTCTTGACCAGTCTCCACCACTCATTCACGCACCCACCCTCCATCCCCGAGCTCACCTCTGATCTTCCTGGACATAAGTCTCCACCACTCATTCACACTAGTGGGATCTGCGCCAGAGGCACTTAGGACCCTCGGGAGCAAACATTTTGCTGGAGGGTTGGCGCGAGAGATGGCGCCATGACGTGGCTGCAGTGTAATACTATCTCGGCGACGCCTCCAACCGCCTCAGTTCCTTTTTCCCGTCGAGTGCGCTTCAGTGACAACCGTCGCTTGTCGGAGTCAAACTTCAAACTAGCGCATAGTTTTCAGTTTATTTTTTGTAATATTATCTCGATAGTAGTATCGCTTAATTTTATTCTGTTATATTTAAATTTAACTTATAGTAAAGAAGTCTCGCCCATTGGACGGTCCCTCCGGGTATAAAATAAACGGTCGTATTCTCGCACTGTTCGCCGAGCTTCTTCTTCGCCTACAGGTCAAAAAGAGAAGGCATCACTTGGTCGCCTCGATATTGCCTGTGCGCCGACGGTCATATCGCCGCGGTTGCCGCCTCCTTCGGAGTCGCCAACTCCGGTTTCCGCTGCTCGACATCGGAGCCCCACCCCGCCTATAGGTAGGGCTCCAGATGAGCAGTTTCATCAGTGGGCCGCTTTGTGGAGCGGCGGCTCAGAGGTTGGCTCCTCTGCCTGGCTCGGGTTGCCCCGGAGCCTCGGGCTCGTGCCGGGCGATCAGGTAGGGTGGTTGGACCTTCCTAGTCGCTGCGCCTCTGGTGCCAGTGACTGCTTAGGTGTCCCCCTCACATGGTGGCTGTGGTGCAGGGGCCACACTCATGCCCTTACCTCCTGGTTTTCCTTCTCTGCTTTCCAGGTTCCAGGTGTCCTCGGCGCCCGCGGGTCGCTGCGCTTGGCGCCGCTGGCGCCGGAGGTCCTTGGCGCCGCTGGGTCTTGGTGTGCCGGGCGGGTCTAGGCGGCGCTGCAGGTTCAAGGGCGCCGCTGGGGCGCAGTCGCTGGCCTGCGGTGCTGCTGCGGCTTCTTCGGGCGCCTGCAGCCCGCTGCGCCGCTGTTGCCTCCCTCGGCGCGTGGGCCCTCGGGACTCTCCTTTCTATCTGCTCTTTCCTCCCTTCCTATTTTTCACTCCTTTCCTGTCCAAACAGTCCTTCCTGGACTATCAGGAGATGATGTTGAGCCCGACCCAGACCTTTGGTTGGGTGATGAAGTGGAGAAGCGGGATCTTTCACTGCTACAGAGCCTGTGGTCGAGGACCTATCCTTTAAGTCTCTGTTGAAGAACCTGAGATCCACTCTTTCTCTCCAGACTACAGACATCGATCCTGGGAAAATATTAAGACTCCAGTATCTTCATGCTCGAGATCCCTACGGATTTGACTCCTCCGATTCAACCTTCCTTCGAGACGCTTGTCTCAAATTGTATGGAATAATCCTGCTCTTATTCCCTCGGTGGCTAAATCCATTGATAAGAAATATTCAGCTCCCAAGGATCGTCCCATTTTGGCATCCCAAGCCTTTACGGATCCTATTGTAGTCCTGGCAGAGGATGACAAGGTCGTTTTTCCTCAAGCTACTACAGCTTGACCTATTAACAAAGAGTCTCATAAAATTGATACATTAGGTAAGAGAGTCTTTGCTGCTCCACCTTAAGTATGCGATACAGCTATCAAGGCTATTTTTCTCAGTATGAGTATATCCTGTGGCACTCTATGAAACGCATGGTTGAAACTCTTCCAGATGCCCGACTCAAGTCAGAGCTTCTTCTAACGCTATCAGAGGTATTGAGTCCAATAACCAACAGGTCAAAGCCGCCTATGGACACTTTCGACACTGCTTCTCATTCAGCAGCCGCAGGTATTTGTACTTGATGCATTCCTGGCCGTGCATTCCGGCTTTACTTAACGATGCTCAGCAGCAGGTAATGGCGCTGCCCTTTGATGGCTCTGGGATTTTTCGGTCCTCAGGTAGAGCAAGCCCTAGAGGCCACTCAGAAGACTAGATCGCCATTGTTGCTAGACTCCGCCTACTCCCCTCCGGGGCATGTAGGTAAACATCAGTTTCATATGTCGTCAGTCTTTTTCGAGGCAGAGGCAGAGGAAGCTCCATAAAGTCAACCTGCCCAACCTCAAAAGAAGATGCAGCAGAAAGCGAGGGCCCAAAGCCCCAGCGCTACTATGAATTGCCGCCCAAGTCCCATCCCACACTGCCCGAGGTGGAACTTTCTCCTCAGTGGGAGGTCGTCTGATGTACTTCTACAAACAGTGGAGTCCATAACCTCGGACAAATGGGGCTCTCGGATAATTCGTGAGTTATTCTCTCTCACTTTGAACCCCAATTGTCCTCCCAAGCGACAACCCAGGTTGTCGACCTCTCATCAGACCTCCTCACCGCCGAGATCCGGGCCTTCTAAACAACAGGCAATAGAACTGGTGCCCCGCATCAGCGAAACACAGGGTTCTACTCCCATTACTTTCTGGTTCCAAAGAAATCTGGGGATGGCCCATTCTAGACCTCAGAAGTTAAACAAATTTCTCCCAAGGAGAAATTCAAAATGATTTCCCTAGGTACCCTGTTACCTTTGCTGCATCAGCACAACTGGCTGGCCTCCCTGGATATGCAGGGCGCTTACCAGCATATCCCCATCCACCGACCCATCGCAAATTCCTGAGGTTTGTAGCTCTGGGTCAGCATTATCAGTTCAGAGTCCTGCCTTTTGGCTATCCTCGGCGCGAGTTTTACAAAGTGTTGTGCAGTTCTCATGCGCATCTCAGGAAGCTTCGGACTCAGTGTTTCCCTACCTGGACGATTGGCTCTAGCAAGCCCTTCCAGCCAAGGGACTCTGGAAGCCATTCAAATGGCCTCTCGCCTTCTTCGTCCATGGGAGTTCTGCTGAATCTGAAGAGTTACAACTGCAGCCTCCCAGAGGCTCCTTTTCATAGGGACTCTGGACACCTCTTCATGAAGGCTTTCCTTCCAGAGGACAGAAGACTCGACATCCTTCAGATGGCCCGTTACATCGGGGAGAACCGATCGGTCACAGCTCTCGATGCAACATATGTTGGGTCTCATGGCGTCCTCAATGTTCACTGTACCCCTAGCTCGGTTACTCATGAGGACCACCCAATGGATGCTCTCCACTCAGTGGTCACCGACCTCTCACCCCAGTCTTATCCCATCAAGGTGACGGAGCCCTACAAAGGTCTCTCACCTGGTGGTCTCAAGAGAGCAATCTCCTGGAAGGATTCCCCTTTGCTCCTCTGGATCATCAGATCTCCATCACCACAGCGCATCGCTATGGGATGGGGAGCTCACTGTCGCCTCTCCACACTCAAGGTGTATGGACTCAGCTCGAATCTCAGTAAACATAAATGTCCTGGAGATGAGAGCGGTCCTCTATAGATCCGAGTTGAAGGATGTTCTTTGTCACAAGAACATTCTCCTTCAAACGGACAACAAAGCTGTGATGTATTACATCAACAAGCAAGGCATGCTCATTCTTATCCCTTTGCAGGAAGCAATGAGAGTGTGGGAGTGGTGCTTGGAGCACAAGTCTCTAATTCAAGCGGTATATCTGCCAGGTGTACAAACGACTTAGCAGATCACCTCAGCAGAACGGAAGCAGACCCTCACGAGTGGTCTCGATCCAGCCGTAGGTCGGTCACTGTTCAAGAGTGGGGACTCCAGACCTGGACCTTTGCATCCCCACTCAACGTAAAACTGCCTCTCTTCTGCTCCAGAAACCAGGGCCTGGCATTTTCTGTCAGGATGCGTCTCAGGCTGCGTGTGGACAAAACGCTTTTACGCCTTTCCACCGCTCTCTAATTCAGAGAGTACTCCTCAAATTAGTCTCAGGGGACCAAGATGATTCTCATTGCTCCCTCCTGGCCTCGCAACTATGGTTTCCTCTACTCAACAGTATGTCGGCAGCCTCTCGAGACCACTTCCCTTAGCAAATCAATCTTTGACTCAGGGTCTGCTGGTCCATCCCAACCTGAGGTCACTTCACCTTCATGCTTGGCTCCTGAAGAGGTAGAAGTGAATCAGTTCAACGTCTCTCGTAGAGTCTCAGACATCCTTCTGGCTGCTCGGAAGCCAGCTACCCGAAAAACTTACGCTTCTAAGTGGAAACGTTTTCTCTGGTGTGCTAAGTCCTCTTGGAATCCCTTTTCCTGTCCTCCAGACAAGGTTCTAGAGTACCTTTTGACCTATCAAACTCAGGTCTCCAGTACTCCACGGTTAAAGTTCACCTTAGTGCCATTTCAGCGTACCATGAGCGGTTTCTTCCTTGTCTCTGGCTCAGTTACCTATGGTGAAGAGATTTCTTAAGGAATTCTGCATACCAGACTCCCCTGTTAGACGTCCGTTCGCAGCCTGGGACATTAACCTTGTGCTAGACATGCTCACTCGGAAGCCTTTCAATCCCTAGCTACCTGTGAGCTAAAATTTCTTACCTGGAAGACAGCCTTCCTAGTGGCCATTACCTCAGCCCCAGGGTCTCTGAGATACATGCCCTGGTTATGGACCCTCCGTGATACTGTGTTCCATAGGGACAAAGAAGTTCTTCGTGACTCATCCTAAATTTCTTCCCAAGGTTGTGTCAGAATTCCATCTAAACCAACCTCTGGTGCTTCCTCTTACTTAGTAACTTCCAAAATGAAGGAGAACGGTCTCTTCATTCCTTGGATGTTAAGAGAGCCTATGCGGTTCTACTTAGATAGAACCAAGAATTTTCGCAAGACTCAGCAATTGTTTGTTTCCTTCAGCGAGACCCGGCTGGGTCAGCCTGTCGCTATCAGATGCATCTCATCATGGTTAGTGGCATGTCTTCACATTGCTATTCCATGGCACAGGTTAAATTAGAAGGTAGAGTGTAAGCTCACTCTACTAGGGCGTAAGGCCATCCCTAGCGAAATTGCAATGTTCCAATTGCAGATATCTGCAATGCCGCCATCTGGAGCTCAGTGCATACCTTTGTAAAGCATTATGCACTGGATGTTCATGCCAGGCGCGTCTCCGCTTTCTGCAGAACTATCCTTATGGACTCCTGTCCTAGACGGGGTGAGCTCTGGCTCCTGCCGCCTCTTTTGGGGATTATCAGCTTGGTACTCTCCACTAGTGTGAATGAGTGGTGGAGACTTATGTCCAGGAAGATATGAAAATTACGCACTACCGTAATTCTTGATCTTCTTGGACGAGTCTCCACCACTCATTCACACGCCCACCCTCCATCCCCCGGCTCACTGTGTTGGTCTTCACTCCTCAAATCTTTAGGCCGTGAAGATTTCTTGCTGACCCTTCTTACACGGTCGTCCGGACTATCTTATGTCCGCTTTTTAGTTAGGTTTACTCTTTACGTTAGTTGCGCTGCACCTCCTTGGTAAAAAAGGTACTGAGGCGGTTAGAGTG
This sequence comes from Neoceratodus forsteri, assembly GCA_016271365.2. Lineage (NCBI taxonomy): Eukaryota > Metazoa > Chordata > Ceratodontiformes > Ceratodontidae > Neoceratodus > Neoceratodus forsteri. The sequence goes on from CM057454.1 coordinate 436,980,052, forward strand.
CGTCGCCGAGATAGTTATTAACACATGAAAGCACCGCCACGGCGCCATGCCTCAAGCGCCATCTCTGCGCTGACCCTCCAGCAAAAGTTTGCTCCCCGATGGTCCTAGTGCCTCCGGCGCAGATCCCACTAGTGTGAATGGAGTGGTAGAGACTCGCCAAGAAGATCAAGAATTACGGTAGGTACGTACATTTCATTTGTTGGTCTTCACTCCCTCAAATCTTTAGGCTGTGAAGACTTCTTTGTTGACCCTTCTTATATGGGTCTTTCCGACTATCTTATGTCCGGTTTTTGATTAGAGCTATCCTTCTAGGTTACTTAGGCTGCACCTCTCGGGGGAGGTACTGAGGTGGTTGGAAGGTCGCGCCAGATATTCATTACTGCATGAGCTGAGGCTCGCAGTGGCGCTTCCTCGCGCGCTGTCTCAGGTGCCGACCTTCCAACAAAAAGTTTGTTCTCGATGGGTCCTAGTGCTTCCTGCACTGATCCCATTAGTGTGAATGAGTGTGGAGACTCTTCCAAGAAGATCAAGAATTATGGTAGGTAACGTACTTCATTTCTGTAACCAGAATTGGCTCATCTAAAGCAAAGCTCCATTCTCACCTATCCAGTCTTATAAAGTGCACCAGCACTTAGTCAGTAATCCCCAGCACTTGGCATTCTGAGTCCTTGGCTGGCACTTTAAATCCCCAGCTAAGTCTGCAGACTGGTCCTGCCTCTCCTCAAATACTCCTTTTCATTTCCTTCTGCCTCCTGCCCCCTATCCCCTCCTCTCCTTTGGCTGTCCCATTCTATCCTATTGCACAGTTTTGCCCTACTCCTCCCCCTCTATGCTATGGTATCCTCTTCTTATCTGATACTCCTAATTTCCTGCTACCATCAACGGTGGAACTGGATCTACCTGCTCCCTGCCTCCTTTTAACCCTACCTACATGTCTTATCCAGTGTTTTCTCAACCTTATGTATGCATATTACGTTTTTATGTTGTTACTGACTCGTAAGTTTTTAACCATTAACTGCTTGTATCTTGTACCCACAACAACCCTGTAAAATGCTTATGTATGTCACTTTGTGTAATTCTCTGTTTTGTTCTTACCTGATGTGGTACCTTTGTAAACAAGCTTAAAGCTCAAAGGTTGCAAACCGAGACTTGAGAAAATAAAGTCTCTGCTCCTTCATCTCCAGGACTCGCTTCTGAAAAGACAGATGTGAACAGATTTAATGTTCCTCAGAGTGTCTCTGAGGTGCTACTAGCATCCCAAAAGCCATCCTTTAGGAATGCTCACAGTGGCAAAATGGAAGTGTTTTTCCATTTGGTGATCCAAACTTCAAGGGACCACTTTAAGTGCCTTCCAGAAGGATTTTGGAATATTTACTGGCCCTCACAGACTCAAGATTGCATTACTTTTCAGTTAAGGTCCACCAGCTGCTGTATCAGCATATCATGAACCAGTTGGCACCCTGACTTTGTCTTAGTTTCCACTGTTCAAAAGATTCCTTAGGGAATCTTACATATGAGACCCCTCAGTATGAAACCAGTTACTCCTTGGGATTTCATCTTTGTACTTGGCAAGCTGGCTTGCATGCCTTTGGAGATAATTACTGCTTGTGTTGGCAGAGTATCTGAAATACATGCTCTGTAAGGACAGAACAGTACTGCATACACACCCCAGATTCCTACCAAGGTTGTGTTGAGTTCCATTTGAACCAATTCCTGGTTCTGCCAACATACTTTACTAACACTGAGAACAAAGTGGAAAGGATACTACGCTTCTAGATGTAAAGTCATTAGATTCTACCTGGACAGCACTAAGCACTAGAGAAAGACATGGCAACTGTTTGTGTCCTTTGATCCTAATGGAAAGGAATTCCCTGTCATTGTACAGTACCTTTACTGATGGATGGTGAATGGTGTCTGCCACAGTGACATCATGGCAGGAATAAAGTCTGAAGGCTCTGTCAGAGCTTATTCAAGCAGAAATATAGCCACTTCATTAGCAACAGTTTGCTCAGTACTCACAGAGATCTGCAGAACTGCCCCCGGATAACTGTTCATACTTTCTCCAAGCACTGTTCCCTGGACATATATTCCAGGCAGCATGCAAGCTTTGGATATACTATGCTGAACAGCTTAGTCTCCTTGTGAATTCTAGACTTCAACCTCCCTAGTCTGGGGACTTCGTTCTGAAGCTTAGTACTCAAGACTGGTAAGTGGGAATCTATTGAGAAGATTGATTCAAGGAAAATAGAGAAGTTGCAGTACTTACAATAACTGTAGATCTTCCTGAATATGCATAGATACATAGACATTGACAGCAGAAAAGGTCCTTGGCCCATCCAGTTTGCCCACTCTACCTATTATGCCTTGCCCTGGTGAAAATTCTGCCCATTTTTACTGCCCCCCTTTTTCTAACTAAACCCACCTGCCTGACCCATTCCTGCTAGAAGCTGCTGATTGACTTGACCTATACAACTTCTTGTGGTAGCGGATTCCATTTATTCATCACCCTTTCCATGAAGAAGTGCTTCCAAACATCCTTTTGAAACTCCCCTGCCAATGCTTAAGTAAATTCCCTCTTGTCCCTGTGTTTGAACCCAATAATAGTTGCTCGGTTTCTACTTTGTTTACCCCATGAAGGTACTTGTATGTCTGTCATGTCACCCCTTCACCTCCTTTTCTCGAGGGTGTAAATGTTTGAGTCCTGTATCCTGTCCTCTTATTCCTCTACCTGCTGCTGTCTTCCTCCAGTGTGGGCTCCAGTACATTGGACAGTATTCCAGGCATGGTTGCCCCAGTGACCTGTACAGAAGGAGTATCACTTCCTGCCTCTACTACTTATCCTCTCCCTGTGCATCCCAGAATTCTGTTTGCTTTGCTTACTGTCCAGTTGCAGTGTGCATTTTTTTACGGTCTCCTATTTCATTACCCTAAATCCTTTTCTTTTAGAGTGCCCTCCAGCACCACCCTCTCATTTCATATTGCATACATGGGTTCCTTATACCACTGTACATTACTTTACATTTTTACATTGAAGTTCAGCTGCTAAATCTTGGACCAGCTCTCCAACATGCCCAGATCCTCCTTAGTTCCATTCTCCTTCCTCCTTGTCCACCCTTATGCAGACCTTTGTGTCATCTGCAAAGATGTAGATCTTACCTTTAATACCTTCACATATCACGGATGAAGAGGACTGTCCTAGTACCCGACCCTGAGGTACCCTGCTGGTCACTTTCCTAACCTCTGAAAACTCCAATTTGATTTCCATCCTCCATGTTCCAATCCTCAGCCAGCTCTCTGCCTAGTTTGCCATCTTTCCTGTACCCCAAGGCCCATAATCTTTTGATCAGCCTCTTGTGAGGGATGGAATCAAAGGTCTTGCTGAAGTCAAGGTATACAGTTGTCAACTGCTGTGGTAACTCATTGAAAAAGTTAACTAGATTTATCTGACAGGACCTGCCCCTCATGAACCCATGCTGTTTGGGGTCCTGCAGCATATTACTTTCTAGGAAGTTCAAGTCCTCCTTAGTAGAGATTTCATGATCTTCCCACTATAGACATCAGGCTGACTGGTCTGTTGTTCACTGACTCATCTCTCTTTCCACTGTTGTGTAGTGAAATCACATTCACTGTCCTCCAGTCTCTGGGACCACCCCATAACTAGCAAGCTGTTGAAAATGTCTTCTAGTGGCTGCCTGCTACCTCCCTTAGCATCCTCAGGTGTAAGCTGTCAGGTCCCATAGATCCATCTGATCTTCCGGGCATAAAGTCTCCCCACTCATTCACACTGATGGGAGTTCGCCGGGCTAGGACCAGCAGGAGCAAACTTTTCAAGAGGGCGGCGCCAAGATGGAGCCACGAGGTGGCACCATGAGCCCCAGCGCATGCGGTAATGACTGTCTCGGCACACCTCCAACTGCCTCAGTTCCTGTTTTCCCACTGTCGAAAGTGCGCCTTTCAGTGACACGTCGTCAGCTCATTGGGAGTTAAACTTCACTAGCAGCAATAGTTCAGTTTATTGTTTTGTAGTTTTATTTTGAATCAGTACTGATTATATATTTAAATAGTACAGCAAAAGTCTTCAGCCCTCCAATGACGGGGTGCGACCATGAGCAGGTCAAGTGATGGTAGGGAGACTTCATATGAAAGCTGTTCAGTCAGCCGGGCTGGGTCCAGTCCACTGACTCTCCCCGGGAGGGGGGTCTGACAATGGATGGTCCAATGCTCAGGAGATGGGCGGTCCTCCCAAAAGCATAAAAGGAAAAGGTCCTATTTTCAGTGATGTTCAGCCTCGAGTTCCTCTTGATACATAGGTCGAAGAGGAAAAGGCATCACTCAAGGTCTCCTCTGGTATGTCTGCAGTGGACGGTCGGTTGTTGGGGCCAGGCACTGGTTTCCACCTCTCGGGTCACGGTTTCTGTCTCCGATGGCCGACCTCTTCACGTGGAGCCCCTCTCCATGTTTCCAGGGAGCTTCTGATGAGCAGTTTCACCAGTGGGGAGCTCTTATGGAGCTGTGGGCTCGGAGGTTGGTCCAGTTGCCTGAGCCAGTCACTCCAACACCAGGGCCTTCAGACCATTTGGCTCCAAAGGGGCGGGTAGGGTGGTTGGGCCTCCCAGTCATGTGGCACCTTCTTCGTGCTGTCGACTCCGCCGCCAGTGTTTATCCCCTCACATGGCTGCGCAGGGGTCCACACCAATGCCTCTATCTCCTGCCATTTTCCTCTTTTTCCTCAATCGCAGTTTTTGGCTTGGGACTCTATATAACATCTGTGGTGCATTGGGAATCTGTCAGTGTAGCACCCTGAGGTCTTTCAGCGCCATGCACTCTGTCAGCACCATGCATGGCACCATGAGTGCTGTCGGTGCCACTTTGGCTGGTGCCTGCTTCTCTGAGCTCAGCAGCCATTCTCCCTCAAAAGCCAAGAGCTGGGGCAGCGCTGACAGTCTTCAGGGGTCTCGATCCGATTCTTTCTGCTTCTGCTCTTCCTCCTGATTTTCACTCCTTTCCTGTCTATGCAGTCCCTCCTGGACTGTCAAGAGATGATTTTGAGCCTGACCCAGATCTTCGTCCTGGTTGATGATGTTGATGACTCTGCCTTGGGAGCAGGGATCAATTCTTCTGCAGAGCCTGTGGTCGAAGACCTTTTCTTTAAGTCTCTGCTCAAGAATTTAAACTCCACTCTTCTCTCCAGACTACAGAAATCGATCCTGGGAGACTTTTACGACTCAATATCTTCATGTCCCAGAGATCCCTATGGATTTAACCCTCTGGTACAGCCTTCTTTCGAGACCCTCTCTCAGATGGTGTGGAAGAATCCAGCGCCATTCCGTGGCCAAGTCCATAGATAGGAAGTATGCCCTCCCAAGGATCGCCCCATTTTGGCCTCACAAGCCTTTGCTGATGCCATTGTGGTCTTAGCGGAGAATGATAAGGCTGCCCTTCCTCAAGAATCTACAGCCCGCCAGTCAACAAAGAATCTCACAAGATAGACACCTTAGGAAAGAGAGTCTTTGCTGCCTCAACCCTGGGTAGGCGTATTGTCAGTTACCAGGGTTATTTTTCTCAGTATGAGTATGTACTGTGGCATTCCCTCAAAGAAATAGTGGAAGCTGCCTGAATTGGAAGCTACTTCAGAGCTTACTTCACACCATAACTAGGGATATTGAATCAGTAACCAACAGGTTAAAGCTGCAATGGATGCCTGCGATACCACCTCCCGGCGGCAGCTGCCATGTCACCACCGCCACTTCTCATGTGCACTTCGGCTTCAAGAATGACACCCAACAGCAAGTCATGGCCTTACACTTTGATGGTATGTTCTGTACGGACCTCAAGTGGAGCAAGCACTAGAGGCCACGCAGAGGACTAGGTCTGCTATTAAGATGGCTAGACGGTACCTGCCCCTTCCCAAGGGGTGCAAACAAGTGTCAGTTTCACAACTGTCAGTCTTTTCAGGACAGAGGCAGAGGGGTTTTAACAAAACCACAACCCTCAGCCACAAAAGAAAGCGCAGCTGAAGGCACAGGGGCCCAAAGCACCCAGTGCCACCTTCTGAGTTTCTGGCCCAGGTCCCACCTCAGCTGTCCAAGAGGGACTCCTCCCAGCGGAAATGTATAACATCAGACAAATGGGTCCTCTGGATAATCCACTGGGGTACTCGCCCAATCTTTCGGAAACCCTCCGGATCATCCTTCCCAAACGACAGCCCAGGCTGTCAGCAGTACAGTCAGACCTCTTGCTTCCAAGCTACAAGGCCTTCTGAACAACAGGGCAGTAGAAATAGTTCCGCTAGATCAATGAAACACAGGTTTCTACTTCCATTATTTTCTGGTCCTGAAAACAAAACAGAGGCATACATCCCATTCTGGATCTCAGAAAGTTAAACAAATTCCTTCACAAAGAAAAGTTCAAGATGATATCGCTGGGTACCCTGCTACCTTTGCTTCATCAACACAATTGGCAAGTCTCTGTGGACATGCAGGATGCCTACCAACACATTCTCATACACCCAAACGACCACACATACCTAAGGTTCATGGCATTGGGTCAACACTATCAGTTCAGAGTCCTGCCCTTTGGGCTATCCTTGGCGCCTTGAGTTTTACAAAGTGCTGTGCAGATCTTCCTTGTCAATCTTCACCATTCATTACTTCCTGGGTTAAGCCGGGCGATGCACCGCCAGTTTTTTTTTTTTTAAGTTTGCCTACATGGCCCGCCCTCGAGAGTGGCGTCATGCGCGGGCGGCTGGCATGTAGCGACTCCTCCTCCAACTCAGTTCTGTTTCTCCCACCGTCGAGGCAGCACCTGCTTTCGTGAGTAGTTTTGTAGTGCGCAATTCTAACTAGGCCGACCTCTTTCTGCTCGCACTCGACGCCATACCACGGTGTAAGACTGTTCTTTTTCTATCTGTACGGCGCGGGTGTTTCCTACTGTGTTTTTACCTTATTGTTTGGCGTTATGTCGGTTCTGGGCGAGCGCTTTCGAAGAGCAGGCTGCGCCCCTATGCGTCCGTGCTCCTGTGGCGGCATTTCTCCGTCTCGGACCGGCATAGCGTTTGCCTCCGTTGCCATGATATGGATTCGTTGCGGCGCCTGTTTCTCGATGGACCGTCGCGTCCTCAAACCAGCGTTTAAGCTCGGCAAGACCCGCCGACCTTCGGGATGACGCGCCTCGGGATTCTCAGGCACGCTCTATAGCCCTTCCGGCCTATACGGTCCGAGGAGGAGGGGTCTCTCGCCTGTTCTTGCCGAGGAGGAGACCCTTCGATGTGTCGGGGACGCCGAGTCCCTCCCGGCCGCGGCGCCGACACCGCCTCGGCAGTCACCTCTTCGAGGTGCAGGCTCCCCTGTCGAGGCCCTCTGCTTTTGGGCCTGGCTCGGTGGACCCTCGGCGCGGTGATCGCCGCGGCGCCGCTTTGAGCCTCGGCGCCCGTTCGCGGCGCCGATGGACAGGCGGCGCCACGGGCGGTGCTGCTTCGCCTCGACGCCGGGCCGGCGCCGGTGGGCTTGTCCTTCCTCCAGGCGGTGCCGGTTTTGCCGGGCGCTGTTGGGGTGTGGGAGCTAGCCTGGCTGCTACCGGCGTGAGGGAGGCGAGCGGCGCCCTTGGTACCGGGCCGCTCAGGCCCGTCAGCCTCGGGACCCCTGGGGTGGCCAGCATTGAGGTCCTGCTGGTCTCTGCTCCTCCCCGGAGGGCGATGACTCAGACGTGACCCATCCTGGCACCCCACTCTTCGGAGTCTGGGTCCCCGTGGCTAGAGGTGCCAGGCGGCGCAGGGCTCTCCCTCTGTCCCCCTTCCGCTGCCTCCTGAGGGTTCCCCGGCTGGGGTGGCTGGAGCCCGGGGGCAGGTGGGGTGACGGAGGGAGGCTTCCTCTCTGGAGGCCCGGTGACAGCTACCTCCTGGGTGCTGTTGCCCCTCTAGGGACAGGGGACGCTGTGGTCGGAGGAGGGCCCTCTCGGAGTCCGAGGGGTTGAGGGGCAGGGGTCTGCTGCTCGGTCTTCTTTGGCCACCCTAGGGGGTGGCCAGGAGCAGTGCAGAGCCTCGCCTCCCTCCAGGTTCTAGGTGTCCTCCGGCGGCGCTGTGCGGACTGCCCTCCTGGATCCATGCAGTCCCAGGCCACAGGGAGGTTCTCCCCAGGGCTCTTCCAGGCTCCGCTTCCCAGAGTTCCGCTCTGCGGCCTGGTCTGATATCCGGGATCCCTCCTCCCAGGGCTCCTTTCCCCGATTCCAGAGCCCTGCAGAGAGCAGTTGCTCCACGGAGGTGCCCTCTCCATCTCTCTGCCTCCACCACCCCGCTCCCAGGCCATGTCGGTCCCACGGGTCCGTTATCCTGGGAGCAGTTCAGGGTTCTTGCCTTCCCTCATATGTTAGATACATGCATGAGCGGGTCTTTCGACTCTCCCCACCGCCGCAGGAATCCTCTGGCATTCCAGTTCCCCATCATCTCGCCTCCTCCTCCGAGGGAGAGGAACCCCTGCTCATCTGTCCTCCGATGCTGATTTCACAGAATATCAGCTTCTCTCGAGGATGGTGAGGATCTCCGATTTCCTACGCTCAAGAGACAATACCGAACGGAGACGCGTGAATTCCTTGGTGAATTCAGTGCCCAGCATCTGGTGGTACCTTCCTGGCCTATCTCCTTCCAGGAGGCGCCTATCCGGTCCTGGCAGTCCCCTGCCGCTTCTTCCCCAGCCCGGCGGACTGCCAGCGTGGGTATTGTGCCCCTCTGAGTCTCTAGGTTCCCTTCCCAACCCGTCCTCAGGTTTGGTATACCTGGATACTCCTTCTGGGTGCCGTTGCCTGGCGCCGACCGCCCACGATTCGGACTCTCTCCAGTTCGGCCGCTAGGGTAAGAGTGTTCTCTTCTTCTGCGGAAGTGCATGTATTGCATCACATCAGGCTCACCACGCTGCCTACAACCGCATCTGTGGTCGATGATGTCCCAGCTGCTGGCATCTATGCCTGATACGGAGCAAACCAGACAAGCCGTCTGCCTCTCTCAGGTAGGCCTGGAGCTGGCAAGACACCAAGCAAGGCATCTTATGACGCCAATGAGGTGGCTTCCAGCTTGCGGGACAGCGATCTGCATCAGGCGGACGGCATGGCTTGCCTTCTAGGTTGTCACCCCTGGCCCGGCGAGGGTGATTCGCCCGCCTCCGGGGACCCGTCTTTTCTCTCTCCAGAGCTAGAGACTTTTACAGGGCTCCTCCATCTCCTCGCCCTCGGGAGGCACCTCCTAACTCTTCTCCCACTTAGGCTTTCTGAATAAGCCAGGGTCTTTCCTTCTGTTTCTCACCAGCAGAAGGCTGGGGTCTTGTTCCCTCAGGGTATGGCCTCTTCCCTCCAGGGGAAGAGGAGCTGTGATCACTCAGGAAGTAATGAATGGTGAAGAGTGACAAGGGAAGATAGGAAAATTACGTATCTACCGTAATTCTTGATCTTCTCTTGTATCTTCACCATTCATTACTTACACCCCCACCATCCCTCGGTGGCCTCTTCCTGTGGCTTCTCCACCTCCCGCTCCTTCTCTCTCTGCATATATATAAAGACAGGAAAATTGCCTAATTTTCAAAAAAATATATATATATATATAATTACAAAAAATCTTTCTTTGGGGGGTTTCTAAATTTCCAGAAAATTACTTACTCTAAGATTCATGACCATCTCGTGGTTTGCATTGGCATCAGACTGCACAACTATCTCTGCCATTCTTCTGGCAAGATGCCTTTAGGTTTTGACCTGGCTCAGGCTATTCAGTTTTGATCCTGCAATCCCGTGTCCAGATAGTTGCCCTGAAATCTAATCCCCCTCATTCTTGCCTTGCAGAGCAGAGGAACGGTACATCTATTCCTTTTTCTTTAAAAAAAAAAAAAAATGCTGAGGGAACTCTCTCGACTGCTATAGGCATCTTGATATCTGGGTCATGCATCTAGTCTAAAAAAAAAAAAAAATTTTATCTGTAACAAAAAAAAAAAGGAAAACAAACAAGAAGGCAAATGAGAAGGTAGGCTATCCTTCTCGCTGTTTTGCTATTGGTTTCTCCCTTTAAGTGTCCTCCTGGACAATTTTACAGTAGAACAGTGCTGACCATATCCAATCCTAGCCAGCTTTAGCCTTGACCTGCCTTGGCCAGTCAGTATGAGTCCCATTTCTATCTTGAAACGCCTGAGAGGCTTTACATTTTCCATTTCTAAACCCCTGAGCAGCGCTCATGCTCTGTGGTTTTATTCTTCCCTCCTCGGCTGTCCTCCAGTTAAGGGCCTTCCTGCCAGGAGCCCGAGGTGGGTATCAAGAACAATGGCATGTTGAGGATGAGGACTATGCCTCCTGAGTCTGTCTAGCGGGTTCGGTGAACCTTCTCTTCAGCTCTATCTCCGGGATTCTTGCTTCCCTTTAGTCAGCCTTTAGCTGCAAGCTAACTATGCTCATGGGCATTCTGGTCCCTTCAACATCCCATCTCTCTCTTCTCTTCTTCTTCTTTTCCTTCTATTTTCTCATTTCCTTACTCATCTCTCTCCTAGAGTCGCCCAGGTAAGGAGGCCCTGCAGTCCCTAGGCTAGGGATACTCTTATCTCCTCTGTCCTTTCTCCATCGGCTTATTCCTTTTTCAGTTCATTCTTCCTTGCTTTGCTATCCCTCGGCTATCTTGCCTCGCTATCTATATTTTCTGCTTTCACTTTTGCCTCTCCGGCTCACAGAACTGAGTTGGAGGAGGAGTCGATCAACATAGCGGCCGCCTCGCAGAAGCGTCACTCTCAAGGGCGGGCCTTAGGCAAACTTTAAAAAAAAAAAAGGTTCGTGTGGGCGCCTCCGCTTACACCCAGGAAGTAATGAATGGTGAAGATACAAGAGAGATCAATGAATTACGGTAGGTCTGTAATTTTCCTTTCTCGTGGTGCACCTCAGGAAAATCGAATTCAGGTGTTCCTGTACCTGGATGTCTGGCTCCTAGCAAGTCCATCCAGGCAAGAGACTCTGCATGCCTTGGCCACGGCTTCAAAATTCCTCACATCCATGGGAATCCTGCTGAATCTCAACAAGTCGCAGTTGCAGCCCTCCCAAAAGCTCCTCTTCATAGGAACCCTTCTGGACACCTCCAGTGCGAAGGCTTTCCTTCCAGAAGACAGAAGGACAAATATCTTACAGATGGCACATTACATCAGAGAACACAGCTCAGTTCGGGCTATCTCGATGCAATGGATGCTGGCCTCATGGCATCTTCAGTGTTCACTGTACCTTAGCTCATCTCCACATGAGAACCTCTCAGTGGATGCTCAGTACTCCGTGGTCTCCAACCACTTGCCCTCAGTCCTTTCTCATCAAGGTGATGGAACCTCTAAAGAGGTCACTCGCCTGGTGGTCACAGAGGACAATCTTCTGGAAGGATATCCCTTTGCCCTCTGGATCATCAGATCTCCATTACCACGGACGCTTACCTGATGGGTTGGGAGCCCACTACCAGGATCTCTACACCCAGGGTACGTGGACTCAGGACGAGTCCCAGCTTCACATAAACATCCTGGAAACGAGAGCCGCCTCTCTATGCAGTCCGAGCCTTGAAGGACATACTCTGTCACAAGAACATTCTCCTTCAAACAGACAACAAAGCAGTGATGTATTACATCAACAAACAGGGTGGCACACACTCTTACCCATTATGCAGGGAAGCTATGAGAGTGTGGGAGTGGTGCCTGGAACACAAGGCTCTGATTCAGGCAATTTATCTGCCAGGAGTACAAAACAAACTGGCAGACCGTCTCAGCAGAATGGAGACAGATCCTCACGAGTGGTCTCTGACTTAACCGTCATTCAGTCACTCTTCAAAGAGTGGAAACTCAGACCTGGACCTTTTACGTCTCCACTCAACTCAAACTCCTCTCTTCTGCTCCAAAAATCCAAGACCTGGCATTTTTGTCAGGATGCATTCAGGCTGTGTGTACAAATGCTTTCTATACGCCTTTCCTCCTCTTCCCTTAATCAGAGAGTACTTTCAAGTTGAAGTCTCGGGGCAGAATGATTCTCATTGCCTCCTTTTGGCCTCGGCAGATATGGTTTCTGCTTCTCAGCAGTCTATCAGAAACCCCTTTGAAGATGCTTCCCTTCAGATGAACCTTCTGACCCAGGATCCTGTGGTCCATCCCTACCTGGGGTCACTTCACCTTCACGCTTGGCTCCTGAGGAGATAGAGGTGAATAGGTGCAGTGTTTCTCAGAGTTTCAGATATCTTTGGCTGCGCTTAGTTGGCCACTAAAAAACCTACACAGCCAAATGGAGCGTTTCTCTATCTGGTGTGCAAAATCCTCTTGGAACCCTTTTTCTGCCCACGAATAAAGTCTTGGAGTATCTCTTAGAACTCTTGAATACAGGTCAGCAGTACTCCACAGTCAAAGTTCATCTTTGTGCCATTCCGATATATCATGAGCCAGTACTTTCCATGTCATTGGCTCAGTTGCCTGTGGTTAAGAGGTTTCTTAGGGGTATTCTGCATACTAGACCCCTATCAAATGTCAGTCACAGATGGGACATTAACCTTGTGCTAGACATGCTCACTCGCTAAACCTTCTGAGCCTCTAGCTACTTGCGACTTGAAGTTCCTCACTTGGAAAACGGGTTCCTAGTGGCCATTACTCGGCCCATAGAGTTTCAGAAATACATGCACTCATCACAGACCCCCATACACGGTGTTTCACAAGGACAAAGTAGTTCTTAGGACTCATCCTAAGTTTCTCCTAAGGTTGTCTCAGAATTCCATCTAAACCAACCTTTAGTCCTTCCTACCTACTATCGAATTTCCAGAATGAAGGAGGAGCGTATCCTTCATTCACTGGATATTAAGAAGCATTGCGGTTCTACCTAGATAGAACAAAAGAAATTTGCAAGGCTTAACGACTATTTGTCTCTTCAACAGACCCAGCTGGGTCAACCTGTCGACCATCAGATGTATTTCAGCGTGGCTGGTGGCTTGCCTTCGCCACTGCTATTCTATGGTACAGGTCAAGCTAGAAGGCAGAGTGTACACTTACTCTACCAGAGGAGTCGTGGCATCTCTGGTGAAATCCATAATGTGCCCATTGCAGATATTTGCAGTGTGGCCACTTGGAGCACTGTGCATACTTCGTTAAGCACTATGCCTTGATGTCCATGACAGACAACATTTGACGCTTGGCAGGACTATTCTTAACGGACTTCTGTCATAAGTATGTGAGTTATTGTCTCCTGCCACCCATCTCGGGGATTATTTAGCTCAGTACTCTCCCATCAGTGTGAATGAGTGGTGGAAACTTTATGTCCAGGTAGATATTGAAATTACGTACTCTACCGTAATTCTTGATCTTCTTGGATGAAGTCTCCACAACTCATTCACACGCCACCCACCATCCCCGAGCTCACTCTCTGTTTTTGGTGTTCACTCCTCAATGTCTAGGCTGTGAAGACTTAATTGTTGACCCTTCTTACACGGTCATTCGGACTATCTTATGTCCGATTTTGGAATACTCCTTCTAGATTAAGTTCGCTGCACCTCCTCGGAAAAAAGGTACTGGGCGGTTGGAGGGTTGGCCTTGAGATAGTTATTACCGCCGTGCTGGGGCTCGGCTGTGCAGCTCCTCGCAGCTTCATCTCGGCGCCATCCTCTTGAAAAATTTGCTCCTGCTGGGTCCTAAGCGCCTCAGCGAACTCCCATCAGTGTGAATGAGTGGTGGAGACTTCGGTCCAAGAAGATCAAAAATTCACGGTAGAGTAAGTAATTCCATTTTCAACCCTGCTGGCATTTCCAACACCCTTTCTCTGTTATCTGGAACTTTGCTAGCCCTACATCTTTGCTCCCTCCCTTCCTAACCCCACAATGTATTAGTGGCTCATCCTTCTCCCTAGTAAATACCAGACAAAATAATTGTTCAATATCTCTACCTTCCTCTTATCCCTCCTCCCAACCTTCATTGCTCTTAAGTCTCACTGTACCCTTTTGTCTTTGCATTTCTCTCGGATGTACTAGAAAACACCTTATCCCTTTTCTTTACCCACATTACTAACTGCTTCATCTGCACTTTGACCTCCTTCACCTTCCTAGTGATTTATCTTGTTGCTTCTAGATACTTCACCCTGTGTTCCTCCTTAGACTACAGATATACTTGGAAAATGCCATTCTTTTGCTTCTTATTGCTGTTTTGTATTGTCTGTGAATCACATTGGCCACTTAGCCCTTTTACTCTTGGGCAACTTTGCAGTGGCGCTGTCTAATGCTTCTATCATCGCCTTTTAAATTCCCACTTTTTCTGCACCACCTACCTTCACTATGTCCTTCATGCTGTTCTCCAGTTTTCCCTCACTTTGTCGAGTACATGTTTTAAAGTCTCATACCCATATTCCTTTTACTCCTTTGCCTGTCTCCACCTGGACCTCCAATGCTACTATCTCGTGGTCGCTAGAATCGAGTGGTTGCAGGACTGTTATGTTCTGAATACTCTCACTGTTAGCACCAGATCCAGCAGGAACTTTCTGCTTGTTGTGCCCTGAACTAATTGCTCTGGAAATGCCTTCTGACAGGCATCCACCAGAAACTGATTCCTAGCACTAGTTGCAACTGGAACTTTCCAGTCCACATCCAGCATATTGAAATCCCCAGCTACCACCACTTCTCCTAGACATGCATCCCTCTTAAATGCCTCTCCAGTGCCCTGTCCATCTCTGGATTCTGGCCAGTAGACAATAAACCACCCTGATCCGCATTGGTTTCCTTCCCTGTTCCACAGGGTTTCCAATTCCGTAACCCCCCAACTGCCTGTTTCTATTGCTTAAATCCTCTCCGTAACATACAGTGTTACCCTTCCTCCCCTGTCCTTTCTGAATAGCGTGTAGCCTGATATGATCATGTCCCAGTCATGGTTTGTGGTTGCCCATGTCTGCATTATCTAGTATATTCTCTACAAGGTACCTTGACCCATCTTCTATCCTCCAGACTCATTACAGTGTTATAGTTATATTGTGTTCCTTCATTCTAGGATAAGAAAGGGCTAAAAAGACACCTGGGTTTTCACGTTTGAGGAGTTGTCACTTCTACAAGGGCCAACACTGCTATCCTTATGCCCTTAGGTAGTGGTTAGGTTCAGGTCATGCCTGTAAAGGTTATGTGACCAAGTGTACTTACTCAGTAACCAAATCAAATTAAAAATAATAAGGGTGCTTATCGGTGTTTCCTCCCCTCCTCAGTAAATGTTACTGAGGAGGTTGGTGGGCATTGCTGTATGCCAGTGGGCACGCACAGAGCATGCGCTTGGAGGTATACCTGTGCCACTGGCCTCACACATTCTGGCTTCCATGGGATCCTAGCATCTCCAGCCCTAAGACCAATAATGGTACTCTATGGAGAAGACAGTAAGGAAGATCTACAGTTACGGTAAGTACTGTAACTTCTTTCTGCATGGTATAAATGGCTGATCCAGAGCATGTATTGGCTCTATGATAGTACCTGATAGTGGAGTTTAACTGAGCATATGGGCAAATTACAAGCTCTGGACCCAAGTTTAGGAAGTCATGGTTTTTAACTGTTTGGAAGAAGATAGAAATATAGACAGTGATAGCAGCAAAAGACCAGAAGTCCATACAGCCTGCCCAAGTTCCTATAATCCCTGGAACCTACTGTTACTCAGGGTACTAACCCTCCCCAACCTCTCTCTATTCTCCTCCTTGGTTCTGTCAGCCCCGTAACCACTATTCCCATCATTATGTCCCAGCCCTGCTTGAATCCCTTGTTTTTGCACCCACCACTTCAGCCGACAGACTGTTCCAAGATTCCACCACCCTTTCCGTAAAGTAGTACTTCCTCACATCTCCTGAACCTACCTCCTGTTAATTTCCATTCATGTCCACGTGATCACGAATTGGTTCAAGCTAAATAGTTCCTTGCAGTGCACTTTGTTAAAAATTAACAATAATTTAAATAATAAAATAATTTAGATTATTTAAAAACATTCAGACAGAGTACATTCTGTGGTACGATAGCTTTCCCTTCAGTTTTGAAGTTCCAGCTGGTGTTCCAGCACACAGCTGTCAGGCCACCAGGCAAGAACTGATCAGCTAGATGACTGGACTTCACTCTTGTATGGTGACTGAGCTGACAGACTTAAGTTAATCACCTAAATGTTCTGCATGGCACATTCATTCTCTTCTTGCTATAACCTCTTGTTTTATTCTTGCCTTCTAGGAGCTCAATGAAAACTGAATGCAAAATAAGGACTTCCTTCCTTGCTGGTAGAAGAATGTTAAAAAAAAAAAAAGACAAGCTGCTTTATCAACTGGTTTTTCGAGGGTGACTGTATAGTTCTAATTTCCTGCAGGCCATTGCGTACAGTATCTAAGAAATATTTGTATTAAAAAAATATAGTTTTCTAGCAATGGAATGTTTTTAAGCTTGCTCTCTTATTAAGTGGATATATTTTTAAGCTTTTTTTTTTATTCAATAGGTTCTTTGGTTTAAAGAGGAAAGGATGCTTTATATTTTTAGCTGTTTGTACATCATGAAGAACTGGCTGGAAATGAAACTCTATATAAAGTTGGCCAACTTGGGTGCCTATTGTATTCATAATGCCTTTAAGCTTTCATGCTATAGCATGGTTTCTCTTATCTGCACTGGTTATACTAAACCGTCATTGATATTCTAGAGATATTAGCAGAAAATGTTGCTTCTGTGACACAGTGGATTTCTCTCTCTCTCTCTCTCCTTCCTGGGACACTGTTGCAAATCCAGCCCCGAGATAAATGAGTAAACACATAATATATATCACAGCAGAGTATCAAAGGTTGGCAAATATCCAGAGTTGCTTGGTTTCCTAATCTAAAAAAAAAACTCT
This sequence comes from Neoceratodus forsteri, assembly GCA_016271365.2. Lineage (NCBI taxonomy): Eukaryota > Metazoa > Chordata > Ceratodontiformes > Ceratodontidae > Neoceratodus > Neoceratodus forsteri. Next base: position 436,996,896 of record CM057454.1, read on the forward strand.
GTTATATCCTCAGAATAAAGAGCAGTGGGCAGAAGTTTCCTAAACAGTGATCTGGCCACATCTGTCACTAAGGGCCAGCAGTCCACGTCTTGTTTAACACCACATATCTTGGGACAGGTGACATCCTCCAAAAGGCACATAATTAACAGAGTGCTACGATCAAAATGTATGAAAGTGTATGTTGTACAGTGTTTTGATTTGTGTATGTAGGCCTGGTGTGTTCTTCCTTTCTTTGCTATTAGGAGATGTTTTTTTTTTTCCATACATACTTTATGGTCTTTTCTATTTTTGCTCCCCCTTGGCCACGGTGTACACATGCATGTCGTGCAGTGGAGGCACATGCCAGGATCCGTGGCCCTTCACACCCTCCCCAGACTTGGATCGCCACTCCTGACCACCTGCGCTACCCACTAGACCGCCACCCGTGGGAGGGGACTACGGCGGAGCGGGCATCCACCCTATGGAAGGAGAGCCATAGCTCAATCCTGTTCCCGAACCCAGGTCACCGCGTGGTGGGTCAAGGGAGATTTTTCTAAATTTGCCTACTATCAGGCTCTTCTATCTGCAGATTACTGCTGAAGTACGTTCCCTCACTGAATGAGAGGTCCTGGACATATAACCGGAGGCTTTGTAGAAAAAGAAGAGCAATAAACCATGCTAGCATGGAGATCCCCAGAGGCAATAAAACTGGCAGGCAAATTTAGAAATTTAGAAAAAACTGATAGCAAGCAAAGGGAAGGACACACTAGGGACTATACAAGAAATCAAAACTGCACAACGTATGTTTTTGCAAATTTTGACAGTAGTACTCCTTTAAATGGAGCATGGAGACTGCATTGCCCTTTCACACCAGGTTAGGAATCGGGAGGTATACTCTCCAGATGTGAGGCATCATGTGGGGAAACCTACCTTGCAGCTTCCACCCTCACATATGCACAATGTACATGGCCCGTGCAGCAGAGAAAATCATTTTTCAATGCTGTCAAGTCTTTCAGCTTTCATAAACACTAAAGTTTTCAAGGAAGAAGAGGCACTATGCCAAACTTTTAATGATGCGTTTTAAACTGTTGTACCAAGAATGTTTGCACTTATGCATCAGGGAGAAGAGGCATGCAGCTGTAGGCTTCTACTGTATAAAATGAAAATGCAAACCAAAACAAGGATGAATGCTGCACAAGTGTATAAATCAGTAAAATATGTTTATACCTCTCAATTGTATGGCTTTGGGAACTCAAGAACATGGATTTACAGAGAAAATCTTGAAAATAAAAATAAATATTAAAATCATTTGTGCATGTGTCTTTTTCTAAGGACAAACCATATTTACTTGTTACACAGTGGAGCACAGTGAGGTCAGAAGGGTAGTAGGTCTGTTATGTCCATGCCCCATGCTTCTTAAGCAAGGATGGAAAACAAACTTCATAGTGATTCCCTACCCAGCCCACTGTGCAAGGTACCCATTGTGACAGGATTTCATACCCTGCTGTTCTAGTCAGCACTTTGTTGATGCGCCCAGCATTCTTCTGGTCTTTTTGACAATGTTTTTCACAAAAATATTTTTCTGGTCTTTTTTTTTCCTCCTTGTGCTACTGTGCCCTGCTCAATTAGAACTATGTCCTGGTATCACAACAAAGTATCATCCTTGGTGATTTTTGCTAAGGCTTTTCCTGCATTTCCAGACTCTGAAGACAGGTAGTTGAATACCAGGTTTCAGGTTGCCAAACCAGATGTCCAAAATGGATCCTCACGACACATCTGCCTGGACTGCCTAGAGTAAGTCCATGTTACTACAAAAGACCTGCCCTGTGTGCCAGACCATGCTGACCAAGTTTTGGTGCATTTTGAGTGTCAACTGTCAGAGCTGTTGGACCAGAACAGCTGATCAGGTAAGAGTAAGGGAATGATCTCCACTTCTGCTGCTTCCTCTACAGCTGTGCAGCCTGCCTGACCTGAGCTCCCAACCAGTTGGTTGTGATTAAGCTCAGTGTTCACTGTACGGAGTTTGGGGAGGCATGCTTTACAACTTAGCTGACACAGACCAATGTTCAAGGCGAACACGTCACCAGTTGTTCAGTAGATCATGTCAGTGGCAGAGAAATTGGGGTACTTGGCTTGTCCATGAGGTCCAGATTGTTTTTTTACTATGCTTTTTGTCACCAGCAGCCACCCCTCAGCCTCTGCAGCGGACCCGGGATCTCCTGCACAGTCGCCTGGGATTACCCCCAGAGCAGACCCTCTGGGGCCCTCCGCATTACCCTGTTGGATCTAGGTCTCAGTTGCAGTGGGGACCCAGGTCTGCCATGAACTGGGGTGTCATTGGGATCGCCGGAAAGAATTTTTACATTACTTGGTGTTTCAGGAGGCATGTCAAGTAGCCACACCATGTGTCCAACACGCCCTCCCAGGCCAGCACAAGCTGGTGCACTGGTGTGTCCCGTGGTCACCTGGGAGCCTCAGACTGGAGACACTCTACTTTCCCGGAGGGAGGAGAGCGTGCCACAGCTGCTCAGTCATCCTCCACCCTGGCTGGCCCCTCAAATGTCCTAAACTGCCTCCCTGAACTGGTTACCCATTTACACAGCAGAATCTTTCCGCTAAGCCAGTGGGGCCAGCTTGAGGTCCAAGATTGTTGATTATGTCATTGTCCTGCTCCTGGTCCCACTCTTGAAGGTGGTGGTCACTAGACAGCCCTCTCAGGATGATCTTCACTTGGGGCAGTTCCTGGCAGACCCGCAGGATCCAGATCGGGCAAAGAATCCCATGAATCCAAAACAGGCTCTGGTTCCAACTGTTTGCAAGAATCAAGGGCCCTGTCTCATAGCCCTTCTCCTCAATGGACTCCTTCTCACTTATCGATTGACTGTGCGACCAAGGTCTAGTTCTCAATCACTGATGCCATCAGTGTGATCCAGAACACAATCCGCTCATCCAGGAGCTCCTCCTGCTCTTGTTGGCACCACAAGAAGCCCAATAAGAGTCCTAAGGGAGAGGTAAGGAGAAACATTGGAGCAAAAGGATAGGCATGGATGCCAGTATTGATCTTGGTGTGCTGAGCGCTGCGCACTCACCTGTATATCTACCAAGTCAGTGGAAAAAACGCTGGAGATGATGACTGATCTACTCCAGAAGGTGTAAGGGAAGAATGCCAGGACCCAGCAGCCTAAGACCCAAAAGTGACCCATGGTGTTTCCCATTCCAGCACCACCTCTGCCAATAACAACCACTGGTAGAGCTTAGTAGGTCCATCCCTGTGGCCTACCGCCTCCCATTGTACTGGTAGTGCTCCTTCTGCTGCCACCTCGCTCCTTGGGTCTCTACCACTAAGTGCCCCTCAGGTTCTGTTGGCACTCCAGCACCAGATTTGAGAATGGACAACTCACAGTCTGCAAAACTGGTTCAGGGTTGATCCCATGAAGGCCCCAGACTCCTGGCCAACTTAAACTGTATGTCTTGACCTGACGACAAGCTGTCTAATGTTGAAGAAGAAGGTGTAGGGTGGACCAAAGCAGAATGACAAGATAAAAACTCCTGGAAGGCCTATGTGTAAATTGCAGGAGCCGAGGAAACAAAATGTAAAATGTTCAGGCAACAGTGACAAGCCCAGCTACACTTGGTGGCCATTTCTGAAATATGGACAACACAGTACCATAACTGGGTTCTATAAGATCTTCCAAGAATCTGTCTTCACCGTTGATTCCCACTTATGGGTCTGAGCCAGAGGCACTAGGACCCAGCAGGAGCAAAGCTTTGGCCAGGGGGCCAGCATCAGCTACAGAGCACAGCACCTGTGCACCCCATGTGGTATCATGCACCAGCCAGTAACTGTTTGCCAGCTCCCTCACCAATCTCAGACCTTCCAAGAATCACTTTTCACCACTGATTCCCACTTATGGGTCTAGGCTGGAGGCACTAAGACCTTGTTGGAGCAAAGCTTGGGGCTGGCAGTGGCTTTGGCACAGCACCTGCGCACCCCATGTGTGCTGTGTGCTACTCAATAACTACTGCCAGCTTCCTCACCAATCTTAGATCTTCCTGGACTAGAAGTCTACACCACTCATTCACATTAATGGTGACTATGCGGAGGTGCTAGGACCCTCGGGGCAAAAATCTTCAGGAGGGCTGGCACCAGGATAGGACCACACATGTGCGGCACAGCGAGACCTCAGCTTCAAGTCATATAGGCTATCGAAGTGTCAACCCTCCAACTGCCTTACTTTTCTCACGCTGTCGAGTGCGCTTCGATGTCGTTTGCCTGCCTGAGTCTAGTCTTCGCCTATACAACAGCAGCTATAGCAGTTCAGTATTCAATTAATTTACTACTTTTAGTGTTCTTTTCTTATTAAAAAAAAAGAGAAGAGAAGGAGGAACAATTTCTCAGCTTGTCATCAGTGGAGTCGACCTTAGATGGTAGCAGTGACGATAAGAAGACTTTGTTCAAAAGCTGTGATGGCAGTGAGGCTGTGTCTGGTCCACCTCCCTTTGCAGAAGGGGGTCCGACCACAGGCAGTCCAGTGCATGGGGCGGTAGTCCACCCAAAGCACAAAAGTGGCGGGCCCATTCCCGACCTTGATCAGGGACCTGGCTCCGCTCAACCTCGAGCACTTCTTCCTTCTGCCGGTGGAAGAAGAAATGGTACCACTTGAGGTTGCCCTCTGGTGCGTCTGCATGGGGATCATCGGTGGTGGCGCACAGTGGGCCTGCCCGATTGACTTGGCCAGTGGACCCGGCTCTGGGGCCTTGGACCTCAAAGCTGCTGGGCCCGGCCGAGTTGGGCAGGCAAGATGTGCAGTGCCCTTTCCGTGCCAGTGCCATCGATGCCGACCCGCATGCCTATCCCCCTCACCTTGTCCTCTGCAGGGAAGGCATGGTACGCTTTCCTTCTCCATTTTTCTTCCAGGTCTAGGGCCAGTATGCTCGACACGGCGTGTGGTGCTGGTGCCATGGTGGTGCTTGTGTCATGAATGGCACCAAACTCCTCGACGCCTTCCAGGTGGCAGCGCTCCCATGATTCTGGCATGGTCCTGCCTTTTGAGGTTCTTCTGGGGTAGAAATGGATCTGGATGGGTCTCTCCCTGTCCTTCTTTGTCGAGACACAGTGGATGACTCATTTAAGGGGCTGAAATGCAAGTCTTCTGTATCAGCAGAGCCTGTGATGGAAGATCTTCTTTTCAGTTTTCCTCCAGGATATGGGGTCCACCATAACTTTTCACACTTCATCTGTGGACCAAAGCAGACTTCTCGCCTGGAGTTCCTACATTCCTCAATGGAACACACTAAATTCAATGGTCGAGAGCCTCCCGGACTCTGCGGCTCCATTGCTAGGGGCATATAGCCCAGTAATCTGCTAAAAGCTTTTATAGACCCCTATGACACTGCCCTTAGGTTGACTGCCCTTAGCAGCAGGTGATTAACAACTCCTTGGTGGGACTTATCGATTCAGCCCTTAGGTTGAGCTCTGGAGGATGCTCAGACCCATGAAGGTTCTCCTCTTAGTGTGTCACCCACTGAGAGCTAAGGGACTCAGTCCCTAGGGTTGAAGCCTTTGGGGCTCGGCACTCACCCAGAGGTGATGAATGGTGAAGATTGACACAGATAAGATATGAAAATTATGTACTTACCTTCAGTGCTTGGCTCCACCCCTGTGGGGTGGGGTTGGTAGTTGCCCTCTTTTCTGTTCCTCTCCCCATCACCTTGCTTTTATTTGCCTTGTCCTTTGGACACAACCTTGATTTAATTTAAGAAACTATGTTTCTTACACCAAAATTTCTTTTTGAGAGTGGGGACAATCCCTGTATCCTGTCCTTTCTTCCAGAATAGCTGATTCTGCTTCTTGGAGTTATTGCCAGTGATTATGTGCTTTGAATTCTGGCAGTTAGCTTTTGGCTACTCCTTTGCAGTTCCTATACAATCTGGAGACAGGTCAAGGTTCCAGGGTGTGTTCCCCCACATCCTTATCTCTAAATTTCTTAACCACCGTCCCTCCTTTTTCTACTTCCAGAGATTGGGGCCCCTACCCAATCCCTTAGTTTTTAAAACTTATTCTGTCCTCTCAGTCGTTTATTTCTCCTTTTAGTTTATATATCTTTTCCATTCCGTCCCTTGGACTTCCTTGTTCCTCCCTCCCAACCCTTTCTTACTCTATGGCGACTCAGAACTGGCAGGAGGGAGCCGGCCGCGTGGCACTGAGGACTGAGGCGCTGGATGCCTTACCTCGCCCCATGCGGCGACATGTGTTGAGAGTGGACATGGGGCGCTGGGGTTGGCAGGGAGGAGAAGGATCGGCGTTCTAGGACTGCTCTCCTTCTCGGGGAGGGGGATTGCAGGGCTCGGCGTTGCCTGCCACCTAAGCGGAGGCTGGGAGGTGGCACGCCAGCCAGAAGAAGCGATGAGTGGCAGGCGCTTGGCAGGATGTGCATGGGAGTGTGTGCACTGCGCTGCTGGTGCCATTGCACGCTGCACCTCGAGGAACAGAGTAAATACAAGAAAACACGTCCTCTGCGAATGACGATGGTCCTCTTCTGTGTTGGCCGGAAGGCACCTCCTGAACACTCATCTGGTCCGGTGGGTTGAGTCGCTCCCACCTCCTGCCACGAAGGGTAAGTGGTGGGGTTATGGGAGGGTCTCATATCCGGAGCCTACATGGGGGACATCAGATGCTGGCAGAGGACTCCAGGGAGGAAAAAATAAGTAGCTGCAAAAAGAACAGGCAGGAGGTCGGAGTCGACAACACCTAACGGCCAACCCGCGAGCGCCATGCAGTGTATCGGTCTCGAGGGCAGTGCCGATGGTGCGCCGACTCCGCCCATCCAAAACAAAAGCTCCCTTTGGGTCATGACCTCAGCCAATACCCAAAGGTGATGAATGGTGAAGATGCACAGAAAGATCAGAATTACGGTAGGTACGTAATTTTCATTTCTGGACCTGGTACTGCCAGAGAGATATGGATAAGGACACTTTAAACAAAAGCAACCATCTTTCAGAATGGTTTAATATTTTAATAGGGTCGGATTATGCAAACTTCAGGACAAAGGTCCTAGACTTCAGGAAGCCAGATTCTGGAGAGATGAATGAGCTAATATTTATTTATTTGAATTTTGGTAACCAGGTAAGTCCACTGAGATAATTACAGTCCCTTTTTCAGGGCTCACCCGGGCAGACAACAGAGGTAATATACAGAGCAGTACAACAATCTGGAGACAAGGTTACAGAAGTGGGAACATAACACACAAGAGTCAATAAAATAGATCGAATAACAAAGTACATACAAAATGTGTCACTATACACTATATAACAATACTATTTACACACTTCGATATAAACAGAATATAATTTGGTATTTTGTATTCCTCCAGACCTTCCTCTGACACAAGATGAGCACTCACTCCTTAGCAAAGGTCTCTTTGTGCCCACACCCAGATATCTTGATGCACCCCAGGTTCAAGTTGATCTGCAGTGCTTCTATCGTAGAGTACGCCTTGCAGCTCATTTTTCTAATATGACTCCTCTTCCCACAGATGATGATGGTATCACCAGAACTATCAATGACATCAATCCCCAGCGAAGTGCATGGACACCCCTCCAGGACGTTTTGCTGCTGTTGATTATTTTGTTAACCAATGCATGGAAAACACTACTAACTTTAATCTTCATTGCAGGCACAACCATTCCAACCTGACACCTGGTGAGCTTGCAGCCCTCAGATCTCTACAATGTAGGAATGACATTATTAAACCAGCTGATAAGGAGGTGCTGTTGTGGTCTGGCAAAGGAGCTATACATCACGAAGCCACACAGCAACTCTCTGACACCAGGTTTTATTCTTCTCTTCCACAGGACCCCACTGCTGACTATCAGATGGAGGTCACCACCACCATCACCTCTGCTATTGAAAACAATGAGCTCCCTGCTTCTGCTAAGAGCTCATAGTCCAGCATCCCCAGACATCTAGGTTTTATCTTCTTCCCAAAATCCACAAAACAGGTAACCCGGTCGTCCCATAGTGTCTGCCTGCTCCTGCCCCACATCCCACATCTCCGCATTTTTGGATGGCCTCATGAGACCCCTTGTTGAGTCCCCGCCTCCTATGTTAAAGACACTAACCATGCTCTCCAGTTATTTGACAGGTTCAGATTCAGTGACTCTCATCAGCTCATCTTCACCATGGACATCAAATCTCTTTACACAGTGATCCCCATGATGATGGTCTGACAGCTTTGCAGCATTTCTTGAACAAGCAGGAAGTCCAGCAGCCACCCACACACACACATAACTCGTCTGGCAGAACTGGTTCTAATACTCAATGCTTTTTTCTTTTAATAACAGTTTTTCAGCAGGTCAGTGGAGTTGCCATGGGTACCAAGATGGGTCCCAGCTTTGCTAATCTGTTTGTGGGTTGGGTGGAGGGCGTTTTTCTCTCATTCACAGGGACTGTGCCTGAACTCTACAAGCTACATTGATGACTGTGTGGGGCCACCTTCTGCTCCAGGGAGACCCTACAAGTCTTCCTTGACAAATTCACCACGGCTCATCCTTCCCTTCAGTACACTGTTGAAGTATCCTCCTCTACACTGCCTTTCCTGGATATCCAGCTCTCAGTCCAGAACACTGGTCTGAAGACATCAGTCTATTACAAACCCACTGACTCTCTCAGTTTCCTCCTCCATAGCTCCTTCCATCCTAAACATGTCAAGAATGGCCTGCCTTATTCACAGTTTCTTAGACTTGTAGGTTATGCAGTGAAGAGGATGATTTTGCTGAGCAGACCCAAATAATGCATAGTTTTTTATCAACAGGGGATACCCTAAAAGCACAGTGGACAGAGCACTCTCCGGGTCAGTAACATGCCCCGTAACCTTGACCCCGCAGGAGGGATACTGTCACACAAGAACAATGGGAATTCCACTAGTTCTTCCTTTCCATCAGAGCACACCTTCTCTTCACAGGATCATCACTAGTAACTTTCCCATTTTGCAACTGACCTAACATTGGTGCTTCCTTTACAGAACCACCTATTGCCTCCTACCTGACCACCTAACCTACGAATCTCCTGGTAAAAGCAGCCTACCCACTCCTAACAGTTCCTTCCCTCCAGGTACCAAACCTTGCAACAGGGCTCGCTGCTACACCTGCAAATTTATTTCCAGTGTAACTGAGATTCGGGGCCTGCAGGTGTTTTTCACATCACCAAGGAGTTCTCATGCACCTCCACTAATGTAGTGTACTGTATTCTTTGCAGGAGGTGTTCAGCTATTTACATCGGAGAAACTGGTAGGCGTCTTGCTGACCGCTTCAGGGAACATTACAGAGCAGTCAGGAATGGTGAAACTGCTAAACCCATTGTATCTCACTTTATCTCCAGGGACCACAATGTCAATGACCTTTCTGTTTGTGTCCTTCAGCAGGGCTTCGGGATCCTAACCATAGAAAACATGGAAGCCAAGCTGATCATCCACCTTGGCTCCCAGCAGCCCTCTGGTTTAAATGATAGACTTATTTTCCACTAACATCTTTCAGCCATCCCTTTTTCCCTAAAGTCAATTTGTTTTGTACTGATTTATTTTCATTTCACCATATGTCTCCATTTCTGTCTCCTTCTCACACATTTGTCACCTTTCAGCCTTCTTACAAGGCCCTGTTAATCAGTCTCTACCTGGGAACTTCCCAGCTCTTTCTCTCCCATTATGTTTTATCTTTCCCATCATCACCTTTTTGTGTCACAGATTCTCTCTTAATCTTACGATTTATCACTTCTTCTCCCTCAGCCTCCCTTCTTCTTTCTCCACATATATATCTCTCTCATTTTACCTCTCCTCTACACTAACTTTTTTTTCTCTTTTAGATATTTCCTGAAGAAGACCTAAAGTTGAAACATAGATTTCAACTCTATTTTCTATTTTCAGCGTGCATTTAATATAACAGAATATAATTTTGCTATGTACAGAATAGGATGCGGTATCGAGGGAGCACGTTAGCAGGATCAGAATGTAGGTATGCAGGGATAGGTAAGGGGAGAAGAGAGGTTGGCAGACAGTACAGATCGGCAGCTAGTGAGGGTGAGAGAAGGACAAGAGTAGAGTATAGCAATAGAGTAAGAGGAGGAAGGATTAACGGAAGCAATTACATATCGAGTGGTGGGGAGAGGCTAATAGAGATTTTTGGAATGAGGGAACAGTGGAGCAAGACAGGACGGGGGACAGGGAGTGCCAGAAACAGCCACAAAGGAGAAGGACCTCGTGCACAGCAAGCCACTTGATTAGGCCTTATGAGAAGGGGAGAGGCTGATCTAAGGGCTTGAGGGGCTTGTCTAAGACAAATAATCCTCTAAGGCGGGAGGGTGAAATTATGGACAAGCTTATACATGAAGCTTGGGGTTGAATACCACAATTTTGATTCATAAGGCAGCCAACCCAAGGAGGAGAGGACATCACAGTGGCAGTGCCTAGCGTTTACCCTAGGGTGAATCTACCCACCCTATGATATGCCTGAGCAAGGATTGACATGGTAGAAGAAGTGGTTGTAAGCAGTAAAGGAGCCATAAGTAAATAGAGGAAGGAGAGAGGAGGAAGCAATCTTGAGGCATGAGGCAGCCATGAGAAAAGGATGGATGCGGTAGAGGAGACCCAACTTTTGATTCATATTCTTAATTAGGGCTGAGACATGGGCACTGAGGGAGAGAGAGGTATCTAGGGTTATGCCCAGGTATTTGAAGGTGAGGACAGACTTGAGGGTATTGCCATTAAGGGAAGTAATACTAAGCGGGTGCTGGGGCAGGATTGGGGGTCAGTGAGAAAAGAACATACATTTAGTTTTATTCATATTGAGGACAAGATGGCTATGCTTGAACCAGTCTTCTAGGTCAGTAAAGTCAGTGGCAAGTTCACTATTAATCCAGGTGACATCAGGAGAAGAGCAGTAAATTATGGCATCATCCATGTAGAGGTGCACTGAGCGCCCCAACAGTGCCTAGGCAGATCATTAATGAACAGGAGAACAACATATAGGGCCCAATATGGAGCCCTGTGGAACCCATGAGTTACGGAACTAAAGTCTGAAAGAGTTCCAGCCCATTTTACCCATTGGGAATTACAGGAGATGTAACGTTGAACCCAAGGCAAGGAATCTGAATCCAAGCCTATAACCTGAAGCTGTTGAAGCAGGAGGCAATGGTTCACCAAGTCAAATGCTTTGTTAGGTCAACAGATATGGCACCGTGGCAGAACTTGGTCCATGGCATGGAAGATGTCAGAAGTTACTTTTAGTAAGGCCATGAGGGTATTATGGTTCTTCCTGAATCCATGTTGGAAAGGGGACAACAGATTGTGATGTTCAAGATAGTTCTGGAGGTTATTGTAAACAATATGCTCCTGAATCTTGGCTATGGTATAGAATTTATATCAGTCTGAAGTTCTCTACAACGATGTTAGGTCCCCTTTATGCACGGAATGCCTACAGCTACCTTTGATTTGTCAGGGACAGTGCTAGATAGGAAGAAGCAGTTAAATCATGAATGGGTGAGCAAGTGCACCGAGCTTTAGAAATTTTGGCTCCAAGGTGTCATGACCGGAGAGCTTTCGCCTTCAAGTTAGCCACAAGCCATTGGACCTCTTTGGGAGGCCAGTTTGAAATAGAAAGCTAGGTGAGTTACAGTACTGCCTGCAGAGCGAGGGCATAAGGGGGAGCAGAAGAGTTGTGAAATAGGTATACTTGTGAAGATCTGTAAAGAAGTCATTAAACCCAGAGGCAATAGACAAGGGGTCAATGAGGGTAGCACCCTGGGCAGTGAGAGAGCTCAGGAGTTCAGCAGCCTCTCGATTGATCAGGGAGTTAACCTGCCTCCAGAACTGTTTGGGTTGCAAAGATGCTCTGTTTGCAATGCTTTGAAATGGTGTTGTTTAGCTTTATGAAGGGAGTTTTACATTGATTTGAGTTGCCTGTAGGCCTGCCAATCAGAGGGCAGTCCAGTTTTTATATGACCACCAGGCCCAGTCAGGAGGACATAAGCATCCTTGTCTTCCTTATTGAGCCACGGAGCCTTAATACCCTTGGACCTGCATTTTTTAAAGGGAGCATTGTTGTCAACGATATGGGTGAAGGTGGAAATAAAAATCCAGAGCTTGATTGATATCCGGAAGAGTCTTGATGGGGCTCCAATCAGTGTTGTTGATTGAAGTAAGGAAGCTGTTAATATTCAGTCTTAACAAGTCCTGAACAAGGGTGATTATGGGAGGAGTTAGGGCTATTATTTCTCCATATGCAGATTGTAGGCAAAGGATCACTTATACAGTCAGACATTACTCCTACCGCTTTGAACTTGAGGGGCAGTTAGTGACAACCCAATCCAACAAGGCATGCTTACCAGACTTATTGTTAAGGCGAGTGGTATCCTGGATAAGTTGGGCCAGATTGTGATCAGATAGAGTTGTATGTACTTTTTCCACCGCTGGGTTGAACCAGTCCATGTTGAAGTCACCACACAGCACTAGATTGTGCTGAGGAAGATTGGCAAGAGGTGGAAGGCCTGTGGGGCCTGGTTAGGAGGCAGGTAGGCAGATCCTGTGATTAGCTTCTTAACATTTCCAAGGGTCAGGCAGAGAACAGAGATTCGATCGCTGGAGATCCAACGTTATAATCTGGGAGTTCGACAACAGAAGAATGGACAAGAGGTACACTTTCAGGCTCAGATACGGGAGTTCTTTTTCAGCAATGCAGCCATGTTAGTTGTACAGGCTGCTGCCTGTGATAAGGCAAACATTCGCTTGGCATCACACCCCACAGACAAGGACTCCAGGAAGATTGATGCCATGGCAAAGAAGCAGTACATGGCAGCATCTCTGGGACTCAGGCAGGCTAATTATATGGCTTTATGCAGCCAGGTACCAGAAGTCCAGGTGGGACACTGTACTGGCACTGGCTAAACAGGCCCCTACCAGCTTGCCAAGGAGCTGGAGCAGGTGGCTGCAGATGGGATTGAGGCATCGAAAGTTCAGTTTCATGCTGCTGTAGACTCCAGTGATGTATCATCGAGAGTCATGGCTACATCTGTGGCTCTTGAGAATGGCTTGGCTCAGATGTACTAGCCTCACAGGATACCCAGGCTAAGGCCATGGATTTTTGTGTAGTGGGTAATTCTATGTTTGGGGAGCAGACAATTACATGAAGAAAATGGACGAATATAGGACCACTTACAGGAGTGCTCAGGCCAAAGAAAGGCAAGCAACTTCTCAAAGGCAGCAGTCCAGGGCAGGCTTTCCAAAGGCCTTTTACCAAGCACAGGCTCTCTTCTTTTTGCAGAGGGTGTTCTTTAGAGGTAGAGGCAGATAGGAGATGAGCCGCCTGCATCCACCCCTCAGCCTAAAGCCCCTGCCAAGCAGACACCCTGATGGTTCTGCACGGTCGATTCTCCATACCAGTAGGGGCAGGCTGGCTTACTTTGTCCAGGACTGGATGTCTCTTACATCAGACAAGTGGGTCCTGGAAGTAGTAAGCCAGGACTGGTTCTCAGCTTTAAAAAATTTCCCAAGATGAGAGCCAGATCTTTTCCACCTGCAAATCTCTCAGATACCCTTGCCCTAGAGGCAGAGGTTTCTTCCTCCTAGCTCTCAGAGCTATAGAGAGTTCTACCTCACACTGGGGCAAAGGATTGTACTCCAGGTACTTCCTAACCCCAAAAAGACAGGAGAGTGGCACCATCCTGGACCTGAGATATCTGAACAAACATCTTTTAAGCCAAAGTTCAAAATGGTAACTCTGGGAATTATCCTTCCTCTCTAAGGCCAGGGACTGGCTAGCCTCCCTGGACCTCAAAGATGCCTACTTTCACATTCCATCAGGTGCTCCCACAGAAAGTCCTCAGGTTCAAGTTGCCCTCAGGCCACTATCAGTTCAGAGCAATGCTGCTGGCCTAACATCAGCCCCCAGGGTCTTCTACAAAGTGCCTGGCAGTTGTTGTTGCCTTCCTAAGAAGACTAAAGATTTCCATTTCCCATACTTGGATGACTGGCTCATAGTAGGTCAGTCTCCAGACCAAATCAAGTCACACCTGCAAGTGATCCAGCAAGTGCTCACTTCTTTAGGATTCCTTCTCAACCTACCAAAGTCAGTTTTCGAACCAGTGCTGCTCCTCACCTTCATAGGTGCAGAACTGGATACGATAAAAGCAAGAGCCTTCCTTCCCTGAAAGAGCAAGGACCTCATGGAACTGGCCTCTTCATTCAGCCTTCAGGTGTCTCAACCAAGAAGGCATTTCTTCAGCTTCTGGCCACATGGCAGCTTCCACAGCAGTGGTCCAGGGGCAAGATTCCAAATGAGGGACATTCAGTTCCAGTTAAGAGCTTTTGGTCCCAAAGAAAGGATTCCCTACCAAACTAATTCCAGTTACTCAACCCTGATCCAAGCCTTGCAATGGTGGCAGGATCAGGACAATTTGAGGCAAGGGTTCCATTTGTCACTCAGTCTCATTCAGTGGTCCTCACCACAGACGCTTCCTGCTGGCTGGGGAGCCCATTTGGGGGATCTTACCACCCAGGGACTGTGGTCGCCTGGAATCTCTGCTTCACATCAATCTCTTGGAACTCAGAGCAGTGTTTCTGGCACTGCAAGCTTTTCCAAATCTGTACAGAACAAGGTGGTTCAGGTCAGAACAGACAACACCACCACCATGTGGTACATCAACAAGCAAAGAGGCACTCAGTCTACGGCCTTGTGCACAGAAGCAATGAGTTGTGGTCCCTGGCCTATTCCCTGCAAACCTCTTTGATAGCAGTTCACCTCCCAGGAAGGACAATCTTCTAGCAGATGCACTGAGCAGAATATCCCAGGCCATCACGATGGGCCCTAGATCCCTGGTGTTGAAAGTGATTTTCTCAAGATTGGACACTCAGAGATAGATCTTTTGCAGCCCCAGACAATCACCAACTTCTCTCTTTTGTTGCAGACCCCCAGTCTTGGGCTCAGTCCCCTGGATGCTCTGATTCTGAACTGGGAAGGAAATTTGTATGCTTTTCCCTTCCTCTCCTGTTCAGAGTGTTAGTCAAGATAAGGTCACAACCATGCAAAGTGATTCTGATTGCTCAGACTGGGCCAGGCAGCCATGGTATCCCTTGCTGCTGTCCCTAGCAGTCCATCTTCCCTGTCTCTTCCCAGGAATTACAACCTGTTAACATCCTCTCGGGAGGATTTGGTACCCAATCTTCAGTCTCGGCTCTTGAAAAGTTAGAGTTTGCAGATCTACATCTTTCCCAGTGGGTTCTGGATATCCTTAAGGCTTCTAAAGCCTTCCACCAGAAAGACTTACAACTCCAAATGGAAAAGATTCAGCATTTGGTGTTCTAAGAAGAATATTTCTCCAGACTCTGCTGAATTGCCTACGGTTCTGGATTATATGGTCCATCTTAATGGCCTAGGTCTCAGACCAACTACCCTTAAGGTACACTTGGCAGCTGTTTCTGCTTTCCTGTCTGTGGAAAGTCTTCCTCTCTGTCATCCCATCCTGTATTCTGTAAGTTTTCAAGGGATTGCTTCACACCAATCCCCCTTTAGGATCCTGCTTGGACCTTAATGTTTGCATTGCTCAGCTTATGCAACCCCTTTGAGCCTTTGTCCTCAGCAGAGCTTAAGTACTTGACTTGAAAACTGTGTTTTGGTAGCCATTACTTCTGCCAGACGATCAGTGAATTGCAAGCCCTGTCAGTGGAATCTGATTTCATCTCTTTTCACAGAGATAAAGTGGTCCTTAGATCTAACAGAAGGTTCTTGCCTAAAGTGGTTTTAGATTTCCACCTCAACCAGTCTGTATCTCTCCTGTTTTCTTCACTGATCATTCTTCTCGGAGAGAGAGGTTACACAATTTGATGTTAAAGAGCCCTTAGCTACTACATAGAGTGTACCAAGGGTCACAGGTTTGAATCCTCCAGTTGTTCCTCACTTATGGAGAAGTTGGTAAGGGCAAATCTGCCACTAAGAGATCTATTGCCAGGTGGATTGTTTCTTGTATACAATTCTGCTATGAAAAACTGGGTAGAACTCCACCCTCAGGCCTGAGGGCTCATTCCACAAGAGGTACAGCTGCTTCCTGGCTCCTGCCAGGATATTCTCTCTTAGAAATTTGTCAAGCAGCCACCTGGAACAGTCCATACTTGCCAAGCATTACTCTCTGGATATCCAGGCTAGCAGTGATGCTTGGTTTGCACAGCAGTACTCAGAGCCTGTTTCAACGTAGTTCTGTCCTCCTCCATGGAGGTACTGCTTGTAGTTGTAATTGTCAGAATACAGCAAGATTTCATGTTGTTTGAAGAAAAATTACTCACCTTAGTAATTATAGTTTCTTCTAGTGGAGTCTTGCTGTATTCTGACCTCCCACCTGCCTCCCTCTTAGAACCTAGTTTTTGGGATGTGGATGGGCAGGAGCAGTGTTGGCACCCTAGGTGTCCTTTACACCTTATTTTTGTTTGGGTGGAATGTTGTTTTATGGATGTGTTTTTGTTTTGGGTTTCTTGACTTGAGTCTTCCTTTGAGAACCAAAACATATATTTGCCAGTTGGCTAGTAAAAATGTTACAGTTTCCACACAGAACACCTAGTGAGTTTTTGCTCATAAAGATCTGATGGTTGCAGTTCGACTAACAACAGGCAGAGGCTTCAGCCGAGCTCAGGATGAACATTCTATGCAAGGCATAGAAAAGTTAATCCAATGTTCTCCAGGGCAGTTGAAAGGCAGGACCTAACTGCAATTGTCAGAATACAGCAAGACTCCACTAGAGAAAACATAATTACTAAGGTGAGTAATTTTTCTTACTCCTGGTGGGGTCTTTGGACAGGGCTCAGGTAATTATCAACCTTGCGGGGGGTTGCAAATGGTGTCGCAACTGAAATACCTGGGGGTACAGCTCTCCGCATCAATTAGATCATTGTATGCCCTAACAATTGACTTCTTCCAAAATCACAGAAGACTGTGAAAGATTGGACCACCTTTCCATTGTCTCTGCTGGGCAGGGTGGAGGTGGTAAAAATGACTATTCTGCGAGATGCCTAAATCTATACCAAACTCTGCCCATTAAAATTCCCCAAGCCCATTTCAGAGCACTCAAGGCTGTGATTCGAGATTCCTGTGGCGAGGGGTAGTGCCAGAATTAAAAGAGTAATCTTGCAGCAACTGCCCAGGTAGGGGGTACTGGGCTACCCAATTTCAAGGCCTTCTACTGGGCTGCTCAACTGGCCTTTTGCTACCAGCCCACACACAGCGGGTGTGCGTGGTTGGGCCTGGAGGAGGAACTCCTGCCCGCAACCTTAGGAATGACACTCTGCAGCAGCGCTGGGAAATCCCATGGGGGCTAAACTACTTAACCCTTTACGGGCGACTCAACATATTAGGTATAACTGTATGAGCTCCTCATACTCAAGCTTGCTCACAGTGATTTGTGGAGGGCCACTGCTCACTTTCCTGATACAACGCCTTTGGAGTTGAGGAGAAAGGCCTGGTTTCTGAAAATCAGCTGGCAAGGTGGGATGATTAAGAGCTTTCCGACTATCTATGCTGAGTGAGGAATCCACCCTGGTGATTTATTTGTATACTTGCAGGTTCAACAAAGGTGTGGCGATATGCCTCAGCTCCGTACTGGGTGGTCAGTCGCCCTCCACCCTTGAGGAGGAACTTTTCACACCCCAGCCGAGCCAGAAGCCCTTATCAGTCATTTACCAAATCATCTAGGGGAGACAGCAGGGGTGGCAGACTCTAGCAGGGATAAATGGAGCAGGGATTTACTGGTTCCTATAGACTGCAACACTTGAGTCTGGCTTGCTCCCATTTCCAGAAATGCTCACACAACAATAAGCTGTGCATAATTCAGATAAATTTCATGCACAGGGCCTATGTAACTCCTGCCAGGTTATACTAGATGGACAGTTTGAAGTTTGAGCTGTGTCCTAAATGTGGTGTAGCAGTAGGTGACTTCATCCATCTGGCTCTGACCTGCCCCATGGTTGCTCCCTTCTGGCATTCCTTTCATAGCATTATGAGCCAGCTCCTGGGTTACAGCCCTTCAAAATCCACTTTAGATTTACTATTGGGGCGGACCCCAATTGGATGACCAACAATCCTCTCTGGTCTCTGGCACTGATCAATGCTAGGAGGACCTTGGCGAGGTATGGATGTCACCTTCCTCCTACTATTGCTAGGTGGGTCAACAACCTCATGCCCTGTATGAGCCTAGAAAGTGCCAAGATGAATGCATTGGGTAGATCTGATTAGTTCCTCAGGGTCTGGTTACCATTGATTAGTGCAGTGGAATCTGGAGTTTTCCACTTTGATGGCTCCTGATACTATTGTTACTTAACTGTTGCAATGAACTCTGGTCCTGGGCCTGTTGATCTGATGCACATTTGGGAAGTTGGGTCTTCCCTGTCCTGCTATTTGAGTGCTTGAGTTTGTTTAGATTTGATTGAATTGACATTTGTAAGGAATATGCACTATGACCTGATAGGTAAGGAAGGACTCTGCCATGTAATTGTCTAATGCATCTCTGAAAACTGTCAACAAACTATTGATTTTGGAATATATCTGTTTGATCTTTCCATATCCTTAACTCAATAAACTATTTTGAAAGAAAAAATTCTGTACTAACATTAACATCTAACTTTCAGAAATTAAGCACATGTGCAGTATTTTTTTCTGTAGCACAGTGTAACTTATAATATTCCGCTGCAGCCCGGTAACTTATGATTTTACGAGGATGTGGTAAGGCAATAACTTAGTTATCTGGTAACAGCAGTGAGAAACAGGGTACAGAAGCCCTGATCTGTGTATCGGTAAGGCTTCCAGTTACCCCGTAGTTCTCATTGGCTGGTCAACCTACTGCCAGTCATATATAGGCCACTTCTGCTTTCTCCAAAACTGCATATCAGACAATGTTCAGGAATGCAATTGAAACACAAATAATTACACTCCTTGGCACAATCATTTCATTGCTACGAGTGAGCATCAAGGCTACCAGAGGCACACTCACATGACCAATGTGATGACTATCATTTGTCATGCTGCCAATCATACCCTGGTACTGACCAGGCCACGCTGCATGCAATGAGATGTCAATATTTCCCTTCCCAAACACATGCTGTACAGTGCTATGCACGCAGCGCTTATGTGAGTGGTGGTAACGTGTATGATCTCACAACACCCCAAACAAGCAATCAACAACAAGGAACTGATCCATTAACATTGGCTATTATGCTCTCTGGTCATGTGATGCTCCAGCACTTGTTATCATAGTGGTTGTAACACCTGTCCACGTGTTGCTGTTATAACAACCCCATTTCCTGACTATACATGACGGTGAGTATCACTGGTGTCATGTTTAGTGCTCGGTAAAAACAGTCAATTACAGGTATGACCTATCCATGGCAAAGTGACATATTGTCAGTAATGCACATGTTCTAAGTACTATTTTTAACATGTAGTTAGCATGTGCAGCCTTTGTATGATGCTTAAATAACAGGTAGTATTGTCCAGTACTGGATACTCTTTATTTTTGTTTTTGAGAGGTATGATACTTCCATGTTGGTGATATACTTTTTAATTTATTCAGAATAAAAACTGTTGGGAGAAAAACAACACATAAAATTGTGCATTGTGTGATACCTAGACCAAGGTTTATGGCATGTACCCTAGTGATCTATGCAACAGCACCAACCCTGCAGACGTTAGAGCCATGTCATCCCCTGTCTGTCCCTCAAAAGACCCAATCCCATTCAAAACCAGGGTCACCTGCTTCATGAAGCAGTAGTGGAGTATTGTCATGTTTACCATGTGTTGTTAAGGAATGGTTTGGAGAGCGTTGTTGATACATTCCAGGGCAGAAACATGGGTGGACATCATGTAATGTAGGGAATGATGGGGCACAGTGATGATTGAAAATGATAATCTTCCTGGACATAAGTCTCCACCACTCATTCACACTAGTGGGATTGGCGCCGAGGCACTAAGACCCATCGGGAGCAAACTTTTGCTGGAGGGTCGGCGCGAGACGGCGCCAGAGACACGGCGCCATGAGCAGCGGCTCGAGCGGTAATGACCATCTCGACGACGACCCTCCAACCGCCTCAGTTCTTTTTTCCCGCCACGAAAGGCGCTTCAGTGACGACGCCGCCGCTTCACCGGAGTCAAACTTCAAACTAGCGATAGTTTTCAGTTTGTTTTTGTAACATTATCACGGTAGTAGTATCGCTTAGTTTTATTCTATTTTTCGTAAAATTTTTATAATATTTAAATTTAACTTACTTGAAGAAGTCTCGCCTACTGGACGGAGTCGACTAATGAGCAGGTCAGGTGACGGTAGGGAGACTTCGATGAAAGCTGCGTTCAGTCAGCCGGCTGGTCCGTCAGCTCCTTCTCCTCAGAGCGGGTTCCTACATAGTCAGTCCGATGTTCGGGGATGGGCGGTCCTCACGGCATAAAAATAAACGGTCGATTCTCGGCGCTGCTCGCCTCGAGCCTTCTTCGCCCACAGGTCAAAAAGAGAAGGCATCACCGAGGTCGCCCTCTCGGTATGCTCTGCGCTGGCCGATGGTCGGTTATCGCTGTTAGTTGCCGGTCTCCTTCTTCGGAGTCGCCAACTCCGGCACCTGTTGCCTTGACATCGGAGCCCTCCCGCTTATATGTAGGGCTCCAGATGAGCAGTTTCATCATTTGGCCGCTCTTGTGGAGCGGCGGGCTCGAGGTTGGTTCTTCTGCCTGGCTCAGTTACCTCGAGCCTCGGTCCTCCGTGATCAGGTAGGCGGTTGACCTTCCTAGTCGCGCCGCGCTCTTCGGTGCTAGCGACCCGGTGCTTAGGTGTTTCTCACATGGTTGCGCGCAGGGGCCCACCGATGCCCTTATCTCCTGTTTTTTCCTTCTTGCTTTCCAGGTTCCCCGGCTTTTCCGGCGCCTTCTGCAGGGTCTGTGGCCGTGTCAGCGCCGGCTGGGCCGCTGGGCTTGTGGCGCGCTAGGGCGCCAATGGTCTCGGCGCTATGTGCGGCCAGGGTGTCACGGCACCGCCGGTGGTGCCGTTGATCGGCGCGCGCCTTTGCGCGCTGTTTGCGCGCCAGCTACACAGTAAGGCGCCAAGCGCCAGCGGGCGCTTCGCCAGGGCGCTATGGGTCACAGGCTTCGGCGCCAGCGCGCCTCGGTGCCGTTTCAGTCTGCTTTGCCGCCTCGCGCCGCAGCCCTTGGGACTCTCCTGTTTTTTCTGCCTTCTTCTCCTAATTTTCACTCCTTTCCCTGTCCAAACAGTCCTTTCTGGACCATCAGGAGATGATGTTGAGCCTGACCCAGACCTTCGGTTGGGTGATGAAGTGGAGGAAACAGGATCTTTCTTGCTACAGAGCCTGTGGTCGAGGACCTGTCCTTTAAGTCTCTGTTGAAGAACCTGGGATCCACTCTTCTCTCCAGACTACAGACATCGATCCTGGAAGATATTAAGACTCCAGTATCTTCATGCTTCGAGATCCCCTGGATTTGACTCCTCCGATTCAGCCTTCCTTCGAGATGCTGTCTCAAATGGTATGGAATAACCCTGCTCTTATTCCCTCAGTGGCTAAATCCATTGATAAGAAGTATTCAGCTCCCAAGGATCGCCCCATTTGGCATCCCAAGCCTTTATGGATCCTATTGTAGTCCTGGCAGAGAATGACAAGGTCGTTTTCCTCAAACTACTACAGCTCTAATCTATTAACAAAGAGTCTCGTAAGATTGATACATTAGGTAAGAGAGTCTTTGCTGCCTCCACTCTAAGTATGCGATTGCAGTTATCAAGGCTATTTTTCTCAGTATGAGTATATCCTGTGGCACTCTATGAAAAGAATGGTTGAAGCTCTTCCAGATTCGGATTCCAAGTCAGAGCTTCTTCTGACCGTTATTAGAGGTATTGAGTCCAATAACCAACAGGTCAAAGCCGCCATGGACGCTCGACACTGCTTCTCGCCTGCAGCCGCGGGATTTGTACTGCGCCATTCCTGGCTGCGCACTTCTGGCTTCACGAATGATGCTCAGCAGCAGGTGATGGCGCTGCCTTTGATGGCTCCTTTCTTTTGGCCTCAGGTGGAGCAAGCTTAGAGGCCACTAGAAGACTAGATCGCCATTGTTGACCAGACTCGCCTGCCCCTCCTCGGGGCATGTGAACAGACGTCAGTTTCATAGTCGTCAGTCCTTTGAGGCAGAGGCAGGGAAGCTTCCATAAAGCCAACCTGCCCAACCTCAAAAGAAGACGCAGCAGAGTGCAGGGACCTAAAGCTCCCAGCGCTACCTTATGAGTCGCTGGCCCAAGTTCCATCCACTCTGCCCGAGGTGGAACTTTCTCTCCGTGGAGGTCGCCTGATGTACTTCTACAACCAGTGGAAGTCCATAACCTCAGACAATGGGTCCTTCGGATAATTCATGAGGGTTATTCTCTCAATTTCTTGGAAACCCCCCGAATTGTCCTCCCATACGATAAACCCAGGTTGTCGGCCTCTCAGTCAGACCTCCTCACTGCGGAGATCCAGGGCCTTCTGAACAACAGGGCAATAGAACTGGTGCCCCGCGATCTGTGAAACACAGGGTTCTACTCCCATTACTTTCTGGTTCCAAAGAAATCTGGGGATGCGCCCATTCTAGACCTCAGAAAGTTAAACAAATTCCTCCCCAGGGAGAAATTCAAGATGATTTCCTAGGTACCCTGTTACCCTTGCTGCATCAGCACGACTGGCTGGCCTCTCTGATATGCAGGATGCTTACCAGCATATCCTCAGTCCACCCACCCACCGCAAATTCCTCAGGTTTGTAGCTTTGGGTCAAGATTATCAGTTCAGAGTCCTGCCCTTTGCTATCCTATGCCATGAGTTTTTACAAAAGTGTTGTGCAGTTCTCGCGGGCGCATCTCAGGAAAGTCGGACTCCGAGTGTTTCCCTACCTGGACGATTGGCTTCAGCAAGCCCTTCCGCCAAGGACTTTGGAAGCTTGCAAACGACTTGCCTTCTTCACGTCCATGGGAGTTCTGCTGAATTTGAAAAATCTCAACTGCAACCTCCCAGAGGCTCCTTTTCATAGGGACGCTTCTAGACACCTCTTCAGCGAAGGCTTTCCTTCCAGAGGACAGAAGACTCGACATCCTTCGATGGCCCGTTACATCAGGGAGAACCAATCGGTTACAGCTCTCTCGATGCAACGCATGCTGGGTCTCATGGTGTCCTCGGTCTTCACTGTCCCTCTGGCCTCGACTGCACATGAGAACCACCCAATGGATGCTCTCCACTCAGTGGTCCCCGACCTCTCACCCCAGTCTTATCCCATCAAGGTGACGGAGCCCCTTCAAGGTCTCTCACCTGGTGGTCTCAAGAGAGCAACTCCTGAAGGATTCCCTTGCTCCCCGGATCATCAGATTCCATCACCACAGATGCATCGACTAATGGGATGGGAGCTCACTGTCTCCCTCCACACTCAAGGTGTATGGACTCATTCAAGCTCATCTCCACATAAATGTCCTGGAGATGAGAGCGTCCTGTATGCAATCCGAGTTTGAAGGATGTCCTTTGTCACAAGAACATTCTCCTTCAAACGGACAACAAAGCAGTGATGTATTACATCAACAAGCAAGGCGGTGTTATTCTTATCCCTTTGCAGGGAAGCAATGAGGTGGGAGTGGTGCTTGAGCACAAGTCTCTGATTCAAGCGTTTATCTGCCAGGTATACAAACCACCTAGCAGATCACCTCAGCAGAACGGAGGCAGACCTCACGAGTGGTCTCTCGATCCAGCCGTAGCTCGGTCCCTGTTCAAAGAGTGGGGACTCCAGACCTGGACCTTTTGCATCCCCACTCAACGAAAACTGCCTCTTCTGCTCCAGAAATCCAGGGCCTGGCATTTTCTGTCAGGATGCGTTCAGGCTGCGTGGACAAAACGCTTTACGCCTTTCCACCACTTCCTCTAATCCAGAGAGTACTCTCAAGTTCGAGTCTCAGGGACCAAGATGATTCTCATTGCTCTTCCTGGCCTCGCAACTATGGTTTCTCTACTCAACAGTATGTTGGCAGCCCTCCGAGGCCACTTTGCAAATCAGTCTTTTGACTCAGGGTTCGTTGGTCCATCCCAACCTGAAATCACTTCACCTTCATGCTTGGCCCTGAAGAGACAGAAGTGAATCGGTTCAACGCCTCTCGAGAGTCTCAGACATCCTTCTGGCTGCTCGAAGCCAGCCACCGAAAACGTGACGCTCCAAATGGAAACGTCTTCTCTGGTGTGCAAAATCCTCTTGGAATCCCTTTTCCTGTCCTCCTGGCAAGGTTCTGGAGTATCTTTGGACCTATCAAACTTAGGTCTTCAGTACTCCACAGTTAAAGTTCACCTTAGTGCCATCTCAGCTTCCCATGAGCCGGTTTCTTCCTTAACTCTGGCTCAGTTACTATGGTGAAGAGATTTCTTAGGATTCTCCATACCAGACCCCTGTTAAGCGTCCAGTTGCAGCCTGGGACATTAACTCAGGTCTGGACATGCTCACTGGAAGCCTTTCAGCCCTTAGCTACCTGTGAGCTAAAATTTCTTACCTGGAAGACTGCCTTCCTGGTGGCCATTACCTCAGCCCGCAGGGTCTCTGAGATACATGCCCTGGTTACAGACCCTCCGTATACTGTATTCCATAAGGACAAGGTAGTTCTCCGTACTCATCCTAAATTTCTTCCAAGGTTGTGTCAGAATTCCATCTGAACCAACCTCTGGTACTTCCCGCTTACTTCACTAATTTCCAAAATGAAGGGGAACGAGCTCTTCATTCCTTGATGTTAAGAGAGCCTTGCGGTTCTATTTAGATAGAACCAAGGATGTTCGCAAGACTCAGCAATGTTCGCTTTTTCAGCGACACCCGCTGGGTCAACCTGTCACTATTAGATGTATCTCTTCATGGTTAGTGGCATGCCTTCGCCATTGCTATTCCATGGCTCAAGTAAATTAGAAGGTAGAGTGTACGCCACTCTACTAGGGCGGTCGCGGCATCCCTTAGCGGAAATTGCGAATGTTCCAATTGCAGATATATGCAACGCCGCCATCGGAGCTCAGTGCATACTGCTACACTATGCACTGGATGTTCATGCCAGGCTACATTCCGCATTCGCAGAACTATCCTTAATGGGCTTTATCTTAGACGGTGAGCTCTGGCTCTCCTGCCGCCCTTTGGGGATTATCAGCTTGGTACTCTCCCACTCAGTGTGAATGAGTGGTGAGACTTATGTCCAGAGATAGGAAAATTACGTACCTACCGTAATTTTTTTGATCTTCTTGGACGAGTCTCACCACTCATTCACACACCCACCCTCCATCCCCCGAGCTCATCATTGTATTGGTCTTCACTCCTCAAATCTTTAGGCCGTGAGGACTTCTTTGCTGACCCTTTTTACACGGGTCATAATGGACTATCTTATGTCCGCTTTTTAATGTTGGGTTTACCTTTACGTTAGTTCGCCTGCACCTCCTTGGTAAAAAGGTACTGAGGTGGTTGGAGGTCCGCCGCCGAGATGTCATTACCGCCGAGCCGCTGCTCACGGCGCCGTGTCTCGCGGGCGCTGTCTCTCGCGCCACCCTCCAGCAAAAGTTTGTTCTCGATGGGTCTTAGTGCCTCCGCGCCAATCCCACTAGTGTGAATGAGTGGTGGAGACTCGTCCAAGAAGATCAAGAATTACGGTAGGTACGTACTTTTCTTTTCACGACACCAATAGTCGCTCAGTGTGTGTCTGTAACATCTGCAACTATGCTGAGAGTTGACTGACAGAGAAAGCAGCAATAGCTACCGCGTTTCTGTGTTCACAATGAGACGATAGTGACACACGGTGGTTACCAATTCATGGGTCATGGAGTAGACAGTCATAGTCTGTTATCAACTGTGTTACTTGAATGTTGAAGCAGTCCAAGTAGTGTGATGTGTGGTGTCAACGCCAGAAATGGTGATTGAATGCAATGCAGTCTTGGTAAGTTGCTTCACTTTCATATTCGTAAGAGCAGATCCCATCAGACTCAATGCAGGTGGACATTGTGTGATGGAACCATGGAACACAAGTAGTATACATGGAATGTTATCCCACGGTGCAGTGATGTGTCACAATACAAAACACAGTAACATGATACTTAAACACAAGATGATCAGAAGTAAACGTGTAATGTTGCACACAAATGGTGAACACCCACATTCCTTCAAATGGCATGAATACCACATAAGTATCATCCTCAGATGGAAATACTTCAACGTATGCGAGTGACCGCACAAGACAGGATGAAACATGATGGCTGTAGCCCAGCTTATGTCTGTCATAGGCCCACATAATGTATGCACGATATGCAATAGCACGGTACAGCCTGCACAAGTGAAAAGGAAAAGAAGGTTAGCGAAAGATGTAATGTTGTAAGTCAAAATTTAGCATATTATTAGTCTGCAGAAGTTGTCATCTACAAAGGCATCGCCATAGTATTACTGAGACTTCCCATTTGTCTGAACAAAATTACAATGGGTGGTATATCACCGAGGAATAAGCACAAACTTGATGTCTTTTATGTCATCAGCACATATGCTACACACATTGGGTGCTATGTCCCACATGTTACCACGCATATAGGTGTGGAGAAAATGTAGACTGTTTTTCAGCAGACCCAGAAATGGTGCAGTAATGCATATGTAGCACAGTGATGGGCACAGTGCATATTCGGTGACGGAGAATGCCATCAACACTGAACAAAGTAGGTGTGTCTGTCAGACTCATGATATGGAATATGTCAGGAAGCGGACAGTAGGACATGAACATAGTTCAATCCTGCAGACCCTCAAACACCCCTGTAGCATTTGTAGGTCCTTCTGAATATCCCTTATTCCCTCATCACTATCCACTCTCCCACAGTTTGGTGTCATCCGTCTGAAGGAATCCGGGCAGGTTGTGTCTCTTCAGTGTCCCTAAAAGATGGCACAAAGATTAATCATGTTAGCCAGCCTGGGAGTGGGTTCCAGGGTGGTAGCCTGGGTAGCAAACTGGCTGCACAACAGGACGAGAAGGTAATAGTGAATGGAACACATTCAAGAAAGGGGGTTATTAGTGGAGTACCTCAGGGCTCAGTACTGGGTCCAGCCTCTTTAACATCTTTATAGATGACATTGCAGAGTGTCTGGAGGAAAGGTATGCCTCTTTGCAGATGACACAAAGATCTGTAACAGAGTTGATACACAAGGGGTCAGAAAGGATGAGAAGGGACTTGGCAAGGTTGGAGGAATGGTCAGACATATGGCAACTCAGATTCAATGCAAAGAAGTGCTAAGTAATGCACCTGGGAAACAAAACCCAGGAGAAGAGTACACAATAGCAGGGAGGTACTAACAACAACAAAATGGAAAGGGACTTGGGGTTAGTCATATCAGATGACCTAAAGGTGGGTAAGCAATGTGAGAAGTCAGTAAGGAGAGCTGGGGATACTGGGATGCATAGGAAGGGCATCACAAGTAGAAAAGGGAAGTGGTTATCCCTCTGTACAGACAGTTGGTGAGACCCCATCTGGAATACTGTGTGCAGTTTTGGAGACCCCATCTACGCAAGGACATAGGATGGAAGCAGTCCAGAGGAAGGCAACTAAAATGGTGCAGGGTCTGCATCAGAAACCATATGAAGAGAGACTGAGAGAGAGCTTAATATGTATATCCTTGATGAAAGGAGGGACGGGGACATGATAGAAACTTTCAAGTACCTCAAGGGAATCAACAAAGTCCAGGAGGGCAGCATCTTTCAGAAAAAGAGATGTGTAAGAACAAGGGGCACAATTTAAAGATAGAGGGTAGACAGCTCAGGGTAATCTGAGGAAATGTTTTTCATGGAGAGTGGTGGATGCATGGAACTGCCTTCCTGGGTCTAAAACAGTGGTGGAATTCAAAATGCATGGGACAGACATAAAGCAATTCTAGTGGGGGTTGCAGGAAGTAGGCTGTTGGTTAACTAGAATCTGCAGCTTATCCAATAGGTAGTATCCAGCAGGTAGGAAATGGGCAGACTGGGTGGGCCAAGTGGTCCTTATCTGCCATCAAAGTCTATGTTTCTAATGAACTTGAAGAGGACTGGACCCAGGACAGATCCCTGTAGAACACTGCTCGTAACCTTCCCCTCCTCTGATTTAAACACATTGACCACCCTCTGCTGCTACACTTCTAGATAACTACCCACCCACCCAGTTCACTACAGTTCTTCATCTTTTAAATGTCCCTTAATGCTTCCCAGGTCCTAGCTGAGAACCATAGTGGTCTCTTAAACCTTTATTGTTTGTTACTGTTATGCTTGTCTTTGATGCCTTGAGGATGTCTCCCTTAATTGTGCTCCCCATTTCTCCTCCACACCACCTATGTCCTCAACCCCTGCTAACTCATCACTGACAATTTCTCAACTTATCAAAGTCTTCCATTATAAAGTTTGGGACTTAGGTTCACAATTGTGGCTTGCTGACTCAGAGGGCCAGTTGAAACCACACACAGTTATGGTTGTTGTTCTAGTGGCTCCTACTCCCACCAACACACATGATCTCTGCGTTGGTGAGCACCACATCAAGGATCACGGTCTGCCTGGTGGGTTCCTTAACTATCTGCACCAGTAGACAGTCTTGGAAGGTGTCCATCAATGTCCGCTCCTGGCACTCTTTGCCACTAGGACCAGCCAAGCCTCTTAGGCAGGTGCAGGCCACCCACCACCACTTCTTCCCCTTTGCAACACCTCTTCTAAGTTCCTGCCTTGGTTCTTTGTTCCTTTCTCCCTTGCCGTGGAGGCCTATTAATCACTCCTAAGTGCACTTTCCTTCCCTTAGCATGCCTTGAGCTGCACCAATAGTGACTCATTTTCCCATTGCTACCCCTAGTGCTTCCATCTTCTGCCACTTCTATGTCCTACTTGACAAAAGGGCAATTCCTCCCCTGTACTCCTTCATCTATCCCTCCTTAACAGTGATTAACCAGGGACCGTCATCTCCAAGTCATTATCTGTGGCTCATGTTTCTGTGATAGCCACAACCTCAGTATCTTACATCAGCATGTGGAGATCACTATGTTTGTTACCTAGGCTCCTGGTGTTCAGGCATACCCCTTCCATTTGACCCCTGCTGTAACTCTGCCACTGTCCTTCTGCTTACCATGTTTCTCTCCCACCTCATTTGTTTTCTCCTCAGTGCTGACCCTCCACTTGATCCTGTAACACTGACTGTGTTCCTGTACCCTTTTTCCTGCTACTGTCCTCTGATGTGGAGGAGTACTATCTAGAACTCTTAAAAGATTGTTTAAAATATGCCCTACCTGCCCTTAAAATCAGCTCATTGATATATGCCCTGCCTGCCTTAAAATTGCCTCCTTGATTAGATGGAGGAATTAGTGCTGAAGTGCTGTTGCTGTTTCTTTAGGACTTGGGCTATCCTGGCATCATTTTGCTGGCCTCATGTAGTCATTCCTGGAGACAGTATTGCCACACCAAACTGGACCAGGCACATATTTTCTGGTAGTCCACCAGAATAGTCATTTTGGGGAAGATAGAGCTACTCAGTTTGAGGAGTTAGCACCTGGTGACTTGATGCCCTTCCATACTGCTTCTTTTATTCCACAGCCAGGTTGGCAGCTAAGAGCCTGCTCGATGCCTTTTATTTACATACTCACTGAATGCCACCAGCACTGAACAAAATAGGTGTGTCTGTCATACTAATGATATTGAATATGTCAGGAAGTGGGTAGACAGGAACATAGTGCAATCCTTGCAGCATGCCACCAAATGGTTAAACTATTGACATAGGATACACATGCCATAATCATCAGACATGCAAGATGTGATGTACACCATAACAATGGTCAGGGATGTTGTTTGTATGTGGCTATTATGCCATCCTGCAAGCCAACGCCAACTAAAGTGGTACATTGATACTGGAATGTTTTTGTGATGGTGTTCCAGCCATGCACAACATATTCAGGAAAAATAGAGTAACATGTTGGTACCTGCAATACAGCCTACGGGTTATGGTAAAAGCTGTGATTGACCTTCATATCAAGCAGACATACCTCGGTTTTATTATCACAACCGCCACTTGCATACTCTGGTTGTCATACAAATCACTTAACATCCCCAATACCACAGTGTCATCAACGAAAACAGACATATGTGCCAAGTGAGCCTTATCTGTTTGCAAAATAATAAAAATGTAAACAAAGAACAAAAGAGAGAACTGGAGTACCAGGGCACCACCTGTAATGAAAACATTCTTTTTTTTTTTTATACTTTCACCACTACCACCCATCCTGTACCTCATCCTGGTCCTGACTGCAAGTCTCACACTGGCCGCGACTCCAGATACCCACTGGTTTCCACCACAGGGCAGGGCTGAGGCACAGGCCTTAAGTGTCGCATCTGACGGATAGGTCAGGAGCATGCCTGACAGCTAACTGAAGCCAAGGTGGTGCTTCATCAAGGCGGCCAGAAGCTCTTTTCCTATACTGCCCCAGGGTGGGGGACATACAATGATGTCCAGTGTCTGCCCGCTACTCCTGTGTGCTGTCACTGGTCACCTGTGGTTCCTCCAGCCTCCGCCATGGTGACCTCAGACCCTGGATGCTGTACCTCCTCACCACGGAGAAGACAGCAGTCCATGGGGATGCTCCATCCTTCCCTCATGCTGGCCCTAAGACTCTCAGAGTACGCTCCCGAACACGGATCACAGGCATCACAAGCGGCAATCAAAACACAGTGATTAATTCCATAGTGATGCCCACTTCAGAATGTAGTAGTCTTTGCTGCCTAACAGGAGCGCCAGAACAGGAAGAATTACAGTACTGTTCGATCTGTGCACGCTAAACAGAAATCTTGAAACACACTTAGGGGTGTTAATCAAGGGCAGAACATAACATTAAGTTCCATGGCATGGGTGTGTGGTGCTCTCTACCAGAAAAGAATACAGAAATTGTTTGACAACGCAGACCACTGCCATCAAGTAGTACTTTCCAGTCACTGTGCGATATTGTGATCATTCAGACAATGGTACTCGGCACAATGCCTAGTAAAGCACTGTACGAATTACATAAATTGCAAGAAGGTACAGTACCTATTTGTCCATTCAACATTGCCATGCCTGCCTCTAATGTAATGCAACTGATGAATGAGAAGACGAAGCACTACAGGTGTCAAGCAAGCAACAGAGAATTCTTGGTGATCAGTTACTCACTCAAGCTCGTCTGGCTATCTTCTCTAACTTTCTGAAGAGCTTTAGGAGACTCCTTGCAGCACATACTTTCTCTTACTGTAGGCATTGCTGCACACTTGCCACAGAGACACCACTCAGTATTATTTAATCATGCAGTATCCTATGCTTCACTATCTGTGCTTTCCTGATCACTGCTACTGCTGCTGTCACTGTGATCTCTGATCTCATCCTCACCATACCTTGGCTCAAAGCGATAAGGCACAATAGTGCTGCTGCTGCTACTTGCTCCAGCCATAGCAACACTCCAATGCGCTGACCTGAATGGAATGAGGTGGAGAAGGTATCAATGTTTTCACCGAAACAAATCTGTCTTCATAAGAACTATGTCAGTCGTGTGATGTTCCTGTGCCATGGTGCAGGCACAGATATGAATATGTGTCACCCAGTACAAGAACAGTTCTTATGTTCTGTGTGATAATGCTTATATCTGAGCTATTGCCAGATGCCTCGATGTTGAATGAGTGAAACCTTTGAGGTACTACAGTGTCATGTGCACAAGAAACCTTTATATTGCACAGACATGTGTTATTATAAAAGGGAGTTAGCCTGTGCATTGACATGCATAACATGCTCACAAATGCACAGTCTGTCTCAGGATTTGAGGGTGGCCCATGTTGCCCATACACAAGAGGGCATAGAGACCAGCCAGGAAATTATTGGCCTGTCAGCCTCACTGTCATAGTGGAGAAACTGATGGAGATGATAATGAAGGAGAGACTGATGTCATTCCTTGAGGAAAATGGCCTCCAGGATGGCAGCAGCATGGGTTCGTTTCGGGAGAGGTCTTGCCAGATGAATATAATAGAATATTACAACTGGATAACAAGACAGTGGGATGTGGGTCAAGCGGTAGATGTCCTGTACTTGGACTTCAGCAAGGCCTTCAATTCGGTGCCCATGGGAGACTGGGTGGAAGCTGATGGCTGTGGGGTGGGGGAAAGCTGACAAACCAGATTGAGAACTGGTTAAGGGATGCTGCAATGGGTGGTTGTGGGGTGGAGCTCTTGACACCCAGAACAGTGACAAGCAGCATACTGACTGCTCTTGGTGCTGGACCGGTGCTATTTGGGCTATTTATCTCAGATATTGCAAACGGAGTTGGGAGCAGGGTTGCTCTGTTCACAGATGACTGCAAACGGGCAGTGGATCAAGAGGAAGGATGGAAACAATTGCAAGGGGACCCAACCAGACTGGAGGGATGGTTGGAGAAGTGGCAGCTGAATTAATGCAAAGAAGTGCAAGGTTATGCACTTCGGGCAAACCCAAGGAGGAAATACTGGCTGGGGGAGGCTGGGATCACTGAGGAAGAGAAGGATCTAGGGTGTTAGTAACAGGAAGCATGAATAACTCTGCCTAATGTAGGAAAGCAGCTGCTAAGGCAATATGATCCTGGGCTGTATCACAAGGATTTCTCTTACAGGCACAGGAAGATCCTTCCCCCACAGACTGTTGTTCAGGCCACACTTAGAATACTGTGTGCAGTACTGGCAGCCATGTTCTTAAGAGGGATAGTAATTTCCTGAGGGAGTGCAAAGGAGGGCAACAAAATGTTACAAGGGATGGAAGGAAAGGCCTATGAAGACAGGTTGCAGGAGCTGAATATGTATACACTAGAGGAGAGAAGGGATGGGGAGTCCACCTCGAAAATGAGCTTGCTCAACAGTGATTGCCTGGTTAAATAAAAACTTTGATTAATTGATTAACTGATTGATTGACTGAGACATTAAAATATTTGAGGAGGTAAACAAAGCCAGCACTGAAGGGATGTTTAAACTGAAGAATGGAAGGGAAACAAGGGGACACAGTTTATGATTGAGGGGAAGATTTTGCAGGGAGATGAGGAAGCACTATTTCACTGAGAGGGTGGTGTCTAAGTGGAATGCTCTACCAGAGGGATGACTTCATGTAAGACAGTGTGAAGTTTCAAGTGGGGGTGGGACAAAGCAAGGAGGATGGTCTGAGTGGTGGGGCAGAGGCAATCAAAGGAGGAACGCATGGGGAGGGGGTTGGGCAGCTGCAAACTGGGGTGCTAGCTGCACACTCAGGCAGACATATAGATAGTCCTGGCAGCCTGTTTCTGCTGGTAAATTCGTATGTTCATACATATGTATAATCAGCAGAACTTAAAATGACATGTTCAGGCAGTTGTGGTTATAGCATTATGTCACCGCCCCCAACCACCTCCTCGAACACACACTGTGTGCTACTTGGCAGTGCACTCTGTCTCCCAGCATTTGACACTCACTCCCATCTGTGACATGCAGCAACATACATTCTGATACACTGTCCCAAATTAGCAGCCCTTGCTGGAAATATATTCCTACAATGTTCAGTTTTGCGCCATTACAACATGGGTATGACGGGAATGCATCTGTAGTAGTCCTAGGTTTGCATACAATTGAAGTTATAAACGGAATTCTATTTGATGGTATTATGAAAGCAATCACTGTAATGACAGACTGCGACATTGTGTTGTGGAACTGCTACGCTAAAGCTAACGTAATGGACTGCTATGTATTCATAGACATGGTGCAAGCCTGGTTTTGAATAGCCAAAGAAAAGAAATATATAATGTAATAAAACTGAATACAGAAATGCAGCACCTATATTGCATGTCTGACGATGGTTGTAGCAGCACTGCAATGGCTAAACATGTGTAACTGCAATACATTATGACAGCACAGTTTCAGAAAAACCAGGATAAACTGCACTAATGCGTATGTATACCACAGATAAAAAAGCAGAACGAGGAAAATCGAGTACAAAATCAGTAAACATTAAATGGTAGGTAAGATATAACATTGGCTCAGCAGCTACCGCTTTTTCAAATGGAAAAAAAATTTAAACATCTGGCCTGCCAATGCGTGTGTGTGTGTGTTTTCAAGCTATCTGCATCAAAATGAAAATACCAGTGTGACAGGACACTGAAAGGCAAGCACCACGGTAATCCTGACATTAAAAACAGAGTTGATGCACAAGGTGGTGTAGAAAGGATGAGAAGGACTTGGCAAGGTTAGAGGAATGGTCAAATGTATGGCAGCTTAGATTTAATGCTAAGAAGTGCAGGTAATGCACCTGGGAAACAAAACCCAGGGAAGAGTACATAATGGGGTGAGATACTACCAACAACAAACATGGAAAGGGACCTGGGGTAGTCATATCAGATGACTTAAAGGTGGGCAAGCAATGAGAGGGCAGTAAGGAGGGTTGGGGGATACTGGGATGCATAGGAGAGGCATCACCAGTAGAAAACAGGAAGTTGTTATCCTCTGTACAGACAGCTGGTGAGACCCCATCTGAGTACTGGTGTGCAGTTCTGAGACCCAATCTCCGCAAGGACATAGACAAGATGGAAGCTGTCCAGAGGAAGGCAACTAAAATGGTGCAGTGTCTGCACCAGAAGACATGTGAAGAGAGACTAAAGGAGCTTAATATGTATAGTCTCGAGGAAAGGAGGAGAGGGGGAGACACGACAGAAACTTTCAAGTACCTCAAGGGAATCAACAAAGTCCAAGAGGGTAGCATCTTTCAAAAAAAGAGGTGTGCAAGAACAAGGGGCACAATTTGAAGATGGGGGGGGCTCAGAGGTAATGTAAAGGAAGTATTTTTTCACAGAGAGGTTGTGGATGCATGGGCAGCCTTCCGGAGGTTGTGGAGTCAAAAACAGTGGTTGAATTCTAGCATGCATGGGACAGCCATAAGGCAATTCTAGGGGTGGGGTAGAAAGAAGTAGGCTGCTGGTTAACTAGGATCTGCAGCTTATCCATTAGGTAGGAAATGGGCAGACTGGGTGGGCCAAGAGGTCCTTATCTGCCGTCAAATTCTATGTTTCTATGTTCTATGTTTCTATGTCAATAATTAACTGGACTACAACGAGGATCACAGTACAGAAACTGTCAGCCATCACAAACTACTAATACTGTCCAGCCACAATCTCAGGGTAGCAGTTCCTGGGACAGCTGTACTCATGACAGTTATACAGATTCTGTGTGCTCCTGCTCTACATAAAATGTTTCAGAAACCGTGTTCAGTTAGCAATGCAGTACTTTGATACCTAGGAAGTTAGTATGGGATGACTGAGTGCAAACAGAGAAAATGCAGGCATGATCCTTTTGAACTGACAGCCGCTGATAACAAGCACACTGCATAGAGCGCAAAAGGCAATGAAATGCCACAATCTTGGGGAGACATCTCACGCGAACAACAACACTGAAACATGGCGCACTGGATTGGGACACTGCTGGCATACCAGGACATAAATTGATTAGTGACGGAAACACACATGCAGAACAATGAAACTGATCAGAACCATAACGCAGAAAAGGTAGCTGTGCACTGCTGCAGAAAGACATCAGTTAGTTTTCCTTTAAAACAGAATGACTTTTTGTGTTATGAAAAGAATCTGGTACATCATTCTAACATTTAGCAGCATGGACAGAGAAAGTACAGTTATGTAAGAACTTACCGCAACAGTTGAACTTTGAGAGGAGCTCTGCAGCAGGCAACACCATTAGAACTGAAGCCAGCAGGTACCAGGACCCCATGGAAAACTTCTAGCTAGCAGTTATTAGTAGGGACCGCCTACGACATCGCCCACCCCCATGTCTGCCTCTATGGTATGTTATAAGGGGTCCCTCAGGCCTAATCTCCCTCAGTTCTTTCTGTCGGAGACCCTGGCACATAAAGAAACTGAATAACCAAGGTGGATTCTCTACACTGAGTAAAACAAGGTAACAATGAAGGAATTGCAGTCACCAGGAGGACTGAGAGAGGAGAGAGCACCTGCTGCAAGAGCTCCTCTCGAAGATCTACTGTTACAGTAAGTTCTTATGTAACTGTACTGTCTCACTCGTGGGGGCTCTTGCAGCAGGCAACACCATTAGGACCGAGTCCAAAGTAGTGTGAGGACTGACCTCGGTCAGCTGGGAGGGAGGAAGAAGTCAGTGTAAGACTCTCAAGAGAGAAGGCTATGTAGGACTGCAAGTCCAAAGCCTGCCCTATGCCTGGACACAATGTCTAGACTGTAACACTGAATAAAAGTGTGAACAGAACTCCAGGTGGCAGCTACACA
This sequence comes from Neoceratodus forsteri, assembly GCA_016271365.2. NCBI lineage: Eukaryota > Metazoa > Chordata > Ceratodontiformes > Ceratodontidae > Neoceratodus > Neoceratodus forsteri. The sequence continues at coordinate 437,033,208 of CM057454.1, forward strand.
GATATCAGTGACTGACACATTCCTGGAGGAGGCAAAGGAAGCAGCCATGCCCCTGGTAGAATGGCCTTTAACTGTCCTCGTGAAGGCTTGTCATACTTATGTAACAATAAACAATGCAATTGACCAACCATTTGGATAAACATTGCTTTGAAACAGGAGCTCCTTCTTTCCTAAGGGTGAATGAAACAAATAACTGATCAGATTTTCTAACGGCATCTGTGAGGTCCAAATAATAGCGAGTACCCGTGGACATCCAGAGTGTGACGATGGCATCCCTCAATTTGACTTCTCTGGCTAATAAACAGGTAGGTGTATGTCTTGATTCAGTGTAAACTGACACCACCTTAGGCAGAAACTTAAGATTAGTCCGCAGGACACCCTGTCCTTGGGAAAACCAAACAAGGCTCTTTACATATCAGAGCCTGAAGCTTGGAAATGCTTTTGAGCAGAAGTAATAGTAACTAAAAAATGCTTCCACAACAGAAAGCATAGTTAGCAGCTTGTGGCAGGCTCAAGGAGGCTAAGTAAGTTTTTCTAAAATGAACAAAAGGTCCAATGGAGGGAGATTTCAGTTGCAGTATGCCCTGCAAGAAAGTGCGGAAAGATCCAGCTGGGCAAGAGTCTTGCCTTCAATAGGTGTATGGTATGCAGAGATGGCCAATAAGTGCACCTTAAGTGATGAGTAACTCAGATCTGAGTCCAACAGGGAAAGAAGATACTCCAGAACTAGATTCACTGGATAGGTGAAGGATCCAGGTGATGAGTGGTGGCCTATATAGAGAGCCACTTCCACTTTATAGCATAAGTGGCTCTAGTGAAAGGTTTCCTGGCTGCCACTAGGACATCTGCCACCTGGAAAGAAACACCAACTCGGGCAACTGCTAGTCTGCAGGAGCCATGCATGAAGATGTAGAGCCTTGAGGTCCGATAGACAAGAGTGCCCTGCTCCTGGGAGAGTAAGTCAGAGCACAGGGGCAGGGGGATTGGAGGTTCCACTGCTAGTTGCTGGAGGAGGAAACCATACTTCCGGCATGGCCAGTAAGGGGCTATTCACATCGCTTTCTGCTCCAACTGTAACTTGAGAAGAACTGTCTGCAGTATTGGAAAAGGAGGAAAGGTGTACAGAAACCTTCCTGTCCAGGAGAGGGACAATGCCTTGCCAGAAAACACCAGGCCCTGGATCTAGCAAGCAGAAACTGGGCAGTTTTGCACTGAATGGGGACACAAAGAGGTCCAGCTTGGGACAGCCCCACTTGTTGAACAGATCTTCAACCACAGAGGGAAGAAGTTCCCAATCATGTGCCTTGGACCGAGACCAGTTTAAGCTGTCGCCAAGGTGCATTTAGAACACCTGAACGGTACAGCAGTCAAGTCCAGGTGATGCTCTATGGACCAATACCAGACTCTCATGGCCTCTCTGCAGAGGGGGTAAGTCTGCTCCTCCCTGCTTGTTTATATAAAAGACCACAGACATATTGTCTGTCTAGATCAAAAGGCCTGGGAGCAAGTTTGTCTGAAAGGCCTGCAGGGTGTAAAGGATCACCCGTATCTTCAAAACATTGATGAGAGATGCTGCTCCTGTGGGGACTTAGTTCCTTGAGTCTGATGGTCTGCCAGATGGGCACCCCAGCCATGGCCTGATGCATCCGTGGTTAGGATCTGACGAGGTGACTTTCTGAAAGTGGACCCCTTGAAAAGACTGGAGGGGGTTCAACCACCATGCCAGAGTCTGTCACACAGGGTTGGTGACTGCCACCAGTTGATCCAAATCATCTGCGTGCTGATTCCACTGGACCCCAAGGTTCCATTGGGCCACCCTCATGTGCAGATGACCCATGGGGAACTATTGCAATGGCTGCCGGCCATGTATCCCAGAAGTCTTAGAAGGGACCAGACTGGGACCTGGTGAGACGATGAGACCAGTTTAGCCTGTGTCTGAGGCATTCTACCCTGTCTGGGGGCAGAAAGGCTTTGCCTTAGGCAGTATCCATTGCCCCAGTGTACTGCAGCCTTTGGCTTGGCCAAGGGAGGATTTGAAGTCTGAGAGTGATTTCCAGATCCCAAAACAAGGTGAAGGTGGCCTCCATGGTTCTGAGCAACTGTTCCTTGCAGGGAGCTGTTAGAAGCTAGTCGTCCAGGTAAGGAAGACATAATGGCCTTTCCTCCTTAAGGCTACAGCCACTACTGCAAGGCACTTTGTAAAGACTTGGGGAGCCAAGGACAAGCCAAACAGCAGAGCTCAAAACTGGTAATGGTTTCCTTGGAAGCGGAAGCAAAGGAACCTCCTGTGGGGTGGAAAGACCAGGATGTGAAGATGAGTCCTGCACGTCCAGTGAACAAATCCAACTCCCTGATGAAGTAGGGGAAGAAGGCCAGGAGAGTGTCCATCCTGAAGCATCTGTACTCTATGCACTGGTTCAGGTGGCTGAGATCTAGGATGGGACACAGGTCTCCGTTCTCTTTGGGACCAGGAAGAAATGAGAAAGAATCCCTTCCCTCATTGTACCAGCAGGATGGGTTCTATGGCCTGTTTTCACAGGAGCACCTGAATCTCCTCCTGGATGAGGCGATGTGGGCGTGAGGGTAATGGGAGGGAAGGGGCTGTCCAGTGGCATCTTCAAGAACTGTAGAGTGTGCCCTTTTCTACTAACTGAAGAACCCATAGGTATGAGGTTATTTTGTGCCATCCCTCTGAGTAAAGAGAAAATGACACCTCTCACTGCCTCCCCCAGGGTTTCAGCTGAGGGAGGAAGGTCGGATAAGGAGTCAGACTGAAGAGCCAGGGACAGGCAGGCGGCCTGGGAGGTTCTGGGGCTGAACCTCCAGTGGCTTGGGTAGTGGCTTTTCACTTAGGCACTTCTGGGCTGTTGGCCCCTGGATTGCTGCCTGGATGGCCAACAAAGGACTGTCGCTGGGAAGATTTAGGCTGAGATCGGTACAAAGTGTGTACTGAGCACAAAGCCTTGCCCAACTCCTGCAGGCAAGTGATTATGTTCTGGGAATCCTCACCAAAAGGACAGGACCCCTGAATGGGGCATCCAAGATTTTGGACTGCATATCCGGAGCAAAGCCGAGACCCTGAGCCAGGAGTAGCAATGAATGCAACTCCTGTAGCCGCAGCTCTGCCTGCAGAGTCCGCCAAGTCATAGGAGGCTTGGAGAACATGAGTGCCATCATCTGAGCCTGATTTCAGAATGCAGCAGCTCAGTCTTGTCAGGACTATCAGGTTGAGCTTGTGCCACCTCTAAATCCTTCTCCAACAGGGTGTTCTGGTACTGAACCATGTGGCCAGAAAATTCAGACAATGGATAGTGCAGTGGAGAGGCACAGACCTTCTTGACAAATTGGTCTACCTGTCTGGAGTCTTTGTCTGGAGGCTGAGTACTAAGGTGCCTGGGCCACTTAGAGCAGTAGTGGGCAGCGTTAATGACTATGGAGTCAGCCTCTGGGTACTCTTCATAAACGGGCTCATCCCTTGGAGCATTATATAGATGACCTGCCTTCTTGGACATCACCAGAGTAAAGATAGATGCTTCCAGGCAGCCCTATTGCCATCTTTGAAGGAATCAATAAGGGTGAAATGACCAAGGGTAGTGACTCCTTTTGCAGAGAAAAATAGCCAGCCGATGTCGCTTGGGATCCACTTCTCTGTATCCCAACCCAACAGGGATTGGTGTGCCTCATCACATCCATAAAAGTAGGATCATCTGGAGGAGATCGAGGGTATCCTTGGGCTCCTCTGGTTGGACAGCAAGTCAGAGTCATCAGATTCATCTGAGGAGGAGGAGGAATATCTTCCCAACTCACCTGAATCTGGAGATGGAGAGGCGAGTGACGATGCTTTCATCGGGTGAGTCCTCGATGGCTGGCTCCAGCTCTGTCAGGCTGTGGAGTAGCCTTTTAGGAGGTGTCACTGGAGCTTTCCTAGGGAGGACCTGATCCTTTTCCAGATTTGGAGGAGGGTCCTTGGAGTTGGAGTCTCTTCGGGACTCTTGTCCTTAAAGTATGCCCATCATGCTGAAAAAAAGGGCATTCAGGTCTGTGGGTGGATTCCGAGGCATGACTGGGAGAAGCTGGAGCCAGTGGGGTGGCATTAGAAGGCCCGCATCAATTCCTTAGGCTTTGAGTACCCAGACATCAGTTCTCGGGCACTGGGTTATTGGGCATCGGTCCCTAGGGCATAGAGCCCTCCAGCACCGGTCTAGTGGGGCGGATAGACCAGGCATTGGACCCTCGGGCGTCAGCTGAGGAGTGATGACAGGGTCGGCCAGCAACAGTAGAGGATTAGGGATGATAGCTGAGGTGTCACTTAAGTCGACATCAGGGTGGCCAGTGTCAACTGCACAGGTGTAGGCTGACACCGGTCTGGTGATGCAGCCAGCCGCGAAGGGAAGCCTGTCCCAGGGGCTAGCTCCCAAGCCGGGCAGCAGTATCACTCTCACGGGGAAGTGAGTGCATGTGCCAGGGCACATTTGGCAGGCGCAGCCCTGAAGATGAAGCCAACTTGGCTAATGCTTGGAATGTGAGGGTGATGGAAAAGACCCACTGCCCGAGCAGGACCCAGTTGAGTTACCTGGCTGAGGACTCACATAATGTAAGAACCTGAACGTCAGGGGCTGAGAGGCTGGGGATGAAGTCTCGAGCCCCGAGAACCACCACCGAAAATGGAGATGAGTGTGTGTGGTTTGACCATTGGTAGCCCGAGAAGGCATGAGAGCTGCCATAGTGGAAGGGGCCGACCTCCACAGGAGGGAAGACCTAGGCTTGGCCGACTCATGCAGAGAACCTAGAATGGGAAGATGACTGGGGTTTGTCCCTATATTTTTCCCCAGTGTTTGTGCTTTCCGCTGACTTCTTCTCTTTGTGCGATGAAGAAGTTGAAGCCCCAGAGGCTAGGGAAGAAGAGGGACTTTATGGAGCTCTTTCTTCATCATTGTTAATCTGTTCTGTAGTAGGAAGGCTTCCAGGGTCTACTGGCGGTGTAACTGGAGTGCGCTGGTTGATATCCTTGCAGTGCTGGCAGGCCTCAGTGTCGTGGTCCGGGCCTAGGCAGAGCAGACACAAGTGCCCATCCTTATGGGAAGCTGCTTGCCACAAGTAATATTTCATTTGCCACCGCCCAAAGAAGAGGATGGAGAAGAAGACATGCAAGAAATACTGTAAACTGAAGAATTTGAAGAAAACGCAGGTAACGTGAAAAAATGGTGGCTGACTATAGCAGAAGCATCCATGAAGGTCCAACTTGTGTGGGTTGACGGCGGAAAAGAACTGAGGTTGGGCTGGGACTTCCCTTTATACCATAGGTGGACATCAGTGGTAGTCCCGTTAATAACTGCTAGCTAGAAGTTTTCTGTGGGTCCTGGTGCCTGCTGGCTTCAGTTCTAATGGTGGTTCCTGCTGCAAGAGCCCCTCAAGTAAGACAGTACATTCACCCATAACAGTAGAGATTTAGGAATGGATAGCAGATGTTTTCCTGATAATTTCAATTGCCTGTGCTCTGTTTTATAGTCTAAGAGAGCATACAATGGAGAATCAGATGCTAATCTAAAACTTTTATCTACAGTGCAGCCTCAGATTATACAGACTACCACTCTGTGGAGGTAGCCAGTTTGTTTGTGTATATAGTACACAATTATGTGTTCTATATGGTACTTTTATTGCAAATCAACAAATCCCATTGAATGTTTTAGTAATTACTGCCAAATCTGCAGAATGTAAATTTGAGAATATAAAGGAACTGTAGTTTAATGTAGGTAATAGTATGTTTATATAATATGTCTGGCTTCTGATGTTAAACAATTGTTTATTTTGCATAAAGCACCCAATTTTTGATTTACTTGTTTACTGATTTCTTTATATGCAAAGAAAAGGTTACCCCTAAGTATTTAAACTGAGTGACTTGTTCTAAAAGGTACCTCTAAAATCAAAGATCATTAATGGTGGGCATCTGGATAATTTCAGTTTAGATCTGAAGAGCATACATTAATTTTTTTACAGTTTAATAAAAGATGACGTTGCAGCAACCAAATATTTAATATGGCAAAAATCAGTATATAAGGAGCTAGTGTACTGCCTAAAACTAATATTAGATTTTAAAAGCAGCCAACTATTACCTTTTATATCTGAGGTACTTTTTCTTTCCCTTTGTTTAATTAGAAGATTGTTTACCTGATGTTAGTAGGTGTGATGCATAGAACAGCTCTTAGCCTGGCAACAGACATATCTTGCTGTGCTGCTCCAGGTAGCTGACATATCTTGCCCTACTGCACACTACATCATCAGCATTGTGACCTCACTGACTACGACATCACTGTGAGTGACTGCCATTGAGATCATAATGCTGATGATGTAGTGTAGGACAGTAGAGTTAGATATGTCAGCTGCCAGGCTAAGAGCTGTTCCATACATCCAGCACACAATATCACATAGAAGACTTTCTGATGAGCAAAAGGAAAAGAAAAATACTTCAGAAGTAAAAAGTTACAACTGACTACTACTTAAAATTTGTATTACTTTTCTGTCTGCCTGTTTTGGCTCCACTAGCTGTTTAATGCTGAATTTATTTCTTCAACAGATGATGCACTGGAAGAAAATTACTCACCTTAGTAATTGCTTTTCTTCTCATGGAGTCTTGCTGTATTAGGACTTAATGCAGTTAGCCACTGCACTCGAACTGCCCCGGAGAGGATAGGGTTAGCTCCAGAGCAGTCTGAGTTCCACAGCGAGGCGCTGTTCAAAGTTCTATCTGGCTAGTTTCAAATGAAACTGCCAGGTTCTTTCTTAAGCTAAACTAATATAGCAAGTCTGTGTGGAAAGCTCTACACTAGCCATTGGCTACCTACCAGTAGTAGGACAACAAAACACAACAACAATCATAGAATAATAACAAAATCACCTGTTATTGTTAGAATCACCCATGACAAGCACTATTAGGCCCCTCTCCCCAAAAGACTCAAGTCCAGAGAGGGAGCCACCTATCACTTAACAAAAAACAGAATCACCTAGTTCCTAACCCAAATGAACAAAAGGGGGGGACTAGAGAGAAATTGAAATGGCATGACAGTGCTTGCACTAATTTGACAACCCCATACTCAAGTAGGAGTTCTGAGCGGGGTAGGAGGGAGGGTTGTCCTAATACAGCAAGACTCCATGAGAAGAAAAGCAATTACTAAGGTGAGTAATTTTTCTTCAAACACCATGAAGTCTTGCTGCTATTAGGACTTAATGCAGATTATACAGCAGTACCTCCATGGAGGAGGGTCAGAACCTACTTGGGGAATAGGCTCTGAAGCTATTAGCTGTGCCAAACCGAGCATCTCTCCTGGACTGGACATCCAGGGAATAATGCTTGGTAAAGGTGTGGACTGATTTCCAGGCAGCAGCTTGGCAAATTTCAAAATGGGAATATCTCTAGCAGCCGCTAGAGATGCAGCTGTACCCCTGGTGGAATGAGCCCTCAGTCCTGAGGGAGGTTCTCTACCTAGTTTTTGGTAACAGAACTGGATACAAGAGACAATCCACCCAAAATTGTCCTCTTAGTGGCAGGTCTCCCTTGCCAACTTCTCCATAGGTAAGGAAGAGTTGGAGGGATTCGAACCTGTGACCCTGGGTGCGCTCCAAATAGCAGCTTAGGGCTCTTTTGACATCCAGACTGTGCAATCTCCTCTCCCTGAGGAGGAATGCTCAGTGAAAATACTGGAAGAGAGATGGATTGGTTGAGATGAAAATCTGAAACCACTTTAGGTAAAACTTTCTGTTAGTCCTAAGGACTACCTATCTCTGTGAAAAGAAATAAAATCTTCTTCTACTGACAAGGCCTGTAATTCACTTATACGCTCTAGCAGAAGTGATAGCCACTAGAAAACAGTCTTCCAAGTCAAAACTTGAGGTCTGCCGAGGACAGAGGCTCAAAGGGGGTTGCATTAGCTGAGCAATGCAAACATTCAGGTCCCATGCAAGAGCTGGTTCTCAAAGGGGGTTAGTGTAAGTAACCCCTAAAAACTTGGAAAATACAGGGTGAGAAGAAAGGAAGCAGGCTTCCCACTGACACAAAAGCAGAGACAGCTGCCAGATGAACCTTTAAGGTAGCTGGCCTAAGGCCTAAGGAATTTAAATGGACCAAAATAGTCCAGTAAATGGGCAGATTAGCAGATTCTGGGATAATCTGCTTCTCAGAACACCAAATGGAAAACCTCTTCCACTTAGAATTGTAAGTGGCTCTAGTGGAAGCTTCTAGAAGCCTTTAAAATATCCAGGACACCTTGAGAAAGGTGTAAATCAGCAATTCTAGCTCCTCAAGAACCAGGCCTTGAGGTGGAGGGAATTGAGGTTCGGATACCACACCTCCCCTGTGCACAGGTCAACAGGCGTGGGTCCTGGGCAAGCTCAGGGAGGTGGAATGTCAGGGACAGGAGGAGAGGGTACCAGGGCTGTCTGGCCCAGTCTGGAGCAATCAGAATCACTCTGCAGGGCTGAGTTCTGATTTTACTAGTACCCTGAAGAGGAGAGGAAGGGGGAAAAGCATACAAGAACTTCCCTTTCCAATCCAACTGAAAGGCGTCCAGTGGGACTGATCCCAGAACTGGAGGCCTGCAACAAAACAGGGGAAGTTGGTGGTTGTCTGGCTGCGAAAAGATCTATCTGAGGGGTGCCCCATCTGGCAAAGACTGACCCCAGCACCAGAGAATTCAGAGCCCATCTCGTGATGGCCCTGAGAAATTCTACTGAGGGCATCCGCCAGGACATTGTCCCTTCCCTGGAAGGTGAACTGCTATCAGGAGGTGTTCAGGGAGTAAGCCAGAGACCACAACTTCATTGCTTCGGTGCACAAGGCTGATGACCGAGTGCCCCCTTGCTTTGTGATGTACCACATTGTTGTGGTGTTGTCTGTCCTGACTTGACTACCTTGTTCTGGACAGTAGTCGAAAAACCTGGAGAGCTAAGAGAACAGCTCTGAGTTCCAAAAGGTTGATGTGGAGCAGAGATTCCTGAGGGACCACACTCCTGAGTGGAAAGGTCACCAATGTGCCCCCACCCTAACAGGGAGGCATCCGTGGTGAGGGTGAGGGAATGAAGAACGGAAGAAGGGGACCCCTGAGTTAAATTGCTTTCGATCCTGCCACCACTGAAGGGCTAGGATCAGGTTTTGGTCACTGGGATTAACTTGGATAGGGGGTCCTTCCTTTGAGACCAGTAGGACCTCAAGTGGAACTGGATGTCTCTCATCTGAAATCTGCTCCCTGCACGACAGCTGTGGAAGCAGCCATGTGTCCTAGGAGTTGCAAAAGTGCCTTGCTGGTCGAGAGACCACAGGGTAAGGAGGATGCCAGGGCAATGAGTCTGTCCACTCTTTCGGAGGGAAGAAATGCCCTGGCTGACTTTGTGTTCAATTCTGCACCTATGAAAGTTAGTACCTGAACTGGTTCCAGAACTGACTTTGGAAAATTCAACAGGAATCCCAGAGAAGTGAGAAGTTGCTGGGAGACTTGCAAGTGGGATTTTACCTGATCTGGAGACTGGCCCACTATGAGCCAGTCGTCCAGGTAGGGAAACACAGCAACCCTTGCCTTCTTAAATGAGCCACTACTACAGCTAAACATTTTGTGAAACCCTTGAGCAGAGGTAAGGCCAAGGGCATTGCTCTGAACTGGTAGTGGCCAGAGGGTAGTTCGAACCTGAGGTACTTTTGGTGAGAAGGCCTGATCAAAATATGAAAATAAGTGCCCTTGAGGTCCAGGGAAGCTAGCCAGTCCCCTGGCCTTAGGGAAGGCAGAATCATTGCCAGAGTTAACATTTTGAACTTTGGTTTCAAAAGATGCTTGTTCAGGAACCTTAAATCTAAGATGGGCCACCACTCTCCTGTCTTTTTGGGGTAAGGAAATACCTCGAGTACAGACCCTTGCCCTGATGGCAAGGAGGAACTCTTTCCACTGCCTTGCAGCCCAGCAGAGAAGAAACCTCTGCTTCCAAAGCAAGGGCTTCTGAAGGATTTGCAGGTGGAAAATGTCTGGCCTCATCTTTGGGAACTGTTTGAAACTGAGAACCAGACCTTGGTTTACCACCTCCAGAACCCATTTGTCCGGTTAGGGACAACCAGTTCTGGCTGAAATAAGCCAACCTGCCCCCACCGTACAGGAGATCGGCCCTGGGCACCCCATCAGGGTGCCTGCTTGGCAGCAGCTTTTGGCTGAGGAGAGGGAGATGGTCTGCCTGTGCCCTGCCTACCCCTGCCTCTGAAAACCCTCTGTGCAAAGGCTGAAGAGGCCTGAACTTGATAAAGGGGCCTGTGGTAAGGCCTGCCCTACCCCCTGGGGCATGCCTTTGTGGAGTGGCATGCCTCTCTTAGCTTGGGCACTTTTGTAGGTAGTTCTGTATTCATCCATTTTCTTCATGTAATTTTCTGTTTGATCCCCAAACAGAGAGTTTCCTACTACAGGAAAATCTATAGCCTTTGCCTGAGTATCTTGGGACAGATTAGTGCATCTAAGCCATGCCAACCTACGGAGAGCTACAGAAGTGGCCATGACCCTAGAGGAAACATCATTAACATCAACGGCAGTATGAAATTGAACTTTAGAGGCTTCAATGCCATCAGCAGCCACTTGTTCCAACTCACTAGCCAGCTGGCCCTGGGCCTGCTTGGCTAACTGCAAAATAGTGTCCCATCTAGATTTCTGATATCTAGCCACATAAGCCATATAATTAGCCTGCCTGAGTCCCAATGAAGCTGCCATATTGCTTTTTCGCCATGGCATCAATCTTCCTGGAATCCTTATCAGGAGGATGTGATGCCAGGAATATTAGCCTTGTCACAGGCTGCAGCTTGAACAACACCTACATGACTACACTGCTCGGTGAGGAAGTCTGTATCAGGGCCTGATAAAGTATACCTTCTGTCCATTTTCTTATCTACAGGAGGAACGGAATGAGGATTTTTAAAATCTTTGTTGTTTGCTTCCTAAATGACTTATGCAAAGGAATAGACAACCTTCTAGACTCTGGAATATCCATCATTTCTACATAATCAGGCTCCTCTTGCTCATCCACAGCCTCCTCTAAGGGGAGCTGGAGGTTTCTGCCACCTTTTATAAAACATAAAATGAGAAGGGACTCAGACAGCAAAGGGGAGATTCTAAGGGTCTATCTGGAGAAATGCCCGGTTCAATGGGCACGTCCAGACCTTCCCAGTCACAAATACACTGATCAAATTCCTCCTCCCTCCTGTGGTTCATAAAACTCCTCAACATCATAATCCTGAACCACTGGACCTGAACGAGCCACCCTTTTCCCAATTGTAGGGGCTCGACAAGTCCCCTGACAAAGACTGAACAATCTGAATGGCTTTTGTTATTTCTGCAGCAGTTGGAGAAACAATTTGGACTCCAGACCTGCTGATTATTTTGTCTTTTGCAGGAGCTGGTTTCTCTGAACCAGCTTTTCTTTGCCCGAGGAAGTCTTGCCCTGGTCAGAGGGCTCTCTCTGGTCCAGTGGGTACTGGACCGGCTGGCCATCCGGTCAGCGGACTTTTGGCTTTCTCGTCTCCTGAGCCGGCCCAATCTTTTCCAGGGTGGCTGCAGGAAATTTTTACACACCTGGCAGTCTGACAGGAGATGGTCAGCCCCAGACAATAGACACAAGTGGTGTGTGGATCAGCCTTGGCAAAGGCTTCCCCACAGACATCACAGTGTTGAAACCCAGTGGGCCCGGTTTTTCTTTTGGTTTCTCAGACATAATGCCAGCCTAACCAACAAACTCTGTCTTAAACGGCCGTGGCCAGGCAAGACACCCTTTATCGGTTCCTAACCATGTCACGGTATTGGAAAACCCCAAATAAAATTAAGGTTTTTAGAACCGATAAGAACCGGTACCGCACTTCTAAAGCCCAAAATCGTAAAAACAGCCAAACCGATCGGTTCAGACTGAACCGATAATGTATTTCCACACAGACTTTATTTTTAGTACTTACGTTACCAGATAGAGCTTTTTGCAAAACGCGTAATTTTAAACACTTGCCGGTTCAAATGAACCGAGTAAACTCGCTTGAACCGCGAATGAACCGAGCTGAAGGAGCTGATCTCCGAGCGACTGTTCAGTGAAAGCGGAGAAGAATCTGGCAGTTTCATTTGAAACTAGCCAGATAGAGCTTTGAACAGCTCTCATTGTGGAACTCAGACTGCTCTGAGTTAACCCTATCCTCTCCGGCAGTTCGAGTGCAGTGGCTAACTGCATTAAGTCCTAATAGCAGCAAGACTTCATGGTGTTTGAATAAATAATATCATCATCTGCATAAAGAATGGATTTAGTATGAACTGATGTAGAAGGATGGGATCTGTGAACAAGGATAAAAGTAAAGGCCATTGGATTGAACCTGGGGCACTTCTTGCTTTACAATCCGAGTTCTGGATTGGGTTCCATCAGTTTACCTTTAGAGGATGAGCAGTTAGATAACTTTGAAACCCAGCACAGAGAATCTGCCAGCCCAAAGCTCCTCAGCCTCCCCAGCAGCAGAGAGTGATCAACAAGATCAAAAGCCTTGGACAGGTCCACAAAAAACTGCACCAGTAGATTTTCCATTATCCAGGGCTCTACTGACCATCAGTGAACCTGGCATGCAAGGCGTAGCATTCTTGGTACTTCAGAATCTGTGCTGCTCGAGAGACCAAAGATCAATGGGACTAGATATACTCATTCAACTGAGCATTAACAAGTTTTTCCAACATTTTGCTTAAAGGAGATAGTATTGAAATAGGATTATAATTATCCAAATCAATTAATGAATCTGATTTAGGAATAGGTTTTATTGTAGTATGCTTCCACAGAGGAGGAAATTTCCTGTAATCAAAGAAAAGTTAAAAATGGTAGTTAAAGGATAGTAAATTGTTGTGGATATAAGTTTTAGAAATTGAGGTTCTAATCCATGCTGATCTGTGCTTTTATTTATGGTATTTGTTTTAACATTTTAGAATGTGACTTCGGTTCCTTACGAACAGCTAGGGCAGCTCTACTCAACACCCTCTCACCTTGTCTGTCGAAAATTAAAATAAAAAACCCACTCAGATGGCACAAAACAGAAGAAGCCTCAAAACATGTCTAAGAACCCTCTAGGAGAGATAAACATGGTTCCTCGAAGGCTGGATTATCAAAAGCGGCAGATGCAAAACAGATTACCGAGGGACACAGGCCACATAGCGGGAGTCGCTTGCCAAGCAGATCATGAGGGTTGGATTATGATACTGAGGGGAGGGGTAAGTTGACTCAGTCACACTATGAAACGATTCTATGGAGATCTGCTCATCCAGATTAGAAATGAAAAAGATCTATAAGGGCTATCTGCTCAATTGTCGAGGTTGGACAACAGAATAGAGGAGGCAGAAACTAGAATATCAGTGGTAGAGGATGTAAATACTTGCCTGGGCCATGCGGCCAGTGCGCTTATACAGCAATCAATGGTGTTACAGGCCAAGTCCATCGACCTGGACAGCAGATCTCAAAGAAATAACCTAAGACTGTGTGGCCTAACAGAGGGTGCTGAGACAACCCGGTGGCAGCCTTTATCGAAAATCTACTCCTGGATATTTTAGAGCTTCCACCAAACTACAACCTAAAGATAGAAATAGCTCATTGAGCATTGGGTGCAAGGCCCCAAGACCGAAAGCACGCCGTGCTCCATAATATTCTTAGTGGCGAGCTATCAAGTCAAAGAATATATATTACGAGAGCGTGGGCAAAGAAAGAACTTACATATCTTTCATCTAAAATAACACTGGATCATGACTACCCCATGGAGATACAGCAAGCAGACAACAATACACTCCGATACTGTATGCGCTGAGAGAGAGAGGGACTTCCAGACCCCCTTCTGCAAAGTTAAGGATCTTCTGGCAGGAAGGCACACAAATATATGGGTCTGCCTACAAGGCTTTGGAAGCAATGAAGCAGAGAGGAATTACACTGGTGGCTGATGACATGGAACAAATAGGCAGGAGGCAGGTGTTTCTCTCGGATTGGTTTCAACTGGGAATGCAGTAAGAAGAGCCACAGCAAGTTACTCCAGGAGTCCCTCGAGAAGATAAGGGCTATGGCGAAGAAAGGAACATTGCATGGTGGCCTGAATCTCCAGAGAATGAGAGATGAATAGAGACTGTTTAGTGAACAAGTTCTCTCGATCTGCTACCCTACATGTTCTTCCCGAGTAATGGGGAAATTCATTTTGGGCTACAGCTTAAGGTGCTGAGAACTGCAGCTATAAACAAATGGATTCACCTTGGACCAGATTGGACTGATATACATATCACCTGGTTTGTCTCTCCCCTTTTCCTAGCTCCCTTCCTATTGGGTCTGTTCTTCCTGTCTTTTGTGCCTCTCATCTCTCCTTTCTCCCCTCGTTTCATTTTCCCTTCTCCTTGTCTAGAGTATAGGATTCTGTGTGCTTCCCAAATAAGGGCTGCACAAGAGATATAGTGCTATAATGCTGTCAGGCAGAAGCCTATAGATTTAAATGGTACAGCTATTTTCTGTTAAAGGAAAAAGCAAAGGGAGGATATGAAGACGGGGGACTTGGAGACAGAGAGGGATTGGTTAGGTGAGCTGATATTACAAGGAGGGAGGGTGTGGTAATGAAGAGTGGTGGGCTGGGTGGGTGGGGAGCTTGGGGAGGCAGCCTCAGAACAGCAAAGGGTGACTGGTATAAAGAGAATAGTGTTGTCTGGGGAGAGGAAGAACTTAATTCAGGAAAAGCAAGAGAAAATTCTTTATAGAACCTCCACAGAACTGTGTGAAAGGAATCCAAGGTGATAATGGGACAAATATGGAAGGTCCGGGGAGGTTACAGAAATTCAAAATAAGCGAGGTGGGAGGTGAAGGAAGGGCATAATTTTTTCTGCACCAAATAAATTTGGGCTGCCTGATTATACGGTGGTGTTTTGCTTATTGACAAAGCCACTGCTTTTCGGAGGCTTTCCATGAGGGAAATCTCTAAACAAAAGAGATTGGAACCCTCGTAGCTGCCCGAATCTCAATCTGGTATAGGGCAGAACTAGGGCACCACATTGTTGGGAGCCCCTACCTTGGAAGTAACGAAATTGTTAACCAAAAAAAAAGTTTGTTACTTACTTAAGCTTTTATAGGTTATATTCTTAGATTAATAAGGATTAGAGGGGTTACTGGGTTAAGAGGTACCCCAGTTGAATTTGAAATGTGTTTAAGGTTTGTTTTAAAAGATAAGCCTAATTCATATAAAAATAATATCAGAGAGAAGATGCTACAACTAAGCTACTGGAATAGTGCATTGTATGAGAAGCCAAGAGGAACAGGGATAAAGGGTGTGATATTCTATTGAAGGATATGAAAGGATACAAGAATGGATAAAACAACTGTGATATGTTCACTTAATGTCAATGGGCTGACGAACCCGATTAAGAGGAGCAAAGTACTAGCAATGCTCAGAAAGGAGAGACCTGATTTAATTTTATTGCAAGAGACACATCTCTCCTCTAGAACATACTAAATTGGGGAAAATGGGCTTCAATTATGAGGTTAGCGCTCTTATGGGGGGAGATGGAGGGGTATCAATATTAATACCAAAGAAAACAATATTTGAAGTAATAGACAAACAAACTGACAAGAAGGGGAGATATGTGTTCTGAAAGGTAGATATCAGGGGAAAATGTTAACTTTGGCATCGGTATATGTACCACCTAACACAAATTTTCAAACCTACAGAACCATTTTGCTCAAATTGCAGGAGTGTGAAGGGCAAGTTATATTAGGGGGATTTAAACACAATGCTGGACAAGTATGGATAGCACATCTCTGGTGGGCGAAGGAGAGAGGGGTCTCAAAGAAACTATTTAAATTCCTGGGGAGATAGGGTATGTGGACGCGTGAGAGCGGGACATCCCAAACAAAGAAACTACACCTTTTTCTCACCTCCAACAAGAGTTACTTGAGGTTAGATTACTTTCACCAAAAGAATTAATGGCTAGAGTAAGGATAGTTGGATGGGAGTGTTGTGATTTCTGACCATGCCCGATATTTCTTCAATTAGACTTGGGGGTTTCCAGAAAAAACATTTTGAGACTGAATGTCTCCTTGTTGCAGAACAAGGAGGTAAAGCAACAGTTGAATGACGCCATCAAAAGCCATAGAAGAAAATACATCCCCAGATATAACCTCAGCCTTATGGGATATGATAAAGGCCATAGTGAGGGAAAATTAATATCTATAGCGTGCAAAAAAACAGAGGGAAAGAAAGGTAGAATCTCTGAAGAGGGAAATAGTTTGGAAACAAAATTAAAAGAGAAATATAACAAAAAGACTTTTCAAAACTTAAACTAAAAAGAAGAGTTAAATGGGGAACTGGAATACTATATTGAACAAAACTGCTATATATTAAACGAAGATATTATGAAGGTGGACCTAGGGCTACCAGGATCCTTGCAACCAGGCTGTGTATTCAGAGAGCCAGGGTCCACATAGCCAAAGTAGAACACCCACAAAGTAAGAATGTTCTTAGATCAACCCCGGATATAGCGGAAGCCTTCTGATCCTACTACAAGGAGATTGTACAAGGCCCCCACATCCAGAGGAGTTGAACATGGAGCAATATTTAAAGGAGCTCTCCTGCCTATAATCTCAGAGTCTGCAGGAAGTCAACTTATGAAACCTGTGTCCAGTGAGGAATTAAGAGAGGAATAGTTAGGCTTAAAGCAAATAAATGTCCTGGGACAGATGGATACCCCTGAGATGTACAAACATTTTCAGAAACAGCTGGTCCCACTATTGGTAAATGTGTTCAATGAAACTCTTGCGTCAGAAGGTCTCCCCCAGAATCATGGTCAGCGGTCATTTTAGTAATACCCAAAGATGGTAAGGATCCTAAACTATGCCCATCTTACCGACCTATCTCTTTCTTATACGGATTACAAGTTATTTATGGCAATATCTTGCAGAATACAACAAATCTACCGATGTTAATACAAACAGATCAAACAGGGTTTATCCCAGGTAGACAAGCCCAGGATAACCTAAGGCGGACTGCACATGTTCTGGATCATCTAAACCTGCCTAGCAGCCTGCTATCCTTCTTAGCTTAGATGCAGAGAAGGCTTTGATAAAGTATCATTGAGTTTTCCAGGCAGTGCTGGGGCAGTTTGGTTTTCCGGAGCAGTTTGTGGCCCCTAATTAAAAGGATATATGCTACCCCAAGGCATATGTAAGAGTGAATGGACACCACTCAAATGCATTTGTACTAGAAAGAGGAACTAGACAGGATGCCCTTTCCCCACTCTTATTTGCCCTATACCTTGAACCCCTGGCCCAGGGACTTAGGGAGATTCAAGACATTTTAGGTGTGCAAATGAGGGACCCAGCAAAAACTACCTATATGCAGATGATATCTTGCTTTATCTAACCCAACCAGAAAAGTCTATGCCAAGTTTATTTCAACACCTTAGGAAGTTTTCAACCCTTTCTGGATATACCCTCAATGAAACTAAAACAGAGGTATTGAAACTTAATTTTCAACCAACCCTTGAGTTTAAAACCCATTACCCTATGAAGTGGGAGTTCACATATGAAATATTTGGGCATAAAATTAGAACAACAACTGCTCAACTAGTTCAACTAAATTATCCCCATTGGTGGAACAGCTACAGGAGGATATACAAGGTGGAGGCTTCTACCTGTGTCCATAACTACAAGGGTACAAGCAATTAAAATGAACGTCTTGCCATGTTTTTATTCTTGTTTCAGTGTGTACCTGCCCAGTATCACCTAAACAAATAGGAGAGTGGCAAAAATCATAGGGAACTTTATTTGGTTAACTAAAAACCCAGAATTAAAAAGCAAACCCTATATCTCCCAAAAGTGCATGAAGGCTAGCTGTCCCCTACTGGTGGGATATTGGATAGCAACTCAGACGAAAATAGTTTTATTATTACAACATCTGAGCTATTCAGCCAGATGGAAGGAGCTGGATTTAGCTGTAAACCTGTCTCCTTCTTTATTGGCACAGTGCACGACATTAAATCCTGGGGTTGGCTGGGTGAATACGCCTTATCTTGGGATGGAAACGCTATACAAGGCTACAGGCAAGGACTTATGAGAGGACTAACCAAAGTCTACCTCTGGAAGTATACTTGGTGGTCCATAAATGTAGAGGAACTGGCAGTTACAAACCTGTGGTATAAAAACAGGAACGACAGGGTTGTGTGGCCTCATGGCAACTTCTTGGAGGAGACAGGGTCATATCTTTGAGGAAGCCCAGGCCAAATTTGGATGGAAAAGGGAGAGTTACTTATTACTATCAGATGAGAGATTACATAGGAACAGAAATGAACATCTCAACCAGGAGAGGGTGTGGTTCCACAGTACCAAACATATTTGAGTCAATCTGGAACTTGAATGGGGAAGAGCCATTTCCATCTTATATCAAAATTATATAAAGATCTCCAACACACAACAGAATATATAAAAATAAAATGGGAACGAGAGTTAGAAATTAAGTTAATGATAAAGACTGGATAAGAATGTGGCAAAATACATGGAGCACAACATCTTCTCCGGGGTGGAGGAATTTTATGGAAATTAAGGTGCGATTTTTCAGGGTCCTATCTCAGATAGCTAGTTGGCATAAATCTAACACCACTAGTTGTTGGAGAAACTGCAGTTCGCTGGTAGCCAATCAAACACATATTTTCTGGCAATGCCCTGAGTTAAAGGGATTCTGGATGGAAATACAAGAGCACATGAGGGAAATGTTCAGTATAGTGTCCCTACTAGGACCAGAACATGTGATTTTGGGGTTGTATCCCGAAGACCTTAGGGGAAAGGAGGCATGGTATCTCTGGAACATACTGATTGCCGCAGCTGGAAAGGCAATCTCCAGAAGATGGCTTGTCCCAATGCCCTTAGGTGGAGGAGTGGAGAGGTGGTTGAGGGAATAAAAATGCTTGAGAGGGTCACTTACTCACTTAGACAAAGCCGACCACAGTTCAAAAACAGGTGGAACAGATGGGAGTTGTCCCTAACTGAAGGAGAGAGGGAGAGGAGACCTAAAATTTCACAACTAGGAAAGTAAAATAAAGAGAGAACATATCATCAAAACAGGGTCGGGAGTATAAGGATGTTATATGAGAACTGGGGTGATTGGTAGAAGGATCTATAGGGTTGTTCCTGTTATTTCCTCCATTCCTTTTCGAACCAAATGTGGGAATTAGGAGTAAATAAACAAGGAAGGAGGTTTTTGATAACTGAATAAAAAGTTAGAAATAGGACACCATATAAGGCAATTTTCTTCTTAAAAGGTAGCAGAATCAAAAGGAAAAGCACAAATGAACCAAATAGAATAGGGAAAAGATACAGGAGAGAGGGTCTCAGCTGAAATGAAGAGATGCTCCTTGAGGTTTGTCCATGAAGGATACCTGTAAGAAAGAAAGAAGTTATAGATTAAAGGTGGCTGACATACTAATGAACTATATACATAAATGTAGATAAAATAGAAAGCACTTGTTTTTAAGATAACTAATCTTAAATATGATTGGTGATACTAAGTAAACAGAAACTAGGCTTTGAATTTTTTTAGTTGAGTAGGCCTATTGTTTATAGTTAAAATACTGGTATACTGACTGTATGTACTAGAAAACTGAACTGTATACTTTGATGCAGAAAAGATTTGTATGTATTGTGATGATAAGAGAAAATATACGAGGCATTATAAAAAAAAAACATTTTTAGAATGTGCTCTGGCTTAATTCAGAAATCGAGGTTCTAATCCATCCTGACCCGCGCTTTTATTCATGGCTATTTGTTTTAATGTTTTAGAACCTGCTCTGGCTTAATTCTACAAAAGTAAAAGGAAGGACCTTATCTATATGAGGGTCAAAACATCCATATCACTAACCTTTGTTTTATTTAAATCAATTTTATATTTAGTTAAAACCAGAAATTTATGTAAGAATGCTTCACACATTTCAGTGGACTGTTGCAACTTGTTACCATTATTATAAATAACTTTGGTTAGCCTCTTAATGGTTGGTTACATTAGGTCTAGTAGGATCATGCATTCCCATAATGCCACTACTATTTATTAATAGGAGAGCAGCTGTTGATAACTGATGTGCCAGAGGGTCAGTTAATTGATTCCCAGCTTTGGAGATCTGAATTGCTAAATCTTCCTTGTCAATCTTCACCATTCATTACTTCCTGGGTGTAAGCAGTGCGCTTCCCGCCAGGAGCTTTTTTTTTTAAAGTCTGTCTAGCAGCACCGCCACCGAGAGTGGCGTCATCGTCATCTTGCGGAGCGCCGTTAGTGCTGACCGACTCCTCCTCAACTCAGTTCTGTTTCTCCCGCTGTCGAGGCAGCACCTGTCAGCGTGTGGCGCTTCAGTGTTTTTCGCCGGTAGTTTCCGACTCCGTTTCCCTTGCACTCGGCGCCAATATGGTAAGACTGTTCTTTTTCTATCTTTGGTAGCGGGTGTATTTCCTACTGTGTTTTAGTCTCGGTTTCACGTTATGTCCGGTTCTGGAGCTACAGCTTAAGCCGAAGGCGGGCGCCCTTATCGCCGGTGCTCCTGTGGCCGGCACTTCTCCGTCTTGGACGGCATGGCGCTTTGCTTTCGCCTGGGACCCAACCATGATATGGATTCGATGCGGCGCTTGTTTCTCGATGGACCGTCATTCTCTCGGTCCGTATGCTCTGCTCGGCAAGGCCCGCCGACTTTCGGGATCGGCGTCATTACGGGAATCTGGCGAGATCTTTAGGCCTTCCCCGGTCCCTCCCGGGCCTGTACGGTCCAGGAGAGAGGGGTTTCATCCTATCTTGCCGAGGAGGAGGCCCTTCCGCGGTGTGTTGGGGAGCGGCGTAGCCCCTCCCAGGGCTGTAGTGCTGACACCGCCGCAGTCACCTCTTCGAGGTGCAGGCTCCCCGTATGAGGCCCTTGGCTTTGGGCCCGGCTTGGTGGACCTCGACCCGCCGCAGCGCCTGCTTTGATCCCGCGCCGCTTCGGTGCCGGTGATCGAAGCGGCGCTGCCTCGGTGCTTGCCAGATCCCGGCACGCGCCAAGGCGCTGGTGGATCGGGCGGCACCGCTCTCGCGGTGCCGCTTTGGATCCCGTGCCGCTCGCTGTGCCGGTGATCGGCAGCGTGGCGCTCGCTGGCGGTGCTTTTGGCCTTGGCGCTCGCTTGCGGTGCCGATGGACATGGCGGCACCGCCGACGGTGCTACCGCCTGACGCCCGCTGCAGGCGCTGCCGGGCCTCTCTCCTCGGCGGTGCTGGCCTGCCGGAGCCGCTGGGGTGTGGGGTTAGGCCTTCCTGCTGCCGGGCGTGGGGGGCGAGCGGTCGAGATTTTGTACCGGGCCGTGAATACCCCTGGCCTGGGACCCTGGGTGGCCAGCGATCGAGGTCCTGTTGGTCTCGCTCCTCCTCGGAGGACGATGACTCAGATGTGGACCCATCCTGGCACCCCATTCTTTGGAATCTGGGTCCCTCGGTGGCTAGAGGTACCAGGCGGTGCAGCGGCCCCTCCTCTGTCCCCTTGCCGTCGCCTCCTGAGGGTCTCGGCTGGGGGGTGGCCGAGGTCCTGGGGCAGACGGGGTGACGGAGGGGAGGCCTCTCTGAGGCCCGGTGACAGCTACCCCGGGTGCTGTTGCCTCCTCTAGGGACAGGGGGACGTTGCAGTCGAGGAGGAGGGCCCTCGCTCGAACCGAGGGGTTGAGGGGCAGGCGGCCTGCTGCCCGGTCTTCTTTGGCCACCTCAGGGGTGGCCAGGAGCCATAGTGCAGAGCCCCACCCTTCCCCAGGGTTCTAGGGTGTCCTCGGTGGCATTTGTGCGGACTGCCCTTCTGGATCCATGCAGTCCCAGGGTCATCACAGGGAGTTTCTCCCCAGGGCTCTTCCAGGCTCCGCTTCCCAGAGTTCCGTCTCTGCGTGCCTGGTTTGATATCCGGAATCCCTCCTACTAGGCTCCTTTCCCTGGATTCCAGAGCCCCGCAGAGAGCAGTTGCCTCCTCAGAGGTGCCCCTCTCCATCTCTCTGCCTTCACCACCCCGCCCCGGGCCATGTCGGTCCCACGGGTCCATTATCCTGGGAGCAGTTCAGAGGTTCTCATGGCCTTCCCTCATATGTTAGATACATGCATGAGCGGGTCTTTCGACTCTCCCCACCGCAGAGGAATCCTCTGGACATTCCAGTTCCCCATCATCCTCGTCTCCCTCCTCTGAGGGAGAGGAACCCCTGCTCATCTGTCCTCCGATGCTGATTTCACAGAATATCAGTGTTTCTCTCGAGGATGGTGAGGATCTCGATTTCTACGTCTCAAGAGACAATACCGAACGGAGACGCGTGAATTCTTGGTGAATTCAGTGCCCAGCATCTGGTGGTACCTTCCTGGCCTATCCTCTCCAGGAGGCGTCTATCTGGTCCTGGCAGTTCCTGCCTTCTTCCCCAGCCCCAGCGGACTGCCAGCATAGGTATTGTGCCCCTCTGAGTCTCTAGGTTCCTTCCCAACCCGTCCTCAGGTTTGGTATACCTGGATACTCCTTCTGGGCGCCGTTGCCTGGCCTTGCACCGCCCACGGTTCGGACTCTCTCCAGTTCGACCGTCTGAGGCGTAAGAGTGTTCTCTTCTTCTTCGCGAGTGCATGTATTGCATCACATCAGGCTCACCACGCTGCCTACAACCGCATCTGTGTCGATGATGTCCCAGCTGCTGGCATCTATGCCTGACACGGAGCAAACCAGACAAGCCTGCTCTCTCCGCTGGTAGGCCTGGAGCTGGCAAGACACCAAGCAAGGGCATCTTATGACGCCAATGAGGTGGCTTCCAGGCTTGCGGGACAGCGATCTGCATCAGGCGGACGGCATGGCTTCGTCTTTCCAGGTTGTCACCCTGGCCCGGCGTGGGGTGATGCGCTCCGCCTTCCGGGGACCCGCTTTTCTCATCCAGAGCTAGGAGACTTTTACAGGGGCTCCATCCGTCTCCTCGTCCTCGGGAGGCACCTCCTAGCTCTTTCTCCCACTTAGGCTTTCTGAATAAGCTAGGGTCTTCTCTTCTGTTTCTCACCAACAGAAGGCTGGGGTCTTGTCTCTCAGGGTATGGCCTCTTCCCTCCAGAGGAAGAGGAGTTTATATCATCAGAGTAATGAATGGTGAAGATTGACAAGGAAGATAGGAAAATTACTTACTTACCGTAATTCTTGATCTTCTCTTGTATCTTCACCATTCATTACTTACACCCGCCCACCATCCCTCAGTGGCCTCTTCCTGTGGCTTCTCCACCTCCTGCCTCCTCCTTCCTCTGCATATAAAACAAAACAAAAAAAAACTTTTTCTTAAAATATAGAAAAGTTGCTTAATTTTACCAAAAAAAAATCTTTCTTTGGGGGTTTCTAATTTTTCCAGAAAAATTACTTACTCTAAGATTCATGGGCCATCTCATGGATTGCATTGGCGATCAGACTGCATAACTATCTCTTGCCATTCTTCTGGCAAGATACCTCTGGTTTTTTGGCCTGGCTCAGGCTATTCAGTTTTGATCCTGCAATTCCGTGTTCCAGATAGTTGCCCTGAAATCAAACTCCTCATTCTTGCCTTTGCAGAGCAGAGGAACGGGCATGTCTATTCTTTTTCTTTTGCAAAAAAAAATAATAAATGCTGAGGGAACTCTCTCGACTGTTATAGACGCTCTTGGTATCGGGTCATGCATCTAGTCTACAAAATTTTATCTGAAAAAAAGGAAAAATAAACAAGAAGGCAATGAGAAGGTAGGCTATCCTTCTCGCTAGTTTGCTTATTGGTTTCTCCTTTTAAGTGTCCTCCTGGACAATTTTGCAGAAGAGCAGTGCTGACCATATCCGATCCCAGCCAGCCTAAGCCTTGGCCTGCCTTGGGCCAGTCAGTCTGAGTCCCATTTCTATCTTAAGACGCCTGAAAGGCTTACATTTTCCATTTCTAAACCCCTGAGCAGCGCCTCATGCTGCCTGGTTTTATTCTTCCCTCCTCGGGTGTCCTCCAGTTAAAGGCCTTCCGCAGCCAGGAGCCCGAGGTGGGTATCAAGAACAATGGCATGTTGAAGAGGACTATGCCCTCCTGAGTCTGTCTAGCGGGTTCGTGAACCTTCTCTTCAGCTCTATCTCCGGGGATTCTTGCTTCCCCTTAGTCGAGCCTTCAGCTGTAAGCTAACTATGCTCGTTGGGCAGTCTGGTCCCTTCAACATCCCATCTTCTCTTTCTTCTTCTTCTTCTATTTTCTCATTTCCTTACTTATCTCTCCTCCCAGAGTCGCCCAGGTAAGGAGGCCCTGCAGTCCCTAGGCTAGGATACTCTTATCTCCTCTGTCCTTCCTCCATCGGCTTATTCCTTTTTCAGTTCATTCTTCCTTGCTTTGCTATCCTCGGCTATCTTGCCTCGCTATCTATATTCTCTGCTTTCTCTTTGCCTCTCCGGCTCACAGAACTGAGTTGGAGGAGGGTCGATCGCTACTGTGGCGCCCCTGTCCATGACGCCACTCCGGGGTGGTGCCATGAAGCTAGACTTTTAAAAAAAAAAAAAAGCCTGCAGCAGGTGGCCTCCGCTTACACACAGTGAGTAATGAATGGTGAAGATACAAGAGAAGATCAAGAATTACGGTAGGTACGTAATTTTCCTATTTAGCTGAGTAGATAGCAGAACTAAGAAAAGAGCACAAGTTTCGAAATGTAAGTCCCTTTCACATTAGTTATACCCCTACTTAATCTCATTAATTGCAGGAGACGCTTGGTTTAGGGTATAATTATACTGTGTTGGGTTTTGTAAAGATGGAGGGAATACCAAGGGCAGCTATGCTCAATTTGGGCTCTTTCCTCATTTTGACTCATACTAGTCTCTCAATACACAGACTGTAGGGTTGATCATGAGGGAAGTTTCAAAACAGATGCAGTAAGGTGCAATTTAGTGGTCTCCTTGAGTAGGAATGGGGCTCCTTGCCAGTAAACATACTGGACATACTGTACATGGCCTACAAGAAATGTGAGTACACTCCGCCAAAGATTAATACCCCTCGTTAGAAGATTTGTATTGTACTATTTTATGTTAAATTGACAGTTTTTCTACTGTATGTTACAAAATGGAACTGATAAGTATGGGACCGCTGTGCTCATTAGGGCTAGTGGTTTACCAGGTCTGTAGTGGGCCATGCCCTATTTAATGTGCCTTTTAAAATCAGATTTTAATAATTTTCCAATATCAGACATGACAATCCAGTACAAGAACTGTAAATAACAGTGCATAAATAAAGGTATAGACAACAACAAACAACCCAGGACAGACATTGGTTACATTAAACACATTAATATGCAACTCAGTTCAGTGTCATATAACAATAGTACATCTGGGAGCTACCCCAGCAACAGAAACAATCCCAATGTCCAGAATCCATGCCCATATTCTTCTACCCTCCCTCCCGCCTCACCTTTCATTTCAAGTAACGAAGGTTGAGTCCCATTCATAATAAACAAAAGTCATATGTTCCATTATGCCCTTCTCCTCCAGCTGCCTCACCATTTGTCAAAATTTCCATTTTATAGGTGCTGTTTACCAAACTGCTCCAGTCCTCTGTAGTCGGGCCTATGGTCTAAACTACCATTTGTTATACATTTTTTATCCACTGTGATGAGTATTCCTAAACAATATCTATTTATGGATCTTTAAAGCAAGGTGGGTACAGCAGGAAGAGGTACAGGTGTTCCATAAACTTAAATTGTAGAGAGGAAATGTCTCACAGTACCCCTCAACTGAAGTAAAAGTGTTTAAGGTGTGGAAACACCCAAAATGTATGCAAATGTTCCATCCGCTTTTCTCCACGTTGCCTCCAACACCAGCTGTTGCTAGCCATTGTTGTATGTACTTGTTGAACCAGTGTAAGTAAATATCTACTCAAACATTTCCAACTAAATTCCCTCCATATCATGGAGAAGGACATTACATGTGAGTTGTAACAGGTTATTTGCCACTGTACTGACATTAAAGGCTGGCTTATGACCTGATTCCATCGATCCAGAACCTTCAGTGGAGAGGAATCTTGTAGGTAGATCAATGTGGAACAGAGCTGGGAGATGAGATGGGGCAGTGAATCCCCTGTTAACTGGGAATTAATAGGAGTATAAGGGGATTTTAGAGTCTAGGATTAGTTCTTTGTGGATCCAACTACGAACATATGCCCTGACCTAAAATATATGAATAAATTGGTCCACAGTAACCCAAGATTGTTTTTTAATGTTTGAAACACCTTCATCTCTGTGCCCTGCATGAGATGGTAAGTATATTGAGACGCTAGTGGTACCACACCTTATAACTACAGCCCCATGAAATTCTTTTTTTATAATTTTCTTTCTATTTTTCTGAATTTCATGTTATTTCTTTGTATTCATTGAAATGTAGTTTTATTTGTTGCTAACACATTTCTATTCATAAAATACCTCAACATGACCTTATACACACTAGAAATCACATTCGTAGTATACTACATTGTATTAAGCAGCATTATGATAAGGTCTTGAAATGTTTTGTAAATCAGATAATTCTGCTGCACATCCTTGCTCTGTGGTAACAACGGAGCCTAAACTGTACAGTGACAGTAGCATTATTTCTGCTCCCAGGTCATTAATCAACTACTTAGTCCGTTGCTGTCCAGTGAATGAGGGCTTGGAGGAGCCGCTATACTGGGCACAGACTTGAGGGGCAGGGCTACTGCAATAAAAATCTACACTGCCTACTAGCATGAGTGTTTAGTGTGAGTGTTGAGTGGCGCTAGTGCCACTCTGGAGAGATTTTACAATAGTAAGCATTTAGAAGGATCTGCTGCTGACTAGCAGTTTTAGAAGTTTGTTTTTCTAACTAAACAATTATATAAGCATAGTCTTAAATTTGTTTGATTTAATCTATAAGCAGGAACAAACATATTAGTTTGCTATTTGAGTAAACTAGTCTATATTTTATACAATCGTAGGGAGGTTTTAATATGTTTGCTTTTTACACTAACCAGGTTTGTACTTTTGGACATAAGTGTGTCTTGTATTCCAATGACAAACAGCTCAGGCAGAGAAACACCTTATGGTTTTTGGGGGATTTCTCCTTCTCTAATATATTATCTTACTCTTCTGATATACTTACAAGGCAACAAGTTTTTCTGGGCTGCATTTCTAAACAATCAGTAGTAGACCTGGGGTATGTGCTTTTCCCAAAAAAGAAATATTACACTATGGATCTTTTATATACTACATACTGTATATCGATCTATATTTTCCTGGATTATCCTGTCTATGTCAGGGGATGTAGAAAGCAATCCAGGGCCCATTCATACTTTTCTCAGGACATACCAAATTGGAACTCCAAGGGCCTAAAATTTGCACACCTCAATACTAGAAGCTTTTGAACAAAAAGCAGAAATTGAAGCATGGGTAACTTTGTACAAACCAGATATATTCAGTTTAACCAAAACATGGTTAAATCCATCTGTACAAGATAATCTTTGTGGTATTAAAGGTATCATGTTGTTAGGAAAGACAGGGTTGGTAAAAGAAGGGGAGGGATTATGGTGTTTTAGAGAGATACAATTGATGTAACAATGCTGGATGTGCCCATAAACCCTGCACTGGATGTGAATGGTTGTTTCTGACCTTACACTAGGAGTATGTAACAAGATTAGCCTTGGTACAGTATATAACCCACCTAATTCATGTAAAACGGTTTAATTGAATTTCTTGAATGTCTCCAGTCTCCCTTAATAAACACCTTTTGTTATCGGTGATTTCGACCTAAATTGGGGTACAGTTAATCAGTCAGATGTTGAAACACTAGTATTAAATGTGGCCTTACCAAGTAATTACAGAATTCACTGTATGAATCCCTTTACCAATAAGCACATAATCCTAGATGGATATAACTAAAAATACTGAAAAGATTATCGGATGTGGGACTCTTCCTGACAGTATTAGTGATCACCTTTCTGGTATTTTTGTATCTGGAATAGCACCAAAACTAAAGTTCCCCAAAATAATTTCTTATAGAAACTACAATAATTTTGATTTAGAGCAGTTAAAAGAGGACTTAAGTGAAATAGATTGGACATACTTGATAGAATTCCAGATTCGAATATTGTGGTAGACTTCTTTGTTACAACACTTATTGAACTGTAGAACAAGTATTTCCGTGATTTACAAGGAGGGATAAAGGAACTGATAATAAATGGATTTCTTCCAAACTTTTGATCTAATGAGAGAAAAGGATAGATTGTGGAGAAATTACAAAAACTCTAGTAGTACTGCTGATTTTAATAGTTATCGTGGTACTGAGGAATAAGTGTAACGTTCTCATAAGAAAGAATAAGCCTGAATGCCTAAAGAAAACACAAACTGGATCCTTAGGTGACCCTAGAAAATTCTGGACCTCAGTTACAGCCTTGATTGACCCTCTTAAAACTATGATTTCTGTAACAATAAAACACAATGGTTCAGTTTTAAATAACTCTAAAGGCATTTCTGATTTATTCCTATCTAAATTCACAGATTTTTCTAAATTTGGTACTAAATTTGATTGTAAAGCTTCCATCAATAATGGGGTTGCTACTTAAATTAGACACACCAGTCCTCCTTTCTACTTTTGGAAAATCAACCCTCAATGGTTTTTCAAATTACTGAGACAGATGCTGGTAAACAAGAGCGCTTGATTGATGGGCTTGAGCCCAGGTGTAGAATTATGGTTATTTATGTAATTTTGATACTTATGTAAGATTGACTAAGCTTTAAGGTTCTCCTTTGAAATTAGTTGTGCTCAGTGTAGCTGTATCATCTATCCCTGTTCATAAATTTTTTTATGAAGAAAATTTACTACTACTACTTCTTACTGTCACTTTTGTTTATTGGCCTCCTACATATATTTTTACCTTTGTTTGATTACTGCTGAGTTTCCACATATATGGAAACAAACAGAAATAAAACCGATACCAGAGTCCGGTTCCTTGCATGATCCTGAAAACTTTCGCCCATATTAATTTTGTCGCTTTGAGTAAAATGTTAAAAAAATAGTAAATGAACAAATTACTGAATACCTTGAGATCAATGGACTCCGCCTCCGGAGCAGCATGGCTTTCAGAAGTGTTTCTGTACAGGCACTGCACTTGCATGTTTACAGACCACACTATAAGATCCATGGACTTTGGCAAGCTTACTGGAGCGCGGTCTTTGTAGACCTGTCGAAGGTTTTCAATTTAGTAAATCATGCCATGCTGTTCGAGACTGAAGGACATTGGTCTGGCAGAAAGTCCTTGTATGTGGTTCCAAAGTTATCTCTCAAACCATCCATTAAGGGTTAACTTTGATAGTACGTTGCCCTGGACACATACTTTGAAACAAAGAGTCCCACTGGGGTCTATTTTAGAACCCTTATTGTTTTCATTATATATCGATCCTATATCAACAATTCTCTAGGTCTAACCTATTAATTAATATATGCAGATGACATTATTTTTTTAACAGTTCAAATTCAGTTAATTAAATAAATTTATCTCTGAACCATTATTTTCTGCCTTAAATAGATGTTAATACAAAGAAAACACAGAGGCCCAGATATTCCAAAAGGGGTTGCGCCATGCATAACAGGAGTTCGCATCATAAGTCCTACATTGCGCCATTCTGGCGATATTCAGCAGGAGACAGTTGGCGCCAATTGAAAACAGGTTGAGCAACAGTGCAATGCAAATGAATGCATGCTCAACAGGAGGGGGAGGAACTATGCATAAACTGCGCAACCCGATATTCAGTCGGGTTGTGCAGAGTTGTGCATGCGCAACCCCCAACCTGTGCCTGCACAACCGTTAGCCAAAAGATCTGTTGAGGGCCACCATAGGTGAGCTGCTGTATTGCAGGCGCAACACAGCAGCTGCCACCCGTGGCTGGCCCCCAACTCAGTCCCTGTGCCCCCCACCAGCCCGATCGCGGGCAGTATGTATCCAGACACCTCCCCCAAACATCTCTCCCGATGCCCGATCGCGGGCAGTATGTATCAAGACACCTCCCCCAAACAGCTCCACAATGCCCGATCATGGGCAGTATGTATGAATACACTCCCCCACAATCTCCCGATGCCCGATCGCGGGCAGTATGTATAGATATACTCCCCAAACAGCTCCTGATGCCCGATCGCTGGGCAGAACGTGAAACAACCCCTCTAGTGCCCGATCAGGGCAGAATGTGCCCCCTCCCCAACCCGAATATCTCCCTGGTGGTCCAGTGGATCAGATGCCAGATCATGGGCAGAATGTCAAGTTACACCCCCCAAACATCTCCCTGGTGTCTATGTCCCCCACCCCACCCACCCCACCCGCATCCTCCACTCGCGCCCCCGCAGCCGGGCGGAGCGGCAGCATCCCACCTGCCTGCCGCCGCCCGCCGACAAATCTGACTGTCATGTACGGTATGGGCTGCACGCCCATTGACTCTAGCTCTGCACCAATGGGCGGCAGCCCTACTGGACAGTCAGTCGGCGGGAGCGGGGCGGGCGGCAGGCGTGGTGATGCTGCCGCCCGCCAGCTGCCGGGGAGCGGGTGAGGGGTCAGGGTGGGTGGGGTGGGGGACACTAGACACCAGAGAGATGTTTGGGGGTTGTAACTGACATTCTGCCCGTGATCGGGCATTACGTCCACTGACTACCAGGGAGATATCGGGTTGGGGGCTTTTACATTCTGCCCGCGATCGGGCACTGGGGTTGTTTCACGCTCCGCCCACGATCGGGCATCGGAGATTGTGGGGTGAGTGTATTCATACATACCGCCCGCCGATCGGGCTGCAGTGGCAGCGCCGTCCCCGACAGCCGCTGCCCGGCAGGGCAGCCAGGCAAGTCCTCGGGATTGGCACACCTACATGCTAATGGCATGCAAATGGGGCTTAAATAGATGCAAATGGTCCCCTGCGCTTTGCATGAATTATGGCCCCATTTGCATGTCACCTTTTGAATATCGGAAATTTGCACATGGCGCATGGTACTTGGCGCCCATCCGCAAGTTTAATGCTCAACTCTGACAACTTTGCGGTGGCTGTGGCTGGGGTGATATTCAGCGAGTTGCCTCAATAGCGCAACTCTTTGAATGTCGCCTCGCCACACCCCGCGCAACTATTTTGAGCAGCGCGAAGGGCTTGCGCCTCAGAATGGCGCAGTTTGAATATCCAGGCCTGTGTATTCTTTTTGGTTTGAAACCCAAGTTAAATGGTTGCTAAACCACTGCAACTATTTGACTTGACCGTACAATGTTGCAGCAGGTTACGGAGTCAAAATATTTAGGAGTCCTACTGGATGCCAATTTGACCTTTTCAGCCCATATAAAGAACACTGTTAAAAAGTCAATCAGAAATTATGTGGTCTATATAGAATAAAGGACTGTTTAACAAGAGAAGCCAAATAATCTGTTGCAATAAGTGTCCTCTTGTCAATGTTATATTACAACTCATTTTTCTGACAATGTTAACAGGCAATGACCTAAATTTGGTTAACAGAACTTTTAGCAGTTTGTCCTTTGTCACAGTAAAACCATATAACACCCACCATTGTACACTGTATAATGGGTGGCTTCCACCAAGATTCCAATTTTTATATAATTTGGGTTGTTTAATAACATAGTGATACTTGGGCACCATTCTCCTCTTTAGTTAACTGAATTCAAGAAAGAATGTAGAACTTTAAGGTAATCATCAGCTACTCATGTAACCTTACCTAAGATTACAACCTACATGGGAGAGAGGCATTATCCGCTTATGTCTAAAATACGGAATACATTGCCACAAAATTGTTTGGATGCTAAAAGTCATGTAAATTTTAAAAGAGCTAAAATGTTATCTTCAGCAACAATCCACTTGTAAATGTTATTTATGACTTCTAAATTGTGTTATTTGTACTGTTTGTACTCTGTGTTTATACAATATTGTATGTAATTTTTGTATAATTGTAACATCTAAGCTGCTGCTCTAGTAGCTCCGAGTCATTCCTGAAAACAGGCCTTGGCCCAGTGTGCTTACCCATTAAACAAAGTGATACATAAAAAAATAATTATAATAATAAATAAACTGCTGCAAGCATTTATTTATTTAGTTTTTGCCAGAAAACAAGCATGTTTTTAAACTTTTTCATGTGTCTGTTTTTAGTTTATTTCTTTTATACCTTGAATCTCTTGTTATTTCTTATTTAAGAAAACATAAGTCTCTACTTATAACCCAAGTCCAGACTTACGGGTGCAAATTCTGTGTAGAGGAAGTGGTAACAGACATCAGATACATAGAAACTGTTGGCAAATAAGGACTGCCAGGCCCATCTAATCAGCCCTTTATACTACCTGTGTGAGCTGCTCTCCAAGTCTGTTTGGGCAATCCACTTTTTCCAGATTCTGAGCAGTTCAGTCACAAAGGGGAGCCATCCTCCACAGACGTAGTGATCTGGTACCAATCCAGAATATTTTGCTCAGGGGAGAAGAAAGCAAAGTAGCTCTCTCAAGCTGTGCCCATTGCTGTATCAGGGCATTACTAAACCAATTCAGGATTGGCTGGATCTCTGCAGCCTCATAGTATAGGTGGGAGATTGGGGAGACCAGGTCCTCTCTGCTCCCGGTCTTACAGAGGATGGTGCAGCTGACCCTGAGTAAATGACCCCGCACAAAATTCTACAAAGCATCTTGCACCACTGGGCCCAGTGCTTAGTATCTATGGGAATAGCCACGAACTGAAAGAGGTACAAAATTTTGGGTATCACCATCATTTTAATGGCTGCTGCCCTCCTCTCAAGGGATAGTGGCATCACCAACCATTTATCCAGATCCATTTAAAGCTGTGCCTGTAGGGGACAAAGGTGGCTGTACTGGTTAGGTTGACTCTCAAGTATTTATATGTGAGAGCTCCCATCTAAAGAGCTACCATGTCATCAGGTCTTTAGAAGGAACATCATTGACCACTCAGGATCTCACCCTGTTTTTAAGCTTACATCCTGAGGGGATCCAAATAATCATAGGAGGGACCAGATAGCTAGGAGGTCTAAATCAGGTGCAATGAGGTAAAGCATAATGCTGTCTGCATAAAGAGTGATAAGATACTCTGCACCATCCTGTGCCTGATATCCCTGAATGCCATCATGTTGCCCGATAGCTTGCACCAATGGTTCAATGTAGACATTGAAGAGGAGGGCAACCTTGACATGCACCTGAGCTTGTGAACTATAAACACTAAACAGCAAGTCTATGACAGAGGGTGGGAAACCAAAAGCGGACCCTTGTGGTGTGGAGAATGGTCCAAGATACACGGTCAAATGCTTTCTGCATCGAAACTGAGGGCAAGAAGTGGAGAGGCAGTTGTGGCTGTGTAGTGGAAAACAGAAAGTGAGCATTTCACACCGTGCATGGTTTGGTGAGATCTCACAAATCCTGTCCGTCTGGACGGATTAGTTGGGAAAGGAGGGCATCCAGTCTTTTGTGAGAATGGATAAAAGTTTATAATCAGTGTTCAGCACTGATTTTGGTCCATATGACTCACAGCATTACAAGGTTTCTGGCTTAGGGATAACAGAGATCATAGCATAGCTCCAGTGGGGTGGGGGCCTCATTATCTAATAGAGAGAATTAGCAACTTTAAGAAAAGAAGGGACGGTCTTTTGAAAATTTTTTAAAGAAATTCTAATAGGTATCGATCGGGGCCAGGGAATTTCCAGACGCCATACACTGAATGACCTTCTGTATCTTCCTGCAACTGGGGTAGGTGCACTCCCACCAGGAAGGACTACAACCTGACCTGATCAGGTGCTGTCTCAGCTGCATTTAATTTTTATAATATGCAGTAAATGCCTCCACTATGGGGTTTACTTCCTGGTGATGAGACAAGTATCACGGTGCTGAATTTTGGTAATAGTGGCTCTTTGGCAGAAACCTCAGACCCTGTGTGCAGGAACTACACTGCTCTTGGACCCCTATTGTAATATTTTTGCCTGAGGCATCTCAGGGTTTTTCTGTTTGGTGAAGAGTGAGATCATGGAGTTGCTTTTGATTGTGAGTTGGGAGGGTCTGCAAGTATACCCTGCTGATGCTGCAGAAAGGTAAGAGTGCTAACTAAGTCTGCCCTATGGGCTTTATATTCTTTTCCTTATGGGCAGCATAGTTGAGAACATGGCCCTGTAGGACCACCTTCATGTTATCCCACACATTGCCAGGACAACAGTGAGATGTTCATTATCAGTGAAAATTTCTTCGATTTGGTGGTGCACTAATTGTAGACATTTTCTTCTTTCAGGTAGAATGTATCAAGGTGCCTAGTGGACCTGTTGGGAGTCCCCACTTCACTTCTGTGACAACAGGCTCTTGATCAGAGAAAGAAATGGGGCCCATACAACAGGATGAAATCTGATGCAGGTCCTCCTGGTACAAGAAAATGTAGTCTATTGCGACTATATGTTTGGTACAGGTGGGAGAAATGAGTGCAGTACCTCTGATGAGTGTGCAGTTCTCTACAAACTTCTGCCCAGCCCAGGGAAGAGACCAACCTGCAAAAGTTTTTGTGGGAAGTGGGTGATCTGGAGGCATAAGTTGCCTATAATCACAAGCCAGTTCCAGGAGAAGACTGCAGTCTACCTGTATCTGGAGAACCGCCTTTTAATGTCTAATGTCAAGTTTATCAACTGCTTGATGAAATGTGTGTCGGGGCAGTACCAGGTGGCTGTCAGTGGGGAATCCTCTGTCTCTCCCTGACCACCACACAAAACAACCCTATCTTTAATAACCTTAACTTTGGAGGGACAGGTGCTTAGCTAAAAGGATTGTTACCCCTCTGTTTTGCTGCTTATACGAGGAAGAATAGTCTACAGAATAACAAAACTTCACTAATTTCACACTTTTTGGTTGGGTAAGATGTGTCTCTTGCATACACACTATGCCTGGTTTGTCTTTACAAGTAATGGAAAACACCTTAGCCTTTTTCGCCAGACTGTTAAGACCGTTAACGCTTATAGAGAATACTTCAAGCTTTGGCTTGGCCATCATTAATTCCAAAATTCTCTGTCTCTGTGGATACTCCCCACATTTAAGGCTACAGTGATCAGTGGCTGAACATCTGTCTATAAAACATACCAGAGCTGTCTGGGCATAACATTTAAACAGAAAAACAAGAAACATTCACCCAAAACTTTATACGAAGGACTGGAAGGGTTCTGGGCTTCCAAGATAGTGGTGCCTTGATGGGAACACCGTGTGTCTCGAGGGTGAGGATGACTGCTGACTCTCCTCAGAGCGTGGAGGAAATGAAGCTCCAAGACTTTGGTCTCCTAGGAGTTTACACTCCAAAGGTGCAAAGGGAAATGGGTATTAACACAGGGGGATCAAGAGGGGAGGGAAAACCAGCTTAAGGACTAGGGCAGAGAACCCCCATGTTAGGAATATGATAAGGTAGAAGATGGGGTGGTACAGATGCCTTTGTCCTGGTGGCAGGTGTAACTAGTAACTAGACAAGGTACACCTTCATTTATCTGACAGATGGAGAATACAATTTACAAGACATCAGTCATGTATAACAACCCATAATTGCTCGGGTGGGAATGGACAGATGGAGTGCATTGGGACAGGCACCTTAGGGGTAAACGGTAGAAGTGATGCTGGGATGTAAAACACTTTCTACATTTGAGGTTCCAGAATAGCACATGAATGCATTTAAACCCCAAGGCAGGTCCAGTATCTTCTGTCCTTTGTGCTAAGCAACAAAATTCAGTGGAAGCAGTTCTCCTGGCTTACAGTCTAGGAGACATGTTGGATACCAGGGTAGGAAGTCCTAGTGGAAGAAAGACCTGGGAGTAAGGGATAAATATGACCCCACATCCAACAGTGCCACAGCTGTCCTGTCCATAGTTGATGGGGGCAGTCCAGTGGCATATGCAGCGCTCCAGGGTAGGGGGGACAAGGAGTGCGTAGCCAAGGGGACTCCAGCCCCGCAGGTTATTTTTAAAAACTTAAATCTTTATTGAAAC
Organism: Neoceratodus forsteri; assembly: GCA_016271365.2. Classification (NCBI taxonomy): domain Eukaryota; kingdom Metazoa; phylum Chordata; order Ceratodontiformes; family Ceratodontidae; genus Neoceratodus; species Neoceratodus forsteri. The sequence goes on from CM057454.1 coordinate 437,069,218, forward strand.
AAGGGTTTTACACACGGTACATGTGCAATAAAAAGCATAATCATATAACTAGGCTTGGCAGTATTAGATTTAAATCGGTAAACGAGATAAATACAGGTTACTCACCTGTAACAGGAGTTCTAGGAATGGTACATGTTGTTCATCACACTTCTTGGCAAGTACCTTGCCGCTTTCAATGTTGCCGGAAGGTCTTCAAGCTGGCTCCTCCCACCCACCCAGGTGGTAAAACTCTCGCTCTGCCCCATGACGCCAGATCCAGCCCACTGGAAGCCAGGCTGTGCGCCGGGGCAGGGGAGGTGGGTTGTGTGGATGAACAACATATACCATTCCTAGAACTCCTGTTACAGGTGAGTAACCTGTATTTCTAGGAGCATGACTATGTTATTCAATCCACACTTCTTGGCAGACTCCTAGCAGTTCTCCGGGAGGAGGGAGGCAAGGTGTGCATCCCCTACTTAGGAAACAAGGACTGGAGAACCGAGGTCCCAAAACCAGCATCCCGGCGTGACTCAATGTTGATGTGGTAGTGGGTAATGAAGGTGTGTGCTGACTTCAGGTAGCAGCCCTGCAGATTTCCTGGATAGGGACATCCCTGAAGCAACCACTGAAGCAGCGGCATGGTGGGCAAATGAGCTTTTAACCCTTTGGAAGGCTCCATGCCCACCAACCTATAGCAGAGATCTATGCAGGAGGTGACCCACCTGCCTATCGCCTGCTTGGCTGCAGGTCTGCCAGGTGCGGCTTCAGCATAGGTGACAAACAGCTGGTGAACCTCTCCCGAACTTCAGCCATCCGCTCTTATAATAAGCGAGCTTTCTAGGGTCCAAAGTATGGAGCCTATATTCGACCTCCAAGGTGTGATTGGGGTAGAACACCGCAGAGTTAACACCTGATTAAGGTGAAACTCCACACCACCTTCGAAGGAATTTCGGGTGGGGGCACAGGACAACCTTGTCCCTGTGGAAGACCAGATAAGGAGACCTCGATGGAAAGTGCCTGGCGCTCCCATCCTTCTAGCTGACATAATAGCCACCAAGAAGGCGGTCTTCCACGACAGGTGAGAGATGTCACACCTGTGCATCGGGTTTGAATGGCTTGCCCATGAGCTTAGCCAATACCAGCAGTAGATCCCATGGAGGTGGAGGTTCTCGTACGGAGGGATATGTGATCAAGGCCTTTGAGAAAGCACCCAACCACCTTCTCCTGCAACACCGACTGCTTCCCGGCCCGCACCCGTGGGCAGAGATGGCTGCTAAAAATCTTGGCGTCGCCAACTGAAGCCCAAGCTGAGAAAGGACCACAGGTAGTCCAGAATGCTTGCCAAGGAGCAGGAGGAAGAGTCCAGGCCCTTGCCCTGACACCAAATGGAGAATCTCTTTCATTTAAAGGCATAGCATTTTCTGGTCAACTCCTTAAGGGAAGCCTCAACAACGTTGAGGACCTCGTCGGAAAGACCCAACGCCTGGAACTCTAGCTGCTCAGGAACCAGGCTGTCAGGAGCAGGGATTGAAGGTCCAGATGGAATACCTTCCCTGATTGACTGAGATCAGGTCCAGGCGGGCTGGAAGCCACCTGGGAACCTGGAGCTGAGACTTAGGAGATCTGGATACCAGAACTGGTGGGGCCAGTCTGGGGCTACCAGAATCACCTGCACCTTGTCCCTCCTCACCTTGAGAAGCACCTTGTGGATCAAGGGAAATGGGGAAAGGCGTAGAAGAGGCCCGGGTCCACGGCCTCGAGAAGGCATCCTCCTGCAGCAAGCCCTGCTGAGGGGGCGGGCATGAAACAGCCCTCAGCTTCGCATTCTCCCTGAGGCAACAGGTCCACCTGAGGCATGCCCCAGTGGGAGAACAGATCTTGTACTACCTCCGCAGGAGAGACCACTCATGAGATGCAGCTCCTATCTGGCTTAGGGCATCGGCCAGAATACTGGAGGCCCTGCCACATGGATGGCAAGGAGATCCGCCCAGGCTGCGCATGAGGGACCAAATGTGGAGAGCTTTCCTGCACAGGGACATGGAGCGGTCCTGCCCTGGTGGATTAGGTAGTACAAGGTTGTGGTATTGTCCATCTGGACCTGGACCACTTGACCCCAGACAAATGGAGCGAGGCAGTGAGGGCTACATGAACTGCTCAAGCTCCAGCAGGTTGATGTGGCACCGACTCTCGAGGGGACCAAAGGTCGTGCGCCTGTGCTCCCCAGATGGGCACCTCAACCCCATCAGAGAGGCATCGGCCGATAGACCGCCGGCTCGGGCGACAAACGGGATGCCCTCCTGCAGATGAGCTGGAACAATCCACCACTGGAGAGCTGCCCACATCTCCTGGGTCACTGTCACTGGCTGATCCAAAGGACCGGAGCTGTGACCATTGGCTGACCAGTCTCCATTGTAGCAGATGCACGTGCAATGGGCCCAACAGACCACGCTGGTACAGGTAGCCATGAGGCCCAGGAGGCGAGGAAGTCCCCAGGCGCAATTGCCCAACCTGAAATGATTGGGCATAGGAGGAAAGCACCTCGGCCCTGTCCACCAGGAGCCATGCTCTGGCTCACAGAGAGTCGAGCTCTGCCCGATGAATTGGATCACCTGCTTTGGCACGAGTTCCGACTTGGCCTTGTCGATAAGGAGGCCAACTTGAGAGCAAACCTGAGGGCCAGATCCCTGACTCTCCACTTCCATTCTGGAGGAAGCCGCAATCAGCCAGTCGTCCAGGTACACCCAGACCCTTCAGCACTGCAGGAATGCTGTCACCACTGCCATGCGTTTGGTGAAGATCCTGAAAGCTACAGAAAGGCTGAAGGGCATGGCCGAACTCAGTGAGAGGGACCCTCTGCTCTGAAGTGGAGGAATCGCTGGAGGGACGGACGGATTGGGACGTGAAAGAACGTGTCCTGAGATCCAGAGAACAGAACCACATGCCTTGTTCACAGGATGGAATGATCTGAGCCAGAGTGACATACTGAATGTTCGAGACCTTAGGAACCTGTTCAGGTCGTGCAGGTCTAGAATGGGGCGCCAGCCTCCCGTCCGCTTTCTGGACCAGAAAGTATCTGGACACAAACCCTGGGTCTGGTGGAGGATCCGCCACCTTCCTGATCACCTTCTTTGGAGGAGCAGGGCAATGTCAGCTCGACAGGCCAACAGAGAGGCTGCAGACCCCGTAACACCCATGGGGCAACGGCTCGGAAGGGTGGGGCCTGCTCAACTCCAGAGGCAAACCCTTTCCTACCACCTCCAACATCCAACGGTCCATGGTGATAGCAGAAAAGGTGGAAAGGAAGTGGCGGAGCCTGCTCCCATGGGGGGAACCGACGAGGTAGGGGGCGACACCCCTCAACCCGGCCACTGGGAAGGCTTGGAGGAAGGACCGGCCGAGGGACCTCCTGGAACTTTTCCTCCCGGCTTCCTGTTAGAGGAAGCTGCAGGCTTGGCTTTGGGGTGCCAAGTGTGAGCCTACTGTCCCTGATGCTGGTGTTGCTGGGCGGACATGCCTTGAGGGGCAGAAGAGGCGAAAGGACTTATGTTGCTGTGCTTGCCGCCGTCCTTCTGAGCAGACGTGACCGAGTCCAAAGTGGCGTTGGACTTTTCGATCCTCTGGAGGTGGTCTTCCACCCAGGGCCGACAGGCTGTCCCCAAGAAGGACGCCTGCCAACTTGTGCTGGGTATCCGCCAGAAGGTGGATATCCTCAGCCAGGCTCTGTGGTGCATGGCCACTGTGGCCACTACTGACCGGGCACAGGAGTCTCCGATATCAAGAGCCGCTTGGATCTGCTGTTTCACCACTGCCCTTCCCTGATCCCGCACCTGCTTGACCGTAGTCTGCAGATCAGCCTGGAGATGAGGGATCACCTCATCCAGGGAGCCCATGAGGGCGTGGGAGAAGTGCGCCATCAGTATGGCCGAACTGGCCTGACGGAGGCTGAGGGAGGACGAGTGTATACCTTGTGCCCGCAAAGTCCAGCTTTTGCACTCCTTGTTGGGGGCTTGTCCACATCCCTAGTGTTCCCGGAACACCAGAAAACACTATCGGTGACCAACCCCGCAGAGGGGTGTTCCGAGAAACCGGACAAAGAGCCGTAGGGACCACATACTTCCTGGCCATCCTGGCTGAGGGCGCAGGACAAGAAGCCGGCCACTGCCACAGCTCCAAGGCTGGGCCAACAATGGCTTCAGCCACCGGAAAGGCCCTCCGTGGAGAATCCTCGGCCCAGAATCTCCGTGAGGGGATACTTGGTCTGCGTGGATACGGTTTCGAGCTGCATCCCGTGGACTCCAGATGAGCAGAAGCAGACCCATGAACGATGATGGGCTCTCATCCATCGACTGCCCCCAGAGGACTCCAGGTCAAGGGCCTGGAAAACAGGGAGGAGTCGGCCAAACTCTGAGGAGTCTGGCAAGAGCTGCTTAGACCTGAGCCACCTCCACCTGCCGAGGACGGTTGGGAGTGAGGGTGACCGACAACCGGTTGGGCAGACCCTGACCTGACCGAGAATCCTGGTCGGAGCCCCGATTTCAGCTGTGGAGGCAGAGGTTCCACCACAATCGGTGGGGCAGCTGGTTTCGCCGAACAACCGGCCCAGGCTTGGGCACCTCGACCACCGCAAGGGGTTGTTTCAGCCTTCGTGACAGCCACTTAATGACCGGGGAAGGCGACGGTGGCCGGCTTGTTCCCAGACAGAAGGAGCTGCTGCCACATTAAGTCCTCGTATGCTTTGACACAATTTAACATGACCTCTCCTCTTCCGAGGAGGAAGAACGAGGACTAGCCGGCGCCACCGCCTTCCTCAGTGCCGAGACCGAGAACGCTATGTCAGCTGGACCAAGATGAGGTCCGAGACCGAGACCCTCGGTGTTTCCGAGGATGGGTCTGGGAGGAAGCGGGAAACCAGCTCCTCCCTCAGCTCGAGGGTTTGACCGAGGACTCGCACAGGAGGTGCAGGCAAGTCCTCGGTTTCCACCGGGAACCGTGATGAAGGGTTGTCGGTTTCACCAGTCGACAGCCCATCCGACGGGTCGAGAAAATCTTGACCGCATCGACGGGTGTCTCGGCCGCTGACCTGATGGGGACACCGTGAAGCCAGCAGCCTTAGCCACAACCTCAACCGAAGTCGAGTGTCGACTGTCCGAGGAAGGGACCTCTCCTGCTCCCACGAATGTCAACGGTGGGACTTACTCTTCAAGTCCTTCTTTTGACTGAGAAGAGTGTCCCGATGGCCCCTCACCCTTTGTGGAGAGGGACTGGCAATGCTCCTTAAAAGAAGCTGTCTAGGTGGATCCCAAGGAGAGTGGGATAAATGCTTAATTGAGGAAGATGAAGATGCGGCCTGGGCCGCCTCCTCTCGAGGGTGATCATCTGCTCGAGTTGCTCAGCCGAGCCAGCTGCCGGGGACACCGCCCAACGGGCCTCCTTGGACTTCACCGCAGATAACGCTTTCAGGGCGCCCAAATTGAGCCGGGCAGCACGGTCTTTAAGGACGCTAGGTGAAGACATGCATAACCGGAGGCCTGCGGGTTGTGGTTTGAGCCCCGAGGCAGTAGGACGATGTGGAGTGCAGATCGTCCTGGACATCTTCTTGCCTGCATGGGCACCGCTGAAAACCGGATTCGATTTGTCAATCGTAGCCAAGGAAGAAGTAGACCAAGTCTGGAAAACTTTAAATTATTTTCGGTGAACCCAAGAGTTAGGATCCAGTCTAGACGCAGAGCTTAAGGAGGGAACCTGAGCTTTAAGCGTAAGGAAGATCTGGCATCATGGGGTGGAGCCGAGAGTTTTACCACCCGGTGGGTGGGAGGAGCCAGCTTGAAGACCTTCCGCAACATTTAAAGTGACAAGGTACTGCCAAGAAGTGTGGATTGAACAACATATCCATGTCCCTAGAAATGTTGATTATACTGCACACACACAAATAGATGAAAAATATTTCCATCGATAATAATCTAAATTTACAGATAGAAAAGTAAGTTATGATGCTATTTTGACATGTGAAGATAACAATTTGTGCTTTTATCAGTTTGTAAATCCTCAGCACTTGTTGTCATTAACTGCAGCAGTAAAAATTAAATCGATACAAATTGAAATAAATGCTTAAAACCCCATAATTTCATGCAACTGGTAAAGTTTAAATTGATAAAACTCGGGGAAAAAGGTTTAAAAATAAAAATCGATATTTTCCTCGAAATTATAAAAATAAAAATTGAAAACTGCCAACCCTAGTTATAACACGAGTCAAATACATAAGCATTCAGGTCAATGTCATATATTACCTTATGATATGTTTAATAATTAAAATACAATCCTGTATCCTAATTGATGGATTTCTTTGAAAGAGCTGGTAGGGTCTGGCTGGAAGGATAAAACTAGTAAGACACTCAAAGGTAGATAATATCCTGAGAATATCAATTAAGCTAAGCTAAGGGGGGCGGGGATGGTGGCAGCCCAGGGAATCATCCCATCATTTGATAACAGTACCATGCTTCGTTGGGTACTATGAGATAGCCAATGTGTCTGAGATCAGGATGACCTTTAATTCTTTGATTTATCCCCATTGTTTACTTATGGGACAAATTCTGGTCTGTGTTCCGCTATATACAGTAGCCAGGTAGTCCATCTGTTCAAGAGGGAGTGAGTCCCATCTTTAGGTTTTGCAGTCATGCTTTCCATTTTGTGAATGTCATATAGTATATCTTCTCATTGGGCAATAGTGGGGGCTTGGGCTGTAACCATTTCCAGTTATAGCTTTTTAGCTGCAGTTAGGAAGATACTAATTAAATAAGTGGGTTGTTTGGATCCGAGTTGTTTTGGGTAATATAGTAGCAGGGCTAATTCTGGCATAAGGACTCCCAAGCTTGGAAACAAGTCTTGATGACTTTTGTGACTCCCAGAAGTGAGCCAGCACGGGACAAAACCAGAAGATGTGTGTGCATGTGCAACCTCTAGCTCTACATCTTCTCCAGCATGTGGCGCCCTTCTGGAGTGAAATTTGGCTGTAATCTCGGGGTCCTGAAAAACCTTGCCACTGTTTTCCACCCCAGTTCCCTCCATGTATAAGAACTGGTAATGCGGTGTTGGTGGCACCAGATCCCCCCTCCCCCAGTCGCCCTGTGGTATTACCATCACTAAGTCCGCCTCAGGTCCCAGAACTCTGTCCCTGCTTGAATCAAGGGAGTCCTCAGGGATCAGCCCCACAGGTTAGCTATCAATCCAATAAGGCAATTTATAATACCTCTATTGCGCTTGTCACTCCATTAGTATGAGCAGGGTCAGAAAGAGAACCATAAAGGGCAAGAGGCGGGTGGTCTGATTATTCTTAAAAGACCCTATGGCCAATTTCAGTAGTGCACAGCAGAGTAATTTTTCAAGTCAGGTCTAGCTAGTGCTTAGGCTGCTCCACCAAGTTACAGGAAGCTAGAGGTAAGGAGGGGAGGCCATCGAATGGGGTGTATAAAGAAGAAACAGACATGGACCCAGATGTCGCAGCCATGGGTCAATGCTTCGCTATGGTTCAGCGGAAGCCCTGTCATAACACATCTCTGAGCCCCATATTGTACAGCACCCTGCAGTCAAGAGAGACTTAACACTAGAGCATCATGGGAGCAGTTGCCTGACTGGGCCAAGAGATCTTGCAGGAACATCCATCTTAGACCACATATTAGATCCTACACCCTGCATACCATAGTTCATTGAGCTGGTACAAATAACACTTCAGCAGTCCAGCTATCAACCACCCATCATCCCCCAGTGAGCATGCTGCAGCAGTAAGAGGCCCTCCCACACACACACACAGAGCCCCCAGCACTACTGCACAAACCTCACATCCCTGGAGGAAGCTGCTGGAAAGAGTTGGTTGGTCTAGTTGATAATGTCTGCCTCCAGTGTTAGCATACTGTATCTGCTGTAAGTATTTTAGAGGGGCGATAATGTCCTTCTTGGCAGCAAGGCAGTGTTTTCAGGATCCCATTATTTTCCATGCTTCAGACGCAACCTAGGTGGCTGGTGAGATGTGGGTTTGACCCCTCAATTCAGATACCTCTTTCATGTAGAACTTTCTCTTCAGTCTCAAATGTTTTGGGGCCATCTGGGGAAAACGTATCCAGTCTGGCTGGGTATGGGATCTGAAACTAAAGCTGATTTTTGTGGAGAACTTGCAGAATCAGTAGGCTCTTCATTTTTTCACTGTTTGAGGGAGACAAGTCATTGTCAAAGAAGATGTAGTGATTTTCAAAGAGGATAGTCTTCTCCACGGCCTCATTAGGGTGTGCTGCTTAACCTTACACTTCAGAAGTCTCACTATCATCGGCATGGGTGGGATCCTGGGGCTGACTGTTTCAACCCCAGCACTCCAAATGGGAACATTCAAGTTCTATGGGTGCCATAAGGTCTATCTGGAGTACATCTCAAAAGAACCAGTCGAGGAAGCCATCGATATTCTGTTTATTTTTATTCTTTTGGTAACCAGGAAGGGCCACTAGGTACAAGTGCCTATTAGGGTGACCTGGGAGCACCGGGTGCTTAAGTGACTTGCCTGAGTCACACAGTATGCAAGTGGAGGTTGTGGGAATCAATCTCAGGTCTATTTTGTGGAAATCTTGTTCTATCATCTCCAACAGGCAGTGTACTGAGATGGTGTAAGGTGCAAGGTTTGCATTTTAAAATCTCCTGAATGTATGCTATTTCCTACCTAATTTAAATGCATCAGCTTAAAGCTTTGCATGTTTGTAGTAGATTGCTGCCTTTTTTCCTTGAAGGGGCTTTTGAAGATGTTTTGGCTGGGACATATTGGTCAGGATACTGGGAAGCAGATTTGCACTTGTTCAGTGAATTAGCGTCTCGCAAGTTGCATCCTTCACGCTCACAAGCAGGGCCCTCGCTATGTGCCATACTGGAAGGCACAGTTAACAAGGAAACCCATTTTTGAGTGGCACTAAAATATGCCACTGCACCTATGCAAAGCACTAAAATATGGCAGTGCACCTATGCAATGCAGCTGACTGCACAGTGGCACACTGGCATGTTTGAAGAAGTGATAAATAGCCACAAGTGTTCTCTATTTATTGCCTCCCTAAACTAGGTCTTATGGCATTTAGCCACCCATAACCCCCTCCTGATTGCCCTACGTTTGTAGATGATCTCTGGAGTCCTGTGGTCCCCCACCTCCAGATCACCTGCCTGACATGTCCTTAGCATTTTCTTTGTGTCCTGTGGTTCCCACCCTGATCGCCCACCCGACATGTATTTATACTGCACATTGGTCCCCCCGACTGCCAGCTCAGTATCTAGATGTAGTAGTCCCTGGTTTCTAGTATCCCCAACCTCCAATCATTCACATCCCCTCCCTTCCTGCCTACCCAGGACTCTCCTCCATCACCACCCCTTGCCCACCATTTTATCCTAGTAGCCAGTGCCCGCGCCCCACCCCATGATAGCGACTGGTACAGCTTTCCTGCTCACACCTAGGCTGGCCATCGTGAATGATAGGGGGGCATGATGTCGCACCTACTGTAGAAACAGCTGGACACAGGGGAACTTCTACAGACACATTGGGCAGATGAACAAGGGTGGGGCAGGGATACCACTGAATGCCAGGGCAGTATAAGGCAGCCCTGGTAGGTGTTGGGAGGAACAGTGCAAAGATTTTCTCCAGGCCTGTAATGAGACCCTAATGGGACACAACTCACACAGTGCCTTGCTAGTGCTATGGGGTCATTTGCAGAGGGATGAATGAATATGACAGATTGCTCCACAGGAGCAATTGCCATTTGTGAACAATAACAGCCCATTTGGTCATACAAGCTCCATGGATCCCTTACTTACAAAATACCTCATGTGGCCATTAGAGGCTGTGGTTTGTGGGGAGCAAATAGGTTAGTGCCTGCCTCCTTTCATGGGTATATCGAAACATGCTTGTGTACTTCACATATTCCAGTACAACTACAATTTGTCTGGCACTAATTTGTTCCTGGAGCAAACTGTCTAGAGAGTGCAAACCAGGACTGTTGAACACAACCAATCTTTTCAATTCCTAACAACTGCATCACCATACAACCTCCCCTTCTGGTTCTAGCTATAGTCACTTATTCCCTACCCTCAGCATTACTCCCTCCCCATAGATGGGTCACCCAAGCTGCCACCCCAGTCTCATGGCACCCCGCTCCCTACATACTGCCCACCTCTGGGGCTACCTAATGTTTCTTGGCTTGCTACCCCACCCTCCCTCCTTCATACCATGTCTAACGCTCTCCCTCATGAGCCCCTGAAGGGCCCCTATACCCATGAAACATAATTTGATTTGCAGATAGACCGCTTTGGGCCACCCTGTCTGCCCATTTCTACCTAATGGATAAGCTGCAGATCCTAGTTAACCAGCAGCCTACTTCTTCCACCCCCATCCCCTAGAATTGCCTTTATGACTGTCCCATACATGCATGAATTCCACCACTGTTTTTGACTCCACAACCTCCTCCGGAGGCCGCTCCATGCATCCACAACCCTCTCTGTGAAAAAATACTTTAAATTACCTCTGAGCTGCCTCCATCTTCAAATTGTGCCCCCTTGTTCTTGCACACTCTTTTTGAAAGATGCTACCCTCTTGACTTTGTTGATTCCCTTGAGGTACTTGAAAGTTTCATCATGTCCCCTCTCTCCTCCTTCTTTCCTCGAGGCTATACATATTAAGCTCTAAGTCTCTCTTCATATGTCTTCCGTGCAGACCCTGCACCATTTTAGTTGCCCTCCTCTGGACAGCTTCCATCCTGTCTATGTCTTTATGGAGATTGGGTCTCCAGAACTGCACGCAGTACTCCAGATGGGGTCCCACCAGCTGTCTGTACAGAGGATAATAACTTCCTGTTTTCTACTGGTGATGCCTCTCCTATGCATCCCAGTATCCCCCAGCTGCCCTCTCACATTGCTTGCCCACCTTTGGGTCATATGATATGACTACCCCAGGTCCCTTTCCATTTTGTTGTTGTTAGTATCTCACCCCCATTGTGTACTCTTCCCTGGGTTTTGTTTCCAGGTGCATTACCTTGCACTTCTTAGCATTGAATCTAAGCTGCCATACATTTTACCATTCCTCTAACCTTGCCAAGTCCCTTCTCATCCTTTCCACCCCACCTTGTGCATCAACTCTGTTGCAGATCTTTGTGTCATCTGCAAAGAGACATACTTTTCCTTCCAGTCCCTCTGCAATGTCGCTTATAAAGATACTGAAGAGGACCGGTTCTATTATTGAACTCCTGCGGTGTACCCCACTAGTAACCCCTCTTCAGAGTGGACTCCATTTACTATTACCTCTGTGTCCTATTTTCCAGCCAATTCCTTTACCCAGGCTGTCATCTTGGGACCCACCCCAGGCTGGCTAACTTGTATATTAATCTTTGTGTGGGACTGTGTCAAATGCCTTGCTAAAGTCTAGGCAGGCCATGTCCACAGCCCCTCCTGATCTACTACTTGGTCACCCAGTCAAAGAAATCTATCAGATTCATCTGGCATGACCTTCCCGCTGTAGAATCCATGCTGCCTTGGGTCCTGTGCCCTCTGGCCTCTAGATACTCAACAAATCTTTCCTTCAGAAGTGATTCCATCATTTTCCCTATCACTGAGGTTAAACTAACAGGTCTGTAGTTTCCTGCTTCTGCCTTGCTCCCACTTTTGTGAAGGGAATCACATCTGCCCTCCTCCAGTCCTCGGGTACCACCCCATCCTCCCATGATTTGTTAAAGAGGGTAGTCAGTGGTGTCACTAGTTCTACCCTTAGTTCTTTTTAGAATTCTGGGATGAATCCATCAGGCTCCATTGCTTTGTCCACCTTCAGTTTTAAGAGTTATTTCAGAACCCTTTCTTCTGTAAATGGTCTGGTATCAACTTCTGTATCCAGAGTGTTTCTGCTGTTTGTTTTAGGTACCTCCCTCTTCATTTGTAAATACTGAGCAAAATATTTGTTATCTCTGCCTTTTCAAAGTCACCTCTGCCCACCCTCCTCCCTTTATTAAGCCTCACTATCCTCCCTTGGTCTTCCTTCACTCCTCTGATGTACCTGTAAAAGGTTTTATCCTTCTTAACTGAGTTGGCTATCTTTCCTTGGTTTGGGCCTTTGCTGTTCTGACTGCTTCTCCAGCTTCCTTTGCTTTAACTGATACAGTTCTCTGTCCTGCTCCTTCTGTGATTCCTTGTACTTCCTGAATGCTTTTTTTTCTTGAACCTTCACTGCCACTTCCTTTGAGAACCATAGTGGTTTCTTACATCATTTTGTTTTTGTTTATTTGCTTCACACAAAGGCTTGTTACCTCTGTGATGGCAGTTTTATTATTCCCATTGTTCTTCCACCCTCCTTCCTGCCCATTTGCTAGTGCATTCCTTAGGCACTCACCCATTTTGGCAAAGTCAGCCCTCCTAAAGCCCAGTACTTTGCCTTTATATGGCTTGACTCTATTGTTGTGTTTATCAGAACTATACTGTTCGATGGTCGCTAGTTCCCAGATGGCTACCCACTTACATCTGTGATCCTCTCTCCATCTCCATTTGAGAGAACCAGGTCTAAGATTGCTCCCTCTCGAGTGGGCTCTAATACTAGTTGTCTAAGGCATGCCCCCTGTAGGGCATCTAGAATAACCCCACTATTCAAGTGGCTGCTGCATCTGCACTCCAGTTAACATCTGGCATATTCAGATCACCCATCAGCAATAACTCCTTTTCTGCCATTCTAAGTATACTTATCATTTCCTTGTCCATTTCCTCCTGAGAAGGGGGTTCGTATACAACCCCTGTGCGGATTGTGGTGCCATTGCCTGTCTCCAAATTTACCCACAGTGCTTCTTCTCCTCCCTGTTTACCCTGTTGTTCTGTTGCTTTGATTCCTTCCCTATGTAAAGAGCTACTCCTCCTCCTCTTTACCCTCCCTGTCCCTCCTGTAGATAGTGTATCCTGGTATGTTTATGTCCCAGTTATGGTTTTGTGTGTACCATGTTTCTGTGACTGCCATGATATCCAGATGTTCCTCCTCCATCAAGGCCACTAATTCAGGAAGCTTGTTATCCAGACTACAGGCATTGGTACTCATTGCTCTCCATTTTTTGATGGCTTTACCTCTGTTGCAGCATCCCCACTGACCTTTCTACCTCTGTCGTTTTCTCATTTAGTACCCTGTTTTGTAGGGAGAGGCTGGGAGTTTCCTGCTGCTTATCAGTGCCTCCCCCTTAACTAGTTTAAAAGCTTGCCAATGAAGCATTTAAACCGATTGCTCAAAAGACTTGTTCCCTTCCTGGACAGATGCAGACCATCCTGCCAGTATAGGCTGGTGTCCTCCAGGTGGAACCCCAGTCCCCAATGAAGCCAAACCCCTGTGCTCCACACCATTTTTTCAACCATTCATTAAACTGCATGGTGCAAAGTACTTCTTCTCACCCATGCCATTGACAGGCAGCACCTCTGAGAAGGATATTGTGTGTGCTACTTGTCTTAGGCCCTCTCCCAACTCTACAAAGTCCTCCTGCAATGCTCTAATCTCATGATGAGCCAAGTCATTTGTCCCTAGGTGGACAATGACGTCCAGCTCAGACTTCCGTGCATCTGTTCTCATGATCCTGAGGATGCGCTCCTGTCCCTCCAAGCCATGGCACCAGGCAGGCACCTACTTCAGTTTTCCCTGCTCCCCCAAGTTCTATCTCCCTAATAAACTGAGTCCCCACCAGGAGCTGCTTCCTTTCCTGTGGTGTCCTCTGCCACCTTCCTGTGGGCCTCCCTTGTGACAGTTGTCCTCAGCCTCCTTAGTCTCCTCTGGTGCATCCATAGGGGAGCTATGCTCCCCAGAATGGTGTATGGATTGTGGAGTGGAACAACTGACTGGGTGTGCCTCTGTTCCACCATCCCCACCCTCCCTGAGCCCACTGTGGTCCAACTGCTGTGCTTTCTTCGCAACCTCTGAGGTAGTGGTGGTGGCTCTGCTGCTCCCTGGATGGGGGAGGTTCCTTCCTACTGTCCAGTGTGCCTGGGGAAGGTTCCCTTACTACTGTCCTGCATGGAACCTCTATCCTGACCCCCACTGGACCCCCTCCCTGATCAATCACTTCTCTCATGGCTGCTATCACCCAACAACAATCTATCTCTTAGCCCAGCTCTGTGGCAGCACCCTGCCCACCCTGGTTACACCCACTAAACACATCCCACCATCAAAAAACCTGCACATACAGCTCAGAATACTCAGAACTGCACTGCTCTGGCATGTGCTCCTCCTCCTATTTTCAGGTAATGTGCCCCAACGCTGGGCCAGCTCTGGCCAGGAGTCCCCCACAAGCCGGCTTGGTAAGCTCCTGCTGGCTTCCCTCAACATCTGCAGCCTACAGAAAAAGCTCACACCCCTCCAATGCTGGATTGCTGAACACTCCAGACGTTCTAGCCTTATCTGAGACCTGGCTCTCAAGGACATCCCCAATGCATCTGTCACCCTCAATGATTACTCCATCTTCCGAGATGACAGGCTAAGCAGATGGGGTGGCGACTGTACCCCTACGCATTTAAACTCCCTGCAAGCCCTCCCTGTCTCTCCCCCACCTGCACATGGAGCACAAACCCTTGCCATCAAGTTACTCCTTGGCAGTCCTGGTAAAACACTGTACGTTAGGGCTGTATATCCCCTCAAAACCAAAAAGCCCGCTTTTGACTCGGTATTGACCAGTATTGCCCATCTCTCATCCAAAAGCGAAATTATCATACTGGGAGAGTTCAATGTGAACTGGTTATCCCCGTCCTTCCCCTACAAAGAAGCAATTCTATCCTATGACCTTACTCCAGATCCAGTTCCCCACCAGACTGGATGCAAAACTGGGACTGCTACCCTAATTGACCTCATCTTCACTAACCAACCTAATAATATCACCCGTGTCAAAGTGTTCCCGGATACTAAGTGACCACTCCTGATAACTTGCTGGTGGTCAAACAAACCTCCCCTGTCCCCCTAAAGTCTCCTTTCAAAGGCGCCAAAAAGGATCCTCTCTTGCCTCAAATCATACCTCACATCCTGTGACTGGTCCCACATCCACTCTACACAATCAGTACAAGCTGCACTCACATACTTTATTTCTGCCTATAATGCTGTGTGTGATGTCTTCACCCCTTCTCCAAGCAAACACTGAAACCCGAGACACACCCTGGATCTCCCAGTTGCTGCTTGACCAAATGCTTCACAGAGATAACCTCTGTTATAGAGCACTGGACTCACAGCTCCTCCATGATCGGCAGCGTTACAGAGAGGCAAGAACAATTGCACCTGGGCCATCCGCCAGACCAAAGCTACTTATTATAAACAAGCCTCACTAACTTCTGGGAGCTGGCAAAATTCTGGAGCAATATTAAAGAACTCAATGGGAAAGTTGTATCCCGCTCCTGCCCAGCTACAGTTGATGGAATGTAACCCAAGAAACCACCTACAATCTCTGACTCTAACTGCCACCTTCTCAGACCTCAGCCATGTCCTTCCCTGAACTTTTTCGACCGATTCATAATTGCCCCATGGACAAACCTGCCAATTCAGACTCACCCCTTTCTGGCTGCAAGTCATCTCCTGTAGTGAAGCAAATGCTACCTCACCAAAGTCCTGGCAAATTCTCGCTTTAGCAGAGACTCCTGTCCTCAAACTCCTGTGCCTCACGCTGGATGAGACCTACTCCAGATCACCAAAATTCTTAACCTGTTCCTATGCTCGCCATTTCTACTCCCTGGAAACATGCTGTTATAGCCCCATTCTGAAAATTTGCAACCCTTTATCCACAGTAATTATCGACCCATCTCGATCCTACTCCCCACATCTCCAAGGTTTGAAAAATTGTTCCGACAAGCTCGAGACTACCTGTCCAAACGTAACCTGTTCTGTCCCAAACAGCATGGGTTCCGAGGCCATAGCACTACCACTGCTCCTTCTCGAGTTTACATCATTTATATATGATGCCCTAGAACAGGGCAACCTGGCAGGAGCTATCTACATTGACTTCACTCAACACTGTCAGTCATGCACTGCTCCTTCACTCCCTCCCTTCCCTGGGCATTTCCCGGAGACCACCTCGTGGTTCAAAGATTATCTCTCTGGCAGAACACAGCAGGTCAAAATAAACACCACAATCTCCTCCAGTAGACTAGTCCTTTCAGGAGTGCCACAAGGATCTATACTTGGTCCCCTGCTCTTCACCCTCTTCCTGAAATCCTCCCCAAATCTTGCAATGGGGAATTACTGCTCTACGCAGATGATGCTGTACTTTTCTGCAAATACCTCATCCCAACTCCCTTCAACATGCCCTCCAGGTTTTCTTTGGGGAACTTAAAACCTGGTTTTCTGGCCACCATCTAAAACTGAACTATAAAAACCAAGTCCATGATTTTTGCCCACTGCCAGAGCCCACACTGAAGCTCATTAACCATCACAAACTCTCTGGATACCACCTTGAACAGGTCACTACTTAAATACCTGGGTGTCTCGCTGGACACCTCCTCACCCATATCTATCACCTCTCCTCCTCTATTAACAACAGGTTGGGGCTGCTATACCGACTTAAACACTGCCCACCCACTGAGGCCATCTGACTCACTGTATTCTCCTCTGTCTTATCCCTGGTGGACTATGGCATCGTGATTCATGCGACTGCAGACCAAACTGCCCTGCACCATGTAAAGCTAGCCCTCAATAAAGCCTGATGCCTGGTCTCAGGATGTGATAGATTAATTACACCTATGAGCTTTACAAGCTCAAAACTGGCTCAACTTTAACGGTAGGCTTAAGCACCACACTTGTCTTCTTGCCAAGAGGATACTACAGAAGCAAGTCCCTCTGGCCTCCACCTCCTCATCCAAATGATCCCTCATAGAAGGGACTCCAAAGCTCCACCAAAACCTCACCCTAGTCCCCCACTGTAGGACATCCCTTGGTCAAGGTCTTTCTGCTACCGCATCCTCTCTGGCTGAATTGCTTTCCACCCACCACTTCTTGGAATCCTCTGGCTCCAAGTAGAAAGGTACAGTAGTGTACCAGGGCATTTAAAAACAGCGCCCCTTGCAGCCACGCATTCCTACCTACCACCAAACCAGCCCATTACCAAATTGCAGCACTACTGCCAACCTGATTCAGAACTTGTACCAGTATTTCTCACCTCAGGTTCGGCCTGGTCCGCGACGCCCGCCCCGCCAGCGAACTCCCCTTTCCTGTCACAACTACCTGCCAGAGATTACACTGTACTCCTTCACACACAGTGACCCAAACAACAACAACAAAAAACTTGCTCTGCAAGGGAGAGAGCCGCGGAGAGGTGTTGAGTTGTTCTGCTGTTCACAGGATTGGTGCAGATAGTCAGAAACCAAGGCGACTGCAACACTGACAATTGAATCTATAGACCAAAACACACAGCGATACAAAGGCGCTAGTACCGGGGATAAATGCTTATACGATGTCACTGAACAGATCCAGAAGAGCAAAGCAAGTCATTTTAAACGCTATGGATGCTGGGAAAGGTATGACTCATCAGCAGTGAACCAATGAAAGTAAAGAATGAGTGGCGAATTGGTGAAGCTCTGAGGCTGAAAATGTTGCCTCAGGAGACTGAACCAAACAAGGTAGCAGCAACACTGAAGTGAATGGGAGAGATACCAGTCAATTGACATGTCATTTTCTCGTAAAACAGGAGCACACGACAGGAAAGCGCCGGGACAGCAAGAGGAAATGGCAGGCCCCAGAACAGGGCGGGACTGAATGAACAGACTCGGAGAAAGGTAAAACGTTATTTTCGGTGCAGAGGGCATTGAAAGTTAATGGAGAGTTTTAAGCTTATAAGGAGATATTATAGAGGCATCTAGGGTTGCTACAGGGTGCAGTTTTCCTTTAAAACTGGTTTAAACACTCCTACTAGACTCCTCTTCCTGTGACAGTCATTAAACCCTCTACTGCTTGTGGGCATGTCGGCCCTTTCGAGGCCAGTTTCCTATTTCTCCTGGCCAGCATAGCACTTCTCATCATTGGGTGCCCTAACTGTTTTCAGTTCCCTATTAGCTATCCTTCTGATGTCTAAACTATGTATTTGATTCTTAACTGCTTTATTTTACAAGACTATATTAAGATACCTCAAACGCTGGGTCACTGGTCCTACATTGTTGTACTTCTAAGCTGTGTCACTGTTTCTATTACTGCACTGTTTGTTCTCCTTGTATGCTTTGTACTCTGACATGGAGCCCTTGCAAAAGAGTCCCTGACTTAAAGGGCTGTAATTCTGAATGCATAAATAAATAAATATCCTGGCCATAGTGTCATTATGGTTCCTTATGTTCCTAGGAGAGCTGATATTCAGTGCTGAAAATATCAATTCATTTTGTTTTGGAAACCTCTGCATTGGTGGTATATGACTCCTGCATAAGATTGTTTTCTCTTTAGTACTTTAATCCTATTCCTGTACCAAATGTACAGAATGCTTTTATGCACCTAATGTAATAAGCAGTGTCACACCTACATATATATGAGGAAGTATATCTGTATGATTACTGGCAAACTCAATAAATAAAAGCTAAGGGTAACTTACATAACAGAGGCAGCCTTGTACTCCTATCCTTGCTGGTCACCTTCAAGACTTGGTGTTGACTATTTTGAATTGTTGTTTCCAAAACCACATAAGCATGTTTCACAGTAAAAGTAAGTCAGTTACTGTACTAACTGTAGCTGATTTGTATTCATTGTATGAGACCAAGTAGCACAACAAAAGAAATAAAAATTCTTATTTTTATTTATGTGAAAATGCCTTTTTATGCTTCTTTGTTGTGCCCTTGGTTGACGGGTGCGGGCAGAACCTCCATATCGGCTTGGTCCCAGTACCTACCAGGATCTAGGTGTCATGGGCTACACCTGTTTTTTCCTTGGGCGCCCCTTCCATGACCACCCGCTTATGACAGCTGTAGCCATGCAATGACCTCAGCGCATGGTTGGGCTTGTTCCCACCCATGACATGCAGAGGTTCACCAGCTCCATCTGGACAAGGCTAAGCAGCACGGTCCCAGACTTCGTACCCCCAGCCAATGCTAGGGGTCAGTAGGCACTGGGTGTCAGGTCTCTGCCTCCGGAGAAGGCAAGCAGTCCCTGGACGCCCTCTGCCTCCCCCGCCAACCCTCCAACGCCCAAGATCCTCTCCTGAACCCCCAGGTGTCAGCGCTGTGGGTGGTAGCACTACCACTGTGCCAGTGGGCTGGCTGTGAGATGCTTTGCCAGCTTATGGCCATTTATTCTGGCCTTCTCTGTTGTCTGCACTAGTTGCAACAGACAGATGGTACAACTTAAACTCTAAAGACCATGAAGTTTTCTTTAAACATGATATTTAGGCATGGTGCTAATCTGTGGGCGTACAGCATTTTTGAAGGTATCTGTAAGTAAGTATTATATTGTTTAAAAGCTATGGCAACCAGCATCCAGTACATGGATTATTTATGAAGATGGCAAGTGATGTCACAGTTGGGGTCTTGTGTTATGCTGTGCTTCCAACTTCAGCTTCTCCAGCTATTACTTCACTTTCTTTCTGTAGAATCCATCAAATGGCTACTAGCTTGAAACATTACAAGGCAGACTTGGTCACAGACAGCCATGTTGACACTGACGGCAGAAAAAGTTTCTTGGCCTATCCAGTCTGCCCCCACCTAATTATTCTGCCTTACCTGGTGGCAATCCTCCCTTTTTCCCCATCCCCTCATTTAACTAAACCCACCTGTCTCTCCCATCCCTGCTTGAAGATGCCAATTGATGCAGCATGTATCACTTCTTCTGGTAGCTTATGCCATGTATCCACTCACCTTTCCATGAAGAAGTACTTCCACATCTTCTTCTTCTTGCAAGACTGTGAATTCCCTCGTCACTGCATTTGAAGACAAGGAAAATAGCTCTAAGTGTCTACTCTGTTTATCCCATGCAGGTGCTGTACATGTGTATCACACTCATGTCACCGCCTCTCCTCCTTTTCTCCGGCTTACATAATCAAGTCCTGCAGCCTCTCCTCGTATGTCAAATCCCCAAGGCCACGCGACCATCTAGATACCCTGCACTGTACGGTCTCCACCTTGTTGCAGTCTTTTCTCATGTGGGCTCCAGTACCTGTGCAGTATACCAGATGTGACCACACCAGTGATCTGTGCAGAGGGATCATTATGTCCCACTTTTACTGCTCTGCCCACTTCTTATACTTCCCAGCATTCTTTTTGCTTTCTTTGTGCCTGCAGATATATGGGATGCACTGGGACCTGTGTGATACATATTTATCTACACCAGAGCAGTTTGACCTCGGTAAGCTCAAGGAGTGGCAGAAGCCACGCACTGATGTGCCCAAGGTCAAGCTGTTCAGGTGTAGATAAATAACGGATCACAAGGGCCCCTACCGCATGTCCTGTTTATACAATAGGCTGATGTTTTCTGAGCAGGGTAGGGTAGGGTTTATCCAGCATATGCATGATAAATTCTGGGTTCTAAAATGTACCATGTATATATGAAGATAACATTTTGTTTCCTTGATTTTGTGCCTTACTGCAGCGCTTCCAGCAGGGGCATGCAGCCACCGGCCTCCACCAACCTGGAGGATAGCAGGCTCACTTAATTCGCGAGGGTCAGCACGGCCGCCACTGAACCCCCCGACACAATTCCACCTATTATACCAGGTCGGCAGGAGCATGGCCATCAAGCTGCATGGTCACACTCAGCCCTTATTTCCACCTTGGTTTTTCGCCCTAGGAGCCAGCAGTGCAATGACACAGCGTGTACACAGGTGTCTTGCTGAACTCCTCCCAGTCTTGCGTTGCATCTTCTGCTGCTCCCAGTTGTCACCAGGGGCCGCCTCAAGCACGATGCCATCCTTCTAGCCCACCCCAGAGGAAGGAGAGCAGTCCCAGGATGCTCAATCCAACCTCTTCCCTGACCTGCCTCCGCGGCCCTGGTCCATTCCTGAACCCGGTCACCGTGTGGTGCAAGGTGTGGTGTCCAGCGCCTCAACCCTCAGTGCCACTGGGCCGCACGAAGATAACATTTTTTATGATACTGATTTGTGATCATGCATAAACAAGTCATATACCTGTATATCTGCAGACTCTGAACCGACAACAGACAACCTAAAGCCCACTAGACAACACTGTTGCAAAAGCAAACTGAATAATAGGATTCATTAATCAGCATTTATCATCAAGTCACACATCTGACATCTTCCCACTGTATAGGAACTTCATCAGATCATACCGGACTACTGCTCACCATTACAGAATCCTTATCAAAACTCTCACTGGGGCCTTAGGCGCTTTTAGAGGAAGGGTGGAAGGGAGGGCAGCTGCAGAATAAAGGGTGCTAGCTGTATATTCGAGCAGACTTGATAGACCTCTAGGCCTTTATCTGCTGGCAAATTTCAGTATGTTCATAAAAAAAGATAGTTATTATTAGAGAGTGTGCAGAATAAGGCTACCAGATTAATATGGAATACAAAGTTTTATCATACATTGAACCACTTAGAAGTCTGGGATTAATGATCCTCAAAGAAAGAATGAAAAATGGTGACCTATTACTACGATTCCAAATTATGCAGATCTGTTCCTATTGAATATTCTTGGATTTGAAATGAAAATGATCAAATGGTGACTAGAAAACATAATATGAAGATAAGAATAAATGAAAATGTAGAACCACTGCAAGTAGCTATTTCTTTACCCACAGGATCATAGGTATGTGAATAATCTTTGATAAAACCTGACTGATAGTCCTACTGGTGCCACGAGATACTGCTTAATTTATTTGGGGAGGCAAAAACCCAGAGTTAGTCAGGCTTTATTAACAAATCCAGGATCGTGAAGGACTGAAAATGCTGGACCTAAAGAATTACTATATGGTGGCATAGGCTGCTTCTTTGATCACATGGGCAAAGCGGAGGGTGGCGTCAATAAGATATATGATGGAATATAACAATCAGGGATCGATAAATCCCATAGTACGACATCCCCGGACTACAATGTTTGCCATGAGACAACCAATTTCATAGTACCTTGGTTGTCCCATGGACAACCAAATCATTGCTGCCTTTTTTTGTTTAATTCATTGGGTCCACCCAGCTCCACCGCTAGATGTCCACAGATCTCTGCTCAGCTGTGGGAGGAGGGGACAGCGGAGCTCCAATCATGTGATCAAGCTTTAGTTATCACCAGTGTAGTAGCAGGGAGTGCCACCGCTGGAGCAGAAGTCAAGAGGGAGCACCATGCGCCACTGCAATGAGGACCTCCTGCTACCCACCCAAGATCATCCCCACCCACTGTTGATGCGCTACCCACAGGGCTGCCAGGTAAGCCCACCAATGCTTTTGGAACAGTCCTGTGGGGCTGGGTAAGGGATGTGGGGTGGAGTTGGGCAGGTTAGCACATTACTGCACCACAACGATGCACCATTTTCGAGACAAGTGGCAGACAGAATAACTTCAGTGTTGATGCAGGGCCATTTCTTCAAGTGGTATTGGGGTCTGTGCTCTGGCTGCTCAAGAGTGTATTTCTGTGGGGAGAAAAATTAGGTTCAGATGTCTGTGTCGGTCGCAAGGCATATGTCAAGATTGCTGACGACTAACCAAGGAAGGGGATAATTGTGAGAAAAAATTAATTTGAATAAGGTTAGTCAGTAATGACTGAGAAGGACACTGACCTAATCCACAGTAACGCATCAACCAGCAGGCAACCAGAAAGAAAGAAAGAAAAGTGGTTCAATGCTTTGGGTAAAAAACAAAACAAATTACAAAAGGAATATTTGTGTAAGCAGTTCAGCAGAAACATGTGGGGCAACTGAGCTGGGTTTGGGGTAATACAGGAGGAAGAGAGGAAACAGCACAGCTGAGAGACTGGACTTGTGTGGGAAAGGGAATCCTGGGTGGCTGGGGAAGAGGTCTGAGTAGTGCTTCAAAGAAAGAAGGACTGGTTAAAGAAAAGAAAAAATGTGTACACTTTACTACACTACAAACTAAAGTGTATTACTTTAAAAAAATCTACCCTACCCTACCCCTCCCAGCTTACTGACACCCAGAGGGGGCTAGGTGAACACTAAAGTGCACTGTAGGGTTGTGCACTCTGTGCTGTGGGTACTGTTGTAAAACCATAGCAAAAGAGTGTGGGACAGGTTCAAGGAGGGCTAACTGTCAGGCTTGCTGTGTGTGGGGCACTTAATTGGCACACAGTTGTAGGGGTAAACATATTCAGCCACAACCATGCTTGCTGGCATGTACTCTACCTGACTGACAGACACCCAGGTGGCTGTTAACTGTACCAAGTGTTTGCCACCTATTCCCACTGACCCACCTCCATCCCAGTTTTCTAGTGCCACCACCCAATGAAAGACACACACAACACAGTCACTGGTAAAATAAATTTTAATAGCATTGAGAAAATATATTATTTTACCTGTTTTATGTTCCACATCTGCATTCTATTAACAATGTAACCCCACACTATGTATTTTGTTTCTACCCATGTTTTTAAAAATTTACATTGAAATGTGCTGACTACCACTTGAAACTCGGGGACTACCATTTTGGTAAGGCCAGTTGTCCTGGACTAGCATGCCATTTTGAAATTTGTCAATCTCATAACAATGGGATGGGGCCCTCCATTAGCATTGGTTTTAACTCCATCACGAGTTGATTAAATAAATAACTAACTCTTGGGTCAAACAATTCTTGCAAATGCTTTTAAGACTCTGGAGCTGCACAAAGGCACCTAATAAACTGGGCCCCTTTCACTAATAAGACACATGGCAGGATGCATGCTCCCACAAGACAAGGTGTATTAATTATGGCAACAAATGGGTTAACCTGCTTCGCATAACGCTGACTGGGGAAAAGATCAAGAATTTCCAAGAATTAGCTAAAAATTCTATTTGCTCATGCTGAATTTTTGCATTATTTGCAGATCAGACATTTCATTCAGTCAAAAGGACACACCCAGGACCTGGCTAGGTAGTTGACCCTGCTAGAAGATTTCTTTTATTGGGGAATGACTCTCAAAACACGGTTTTGATATGTATCTGACATGTATAAAATTATTCAGAAGAGCACAGAACCCCCACTAGAAAAGATTAGATCCAGACCGGTCCGGTGGTGCTGAGGGTTGAGGTGGTGGATGCACATCTTGCCCCACGCCGATGTCTTGGGTTCAGGAATGAGCTCGGGCTGCCAGGGGTCGGCAGGGAGGATCAAGCGTCCAGAGGACTGCTGTCCTCTCTCAGGGGCAGGGAGACCTATCGTCCCACTCACTGACTGCCCTCTGGTGGTGGCTGAATGGCAGTATGGGTTGGGAGACAAGTGCTGACATCAGCATGTTAAGCGGGACGAGGGACGGGAGAAAAAGTGGAAAATGGAGCCTGGCAGGTTCTGTGACGGCTCCTGCATCAAGTGGGTCGGCCTGGTGCATCTGGATTGGGTCTCGGGGGGGGGTCCTCCTGGCCTCTTCTGCGGGGACTGACTGGGTCAGTGATACAGGGACGTAGGGAAGCTGAGGGTGAGTCTCCGAAAGGAGAGACTGAGCCACCTGCCAGGGCTCCCAGGGAGGATAAAAAGCTATACAGCAAGAAAGAAAAGAAAAAAAAGATTAGATCCTGGTGGGAACAGCATAGCAGGAACAAACAACCCAACCAGCATGGGAACATGCGCTAGCAGAGGTTGGAAGGTCACATCTTCCCAACTTGAAAGGAATTTCAATGGAAGTTCCTTGATTCTTTTCTCCACACCCCCAGTTGCTAAGCATTTTCGGCCCAACAACTCTGACACATGTTGGAGACTTTGTATGGGTAGGGATCACACTTCCATGTGTTTTGGGACTACCCTAAGATAGCTCACTATTGAACAGAAGTTAGAAATGCTATATAACAGGTTGTACTGACCACAGTACCACATACTGTCTGTAGTCTTATCTTGCACATACTGCCTTCTCCTATTAAAAATAAACAGTTAAGAAGATTATTTTATGTTTTGCTAATAATGGCATTGCAGTGTTTACGTTATTATGGCTATCAGATGTAACTCTTAAGTATTAACATGGATTAGTAAAGTGTGTAACATAAAAGATATGGAAAGCATCACCTTGAATCTACAGCGCATGGGCAAATTCCCGACTTCTGGTGCCCTGGGATCTATACATCCAAGGTGATCCCATGCAGTAAAAACACAGACACCCCCTTACTATTCATTTTGTTGCATTTTATTCTTCCAAATGTTGTATGAGTGTGACCCAAATAGTCTCAGTGCCCTAGTTTTAACATTCTTTTTTAACAAAATGTTTTTTTAAGCCTGATATAAACGTGAACTTTTTAGCTATATGTAGTACATGTATAGAAACCTGATTAGATTCTATCCAGAAATGATGGTCAAGAATGCAAAGTATGTGAATACCTATTCTGATCAATAAAATTGAAATAAGACCTGATTGATAGTCCTAACAAAACTATTTTCAAGAGCAAAACTGACAAAGTACATGAATGCCCCACAGAAAGGTATGAGGCACATCTAACTGGGTCACTGTGCACCTGTCTATAGGCACATGATATGCAAAGATAGCAGAAAGATGCACCTTAATAAAAAGAGTACCCGTAAACCCAAGTCCGAGAGAGATAGGGGGTATTCCAGGACTTAATCCACAGGGAGGTGAAGGCCCAATGGTGCAAGGCAGCCACAGAGCAAAGTGCTTCCCACTCATGGAATAACAGGTAGCCTGGGTGAGGGTTTCCTGGCCGCCACCAACATGTTGGCCACTCTTGGGAAACCCCAAATCTGGCTATGGCTACGCCTTCAGGAGTCATGTGAGATGAAGAGACTTGAGGTCTGGATGGACCAGGGTACTCTGGTCCTCACAGAGCAAGCCTGTGCACAGGGGCAGTGGAGGTTCCATCTGGAGTTTGATTAGAACTTGCTAAAGGAACAGGAAGTTAGGAAAGGCATACAGAAACCTCCCTGTCCAAAAGACAGACAATGCGTCCTCACCAGAAAACTCCAGGCCCTGGATCTAGCGATCAGAAATGTGGCAGTTTTGTGACGAGGGGGATGCAAAAGGTCCAATTCAAGCTGACAGACCTGCAACAAGTCGGGATACAAAAAGCTCCAACTTGGGCCAACCCCATCTGTTGAAGAAGTCTTCTTCCGAGGTCAGAAGCTCCCACTAGTGAGCCCTGGACGTTCCATCTTGCAGGAGCAACTTCCAACTGCCATTTGTTTCCAGATGCCTCCTGGTGCAACAGACTGCAGTCTCCACTGTTGTCGGCTTCAGATATTTAGCTGACACTTCAGCTAACTTGTCCTCCCTATTGAAGAATGGACTACACCTGCCTGCCTTACGTGTATTCATTCACCTGTCCGGTAAGTGGGGGGCTACCGGGTGGTGGAGGCAGGTCAGGTGTTGCAGGGCAGAGACTGTCTTTAAAAGCTTGAGCAGTTTCATTCATCAGCAGACGCTCCATCTTGCAGGAGCAGCTCCCGACTGCCGCTTTTGTTTCCAGACCTCCTGGTGCAACAGACTGTCTGTAGTATCCACTGTTGTCAGCTTCAGATATTTAGCTGACACTTCAGCTAACACTGTGCCCATTGAAGAATGGACTACACCTAGCTACCGGGTGGTGGAGCATGTCAGGTGTTGCAGGGTCGGAAACTTCACTTATATCTTCATTGTAGTGTAAGTAGCTGCACGCATGAGTGGTGCACGAGGAGTGGAGAGTCACTGGTGGGAGTCAATGGTTGGAGGCTGTGTAGAAAAATTATTACATAGTGTTCAGAGAAGTTCAAGATATCACATTGTGTTTAGACTGTTTTAATCAAGAGAGCTTCCTTATGTATGTTTGTCGTCCTGCTTGATTGGGTTAGTGTTGTTTGATCAGGGTTTACACTGCATGATGTCATGTGTAGTCCAGTGCAAACAACTTAGCCCCATTACTGATTTTACATTTTCAAATACCCTGGTAGCTCTACAATACACCTGATTTCTGTACACGGAGGTATTCGGTAGTTTAAATCAAGGGATTGTATATAACATCGTGCAGTACATGAAACCGGTAATAATTTGCAAAATCACTTGGCCATGTTGGTATCCACTGTTGCTTGTTCTATATTGCTTTTAGCGGGTGATATCGAGACAAACCCTGGACCCTTTGTGCTGGATGAGTTGGACGGAGGCTACTGGCAGAAGGGTGGTATTAGATTTGCCCACCTTAATGTTAGAAGCTTTTGTCTAAAAAACAGAGGTTGAGGCCTGGGTGGTCCAATATGATCCTGATATTTTTAGTGTAACTGAATTATGGTTAAAGCCAACTATAGCTGACCATTTAGTTGCACTTGAAGGCTACAGGCATTATCGGAAGGATAGGGGTGGTAGGAAAAGGGGAGGTACTATTGTTTTTAAAACTGAATTTTCTTTGACTGAAGTAAGATTGGATTATAAATCCTCTCAGATTGTGAATGATTACTGTTAGAATGAAAATAGGGTGACTCTATAAATTGATATTTGCACGGTCTACAATCTCCTCTAAACAGGTAGAAAAGGGTTAGAGGATCTTCTAAATTTGTTCTCTCTTTAAAATCTAGAAGTGATCTGTTTATCTTGGGGATTTAAATCTACATTGGGACCCTCTGAAAGATCCAAGTTTGGAGATTTCTCTTATGAATGCTGGGTTGTCTCAACTTATTCATGACTTTACTCATATGAATATGGGGACACAGGGGAGGAGCTGTGCACAAGTCCCTTCACAAAAGAAATAGTCCTACAAGAGCTTGCTAAACTCAGGGTGGACAAGGCAATGGGACTGGATGGCATACATCCCAGGGTACTAAAGGAGCTAAGGGTGGAACTAGCAGAGCCATTATCAGAACTGTTTAGTGAGTCTCTGAGCACAGGAGAGGTCCCAGAAGACTGGAGAAGGGCTCATGTGATCCCGCTCCACAAGAGTGGTAGCAAGAAAGAGGCAGGGAACTATAGACCAGTCTTACCTCAGAGGCACGGGTCTTAAGTCAAGGCATTATGCCTCATGGCAAAAGCTGCCAATACAGCACAATTTCTGCCATGAGGCATGTCTTTTTTCTGTGGCCTGCCCCTCATTAATTGCGGGGTTCGCGCCCGAACCCCCTCCACTAAAGATTCTCAACTGGGGAGGGTTCAACCCAGGAGTGCACAAGTAAATAAAAAATAAATATTCTGGGACCGAATCAAACCCAGTCCCAGACGCAGCACCTGGTTCCTGCTGCTGTGGCTCAGTCCTGTGAGCCACGGCAGCTGCTCAGAAGGAACCCACTTCCAGCAGAGGTCATATCCTCTGCCTGGGAAAGCGCTACTGGTGCAATACGCACAGCAGCATAAGCAGTGTTGCACATTAGCGCCACAGACTACGCCTGTACTCAGTGGTTAGCCATAATGTCGCACGCCATTAAGCTGCAACATTATAACCCGGTAGGTTACCTCAGTGGTGGGCAAGATTATGGAGGCACTCCTTAAGGAAAGGATAGTGCAACACCTGGAACCATAGGAGCACAGGATCCAAGACAGCATGGGTTTACAACAGGAAGGTCCTGTCAAACTAATCTCATAGATTTCTTTGGGTAACCAGAGTGGTGGACCAAGGGGTGCAGCTAATGTCGCCTACCTTGACTTCAGCAAAGTTTCTGATACTGTTCCACATAGAAGACTGATTAATAAGCTGGGTAGGCTTGGGGTGGGTCAGAAGCTGGGTGGCAAACTGGTTGGCGGGCAGAAACAGAGAGTGGTGGTAAACGGTATACAAACAGAAGAGATGCAAGTCACAAGTGGGTACCTCAGAGATCGTTCTGGGCCAGTCCTCTTTAATATCTTCATCAGTGATATTGCAGATGGACTGGAGGGTAAGGTTTGTCTGTTTGCAGATGACACCAAGATCTGCAACAGAGTAGATGATCCAGATGGGGTGGGCAGAATGAGAAGTGATCTGATAACTGGCAAAATGGTCGAAGAGTGACAACTGGGGTTTAATGCAAAGAAGCACAAGATCATGCACATAGGGAAGAGAAACCCTGACACCACCTATAGGTTGGGAGGGTAGTTGCTGGCAATCACAAGGGAAGAAAGAGACTTGGGCATCATCATCACAGACGACCTGAAATCATCCAAGCAGACCACTAAGCAGTAGGTAAGGCTAGGGGATGTTGGGGTGTATTAGTAGGGTATCACCGTCAGTAAGAGGGAGGTAATAACCTCTTTACAAGACACTGGTTAGGCTCCCATCTGGAGTACTGCGTGTGCAGTTGGAGGCTGCACCTTCACAGGGACATTAACAAAATGGAGGCAGTCCAGAGAAGGGTAACCAAAATGGTGCAGAGACTGCATTAGAAAACATATGAGGACAGATTAACGGAGCTCAATATATACCCTAGTGCAAAGGAGAGAGAGAGAGAGATATGATCGAAACATTCAAACACCTTAAGGGCATTAACAAGGTGAAAGAGTCTAACATGTTTCAATATAAGAAAATAGCAGGACAAGAGGACACAGAATGAGATTAGAGGAGGCAGATTAAGGGGTAATGTGAGGAAGTTCATTTTCACAGAAAGGGTGGTGGATGCATGGAACAGCCTACCTCAGGAAGTGGTGGTTATGAATACAGTGCAGGGCTTCAAACAGGCATGGGATAAGCATAAGGGAGCAATACAGATGAGTATGAATAGATAGGCCACTGACAGAGCAAAGGTCGATGGCACATTCATAAGGTAGGAAAAATGGAAGACTGGATGGGCCTTGTGTCTTCATCTGCTGTCAACTTCTATATTTCTATGTTTGTATGAGTCTAAATCACACTATTTTGATACGTATTAACTAACAATGTTACTAATGTTAAGAGTGTTGGTGTAGTTCCGGGTGAGATAAGTGACCATTTGGCCACCTACTGCACTTGGAAATGCAAAAACCTAAACCACCCCTAGATTTATCTCTTATAGGAAATTTACAACTAAGTTAAGTGAAGAATTAGAATTTGATTTACAACAGGTGGATTTTACTTATTTAAGTGCTATCCTGATGTGAATTTTGCAGTTGATTTCTTTACTTCTGTCCTTTGGACTTACAAACAAACACTTTCCTAAGGTGATAAAAAGAGTAAGTGGAATAGCAAATAAATGGATTACACCAACCCTACTTCATTTAATGAAACTTAGAGATTTAGCATGGAAACATTTTAAAGTTACTACTAATATTACTGCTTTTAATGATTACAGGAAGCTAAGGAATGAGTGTAAATAAAAGTTAGACAGCATAAGCTAAGTATTGTCATGACTTACAGAAATCAGTATTGCAGAAAGTACAGTTACATAAGAACTTACTGTAACAGTAGATCTTCGAGAGGAGCTCTTGCAGCAGGCTATTACAATCAGGGACTATGCATGAGCACTAGGACCCTCCGTGAAAACTTCTGCCAGCAATACCAGCTGGGACCGCCTGACGCAGGGGCCCCGCCTCGACGCTGGTCAGGGCACAAGAGGGAGAGGACCCAGCTCCACCTCAGTTCTCCCGCCAAGACCCAGCAGAAGGCCTGACAAGAGAAGGAGATGAAGCCTACCATGAAGAGAGTTGGAGAAGAAAGATAATGGATCTGCACACCTCTAGAGGGGAAGGGAGGAAAGTAGCGCCTGCAAGAGCTCCCTCTGAAGATCTAATGTACGGTAAGTTCTGCGTACTTGTACTATCTACCTGGATTGGGAGCCCTGCAGCAGGTTATTACAATCAGGACTGAGTCCCAAGCAGTCCCACAGCAAGGAGGTAGCCGACCCCAGGAGGTGGAATATGCTGACCCCAGAGGCCTTAGGACAAAAGCCCTTGTAAACGGCTAGGCTGAAGCCAGCCCGCGCCTGGAGATGATATCTAAGTTGTAATGCTTGATAAAAGTATGCACCGAGTTCCAGGTTGTGGCCGCAATGTCCTGTATAGCGACATTTCACAGGGCGTGAAAGAAGCTGACACTCCTTCAGGAGTGACCCCAACCGGGCCCGGCAGGGTTTATTGTGATGCTCGTGCAAAACGAGACACAGCGAACTATCCATTTAGAGATAGTTTACTTGGACACCGGTTGACCTAAGCAATGTGGCGCAAAAGGCCACAAATAGCTGCTCCGATTTACGGTGCTGAACTGTCCCTTTGAGGTAATACCAGAGTCCTGTGGACATCCAATGTGTGAGGAGAGCCCCTCTATTGGAAGGGAAGGAAAATAAACAGGAAGATCAACCGACTGGTTGAGGGTCAATTCTGAGACCACTTGAAGAAACTTAGGATTTGTTCCAAGGGAAACCCTTTCCTGTGGAAACCAAATAGGGCTCTTTACACATCAGAGCCTGAAGCTCGAAACCCTTCGAGCTGAAGTAACAGCAAACCAAAAGCAAACCTTCCAAGAAAGGTAACTCAGCTCACAATCTGCTGCTGGCTCAAAAGGAGGAGGTGAGTTTCTCCAACACAAAATAGGAGGTCCCAGGGTGGGACAGGGTCCCAATGGGAGGTCTCATATGTAGAATTCCCCAAGAAAGGTGTGGGCTACATCCACTGAAGTGAATGCCTCTCTCCCACGAGAGTACGGTAGCGGAGATTGCCCACATGTGCACCTTGATAGAGAGGAGTAACTCAGCCCCATATCATACAAGAAGAGGCGACACGTAAAGCTGAGTTCACAGGCAGGTGATGGGATTCAAATGTTGCGGCAACGCCTAGAGACAGAAACGCTCCACTTCATAGCGAGGGTGAAGCAGTAGAGGGCATTCTTGCAGAGATTAAGACCGCCACTCCGGGAAACCCCGTATCTATGTTGAGCTACGCCTGAAGGAGCCAAGCATGTAGTGTAAGGATCAAGATCCGGATGGACTAGTGACCCTTGGTCCTGGGACAGTAACTGCGAGCATATGGGCAGCGGAAGTGGAGGCTCCATGGATAACTGCTGCAGAAGTGGGATCCAAATCTGCTGAGGCCATTTGAGGCCACTAGGATCATCCGGCCCCTTCTGCCTGTAACTTGAGCAGTACTCTCTGAATGAGAGGAAGGGCAGAAAGGCATAGAGAAACCTCCCTGCCCAGCAAAGGATAACGCGCCTGGCCAAAAACTCCAGGCGCATGCTCGCGAGCAAAACGCTGGCAGGTTGGTGTATGCGTGGTGATGCAAAGAATTCCAGCTCTGGAAGACCCACCTGTCGAAGAGCTGGTCTGCCATGGGTTGTAGAAGCCCCACTCGTGCACTCTGGTCGCGCGACCTGCTGAGGCTGTCGGACAGATCATTTAGGATGCCTGAACGTGCATCGCGGATACAGCAGAATGCCCCGCCTCCAGTGCTCAGTACCAGACTCTCACGCCTCCCTGCAAAGAGGATACGAATGAGTGCCTCTTGTTTGTTGATGTAAAAGATGACTGCCATGTTGTCTGTCTGAATTAGAAGAGAGCCTGGCACCGATGCTCTCTCGAAAAGCCTGGAGGCGTAGAGGACTGCTCGCATCAGTACATTGATGTGGAGGGACTGCCCTCGGTGACCAAACCCCTAGTGCTCGATGTGCACCCAGGTGCGCTCCACCCCAGGTCCGATGCATCTGTTGTCAGAGTCTGACCTGGTGGTCTGGACGAAAGCTGACCCCTTTCTCCAGATTGTTGTCCCATCCACCAAAGCAAAGTTCTCCTGACTGGCTCCGAGATCTGACCAGCGAGTCTAGGTCGTGCCGAAGCTTTGGTCCCACTGCACCCTGAGCATCCACTGTGGGACTCTCATGTGGAGGCGAGCCAAGGAGTGACTGAATGGGCGCCGCCATGTGCCCAGTAACTGAGGGAAGTTCCGAGCGAACTCGAGACGCTATAGAGATCCGCTTGCCATCTCTCGCAAGTGAACTCCCTGTCTTGTGGAGAAAGCCATGCCCTGGATGGAATCCAGGATCGCCTCCTATGAAGGCGAGCTTTGGCTGGGCTCGGGGACGATTTTGTAAGTTCAGGGTGATCCCCAGCTCTTGAACAGAGTATAAGTGTTCTCGAGAGCTCGAAGAGGCTGCCTCTGACGGGCCGTGAATAGCCAATCGTCGAGGTAAGGGAACACATAGTGTCCCATCTGCCTTAGAGCCACAGCCACCACTGCTAGACATTTTGTGAAGACTCGTGAGCAGAAGAGAGGCCAAACGGAAGCACTTGAAACTGAAAATGCTCTCCTTGGAAGTGGAACCTCAGAAACTTCCTGTGGGAGGATAGACCCCGACACGGTATATGCATCCTGCATGTCGAGTGAACATAGCCAGTCTCTTGGTGCAGCAAGGAAGGAGTCCTTGAAGAGTCACCATCCTGAACCTTTTGTACATGATAAAGAGGTTTAGAGGGCTGAGATCCAGAATGGGACGAAGGTCCCCAGTCTTTTGGGACCAGAAAAAGTGGGAATAGAACCCTGACCCCACTCCTGCAAGGGGACCTCTCTATTGCCTCTTCTGCAGGAGAGTCTGAATTCTCCTTCTATTAGTGGGATGTGAGAAGAAGGATGGCGGAGAGCTTGACGGAGTGTGGAGGAAACTCTAGAACTCTAGCGCGTGTCCTTCTGTACAATATCCAGGGACCCACTGGTTCGCGTAATATGACTTCCACCCTTTGAAATGAAGGGAGAAGCGGCTCCAACCGGCTCCCTGGGACTTCATGGAAGGGGGGAGGAAGGGAGTCATTTGCAGAGCCGGGAGTGGGAAGAGGTCTGGGAGGACTTGAGCTCCACGGGCGGGAGGTCCGCACAGAATGCTGGTTCCCGGATCTCCCGCGAAGCCACCTTCTCTGCCCCATTGGTTGCCACTGGCTGAACCTTGACTGCCTGAGGCTTGCGAAAGGGCCGCTCTACAGTGCTGACGCCGCTGGTCGCCGCATGTACATCTGGCGGACCGACCAGATCGACTTGCCCGAATCCTGGAGGTGGGAGATCAAAGCCTCCATCTCCTGCCTCAAACAACACGGTACCCTGGAAGGCAGATCCCTGATACCGGCCTGCAGATTCTGGTGAAAGCCCGAGACTCTCAACCAGACATGGCACTGAGGCACACCCCAGAGGCGGGTTGCCCTGGCTGCCTGGTCACACGAGGCCCTCAATACATGGGAGCCTACGCCTGAGCCCGACTGCAGAAGGGCCAGGAGCTCTGTCTTTTGTCAGAGTCTGGCATGGCCTGTGTCAGTTCTAGTCCCTTTCCCACAGCGCATTCTGGTACTGTACCACAAGGCGTAGGAAATTATAGGGAGCAGATGGAACAGGTGGAGGCTGCATAAACTTTCTTGCCCACCTGGTCCAGGTAGCGGATTCGGGTCGGAAGGCTGTGAGCTGAGGTGTTTTGGTTGCCGAGACTTGTCATGGGCAGCCCGTGATCACCGCTGAGTCTGCCTGAGGGTGTTCCGCTAGAAAGGGTTCCACCCTTGGGCCTTATACAGCCTGTCCGACTTCTTAGGAACTGCCGGATCAAGGCCGGATGCATCCAGGTGGTCCTAGTAAGATCCTGGAATGTATCCACCAAAGGAGGAATTACCAGAGGCTTTGGCCTTTTGCCTCAGGTACTTGGCCAATCTCCGCATTCTGGATCCAGGTCCTCCGTGTCCCACCTGTTGGAAGCCTGGATTTGCCTCATGACATCCGTAAAAGTAGGATCGCCTGAGGCGAGCAAGGCTGGTCCTTCTCTCCTGGGGAGCGCTTGAGGCTGAGAGAGGATGAAGAGGTCGATGATAAAGAGGAGGATCGCTATCTAACTTGGAATAGTCTGACCCCGCCCCACGACTCATGCCTTCACTGGACGCCGGTAGCTAGGGGACCGACGCCGGTCCAAGACCGACCCGGTCCCTGACCGGCGACGGAGTATGACCGACGCCGGTCAAAGGATCCACGCTGAGCATTCTCGCCTGAGCAAGAAGGGCTCCTGAGCGTGACCTAGACCGACGCCGGTCACCAGACTCTCTGAGTGACGTCGGTGGTCCTTGGACCTGAGCAGGAATGAGCCCTGGGCGGGGTGAAGGCTGGCGCCCGTGACTTCCAGTGGAGACTCACCCCTGGCTGTGGTTCTCCAAGAGGGTCCAGTACCAGTGTCTGGGTCAGCTATGGGGAGGACCACTTGTGGACCTGCCCCCACCAAAAGGAGAAAAGATCCTTGAGCTCATCCTTAGTGAAATTTCAGCCGCTGCTTCAGAAATGAAGTCTCCGGAATGTCGGGACGCCGGAAGGAGAGCTCTCCTGAGGGTCCAGGGGAGGAGGACTTGGTGACGGGATCGCCGGTATCTCCACGATTGACCCTGTCTTTCACGCCTTTCGACCGCGCCGTGTAGGGACCAACGACGGAGACACCAGGGGGCACCGGAGAGTCCTCTGGTTTCCAGGGACGCCTTTAACAGGCGCATCGGTGCTTTAGCAGGTGGCCAGGCAGGCACCTCAGGACTTGGGACGACCCTTAGTGGAGTCACTTTGGCTTGGCCGGCTTCTCCACGGGCCAGCCTTAGCCTGTGGAGATCTTTTGAGGCTCTCTAGACCCTGAGGGACGGGCCTTTTGGGAGAAGGCCAGTGCGAACGGGACAGAGACCGGACCGTGATGGGACCGACTACGGTCCTGCTGTGGCGCTTCTTCTCCTTCCTCTTCTCCAGGGAGTGCAGATCCATCTTCTGCTCCAGCAGTAGGCCTTAAGGGCTTTCAGGCGGCAGATGCGGTCCGCTGGTAAAGGCCCGTCAATCTCCACAGAGTTGGTGGTGTCGTGGTCGGGGCCCAGGCAGAAACACACCGCTGATGGCCGTCCTTAGCAGGGATCTGCCTCCGCAGTCACATCTTGTTTAGCGTTTGGGTGATGCCGACGCCCGAGAAGACATCAAACCTGGCCGGGTAAGATAACGGCTGACGCCGGCATTGGAAGCGGCAAGAGCGAGGAAAACAACGCCCAAGCAGAAAAGTGATAAATCGACAGCAGCAACTGACGCCGGTACCTGAGAAAGGGTAAAGCCATCAAAAAGGCAGGAAATCTTGATAGGAGGAGTTCTTTTCACTGAATCGCAGACAGAAGCTAAGTCTCGGCTTCACGCATGGGTATGCGGCGTGGAAAGAACTGAGGTGGAGCTGGGTCAGCCCCTCTTGTACCCTGACTGACTTCGGGCGGGCCGGCATCGGGCGGTCCCGCTGGTATTGCTGGCAGAGGTTTTCACTGAGGGTCCTAGTGCTCATGTGCATAGTCCTGATTGTAATAGCCTGCTGCAAGAGCCCCACCAAGTAAGATCCCTAGAAAGTTTTGGTCAGCTATAAATTCACCCATAAAACCTAACGCTTAAGAAGAGGTTGAAGTTTTTGTAAAGAAGGTTGCAATTTAACAATCTGACAAATCCTCAAGAGATTCAGGATGTTTTTCTGGACAAGTTTTTGAACTTGATTAGAAATACACAAGGTTTTGAATATACCTCTGAGGTTACTAATTTGTCTAAAATCCTAATGTACTGACAATATTTTATTTTAGAGTTATAAAGTCTCATCAAGTTAAAAACTATTACAACATATAGATGATGTGCTTCAGAAATGTATACGGAAGTATGTCCCATTAACAAAAAATATAATAAGAAAGGTAGGGTACCTAAATGGATGACACAGACAATACAAAGGCAAATAAAAAGAATAAGGAATACAAGAAGTATAAATTAAAACCTTCTCCTAGCAGATTGTTAAAGTATAAACCCCAATTAAAGAAATATGTTAAGTATTAGAAGGGAAAAGAACAAGCAGAACTTGACCTGGTTTCAAGAATGAGAATGGTAAAAAGGAATTTTATAGCTATGTAGGTAGTTTGAGGAAAAGAAATAATCAAATTTCTGGTATAAGATATCAAGAGAAATTAGATGATGAGCAGGGATGGCTAACCTGTTATGCATACTTTCTCAAACAGTTGATATTAAAGATAGTACTGTTCCACAAAGGAAACTGATGTGATGGAGAGGAAAAGGTGACAGAAATCCTAACTATAACAGTAGAACAAGTTAAGGGGAAATTAATGAAACTAAATAAATTTAAATCTGCAGGACCAGACGGATATCATCCAGCCTTCCTGAAGGAACTTGCAGAGGAACTGTCTGTTCCATTAGCCATTCTCTTTAATAAGTCATTAAGGGAGGGAGCGACTCTAAAACAGTGGAGGATGGCAAATATTACACCCATCTTCAAATCAGGTAATAGGACTAAACCTGAAAATTACAGACAATAGCATCACCCATTATTGGGAAAATAATGGAGGGTTTTATAGCAGATTTACTGGAAAGTAATTAAATGAACCTGAAACACTTGGATATTACTCAGCATGGGTTTTCAGGTGGAAGATCCCATACCACCAATCTGTTACATGTTTTTGAGCCAGTGAGTCAGGCATTGGATGTTGGGTTACGGTGGACGCTGTATCTGGATTATATTAAGGCCTTTGATTCCGCTTTCACAGGTACTGATTGGGATCTGCAGGAAGTGAGTCGAGGGCTATCTTAGAAGGTGGACAGCAGCATGGTTGTGTGACAGAAATCAACGGGTTGGGATTAGAGGTTATCTGTCAACAGAGGCAGACCAGTGGCTCCCTGGTATCTGTACTGGGGCCTAAACTTCAATGTTCTGATCTCCAGTATGCAGGGTGTCAGAAGGAGTTTGGATCTGTAAATATGTAGACGATGCCAAGATAGGTGCTATAGTTAATAATAAAGGTGCTGTAGCTAAATTACTGGGGCAATTATCCCATTTAGAGAACTGGCAAAACAAACAAACTGGAGTTTAACATCTCAAAATGTAAGGTAATGCATTTTGGACAGAATAATATTAGAGCACAGTATGAGTTAAATTCACAAACGCATCATGACTACGGACAATGAGAAAGATCTGGGGATAATTGTCAATAACAACTTAGACTTCGACAAGAATAACAGTACAAGTATGAGTCAAGCCAATAGGATCATAGGCAACATGTTGCGTAATATTAGGAATAGGAGAGAGAAGGTTATGGTGCCCTGTACAGATCCCTTGGTAAGACCAGTGCTGGAATATGCAGTCCCTTTCTGTTCAGCACAGAGTGTTAGGGAGGTAAAAGGGTGGAATGAGGTAGAGGAGTTTCACCAGAAAGATTGCAGAGGTGGATGGTTTAGAATATGGTTCCGGATTGATGAATCTGGGATTGTATCCAATGGCACACAGAAGGATAAGAGGAGATTTATATTATGTGTACAGATCAGTGCGTCATGGTTTGCTAAGGTGAAGCAGCAGGACTAAGCTGGAAGGAAAATGAGAGGACAGGGAGCAAGGGTTCACGATAAACAGTTGAGAAGTGAGATATAGAACAAGTCGAAGAGGGAAGTGGTTTAATCAGAGGGTGGTGAATGTTTGGAATGGTCTACCTAGACATGTGGTGGAAGCAAGTAGCTTGTCCAGTTTTAAGAACTTACTGGATAGGTATATGGGCAGGGACACTGGTTTACCGCATGCGTGATGCGGACGGAAAAACGGAAATTTGATTGGTCGGGCGGAAAACAGCACGAAAATGAAGGGCGCTTGTTCTCGCTGATCTGGAGAACACAGCATTGCAGCATGTTTGTTTTTCTCCTCTGCCTTGCTGCTGATATTATTCTCACCAACTTGTTTCTGCTCCTGACCTGTTCCTGTGCTCATTTTAACTGCTTTTCGGACCATTCCATGCAAAAAGTAGTATCGCTTTTTAGCTACCTGTGGTAGTTACTCAACTCATTTTCTTTTAATCTACCCTACTGTTTTGATTATTGCCTCCGGAGTATGTATATGGGGCCTGCTTTGAAGTCTCAAGCTATCTGCTCTACGGCAGGAATCAATAGCTGTTATCCTCTGCTCACAGCTCCATACAGTCCAGAAAGGTGTTTTTGTTTGTCCAGATTGGCTATCTTGTAAGTAACTAATTTACAGACTCCGTTGTAGAGTAGTGTATGCCTGGCCTTACTGCTACCTAGAATCCAATTTCCATGGTGGTGGTGCAGATTGAACCCTGCTCATTTAATATTTGCTGTGGTTTTAAGCACTTCGAACACATTTATTATATACTGCGACTACTGGATCTGTGTGTGGATGATTGGAAGCGTATTCGGTTGTGGTTCACCCATTTCAGTTAAGGTAGGTACGAGTGATGAGAACCTGCTGACCTGGGTTGGTCTGACTGGGATGCTGACATGTATGTTGGTGTCAAGGAGCTTAATATTTTACTTATTGCTGCTGCTGCTGCCTTCCCAAAAAGTTTGCTCCATCTGTTTAGGTGCTTGCTAACGGAAAAAAACCATCTGCTCTATTGGGTGCGTTTGTTGCCCCAGTGTGTGCCCTCATGCTGC
Organism: Neoceratodus forsteri; assembly: GCA_016271365.2. Taxonomy (NCBI): domain Eukaryota; kingdom Metazoa; phylum Chordata; order Ceratodontiformes; family Ceratodontidae; genus Neoceratodus; species Neoceratodus forsteri. The sequence continues at coordinate 437,108,545 of CM057454.1, forward strand.
CCTAGTGTGTGCCCTTAGTTTGCCTTATTTTGTGTTAGTTTGTCGGGAGAGTGGCTGTGAGCCAGGTGGGGACTGCTAGCTGTGAGCCGGGGAGGGTTGGTGTTGCAGTCCGTGTGTTGTGGGGGTTCTGTCCTTGTCTTGGTGTGGTGCTGTGTTTCGGGAGGAGGGTTGCTGGCCATGTCTCTGGGTGGTGGTTACTGGCCATGTGTTTGAGGGGTTGCTGGACATGAGCAGGGGTTGCTGTCTGTATGTTGGGGGTTGCTGGCTGTGTCTCTGGGGGTTGTCTGACTATGAGCAGGGGTTGCTGTCTATGTGTTGGAGAGGTTTGCTGTCTGTGAGCTGGGGTGGCTGTCGCCTGTGTGTTTGGGGTGATTTCTGGCCATATCTTTGGTGGTTTGCTGGCTGTGAGTTGTGTTTGTGGGGGTTGCTGCCCATGTCTGGTGGGGTGGTTGCTGACCATGTCTCTTGGGGGTTTTGCTGGCTGTGAGCTGGGAGGTGGGGCCGCCTGCTCTGGCTTCCTTTGGCTGATGCCCTTTCTGCTTCATGTTGCCACTGACCTGACCTGCCTTGCCATCTTCTGCCACAGGACAACTGCCTAGTGCCTGTCATAGCCTGGTAAGTTTTTATTTTTTTTGGGGGATAGCATTGCTGCTGTTTGTATGGGAAAGCAAGAGAGGAAGATGGAGATGGGTGGTTGTGTTAGCTGGTATGCTAATTAAAAAATGATAATGTTTTTGATGTTTTTTTTTTGGGGGTGTTACCAGTAGGACAGGTCAGTCCTTTGCTACTGTGGTCTCTTGTTTATGTGTGAAAGGACAGGCCTGGCAGGTACTACATGTTTAAATTAAACTGTTCTGGCCTTGGTTGCCATGGGAGGGGGGTGGATGGTAGACTGGCACAGAACCATTTTTCCAGCATGTATGTTGGAACCATGCCATGCTCCAGTGGCTTGTCGCTGATGGTTGGCGGACTGGTACATGTGCTGGGAAAATGGTTCTGGCCTCTGGTCATGGAGGAGGAGGTGGATGGGCATACTGGCACAGAACCATTTTGTCAACATGTATGCCAGTCTGTGGGCTCTGTGCTATGTTCCTGTGGCTTGTCCCTGATGGTCGGCAAGGGATGGGCTTAGCTGACTGGTACACATGTGTGAAAAATGGTTCTGGCCTCTGGTCATGGAGGAGGAGGGGTGGATGGCATACTGGCACAGAACCATTTTGTCAACATGTATGCCAGTCTGCTGGCTCTGTGCCATGTTCCTGTGGCTTGTCACTGGTCGGCTAAGGGCAGGCTTGGCGACTAGTACACATGTGTGAAAAATGGTTCTGGCCTCTGGTAATGGAGGAGGGAGGGTGGACGGGCATACTGACACAGGACAATTTTTTCAACATGTGTGTTTATGCAGCAATTTCATATTATTGTGTGGTTCAACAAGATGTTTTGTGGTCTGGCCTGTGACCCAGCCAGTCCTCTGGGCAGGGAAGGCATGTTGTTTGGTCTTGGGGTGGTTTGCTGGGCTTGTGTCTTCTTAACTGTAAAATGTATTATTTCATTTACTGTGTTGTATTTCTGGGACCTGCTTCACCCTGCCTCTATCCTGAATATAAATATGATTAAAAAAAAAGGTAACTTTTGGGTGGTCTGTGTTTGTGTCTGTGTGTAGAAGAATTGACACACACACTAGAACAAAAAAACTTTATTAAACCACATTAATCAACCATGTTTCATATGTGCCCTTCAAAACTGCTGGATGAGATAATTTTGAAGTAGCTGGTGGTGGGGAGATTCATGCAACCTGCGCAACTGCAGGCCCACCACCCACTGTCATAGGTGATGCTAATAAAAATCATCAAACAAGTACTTACCTTTCAGGATGGGTCTCTATGTGGCTGTGCATGGGTATCTGAGGTGTCATTCCTCAAACATCCTGTGGTGTATGTTCTCTTAGGTGGTGTGGTGGGACCACCTTGTTGCCAGTGCAGTCCGTGTTTGCTTGGGTTGGGGAACACAGAGATAATGAGTTTTTTTTTTATTTTCTTTATTCACTGGGACCTAGGGCATCTCTCCAGGGTTGGGATGTGGGCAGGTCTGCCCTTGCCTCTGCTAGGCCACCAGGGTTTTTCCTGACAGTTTCCCCTGAGCACAGATGTGCAATGCCAGCACTGCATTTATGTGCAGCCTGGCTGCCACTACTCCACCCCTGATGTAGCGCCAAGCCCTGCAGCCTGTAGGTCCCATGGTCTCCACCCAGAACCACTATGGAGCAGGCATACATACCCCAGAACCCACCCCAGGAGGGGAGAGCAGTCCTCCAGACGCCAATTCCTTCCCTCCCTTGCTGTCCCTCCGATGACCCAAGTCATTCCCAAACTGGGCATGGTGTGAGCTGTGGCATCCAGCGCCTCAACCCTCAGCACCACCAGGCTGGCTGTGACGATGAGTTCTTAAAGGAGAACTCACAGCAGAGGTGAAGCCATAACTGCTGTACAGATCGGGGCTTCACCTCTCTGGTCTCCTCTGTAGGCACTAGATTAAATAAATAATCTTTATACCTGACACTCAAATTGGTAAATTCTCCAGTGCATGCTGCATTTTAATTTTGGCACTCGTGAGCATCCCACGCTCATGAACTGTTGACATGATGTTGACCCTTCCTCAATAGTGCCCTTATGCATGGAGATTGAAGTTTATATCTCCAATGCCCTTTATAAATCCCATGGGTGTGCATAGGGCACTATTGCTCTGCCTACTGAGGAAGAGGCATGGAAGTGTCATCACTCTTGCAGTGCTATGAGCAAGAGCGCATCATGCCCAATAGCACCGTAAATTAAAATGCTGGGAGCACTGGACTAGTGATCAGGCACAAAGATTAATTTATTTATGTTGACTGCAGGGGATAGGAGAGATGAAGCCCCAATCTGTACAGTGGCCATGGCTTCACCTCTGCCAGTAGAACTCCTTTCATGAGTTTGAGCTCGACATGAAAACTAAGAGGATCCATTTTCATGAAGACCAAGTCAGAAAGTGCCCAATTTACTGTGGGTGTAATTCTGGATTGGAGGGCTGCGGGCTTCAGTGTTGCACCTGCTGCCATCACACCTGGGGGTGAGGGCTTCAGTGTTGCAACTGCTGCCATCACACCTGGGGGTGGAGCTCAGTGTTGCACCCTGCTGTCACACCTAGGGGTGGGGGCTGCAGTGATGCACCTGCTGCAGTCACACCTAAAGGGTTGGGGCTGCAGTGATGCAGCTGCCATCACACCTGAGGAATGGGGCTTCAGTGCTGCACCACCTGCCATCACACCTTAGGGGTGGGGGTCATTTGGGGCTTCGTGTTGCACCTGCTGCCATCATACCTGAGAGGTGAGGGCTTCACGCGTAGTGATGCACCTGCTGCCATCACACATAAAGGGTTGGGGCTGCAGTGATGCACCTGCAGCCATCACACTTGAGAGGGTGAGCGCTGCACCTGCTGCCATCACCATTGCACCTGAGGGATTGGAGCTGCTCGCGCTGCTGCTGTCAAACTTTCAGGACTGAGGGAATACCACGTTGCTATCTTGTCTGGAGTTGGAAGTTGAAGTCACTGCACAGTGCTTTCAAGGATGTGTGTCTGAGGGATATGGGGCTGCTGCGCTGCTGCTTTTGTCACATTGGAGGGAGGGGCTGTAGCTGTTGCTACCGCCTTCTCACACCTAAGGGATAGGGGCCACATTGCTGTTGCTACTATTGCACCTGAGGGATGGGGGCAGAGTGCTGTTGCCACATCCTGTACCTAAAATAACTTTTAATTGGTACTAGGATGGATGGATGCACAATAGTGGATGTCAAATTCCAAAATGCATGTTAATGCAGTTAAAATTGCTAAATAAAAGTGCACAAAACCAAACGCGGTAAAACGGATTTTGGCTGGCCAACACCGGTGACAATACCAGTTTTTACTATGTGCAAAATGGAATTTGCCCTTCTCAATCACAGTAAACCAGTGTCCCTGTATAATATGGGGAAAAATTGAATTATGTCCACTGAGGTAGTGGCAGGTCCATTAGATGGCTCTTGTGGCTTATGGACTTGAATTTATCTATGAACTTATGACAGATTCTAGCCCTGGGCTAGTGAACTGGAGCCTAAGTTCTTAAAATTAATTTCAGACTATATATTTCGTCCATTAACTTTGATTTTCAATTTTGTAATTTGTCACAGGCTGCTTCCGATCAATGGAAGCACACTTTGATAAGGCCCATTTATAAATCTGGTGGTACTGAAAATATGGACAATTACTATCCTATATCACTGCTTTCCCTTTGGGTAAAATTCTTGAGATGCTAGTAAATGAACAGTTAACTGAATACCTCCACTGGCTGGCCTTAAGGCTCCAAGCAGCATGGTTTCCATAAGTTTCATGGAATGGGTACGCCTTGCCAGGTTCATGGACCACACCGCTATGTCCATGGATCTGGGTTATTTACTGGTACTGTGTTCGTGGACCTGTCCAAGGCTTTGATTTAGCTGATCACCATTTGCTGCTCGGGAGCCTTAGGGACATTGGACAGGTGGAGTCTCATCTTCATTGGTTTAATAGCTATCTATTACAGTGACCACTGAGAGTTGGTTTAAATGGTAGTTTGTCTAACTGTACGGTGTTGGAACAGGGGTGCCTCAGGGTTCAATTCTTGGGCCTCTCCTGTTTGCACTGTTCACTGATGCTATTCCTTCCTTAATGAGACAGACACATTGTTTACTATATGCCGATGATATCATTTGGTTTTGTAGCTCAGACTCGTGGAAGACATAAACAAGAGATTAAATGAAGACTTTCGTGTTTTGGGTGATTAGTTAGTGGAAAACATATTTCCTGAACAGTAAGAAGACTAAATGTATGCTTTTCGCTCAAGACAGAAACTGGCTAAGGCTCTTGATCTTTTGATAATGGATTCTCATGGTCACAAACTGTATCAAGTTGCCCAGTTTAAATATCTGGGTATCCTTTGGATGCAAATTTAACCTCCCCCCACACACACACACATTAGATCTGTTAGCAGTCAGGTAAATCAAAAATTGGGACCTTTATTTAAATTGCAGTCTATGCTTACTGTTCAGGCGTGATGACCACTACAAAGGGTGTACTTCTTCCAATTCTAAATTATAATTCTTTTCTCTTTTCCAATCTGGCAAAGCAAGATTTTTTCTATTCTTACTTCAGTATTTCATAGTATCTGCTGATTCGCTTTAAGCTATCATATTCCACTCACCACTTTGTATTGTATAGTACTTATGGATGGCTTCCTCCCAGGCTGAGCAGCTTATACAGTTTGGGTTGTTTGACTGATAATATTTTCCGTCAAGAGAAAATTCTCCATTGTTCTCGTTGTTTCATGTTAGTAAAATGTTAGGATCTCCATTCAATCAAATTATATAGTTAGACTTTATGGTACCAAGAACCGAAACTGATATGAGTAATCGATCATTTTCTTCAGTGCTTCCTCAAACTGGAACAACCTTCCTAGATTATTTTCTGGCAATGTAAGTCATCAAACGTTTAAGTTAAATTAAGGAAACACTTGTTAGATCAATTATGCTGTAATTGTTTGTGATTGTCTTCATGTTTTTCTAGTGTGTTCTGACTCTGTGCATTGTTCAATGTTTATTATGTTTCCTTATACATAACATCTTGACTGTATTTGTATGGTTCCAGGTCACGCATGAAAATGGGCCCTTGGCTTATTGTGTCTACCTAGTAAACAAAGTAAAAATAAATAAATGAGTGGCTTACAGTGTCCACTAGGATATCTTGAATGCTGGGAACATGGACAGCCGAGAGCTGAAGACCATGTGATGGCCCAATACCAGACCTCATCAGCTTCCCTGCATAGGGGTAGGAATGAGTCCCCCCCCTGCTAGGTAATCTAATAAGCAATGCATATTGTCCATCTGAACCAAAAGTGGACCCAAGGAGAGCTGAGTCTTGAAGGCCTGAAGGGCATACAGGGATGCCTACATCTCCAGGATACTGAAGTGTAGATTCTGCTCGATCTCGGACCAAGTCCCCTTGTTTGGTGGGACTCCATATGGGCACTCCAACCAAAGCTTGAGGCATCAGTTGTGAGAATCTGCTGAGGGGAGGGACAGTGAAGGGCACTCCCGAGACAGGCTGCTGGGCTCCAGCCAACACAGAAGCACTTTCTTGACTGGGCCAAACACCAACACTAGTTGATCCAGGAGTCTCATGCTGGTCCCACTGGACCTGAAGGGTTCACTGAGGGATCCTCATATGTAGCCTGGCTAAGGGAACTACTGCAATGGCCATAAGTTCTAGAAGCCCGAGGAATTCCTTCACCTGAACATGGAGGTTGTAGAGGAGGCGGGCCTAAGCCATGAGTTACTCTGCCCTGTCTAGAGGCAAAATGCCTTGCCCTAAGCCGTGCCCAGGACAGTCCCTATGTAAAGGAGGTGCTGGCAGTAGATAAGGATGGATTTAGGCAGATTGATAGTAATGCCCAGGGCTGGAACAAGTTGCAGGTACCCTCCTGAGTTTGCTAAGAGACTATCCTGGACAGGGAGCAGGGCCAGTCATCCAGTTAAGGAAAAATGTTAAAAACTCTGTCTCCTCAAAGCTGCAGCCACCATTGCCAGGCACTTGTAAACACCATAGGGGTCGTGGAAACCAAAGGGCAGAGCCTGAAACTGGTAGTGCTCCCCAAGAAATGAAAATGGAGGAAATACCATCAGGGATCACCATCTGTACCTCAGGGATCAGTCCTGGGGCCAGTCCTCTTCAACATCTTCATTAGTGACCTTGCAGATGGACTAGAGGGTAAGGCTTGTCTGTTTGCAGATGACACCAAGATCTGCAACAGAGTAGATGATCCAGATGGGGTGGGCAGAATGAGAAGAGATCTGGATAAACTAGCAAAATGGTCAGAAGAGTGGCAACTGGGATTTAATGCAAAGAAGTGCAAGATCATGCACATAGGGAAGAGAAACCCTGAAGCCACCATAGGCTGGGAGGGAGTTGCTAGCAGTCACAAAGGAAGAAAGAGACTTGGGCATCATCATCACTGATGACCTGAAATCATCCAAGCAGACCTCTAAAGCAGTAGTTAAGGCTAGGGGTGTTAGGGTGTATTAGTAGGGGTATCACAAGTTGTAAGAGGGAGGTAATAATCCCTCTTTACAAGACACTAGTTAGGCCCCATCTGGAGTACTGTGTGCAGTATTGGAGACCACACCTTCACAAGGACATTAACCAAATTGAGGCAGTCCAGAGAAGGGCAACCAAAATGGTGCAGGGACTGCATCAGAAGACATATGAGGACAGATTAACAGAGCTCAATATGTATACCCTTGAGCAAAGGAGGGAGAAAGGTGATATGATCGAGGCATTCAAACACCTCAAGGGCATTAACAAGGTGAAAGAGTCTAACATGTTTCAATATAAGAAAAATAGCAGGACAAGAAGACACAGCATGAGATTAGAGGGGCGATTAAGGGGAAATGTGAGGAAATTCTTTTCACAGAAAGTGGTGGATGCATGGAATGGCCTACCTCAAGAAGTGGTGGCTATGAATACAGTGCAGGGCTTCAAACAGGCATGGGATAGGCATAAGAGAGCAATACAAATGAGTATGAATAGATAGGCCACTGACAGAGCAAAGGGCGATGGCACATTTATAAGGCAGAAAAGAAATGGCAGACTGGATGGGCCTTGTGTCCTTATCTGCCCAACTTCTATGTTTCTATGTATGTTTCTATGAAATGCCTGTGGGCTGCAAAATTGCAGATAAGCATCCTGCATATCCAAAGAACATAGCCTGTCCCCTGGTGGAGCAGAGGCAGTAGACCCTGCAGGAGATCATCCAGAAACGTGTGTACTCTATGTACAAACAGAGATTGCTCAAGTTCAGGATGGGATGAAGATTTCCTGTTTTCTTGGATACCAAGAAAAAAAGGTAGTAGTATCCCCATCCTTGTTGGGAGAGGGAACAAGCTCTATGACCTTCTTTGCAGCAGGGCTTGAATTTCGGACCATATGAGGCAGTGGCCTAGTGGGTATGTGGATGCCCATGGTGGATTTGCGGGGGCACTCCAGAACTCTAGAGTGTGCCTGTGCTCTATGAGCTAAGCACCCAGTTGTTGATAATGATGGACCTCAAGAATCGACCTTGACAGCCACTTCCTGAAACCCTTTGGGGCAGCCAGCAAGAGTCGGGAGGTGTGGGCAGCCCCTGATTGGACAAGGAGGCTCCTCTGGTGGCCCAGGAGGGTGCCAGCAGGGCTGCTCCTGGCTTATGCTTGCCCTGGGCCTTGGAAGGGCCCTACTGCCACTGGAGGCTTACAAAAAGGGATCTGTTATCAGATTTCGCTGGGTGTGGTACATAGACTGACTTTAAGCCTCTCCCAGAATTTTGGAGCCTGGAATAATGTCCTGGACATTGCCCTGAATAGCTTGGAACCATGGAAGTGGGCATCCAGAATACTGGGCTGAACATCAGGAGCAAAACCTGAGACTCTAAGCCATGTGTGCGCTGCAGACATAATACCTGCTGCCACCGCTCATCCAGAAGCATCCACTGCATCATACACTGCCCAGAGGGCATGAGTATGACATCGGACCCAGTCTTCAGGGTCTGGAGGTCTGCTGTTCCAAGGGTTGTCCAGCATTGCGTGACTGCCTCACCAGCCTGGTCCCACAACAAATTTTGGTATTACACCATGTGAGCCAGGTAGTTAAGAGCCTTATGGCAAGGGTAGCGGAAGAAAAGGCACGCTTGCCCACCTGGTCCAGCTGCTTTGATTCTCTGTCTGAAGGGAGGCACTGAGGTACTTGGACACTTTGTGCAGTCATGTGCCATGTTAATGACCACCGAATCAACCTTGGTGCTCGCGAAAAAGGACTTGCCAGCAGGGGATGATATAGCCTCATGCGGCTTTTTTTTTTCTTTACATATACATTTTGTATTTTTCATTTACTCCCCCAGAGCCATGGCATACACATGCGTGTACCTGCGAGGAGGCACATGCACACACCAGGATCTGGTGGCCCCCTGCCTCTCCATGGACTTTGTCGCTGCTCCTAGCCACCTACACTACCACCAGGCCTCCACCCAGTGGTAGCGGGACTACGCGGCGGACGTCCACCCCATGGAAGGAGAGCCAAGGTTTAATCCTGTTCCGACCTCCAAGTCAGCACCCAGGTCGCTCAACCTGGGTCGCTGGCAGCAGTAGGCGCCAGCGCCTCAGCCCTCTGCCCACCAGGCCGCTGTCTGTGTGCCTTTAGGGACTGCAGGAAAAGTGTGAGGGTGAAGCCATGCTGCCCTAGTAACGCCGTCTTACAACTCAATCATCGGGGACCACCAGAGGGGAGCAACATGCTTGCAAAAGTAAATTGCTAGACAACGATGCTCTGGGTCTTGCTCCTCAGTCTCTCACCCCATTGTGGACTGGATATGTCTCATTATAACCATAAAGTTGTGGTAGTCAGGGCAGAGACTTGGGGATGTTACTGGGTTCCCTTCAATCCCGAGGACCCCTTCCAGGAGGAGGGCTCAGAATTGATGTCATCATCGGTGGCAGAGTCCACAGCCCCACTGTGGCCAAGTTAAGGGTCAGTGTCTGTGGCATTCCTGGAGTGAGGAGGTGCACTGGGTCACGGATGAACACGGGCAGGAGGAGCAGTGTTCTGAGGAGGCCCTGGGAGTGCATGGTGGGGGGCACACCCGGGATTAGGGGCCTGCAACTGCATGAATGCCCAGAGCACTGAGATCAGACTGTGGTAATCCATGGGAGCTGAAGCTGGACCCCCAGGCACTGGGCAGTTATAAGCTGCTGTGGCCCGACTGGTACAGGATACAGGTAGGTTGGTGTCAGCCTCCAGGAGCCAGATAACTGTAGGCCAGTGCCTGACCCTGGGTGTTGGTGTTGGATACCTGGCTGTGACCCTACAGGGGTGGGTAGTGGTGTAGGCAACAGTCCCTCTGGCTGTGGCAGTAGTAGGCAGGGCATGGGTTCCCGGGTGTAGCAGAGGGAGGGCTGGCAAAGGCCCGGCTGGTGTAGGGGCAGAGCCAGTGCAGGACCCGAAGGTTGCAGGAGTGTAAGAGCTGGCCCATTGGGCGTTAGCCCGGGTGATGCTGGGGAGGAGTGCACAGGCGTTGGGTGAGATGAAACCAACACCAGGGAAGAAGTCCCTGCCGGGGTGGCTGGGGAGTCCTGCTCACAGAGACGCCTGTACCCAGCAATGCCTGCCCCTGCGACTGAGGTGCAGGCCCAACGGAGGTCCCGGAGACCAGTGTTGAGGCGCAGGTGATGGGGCGGCAGGGCGAGAACTGGCACCAGCAGCACCCACTGGCTGGAGGAGCACCAGTCAAGCCTTGTGCTGAAGAGCCCATCGAAAACAAGGACTGGAAAAGCAGGGACTATGGGGCAGGATAAGTACCCTGTCCTGAAGAGCTGCTGCCGGGTCACAGAGGGCCGGCAGGTGGCGGGCCACTGCAGCCCTGAAGGGATGCGGGTATGGGCTGAGGAGGTCGACTCTCGAGGGGGAAGACCCTGAAGTGGTATGGTGGAGCCTTATGCTGTGACTGCAAGCAGGAGGAAGACCTGGGACAGTCCCAGTCTTTGTGCTTCCCAAGAATTTTCTTTGATTTAGAGGAGGAACAGCCCAATGACTGGGCCGGGAAGTGGAGAATCTCCGGCCTGCAGCTCCCATTCCATCTGGGTGATCTTCTGCTTGACGATATGGCTCTCGAGGGTCCTCTGGCATTGTCTTCTGGTGGCGATTGAATTTCTGGCAGGCCTTGCAGGCCTGGACATCATGGTTGGAGCCTAGACAGAAGAGGCAAGCAGAATGGCCATCCTTATCCGGGATCTGTTTGCCACAGGTGCATTTAGTGAAGCATTTGGAGGTTGAAGAAGGCTGAGAAGATATAAAAGAAGGAGCGGACACTGAAAAAATTAGATTTTACCGACTATATGAGAAAAGCGCAGTTTAAAAACATAAGAAACGGGCGATCGACCATAGCTACGGCAAAGTCCGTGGTCCGATGTGTGCTGGTCAACAACAGGAAAGAAAAGGGAAGCACATTTGGGCTGCCTGCCTTATACAGGATAGATTGATGTTGAAAGCAGGCAGCCCCTCCGTAGACTGCTAGCTAGAAAGGTTTCTGTGTGCCCTAGCGCCTGATGGCTGAGTCCTGCTGGTGATGGCCGCTGCAAGAGATACCCTAGAAGTAAGATCTGATATTAGAAGGAGTCCCTTTGGAATATTATAATGTTTACTGTGGGCAGTCTCTAGGACCTCATGGTCTACTTCTGCCTCAGACCAAAGTATAAACCTAGAGTACAGACTATCCCTAATACAATGTAACAGACTTGGGAGTCAGAAGGCCGGCCAGGGGAGAAGAATTGAGTGTCCAGGGATGACTCTCCTCTTTGGTGGGAAGGGTGGCTTGTTCAGCGAATATAGACCCTGGAGATCCATCGAGACCCGACATGGATCAGTGGGAGGCGGGACAGGCATCAGGTACGTTCCATGGACTTCATTGCACGTCCTGCCTCCTGGAGAACAAGGCATCACAAAAAATGGTCCGGGGGTAAGCCAGGGGAGAGGTGTTTGGTGAGTTGGGAGTCTTGGGGTCGGGCAAAGTGCAGGCCCACAAAAAAAAAAAAGAATAAGTTATGGCCTTACAAACCATGAGGAAATCTAGTCCACATGTATCCAATCACACACTACAATACATACCCCAATTACCCCTCCTAATATTGTATATTGATTACCATATGTATTTTCTTGATAGACTGCAATAAATGATCTAATTATTCTAATTATTTATTGCCTCACTATATCGTGCTACATAAATGCATTGTGTTACCACCTCTCAATTTTGTTCTTCAGAGTTTTTTATGTACAGTATGTATGAAATGCGTGCAAAAAATTGAGCTAATACACTTGATATCTTTTCAGTGTCCACTTCAACAAACCCTTGTGTTAGTACAGCATATAAGTTACATTTGAAAAGGGTTCCAACTGGAATAAAAGGTTAAATTTTCTTTATTTAGTCGAAGTCGTAAATTTCCACCTAGTTGCAAAGTTCAGCTAGATGTTGCGAATTCAGTCCTAATTTGTAATTCAACTGACTTGGGTGTGTAAGTGATGATGCAGCTGCTTTGGACCACTTGTAAAATCTGTTACAGGAATGACGAATATGTCTGAAGAAGCTGCAGCTTCGGTGACTGGCCCACACGACCACTCGTGAAGTCTACTGCAGGTGTGGTACAATGTGTGTGTGAGATGCAGTTGCAGGACACTTGAGATGTCTGCTACAGGTCTGAGGCACACGGTCATAATATAGATAATAACTTTATACAGCGTAATTCACAATATCAAAGCGCTTTAACAATAAAACACAATTAAAATAATACATAATCAGAATTCAGTAATAGCAGCAAGGGTCATACATTAGATTATGAAAAGGCAAGCCTGAATGAATGGGATTTCAGTGCAGGTCTGCTCTCCACAGTCAGGCACTCCTGAACCTGACGAGGTAGAGAATTCCACTGGGCAGGGGCCACATAAGAAAATGCTTGAGCACCAGATGTCTCGACCGCACTCTGGAATCTCTAGCAATCCTTCGCTGGCAGAGCGATCCGGAGGGCAATATGGGCACAGAAGCTCTTGCAGTTAATCCGTCCCTGTCCATGTAGAGCTTTATAGGTCAGCAAGTCGACTTAAAGGTGATCCCCCACTGAACTGGCAGCCAATGCAGCTCACACAGCACAAGTGTAATATGGCTAGATCGTGAACGCCCAGTTAGTAACCTGGTTGCCTGTTCTGCACTAGCTACAGATGGCGGATGTCAACCCCAGAAGCCCTAGGTACAGGAGTTACAGTAATCCAAATGAGAGGTCATAAAGGCATGGACCAATGTCAGAAGATCATCGGAAGAAAAGCGAAGGAATGGGATCCAGGCCTACAAACGCAGAACGCTAAGGAGGGGAACCTGGAGCTTCTGCGGTAAGAAGATCTGGCATCATGGGGCGGAGCCAGGGTTATGCCACCTGGGTGGGTGGGAGAAGCCAGCTTGAAGACTCTCCGCCCATCAAGGAACCTGCCAGACAGTGTGGATTGAACAACATATCCACGTCCCTAGAAAGCATATTATCTAGACCTCTAGGAAGAAAAATAAAAAACATTTATTTTCATGTACATCCATCAATATAAATGTTTATTTCCATGTATGTATATCATCAACTATTACACAAATCAAGAGTAATTGTTCTTTATATTAGCAGAGCTTGTGCTAACCTCCTACTGAAGTCCCCAAATGGGAATTGTGAGGATTTTGAAGCACAAAATGAAAGCAGTGTTTCAGCAATGACTCTGCATATGGAAAGGTTTTCATGGATTTCATTAGCAGAAAAAGTATCAAGTAATGTTGTACAAAGCCACTACAGCACATTTCAGACCCAGGTTCTGGTTTGACCCCAACATTTGAAGTAGAGGGTTTAACATGACGCCCACTTACTAGTGCAAATGCAGGCCCAGTATTAGCAACAAGTATTTGTGCTGCATAAATCATTTATTACACTTGCTTGCTCCTGACTGTATAACCAGTTTATTTTTTCACTCTCTCCAAGTCTAATTACATACCGCTGGCTATGCCACCTGCGGGAGTATAGAGGCTTAGAGGTACCAAAAAATAAATCTGATTATACTGGTTATACAGTCACAGAACTGATAATATATTAAAAGAACTAATCTTGCCAGAGAGGCACTGTCATTGTATAAATGACACATGCTACGCGCTGAGTAAAGTATCACATTGATTTTGCTGATCTGCAGACATTTATTTTACTTTGCCACTTAAAGGTTAAAAGGTCAAGTGTAGATTGTGAAGATACTTCTACTATCTCACACTCACTATGTCATATCCCATACACATATATATCACACTTGCCTATGTCATATCATATATAATTATAGCTGCACAGTAGTGCAACTATAGCTAGAGTTGCCCAGCCACTTCTATGTTAAACCAAAAATTTTGCACTTTAATAACTTTGCAACCATATGATGGTTTTGCCTGAAATTTTGCATGTGCAGTGTGATGCCATAGATCTCTGGATCAGCAAGTTGTAATAGTCAGCTGAGAAGGTTGCAGGCGCAAAAAAATGCAAAACGTGTTTTGCACGTTCTTTCATAGCGCTACTAATGATTTGTCCGTCTGGTCTGAAATCTTCAGGGAAGATGCAGTATGGGTCACCGATGTGCCTTTTGAAGATTTGGTGAAAAATAATAATCCGTTCAAAAGTTATTCACATTTTAATTTACCCACTATAGTCAACGGAAAAAATATATGTACCTCATGAAAGCTGCCGCGGTACACTGTACTGTTGCAATGGCCCTTTGCTGTCATGCTGCCACCATCTTGTTTCAGTTAGTGGTGAAGAAAACATCTGCAATTCAAATTTATTATCTCAAGGTAAACACACTGACAGTTGTGTTTACTCTAGACAGGGCCTGAGGATCACAATGGCTCCATCATTATTTTCTAGGACCCTAGAAATACATTTTTAAAACTGGGCCTCTACAAGTTGCAAATCATGACAGTACATTTGTGACACTTTGCAAATCACAACACTGTCGCATCTGTACTGTCGCAGTTTGTGACACTATTGCATCAAAATATACCATTTATTTGACACACCATTGCACCTAAACGGTTAGGCTTTTTGGCTAAAATTTGCAGGGTGGCAAATCCTGGCCAACCAGATGTGCCTTTTGGTGGTTTGGTAAAAAATGTTTTAAATGGTTACAAGTTACAGCGCTCTAAAGTTGAGAAATTTCCCATAGGCTAACACTGCGCGCCTGTATCTCAAAACTATTCAGATACAGATTTTTGCTACTCACAGCTTAGTCCACCTTTTAGGTGAACTAAGCCCGTGGAGGTATCGAGTCATGATTACAACCTGCAGTGGAATTTTTTCATAGTTGCTACGACACGGAGATATTGCCAAATAAGTGTTACGAAAGTGTTCCTTTTCGGGTACTAAGGGGCTACTGTATGGTTCGATTATATATAAGGAGTGCAGGGCCCAGAGGGCCCAAGACTCCCACATATACGCACTATCATTAAAAATGAGTAATGTACGGAGCGTGAGGGCTCATGGAACACATACCAGTTTCCAGTTACATTACACTTTCTCCAAAGAAGGGAAATTAATTGCAAAACTTCGTTAATGCATCAGTTAGGGTTGATAGCACAGCGACAAAAGTATGGAAATGTGATGTTAGGATATGTATATATATATATATATATATATATATATATATATATTTTAAAAGGGACCCTTTTCCTCAGGCCACAAAACAACTTGCAGTACACATGGTGTGGCACTCCCAACCCCATTTGAAAAGCATTCTTGACACCCCAACACCAAACAGAAAAACCAACTCCCGCTGCAAGGAAAGTCTCAGAAACTTGTAAAAAACACCACAGTAACTCACTGGCTCTACAGTTCCGTTACTGCTCAAAAGCTCTGACCTCAGACTGTCTCTTGGGAGCCTAGGCAGAGAGAGAGAGAGTATAAAACAACTTTGCTGACTAGTTTCCCCAGCCCAGGTGCGGAAGGGGGCCAGAAAACCAGTTTTGAAACAGAGGCAGCAACGATACAGCTGCACATGTCCACAATCTGCTAAAAAGGTGCCATTGCTCTGTACTTGAAACTATCCCCTACAACAGCTTCAAAAGGCTGTGTATAGAAGAGATCCATTATCACGCCTGAGTTGTGGGCACTTTTAAAAATCAGGACTGCACCATTGTTCAGTATAGCTGTCATGCAGGTTCATCCGGAGAGCTGGGCATCAGGTACCAACCAAGGACTACTTTTTCTTGTACACTAATACATCACAAAATATAATTTAAAATGGTAAAACTCTTTTATTTTTCTTGCAAAAAATAAATGTGCCTATATAATCACAATATCCACTCGAGGTTATGGTTAATGCCAGGATTTACCCACGCTGGTGTATTTGCTCACTTGGCCTGCAGCCTCGTGACCAAACAACACACTAGGCATGGGTAAATCCTGGCATCACCCCACACCCTCTTATGGTATATTGCTTAAACAACTCTGGCTTGGTGTAGGCTGGTTACGGCTTCAGGTAGGCATACGGACAGACCACACAGACAACTGTGTCTTTTCTTGCTGTCAAATTCTACATATCTATCCCATCTGGGCTGGGATATCCTGAATAGTCTAAAACAGGAAGACACAGAACCCCACTGAAAATGAGATATTGCACTCCATCTGGACTATCCACAGTAAATACAGTTAAAAAGGGTAAAAGCAAGACCCCACTAAAAAAGATACTGTATCTCAGCTAGGCTGTCCACAGTAAATACTTCTGCAAATGTTGAATGATTTGAATACAATTTCAAGTTCCTCTACTTGTAACTCGATGTGCCTTTCCGTCAACAAACTTTTAATAAAAAAAAAAAAAGGAAAAGCAGGGCTGCACTGAAGTTAGGCTTTATCATCACTTTACACATAGTTTAACATGTAAATGCAGGACCCTCTCAAACTGGGCTACCCTATGTAAAGATAATGTAAGATGTGTAAAAGCAGGACCCGCTGAAAATGAAATACTGCATCTCAGATGGGTTATCCAAAAATAACAGCCTAAAATGGATAAATGCAGTACCCTACTGAAAATGAGATATTGTATCTTAGCTAGGCTGCCCAGGGTATGTTGTAAAATTAGCAAGGCCACAGATTTTCGTTTTTACTGGTAAACCTGATAAAATTCTGGAATTTCGACTGCCTGTACACCAGTAAAAGCAAAGAATTTCATTGGCATTTTAGACCAGATCAGTATATCTGCAGAGCCTGTATTTTCTTATAACGACCTGTTGTACTTTTCAATTGGCTTCATTTAATGCTCTGAATATTAAGCCTACTTTTATTCTGATTATTTATACACATACTAAAAGAATGACAGTAGAATCCTGGTGAAAGCCAGACATTAGACTAACAATCACTAATGCAATTCCTTGAATTTCAAGTCTTGAAACGGAACTTTATTATTTTAATCACTGTAAATCAGTGGCCTTGAAAATTAGTAAAGCAGGACCCTGCTGAAAATAAGGTATTGCAGCCAGGCTGTCCTGGGTAAATGCAGTGTAACAATAGAAACAACTAGAATCGCACTGAAATTGAGATGTGACATTCCAGCTGTGCTAGCTTGGATAAATGCATTGTAGAAATCAGTGAATGCAGGACCCTACTGAAAATGAGATACTGCATTCCACCTGGGCTACCATGGTTAAATACAGTGTAAAATGGGAAAATCAATACCTCAGTATAAATGAGATAGATGTATCATCTCAGCTGAACTGCCCTTAGTAAATACAGCATAAGAAGATATTGCATCTCACCTGGGCAGTCCTGGGTAAATTCACTGTAAAAGCAAAATTAGGACCTCACTAAAAACAAGACATGAGGTATAGCAATTCAACTGAACAATCACTGGGTAAATACATTGTAAAGTGGGTAACAGCAGGATTCTACTGAAAATGAGTTGCTGTACTGCATCTCGTCTAGGCTGGGATATTCTTGACAAATACAATACAGTGTGAAAATGGGTAAAGTCACAACACCTGTGAAGATAAGACACTACAGCTCAACTGAGTTATCCTGTGTAGCTACGTATAAAAATAGGTGAAGGGTAGGGACCCACTGAAAACAAAATAGGACATCTCAGCTTAGCTGTTCCTTGGAAATGTGGTGTAAAATGGGTGAAAGCAGGACCCCAGTGAAAACAAGATGTGGCATCTCAACTATGTTATCCTGGCAAAAAATATTATAAAAATATGCAAAAGCATATGAAGAGAGGCTGCTGAGAGAAGTGTCCCAAAAATTTGGGAAGGGGTGCCCTGGGTTGTACAAAACTGATCCTTTAGACATAGCAGAGTGTTTTGCTCTTATTATCTCCCTTTAAATGCAGAGGATAAAAGGCCCGAGCAGGTTGAACAACAATAAACACAGGTTACTCACCTGTAACAGGAGTTCTAGGAATGGTATATGTTGTTCATCCACACTATCTGGCAGGTTCCTTGCCGCTTTAAATCTTGCCGAAGGTCTTCAAGCTGGCTCCTCCCACCCACCCGGTGGTAAAACTCGGCTCCACCCCATGATGCCACATCTAGCCCATGGAAGCCAGGTTGTGCGTCGAGGTTGGGAGGCGGGTGGGTCGGGTGGATGAACAACATATACCATTCCTAGAACTCCTGTTACAGGTGAGTAACCTGTATTTCTAGGGACATGGATATGTTGTTCATCCACACTATCTGGCAGACTCCTAGCAGTTCTCCGGGAGGAGGGAGGCAAGGCGCACACCTCTACTCAGGGAATAAAGACTGGAGAACCGAGGCCCCGACCAACATCCCGGCATGACCCAAGGTCGATGTGGTAGGGGGTAAAATGGTATATGCCAGCTTCCAGGTAGGAGCCCCATGGATTCCTCAGAAGCAGCCACCGATGCAGCGTAAGGGTGGGTAAATGAGCACTTATCCCTCTGGGAGGCTCCATGCCCGCCCACCTATAGCGGAGATCTATGCAGGAGGTGACCCACCCGCCATCGCCTGTTTGGCTGCAGGTCTGCCAGGTGCGACTTCAGCGTGAATGACAAACAACTGGCGAACCTCTCCCGAACTTCCGCCCTAAGCTCCCCTGGGAGGCGGCGCTAAATACGGGTCCCAATGGATCCTATGCGGCCTAAGGTGTGAATGGGGTTGAACTCGCAGAGACAATATCCGTTAGGGAAAACCCGCCACCGCCTATGGAAGGAACTTCGGGTGGGGCAAGCAGAACCTTGTCCCTGTGGAAGACCAGACAGGGAGACTCAAAAGGCGCCTGAGCTCTCCCAGCCTTCTGGTTGGCTGGTAGCCCCAAGAAGGTGTTCTTCTACAACAGGTGGGGAATCGCACCTGTGCATAGGTTCGAATGGCTTGCCCGTGAGCTAAGCCGTACCAGCGCAAGATCCCACAGAGATGGGGATACTCTCCCTGGAGGAAGTGTGATCAAGGCCTTGGAGCGCCAGACCACCTTTCCTGTGCCACCGACTACCTTCCGCCCGCCTGGAAGACAGGGGTGGCTATCAGAAGCACCTTAAGGGTCGCTGGACCAAGCCCTTGCTCAAGAGGAAGAACGACCACAGGTAGTCCAGAATGCTTGCCGAGGAACAGGAGAGGGACCAGGCCCTATCCTAACACCAAATGGAGAACTCTTCTATTTGAAGGCATAGCATATCTGGTGGATTCCTGGCAGGACGCCTCAACAACGTCGAGGACCTTGCCGGAAGACCCAAGGCCCGGCCACTCAGCCCTAGGGACCAGGCCACCAGGTGTAGAGATTGAAGGTCCGATGGAATACCTTCTAATAACAGAGATTAGGACAGGGCGGGCTGGAAGCCGCCTCGAGCCTGGGGCTGAGACTGAGGAGAGCTTGATACCAGAGCTGGCAAACCAGTCTGGGGCTACCAGAATCACCTGCGCTTAGTCCTCCTCGCCTTGCCTGTGGGTCAAGGGAAATGGGGAGAGTAGAAGAGGTCTGGGTCCATGGCCTCAAAGGCATCCCCTACAGTGAACCTTGCTGAGGAGGCGGGCATGAGACAGTCTCAGCCTCATATTCTCCCTGGAGGGAAAACAAAGGTCCACCGGCGTGACCTAGAGGGAGAAGGATCATGTGCTACCTCCAGCAGGAAGACCACTCGTGAGGGCAGCCCTTATCTGGCTTAGGGCATCAGTCAGGGTGCTTGGAGGCTCCTGCCATTGAAATGGCTAGAAACCGCCTCCGCTCGCGACAAGACCCAATGCGGAGAACCTCCTTCACGCAATGGCAAGGCCCATCCGACCCTGGCAGGTTAGGCAGCACATGGTCGTGGTATTGTCCGGCTGGACCTAAACCACTGGACCCCGCAGACAGAGAGAGAGCGTAACGGTGCAGCTAAGCGTGACCACCTGGAGCTCCAGCAGGTTGGAATGACATCGACTTCGAGAGGACCAGAGGCGGTACTTTGTATCTTGATGGGCACCCCACCCATCAGAGATGCATCGGTCAGAGAAGACCTTCGACTTGGGGTGACGATGGGATGTTCTCCGAAGATGAGCTGGAACGGTCCGGAAGGGGAGGCATTCCCCAACCCCTGGGTTGTTGTCATGGACTTGTCCAAAGGATCGAGCTGCGACCGCTTGGCTGGCCAGCCCCCATTAAGGGGACGATGGACCGGCGGGTCCAAACAGACCACGCTGGTGCATAGCCGCAAGGCTCCAGAGGCAGGTGAGGTCCCGGCAGGGCGCAATTGTCCAGTCAGACATGACTCAGGGTAAGGAAGGAAGAACCCTGCCCTGTCCGGCTGAGCCGAGCTCAGACTCAAGAGTCAAGCTTCATCCCTAAGAAAGGATCACCCGCTTAGACACAAGTTCCAACATGGCTCCACAGAGAGGAGACCGGTCTGAGAGCAACCCTAGAGAGCCAGAACTCTGGTCCTTTCCTCCGCCCTGAGGGGCTGAAGTCAGGGCCATCCGGTGGGGGGTCGATGACCCTTCAGTGCTGCTGTGAATGCTGCTGGAGAAGAGACCAAGGGCATGGCCTGAACTTCAGAAGAGATCCCCGCTTAGGAAACAGAGGAGTCTCCCCAAGAAATGGACGGATCAGGGTAAAGTACGCCCTGGAGGTCCAGGAAATAGAGCCACATGCCTGCTTCTGAGGATGGGGTATCTGAGTCAGAGTGACCATCCCATCATGTAGGGTCAAGGATGGGGGCGAAGTCTCCATCTGTTTGGGGACCAGGAATACCTGGACACAAACCCAGTGTCTGGAGAAGGATCCACCACCTTCCTGGTCACCTCTATCTCGAGGGGCAGGGAAGTCGGCTCGAGGGCCGACAGCAGGCTGTGGACCCCATGGCCCTCTGAGGGGCAACGTGTCAAAGGGTGGGGCCTGCTCTGCAATCCAGAGGCAGGACCTTCCCCTAGTACTCCGCCTGCCCGAAGGGGGACCCGGTAGTGACGCAGGCTGGGCAGCCTCAGCCCGGCCACTGAGCAGGCTAGGAGGAGGGACTGGCCGAGGGAGCCCTGAGCCTTTTCCTCCCCTGCTCTCTTTGAGGAAGCCACTGGTTTGGGGTCAGGATGCCCAGCACAAGCCTGCTGGCCCTCATGCTGGTGTTGATGGGCGCTGGTCGCTGCAGGGACCGAGAGAATGCTTGGCGCCAAGAGGCTGCCAGGCGGCCCTTGTCCCTCTGGGCGGGGTGACCGAGTCCAGAGTGGCATGGATCTCTTCGTCCCTGAAGTGTCCTCCACCCAGGGCCGGAAGAGGTCAGTCCCCAAGAAGGGGATGTCTGCCAACTGTGTTGTATCTGCTGGAGAAGAGAGGATATCCTCAGCCACGCCTGCCAGCAAAGATAGCCACTGGCGCTACCAACCTGGCACAGGAATCACTAAGTCCAGGGTAGTTCAGCTGTTGCTTCGGCCGCCCTGACCCTGGTCCCAAGACTCCGCTGGACCTTGGTCCGCAGGTCAGCCAGGAGATGAGGAGACACCTCATCCAGGGAGCTCAAAGGGTGTGGGAAAATGTGCCATTGTGAAGGCCGAAGCTGGCCTGTTGAGGCCTAGGGAGGGCCGGTGTAAACCTTTGCGCCTGACATAGTCCATCCTTGGACTCTTTGTCGGGGGCTTATCCATATCCTTGCTGCTACAGAACGCTGAAGACATTATCAGTAACTAAACCCTCAGCGGAGGGTGCTCCGGAAAACCGGGCAAAGAACCGACAGGACAGAGTACTTCTGGCCATCCTGGCCAAGGGTGCGGGACAGGAAGCAGGCTGCCAGAGCTCCAAGGCGGGCCGACAATGGCCTCGGCCACCGGAAGGAAACCAAGGGTGAACCCCTCAGTCTAGAATCTCCGTCAGGGATAAGAGACCCGTTTGGACATCGGTTCAAGCTGCATCCCGTAAACTCCGAGATGAGCTGAAGCAGACCCAGAAAGGACGATGGGCTGTTGTCCACAGACGGTCCGGAGAGGACCCCGCCCTCCCGACTGGGGAACATGGAGGAGTCGTCGTCGGACTGAAGGGTCTGCAAAGAGCTGCCTCAGGCCTGAGCTACTCTTCACCCACTGAGGGCGGGCGGGAGTGAGGGTGACAGACAACTTCTGGGACAGGTCGTGGACCGACCGAGGTTCCACTGAAATCGGTGGGGCAGCAAGGTTTGGATGAACAACCGGCCCAGAAGTAGGCACCTCGACTGCAGTGAGTGGTTACATGGGCCATTTTGGGCGACAGCTGCTTGCTGGACGGGGAATGAATCAGGTCGATTGATTCCCAGACAATAGCAACTGCTGCCATGAACTCCTCGTAATGTCGCGCCATCTGCATCGGCCTCCTCATCCGAGGAGGGAGGCGAGGAGGAGCGGTAATGCCACTTAACCGGTGCTGGCCGGGACCGCCGAAGTGGCGGGAGGCAGCTTGACCGAGAGAGGACCGAGACCAAGGCCCAGATCCTTGGGGAAACCGAGGTGTGGTCCGGGAAGGAGCGGGGACCCCTCTTCCTCTGCTCGGACAAAGACCGAGGCTCTCGCCCGAAGGTGCAGGCAGAACCTCGGCCTCCACCGGGAAACTGGCGAGGGGTTGACGGCTCCTGCAGTAGACCGCCCAGGTGAAGGGTCAGAGAAGACTCAACAACGCCGATGGGAGTCATGGCCGGCTGGCCTGACGGAACACCGTGAAGCCAGTGGCCTGAGCCACAACCTCGACCAAAGTCTAAAGTTGGCAGACAGGGGAAGGGGACCTCTCCCGCCCCAAGCGCCAACGATGGAATTACCCCTGTGACTCCTTTGACCTGGGCCGAGAGGCAGGTCCCGATGCCCCTCTCCTTCGAGGAAAGGGACTGACGAAGTCCTTGAACAAAGCTGAATGAGAGGAACTCAAAGAGAGCGGGATAAGCGCGGACCGAGAGGGGGGGACAGCCTTGGTGCGCCTCCTCCATGGAGGAAGAGAAGATCGAGCTGCTCAGCCGAGACAGCCGACGCGACACCGTACTCGACCCAGCCCTAAAGATTTTTCCTGGAAAAATTCCAGGTCGCCTCGAGGCTCCAAACGGGCCGACGATCCTCCAGGGACGCTGGTCGAAGGGCAAGGCAAAATTTGCAAACTTATGGATCATGGTCCAAGTCGAGGCAGTAAACGACGTGGAGTGGGGTTCCTGGAGGTATTCCCGGGCGCCTCCAGAGCCGGAACGAAATATCCATCACAGCAGCGAGGAAGAAGACCAAGTTTTAGAAAACTTCCAAACTAAATTCAGAGAAACCAAAAATCAGGAACTAGTCAAAGCAGAGCTAAGGAGGAACCTGAGCTTCCAAGCGTAAGGAAGATCTGGTGTCATGGGCAGAGCCGAGTTTTACCACCCGGTGGGTAGGAGGAGCCAGCTTGAAGACCTTCCGCAAGATTTAAAGCTGCAAGGAACCTGCCGGATAGTGTGGATGAACAACATATCCATGTCCCTAGAAGGTGATTTTCTTCCTTTTTACAGATGCCAAGGCTGACCCCTGAGAACTGCGCTACATAGGATGGACTGATTATGGTCCAGGAAGTGTTAGACACTACTGATTCCTTCAAAACCGGCAAAGTTCCAGGCCCAGACAGTTACAATGCTGATTTTTATAATACAAATTAAACTTTTATTGGCCCCTATTTTATGTGAAGTTTTTCAAACTTGTCCAGACTACAGGTGTCTTGCCCCCATGGAATGAAGTTATTATTTTGTACTTCCAAAGTCTGAAAAGATGCATCTTTATGTAAGTCCTACAGACCTATATCTCTTAAACCAAGATTTTAACATTTTCACTAGGATTTTAGCCACTAGAGTACAGAGGGTAATTTCTGCTCTTATCCATCATGATCAGATAGGGTTTATCTCTGAAAGGCACCTGACAAACAATATTAGGCGTTTATTAAACATCCTTTCTGAAGGAGCTAAATACTCCCCAAATAGCACTTTTGATTGACGACGAAAAGCATTTGATAGGCTAAATTGACATTTTAAAAGAAACAATTGTCATATTTGGGTTTTGATCAAATTTTCTAAAGCGGATTAATATGATTAATGATATCCAAAAGCAGTAGTTAAGGTAAATGGGGTTGTTTCATCTGCATTCACTATTTCTAGAGGTACGAGGCAGAGGTGTCCCCTCTCAATGCTCCTTTTGCTATTAGCATGGAGCCCTACGAAGTGATTAGATCACCTCAATACCATTGGGGGTTAGAGTGGGTGGTGTAGACAATAGGATTATGTAATATGCAGATTATAACGGTGGTTTTTATGCGGACTCAGGAATACAGGTTACTCACCTGTAACAGGAGTTCTAGGAATGGTATATCTTGTTCATCCACACTATCTGGCAGGTTCCTTGCAGCTTTAAATCTTGCCGGAAGGTCTTCAAGCTGGCTCCTCCCACCCACCGGGTGGTAAAACTCTCTCCGCCCCCATGACGCCAGATCTAGCCCGCTGGAAGCCAGGTTGTGAAGTCGAAGCCTGAGGTTATATCGGTATGAACAACACATACCATTCCTAGAACTCCTGTTACAGGTGGTAACCTGTATTTCTAGGGACATGGATATGTTGTTCATCCACACTATCTGGCAGACTCTCTAGCAGTTCTCCGGGAGGGGAGGCAAGGCGCACACCGCTACTTAGGAATAATGACTGGAGAACCGAGGCCCCAAACCAGCATCCCGGCGACTCAAGGTCGATGTGGTAGTGGGTGATGAAGGTGTGTGCTGACTTCCAGGTAGCAGCCCTGCAGATTTCCTGGATAGGGACATCCCTGGAAGCAGCCACCGATGCAGTGGTATAGCAGGTAGAATGAGCTCTTATCCCTCTGGGAGCTCCATGCCCGCCATCCTATAGCAGAGATCTATGCAGGAGGTGACCCACCTGCCTATCGTCCGCTTGGCTGCAGGTCTGCCAGGTGCGGCTTCAGCATAGGTGACAAACAGCTGGCGAACCTCTCCCGAACTTCAGCCGTCCGCTCCTTATAATAAGAAGCGCTCTTCTAGGGTCCAAGAGTATGGAGCCTATATTCGACCTCTGAGGTGTGATTGGGGTAGAACACCGACAGAGTAAACACCTGGTTAAGGTGAAACTCCGACACCACCTTCCGGAAGGAATTTCAGGAGGGGCGCAGAACAACCTTGTCCCTGTGGAAGACCAGATAAGGAGACTCGATGGAAGCGCCTGGAGCTCTCCCATCCTTCTGGCTGACGCGATAGCCACCAAGAAGGCGGTCTTCCACGACAGGTGAAGATGTCACACCTGTGCATCGGTTCGAATAGCCTGCCCATGAGCTTAGCCAATACCAGCAGTAGATCACGGAGGTGGAGGTTCTCGCACCGGAGGAGATATGTGATCAAGCGCCTTTGAAAAAGCGCCGACCACCTCCTGCGCCCTGACTGCTTCCGGCCCGCGCCCGTAAGCAGAGATGTCTGCCAGGTGCACCTTAAGGTCAGGTCAGCCGAGCCCTTGCTGAGAAAGGGACCACAGGTAGTCCAGAATGCTTGCCAAGGAACAGGAGGAAGGGTCCAGGCCCTTGCCTGACACCAAATGGAGAATCTCTTTCATTTGAAGGCGTAGCATTTTCTGGTCGACTCCTTAGGGACGCCTCAACGACTCTGAGGACCTCGTCGGAAGACCCACGGCCTGGAACTCCTAGCCACTCAGGAACCAGGCCGTCAGGTGCAGGGATTGAGGTCCGGATGGAATACCCTTCCCTGGTTGACTGAGATCAGGTCCGGGTGGGTTGGAAGCCACCTTGGGAGCCTGGAGCTGAGACTGAGGAGATCTGGATACCAGAACTGCGGGGCCAGTCTGGGGCTACCAGAATCACCTGCGCCTTGTCCCTCCTCGCCTTGAGAAACACCTTGTGGATCAAGGGAAATGGGGGAAAGGCGTAGAAGAGGCCCGAGGTCCACAGCCTCGAGAAGGCATCCCCTGCAGCGAGCCCCGCTGAGGGGGTGGGCATGAAACAGTCTCAGCTTCAGCATTCTCCTGGAGGCAAACAGGTCCACCTGAGGCATGCCTGCTGGAAGAAGGGATCTTGTACTACCTCCGCAGGAAAGACCACTGTGAGACGCAGCCCCTATCTGGCTTAGGGCATCGGCCAGGGTGCTGGAGGCTCCTGCCACATGAATGGCGAGCAGATCCGCCTCCAGGCTGCGCACAAGTGACCAAATGCGAAGAGCTTCCTGCACAGAGGCCCTGGTGGTTTAGGTAGTACATGGTCGTGGTATTGTCCGTCTGGACCTGAACCACTTGACCCTGTAGAAACGGAGCAAAGGCGGTGAGGGCTAGACGACACCGCAAGCTCCAGCAGGTTGATGTGGCATCGGGACTCCTTAGGACCAGAGGCTGTGCGCTCTGTGCTTCCCCAGATGGGCACCCCAACCCATCAGAGGCGATCGGTCGACAGCGAGACCGTAGGGCTCGGGCGGACAAATGGGATGTCCTCCTGCAGATGTGCTGGAACGGTCCACCACTGGAGAGCGTTCCACATCCCCTGGGTCACTGTCACTAGCTGATCCAGTGGATCAAGTGCTGTGACCATTGGCTGGCCAGCCCCCATTGAAGGGACGCATGTACCAGCGGGCCCAACGGACCACGCTGGTGCAGGCCGCCATAAAGCCTAGGAGGCACAGGAAGTCCTGGGCAGGCGCAACTGCCCAAGCTGAAATGATTGGGCAAAGGAGGAAAGAACCTCGGCCCTGTCCGCAGAGAGCCGTGCTCTGGCTCGTGAAGAGTCGAGCTCTGCTCCGATGAATTATATCACCTGCTTTGACATGAGTTCCGACTTGGCCTCGCTTGATGAGGAGGCCAACCTGAGAGCAGACTTGAGGGCCAGATCTCTGGACCACTCCACCTCCGCTCTGGAGGGGCTGCAATCAGCCAGTCGTCCAGGTAGGGTACACCCGACCCTTCGGCGCCGAAGGAATGCTGTCACCACTGCCATGCATTTGGTGAAGACCCTGGGAGCTAGGAGAAGGCCGAAGGGCATGGCCCGAACTCGTAGGGATACCTCCGCTCTGAAGCGGAGGAATCGCTGGGATGGACGGATTGGGATGTGAAAGAATGTGTCCTGAAGGTCCAGAGAACAGAACCACATGCCTCATTCAAGGATGGGATTATCTGAGCCAGAGTGACCATCCTGAAGGTCCGAGACCTTAGGGAACCTGTTCAGGTTGTGCAGGTCGAGAATGGGGCGCCAGCCCCCATCTGTTTTGGGACCAGGAAGTACCTGGACACAAACCCGGGTCTGTAGGAGGATCCGCCACCTTCCTGATCACCTCTTTTCGAGGGAGCAGGCGATATCGGTGAGCCGACAAAGAGACTGCGGATCCTGTAGCCCCCCGAGGCGTGACGGCTCGAAAGGGTGGGCCTGCCCAACTCCGGGCAGGCCCCTTCCTACCACCTCCAACACCCAACGTCCATGGTGATAGCGACCCAGCGGAAAGGAAGTGGTAGAGCCGCCTTCACGGGGAACCTAGGGAGAGTGATGAGGCTGGGGCGACACCCCTCAACCCGTCACTGGGCAGGCTTGGAGGAGGGACCGGCTGAGGGACCTCCTGGGCCTTTACCTCCCTGCTTCCTATTGGAGGAAGCCGGGCTTGGGTTTGGGATGCTAAGCGAGCCTGCTGGCCCTGGTGCTGTTGGGCCAGACGCCGCAGGCGCAGAAGGGCGAAAGGACTTGTGTGCTGCTGTCGGGCGGCCTTTGTCCTTCTGGGCGGAGGTGACCCGAGTCCAGAGTGGCAGAGTGGTATTGACTTTTCAATCCGCTGGAGGTGACCTTCCACCCAGGGCCAAGAGGTCGGTCGCCAGGAAGGGGACATCCGCCAATTTGTGCTGGGTATCCACCGTGAAGGTGGATATCCTCATCCATGCTCTGCGGCACATGGCCACCACGGTCAGAACCGATCTGGCACAGGAGTCTCCTATGTCCAGAGCCATTTGGAACTGCTGTTTAGCCACTGCCCTACCCTGGTCCCGCACCTGCTGGACCATGGTCTGCAGGTCGGCCGGGTGATGAGGATCACCTCATCCAGGGAGCCCATGAGGGTGTGGGAGAAGTGTGTCATCAGCACAGCCAAGCTTGGCCTGGCGGAGGCCAGGGAGGACGAGCGACACCTTGGCGCCAGCGTAGTCCAGCTTTTTGACTCTTGTCGGGGGCTTGTCCACGCCCCTAGCATTCCTGGAACGCCGGAAAACGCTGTCAGTGACCAACCCTCGGCAGAAGGGTGTTCCAAAAACCCGAGCAAAGAGCCGGTAGGGACCGCATACTTCCTGGCCATCCTGGCCAGGCGCAGGGCAGGAAGCAGGCGCTGCCAAAGCTCCAAGACTGGGCCAACAATGGCTTCAGCCACTGGAAAGACCTCCGTGGAGGAATCCTCGGTCCAGTATCTCCGTCAGGATACTTGGCCTGTTGGATACGGGCTCGAGCTGCATCCCGGTAGACTCCGAGATGAGCCGAAGCAAACCCATGAAGGACGGTGGGCTTTCGTCCAACGACTGGCCCCGGAAGACTCAGGTCAATAGGCCTGGAGAACAGGGAGGAGTCGCCGCCGGACTCGGAGGAGTCCGGGAAGAGCTGCCTGGGCCTGAGCCGCCTCCACCTTGCGAGGACGGTCGGGAGTGAGGGTGACCAACAACCTGTGGGGCAGACCTTGACCCGAACGAGAGTTCTTAGTCGGCGCCCACAATTTCAGTTGTGGAGGTGGAGGTTCCACCACAATCGGTGGGGCAGCTGGTTTTGGCGAACAACCGGCCCAGGCTTGGGCACCTCGACTACAGCGAGGGTTGTTTTGGCCGCTCGGGTGACAGCCACTTGATGGCGGGGAAGGCGGCGGCGTTGACTTGTTCCCAGACAGAAGTACTGCTGCCACATCAGGTCCTCGTAGCGTCAGCGCAATTTGGCGAAGCCTCTCCTCTCCGAGGAGGAAGACGAGGACGAAGCGCGGCGCCGCACAGAGACCGCTGATGTCGACGGGATCGGCTGGACCGAGACAAAGTCCAAGACCGAGACCGAGATCCTCTGTGTTTCCGAGGACGGTCTGGGAAGGAGCGGGGACACCCACTCTTCCCTCGCTCGGAAGTTTGATCGGGGACTGCTGCACCAGAGGTGCAGGCAGATCCTCTATTTCCACCGGGGAACCGGTGAAGAAGGGTTGTCGGCCTCAGCAGTCGACAACCCATCCGACGG
The DNA here is from genome assembly GCA_016271365.2 of Neoceratodus forsteri. NCBI lineage: Eukaryota > Metazoa > Chordata > Ceratodontiformes > Ceratodontidae > Neoceratodus > Neoceratodus forsteri. The sequence continues at coordinate 437,137,841 of CM057454.1, forward strand.
GTCGAGAAAGATCTCGATCGCTACGACGGGTGCCTTGGCCAGCTGGCTGATGAGGACGCCAGTGAAACCAGCGGCCTAGCCACAAACCCCCGATCAAGTCAATGGTCGGCTGTCCAGGGAAGGAGACCTCTCCTCCCACGAATGCTGACGATGGGACTTACCCTTTGAGTCTTTCTTTTGGACCGAGAGGAATGTCCCGATGGTCCCTCGCTTCGTGGAAAGGAGAACAGCAAAGCTCTTGAGCGAAGCTGAATGAGGTACCCAGAGAGAGCGGGATAAATGCCGCGACCGAGGAAGAGATGATGAGGCCTGTGCCGCCTCCTCCTCGAGGCGATCATCTGCTCGAGTTGCTCAGCTGAGCCAGCTCGGTCATGACGCCCAATGGGCCTCCTCGACTTCACCAGCGGGTAGCGCTTCGGGCACCCAAGCTGTAACCGGGCAGCGCGTCCTCCAGGACATTGGTAAATGAACCGATAACTCCGCAGGGCTCATGTGGTCATGTTCTAGGCCAAGGCAGTAGATGCACGTGGGAGTACGGGTCCGTCCCTGACATTTTCTGCCCACAAGGCACCGCCCAAATCCGGGAGTCGATTTGTCCATTGCATCCACAGTGAGAAACTTGACCAAGTCTTGAAAATTTTAAAATAAGTTTGCGTAACCAAGAATTAGGATCCAGTCTAATGCATAAAGGCAGGAGGGAACCTGAGCTTCCAAGCAAGGAAGATCTGACGTCATGGGCGGAGTTGAGAGTTTTACCACCTGGGTGGTGGGAGGAGCCAGCTTGAAGACCTTCTGGCAAGATTTAAAGGCAAGGAACCTGCCAGACAGTGTGGATGAACAACATATCCATGTCCCTAGAATTTGATATACTGTATATTATGCTTTGTAATGTGCCATTAAAATCTTTAATAAAAAAAAATGTAAAAGCGGAATCATAATGAAAATAAGATACTGCATTTGAGCTTGACTACCATGCTTGAATACAGTTTTAAAATGGGTAAAACAGATCCCCACGAAAACAAGACACATTTCAAAGCAGCTACTGTTTGTTCTTGCTAGCTCTTATTCTACAATGGAACTACTAGTGCCACTCTGCAGTCATTGGCACTACCTCTGCCAAGGATGCCTTAAAAAGTACTGAGCGATGGCTCTGCTACCTCAGCGCTAATTCTTTCAGTGCCTTTGGCTTCAAGTGCTAACTCTTTTAGTACTTTTGGCTTCAAATCACCCACTGATGTATTTTCCCAAGATTTTTTTTTAGCTTTTTAATCACCTTAGCTATAGTAATATCTCATGATCGAGCAACTCCCTGTGCGCTTACTGCATCCCCGTTGAGTCATTCCCATGACTGTTTTTATTCTTGTTGAGCACACAGCAAAAGTATTTAATTCCTTTGCCTCTTACTGTGGGTTATCCATCAAATTCCCCTGCACCCTCAAAGGGCCTACAGTAGCTTGTTGGTTCTCCTTTTCCTGTTCACATTCAGCATTTACAAAATTGTTTCATACTGATTTTTGGACTGGCAAGCCCTGTGCTTTTTCTTTTCTAGCTCAATCATTTTATCGTCTTACCTTTTCACTATTCCATTTCTCACCGCTATTTTTCATTTGTATTTAATTGTTTAAATGCCTGTTGCTTTTCTCTTATCCTCCATCTTTTTTCAACATCTCTAATGCTGTAACTACTACTTTAACAGTTCAGTTTTTAAATATGTACATCACTGGACACAACTTGACTACCAGCAGATTAAGAACTTGGTTGTGTGTTCTTGTATTAGACATTGTACTTGTTCTTGTACATTGCTCTCATCTCCAAATGGGTACTACATGATTTTGAATACATCATTTACAATTTAACATCTGATTAATAGCCACAGGCATAACTGCACTTGCATGTCGTAAGACTCATATAGCATCATCTATAGAAACATAGAGGTTGACAGCAGATAAGGACCACAAGGCCCACCCAGTCTGCCCATTTCTTTTCTACCTTATAAATGCGCCATTGGCCTTTGCTCTGTCAGTGGCCTATCTATTCATACTCATCTGTATTGCTCCTTATGCCTATCCCATGCCTGTTTGAAGCCCTGCACTGTATTCATAGCCACCACTTCCTGAGGTAAGCGCTCCATGCATCCACCACTCTTTCTGTGAAAATAATTTCCTCACATTCCCCTCAATCGGCCTCCCTCTAATCACATGCTGTGTCCTCTTATCCTGCTATTTTCTAATATTGAAACATGTTAGACTCTTTCACCTTGTTAATGCCCTTAAGGTGTTTGAATGTTTCTGATATATTGCCTCTCTCCTCCTTTGCTCAAGGGTATACATATTGAGCTCCACTAATCTGTCCTCATATGTCTTCTGATGCAGTCCCTGCACCATTTTGTTGCCCTTCTCTGGGCTGCTCTCTCCCTCCTTTGCTCAAGGGTACACATATTGAGCTCCATTAATCTGTCCTCATATGTCTTCTGATGCAGTCCCACCATTTTGGTTGCCTTCTCTGGACTGCCTCAATTTGGTTAATCTCCTTTGAAGGTGTGGCCTCAGTACTGCATGCAGTTCTCCAGATGGAGCCTAACTAGTGCCTTGTAAAGAGGGATTATTACCTCCCTCTTACGACTTGTGATACCCTTACTAATACAACATCCCTAACCTTATCTACTGCTTTAGAGGTCTGCTTGGGTGATTTCAGATCATTGGTGATGATGATCCCAAGTCTCTTTCTTCCTTTGTGATTGCTAGCAACTCCCTCCCAGCCTATAGGTGGCTTCAGGGTTTCTCTTCTCTATGTGCATGATCTTGCACTTCTTGCATTAAATCCCAGTTGCCACTCCTCTGACCATTTTGCTAGTTTATTCAGATCTCATCTTATTCTGCCCACCCCATCTGGATCATCTACTCCGTGCAGATCTTGGTATCATCTGCAAACAGACAAGCTTTCCCTCTAGTCCATCTGCAATGTCACTAATGAAGACACTGAAGAGGACTGGCCCCAGGACTGATCCTGAGGTACCCCACTTATGACTTGCATCTCTTCTGACTGTATACCATTTACCATCACATTCTGTTTTCTGCCCATCAACCAGTTTGCCCCAGTTGACCAACTTCTGACCCACACCAGCCTACCCAGCTTATTTATCAATCTTCTATGTGAAACAGTGTCGAAAGCTTTGCTGAAGTCAAGGTAGGCGACATCAACTGCTCCCTATTGGTCCACCACTCTGGTTACCCAGTCAAAGAAATCTATGAGATTAGTTTGACAGGACCTTCCTTTGTAAACCCATGCTGTCTTGGATCCTGTGCCCTATGGATTCAGGTGTTGCACTATCCTTTCCTTAAGGAGTGCGTCCATAATCTTGCCCACTACTGAGGTAAGACTGACTGGTCTGTAGTTCCCTGCCTCCTCCCTGCCACTCTTGTGGGCGGGATCACATGAGCCCTTCTCCAGTCTTCTGGGACCTCTCCTGTGCTCAGAGACTCACTAAACAGTTCTGCTAATGGCTCTGCTAGTTCCACCTTAGTTTCTTAAGTACCCTGGGATGTATGCCATCAGGTCCCATTGCCTTGTCCACCCTGAGCTTAGCGAGCTTTGTAGGACCCTTTCTTTTGTGAAGAGTGTAGTGCTCACCTCCCTCCCCGTGTCCATGGTGCTGAGCTGTGGGCCCTGCCTACCTTCTCTTCAGTAAATACTGAGCAAAAGTATCTATTTAGGATAGATGCTTTTACAAGGTCCTCCTCCTCACATGCCCCTTTTTCTCCTTTGAGCTTAGCAATCCGCCTCTGGACTTTCTCCTTTCACTAATGTACCTATAGAAAGTCTTGTCACCTTCTTTTACTGTTCGTGCTAGTGCTTCCTCAGTTTGGGACTTTGTCTGCCTTACTGCCTTCCTGCTTCCCTTAGGGCAGTTTGGTATGCCTCCCTATCTTCAGCCTGCTGTGTTCCTTATATTTCCTGAAGGCCAGCCTTTTGGCTCTGAACTTTTCTGCTACTGTATTTGAGAACCAAAGTGGTTTCCTTCTTCTTTGCACTTCCTTTTCTGTCTAACTGTACCATATCTTACACAAACAGTATTTTCACTGTAAAAAATGGGAAACATTTACTGTCAAGTGCAAAGTAGACTAGAAGACCCAATGTGAGAGAAAAGGATGATTTAAAAGTGGAACACAGACCTTAAAAAGTGGGGCTCCACTCACAAAACACTGATTTACACCTGGTAACCAGTATGCAGTATCCGTCTTTCGGATGAGACATTAAACCGAGGTCCTGTCTGCCTGTTCTGGTGGTTGTTCAGGTGGATGTTAAAGATCCATGACACTTCTCAAAGAGAGTAGGAGAATTTTTATTGTGAATAACATCAAACAAAAACATGTTACATCTTTTAACAATTAATAAAGAAACAAGGAAGAAGGAAAAAATGAACAAACCAAAATTATATGAAATGTCATACAAAAGTATAAATTATAGTATTCTAGTATCACCATATTCCTTTTCATAAGTCACCCATCTTTCATCATTTTCATTTAATTACTAGACACTTCAAAACATATTTACTCCCTTTGATCCTTACAGACTTCATTTAAAATTGATAAACAATGTAAATCCTTTCCACCACTTAAACACCTTATTTGAAGTGTGAAGAGCTTTATCTTTTACATAAACAGAATTCATAGCTTGTTGTACTAAAATACTAAATGTTTCATAGGACATCAGCCTTTTATAGATTACCCACTGGCATCTAGCCTGCCATAGGTAAAATTTTAGGCAACAAAAGAAAACAGCCAATGTTCCCTCACAATATTTACTGCATAACTAGGGATACTGCCCAGGAACTAGTGTACTGTATCATAATTTAATTTCCTCAACCATCTTATTTTCCTTTTTATGCAAGGAACTCCCACAAAGATTTTGCGTAGAACATTCAAATAAAAATGCTCCATAGACTCTTCTACGCTATCCGAGAAGTGTAGGGGCAGGCAGGGAGGGAGGGGCAGGCAGGCAGGGGAAGAATGTATACGAGTGATACAGGGGAGGCAAGAGCACATAGGAAAGGAAACCGGGTGTGGGGAGATGCTGGAGAGGAGAACAAGAGCAGAGGAGGCAGACTATAAAACATGGAAGGTCATGCTAACAAATGCCCGTAGCTGAGGAAATAAGTTTCAGACCTGGAGGCCTTGTTGGCAGATGCAGACCTTGACATAGCAGCAATAACAGAGGCGTGGTACTCTGCTAATCATGGCTGGGAAGTCAATGTACCGGACTATACACTGTTCAGGAGGAGCGTGGCGAGGTAAAAAGGGTGAGGGAGTGGCCCTGTACATCAGAGGTGGTATAAAGGCTACAGAAGCTCAGGGGAGACAGGGAGGCAGAGGTAATGTGGGTCACCCTGGAACCAGGGAATGGAACAACAATATGCACAGGGTCATCTACAGACCTCCGGCACAGAGAGAGAGAAGTAGACAGGGAACTAGTGGAGAACATTCACAACATGGCAGCTAATGGTGAAATCCTGCTACTGGGGATTTCAATATGCTGAGCATGGATTGGGCCACCCAGGTGGCTATTTCAGGCAGAAGCACAGCCATCCTAGAATCCCTGCAGAGGGTTGGACTCGGCAGCTGGTGCATGAGCCAACCAGGGACAAGTCAGTTCTGGACCTGGTATGGACCAATGGGAACAGCGTCGAAGAAATACACGGTGGAAGGGAGCAGCTTTGGGTCCAGTGACCACCACATGGTGTGGTTCAGCATGAAGACATGGACTCAATTAAGCCACACAAGGGCAAGTATTAGATTTCAGGAGAGTGATTTGACTGAAATAGGTAGATGTACAAGCAGTCCTGGGGAAGGAAGAGGTAATAGAGGGGTGGAAGAACAATGGGAGAAACTGAAAGGAGCCATAGTGGATATAACAAACCAATGCATTAGGACAGTGGCCAAAGGCAAAAGAAGAAGGAAACCACTATGGTTCTCCAAAGAGGTGGGGGACAAAGTCAGGGCTAAAGGCTGAGTTTCAAGAAATATAAAGGAGCAAAAGGGAGGAGGGCAGGGAGGTGTACCTTGAATGTCTAAGGGAAGGCTGTTAGGAGGGCGAAGGTGCAGATAGAAGAGGGCTTAAACTGTAAACAAAGGGGATAAGGCATTTTATAGGTATATCAGTGAAAGAAAAAAAATGGGGGATTGTGAAGCTCAAGGGAGAAGGGAGAGTGTAAGGAGGAGGAGGATCTGGACAAGGCAGAAATACTAAACAAATACTTCTGCTCAGTATTCACAAATGAGGAAGGATCAAGGACTACAGTTCGATTGCAGAGGCAATGTGGGGGAGGGAGTGGACACCAGTCCATTCACAGTGAAGAGAGTTCTGGAAGAACTCACAAAGTTGAAGGTGGATTAGGCCATGGGGCCAGGCGATATCCATCGGATATTAAAAGGGATGCAAAGGGAATTAGCAGCGCCTCTGGTCAGGTGGCCCTGTTCACAGAGTCACTCAACATGGGTGTTGTTCCAGAGGATTGGAGGAGGACACATGTAGTCCCACTGCACAAAAGCGGCAGTAGGGAGGTGGCAGGAACCACAGGCCAGTCAGCCTCACCCCAGTGGTGGAAAAGATCATGGAGACACTGCTGAAAGAAAGGATAGTGACACATTTGGAATCCAGTGGTGCTCAGGATCTCAGGCAACACAGATTCACAGCAGGAAGGTCATGTCAAATGAATCCAATATATTTTTGATTGGGTGACTAGGAAATAAATCAGGGATGGGTGGTAGACATCGCCTACCTAGATTTCAGTACAACCTCTGACACCGTCCCAACAGAAAGCTGATTAACAAGATGGGTAGTCTGGGCATGGGAGACAAGGTGGTGAACTGGGTTAGTAACTGGTTAACAGACAGAAGACAGAGGTTGGTGGTAAATGGGGTACATTCCAGGAGAGGGTGACCAGTGGGGTATCACAGGGATCCGTACTAAGACCAGTCCTGTTCAATGTCTTCATTAGTGACACTGCAGAGGGATGGAAGGAAAGGCTGCCTGTTTGCAGATGACACCAAGATCTGCAACAGGGTGATACTTCAGAAAGGGTGCAGAAAATGAAGAGGGACCTGGAGAAGCTTGAAAGATGGTTGGCGATGTGGCAACTGAGGTTCAATGCAAAGAAGTGCAAAATAATGCACCTGGGTAGAGGAACTCTGGGAGAGCTACAGGTTGGGGGGCTGACTGTCACCAAAGAGGAAAGGGACCTAGGGTTATCATCTCTGTTGACCCTAAGGTATCAAAACATGATACAAAGGCAGCAAGGAGGGCCAGTGGCATGCTGGGGTGCATAGGCAGGGGTATCACTAGCAGGAGGTGGGGAGTGGTGATGCCATTGTATAAAACATTGGTGAGGCCTCACCTGGAGTACTCCGTGCAGTTCTAGAGGCCACACCTGCACAAGGCATGGATAAGGTGGTGACTATCCAGAGAAGGGCAACAAAAGATGGTGCAGGGCTTGCACCACAAAATATGAGAAGAGACTAAGGGACCTCAATATGTACTGCTGGAGGAGAGGAGACAGCGGGGACATTATCGAAACTTTCAAGTACCTCAAGGGCATAAACAAGGTGCAGGTGAGGGACCTTTTCCAATGTAGAAAAAGTACTAGAATAAGGGGAAAACAAGAAATTGAAGGGGTAGACTAAGAGGTAATGTGAAAAGTTTTCTACACAGAAAGGCTAGTCGATGCTTGGAATAGTCTGCCACAGGAGGTAGTGGTGGCAAACACAGTGGAGGGTTTAAGCATGCCTGGGACAAGCACAAGGGATGCTTGAGAGGGAGGGAGTGATGAAAGCCATTGATCACATATGGTCAGTGGCCACACATATATATAGGGCCTCACGGGCATACTGGATGGGTCTAGCGGTCCTTATCTGCAGACAATTTCTATGTTTCTTAATTCATTTTGTCTTGGGCTTTATGTTTGCAATTCCTCCAATGTTTAACCTCCCATACATTGATAACCATAGCACCTCCCACGTGTGAGGGGAATCTGTCATTGTTTAAATGGGCTAAAAGTTTCTCCTTCTGAGAGGGGAGCAATTTGTAAATTCCAGCTGTTCTGGATAGGTTTTAGCTAAAACTTCATTATACAGCTGTGAACCAGAACCCTGACATATTTGATTTTTGTTAGACCCCATTTATAGAGTTTTTTGATCGGAGGGTTTAAAATACTCTGGGATCTGGAGATGGCGAACACGTTGGGGGTTATTTATCCATGCCTTAAAATCTGCTTAGGTTGTTATACACCCACTTATGATGTAGAGACTCGGATGACAAGAAGCCGACTGTGACTGTTTGGGACATAAAAATGTATGAAAAAGACTATGGGGTCCACCATTCCTTAGCCCTTTGATTTGGATAAATATGTGAAACATCTTCTTATAGGGTTATGCCTGCTTCCCAGAGTATCTGAAAACAGCTGCTGTATAACCTGGTTTCAAGATGTAAGGAGTGAGGAAATCATAGCTGTGTACAGTAAAAAGGGATGACAAACTGTTTTATCATGTGGATTCTTTTATTTACAGTTTCCAGTTTTTCCATCTCTGTACTTTTAGTTCTACAATTTTAGGGTAGATTCCCCAGTTTTGAAGTGCCAGGTTCTGAGGTCCAAAAGATATGCCTAATAATTTTAGAGGTTCAGAAGAGATCTGAATGCCTTCTATTTTTACATGTGGGGGGCAAGGGGTGCCAAAAAGCAGGCCTTAATGCTTTCTCGGTATTTAATTTTGAATTTGAAAGGGCAGAATAGTTTTTCATTTTCTGTACTTAACAGCCCTATCTGGTTGTGGTCTGAAAAATAAACAGATGTCATCTGCATATGCCTGTATTTTTAAAGAGTCATTCTTGCTGTCCCCAGAGATACCTTGCCAATTTGGCATTTCACCTAGTCTTCTGATATAGGGGTCCAAGGAAAAGATATACAGTAGATGGCTTAAAGGGCATCTTTGCCAACTACTGTTGAGACCTGTAATGCCACTTGTAACCTGATTTTTATTACTGGGTGTACTGTAGCTGATGAGTACAACAATTTTATCCATCGTATTTAATTCATTTGGTATACTATATGCTTCCAGGTTAGAAAGAGAAAGGGTGATAAACTCTGTCAAATGCTTTGGTCAACTGATACTATATAAGCTTTTATCGTGTAGTGAGAGGTTATCAATAAGATCCCTAAGTATCATCAGTGTGTGCTGGATTTTTCGTATGGGAGGCCACAGAACTGATATGGAGAGATAACTAAATTTGCATAATTTTTCAATCTTTTATTTAAAATGTGGGTCGTATTTTAAAGTCAGAGTTTAAAATGGTGATGGGTCTCCAATTTTGAATCATCCGACTATCTCCTGATTTAAACAAAAAACTACTAAACCTGCTGTAAAAGGATGAAATATTTTTGATGACAAAAATGCAGAAACACGGTTTCAGACATAGCCAGTTCACTAGAGAAGGACTTATAAAATTCATAAGGCAGTCCATCAGGGCCTGGAGATGTCCCTGACTTTAGTGATTTTATAATTTGTTCTATTTCTATAGCTGAAATGGGCTTAGACATTTCCTGGGTATCACCCAGAAGGTTAGGGATATGGATTTCCTGTAAATATCATTTTCTAGGGTTATATGGGTTTACAACAGGAAGGTCTGTCAGACTAATCTTATAGATTTCTTTGACTGGGTAACCAGAGTGGTGGACCAAGGGAGTGCAGTTGATGTCACCTACCTTGACTTCAGCAAAGCTTTCAATACTGTTCCTATAGAAGATTAATTAATAAGCTGGGTAGGCTCGGGAGTGGGTCAGAAGTTGGTCAACTGGGTGGCAAACTGGTTGGCAGACAGAAAACAGAGTGGTGGTAAGCGGTATACAGTCAGAAGAGATGCAAGTCACAAGTGGGGTACTTCAGGGATCAGTCCTGGGGTCAGTCCTCTCAATATCTTCATCAGTGACATTGCAGATGGACTGGAGGGTAAGGTTTGTCTGTTTTCAGATGACACCAAGAGCTGCAACAGAGGAGCTGATCCAGATGGGGTGGGCAGAATGAGAGAGATCTGGATAAACTGGCAAAATGGTCGGAAGAGTGGCAACTGGGGTTTAACGCAAGAAGTGCAAGATCATGCACATAGGGAAGAGAAACCTGAAGCCACTTTTATAGGTTGGGAGGAGTTGCTGGCAATCACAAGGAAGAAAGAGACTTGGGCATCACCATCACAGCTGATTAATAGGGGTGTCACAAGTAATAAGAGGAGGTACTAATCCTCTTTACAAGACATTGGTTAGGCTCCCATCTGGAGTACTACGTGGCAGTACTGGAGGTCAGACCTGCACAAGGACATTAACAAAATGGAGGGAGTCCAGAGAAGGGCAACAAAATGGTGCAGGGACTGCATCAGAAAACCTATGAGAACAGATTAACGGAGCTCAATATGTATACCCTAGAGCAAAGGAGGGAGAGAGGTGATATGATCAAACATTCAAACATCTTAAGGGCATTAACAAGGTAAAAGAGTCTAACATGTTTCAATATAAGAAAAATAGCAGGACAAGAGGACACAGCATGAGATTAGAGGGAGACTGTTTAAGGGTAATGTGAGGAAGTTATTTTTCACAGAAAGGGTGGTGGATGAATGGAACAGTCTACCTCAGGAAGTGGTGCATATGAATACAGTGCAGGTCTTCAAACAGGCATGGGATAGAGCATAAGGAAACAATACAGATGAGTATTAATAAATAGGCTATTGACAGGCCCATGGCACATTCATAAGGTAGAAAAATGGGCAGACTGATGGCCTTATGCTCCTTATCTGCTGTCAACTTCTATGTTTCTATAGCATTTATCTGGGAGTCGTAGAGTGGAATGTACATACTCTTGGATAACACTATACATTCCATTTACAGATTTAATACAGTTGCCTTCTGTATCCAGAAGGCTGTGCATTGTTGTAATGGCTTTCCTATTCTTACAGGCCTTGAAATGGTCCCCATAGGGTTTTTAGGTCCTGTATTGTAATATCGCTTAACTGTTTGGAGCCCTATCTGCATTGGAATAGCTTCATTTGCAGTTTTATTAGGCCTATTTATGAGGAATAATCATGTCTGGAAGTAGAGGAAAGTGTGTATAATTACTGTAACTGCTGCCAAAGTTGTAAATATTTAAAACATTTTGAATTTTCTTTCTGTTTACCAAACTTTTGAAACCAATTCCTTAAATCCATTTTGGTATCAGCCCACCATTCTCCGAGATCATCATACAATATACTAACAGAAGACCTTGCTCAAAGTAGTTTAAACTTCTGTCATACAAAGGGTCAGTAAGAATAGAGGAATTAGGATCTACCTGCTATTTTTAGAGTTTTCCTGGGGAGTTCTCGAAGGAAATTTTAATAGTAAATAGTCGGAGAATTCCACAGGAACAATTCTTAAGGCAGGAGCTTCATCCCCTGGCAGGGTTCTCAACATCCTGGAGGGGTTTGAACTAGTCAGTCTTCCACCCTAATTCCATCCCTCATCCTCACCCCTCACGGCCTCCTCCTCCCACTTCACCTTCTATGCTCACATCCCCTCCTCTTTCTAGCCCTATTCACCCCTGGTTGCATTCTCATAACCTGGCAGGTTACATTGCTTTGTCTCCATCCCCACCTCTTCTTATTACTCCTCCTTACCTCCCATCTCCCCCAACTGCCTACTACCTGCTTCCTGCATCCTCCCTGATGTGCTCTACCACTGCCTTGTGCAAGCAGGGTACTCGGTGCCTGGGAGGGATCAGTCCTCCACCTACTACCTGCTTCCCCCATTTTATTACACAGCCCTATTTCACAGTTGCCTAAATCTATTTTGCACCTAGACTATTTGCACCTCAAGCTTACTCTAGAACATTATACTGTCTGAGTTACCTCAGTACTTGACCTAGCTTAAATAACAAGTTAGTCTTTTCAGTCATTCCTAATTAACTAGGAGTTACTTAGTATTTGATTCTTTAGCAAAGGCTAAATTACTGTAATTATTTTCTGATGTTTTATCATCCAGCTCCTTAGAACAAAACTGGTAGCATTCCACTATTTTATTATTCTCTGTACAGTCTACTCGCTGTATTATATGTATTTGTATGCAATTTATGCTATATTATGTTATTGTACCATATCTCTGTTTGTACTCCTATGTTCCCTAGCCCCCATCCCCCAAGATCGCACTGGGAGATGAGCAACCTGTTGTTCAGTGTGCCTTCCTGGTGAAACATTTCAATAAATGAAAAATAAATAAAATGTTATGTCGTATTTGAAACTGTTTGACTTAGGTCCCGGTTGACACAAAGATATCATTTCCACCGCCGTCATCTATTTCCATAAAATTTCTACATCTCCCTCGACCTCTGGCAGACTGAGTGTAGGAGAGGAGGTTGACTCCCTACCACAGAGACGCCCATCTCCTCTGGAGTCCGGCAGAGTGGCTACATCTTGCAACAGCCAGCACTCAGATTACGTAGTAGGGGAATGTCCTTGTCACGGCCAAATTTCTATTCATTAAAATTACCACCAACAGTTAATCTGGTTCCATTTCAGTTGGTTACCATCCGTATCTCCCCTTCCCGTGATGTGGCTGAAAATAGGCAGAACTGTCTAGCATTCCTTTCCCAGTCAACAAAAACTAAATAAATAAATGTTTAAATTACATTTTCTTGAGATTTGACAAAACTCTGTGGGGTGAGTTTATGAGGTTCTCATCAGTTCTGAGTGAATACATTTACTGTCAAAATTCTGAAGATCAGTAGCACAGTCAATCTATTATTTTCCACAGTAAATCTATTTACATAATGTATGGTAAAATCATGGTCTTCCTTTCAGTTTGTTAAGTGAAATACAGTAACACACGTAAAAAAAAAATCTGAAATGTTCAAAAAGACATTTGCATATTTACATTAAAGGGACACTGTCAACCTGTTTTGCATCATATTATTTCTAGTTAAAAACTCACACTTTATGATTGCTTACCGTCTTTAAAATTCATTAATGATGCTGTTTGTTTTGTCTGTCTCCTTAATTAGTATAACTAAAATGCATGCTAATGTATATTTATTTATTTAGCTTTTGTTGACCGGTAAGTGCACTAGACAAATCCTGCCTATTTTCAGGCACGCACCGGGAGAGGGATACAGATGAATGCCAACTTACCTTGAACCAGATTAAGCTGTTGGTGGTATTTTTAGTGAATGAGGGAAATGTATTGTGACACCGGGAAATTCCCGCACTCTTTCTGGAGCAAGTGCTATGGATCTTTAACATCTACCTGTACTACCACCAATCCAGGCAGATGGGACCTCGGTTTAACGCTCCATCCGAAATGGCACCTCAGAAGTGCAGCACCCTCTCATGCTGCACTACAGTGTCAGTACTGGGATATTAACCCAAGTGCCAGATGTGGGAACTGAATCCACAGCCCTCTGATCTCCCGGCCTCAGAGGCAAGTGTGCTACCTACTGAGCCACTGACACTGATTTATTTAGTGATAACATCCCTGCGAGTTGGAGTATACATTATTACCGCTTCTGTGGATGATAAAGTCGAGGTGAACAGACAAGCGCTTAATCATCCACAGAAGCTGGTTACTGCAAGTATACTCCAACCTCGCTGGATGTTATTACTATTATACAAGTTGGAGTGAATTTATAGTTTTTTAAGAACCCGGTTAAAGTCAGCGGACCAGCGAAATATAAGCAGCCAGGTCAGTGTCAGAGGAAGCATGTACCTTCCTGTTAAGAGTTAATGTGAGTCAGTGCATGTGGCTGTTGGAGCCTGCCTGCCAGCAACTGAGAGAGATAGGGATTTCAGAGAGACCAGCAGTAGTCAACTAACTTAATGTGTACCAGTCAGTAAGAATCTGGTGAATGTGAGCTGGTTGGGGACTGCTACAGAACTGAGTGCAGCATTATTGGTTTCTCTTCTTCTGTCAGAGTTTGGAACCGTATTTTGGTCAGTTAGGGAGCTGTCGAGTGGAAGAGTTCAGATGCCATTTTTTCTCTTGGGATGCTCGAGTATGAATAAATGACTGTGGGTGTGGTTTTGGTACCATTAAACGACTGTGGGTGGTGTTTGTCTGAATAAATGACTGTCACGATATTTTTTAAAGTTTGTGCTGGTATAACTGACAGTAGTTCTGCGTTCTGATTGGCTGATAGATGATACTGCTTGTATAATTATAAACAACTTTGTTTTGTTTAAAATCCTGTAACTGTTCTTACTGAATACTTCCTGAACATTAGAAACACCTCTAAACACTGCAGGCATTTATGGTGCAATAGCCTCCTAAACCCCCACTGCATCATGAGTGGCTAGACTATGCTGGGGATGTTCCCAAGTCCAGGAAAGATACAGTGTGAGTCGACCAAGAAATGTAAACAAACAAACCTGTTTTTGTATGGTAACACCAGTATGATGGGCTGTCTGTTTTCACTTTTAAAAGAAAAAAGAATCAGAATCAAACTACTAGCTACATCAGCAATCTTTACAGAATGTTACCAATCATAAAATGTTTTTTAAACAAGGGATACTTTGAGACCTCACGGGGTTAACAGTGTCCCTTTAATATAATGGCAATGGTATTACACAGTTTTGTTTTACAGTTACACAGTCAAATGACTGCCATTTCACAATAAATCTATGATCATTTTACAGTGTCCAAAGCTTGAAAACATGAGCAAAAAAAAATTATTGTATCCACCAATTATAGCAGGCAGCCGTTACTTTCTATTGTGTTTTGAAGTTTTGAGCAGCTGTTTTCATCTCCCAACAGTGACAACAGGAGGAACAGAACTTGTGTTCAATGAAGGACTACTGGGTCTTGTTTTCTCAGAGGAGCGTTTAAGGTTCAACAGTTAACACATAAATGCACTGATACCAATACCATTGGGTATCCTTGCTCATTTTATGGAGAACAGGAAATTATTTCCAACTGGCAGCTGTTTATAATGTTCCTATTTTAGATATAGTATTCATAACCCTAAATGATCCATAATAAACTGTACCGAGTAAAAAGCAATGTGAAAACGGTATTTCGCATTGTTTTCATTTTATGGGCCACATTCTACTACAGTTCTCTTCATAGAACCAGTGATCTGGAGCTCTAACTATGGCAGGGTTTGTGTACTGAACTTGGAGCAAGGTTCTGAAAGGTTAGCATTCTGTACACAAATTGTGAGATAGTGAAGACGCCAAATTATTGGTTCTGTGAAGAGAACTGTGCAGAACATTGCCCATGAAAAGAAATAAATTGAAAAGTACACTTACGTAAGAACTTACTGTAACAGTAGATCTTCGAGAGAGGCTCTTGCAGTAGGTAATTACATATAGGACTGACGTCGGCTCACGGCAGGACCCCTGAAAAATTTCTAGCTAGCAGTCCCTGGCAGAGGCCGCCCCCGATAGGGTGACCGGCGTCATCAGCCCCGTCGGAATAAAGGGCAGTCCCGGGCGCTCCACCTTCCAGTTTCTTTCCTCCCAGGCCCGAAGGCCCGGACGAGAGAGAAGCAGATATTTCCCCAAAGGAAAAGGAGCTCTGAAAAAAGCCTAATGGGGATGGAGGGCGGGAAGAGTTACCTACTGCAAGAGCCTCTCTCAAGATCTACTGTTACAGTAAGTTCTTACGTAACTGTACTATCTTTACTTCAAGAGGGCTCCTGCAGTAGGTAATTACATATAGGGCAGAATCCCAAGCAGTCTGGAACAAATGAAAAGGCACCGGAGGAGGAACTACTCCAAAAGTAGCAAATAATCTAGCAGGTCTCAAGAAAGGAGGCCTTGCAAGACAGCTAACCTGAAGCCTGCTCTACAGCGAGAGGCAATGTCCAAACTGTAATGCTTAGTAAAGGTATGGACTGAAGTCCAAGTGGCGGCAGCACAGATGTCTGCACGCAGACACGTTCTTGAAACAAGTCAATGAGGCGGCAACTCCACGAGTGGAGGACTTCTGACTTGACCCGGGAGGGTCTTGTTGTACTTGTCATAACAGAAAGTGATGCAATGGGTCAACCATTTTGATAGGCATTGCTTAGAAACAGCATTGCCTTCTCTTTTGTGAGCAAAGGAGACGAACAACTGATCAGTCTTTCTGAGATCCTTCGTCCTATCGGTTGCAGTATCTCAGAATCCTGTGAACATCCATGGTATGGGCAGGTATTCTCCTTGATTGGAGTACTGAGTGAAGAAAGCAGGTAATTCAATAGAGCTGATTCAAGGTAGATTCGCTACCACCTTGGAAGAAACTTAGGATTAGTCAGAAGAGCTCACTTTCTTGTGAAAAATCAAATAGGGATTTTGCACATCAGGGCCTGAGCTCGGAAATTCTGCGAGAGCAGAAGTAATGGCCATCAAGAAGAGCCGCCTTCCATGATAAAACTTCAAGTCTGCGGAAGCCGCAGGCTCAAAGAGAGGAAGGGTAAGTTTCTCGAGGACAAAGTTTAAGTCCCAAGCATGGAGCTGGGGTCCGACAGGGGCCTGAGATGAAGGACCCCTCTAAGGAAAGTTTTGAAGACCTCCAGCTGGGCAAATGCCTTATCAGCTAAACAGACATGGTAGGCTTAAACAGCCATATGGACTTTCAAAGAGGAGTGACGGAGACCCAGGTCGAAAAGATGACGATGTACTCAAGCAGAATGGTCACAGGACAGGAAAAGGGTTCCACGCTCCTGGACGAGCCCAGATAGAAAATCTTTTCCATTTCATGGTGTAGGTGGACCTAGTGGAGGGTTTTCTAGCTTTCCACCAGAATCTCGCCACCTTAGAAGAGATGCCAAACGAGATTGAGCTAGGTCTGCAGGAGCCATGCATGAAGTTGAAGGGACTTGAGTCCCGGATGGACCAGGGTCCCCTGATCCTGGGTCAGCAATCCTGGAGATAAAGGAAGAGGAAGAGGAGGAACCTCTGAGTATTGTTGTAGAAGAGAGAACCAGATTTGCCTGGGCTAAACAGGAGCGATCAGAATCATTCTCGCTCCTTCCAAAGTAAGCTTCTGTAGCACACGAGGTACCAGAGGAATTGGGGAAAGCATAGGTGAATCTGCCCTTCCAGCTAAGAGAAAGAGCGTCGCTCCAGAAAGTGTCTCGCTCTGGAGCAAGAGAGCAAAAGATTGGAAACTTTGTGCTTGGGAGGAGGCTAACAGGTCTATCTGAGGAGTTCCCCAAATCTGGAAGATGCTTTTAGAACTTTTCATCCAATTCCCACTGTGTGGTAGAGCCGACGGAGCGACTTAGTCTGTCTGCCAGGACACTGTCGACTCCCGGAACGTGGATCGCCGTGGAGGTGAAGGTTGTGAAGCGCTGCTCAATCCCAAACCTCATCGCTCCCTGCACAGCGGGTAGGACCAGTTCCTCCCTGCTTGTTGATGTACCACCACACACATGTTGTCCGTTTGGACAGCTAGGTGACGGGAAGGATGTATTGGTGAAGGGCCTGAGAGAGCATACAGCACTGCTCGAGCTCAAGCACGTTGATGTGGAGAACTATCTCCAACTTTGACCATAGGCCCTGGGTTTGGTGAGGACCCAAATGGGCTCCCCAACCTTCGCCTGAAGCGCCTGTGGTCAGAGTCTGATCGGGGAGGATGAAAAAAGGGGACCCCCGAAATAGGTTCTCTCAAACCATCCACCATTGTAAGTCTCTTACCATCGGCGAGGAGATCAGGACCAGATGACCTAGGGTCGCTCACCCTGTGATCCCACTGAGATCGGTGAGTCCACTGAGAGATTCTCATGGAGGCGTGCATGCGAACCATCGGGATGGCCGCCATAAGCCCCAGTAGATGGAGCATCGACCCGCCGGAACCCTCCTGTGTTCCGATAGGAGGGAAATCTGGACTGGAGGAGGCCCCCGTCCGGAGGCAGGAAGGCCTTGCACAATGTCGTGTTGAGGATTGCCCGATGAACTGGAGCCTCTGTGAAGGATCCAGGTGAGACTTGGAATGGTTGATGGTAATACCAGGCCAGTGAAAACCTGCTGGGTGAGGGAGAGAAAATGCAGGAGTTTCCCTGGACAGGGCCACCAGGAGCCAGTCGTCCAGGTAGGGAAAAACCTGAGCTCCCAGAGAATGCAGGTGGGCCGCTACGATCAACAGGCATTTGCAAAAGACTCGGGAGCCGAGGAAAGACCAAATGGAGCACCTGGAATTGGTAGTGGTCCCCTGGAACGCAAAACCTGAGGTACTTTCGTGCGAGGGCGAATGGGGATGTGCAGGTCGCATCCTGCATATCCAGTGCACAAAGCCATTGGCCCGGCGGAAGCAGAGGCAAGAGGGTTTGAAGGAGAGCATCCTGAACCTCTTTCCACATATAGGTTCAGGAGCTGAGATCGAGAATGGGTCTGAGATCTCCCGTCTTCTTTGGTACGAGGAAGAAATGGGAATAGTAACCGTCCATGGAGGTGAGGGGACAGGCTCTATAGCCTGTTTCGCAAGGGAGAGCAGAGATTTCTTCCTTGACCAAAGGAAGATGGTCCCTTGAGTAGAGGAGTTCAGAGAGGGGTGGCGATGGGGTTTCTGTATAAACTCTATGGAGTGCTCCTCTGCTATAATCTGAAGCACCCATGAATCAGTCGTTATCCTCTCCCAACCCGGAAGGTGGAGGGAGAACCTCCCTCCTACCTGTTCCTCGGGGTGTCTGGAGGCGGTAGGAGAAGGAAGGAGTCAGGTGGTGTGAGGCAGCGCCGCAGCTGGGGCACCGTTGCTTTTGGGCAGCGGGGCCTGGCAGCTGTGGGGCCCCTACGTTTAGTGGCCGCCTTCCTGAGGTTTCGCTTGAGGCCGGCTGCGTCTGCGAAAGGGACCGGCTGTGGGATGGGACGGTACATTGAATGAACAGATTTAAGGGCCATCCCTTCTCCTGAAAATCAGTGATGATGTCCTTGACATCACCACCGAAAAGCACAGAACCCCTGAAAGGTGCTTCTTGGATCGCTGACTGCACCTCCGGACCAGACCTGACACACGGAGTCATGCATGACGTCGAAGACTTACGTGAATGCAGAGCTCTGTCCTCGCAGTGTCCACTGCATCGTGAGTGAGTCCTCAAAATATGATGACTGGCTGAACAGGCAGAATTGACCAGGTCGGCTAACTCCTGCTTGACTTGGGAGTCAGGCAAGGAGTCAATCTTAGATTCCGCCTGGGTAAGGACAGCCTTCTGGTAATCCCCATATGTGCTCGTAATTCAGGGCCTAATCTCCAGTGTGGAAGAAGCGTGATCTTCCTTCCATACTGATCCAGAAGGTGGGATTCCTTATCAGGAGACGAGCTCAAGTGTTTTGGGTGTGCTGACCCGGCCGTGGTGCGCGCTAATCACAACCGAGTCTGCAGGGTGATAGTCTAAGAGTCTACACCCTCCGGAGCCTGGTATAGCCTGTTCGACTTCCCAGGAAGTGGGGCAAAGCCGACCGGTTGCTTCCAAATTAGGAAACAAGGTGGGCGTGAGGCTCGATCCAGGGTGGCACTAGAGTAGGAGCCGTGGGAGGCAAGTCCAGATGTTTGGCGAAGTTTAACCCATTGAGGATCTGGCTCTAAGGAATGCCACTGATGGACTTCCTGGATCTTCCTGAGCAACTCGTGAAGAAGAAGGATCCTCCGGAGGAGACTGGAGGAGTCCTCGGCCAGGGCTTGGGCGGAGGCGCGGCTCATCGTCTTTCTTGGAACTTCCATCGGAAGCCTCCGAGGAGTCCGAGAGAGAGAGGAAGAAGAATCTGAAGCAGAGTAAGACTCCTAGCTCGTCTGAGGGGAGGAACAGGTTCCTTAGGGGTAATCCCAGAGCGTGTCCTGCCCTCTCTGGATCTCGGGGCAAAGCCGGGAATCCAGAGGTGGAGAGAGTGTGCCATCTGGGTGTATGGGAGACGGAGGCAACTGATCGCCGTAAGACTGGCCGATTTCCTTGGTGAGCTGGAGCCTTGACCTCAGCCCATCAGGAGGCAAGAGTCTTCTGAAGATCCACCCGGCCTAGGGGCGGTGGAGGAGGAGGAGGAGGAGGGGATAGTTGTACGGAGGAAATCTGTAGGAGAGTATCTGTAACCTGGCTGCTGGTATACGGAGCCGGGTATTGCAGGGTCGGGCACCTGCTGTCGAAGGAGTCAGCGCCGGGTACTGCGGCGCAGGATACTGTGGGCCTGGGAAAACCGCGCCGGATAGGACCACGGATACCCAGGCACTGGAGGAACTGCGGAGCAGACGGCCCAGCCGGGTACTCCACAGGCGGATCAGCAGAGATAGGCCCATGGGGTGGAGGGCCCGATGGAAGAGGAATATCCCCTGCCAGCGTCGGAGGGGCGGTGTTGGAACCAGCATCGGCGGGCGGCGCCAGATCCGGCTCTGCAGGAAGAGGATCGACGGTGGCCCAGGATCCCGAGCCTCGTCCGGGGACAGAGGGAAAAATCCGGGGTCGGGCAGGGGGCTGGGGGCTCCCCTGACGGCAGTGAAGGCTGCGGGAGCCTGGCACGTGAGCCAAACGGCAGGTCTGTCGTAGGCTCCAAGGCCCGCGCATGTCGGAGGAGCCAATGTGTGGCTTAGGGCGAATCCGCGGGCGCCAGAGGAGCCGTGTCCGCACTCGGGGTCCCTCGTTGGAGGCGGGTAGAGGGGCGAGAGAAGGCCCGTCGAGAGGACACTGCGTCTTGCCGCCCTGAAGGGTCGGCGTCTTAGCGGCCTTCTCCCGGCATCGTCGGAGGTGCCGACAGCTGGCAAGGAGGTGCCGTACCAGTAGGCCGCAAGCCTTCCGCGGTGGTATTGGGGCTGGAGCCTCCTTTGCCCGGAGGCACCCGGCGGGCCTCGAGCATAAACCCAGCAGGCGGGGCCAACGCCTCCTCCAAACTTGGAGGATACTGGTCGGGCGATCCCAGAGGATGTTATCTTGCCGCGACTCCGGCCGGAGTCGCGGAGCAGTTCTCCCGGTGCCTTTCCTTGTCCCTTCTTGTGCCCTTCAGGGGAGGTCGGCGCCTGCGAAGTTTCTTCAACTCCTTCTCCATCACGGACATCTTCTTTTTGAGGAGATGGGCATGAGGACTGCTGGTGTCGTCTGCGGGTGGCGCGTTGAAGCAAGGCAGTGCAGACACTTGTCGACCCGTGGTGGGGCCCCTAAGCAGAAAGGCAGAGGGTGACCCGTCTTTGTGGGGGCAGTTGGTGCCGCATGGTCGCACTTATTCTTTGAAGGGGACAACATATACCGGCGTTCACCTGACGACAGAAGTATAAAATACAATACTGAAAACTTTTCGGGAAAAACCGGCGAAATAACAGGACTGGCGATATGAACTTAACTTGGTGACGCTGCACGAGCTGACGGAGAAGAACTGGAAGGCGGGCATCCGGAACCCCTTTATACTGACGTCGTGTGCGGTCACCTGGCCTGAGGCGATCCCACTAGGGACTGCTAGCTAGAAATTTTTCCGTGGGGTCCTGCCGCGGCGGCGTCAGTCCTATATGTAATTACCTACTGCAAGAGCCCTCTCAAGTAAGATCACGGTTTTCACATCAGTGTTTATTCAGGTGCAGTTAAAATTCAGACCTCCAAAGGATTCATATTTATTTCTTTAAACAGGGACATTATAACACCTCAAATGAGCACAGATTCCTGTCCCCTTCAATTACTTTAATTCTAAAGAGTTGCATAGATGTGGACTCACACTAGCTTCATATTCAGTTCTAACAAAGTGGTTGCCATCTGCAATCTTTTGAGACAATAAGATAATGAATTTTCACCTTACAGCAAGATAATTAAAAGTAAGTTACATGTTTAGCCTAGGGTCACTGCACAAACAGCTTTAGAGAATGTATAGATCAGTTACTGTAGAGGGCTGAAGAAAGCTGGGGACAGAAATGCATCAATAATTTGGTTGGGGGACTTTAGATCTGATTTTCCTGTAGCCAGGTTTTGATTTCATCAAAATATTTATCCATCCATCGGATGTTTTCCTCAATGGTTTCCACTGCAAGCTGAACACACGGAGCTGTGAACCATTATCTTTCAGAATTCAAGAAGTCTTTCACCTAGAAATCAGAGGACATGGCATCAATGTTTTCACAATACTACATGTTTTCAAATAATAGGCTACCTAAAGCATGGCATGGCTGAAAACAAAACTTGCAATCAAGCAAGTTGAAATGACAGAATAATTTAATAGTTAACTGATTCCTTGCTACTGATTTCTGAAGCATTGTTTTGAAGCAAAGGTGAATTAGTCTATGAGAGTCAAGGTCAGGCTGAATAATGCTTTTGATTTAATTATTTAAATCTCAAATTACAACCTATGAGCTAAAGCACATTTACACAGTTTTCACTTCAGCAGGAAGACAAACAATGAGAAAACAAGTGCAATACTGAAGTTAAATTCAAATGAAACTGCCAGTGAAGGTTTAACACTGTGTTACAAATTAAAGTACATGTAACTGCAACAGATAAGACAGTGCAGGAAATACACAGACTTCCATTGTCAGCCTAAAAGGTAAGTGAGGGAGTCAAGATACTAAAGCAGAGTAGGGGAGAAGGGAACAGGCTAGACAGAGCTGGAAATAAGAGGAGGGATATCCATGGATAGTTGTAAATAAGGGTGTGTGTGGAAAGGTAATGGGGAAAGGTGGGATGAAAGCGAAGGAGGGGAAGGAAGGTGGGGAAAGAATAAGGGATGGGGTGATAGAAGGGAGGAGAGGCAGCAGGCATAAAGGAGAAGGTAGCAGGATATTAAAGGGTGGAAGTGCTGTATTCAGAGGATGAGTAGAAGTGCATTAATCAGAGGAAAGAGCAGTGGATGGTGAGAGAAAACAGGTTATGGAAAGCAGGACACATGATTAGTGAGGTGGGACCGTAATTTGGATTTAAAGGGCCCAATCTTGGGTTCAACAATCAGCTCAGTTAGCAGCGAGTTTAACCAGAGCGGAGCCTATACTTTTTGATGTACATTCTGTAGAAATATAAATAGAGGTTATGTACTTGCAACCATAGTTCTACTACCACTATTCAGTTCACATCCACAATTCATTGAGCATGCCTAGTCATCTGAACAGTCTTCATCCTTGGCTCACTACCAGCCAACCATGTGGTCCTCTGGCTCCACCCTCAATGCACTCAAATCCAGTGGACCCTGGAACAGGAATCAAGCAAACCTTGCCTGGGGAGGATGGCGGGTCATGTGGATGTGAAATGAATACTAGCAGCAGAAAGAACAGTTATGTAAGAACTTACCATAACAGCAGATCTTCGAGAACAGCTCTTACCAGCAGGCTACACCATTAGGACTGAAGCTGGCAGGCACCAGACCGGAAAATTCTAGCTAGCAGTATCAAGCGGGAGACCGCCCGATGTCGGCCCCTCCCAAAATCAGGCATCAGATGGGGCGGTCCCCAGCATCCCAGTTCTCCCCAGAGACTCCCGGCCCAAGGTGAAATCTGAAGGGAGACTGAGGATCCGCTTCAAAGGAAGGTTTATAGTAGGCATCAAAGATGCAGTAGCCTAGAAACTGGGCCAGAAGACTCAACCTCCAGAGGGAGAGGGGAATCTATGCTGAAGAGCTGTTCTCGAAGATCTGCTTACGGTAAGTTCTCCGTAACTGTACTATCTTACTGAAACAGCTCTTGCAGGGTTACACCATTAAAACTGGATTCCCAAGCAGCAAGGGAACAATTCTGTTATAGGAGGGAGGATAGAGAGATGTCTCAGACTTTAGGACAAAAGTCCTTGAAGGACCACAAGCCAAAACCAGCTCTGCATCTAGAGGCACTATCCAAACTATAGTACCTGATGAAGGTGTGTACAGTGCTCAGGTTGCTGCCTTTGAGATGGCTGGAAGTGGAGACATTTTTGGGCGCTCTGCCGAAGGGTAGCCACCCTTGCAGAATGACCTTTTACCGGTCCGTAAAGGTTTGTTGCCATTCTGGTAACAGAACATAATACACTTTTACCAACCATCGAGAAGCGACTGTTTGGAAACAGGAGCACCAGGCATCCTTTGTGCGTAGGAAACAAAGAGCTGATCGGACTTACGATGTGCCTTGGTTCTGGTCAGGTAATATCTGAGACACCTATGCACATCCAGAGTGGCACTGAACCCGGCTTCCGTTCAAAGGAGGCAGCGTAAGCAGCTCTAGAACAAAAGGAAGATCCCAAGGTGGAACCGGGTCTTTGATGGGGAGTCTCAAGAGCTGGATGCCATGCAAAAAGGTGCAGAAGCCTCCTAGTTGAGGTGAGAGACCTGTGACCTATCGGAGAATGAGTGCGCTGAAATGGAGCATGGGTGAACCTTAATGGAGAAATAGGCAAGACCTGCCTCGTAGAGAGATGGGAGGTAGTCTAAAACAGACATCTCAGAGCAATCCAATGGGGTCAATCCACGAGCTTGAGCCCAAATACAGAACCTCGCCACTTCATGGCATAAGTGTCATAGTGGAGGGTTTTCTAGCTGCTACCAGCACGTCTGCAACTTTGTGAGAGACCCCGTATCTCAGGACTGCTATGTCCTTAGGAGCCAGGCATGCAGGTTCAGAGACCGAAGATCCGGATGGACCAAGGATCCTGCCTCCTGGGAGAGAAGATGAGAGCTGAATGGCAGAGGCACGGAGGTTCCTGGGCCAGCTGATGTAAGACAGAAACCAAATTTGCCTGGGCCAAAGGCGCTACTAGAATAAGATCGCCACTCTTGTCAGAGCTTCAATAGAACCCTCTGAATCAAAGGAAGGGTGGAAAGCATAGAAGAACCTGCCCATCCAGAGAGAGGACAACGTCTCACCAGAAAACACCAGGCCCTGGATCTAGTGAGCAGAAACTGGGCAGTTTTGTGTGGGATGTGGACACAAGAGGTCTAATTCTAGTGTCCCCATCCTGGAACAGGTCCTCTGCAACTTTCTGAAGCAGTTCCATTCATGGACTCTGGCCTGTGATCCGCTTAGACTGTCGCCATAGTGTTGTCCACTCCCGGGAACATGCACTGTAATGATATCTGGCTGTGTTGTAGTACCCAATTCCAGACCCTTTGAGCCTCCCTGCAAAGGTAGGAATGAGTGCCCCTTGTTTGTTGAGATAGTACATCACAGTGGTATTGTCTGTTTCTACCAGAGGTACCTGGTGGAATCTCCATCTGGAATGCCTGTAGGGTGTATAGGGCGCCTCTCATCTCCAGAATATTTATGTGAAGTTGGGACTCCAGAGACGACCAGGGCCTTGGTCCTGACCCTGTAAGCGCTCCCCACCTGGACCCCGAGGCGTCCATGGAGAGAATCGCTAAAGGAGGCGGGCGCAATGAGGGGACTCCCATTGAGAGGTGGTCTGGGACAAGCCACCAATGCCAGTCTTGGGTGATGGCGTTCATGATCATGGACTGGATGCTGCAGATGATCTTGCTTTTGGTCCCATTGTGCCTTCAACATCCACTGGGTGACCTGCATATGGAGTCAAGCTAGGCGAACGTTGCGATGGCAGCTGCCATGTGTCCGAGCAGGCAAGGCGGTCCTGGGCGGTACCGTCTTCTTCTCCTTTATGTCCCCTATGAGGGATCTGATGCATTCCGCCCTGCCCTGAGTGGTGTCCAGAACTGCTCCTATGAACTGCAAGTTCTGAGACAGGATAAGTACGACTTCTACTGGTTGATGGTGATGCCTAGCGATAGGAAGAGGAACAGGTATCCTGTATCATGGACATCAGGAGCGTCCCATGAGGAGCCAGTCATCTAGATAAGGAAACACATAGTGGCCCGTCTCCTAACAGCTGCTGCCATGACTGCCATACACTTTGTGAATACTCGGAGTGCCGAGGATAGCCAAAGGAGGGCTCAGAACTGTTAGTGGCGTCTCAGAAACCTCGAAACGCAGAAATTTCCGATGTGCTCGAGTGATTGGGAGATGTATGTAATCGTCCTGCATGTCCAGAGATACCAACCAAGCACCCTCTTTGAACATGGGAATGAGATTCGGCAGGGTCACCATATGGAACGCATGTACAAAACAAATGTGTTGAGGTCACTGAGATCCAAAACGGGCGCTGGGTCCCCTGTTCTTCTTTGGAACCAGGAAGAAGTGAGAATAGTAACCTTTTCCTCTCTGGTTCAGTGGAACATACTCTATGGCTTCCTTGTCGAGGAGGGCTAAGATCTCCTGCTGGATAAGCAGGACATGCTGACCTGAGTAGCAGGAGAGCAGGGAGGTCTGGATGGTGGGTGGCTGAGGAACTCTATAGAGTGACCTTGTTCGACCAACTGCAACACCCACCAGTCGAAGGTTATCCTCTGCCATCCTGAAAGGTAATGAGAGATGCAGCCCCGACCTTCTCGACCCTTTGATCCAGAGGAGGCGGGGTCCAGGAAGGAGTCATGCTGTGGTGGTGCTGGACCCGCGGCTGGGCTGCTTTGAGCCCTGGCCCAAGGAAACCTGGCCTGATTTTTGTGACAAAAGTTGCCAGGTGCAGCTGGACAGAGCGTGGCTGTTGCCGTTGTTGGCAGCTGAGAAAACGGTTCTGGTTCCTACAAAGGAACCAGACTTAGGTCTGTACATGGCCAGTACAGTCCTGACTGCCTTCCCAGCGTCCTGTAGTTTGGTGATGACCTTCTCAATTCCTCACCGAACAGGACCACTCCATTATAAGAGACATCCAGGATGTTCTTCTGGACATCGAGGGTAAATCTGGAGACTCTCAACCACGAGTGTCTCCAGAGAGAAAACACCTGTGGTTGCTCCCCTGGCTGCCGAGTCCGGCTGAGTCAAGTGGCGGCTGGGAGAACTTGGGTCCCCACATCTGACACAGTTTGAAGGAGGTTCAGGAGTTCCTCCTTCTTTTCGCCATCCGAAAGTCTTTTAGAAAGTCTTGGCCTGTTCCCAAAGGCGTTCTTAAACTGCACCATGTGCGTCAGATAGTTTAGAGACCTAATTGAGCATGTAGCAGCCACATACATGCGTCTTCCCATAGAATCTAATTGCTTACATTCCTGGCCCGGAGGCTGGGTACTCAAATGCTGAGGCCGCTGGGACCTATCATGAGATGCAGTGATGACCAGGGAGTCAGCCAGGGGTTGTTGCACAAAATACAGGTCCTCCGTGGGAGCCTGGTAGAGGTGGTCAGCCTTCTTGAACAACCCGATTGTGGAATGTGGGCTGCCAAGCTGCCTTGGTGACATCCGTAAAGGTGTCCACCACAGGCTTCGGGTCTTTCTGCTTGAAGTAGTAAGGCGTTGTGTCTCTGGGTCAAGTCTTCTGCCTCCCATCCCATATTTTTCTGGATGCCTCATCATTTCTGAAAAGGAGGGATCATCCGAGGCGACCTTGGAAGGTCCCGTGGGTCTGGTGATGGGGACTGAAGGAGATGGAGACCTGGAGGTGTCGGACGTATCCGTCTGGAGTCATCTCCCTATGAGTGGCGTCTGCCCCTGGGTCACTTTGGGCTCAGGGACCCTGAGGAAGAACTGATGCGCATCTTCTGTCTCTATCGGCCCTGAGGAGGTGGAGTTGGCTCCTTGGGGGTGGGGGTCTGAAACTGTAGTGCCCGAGGAGGAGGGAGGTGGAGGTGGCTGAGGCTTAGGGAACCCGTCCTTCTTTATGGTTTCCCACCAGAAGGTGAACAGTTCTTTCAACTCCTGACTATTCATACCCTCCGACGGGCCTGGTGTGGGTGTGGGTCTGTCGCTGGGGTCAGGTGTGGTCCTGGGGAACCACCTGGTCGAGTGACGCTCCCACGGAAGGCTAGCGTCCTCTGTGTCACCCGTTGGTCATCTGGCGGCGCGGCAGCCTCTTCACCTGAGGACCCCTGATGTCGGTGTCCACCAACGTGGGGTACTACTGTCGTCGGGGTAGTCCGTTTGTGGGTGCTGGGTTGGACGCCTTCTTGGTCTCCGTCGTCCGTTTAAGGGACATCAGCTCTGCAGTCTTCCTTTCAGGGACCTCGAGGTTGGGAGACAGACCTGATGTCGGTGTCGGTGTCGGTCAGGCGCACGCCTGACTTAGAGGAAGACTTTCTGTGCCTATCAGAGGAATCAGGCTTGAGGCGTCCGGCGCGAGAAAGTGGTCTTGAGCGGGTGTAAGGAGGCTGAGGAGCCCCTGAAGACCTTACCTTAACGGGGAGTTTGGGAGTGAGCTCGGGAAGGAGATCTGTTGGACTGTGTAGAGCTGGAGCTGGCCCTGGACTCGGGAGGCCTGGCTGGGGATCTCGTCCCTATCCGAGTCCCGATGCTTGTCCCGTGTTTCCCTGACTTGTGGGAAGATTCCCTTTTGGAGGGAGGTCTTTTCTCCATCTTCTTCAATTTCTCCTCGAGGAAGAATCCTGAAAGGTCTTTTGGTGGATCCGGTTCTGCTATTTAATTGCTGGCAAACCGAGCAGACCTGGGTGTCGTGCTCCTGGCCCAGGCACCTGACACCTGCAGAATGATGGTCTGCAAAAGGGATCTGTTTGCCACAGGCACACTTAGAGTGACTGGAGGAGGGCAGATGTGATTCCCTTCACAAAAGTGGGAGCAAGGCAGAAGCAGGAAACTACAGACCTGTTAGCTTAACCTCAGTGGTAGGAAAATGATGGAATCACTTCTGAAGGAAAGAATTGTTGAGTATCTAGAGGCCAGAGGGGCACACGACCCAAGGCAGCATGGATTCACAGTGGAAAGGTCATGCCAGACAAATCTGATAGATTTCTTTGACTGGGTGATCAAAGTAGTTGATCAGGGAGGGCTGTGGACATGGCCTACCTAGACTTTAAGGCATTTGACACAGTCCACACAAAGATTAATATACAAGTTAGCCAGCCTGGGAGTGGGTCCCAAGATGACAGCCTGGGTAAATTGGCTGGAGATGGGACACAGAGAGTAATAGTAAATGGAGTCCACTCTACACCGAAAAAAGGGGGTTAGTAGTGGGTACGCAGAGGTTTCGGTATTAGGATGGGTCCTCTTCAATGTCTTTATAGCGACATTGCAGAGGGACTGGAAGGAAAAGTATGTCTCTTTGCAGATGACACAAAGATCTGCAACAGAGTTGATGCACAAGGTGGGGTGGAAAGGATGAGAAGGGACTTGGCAAGGTTAGAGGAATGGTCAAATGTATGGCAGCTTAGATTCAATGCTAAGAAGTGCAAGGTAATGCACCTGGGAAACAAAACCCAGGGAAGAGTACACAATGGGGGTGAGATACTAACAACAACAAAATGGAAAGGGACCTGGGGGTAGTCATATCAGATGACCTAAAGGTGGGCAAGCAATGTGAGAGGGCAGCAAGGAGGGCTGGGGGGATACTGGGATGTATAGGGAAAGGCATCACCAGTAGAAAACAAAGTTATTATCCCTCTGTACAGACAGCTGGTGAGACCCCATCTGGAGTACTACGTGCAGTTCTGAGACCCAATCTCATAAAGACACAGACAGGATGGAAGCTGTCAGGAGGGCAACTAAAATGGTGCAGGGTCTGCACGGAAGACATATGAAGAGAGACTTAAGGAGCTAATATGTATAGCCTCGAGGAAAGGAGGGAGGGGGACATGATAGAAACTTTCAAATACCTCAAAGGAATCAACAAAGTCCAAGAGGTGGCATCTTTCAAAAAAGAGGTGTGCAAGAACAAGGGGCACAATTTGAAGATAGAAGGGCGGCTCAGAGGTAATTTAAGGAAGTATTTTTCACAGAGAGGTTGTGGATGTATGGACGCCTTCCAGAGGTTGTGAAGTCAAAACAGTGGTGGAATTCAAGCATGCATGGGACAGTCATAAGGCAATTCTGGGGGTAGGAAGAAGTAGGCTGCTGGTTAACTAGGATCTGCAGCTATCCATCAGGTAGGGAAATGGACAGAGTGGGCCAAGCGGTCCTTATCTGCCGTCAAATTCTATGTTTCTATGATGTCCTTCAGAGAAAGGGTAGGAGAAAACAGACATGGATTGAGATTTTTGTAGAAAAAGATTTCGCTATCGTATCGTTAATGCAAACATCGATGAGGCCAATGCTGGTGAGTCAATGGCGGAAAAAAGAACTAAGGATGCGGGAGGACTGCCCCTTTATCTGATGCCTGATGTCGGGGAGGTGCCGACGCCGGGGTGGTCCCCACTGGATACTGCTAAGTAGAATTTTTCCATGGTCCTGGCGCCTGCCGGCTTCAGTCTAATGGTGTAACCTGCTGCAAGAACTGTTTCTGAAGTAAGATCTTACTATAACAGCAGATCTTCTAAGGTATCTCAGTCATCAGGTCACACTGTAGGAACTCCACCGCCAGTGAGGCAGGGTCCCTGCGGAAGAGTTTCAGCAGTACAACTGGGGTACATCACGTCAACATCATCTACCTGTCACCACCCTATAAAGTGGTATTGCGCCTCCTCAGTTCTTTCCCTGGAGACAAAGTGAGCATAGTTCAAGCCATGGGGACAGAGGATAGAAAGAGAGTGCCCAGGCCCAGAAGAAAAGCTGGATATACCAGATAACCAGTTCAGTAAAGGCCCCCTAAAAAGGGGGATGGTTGGAGGAAGACAGACCTGATGACCGAGATCCCCGAAGATCTACTGTTACAGTAAGTTCATGTGTAACTGTTCTATCTTCTTCAGGGGTATCTCAGTCACCAGGTCACAATGTAGAAACGAGTCCAAGCAGTCACAGGTGCAAACAAACAGTTTCGGAAGGCCAATCTTAAGCTTAAGACAAGGAGGACCTGCAGCACAGCCCTGCCAAATCCTGCATGGGCTCTAGAGGCAATGTCCAGACTGTAGTGCTTGGTAAAGTGTGGACAGGACTCGGTGAGCACGCATAAATGGTCAGTCCTGAGACCCCTTAGGAAAAAGCCACAGATGTAGACATGCCCCTCGTGGAATGAGCTTTGACCATTCCAGGCAATTCTTGCTGTACTTGTTGTAGCAGAACACAGTGCAGTCAGCCAACCATTTGGGCAAACATGTCTCAAAACTTGAATGCCCTCTTTGCCTGGGGTGAAAGAAACAAACAATCAATCGACTTTCCATTCCCTGGTTTGAAGCAGGTAATATTTCAAAATTCTGCACACATCTCATGTATGGAGCAGTGCTTCCCTCGATTGGAAAGCTTTAAAAATAAACAGGAGGTGGATAGATTGGTTCAATGTAAAGTCAGAAACCACCTTAGGAAGAAACTTAGGATTCATGCTTAAAGACACACTGTCTGAAAAATCAAAAAGGCTCCTTGAACCAGAGGGCCTGAAGTGCTGAAATTCTTTGAGCAGAAGTAACAGCAACTAAAAATAATGCTTTCCGGAAAGGAAGCATAGCTCGTAAGTTGAGGCTGGCTCAAAGGAGACAGGGTCAATCTCTCCAAACATAATTCAAATCCCAAGGCAGGACAGGAGAATGGATTGGAGGTTTCAGATGCAGGATGCCCCTCAAAAGTATGTGAGACATCCAGCTGAGAAATGGTATGGTCACCACTGGCTCATGAAAGGCCGAGACAGCTGAAAAGTGTACCTTGAGGAGGAGTTCTGGAGACCTGAGCCAGACAGAGAGATCAAGTAGTCCAGAATCTGGTTCACTGGATAGGAGAAAGGGTCCAGATTATGCTGGCAGCCATATGGCAAACTGCTTCCACTTCATGGCAGAAGTGGCTCAGGTGGAAGGTTTTCAGGTGGCTACTAGGACTCCACCACTCTATTAGAAACCCCAAATCTGGCAATGGCTACCTCCTTGGGAGCCAGGCATGAAGATGGAGGGACCCGAGGTTGGGATGGACCAGGGTCCCCTGATCCTGAGTCAGTACATTCCTGTAGAGGGAGAGGGACAAGAGGTTCCTCTGCCAACTTCTGTAGAAGAGGAAACTATATCAGGTGACGTCAGAATGGAGCTACCAGGATCATGGTGGCCCCTCCACCTTGATTTGTACCATCTTAATTAGAGGAAATGGAGGGGGCATAAAGAAACCACTCACTCCAGGAGAGGGACATCGTGCTCAACAGAAAATTCAGGCCCTGGATCTAGTGAGCAGAAATTGGGTGATTTTGCATTGGTGGGGACACAAAAGGTCCAACTCTGGATGACCCCATCTGCTGAATAGATATTCTGCTACAGAAGAGAGAATTTCCCTCGTGCGTGCTGGACTGAGTCTGGCTGAGGCTGTCCATGAGTGTTTAGTACTCCTGGGACGTGGACTGCTGAAAGAGTCAGGCGTGGTCCACTGCTCAATATCACACTTTCATGGCCTCCCTGAACAGGGGTAGAATGGTTCCCTCTGTTTGTTGATATGTACACTACGTTGAGGTCATCTGATTAGATCAGCAACTGGCCCAAAGGAGGTGGCTCTGAAAGGCCAGCATGGCATACAGAACCGCTGGCATCTCCAGGACATTGATATTCAGGGAGATTTCGATCTGGGACCAAGAACCCTGAGTTTGAAAGGGACCTTCTGTGCCCCAGCCCAAACCGAGTCATCCGTTGTGAGGATCTGATGTGGTGCGAAAACTGAAATAGAATTCCCTGTAGTAGATTCAGGGATCCATCCACCACTGGAGCACTTTGCAGACTGGGGAAGAGACCAGCACTAACTGATCTAAATTGTCCGTTCGCTGGTCCCACTGTACCGGAGAGTCCACTGGAGAGTGTGCATATGGAGCCTGGCCAGTGGAGCAGTGGGTATGGCAGCTGCCATCAGACCCAACAGTCTCAGGTACGCCCTGACAGGGATGTAACAGCTTTGGGCCCTTTCTGAGCCTGAGCAATAAGGCATTCTGCCCTGGCTTGAGGGCAAAAGGCCTTCCCTGTGCCTAATCCAGACCCCCACAATGTGTTGCAGCCTCTGGGACTGAACCATGACCAACTTGGGCAGGTTGATGGTAATGCTCAGGGAGAGAACAATTGAGAGTTCTCTTTAAGGTCCCAAGAAAGAATTCTTTGGATGGGGCCTCTAGGGAATAATCGTCCAGAAAAGGAGAAAGATACATAGATACATAGACAGTGTCGGCAGATGAGAGCCTATGGCCACCTAGTCTCCATTTGAGCTTAAAGTTCAGTTTGTTTTCCTAGAAGTCTATTTCCTTCACCCTGACCTCTAGAATTCTTTATGTCTATCCCATGCATTCTTAAATCCGTGATTGTTTCAGCCCCACCACTTCCTCTGGCAGGGTGTTCCATTTGTCCACCACCCGTTCTGTGAAGAAATTCCTTCTCATGTTTCCTTTGAATCGTCCTCCCTCCAACTTCATCCCATGCCTCTAGTCCTGAAACATCTTTTTCGCTTAAAAATAGTGTTTTCCTGCACCCTGTTCCTCCCTGTAAGATACTTGTATGTCTCTATCTATCCCTCTCTCCCTCCTCTCCTCCAGGAGTACATGTTCAGTTCCTTCAACCTGTCTTCATAGGACTTGTGATGCAATCCATGCACCATCTTTGTTGCCCTCCTCTGAACCTTCTCTACCCTGTCTATGTCCTTACGTGAGTATGGTCTCCAGAACTGTACACTGTACTCAGGTGGGGCCTCACTAGTGTCTTGTATAGCGGAATTATGACCTCCTTTTCCTGCTGGTGATGCCCCTGCCTATACATCCCAGCATCCTATTTGCTTTACCTGATGCCTTGTCACACTGTTTCCTACCTTGAGGTCATCAAGATGACAACCCCAAGATCCTTTCCTGCTTGGTGCATGCTATATCCTCACCCCCAACTGATATATTGTGCCTGGGTTTTGTGCCCCATATGCATTATCTTGCACTTCTTTGCATTGAATTTCAACTGCCAAACCCTGACCATTCTTCAAGTTTCTGCAGGTCCCTTCTCATTCTGTCTACACCCTCTGGTGTGTCTACTCTATTACAGAGCTTTGTGTCATCAGTGAACAGTGAAATTCTGCCTTCTAGATCCTGTGCAATGTCACTGATGAAGATGTTGAATAGGACCGGTCCCAGCACTGATCCCTGTGGTACCCACTGGTCACTCTTCCCTCTGTGGAGTGACAGCCATTTACCACCACCCTCTGTGTCCTGCTACCCAGCCAGTTACCTACCCACCACACTACTGTCCTGCCCACACCCATATTCCCCAGTTTGTGTAATAGTCTTCTATGTGGCACAGTGTCAAGGCCTTGCTGAAGTCCAGATAGGCCATGTCCACTGCCTCTCCTGATCCACACTCCCTAGTCACCCAGTCAAAAATTCAATGAGGTTGGTCTGACATGACCTCCCCTGGTGAGAAACCATGCTGCCTTGGGTCCTGTAGTCCATTGACAGCAGATGTTCCACCAATCTCTCCTTCAGTAGTGCTTCCATGATCTTTCCCACTACCGAGGTGAGGCTGACTGGTCTGTAGTTCCCTGCTTCCTCTTTGTTCCCACTTTTGTATAGGGACTACATCTGCTGTCCTCCAGTCTTTGGGTACCTCCCTGTTTCCAGTGATTGGCTGAACAGGATAGCCAGAGGTTCAGCCACCACCTCTTTTAGTTCTTTAAGGACCCTGGGGTGCACCCATCTAGCCCCCATTGCTTTTATCAGCTCTTATTACTTCCAGTTCCTTCAGGACCCTTTCTCGTGTAAAGGGACTTGTGTCCATTTCTGCACCATTCTCACCCCTTGTACTACCTTCAGACCCATTACCCCCTCTCTTCTTAGTAAAGACTGAGCAGAAATACCTGTTCAATATGTCAGCTTTACTGTTGTCATCCTCCACCTGGCTCATCCTCCCCTTCAGTCTCACTATCCCTACCTTTGTCTTTCTTTTTCACTTATGTACCTGTAAAATGTTTTGTCCCTTTACCCACTGATTTTGCAATGTGTTCTTCTGTCTGAGCTTTGGCTTCCCTTACTGACTTCCCTGCCTCCCTTTGTTTCTCCTAGTACTTCTCCCTATCCCTTCTGCCTGTGTCTTTTGTATTGCCTGGATGGAATCTTTTTGACTTTCACTTTCTTTGCTACCTCTTTGGAAAACCATAATGGTCTCCTTTTCCTTTTCCTCTTGCTAACCTGCTTAATGCATAATTCTGTTGTTCTTATAATCCCCATTTTAAATACTGCCCACTGTTCCTCAACCCCTGATTCCTGTCCCATTCCCCTTAATGCCTCTTTCAAGTATCTCCCCATTTTCCCAAAGTCTGCCCCTAAAATCCAGGATCGTGTTTTTGTGTGGTTTGGTTCTGCTCTTTCTGTGATTTCAAACCACAATGAGTGGTGGTCACTGTTACCAGGTGCTCCCCTGTTACCCCCATCACACTGTCCCTGTTTGTGAGCACAAGGTCCAGTATTGCCTTCTGCCGAATTGGTTCTATGACCAGTTGCTTGAGGAAGGCACCCTGAAAGGAGTCCAGGATAAATCTGCTCCTAGTTGATGTTGCTGCTGGGATGCTCAGTCCACGTCTGGTATATTGGAGTCTCCAACCAGTACTACCTCACCCTTGTCTGCCATCCTTTGGATGGCTAGCATTAACTCCTATCTGTTTCTTCCTCCTGGGCTGGTGGTCTATAGACCACACCTGTCTGGATAGGCTGGCCCCATTTTCCTTTCCAGCTTAAACCACAGTATCTCTCCCCATTTTGTTCCTCCTGGATCTGTGTGGCCCTATGTCATTTTTCACATACAGTGCCACTCCTCCTCCCTTCCTGCCTGCTCTGTCTCTTCTGAATATGTTGTAGCCAGGATGGCCATCTCCCAGTCATGGTTATCATTACACCAGGTTTTCAGTGATGGCCACAATGTCCAGGTCTGACTGTACCATGACAGCCTCCAGATCTTCCATCTTGTTGCTAAGGCTCCTGGCATTTGCACATGGCTCTCATGATTTGACCTCCTAGACTGCTTCACTGTTCTACTCCAGCCCCTTCCTTGGTTGTCATTTATCCTGGTTCTCCTTACTGTCTGCCCTTCTGCTGAATTTTGCCCTTTCTGCTTATCCACCTTTGGACACTAATCTCCATCTTTTGCACACTGCTTTGCAGGATAGCCACTCCTCTGGTTCACTGGTTCCACTGCTAGCTGTGGGGATGACAAGTAGGTACCGTCCTTGCTGGCCTGCCACCCCCCTTTGCTAGTTTAAATGCTTGTCAATGTAGCATTTAAACTTATCATTGAGTGCTTGGATTCCCCTCCAGGATGGATGCAGGCTCGCCAGGCTTGAACAAACCTCCATCCCTCCAGGTGGGTCCCCAGTCACCAATGAATCAAACCCTTCCTCACAGCACCAGTTCTTCAACCATGAGTTAAAGTTCCTGGTGCATGCACTCTATGTTTCCCTTGCCTCTCACAGGTAGTACTTCTGAGAAAGTGACAGAAGTAGCTACTTGCTTGAGACCCTCCCAGTTTCCTAAACTCTTCCTGAACTTCCTTTGGCTCCCCATTTGCCAAGTCATTTGTACCTAGGTGGATAATGACATCCAGCTCACCCTCCCGTCTTGCCTTCCCAGTGATCCCCAGTATCTTCCTTCCATCCCTCCATGCCGTGGCACCTGGTAGGCACTCACCTCCCTGTCCTCCCCTTCTGTGTTCTAGCTGGATCCCTCTTACAGTGGAGTCCCCACCAGGATTCGCTTCCTCCTCCTCTGGGGTCCACTGCTTTCCCCACTGAGGTCACCTCCTTGGCTAACCTCCACATCCTTTCCTTCCACTTCTCTGGGTACCTCTATTTGGTTGTCCTCATTTGCCAGTGTGGCATATGAGTTCTTGAGAGGAATAGGATCTGGGATGTGCCTCTGCCTGACTCTCTAACCCTCCCTGAGCCCACTGTCATCCAAGTGCTCCTCGTTCTCGGCATCCTTTGGGCAGCTGCATTGGACTGGGTGGTCCCTGGATAGGGGTGATGGTACTCCTGACCCAGTTTACTTCCGCTCTGAGTCTGGCTACCTCATCCATGAGTCCAGAGAGATGCATGCAGATAGGGCAGCACCTCAGTGTCCAGAAGGTCTGCCTGAATATGGCTGCCACAGCCACTGCATTGCACCACTCCCACATTATACTGCAATTCCACTACTTCTTGCTAC
This sequence comes from Neoceratodus forsteri, assembly GCA_016271365.2. NCBI lineage: Eukaryota > Metazoa > Chordata > Ceratodontiformes > Ceratodontidae > Neoceratodus > Neoceratodus forsteri. Next base: position 437,174,742 of record CM057454.1, read on the forward strand.
TGAAGCTCTCTTAGTTCTCTTTTTATTTATTTACAGTACTAAAAATCCTGTAACTGATCCTCAGATATATATTTTTTTATTTTAAGGAAAAAGAAACCAATAAACAAATAAATGAGTCAAAACACTTGTCGTGCTGAGGGTGGTCTTCTTCCCCTTATGCCCCTCCTACTTCACACCTCTTACTATACCCTGTGTTTAGCTCCTGTCAATCAGATTTATCAGGGCATATAATTCAGAGTTGGGGAAGGGGTGGCGGGGGGTGAAAATTTGCAGCAATTAAGGACAGCACAGAATTACACCACCACTATGTTTTAAATTTTCAACAGCCCAAAACAATTATAAGTAAAGACAACACAGAAAGAAAGTATAGTGTCACTACAAGCCTACAATCTAAGTTTAAAAGAAAATACCATTTACCAGTTACTCTAAAGCACTGAATTGAATATGTTTCCTTCCTTCACCTTCAGGCTTCTTCTGAGAAGATGAACCTCTGTTTGCTGCTTTAACTGTAACTAAGCCCCACCTCCAGTTATCACGTAGCTGAGGTCAGAATCCAGACAATTAACACCCTTCACCCAGCTACAGGACAGTCACACAAGCCAAGATAAAATTTGCAGCAATTAAAGACAGCACAGAATTACACCACCACTATGTTTTAAATTTTCAACAGCCCAAAACAATTATAAGTAAAGACAACACAGAAAGAAAGTATAGTGTCACTACAAGCCTACAATCTAAGTTTAAAAGAAAATACCATTTACCAGTTACTCTAAAGCACTGAATTGAATATGTTTCCTTCCTTCACCTTCTGGCTTCTTCTGATAAGATGAACCTCTGTTTGCTCCATTCCCTTCTTTCTGAGGGTCGAGGTACTGCTAAGCACTTGGTAAAGACCCATGGCGCAAAGGACAAGCCAAAGGGCAGCACCTAGAACTGGTAATGCTGGTCCTCAAAAAGAAACTGGAGGAAACTCCTGTGAGGAGGAAACACCAAAATCTGCAGGTATGCATCTTGCATGTCCAGAGAATATAGCCAGTCGCCTTGCTTGAGAAGGGGCATCAGACCAGGCAAAGTTGCCATTTTTATACTGGACATACAGATTGAGGTCCTTCAAGTCTGAGACAGCTCTCAGTTCTACAGACTTTTGGGGATCAGGAAAACCTGGAATAAAACCCTTGTTTCTCTGGTGCCTGGGCACTGGCTCTATGGCCTGTTTAGCAGAAGGGACTGTACCTCCTCCCAGAGAACAGCTAGGTGGTCCAGAGGTAGTTGGAGGGCAAGGGGAGTTTCTGGGGTTGCTCTATAAGCTCCAGAGTGTGACCCTTTCTGTGATTTGCAGAATCCAGGCATCCACTGCAATGGTTCTTCACTGATTGAGATGGAGGGAGAACCGACCTCCGACCACCACCACCTCTTGGTCGGGAAACAGAAGAGGGGTCTGGCAAGGAGTCAAGCAGAGGGATCCAGCAGCTGGGGCTGGTCTGTCACCTCTGGGATGCTTGGCCATGGCACCAGCAGTAGAGAGGGCAGGCAAGGGGAGGAGGCTCTGCATTTGCCTTGAGGCTGACAGGCTGCTTCTGGCCTAATGGATGCCTTATGAAAGGGAGGGTGCTGCCTGCTCTTAGGTTGCGTATAGTAGAGCAAATGGACAGATTGGAGAGACCTGCCAGATGCCTGCGGGTCATTAATGATGTCCTGGACATTAGGACCAAAAAGCTTAGAGCCGTTAATGGGGAATTGAACACCTTCTGCTGAATATTGGCAGCAAAGCCAGAGATCCTCAGCCAGTAGTGCCTACGTAGGCAAATGCTGGTGGCAGTAGCCCTGGCAGTAGTGTCACAAATATCAAGAAGGCACGCAAGAGGAACTTGCTACGTCTTCAGCAGCCTGCAAGCATCTGAGAATCTCCTGCTTCTGCATACCTTCTGGAAGGGCTTGGGCAGACTTGTCCTTCCTTCCAGCTGGTACTTTGGTACTTCACCATATGGGACACGTAACTGGCAATCCTCAGCCCTAGGGTGGAGGGAGCTATGGTGCTTAGTTGCCTTAGACCTGTCATAAGCTGCTTTTATGACCAATTAATTGGTTTCAGGCTGGGCAGCATAATGAGGAAAACCCTGTGGGGGCATGATAAAGTTTATCTGCCCCACGAGGCACTGACGTGCCAGACCTGTGCCAGGCTGCAGTAGTGGCATTCCTCAGAGCAGGCAAAATAGGAGAAATTATCTTAGGAGGAGAATGTGGGATCTCCAGAAAGTCCACTAAATCCTTCCAGGTGACATCACCTTCCTCAGTGTGGAATCCCATAGCTGAGGACAGCTGCTTCACAATATTGAAGAAGGTGGGGTCCTCTGAGGTGACCTAGGATGTGCCTGACAGAGCCCTCGCTGATGGGAGAAGCAGTGGACCTGTCAGAAGACAGGTGGTCTTCTTCCTCCTTTTCCTCATCAGGAAGAATGAGTTCAGGATGGTACCTCTCTCGAGCGTCCACCTCTTGAAGTCCAGGTCTGATGTGTGAGGCACCGATGACGGCCTGCGAGGGACTGCCCATGACCATCTAGGAGGTGTCAACGAAGAAGCTGCCAGCAACAGTGCCGGCAACGGCGCCTAAAGGCACCAAGCTGGTGAACAATCACCGAAGTGAATTTAGTCAAAATCTCGTTGAGGTCGAAGACTGCTTCGATGGGGGTCGAGCTGAGAGCCTGGACCAGGGATCAGGCCTCATCAGAAGAACCGCTCTACAGCGAGCCATCTTCGAGGAAGGAGGAGGCTGACAACCCAGAGAAGGCTGTTGGGAAGCAAGCGGTCCTGATCTCGGTCCTTTTGTGACCCCCGAGGACTTGCCTTGGGCCTTAAGTGGCCTGGAAGCTCGACAACCCTGCTGGTGAATGGGAAGGAGGACCCCTGCCCAGAATTGACTACCTGTTGCTCCATAAGGAATTTTTGAGACCCTTTTGCATCACCTGAGGGTGGTTTGGTTAAACTTCTGGCAGAGCTCACAGTCCAAGGCATCGTGGCTAGGCCCAAGACAGCAGACATGGAGTGAGTGCTCGTCTGAAGAGGCAATCTTCTTTCTGCAGCGATGGAAGGGAGAAGTCGAAGGATTCACTCTCAACATAAACGAGGTGAAGGAAATCTCTTTAGAAACAGAGTTGAAAGAAAGAAGTATAAAAAGCCGTAGGCAAAATGATGCAAAACTACGTCGGAGCTTCCACAGAGACCCATGCATCAAGTCAATGGTGGGAAAGAATTGAGGAGGGAGCGAGTCCAGTTGTACTGCTGAAAATCTTCCAGGTGGATCCTGCTTCAGCAACGGTGAAGTTCCATCTGTGGGACCTGATGACTAAGATACCCAAGAAGAAGATCAGGATTGTATTCCGTGTCATTGTTGCCCTGGTCGATGGGAACAAGACAGCGACTGGCGATGTTGGCACTCGAGGAGATAGCATAAGGCCAGCTCTATTATACTCGGTCTGGGGGTTTGACGGTAGGATCCATCACGGACCGCCTCCACTGAGGGTGCAGGAGGTGTCATAGCATGACAGTAAATGATGCTAGCACTGCTCTGGACATCGATGCCCGTGTAGTTGACGGGAGTGCCGGAGGAGGTCGACAGGACAGGCAGAGTCCCTGACATTGATTGCAACATACCAGCAGTATTAGGTCTAGTAGCGCATTCACCGTGCCCTGACCTGGGAGTTAGGTTGATGGTTGAGGAGCAGCGTGCTGCGAGGCTGGCGATGGCACTGAAGAAGTCACACCTGTTGTGCGAAGGGGCGACCTAGAGTATACGGGAGGATTTTCTTTCTCCTCTCCTGGTGGTTGTGCTTATGGGGTCCCAAGACTTCTCCTGGGATTCAGAAGACCTTGACCCAGAGGAATGGTCTTGCAACACAGCAGAACTTTTTTGCTGGAGCTCCTTCTCCATGCACGCTACCTTCTGCTTCAAAGGCGCTCTAAGGCTCCTTTTCAACGTTGCTGGGCAGCAGTGTTGAACCCTTACAAATCAGGCAGGCTTGCATGTTATGGTCCGGGCCTAGGCAACAGATGCAGACACTGGGTGAGTCGCTTTGGAAATCTTTCTTACTGCCTTCACAATATAGTAACAGGCTAAATGGTTCCTTTGATGACATACATGCTGTCAAAAATCACTTATAAAAGTGATTTCTTCACTAGGAGGAAAAATAAAGAAAAACACCGGCATTGCAGTGACATTTCTTTAAGCAGTCCAACGGTACTGTCGATGGCTGGAAAAGAACTGAGGAGGAAGGGCTGCCCATGTTTATATGGCAGCCAACGTCTGATCTTGTCGCCTGATGGCTATAAGTTCCAAAGGTTTGGCCTGATGAAAGAGATATCCTCGAAGAAGATCTTTCAGAGCATCCTTTTCCCATAACTTCTATGAAGGATGTCCCAATACATCTGAATAAGCCTGTCCTGAACTCCAGAGGAGAGGGTTACAATAAAGGGGTGTAACAGGTGGGTGCTCTCCCAAGTCCTGGACATTTAATCTTCCTTGTAGAGGCTCATTGAGATAACAAAGGAGGAATCTGTGCAACTTTCTATTTCAACTGCCGAATGTAAACTTAGATGTACATTCTTCTGGGGCATCACCAGGTGTCGAGAAATCAGCACTGGTCTTGCTAGTACATAATGCACAGGACAGACAAGAACATACCATACAGACATGGTCTCAAATTCTTAGGACATATTTTCCATTTCTTATTAGAGAAAAGGGCCTGCAGAATGCCACAGTGCCTTTTCTCTCTGTTACACCCCAAAGACCATTGAATAGGAGGGTCTGCATCAGAAGCTTTCTGCCATGAGTCAGTTTTGAGGTGCGTCAATATTTTTGTGCACTTGTACCCATTTCTGCACATTGCATCCATTTTTAAGCACTTCCATTAATTCCTGTACACTTGCATCAAACTTCTGTGCACTTGAGTTGAAGGGTTTATGTACTCTTGTCAATTTTGACAAAATGCCCCCAAAAATTATGCAACCATTAGAAAATGCCACATTGTGTCAAAATGCAGTGGTGATGATTGGAAGAGAAAATGTTTTATTAAAAACAACTGATTGCCAGCCGGTGGCGCTGAGGGTTAGGCGCTGGATGCCACACCTCGCACCACAGCGACCCGGGTTCAGGAACGAGCCCGGGTTGCTGGGGTTGGCGGGGGAGGGAGAGGATTGAGCATCCGGAGGACAGCTCTCCTCTCCTCTCCCAGGAGGGACAGGGTCCCGAGTCGGTGCTCGCTGCCCTCTGGCAGAGGCCGGAGATGCAGCAAGCGCTGACGCATAGAGAAGGGAAGCGGGAGTGGCAGACGCGGCAACATGCCTTGACGCCAGGCGCCAGCCACTTCCCAAGAAACAGGAAAACACCCTTCAGCTCCGGCGGAGACGGAGCACCGAAGCTGCCCTTGATCTGTGGCCACCCGCCTGGCACCGTCCCCGACCTATGCTACTGACTGCTCAGGGTGTTAGGGCCCACCTTGTCCCCGCCTGGGGTAAACCGAGGCTACATGGGCGATTGAGGACTGTCCAGGCAGGCGGACCACAGAGGGATGACTCCTTGGTGTCTCCCGAGGAGACCGGAGCTGAGGGGTGGACAGGAGGAATAAACATGAGAATAAAAAAAAAAATATTAAACCTCAAAGAGGTCAATAACCCTTGGATGGGTACAAAATCTCAAAGGATGAGCAGAAGAAAGTATTCTGATCAAACATGCACTGAGGAGAAAAACACAAGCAAACAAGGCAAAACAGGGAGGCGAAACTGTCCTGAGAGAATTTACCAAGGCAAAAGGGCAAATTCAGACCACAAAAGTAAGACCTCTAATACTTATCTGATGGTCTTTGAGGAATTCAGACAAAATGGCAACACCCAGCCTCTGACAGGAATTTGTGGTTAAAGCAGGAACCAATAAAAGCAAATAAACTACAGACATGATTTAAATTTAGAAATGATGTCCATAAAACAAACAGTATTCTCTACTGAGAGTTACCACAGAAGGAAAAAAAATAATAAAAGCTTTGAAGAAAGTTTGTCAAGCAGGAGAGCTGCTAGCTACTGTATGCAGCTGTCCCTCTGACCAACACACAAACACTAAAGATTACAAGCCAACAGGCATAGAATGGGAGGAGCCAGGGTTCTGTGATGCTGTCTCAGCTAGGTCCCTAGTAGGCGAGTGTGTGACTCAGCAGTAAATTAATTCTCAGTGACAACATGGAATGATACAGAAACCAGCACCATGATGACTGAACAAGCTGATGCTGTAATGGGATAAGAATGTGTATGCATTCAAATAAACAGCAGCCCCAGACTTTTCAGAAATGGGAATGTCGACAGCAGTAACAGAGGAAGCAGTATGTCTGGTGGAGCGAGCCTTCAACCCGGGCTGACTCTTCTCCAGCCAGTCTACAATACAGAACAATGCAGGAGGTGATTCCTGCCTCAGGTGGCTTCAAGAGCATGTTAAGAACAGCTGGCGAGCCTCACCACAAAATTCTGCTATATGCGCCTGGTAAAAGAGAACATCCAGCACGTGAAGCAGAGCATGAGGTTTTGAAAAGAAAGTTGCAAGAATGAATGTCTGATTTAGGTGTAATGCGAAAAGATTTGTTACTTAGCGTAACAAAAGACCTTTTTTTTTTAGATGTTATTTCTCAGGAGCCTCCCCGCACTCCGCCGTTCCTCGGCACCATCCCTGGACATGAGACCCCTCCCTTCAGCACCCCGCGACTTACCTTTCGCGGCAGGGGTGGTGGAGAGCGACTCAACCCACCAGAACGGGTCCATGCCAGGGAGGCGCCCAGGAATGGCGACGGGAACAACGTGCTGCAGGCTCCATTTTCCCCGATTTTCCCGCGGGCGGGCGTGCAATGACGCTAGCGACTATACGCTGACGCCCCGCGAGCGCGCAAGTCTAGTCAGCGCCTGCCACACACCGCCTCCCCTGTCTCTGTGGCTGCGTGTTGTCGATCCCCAGCCTCCGCTGCGGTCAGGCAAGCACGGCCGCCCGAATCCCACCGGAGATGGAGAGCAGTCCTCGGATGCCGATCCATCTCCTCCCGCCGACCCCGACAGCCAGCTCTTTCCCGAACACGGGTCACGGCGCGTGAGGTGTAGCGACCAGCGCCAACCCTCAACCCTCAGCGCCACCGGCACAAAGACCTTTTAAGAGAATCTCCTCCATTAAGCCATTCCTTTGGAACTGTGCTAAGATCCCTCATTCACATGTGCGCAGATGATACCATCCTTTTCTCATCCGCCCAGTACTAGGTGAAGTTCATACCCTTCTACAACAGGACTTCCTCTCTATGCAGTCCTGGCTCCAGGCAAACCTACTCAAAATCAACACATCAAGACAGTCTCCATGACTGTCAGGTCTGCTCAAAAGCTTGCCAAAGTACCCACTCCCCTGGCACTCACCTCTCTGGATGGAATCCGTCTTAGCGCTGTTACATACTGCAAATACCTAGGAGTGTGGCTGGATCCCAGCTAAATTTCTGCTCCACATCGATGCCATATCCTCAAAACTTTGCCACAAGTTAGGTATATTATACCGTAAAGAGACTCTCTTCCACTACCGTGAGGCTGCAATTGCTAGCTAAAATTATTACTCCCATTTTTGATTACACAGACTTAGTATACTGCACTCGCCCTCCTCTTTGCTAGCCAGACTTGACTCCTCTTTTGCTTTCTGCCATTTTGCCTCAAACTCTCCCCTTAGAACCACCACTGCTCTCTCCTCTCCACCCTCGATATGTCACCCTGTCCCACCGATGCCTTGTCCACTCCATCGCCCTAATAGCTAAATAATGGTTTAACCTGCTCCACACTTACCTCTGGGAGAAACTTACACCTGCACTTACTTCACACTATGCACTACGCTCTGGGGATTCCCATTCCTTCTCACTCCCAAACCTTTCGAAACCCTGGCAAATCCACCTACATCTATAGGCTCTCTTCTCTATGGAACAACTAAAACACCTGTCCTAAGAAGCTCCGCTCTCTAGAAGCTGGCCCGATGGTGCTGAGGTGCTGGGCGCCACACCTTGTGCCATGCCGTGACCCGGGTCTGGAGCGAGCGCTAGTCACCGGGGGGACGGTAGGGGCAGGCAGGAGGAGTGAGCCTGCTGCTCTCCTCCCTGGAGGAGGGCTGGGGACGCCTAGCGTGCCAGCAGCTCCTGGTAGAGACCATGGGCGCTGCAGCATGCTGGGCTGCATGTAATCAGTGTGCCCTGATGCAAGCAGGGGTTGCTGTGTGCCTAGCGTCAGGGACACGCACACATGCATGGGAGGGAGAGATCACCAGAACAAGGAAAAGCCCAGTCTTGGGTAGGCGATGGCGCCTGTCCCCATGCTCACGGCCGGGTCCATCCTGCCTGGCCTTCCAGGCTCTCCACCTGGGTCCTCTCCCGCCGGAGTCTGAACTTGAAATGAACCAAAGAGGAGGTGCGGCTCCACCCCGGATGGGTTAAACTGGGGTGTCGACCATGGACAGAAGAGGAGGAAGAGAGGAGGCACAGGTAGGAGGACTTCAGGCAGGGCAGGAGCAGGCAGGATGCCTGAGAGAGGCACCCAGACCATGACTGGGCAAAAGAAATCTGAAAAAAAAAAGAAGCTCACTCTGCATAATGCTATAAAAACCCACTACACCTCCAACCCGCCTCCTAGCCTCACACCAAGTAGCACATCTCCCAGCTCTCCTCCTCACCTAGTGTCTACCTACTTTTCCTTTGCTATAAACCTTCCTGTATTCATCCTGCACTTTACCACAGTGTATGTATACCAGTGTTTTCTTCATATTCAAACAATGTGTTTTACCAACGTACTGATTAATATATATCCTGTACTTATCAGTTGCTTCTATGTATTCTTGTACTGTATATGTTCTTGTATTATGTACTATAAATGTATGCTGTGCGATAATATCCTTTCCCTACCCCAGGTCGCACCTGGAAATCAGCCCTCAGCTTAGTGTGCCTTTCCCAGTAACCAAATGTTTAAATAAATAAAATAAAATGTAGTCAGCATCAGGGCCACTGGAAACTTTTGCCAGCTCGGACCTCATGTCAACATCACCTATACAGTGTGATGGTTCCTCCCTTAGTTGTATCTCTTGCCAGGGACAAGCTAATCCGTTAATGCATGCATGCTGGCAGAGATCAGGGAGCCAAGGATAACGATCAGGCACAGGGAGAGGTAATACAGTAGTAGACAGACAAAAGTTCACCGTACTGGGTATAACATGGTGTTTATGCTAGAATAGATGTTATTCAAGCACTAACACAACACCGCACCATATTTGAGGCCACAAATATCATCGTTATACTGCAATACTGTACCGTGAAATTCTGTACATAAAAGATATTTATAAGCATAAATACAACATGCAACAACAAGAAGGCTGGCACCATCTGACCAATGTGAGAATATACCAACAAAAAGGGGCAGGGTGGGAGGCGAACTGTGGCTCAATGGAGGAGATCTCTGAAAATGTATTGTCGGGGTAAGTAGCAAACCAATCTTCACTGAGGATTGCCTAAAGATTTTTACTGTTGCTGTCCCATATTTCTATTGTTATACAGTTTTGCAGAATCAGTTGTATCTATTTGTTTCCACTACTTGCACTGTATTACTCATTTCTATACCTACTGTTTATATGATTGTACTGTCATTGTGTTAAAATGTTTGTTTCTATACCCTCGATTAGGTGCCTGAAAATAGTCATTGCTATGGCTAGTGCACCTTACCCGTTCAACAAAAACTAAATAAAATAAAATAAAATATTTCCTCAACTGAGCTACACCTTTGGAATGAGAAGCAAGCAGCACCATAATAGCATGGAAGGAAGGCCCTAGGAAGAGACTCAGAGCCTATCAGGAATAGGTAGGAAACAAAATGAAAGAAATGCAACACCTCAGCCACAGTAACACCTGGGTGGACATGGTAAGACAAAAGAAGCACCTTACAGCGTTTCAAAACTGAAATATGCAGTATAAATAGTGTCAACCTACTTCAGTTGACATTCTGAATGACGAACACGCTCATCATCTAGTCCTGTCCATCTCAAAAGTAAGAAAAGGCTTAAAAGCCAGGAATAACTTCCACAAAATAAAATAACACGGGGATGAACAACATTAATTATGAGGGACCAGGGGCAGCTAGAACCTTGCTAGCCCCAACATTCTTAGGGTCTTAGGACAAGTGCCCAAAGGGGCAAGAGCAGAAAGGGAGGAAGGGGCACCAGTTCCAGAAGGGGCACCAAAATAGGGACGACCTTTCCGATGGGAAGAACAGCCATGCCCTCCTGGAGTGCAGAGGTCAAAGACATCAAAGAGCTATATGTCATACAGGACGCATTGCAGGTCGTGGCAGAATGAGCTCCATATCATGTTTGAATGGTTTCTGACCCTCTAAGGGGAGTTTAGGACAGACTGCTGCACAATGGGGGCAAAAGTTAGATACCTGTAGCTAAGAGTTCCTTCCAGGAGTAAAACCCTAGGCTGAAGCATGGGCAGAAGCATCCAAAGCATCAGAAGACAAATGGTGCAAATGCTTTCCAGTGTCCAGACCAGCTGTTGAAATCCATAAGACCTCCTCCTTCAGAGGACCACCTGGTAACCTATCAGCCACTTCAGAGGGACTTCCATAAGCTGTTTTGGTATTTAACCATATATGCCTAATAATTGCCATAACATAAGCCCAGAGACTCAGAGGCATATGCCTTTGTTGCCCATAACAGCTGAATACCGAGGAGGATACATCTTGTCAGCCTTACAAAGCACGGCAGGCAGAATTCCAGGCCTATACTAGTCACAGTGGTATCTTCCAATACAGGATATATGGAGGAACCACCAGAGAAGAGCTAGAGGGCATCTCCAAAATTCATAGACAACCCACTTAGTAGAATCTCCTCTCCTGCTGAAAAGCCCAAAGCCTCCCACATATGCCTAAGCAGAGACTGATATGAGTTATCCACTGAGGGGACCAAAGGTGTAAAGAACAGAGTCCTCACTATAGGATGACAAAGTGGAACTGGATTCCAGGCTAGAAGGCAAGTCCAGATCCTGAACCCAATATCTACCTAATCAAGAACGAGATAAGGGTTGTAATCCACTTCCTCATCCTCAGGTTGCAGAAAAGGAAGGGCACAGATACATAGATGCTGACGGTAGAACTTTTCTGTCTTGCCTAAATGCAATTCTTCCCTTTGTTACTGATTCTTTTTTATAACTAAACTTATATGACTTTCCCATTCCTGCTATAAGCTTCTGACTGATTTGACCTATACCTCTTCATCCAGCAGCTTATTCCACTTGTTCACTGCCCCTTCTAAGAAGAAATGCTTATGGATGTCTTTTGAATCTCCCCTGCCAGCTTTATTGGATTTCTCTTTGTTCCTGTGTCTGAACTCAAGAAGAAGAGTTCCTGGCGCTCCAGTTTATTTATCCCACGCAGGACAGGGCCCACTTGCTACCTGTAGGCAGACAGGAGGAGGCATAGTGGAAGACATATGCCCTGAAGAACCCACGACTAGTGAGTCCTTCATGTAAGGGAAGAGAGGAAGACCAGGGAGGGATTGTAAGGTTAAAAGGGAAGGGGCTGTGTTCATAGAAGAAGGAGAGAAGCCTGGGAGGGCCACAAAAAGTAACAGGAGCTTTGGAGGGAGGAGGTGGACACTGGTCCTTTTCAGAGGAGAGAGTACTGAAAGGACTCGCTAATCTGAAAGTGGGCAGATCAGTGGGGCCAGATGAGAAAAATTACTTCCATAGTAATCTTGTTTCTTCCAAGGGAATCTTACTGTATTTTGACTTCTGCAGTAAGGTCTCACCATAAGACTGCCCGGAGCCAAATTGGTTAATAGAACCTATGTTAATCATGGAATGTTAGGCTCAAGCTCAGTTTTCAAACCACTGTCCCTGGTAAACATTCTACAATCATCAGATTCTTACAAAGCATGCATAAAAACACGCTATCTAAACTATACTAATAATTAAATAACCAATTAACAACACTCAACACAATTATTCCCTTTTATTTCAAAATGTGGGCAAAACTAAGACTCAAGTCACTAGGCCAAAATGAAACACCTACAGGTTCCAAACAGCATGAACAGCTGTGTTGCAGTGCCTATAGGTTCTAGCAGGGGAGGAAGGTGGGAGCTCAGAATACAGTAAGATTCCCTTGGAAGAAACAAGATTACTATGGTAAGTAATTTTTCTTCAAACCCCAGGAAATCTTACTGTATCCTGACTTCTGCAGACTACCCAAGCAGTACCTTTGGAAGAGGGTAGAGTGCCTGTTTAGAAACAGGCTCTGCAGTGTGCTGTGCCAAACCTGGCATCACTTCTGGCCTGAGTATATCGGCCGTAGTGTTTTGAAGAAGGTGAACTATTTTCCAGGTAGCTGCTTTGCAGATTTCTAACAAAGGAAGTTGTATCCCTTGTAGGCGGGCCCAGAAGCCTACAGGAGGCTCTTACCCACTTTGCTGTAGCAAAACTGGATACAGGCAACAATCCAATGGGCAATGGTTCTCTTTGGCGGGTTTGCCCTTCCCGTTACTCCATAAGTCAGGAAGAGCTTTGTCCTATCTTGCCTGCATCTTTCGTATGATCCAAGTAGTAGCTTATAACTCTCTTGACATCAAGACTATGCAGTCTGTGTTCTCCGAGCTGGAATGATCAGTAAAGAAGACATGCAAAGTCATGGACTGGTTAAGGTGGAAGTCTGAGAACACCTTAGGGAGAAACTCCTATAAGTCCTAAGGATCACCTTGTCCCTGTGGACTGCTATGTAGTCTGGCTCTGTGGACAAGGCCTGGAGCCTGTATGATCCTCCCTAGCTGAGGTGATGGCTACCAGAAAACAGTTTTCCATGTCACATACTTAAGCTCTGCTGAGGCTATGGGTCAAAAGGTGGCTGCATTAGCTGGCATATGTTAAGGTCCCATGCAGGAGTGGGTTCCTGTGAGGGGAATGTAAGTGCAGAAGGCCCTTGAAAAACTTCCTGAATACTTGGTTTGCAGCCAGGGATGCCCTTTTCCAGCAGAAAGGTAAGCAGAAACTGTTGCTAGATGCACTTTAAGAGTAGAGGGCCAAAGGCCCAGGGAATGCAAGTGTGCCAGGTAGTCCAAGACACAGGAGTAAAGCCAACCTGGCGGTGGTCTGTCTCTGTCCGCACCAAATAGAAAACCTTATCCATTTAGAGCGAATAGTCTTTCTGGTAGAGGGTGTTCTAGACACCCTGAGCACCTCTAGTACCCCTTCAGAGCTGCAGGTCAGCATATTCTAGGTCCTCAAGAGCCAAGCTCTGAGCCTGAGGATTGAAGACTGGGATACAGGACTTTGCCCTGGGAAGAGGTTAGTAGGTTGTGCCTCCTGGGCAGGGAGAGTGGTCTGAAATTGACAGGGTCGGTAGCAGCAAGTACTACGGCTGCCTGGCCCAGTCTGGAGCAACGAGGATCATTGTTGCTGGCTGAACCCTGAGCTTGTTCAGTACTCTTAGTAGCAAGGGAAATGGCGGAAGGCATACAGAAACTTCCCTGTCCAGTCCATCAGAAGTGCATCTAGTGGTACTGTGCCCACTGCCAGAGGGCTGCAACAGAACAGTGGCAGTTGGTGATTGTTTGGAGCTGCAAACAGGTCCACCTCTGAGGTGCCCACCTTCTGAACACAACTTGCAGAATCTGCCTGTTTAGTGACCACTCGTGATGGTTTTGGTTGATTCTGCTGAGGGCATCTGCCGGCATGTTGTCCTTCCTTGGGAGATGAACTACTGAGAAGGAGATCCTAGGGAGTAAGTCAGGTTCCATACCTTCATGGCTTCTGTGCACGGGGGAGGGAGGACCTTGTGCCCCTTGTTTGTTGATGCAGTACATTGTGGTTGTTTGTCGGTTTGGACCTGAACCACTTTGCCCGTGCACAGGACAAGGACTGAATGCTCAGTTAAACTGCCCTGAGTTCCAGCAGGTCTATGTAGAGCAGTGACTCTTGCTGGAGCCAGGTACCATGGGCAGTATGCTCCCCATGTGGGTGCCCCATCCCTCATTCAGAATCTTGATCCTGATACTGTTGCTGTGGCCATGTGCCCTAACAGCTGGAGGAAATGCCTTGCTGGTCTGGGAGTATGAAGCTGAAAAGAGCCTGTCAGTTGAATCAGCCTGTTTGCCCTTCCCTGAGGGAGGAAGACTCTTCCTTTCAGAGTATTCAGTTTTTCCCTATAAATTCCAGGAGATGAACTGGTGTCAGCACTGACTTCTTCTGGTTTACTAAGAAACCCAGTGCCTCCAGAGTATCTTGGGTAGTGGTCGGTGCATGCTTTACCTGCTGAGGGACTGACTTACCACCAACCAGTCATCCAGGTATGGTTAGACTATAACCCTTGCCTCTTAGATGTGCCACCACTACTGCTAGGCACTTGGTGAACACTCTTGGAGCTGATGTCAGGCTGAAAGGCATTGCCCTGAACTGGTAATGGCCTGATGGCAATCTGAACCTGAGATACTTTCCGTGTGATTGCCTGATGGGAATATGGTAGGCATCCTTTAGATCCAGAGATGTAACTAGTCTCCTTCCAAGTGTAGGAAGGATGGTGGCCAGAGTGATCAAATGCTTGTTTAAATGTCTGAGATCCGGTATGGGTCGCCACTCCCTGTTTTCTTTAGAGTGAGGAAGTACCATGAGTAGAGACCCTTTCCCTCTGGGGCAATGGAACAGGTTCTACTGTGTGGTCCTGAATGAGCTTTGCTACTCCTCCTCTAACAGAAATGCCTCTGATGGGTTGGCAGTCTGAACAGTCTTGCTCTCAACTTGGGCAAAACCTGAAACTGAGAGCAAGACCTGGCTGACTACCTCCAGGACCCACTTGTCTATGGTAACAGATTACCAGGCCTGAAGGCAGTGAGCCAGCCTGCCCCTACTGGGAGTGGGAGGCAACCCTGGCAGACTTCTCAGGAGTCTGCTTTGCCTGAGCACTAGTCTGAGGGCGGGGCCAACTCTACTGCTGCCTCTTCTGCCTCTGCCTCTAAAATATCCCCTCTGGGCTGGTAGGAAGAGCAGGTCCTGTGGTTGGAGAAAAGGGTCTATAATGGTTGACCCTCCCTCTTCCCTGGAATTTCTGGGGTGTTGCTGCCTTCTCCTTGGCAGCAGCACTCTCTATAAGCTGCCTTGTAGTCCATTTTTTCAAGTAAGCCTCAGTTTGCTCCTTGAACAGGGATGTGGGCTCACAGAAAAAATCCAGTGCTTTTGTCTGGGTATCCTGAGACAAATGTGTTGCTCTCAGCGAGCAAATCTCCTCAGAGACACTGAGGTAGTCATTTGCCTGGCTGCAATGTCACTGGCATCCACTGCCGTGCAAAATTGACACTAGAGGCTTCAATGCCCTCTTAGCTGTCTTTGATAGTTCGGATGCCATGGGTCCAGGACATGCCATGGCTATTTCAAGTACTGTGTTCCAAAGGCTTTCTGGCACCTGGACACATAAGCCATGTAGGTAGCCTGTCTGATGGCTAAAGAAGCCTGCTGGTATGATTTTTTGGCTATGGAATCCATTTTCCTGGAATCCTTCTCAGGAGGATGTGATGCCAAGGAATGCCTGCCTTGTCACAAGCAGAAGTGCACGATCCCTCATGGCTAGGGTGCCCAAAAGGAACTCAGCTCCTGGTTTGGCCACTCCAATACTTCCTGTCCATCCTCTTGTCCATTGGGGATGGATGTTGGTGTCTGCAGGATTTTGTGGCTTGTCTTTTAACAATTTGTGGATGGGCAACAAAAGCCTCTTTGTTGCTAGAACATCCATCATTTCCATATAATCTGGTTCCTCTTCCTCCTCTGTGGATTCTTGAGTGGAAGGTCCAGAGTCTGTGCCACCTGCTTCATAAAGGCAAAGTGGGTAGAGTAATCTTCCACTGCCTTATCTAGTGAATCAGCACTATGAAGATCAGTAGGAACCTCTGGTTCTATGGATTCTCCAAAGTCATCTTCTTCATTGTCATAACCTCTTCCTCAAGGAAAACATCAGTTGATTGTTCCAGTGAACCGGAACCAAGAGGGAACCCGAATCCGGAACGACAGCTCTGAACTGGGGTGCTGAACCGATACCGTGGTACTGGTTTGCAATGCCTGTAAAGGCTTATGGCACTAGCTATAGCTTTTGCAATTGGAACTGCTGGAACTGTCGGTTGTGGTTCCTTAGCTTAGTGCTTCTTTATTTTTAGCAGAACTTACCAGTTTAGTGGCAGTTTCTGTGGTTCTCTTTTTTGTTGAGGAACCATCACCCTGGTCAGAGGGCTGCTCACTTGGTTCATTAGACTTCTCCTTGGGAGAAGTAGAAGCTTATCCATAGCTGAGTCAGCAGCTTCTTGGACATTTTTTCCTTCAGTTGGTTCAAGCACTTATCCAGCGTCGACTGAGAAAATTTTTGCAAATATCACAATCTGCCTTTAAGTGATTGAATCCCAGGCACAGAACACAAATTAAGTGAGGATCTGCTTTAGCAAATGGTTCCTCACATTCTGTGCGATGCTGAAAACCCGTTGGGCCATTCTTTTCTTGGTAGTGGCATACCAACCAAAAACCCCAACAGTAGGATCTGGTGAGTCAAGCATCACAGAAATAAAATAGTATTTTTTTTTTTGGGGATGGTCGGTTTAGCGACTGAAGAAAAAAGAGTTACCCTGGTTTCTCTCCAAAATAATCAACCAGACCCAAAAGGGTTTAAAATGAAAACTAAAAGTGTTAAAAATATGAACAAATGGTTTCCCCAGTTAAAAGAACCGAGAAGAAACCGAGAAAATTTACGGAATAACACTAAATCTAGATTAATCTACCCGTAAACTCAAGGGTAGTGCTTTAAAATCGAACAGAAATAAACTTTTACTTCAGAAAACCGATAAAATAAAATCTTCCAGAAAGATGAAGGAGGACTCTCCTAGGCATCTGTACTAGGCAAGCGGAGTAAAGAATCTTGACGTTGTAGAATGTTTAATAGGTACAGTGGTTTGAAACCAAGCTCGAGTCTGTGACATTCCATGATTAACACAGGTTCTATTAACCATTTTGGTCCGGGGCAGTCTTATGGTGAGAACATACTGCAGAAGTCAGAATACATTGAGATTTCCTGGGGTTTGAAGGGGTACATTCAAGGGTACTGGGAGAGCTAAGGGAGGTACTGGCTACACCTCTGAAAGTTCCATTTAACAGCTCACTGGAAAACATGAGTGGTTCCAGAGGACTGGAGAGGGCAGATGTAGTCCCACTTCACAAAAGTCGTAGCAGGGATGAGGCTGGCAATTATAAGCCAATCAGCCTGATGTTAGTGATGGGAAAATTAATGGAATTGCTGCTGAAGGAAAGAATTGTGGAATATTGTGATCCAATGGGTTACAAGACCTGAGACAATGATGTTTGGGTTCTTTTATTTTCTGCCCATAGTTACTGAGCTCTGGGAATACTACAATTCACTGTGGAGGGCCATGAATAGCATTCATATGCAGTAATTTGTCTTGGCACAGTTACATCCTGAACACTGTCCATATGAAATTGTGCAGACCCATCTCCCTTTTCCAGTCGCTGCAGGCTGGCTGGGAGATAGGAGATCCTCCATGTGGTGCTGACTCTCAGAGAGCTGCCTAATGAGGACATATACTGGTCTTGAGGTCTGCACAACAGCTCGCCCTTGACCTGATCAGGGGACCAGGGTACTGGCGGGCAGCTGTTTCTGTGTTGGCGGGCGGGTGTGACTGACATTTTCTTTGGGGGTTCAAGGACTACAGGATGGAGCTGTAACCCGCCATGGAGTGGTTTGGATGGAGCCTCATAGAATTAGCTGCTTCTGGATCTTGGCCATCTCTTCTCCCGATGGCCCAGCTGTGGTAGGCCTGTCAACGGACTATCTCCTCCGAATGAAGCAGGGTTCCTGGTCAATACCTGGTTCTGATGATTAATCTGATTGGTGACATCGTGGAGGCTTACCCCAACCTGGTTTGGGGACCAGGGTACTGGTGGGGGTGATCTACAGGGGACTGTATCAGCTGCGGTGCTCTCTCACTGCATCGTGGTGGCGCCAGCTGGAGGTAATTTTGGGGTATACTGGCTTGCAGCATGATCACCCCGAGTGGCTGTGGTTGCCAAGTTTAAGGGAGAGAATTTGAGAGCTCAGAGGGCAATCCAGCCCTATCATCACCTTTACTTTCAGTCTATTTGTGGACACTCTGTGTTAGGATGCTGGTGATAAACTGTGTTGCAAATTTTGTGGACTTTATCTACTCTTTTCTTAAGGAACCTTACTTTGGTTATGCTGCCTTTTCTTTCTACTGGACAGTTGTTTGACATCCTTTTGCAGAATGCTGAAATGTTCCATTGTTTGATTGTTATTACTTTGGTGGTTTGGGGTACTACTATTGGATTTTGATCTGTTACAGAGTACCATGCAATATGATTGAATCACAGTTTCAAATGTTCGTAATGGTTTGCAGGAGAATCAAGTTGGATCCATCCTGGTCCTTCTGGGGAAGGGGGACAATGTTCTTCTTCCTGTTTATGGGATTTTGCTTGGTCCTTCAAGGAGGGAATGGGAGGGCGGAATCTTTGGGTGGTGAAGGGGTTCACAGCATATTAAGGAGGGTTGGCGTGGGGAGTTGCCTTTCTGGGAGCCTAGGCACTTTGTTTCTGTGCTAGCTGGGCATTCTGGAGGCAACCTCCCTGCACTCTGTTGGGCTGGGTATGTTGTACCTATATGAGGGAAGGGTAAGTACACTTAAAAACATTAACAGATGTAGAGTTGTTAATAGGGTTACCACCTGTCCTGATTTTCGAGGACAGTCCTGATTTGGGCAGCTGTGTCCTGCAAAAACATGAAAAATACTACATATCCTGATTTTATAGCAGAAAAGTGTTTTCTAACTTTCCACTGAATGTTGCAGAAAAATACAATACCTTAACTAAAATACCTTAAAATGATAAGAAACAATAAAACAACTAAGAAACTAGAATACTTAGCCTTAATTCTAATTACATAGAGAAAAAGTCTGTTGCATTGGTCACGGTTATGTACTGTCCTGCAAAAATCATGTTTCAGCAAGAAATGTCCCACTTTGGGCTTCTTAAAAGGAGGTAACCCTAGTTGTTAAAGGACTAACAGTTCAAACTAGTGTTAGGATTGGATACCTAGGGGTTTAATGAGGGCTGGTATGGGGTTCACGGATGCCTGGATAATTTTAAACCCTGGCTAGTACCCTGAAAATTGCCATGTGGAATATAATGGCTGGAAATCGGGTGATTAAACAGAAAAGTGCCTTACCGAGGAAACAAGCCATGGTAAGTTTTGATGCTGTAGAGACCTGGATCTCTGCCACCTTTTCATCAAAAGCCAGGGGGTGGCTGTGTGGATACTGGGTACCCAGGCGGTGGTGTTAGTTAGACAGACGGGCTGACCAGCAGGCCAATATGCCCTCACCAGGGTAGAATTACCTGCCTTGGTGTATTTAATTTGGGTTCTGTGTATGCCCCAAATATTGAGGAGCCCCTGTTTCTTCAAAACTAACTCTTGGCTTAGTTTCCTGTCTGGTCCTTGGATCCTAGAGGGTGACTACAATGTGTGTTGGATGGGTTTGTGGATAGATCTAGTACAAACCTAATCCCGATTTTCAGGAATGCATGTGCTGTAGGGGTAATGAAGGCTGAGGTAGGGGTGGTGATGTGTAAGGCACTTGTTCCCATCTGGGAGGGATTATAGTTTCTACCACATACCCATAATTCCTATGCAGGCTAGATAGAACATCAATCAGTCCGTGCTTCTCCCAGCTCTGAAGTGAGCAACATATTCTCCTGTCCTTCTCTCAGATCATGCCTCCCTGATGGTGGAGCTCTCACTGGGGGTAGGGTGGGGTAGAAAGTCGACTAGCAGACAGTTGTAGAGAGTCAGACCTCCTCCTGTTGAGAGACCAAAAATATGTGGAGAAGATGGAGGGAGCATCCAGGAGTTCTTAGCTTCAATGGGAGGGGACACGTCCCATAGGATTAGGTGGGAGGCCTAAGGCATACATTAGGGTCAATCCATCTCCTATGTGGCTCACAAAACCCGCACCTCTGATGGGAGCTGGAGGAACTTTGGCCTAAGATTGATGCGCATGAGCAAGCCCACAAGGCAAACCCTACCCATGCTCTATACTATACCTTTAGTACAAAAATGAAAGTGGAAATTTAACACCATCAGCAGTGTCCAGTTGGAAAGGACTATCCTGCTTGCTCAAGCTGGAGACATATTTTGAGGGTGATAGAGCAGGAAAATTCCTATCCTGGCAACTCCACAGAAGAGAGGAGAGGGTGGTGTCATGAGTTCACAACTCAACCCGGTCATAGAAGACCTGAAGGAAATCGTCACTGCCTTTGGGGATTTCTATAAAAAGCTATACACTTCAGAGGTCTCTCCCACTGCTGAAAAATGGAGTCCTTCTGACGGGCACCTATGAAGACCCTGAGTCAGGAGCAGGCTGATAATCTGGATTCCCTTTGTCCAGAGCGGAGATTAGTGGGGCTATTAGAGCCCTAAAGGGAGGTAAGGCCCTGGGGCCTGATGGCCTGCTGGTGGACTTCTTTAAGCGATTCCATGAGTCGTTTATTGGCCCTCTCACGGACCTGAACCAGGAGAGTCAAGGTTGGCCTGTTCCTCCCCTCTACCTGGTCAGCAATCATAACAGTCCTCCTGAAACCAGGTAAAGATCCTTCCTGGTATGCTCATATTAGCCCATCTCTCTTTGACAGCTGACTATAAAATCTTAGCTAAGGCACTAGCTGCTAAACTGGACCCTTTACTTCCTAACATTATACACCCAGACCAGACCAGGTTTGTTAAAGGCAGGCAAGGAAAGCATAATATATGGAGAACCCTTAATGTTATTCATAATTGGGGAAATCCGCCAAAAAGCACGGAGCAGCTGTTCTGGCACTCATGCAGAGAAGGCGTTAATCGGGTGGAGTAGGGAGTACCTTTTTCTTAATCCCTTGAGAGGCTTGGATTGGGCCCCCCTTTCATTTCCTGGGTTAGAGCTTTATACATGCAACCATTCTCCCAGGTGACAATTAATGGCCACCCCCCGATTCACTCTGGAGCAGGGTACCAGACAGGTGCCTCTACCCTCTGCTATATATAATGTCACTGGAGCCACTGGTGGTGACGATCAGGGTGAATGGGGGCATTAAGGGATACAGACGGTGGTAAAGAACATAAAATAGCAATGTATACTGACGACCTCCTGTTGTACTAGCACCTGCTGAGGATTTGCCTCTGTTAACAAGGTCTTGACGAGTATGGCACCCTCTCAAGACATAAGGTTAAGTGGTCCAAGACTGAGGTATTGCCGTTGGAGCCTTGGCTAGACAGTCCCTAATAGCACACTTAAATGGGTTGCAGTTGGTTTCTAAAATAAAATACCTGGGAATTTATATCTCGGTAAGGTGGGGGCCTTGTATGCTCTGAATTTTAAAACCATTAGTCCATTGGATAGAGGAAGATTGTGTCGTTGTTGAGTAGGGTGGACGCCGTTAAGATGATGGTGTTACCCAGATGTCTCTACCTGTACCAATCCCTTCCTATTTGGGTTCCCCAGGCCCACTTCAGATGTATCAATGTCATACTTCACAGGTTTATATGACGTGGCAAGTCAACCCGGATCGGGTAGGCAATTCTCCAGTTACCAGCTCCATCCCAGGGCCAAAGAGGTCGGTGCACAAGAAAGGGATATCAGCCAGCTTGTGTTGGGTCCATGTGAAGGTGGATAAATGCAGCCTGACCCTGCAACGCATGGAGACAGATGCTGCCCACAGTGCAGGCACCAGAGTCACCCATGTCCAAGGTTGTTTGGAGCTGGTGTTTACCCAAACAACTGACCTTGGTCTCCATGACCGTCACTGCCATTTGCTGATCAGCAAGGAGGTGGGGAGGATTGCACTGAAGACCCCCATATGGGAGTGAATGAAGGTGGCCACCATCATGGCATAGCTATCCTGACAGAGACCCAGAGACGCCAGTGTATACCTTTTCAGTGGCATGGTTATTCTTGTGGGACTCCTTTCTGGAGGCCTGATCATGTCCTCCTGGTGTCCGGATTTGCAGAACACTGCATCTGTTACCAATCCTTCACAGAAGAATGGTCCAAAACCCCCAAACAAAACACGTGCTGACTGCATACTTGTGGACCATGCAGGTAGGTGGTGCTGGGTAGGATGCTGCCATAGCTCCAGTGCCGGTCCAAAATAGCCTCAACCACAGGGAAGACAATCCTGGGGGATCGTCCCAGTCCAAAATGTCTGTGAGGGTACTTTGTCCTCTTTTGGATGGCTTACGGACTGACATGGACTCTGAGATGAGCTGGAGAAGTGCCCCAAAGGATACCAGGCAATACAAGGTGGAAAGTTCCTCTAACAAGCCACCGCTGAGGAGGGAGCTGCAAAGGAGGCCATGGACTTGTCTGAGGACTTCTCAAATATGACCCGTGGCCATTTCTAGCCATGGACCTCCCAGGTATCCTCTCTGGGGTGATCCTTACTGCAAACAACCTAGCAAGCCAATGACTAAGCAGTCAGCCTCCTTAGTCACAGCTCTCACCTTCTGGTGGTGGCGGCTCCACCCAAAGAGGTGGACTGACAGCTGCAGGTTGCATCTGTGTGGTGTGGACCAGCTGGGTACCACTGGTGGCAGCCAAGAGACCAAAGGTCCAGGGGTAGGAGCCTACCATGCCACACAATGGCCCAGTTCCCAAAGAAGCTTGTCATAGCACTGATGCATCTGCAGAAGTGCCTCTTCACCCAAAGATAAGGAGGATGAGGACCGCTGTTGGAGATGCCATGTGGTCAGGCGGGATCAAGAGCAGAAACGCTTGACTTTGATCTCAACCGTGACTAGATGGTTGATGATGAGAACGGTTTTCGGCGGGTAGCTGTAGACCTCGTATCTGCCCATGTTCAGCAACACAGATGCGGAAGACCCAACCTCTGGTGGAGGCTGCTCCCATCCCCCAATGACGAGACCACGCCTCCTGTGTGAGAAATAGGAGCACTGGGGTCTGTGAGATTGAATTCTCAAGCTTGTCTGACAACTGCTTGAGAAAGATCTCGGTGGCCTGCTCAACTGGAGTCGAAGCCAACTGGTTTGACAGGGATCTGAAGAGCCCTCAACCTGCTCCCGCCCCCAGCTGGGGGAGTTCGACAGCCCTCCAGTGGTCAGATGAGTCATGGGACTGGGAGGACCTTGACAGCTCCTGGTCTCATGACCGCACTTACTTTTAGTAGCATGGCAGTAGGGCTCTCCCCAAAGTCTAGAGGGCCAGACACATCTCCCTGAACTCTAGAGAATAACCATCCAACGCTGGCTTCTGGGAACAGTGTCTAGACTGAAGAGGTGCCGCCACAGCCACCAACACTTCTGCCTTAAGGGCATAAGCTTTTCATCCTACCCACTACAGCCGAGGCCTTCTTGAAGGTCTTGGGGCAGTATTCGGATCCCATTCGAAGGCCAACTGAGCAACAGCCAGAGCTTCTTATCCTCGAGGGACTCAGGAAGCATGCTTAAGCACAGCCCACAAGCAGTCACGTCATGCTGCCCACCCAGGCAGTACATGCACATGTTATGCAGGTTGGTGACCAGCATCTTCTGCCGGCATTGCACACAAAATTTAAATCCTGACTTCTACTGCTCCATCGCTTATTGTGGAGGGAGTTGAAGGATCCAGGAAAATGAACTAAAATATTTGAAACTTCAAAGAAAGTTAAAGGTGCATTCAAAAACCTAAGCGTCAGCCGAGAGGAGGTGACCTGATCTTCCAGTAGAAAGAAAGACCTGACGTCACAAGACGGTTAGAGGATCTTTCACCCTGGTGGTGGGACAAGCTTAACTTAAAGACGCTCAATAATTGCACTGTTCCAGAACTGACAGTGTGGCTAAGTGAACCATTTGCATGCTCCTAGAAAATTCTTTTTCTTAACAGTACAAGAAGAAGCAGATGGGCCACATATAGGTTACAGAACCAATGGTGGGAAGTAGACCCAAGTCCATTTGAAGAGGAAAGAGTTCTGAAGGGACATTCAAATCTGAGAGAAGACAAGGCTATGAGGCCAGATGGGGTACATCCAAAAGTACTGAAGGAGCTCAGGGAGCTCTGAGACCCTATTCAATAACTCACTAGATGGGGTGGTCCCAGAAGACGGAGGAAGGGCAGAGGTAGTCCCACCCATGAGAGTGGCAGCAGGAAGTGGCTGGCAACTTCAGGCTGGTTAGTCTGGACCATCAGTACTGGGGAAACGCTGGCCTGGTGGTGCTGAGGGTTGAAGCGCTGGACACCACACCTCGCATCACGCTAGCAACCCGGATTTGGGAGCAGACTCGCCGCCAGGAGTCGGCAGGGGGAGAAAGGCTGAACGTCCAATGACAACTCGCCTCCGGGGAGGTGGGGATCTAACCCAGCAAGCAGTGACCCCTGGTGGAGCATGGGGGCAGAACAGCACGCCAGCACCTCGGGCTCTGACTGGTCAAAGGCAGAGGCCTGTGGATCAATCACCTCTGAGGCTGCACCATCGACGGGTGGGAGCGCTGAGGATGTCGCTCAGCTTCCTTGACATTAGGGCACGAACGCCCCTCACAGAACAGGGGAAAACCTCCAGAGCTGGGAAAACGGATCGCTGAGCTTGGTTTCAATGTGCCACTGTCTGCCTGCAGTCCAGGGACCTGACGAAACTACAAGATTAGGGGTCTCCTGCCCTGCCCTCACCTCGGGGTAATCTGCGTCGGATGGAGGAACCCAGGCTGACGATAGGATGTTGGTAGGGATGGACTTCATTGGCGACTCCTGATGGGGTGGCTCTGGTAGGACGAGGAGGATAAACAGAAATAAAAAAATAAAAAAGTACTGGGAAAACTAAGGAGTCACTTCTAAAGTAAAGACTAGTAGATTAACTCAAACCAAGGGTCACAGGACCCAAGGCATTATGGATTCATGGGAGGAAGATTATGTTACACAAACTTGATAGGTTTCTTCCATTGGGTGACCACAGAAATAGACTGGGAGAAACGATGGACACGGGCCCATTTAGATCTCAGCAAGGCCTCTAACACTTGTGCCAAACAGAAGGCTCATAAAAAAACTGGGAAGCTTGGGGATGGGAGCCAAGGTGGTGCACCGGTATGTAACTGGTTGACAGATAGGTGACAGAGAGTGGTGGTTAACAGCACTCACTCGGGATCGAAGAGTGACCAGTGGGTTTCCTCAGGGCTCAATACTGGATCCATTCCTCTTTAATGTCTATATATGTGACAATGCAGAAGAACTGGAAGGGATGGTGCCTTCCACAGATGACACTAAGATCTGCAATAAGGTAGACACTGCAGAGGTGGAGAGAATGAACAGAGACCTGAAAAGCTCAAGGAATGCTCAAGAGTATGGCATCTGAGATTCAGTGCATGAAAGTGCAAAATTTTGTACCTTGGGTGCAGAAACCCAGAGGCAGAGCATACAATGAATGGGAGATACTGACCGCCACTAAACAGGGAAAGGACCTAGGTGTAATTGTAACGGATGACCAGGGCCACTGGAAAATTGTGGAACATTTTACCTAAAGATGCGGAGACATTTTGCAAAATTTCAGGAAAATTAGGGATTCTCTATACAGCCCCACTGCCCCTAATAAATCTTTTATTGTTTGCTGCAGCGGTATTAATCACAAGAATTGTTAGGTAAATGTATTGCCACTTGTAAATACTTTCAATATGAAGAAAGGTTTGTTTTTGAAATGCACTGCAAAATAATCATTATGCAGCATATCTTCTAAAAATCTAAAGACATCCGAGTCATGCAGTGCTATCTAGATTTTATTTAGTAATTCAGTCGGTTTGTATTGAATAAATCCTGAAGCAAATATATTTTGCTTGGTTTCTAGATGTTAAATAAGAAGCCTGTTCAATAACTACTTGTTTTGGTGCAAGAAAATAAAAACAGATAACCAGGGTGCCTAATAAAGTTCTAGTAAAAAAATGTTTATTTTGTTCAAATAATTACTGTTCTTTATCAGCACTGAAAGTACATTTTAAAATCACATGATAACTAGACATATGGTATATTCCTGCAGGGAAGGCCTCAAACAACTGGTACAACAACCCACGAGAGAGGACTATCCTAGATCTAGTACTGACTAACAGGGAAAGGATCACAGATGTCCAGGCAGAAGGTCACCTGGGGGCCAGTGACCATCACATGGTATGGTTCAATTTGGCCACTACAACTACATCATCCCATTCCAAGGCAAAAATATGGGACTTCAGAGGAGCCGACTTGATAAGATGGCCAACGAGTTAAGCTAGCCCTGGCAAAAAGAAATACAGGAGGGGTAGAGGCTATGGGCAAGCATTAAGGATAAAATACTTGAAGCAACATCCTATTGTGTTAAGAGAGAAAAGGAAGTGCAAAAGAGGAAGGAAACCACTTTGGTTCTCAAATATAGTAGCAGAAAAGGTCAGAGCCAAAAGGCTGGCCTTCAGGAAATATAAGGGATCACAGCGGATGAAGATAGGATGGATACTCAAACTCCTACGAAGCAGGGAAGGCAGTAAGGCAGGCAAAGGCCCAAACCGAGGAAACACTAACACAAACAGTAAAGGAAAGTGACAAGACTTTCTACAGATACATTAGTGAAAGGAGAAAATCCAGGGGTATTGCTAAGATCAAAGGAGATAAGGGTGTGAGGAGGAGGACCATGTAAAAGCATCTATCCTAAATGGATATTTTCTGCTCAGTATTTACTAAAGAGAAGGTAGGGCAAGGCCCACAGCTCAGCATCATGGACGGGGGAGGGAGGTGAGCACTAATCCTTCACAAAAGAAAGGGTCCCACAAGAGCTCGATAAGCTCAGGGTGGACAAGGCAATGGGACATGATGGCATACATCCCAGGGTACTAAAGGAGCTAAGGGTGGAACTAGCAGAGCTATTATCAGAACTGTTTAGTAAGTCTCTGAGCACAGGAGAGGTCCCAGAAGAGAAGGAGAAGGGCTCATGTAATCCGCTTCACAAGAGAGATAGTAGGGAGGAGGCAAGGAACTACAGACCAGTCAGTCTTACCTGTCAGTAGTGGGCAAGATTATGGAGGCACTCCTAACAAAAGGATAGTGCAACACCTGGTATCCATAGGAGCATAGGATCCAAGACAGCATGGGTTTACAACAGGAAGGTCTTGTCAAACTAATCTCATAGATTTCTTTGACTGGGTAACCAGAGTGATGGACCAAGGGAAGCAGTTGATGTTGCCTACCTTGACTTCAACAAAGCTTGATACTGTTCTACACAGAAGATTGATTAATAAGCTGGGTAGGCTCGGGTGGTAAGAAGTTGGTCAACTGGGTGGAAAACTGGTTGATGGGCAGAAAACAGAGAGCGGTAGTAAACGGTATACAGTCAGAAGAGATGCAAGTCACAAGTGGGGTACCTCAGGGATCAGTCCTGGGGCCAGTCCTCTTCAATATCTTCATCAGTGACACTGAAGATGGACTAGAGGGTAAGGTTTGTCTGTTTGCAGATGACACCAAGATCTGCAACAGAGTAGATGATCCAGATGGGGTGAGCAAAATGAGAAGAGATCTGATAAACTAGCAAAATGGTCAGAAGAGTGGCAAACTGGTTTAATGCAAAGAAGTGCAAGATCATGCACATAGGGAAGAGAAACCCTGAAGCCACCTATAGGCTGAGAGGAGTTGCTGGCAGTCACAAGGGAAGAAAGGAACTTGGGCATGATCATCACCGATGACCTGAAATCATCCAAGCAGACCACTAAAGCAGTAGGTAAGGCTAGGGGGATGTTAGGGTGTATTAGCAGGGTATCACAAGTCAGAAGAGGGAGGTAATGATCCTCTTACAAGACACTGGTTAGGCCCCATCTGGAGAACTGCGTGCAGTACTGGAGGCCACACCTTCACAAGGACATTAATCAAATTGAGGCAGTCCAGAGAAGGGCAACCAAATGGTGCAGGGACTGCATCAGAAAACATATAAGGACAGATTAACACAGCTCAATATGTATACCCTACAGCAAAGGAAGGAGAGAGGTGATATGATCAAAACATTCAAATATCTTAAAGGCATTAAAAGGTGAAAGAGTCTAACACGTTTTAATATAAGAAAAATAGCAGGACAAGAGGACACAGCATGAGATTAGAGGGAGGCGATTAAGGGGTAATATGAGGACATTCTTTTTACAGAAAGGGTGATGGATGCATGAAACAGCCTACCTCAGGAAGTGGTGGATATGAATAAAGTGCAGGGTTTCAAATAGGCATGGGTAGGCATAAGAGAGCAATACAGATGGGTATGAATAGATAGGCCATTGACAGAGCAGAGACAGTATAGCGAATGGTTTAAGGCTCTGAGCTGCAAATCTGGCAACATCCAGCAGACCAGACCTGGGGTTTGAATCCGCAGCTTCCACTTGCATACTGTGTGACCCTGAGCAAGTCACTTAACTTCCCTGTGCTCCCATGTCGCACCTGTAAAAAGCTTTCAGCTTAGTGTGCTACTCCTGGTTAAACAACTAAATAAAAAAAAAAAAAAAGGACAATGGCACATCTATAAGGTAGAAAAAATGGGCAGACTGGATGGACCTTAGGTCCTTATCTGCTGTCAACTCTATGTTCCTAAAATGTTAAATTAAACCAATAGCTTTTCATTACATCATACAATAGTTTTTAATACATGGTTGTTTTGCTCTACCAGTTTGCAGTGATTTTACTTGGGTTGCATTTATTTTTTCTATTTGAAGGTAAATGTTTAAATACACAATCTGTTCAGCATGTTTTCAGAAATGTTTGCTTTTTGTAGGCTTTATGTTGAATATGCAGTTATGGCAGTAAGGAATCACTGTCACCAACCCCACAGCAGCACATTCAACTTTATAATCAGCAGGGCAATCCAAACCCCTCAAACATTTGAATCAAAATCCTTTCAGAAAGAATTTATACAATGAAAATCTACCCTATCATTCAAAAGCAAGCATTGTGTTCAGTGCTTCATTTAGGCAAATGGAGCACTTTGAACCTCTTCTCACACCTATTGTTTCAGTCTGTGTCAGCAAAAAGTTCTTTGATAGTCTGCTTTAAGACTGATTTTATGTGCAAGTGTACATATGCATGGCAGGAGGATTTGAAACCAAAGCAGGGAAGACAATCACATGAAAGCAAAGTCATATTGGACCCTCACACTCACACTGTATTGTTTTGGTCATACTTTAGATTTTGTTTACCAGGTAGGTGCCATTAGCAAGGCATGACTATTTCAGATGTGACCCGGAGATTTACAATAGGTGGAGGTGAACAATGGAAAATTTGGATTGGGGTAAGGACAAAATACAAACAGAGCAAAACGAGGTTACACAATTAGGTAAAAGTCAACATTGAGGCAAGGTTTTAGTCACTAGTAGGTAAGCAGGTGCAACAAGTTGAGTACAAATTGATTTGGGATAGAGACAATAGTGCTAACAGGTTAAAACAAGGTTTTACAAGTACAAGGTGGGTAAAGAAGCTTAAACAACAAGGTGTACAATCACTTAATTGGGGAAGACAGAGGTTTGGTAGTTAAATACATTGTGAGGAGACAGTGAGGGAAAATAGCAATCAGCTGATAGTTTTGTTAAGGGTAGCAACTATACAGACAGGCTGAGATAGATAAGTGCACAGGAAGTCAATCTGACTAGAGGAAGGCAATGGTTTAGGTGGCTTGGGTTAGTGGTGACAGTGGGCTGAGATTCAGGGTGGCTTGAAGCAGGAGCAGGACGCCTGACTGAAGAGGAAGGAGCAATACCTTTGTTTGAAAAAGAGGCATGACTGGGGCTAGACAGGCCTCAAGAGGCAGGAGTTCCAGAGTTTGGGCGCAGAATGAGAGAAAGCAAGAGCTCCTTTGTTCAATTTACATTTGGATATATGCAGTAGTGACTTATCGGCTGATCAAGTCCACGGAAGGAGGTCAGTGGAGTGAGTAGAGATGCCAGTGAGATTGGGGAACCAGCTCTAATGATATTGTCTGCCAGGGAGCCAAAAGCAAAGGTTCAAGCCGGGCAGGAGGGAGCCAGTTCAGATCAGCACAGAGATTACGGTGGTGTTTAGACCAGGGAGAGGCACAAGAGTGCATGCTGTTGTAGATTGTGTCCCATTCTTTAAGGAGAGCTGCATTAAGATATGCGGTAACCCTGTAGGATAGAGATGGGAGCAGGATCCCTTGGGCAACTGCAAGTCTTGCTGACTGTGTGAAAACAGAGCTAGTTTTATAGGCTGCCCTAGCTTGCATGCTACTGATTTGCAGGTGGACGTTATATGTTGTCCAAAGTTGAGATTTTCATCAAGGAGTACACCTAGGTATTTGAAGGAGCGACTGGTGTAAGGACAGCGCCATCCAGACCAGAGATGGCCAGTGTGTCACAGATTTTGTTTAGTTTGATCGTGGAGCCAAACAGCATGGTATGGGTTTTGTCGGTACTCAAGATTAGCTTGTGGTGGAGGAGCCAGGATTGGGTGGACTTAAATGCAGTAGTGGGTGTGGTTAATGTTTAGTATAGTCTTATCACTGCAGTAAAGGACCAGGTCATCTGCAAAGAGGACAGCCGAGCAGCGGGGTATTCGGGTGATGTTGTTTACGAAAACTGAGAAGAGAAGTGGTCCTAATATAGATCCCTGGGGAACACCTATGTTGATAGTTGTTGGGCTTGATAGCGCAGAGTTAAACCTGACAAGCTGAGTCCTGTTACACAGATAGCTTTGAACCAAGCAGTTGCATTTTGAGAGAAACCGAGAGCTAGTAGTCTGCTGAGCAGAACAGGATGATCAACAAGGTCAAAAGCCTTTGTTAGGTCAATAAAACAGCTCCCGTGAGGTGCCCTTTGTCCACTGCGGTCAGGGTGTCATTTGTGAGGTGAAGCAGGGCAGTGGAGGTGCTAAGACCCTAAGAAAGCCATACTGGGTGGGTGAGAGAAGGTCATGTTTAGACAAAAGTCAGTGACTTGTCTCGATACTAGTTTTCCAGGATCTTACTTAGTACTGAGAGTATAGCTATAGGTCGATAGTTGGACATATCTCGCTTGTCACCCTTCTTATAGATCGGGTGACACAGTGATTTCCATATGTCAGGGACTACACCGTGGCAGAGAGATAGGGTAAAGATCCTAGATAGTGGCTGGGCAATAAATGGTGCAGCAAGTTTGAAAAGTTTGGTTCGAGCCCATCGGAGCCAACACTGGTAGTGTCCGAATGGTGTCAAGCAGGTCCTGAATGTCAGATTTAGATACTGCCTTGAAGTAGAAATGAGAGGTAGGTTCTGTGGTAGGGGAGAGGGGGGTAGTGGTTGGTTATTCAAGAAGACCGAGGTATAGCTAGACAGGTCGGAGAATTTTGTTGACATCCTCTGCTATGGTTTTTGGGTTGTTACAATGAGTGCCATTGATGATCATATCATCCGCCTGTTTGGTTTGCTTTTTACCTAGGAACGATTTATGTGAGACCAAATTTTTGGGAGTCACCTGTGGCTTCCATCAGGAGCCCCTTATAATAGGCACTTTTAGCCTGTCTGATTTGTTTTGCAGTCACTTCTCTGGGTCCTGTAGGAGTGGTAGTCTGCAGCAAGGCCAGTTTTCTTGAAACGCCTCCAGCATTTGTCTCTGACTTGTAAGGTTGCCAGTAGATCCTTGTGCAGCCATTTTGTAGGTGTGGAACGACGATTGGGTCATTAGAGGTGTATGTTTGTCCTGGATAGAAAAAAGTGTTCTAAGAAGTGGTTTAGGGCAGTCTCTACATCACAGGGCTGGAAAAGGTAGGACCAGTCTGTGGATGAGATATCACACAGGAATTTAGCCTGATTCAGATCGGCATAGTTCCTAAAAGTAATGTAGCGGGGGCGAGGACCTGAGTGGGAGTGCTGCCAAATGCAGTAAATGGGGCGTGATCTGATGTGGTGTCAGGTAGTGTGCTAGCATCCACTATCCTGTCCGTTCTGTTTGTTAGCACCCAGTCTAGCAATGTACTTGATGTTTTGCTAGGGGAGATCCTTGTGGGCTCGGTGATGATTTGATGTACGCTAAACTTCTGGATTGCAGATAAAAGCTGGCTCTGCATTTGACCCAACCAGTTTAGGTTCATGTCCCCTAAAATATGCAGTTCATTACAACCTGCAAGTTTTACAGAGTCCTCTAGCAGATTTAGGATGGCTGATAGATCTCCCAGGGGTGGGTTGTAGGTGACTACTATATGTAGGTTTTTGCACCCAGATGGAGGAGGGCATGTAGAGACCTGAGGCAGAGGATTGGGGTATGTCAGTGTGCGTGATGTTAAGATGAGTTTTGTAAAACAGCTAAACCCCCCTTTGGTGGTTGCCTATCATTCCTGATAAGGCTATAGTTAGATAACGAGCAGATAGAGTCAGGCATGGAGAGTTTGAGCCATGTTTCAGAGAGGCACAAAATATCAGGGTTATGGGTGGAGACCCAAGCCTCCAGCTCAGTAAAGTTGCGCGTGAGGCACCTAATGTTTAGGTGGGCTACATGAGACCCCAGTAGTGACCCAGGAGGTATTTTGACATGGCTGAGAGTGTGTAGGACCTGGGTTTTGTTCCACATCCCCTGCCAACAGAATCATGAGTAGTAATAGATACCAGAGTTTTCGATGCAAATGTGAGATACCGTGGTAATGCTGAAGCGAGTCTGTGATCTAGGTAGTAGGCTAGTAGATAGCTAATGAATCTAAAGATGAGTAGAGAAATTAGATCTGGGTAAATGGCAGGTCTAACCAGCATGTTCGAGAAAGTGAAATCACCAGGGAAGTGGTATGGAGTGATGCTGCAATAGGGACAGGTGGTAGTGAGAGCTAAGCAGGGAGAGAATTAGGAGACCAGTTACTAGATGGACCAGAAGTTTGTGCGCCATAGAGAAGCCAGGACAGAGCAGCTGGAAAAGTGGGAAGAATTTAAGCTGTCTAGAGCAGCAGAGAGCAACAGGGCATGCCTAATGAGAAATCTGGAAGAAACAACCGCGACCCTAGTGGAGGCCAAAGATAAGGAGCTAATGGAAAACAGCTTGTTAGGTTTAGTCTGAACTAGACACGCCTGGCTGAAATTGAAACGCCAGCAGCCTATAAAAGGAAATGCCGAGATAGGGCGGGGGTGGGGGGAGCCAGCGCGAGCACCGGTGGGGACTCGCCTCCCAATGCAAGGAGGCAAACTTCATTCAAGCACTTATTTTACCCTGAGCTGTACTTGGGCAAGAAAACAAATGACACTGTCCTCAGATAAGCCCTGAGCTGTACTTGGGCAAAAGTCCTCTGATTTTTCAGCGAGGGACTACGGGCAGTAGTTGCAGCGTAGCGAGTCGCAGGGCTGGTGAAAAATGGTGGCAAGAAGTTTTCAACAGCTCCACAATTCAGGAAGCAGCCGGGCAGCTAAATGGCGAAATTACCTCAGAGCAGACACACTAAGGGGGCAGGCGGTCGCCTGGTTGGCAGGACCACCTAATCCTCGGTGGGCGGAACGGCTTTGCGGGGCTGTGGAGGATCCTGACTCGCCTGAGCCGGGCGACAGTCCTAGGGGAGAGAGGAGAGGAGGGTTTTAAGTAGGTGGGAGAAAAGGAGGGTCACTGAAACAATGCAGAGAGAGGGGTGGATATAGAATAATACAACAAGCAGTGTGACTAGTCAGATTAAATTACATTTACTGCACTTTTAAACCATGACCCTATTGTTCCTAATGCAAGGAGGCAAACTCGCTCAAGCACTTATTTTACCCTGAGCTGTACTTGAGCAAGAAAACAAATTACACTGTCCTCAGATAAGCCCTGAGCTGTACTTGGGCAAAAGTCCTCTGATTTTCAGTGAGGGATAACGGCAGTAGTTGCAGCGCAGCGAGTCGCAGGGCTGGTGAAAAAATGGTGCCAAGAAGTTTCAAAGCTCCACAGTTCAGGAGCAGCGCCAGCAGCAAATGGCGAAATTACCTCAGAGCAGACACACTCAAGGGGACAGGCGGTCTCCTGCTGGCAGGACCACCTAATCCTCGGCGAATGGAATGGCTTCCTGGGCTGTGAAGGATCCTTGGCTCGCCTGAGCGGGTGGACAGTCCCAGAGCAGACACACTTCAAGGGCAGGTGGTCTACTGCTGGCAGGACCACCTAATCCTCTGCAGGTGGAATGGCTTCGAGGGGCTGTGGAGATCCTTGGCCGCCTGAGCGGGCGGACAGTCCAAGTCTGTGTACTAAATTGTTAGCGATCTGAGTAGATTTTCTTGAGACTTTAAATACTGTTATACAATTTCAGTCATAAATTCAATAAATGTAAGAAATGTTAAATAGTGGGTTTTGTGCAGAGAAGGGTGAAAATTGTGGAAACTGTAGAAAATTGCGGCTAATTTTCCAGTGGCCCATGGATGACAGTAAGGCGGCAAGGTAATTTGACAAAGCATTAGGGAATCCAGTGGACACAGGGGTATCACCAGTAGAAGGAAGGAGGTGGTGTTGCCACTGTATTGGTCACTGGTGAGACCACACCTGGAGTACCGCTGTCCAGTTCTGGGAGACACCACCTTAGTAAGGACACAGACAGGGTAGGGGCCATCCAAAGTAGGGAACAAAAATGGTGCAGGGTTGCACCAAACGTCCTAAGAGGACAGAATGAGTGATCTAAACATGTACACCCTGGAAGACAGGAGGGAAAGGGGGATGATGATACAGACTTTGCCTCATGGGGTGAACAGGAGGCAATATAGTGCTGTGGTTTAGGGCACCAAGATGGGAAACATGGAGACCTGGGTTTGAATCCCAAGCCTACCATCTGACACTGTGCAAGTCACTTAACTTCCTTGTGCTCCTAGGTTGCACCCGGAAACAAGCTTCAGCTCAGTGTGCCTTTCCTTGTTACACAATCCCCCGCTCAGGAAGAGGCATTTATTTTAGAAAAGAAGGTGTACAATAACTAGGGCCATGCAATGAAGCTTGGAGGGGGTTAAGAGGGATGTGAGAAAGTAGTTCTTCATGGAGAGGGTGGTGGATGCCTGGAACAATCTTCCAGTGGTGGGGCAAAACAATGGTGGGCTTCAAGCATGCATGAGATAGGTATAAAGGAAAACTGATATCAAAGCTGGGGACGCTGTCGACACCAGATAGGGTTTACAGTGGCAGTAGAGGGAGGGAAAAAGAGGGCAGACTAGGTGGGCCAAGCAGTCCTTCTGTACCAACAAATTATGTTTCTATGCTTCTAGAGCCTAGAACCAGAGAAGTCATCCATTTGCAGAATGCCCAGTTGAGAGTGACGGGTACAGAATTGCCTCAGCTTCCTGTTTTCCTAAGAAGTGAATGGATCTGCTGACAGTGTTCCCCATTCCAAGAACAACTGGGGCACCATTCACTGGTGTGGTCACCAGTCGCAGGAAAGCTCCCCACACAACTGACAGCATCAATTAGCTCACTGTTTGCTCCTGTGACATGGACCACCACCAGGTCTGTGCATAAGGAGTGTATCAACGACCATGTCTGCAGCATTTTCTGACAAAGAGGAAAAGAACGCATGCTGCCGCTTGTTCAGGTAGAACATGCTGGTTGTGTTGTTGACTTGGACCACTCAACTGTGGACCAGCAGTGAGAACTCCACCAACAACAGATGAATAGTGCAGAATTTCAGCAGGTTGATGTGAATGGTCACCTGTGCCAGGGACCAATGCACTACATACACAGTAGAGGTCATGAAGCCCAGAAGCCAGAGGAAATCCAAGGCAGGGAATGATTCCCAACCAAAATCATTGGCAAATGAAGACAGGTTCTCCACTAAAACTGGGGCAGACAAGCTCTGTCTTGGTGGGAGTCCAGCTCCATTCCAATGGAAAGACCAACCGTGACACCTCTGCACCTGAGAAAGGCCACCATGATGGACAGGCAGTTGGTGAACACCTTGGGTGATGGTGACAGGCTGAACAGCATGGATCTTAACAGTATGTCAACCGTAGGTCAACATCTGAAGACGAGCACAGCAAGATTTCACCCAAAATCGCCGGGTCACTGTGTTGGTCCCTGTAGACACTGGCAGTGCATCTCCCAGTGTTGCACCCTCCTAATACAATATATTTAGAGACTGGGGGTGAAGGAGGCATAGCCCCTGAAGAAAATACCACACATCCCCGACAGTACAATGACTGTCGCCAGGATGTCACCCGCTTATAGTTTTATTTCTTTATTTTTATTTATTTCATGTGCAATTAACACCTTGTGAGCCAAAGGCTCTTTACAAAGGTTCCATATCAGGTATAACAAACAGACAAACAATTTCCAAGGTTACATTTCATAAGAGGAAGAGACAAGAATATAGTGGTAGTTTGATGGACATTGCTGTAGCTAATTTCTGATAACAGAATACTGACAGGCTGCACATGTAGGCAGGTAGTCTTTGCATTTCCTAAATTATCCAGTTACAAGTAATGCATTTGGTAAGAGGTTGAACACATATTGTTAATTCTTAAAAGAAGGCCTCAAGAAAAGGGTCTGCAGTTAGGGAGGAGTGGCCTGAGGAGGCTTTTGTCATATTTCGGAAACAGAGTGAGGGGTGGAGCAGGAGAGTGGGGCAGCCACCTAGATGCTTTGTCAAGGAGGTGCTGGAGCCAGCAGAAGTGTGGGGTGGGATGAGGGTACATCATGACTGTTCACGACTAGTTGTTGCAGCCACACTAGTTGTCTTCTGCCAAAACGGTTAACAGGTCTCTTTAACAAAAATAAATAAAAGAACTTTGAGAAATTTTACAACAGCCCTAGTGGAGTATTTTTTGTCCCCCACCCCATTTCTGAACATTCAACAAACTGTCTTAACAGTATCCCATTACCCATGGAGTGAAGCACTATAGCTACACACCTCGCTTCTTTTAAAGGGGCCTAGTTTAGTGTGTTCCAGAGTGGTGATGGGGAGTTCGCTAAGCCAAGTGGGGCCGCAGTAGGAGAATGACCGCTGAGCAAAGCATGTTCTTTGAATGGGACATGGAGCACTCCTTTTGCCGCTCCTCTGGTGACCTTATAGAGGGTGTCGCTGGAACGTGCAGCAGTATAGTCGGGTGTGAGACCTAGTAGGGCTTTTTCCCCATTATGCAAGCCTGATACCTTGTCCTTAGGTGGAGCTGGAGCCACCCTGTAGAGGAGTAAACGGTGCATGGCGGGTATGCCGGTTGGCACCGAGGGCCAGCCGACATGCCCTGTTGACTAGTTGTTTAACTCTATTTAAGGCTGAGTCGGTGGCAGCACTGTATATGACTACTGCGTAATCGATGATAGACAGGATAGAGCTTGAGTAATCTAGTTTAAGAGCCTTGTGAGTCATGGCTTGCCTATGCCAATATAGAATGCCTAGCTTACTATTGCCTGTCTTGACTATGTGGTCAATATGGTGGTACAAAAGAGTGCGCCATCAATATGTACTCCGAGGTATTTGAAGGTGTGGACTTGTTCGATGCTATCCCCTTTCTGGCTAAGTATAGTCAGGGTTCAACATTCCTTTTGGAATGTGGCATGGTTAGTGCATTGTTTTAGTTTTTTATAGTTCAGCGAGAGTTGGTTTTGGGAGAACCATGCTCTAACAAGGCAATGTTGCACTGTAGATTTCTTGAGATTTCACAGGCATTACTGCCTGGGACTGATATCACTGCATCATCTGCATACAGCAGCATTTTAGCAGGACAGGCTTTGGAATTTATGAAGAGACTGAAGAAAAGTGCCTAGGATCAAGCCCTGTGGGACCCCTAAAGTAACTTTTCTGGGATCAGAGGTAGCACCCCTATCCTAACACTCTGCATCCTGTGTGATAGGTAGCTGTTGAACCAGGAGATTGTATCTACTGACAGACCCAGGGTCTGTAGGTGTCTTAGCAGAATTTGGTGGTTGACAGTGTCAAAAGCTTTCGTGAGGTCAATAAATATGCACACCATCATTTTTCCTGAATAAGGGCTTCTCATGAGTGGGAGGTAAAGTCGATAAGAGCGGTGATAGTACTGTGCTTTGGCTGAAAACCATGTTGTTGAGGGCAAAGCAGATTGTACTTGTTTAGATAGTCGATGAGCTGATCAGAGATGACCCTTTCCAACGCTTTAGAGAGAGTGGAAGTATCGAGACGGGCGATAGTTCCCCATATCAGTTCTGTCCCCGCCTAAACACAGTGGTGACCAGAGCAGTTTTCCACCTGTCCGGAAGATTCCTGTTCGCAAGGAGGTGTTGAACAGTTTGGTTAATGGGAGGCAAGTTCTTCCAGGGTGAGTGCTAGCAGTTTCTGTCTAGTGAGTCACTACCAGTTCTGGTTTTGTTTAGAATCCTTGACATATTTCACAGTCTGTTGCCTCGTGATTTGCCTGAAGTAGAAAGGTGGTTGTTCATGACTACATGATGGTGGAGGGTTAGTGTCACGGGTAAAACCGATCTTAACAGATACAAGGCTTCATCCACATTCCTATTTGACGGACAAATAAGGATGTGGCGTAAGCATCCTGGAGGTTCAGGGAGCAAAACCAAGCCCCTAGTTCCAAGGATGGAATGATGTGGTGCAATATCACTAGGCAAAACTTCCAACTGAAAATGAACTTGTTCAGGATTTGCAGGTTGACAGTGGGTGCCAACTCCCATCCATTGTGTACCAGAAGGCAGTGGGACACAGACTCTTCCTGAGCTTGGTCATCTGAGATAGGCTCCATTGCATGCTGCTTGAGATGCTGATAAACCTTGCTCTGCTGTGGGGTATTAGACTCCAGTGAAAGCTTGTCCTCCAGTGACCAACTAGAAGGTATGTTCTGTGATTCCAGAGACAACTATGATCCCACCACTTCAGGACTCACTTGTCAGAAGTAAGCAGACTACCGTGGTAGGATGTGGGAGAGTCGGCTCTGAACCAGGAACTGAGCAGGGTCATGACAGAGAGGGACGGGCTCCTCATTCAGTCACTTACTGCACTAGAAGGTGACTCACAAATCTGGAGGAACTTCCCCCTCTATCTTTTGCTGGTCTTGACCCTGACTTACTTAAGGATTTGGCTGGGCAGTGCTGGTGAAACTGCTGCTCCTGATGTTGTTGCTGCTGCTGCTTACCTTGTGTGCCTGGTAGGGGCCACAAAAGCAATCTGAACTTTTTGGCATGGGCTGCTGCTTTGGACTGGTGACTGGCATCACCAGACCCAGGGCCACACTGAACTTCTTGGTATGCATAAGTGATCCTCACCCTGTCCCAAAGAGGTCTGTCCTGTGAAGGGCAGATCTGCCCCCGTTGCAGGATTTTCTGTGTGAAAGACGAATCTGCAACCAGGCAATGGTGTAAGGACACCGTGGACACAGCTCATGCTGACATGTCAGCTATGTCAAGGGCAACCTGCAACTGGTGACTAGTCACCCCAGTCCCAAACCGTAGATCTTGTATAGTTCTGGCTGACTCGACAAGGAGCAGGTTGGTGAGGTTAAAGTCTCTCAAAAGACTCAGGGCTACATCGCTATCAGATCTGCATAGCTGACCTGATGAATGCCCAGAGATGCAGCTTTATATACTTTACAGCCAAGGTGCTGTTGCTCTTGGATTCATATACCATTAGCTTGTAAGTTGCCCTGCACCTTTGCCTGGTGGAACACCGTGTCTGCCACTAACTCCTCCAGTGACAGACGCTCCGAAAAGCCAGATAGTCCATCCAAGGGACCACATACTTGTGGTCCATATGGCAGCAGGGCATTAGGGAGGCAATCCCAGTGCAGTCTCATTTGAGAATATCCAACAGGGGCAGGTCTTGTACTGGTGCTCCTGTAACAGAATGTCCCGAGATACAGACATGGTTCCATAAAGGCAGCAGAGGAGGACTGGTCCTCAAAGGGAGCTTATCTGTTTGCTGGCTACTATCTCAATAACATGGGGTTGACGGATGGATGATATAATATTTTAGAGGGCCAATGTTAACAAATTAAAACCATTGCTCAACTAACATGGCAAGTCTGCAGAGCAATCCTTAGCCTGCCTCCGATCGTTATCAGCCCTAATTCAGCTACGATGGAGGTGGATATGCAGCAGGCCCTCTCCACCATACCGCCAGCAACTCCTGAAAAGACGCCCAAGAAAACAAAAGGCCAGGGCTCGGCTGCTACTAAATCCTGAGCCCCAGCACATCTGCAGTCCCACTCACAGAAGACAGGTTCCTGCAAGAGCTTCTTCCCTTTAGGGAAACACTGACAGAAATCTCATCGGAGCTCAAATCTATCAAGTCTGACTTAACTGACCTCTGGGCCATTGATGTGGAGGCCTGCACCATCTCAGTAGAACGCTGGCCAGAAAAAGCCACACTAAGATAGATAACCTACTCCAGCAATTGAACAAGCTTCAACTGCAGACAGAGGACCTTGAAGCTCGAGTCGACTAATTAATATACTTATTTTGGATCCCTGAAGGGAAAGAAGGCACCAACTCTATAGCTTTTGTGCACAAGCTCCTTACCAAGATCATAGGCTCTTCTCCTCACAACCTGGTCTACCTAATCGAGAAGGCCCACCTCCCCTGTGTCCAAGGTCACCAGATAACTCACCACCAAGACCCATAATTTTACAATTTCTCAACTACCTTGAAAAGCAGCATGTCTGCAGAGCAATCCTTAGCCTGCCCCTGATCTGACTAACAGGAAGGGATCACAGATCTCCAGGTAGAAGGTCACCTGGGGCCAGTGACCATCACGTGGTATGGGTCAATTTGGTCACCACATCTAAATCATCCCATTCCCAAGGCAAAAATATGGGACTTCAGAGGAGCCGACTTTGATAAGATGGCCAACAGAGTTAAGCTAGCCCTGGCAAAAGAAACACAGGTGAGGGGTACAGGCAAAGTGGGCAAGCATTAAGGATGAAATACTTGAAGCAACATCCCATTGTGTTAGACAGAAAAGGAAGTGCAAAGAAGAAGGAAACCACTTTGGTTCTCAAATATAGTAGCAGAAAAGGTCAGAGCCAAAAGACTGGCCTTCAGGAAATACAAGGAACACAGCGGATGAAGATAGGGAGGATACCGAACTGCCCTAAGGGAAGCAGGGAAGGCAGTAAGGCAGGCAAAGTCCCAAACCAAGGAAACACTAGCACTAACAGTAAAGAAGGTGACAAGACTCTATAGCTACATTAGTGAAAGGAGAAAGTCCAGAGGGGTATTGCTAAGCTCAAAGAAGAAAAGGGGCATGTGAGGAGGACCCTGTAAAAGCATCTATCCTAAATAGATACTTTTGCTCAGTATTTACTGAAAGAGAAGGTAGGACAGGGCCCACAGCTCAGCACCATGGACACAGGGGAGGGGAGGAGGAGCACTACTCCCTTCACAAAAGAAAGGGTCTTACAAGAGCTCAATAAGTGCTCAGGTGGACAAGGCAATGGGACCTGATGGCATACATCCCAGGGTACTTAAGGAGCTAAGGGTGGAAATAGCAGAGCCATTAGCAGAACTGTTTAGTGA
Source organism: Neoceratodus forsteri (assembly GCA_016271365.2). NCBI lineage: Eukaryota > Metazoa > Chordata > Ceratodontiformes > Ceratodontidae > Neoceratodus > Neoceratodus forsteri. The sequence continues at coordinate 437,216,226 of CM057454.1, forward strand.
GTCTCTGAGCACAGGAGGTCCCAGAAGACTGAGAAGGCTCATGTGATCCCGCTCGACAAGACTGGTAGCAGGAGGAGGCAGGGAACTACAGACCAGTCAGTCTTACCTCAGTAGTGGCAAGATTATGGAGGCCTCCTTAAAGAAAGGATAGTGCAACACCTAAGATCCATAAGGCACAGGATCCAAGACAGCATGGGTTTACAATAGGAAGGTCCTGTCAAACTAATCTCATAGATTTCTTTGACTGGTAACCAGAGTGGTGGACCAAGGGGAGCAGTTGATGTCGCCTACCTTGACTTCACAGCAAAGCTTTCAACACTGTTCCACATAGAAGATTGATAAATAAGCTGGGTAGGCTCAGGGTGGGTCAGAAGTTGGTCAACTGGGTGGTAAACTGGTTGATGGGCAGAATACAGAGAGTGGTGGTAAATGGTATACAGTCAGAAGAGATGCAAGTCACAAGTGGGTACCTCAGGGATCAGTCCTGGGGCCAGTCCTCTTCAATATCTTCATTAGTGACATTGCAGATGGACTAGAGGGTAAGGCTTGTCTGTTTGCAGATGACACCAAGATCTGCAACAGAGTAGATGATCCAGATGGGGTGGGCAGAATGAGAAGAGATCTGGATAAACTAGCAAAATGGTCAGAAGAGTGGCAATTGGGATTTAATGCAAAGAAGTGCAAGATCATGCACATAGGGAAGAGAAACCTGAAGCCACCCATAGGCTGGGAGGGGAGTTGCTGGCAGTCACAAAGGAAGAAAGAGACTTGAGCATCATCATCATCACCGATGACCTGAAATCATCCAAGCAGACCTCTAAAGCAGTAGGTAAGGCTAGGGGATGTTAGGTGTATTAGTAGAGGTATCACAAGTTGTAAGAGGGAGGTAATAATCCCTCTTTACAAGACACTAGTTAAGCCACATCTGGAGTACTGCGTGCAGTACTGGAGGCCACGCCTTCACAAGGACATTAACCAAATTGAGGCACTCCAGAGAAGGGCAACCAAAATGATGCAGGGACTGCATCAGAAGACATATGAGGACAGATTAACAGAGCTCATAGAAACATAGATTTTGATCGGCAGATAAGGACTGCTTGGCCCACCCAGTCTGCCCATTTCCTACCTATTGGATAAACTGCAGATCCTAGTTAACCAGCAGCCTACTTCTTCCTACCCCACCCCTAGAATTGCCTTATGACTGTCCCATGCATGCTTGAATTCCACCACTGTTTTTGACTTCACAACCTTCCTCCGAAGGCCATTCCATGCATCCACAACCTCTCTAGAAAAATACTTAAATTACCCGAGCCGCCTCTATCTTCAAATTGTGCCCTTGTTCTTGCACACCTCTTTTTTGAAAGATGCTACCTCTTGGACTTTTTGATTCCTTGAGATACAAGTTTCTATCATGTCCCCCTCTCTCCTTTCCTTCGAGGCTATACATATTCAGCTCCTAAGTCTCTCTTCATATGTCTTCCGGTGCAGGCCCTGCACCATTTTAGTTGCCTCCCTGACAGCCTCCATCCTGTCTATATCCTTATGGAGATTGGGTCTCCAGAACTGCACGCAGTACTCCAGATGGGGTCTCACCAACTGTCTGTACAGAGGGATAATAACTTCCTGTTTTCTGCTGGTGATGCCCTCCCTATGCATCCCAGTATCCCCAGCCCTCCTTGCTGCCCTCTCACATTGTTTGCCCACCTTAGGTCATCTGATATGACTACCCCAGGTCCCTTTCCATTTTTGTTGTTGTTAGTATCTCACCCCCATTGTGTACTCTTCCCTGGGTTTTTGTTTCCCAGGTGCATTACCTTGCACTTCTTAGCATTGAATCTAAGCTGCCATACATTTTGACCATTCCTCTAACCTTGCCAAGTCCCTTCTCATCCTTTCCACCCCACCTTGTGCATCAACTCTGTTGCAGATCTTTGTGTCATCTGCAAAGACATACTTTTCCTTCCAGTCCCTCTGTAATATAACGCTATAAAGACATTGAAGAGGACGGTCCTAATACTGAACCCTGTGGTACCCCACTAGTAACCCCTTTCTTCAGAGTGGACTCCATTTACTATTACCTCTGTGTCCTATTCTCCAGCCAAGTCTTTACCCAGGCTGTCATCTTGGGACCCACTCCCAGGCTGGCTAACTTGTATATTAATCTTTGTGTGGGACTGTGTCAAATGCCCTGTTAAAGTCTAGGTAGGCCATGTCCACAGCCCTCCTCTGACCTACTACTTGGTCACCCAGTCAAAGAAATCTATCAGATTTGTCTGGCATGACCTTCCTGCTGTGAATCCATGCTGCCTTGGGTCCTGAGCCCCTCTGGCCTCTAGATACTCAACAATTCTTTCCTTCAGAAGTGATTCCATCATTTTCCCTACCACTGAGGTTAAACTAACAGGTCTGTAGTTTTCTGCTTCTGCCTTGCTCCCACTTTTGTGAAGGGGAATCACATCTGCCCTTCTCCAGTCCTCGGGTACCACCCCATCCTCCCATGATTTGTTAAAGAGGGTAGTCAGTGGTGTCACTAGTTCTACCCTTAGTTCTTTTAGAATTCTGGGATGAATCCCATCAGGCCCCATTGCTTTGTCCACCTTCAGTTTTAAGAGTTCTTTCAGAACCCTTTCTTCTGTAAATGGGCTGGTATCAACTTCTGTATCCAGAGTGTTTCTACTGTTTGTTTTAGGTACCTCCCCACTTCCTTTGTAAATACTGAGCAAAATATTTGTTTAGTATTCTGCCTTTTCACAGTCACCTCTGCCCACCCTTCTCTCCTCTTTATTGGGTTCTCACTAGCCCTTTCCTTGGTCTTCCTTCATTTCCTGATGTACCTATAAAGGTTTTATCCCCTTCTTAACAGAGTTGGCTATCTTTTCCTCGGTTTGGGCCTTTGCTGTTCTGACTGCCTTCCCAACTTCCTTTGCTTTAACTGATAAAGTTCCCTGTCCTGCTCCTTCTGTGATTGCTTGTACTTCCTGAATGCTTTTCTTTCTCTTGAACCTTCACTGCCACTTCCTTTGAGAACCATAGTGGTTTCTTACATCGTTCGTTTTGTTAATTTGCTTCACACAAAGGCTTGTTACCACAGCTCAATATGTATACCCTTGAGCAAAGGAGGGAGAGAGGTGATATGATGAAATATTCAAACACCAAGGGCATTAACAAGGTGAAAGAGTCTAACATGTTTCAGTATAAGAAAAATAGCAGGACAAGAGGACACAGCATGAGATTAGGTGGAGGCCGATCAAGGGGAATGTGAGGAAATTCTTTTTCACAGAAAGAGTGGTGGATGCATGGAACGCCTACCTCATTAAGTGGTGGCTATGAATACAGTGCAGGGCTTCAAACAGGCATGGGATAGGCATAAGGGAGCAATATAGATGAGTATGAATAGATAGGCCACTGACAGAGCAAAGGCCGATGGCACATTTATAAGGTAGAAAGAAATGGGCAGACTGGATGGGCCTTGCGGTCCTTATCTGCCATCAACCTATATCTTTCTATGTTTCCTTTTGATGGTTCGAGAGCTACAGGCCATCCTGTGGCATGGAAAGAAGCTACGTCTAATGCAGGATCTGCCTTTGAAATTCGCAAAACGGGCGGCCTTCCATCCTACTGTTTCAAAATAAATTGCTGCCAGTATAAAATTTAGGATGGCATATCTGGCCGCTTGCAAGTGTTACTCTCTGGTTCCTGAATGACCTTGAGAACCCAGAAAAGCCAGGAGGACTGGCTCCCTTGTTGTCTATTGTACCCTGGAAGTGGATGTCACCATGTTTTAATTCTGCTCTTTCTAGTTTAATTGTACTATGTCGCCGAATTCTGCCTACCTTTACAGTTCTGAATGGATCACAGTGCAAATCCGGGTGTGCCAGTTTGATTTTGGTGCCCATAGTTATACCCAGCTAGAGCCAGCCTACGCTTTGTCTCCGATCGTCAAGGGGTCCCTCTTAGCTTCTAAGTACTGTGATTGTGTGAGGTGTAATGAAGTTGGGATCCAACTGGTCGGGATCTGTTTTCTGGGAGGATCGTTTTTCCCAAGTGCCGCTTTGGTTCCGCAAGTTTTCTGTTTCCTTTCAGTTTCCTGAAGGCTACTTCACGAGTTCACCAATGCATTTATTTATTCCTGAGAAAAGGATCCTGGTCACACTTAAAGGAAAACTCCATGTTAAAATCATAAAAGATATGTAGTAGTCTTTTTCTGTGTTCTAACCAGTTTCCAGCATTTTTTTTCCTCTGGCTGTGAGAGATGTTTTTCTAACTTTCCCTAACTGTTTTATTGCCCTTGGAGGTTGCCATTCTGGTTTCTGTTATGGCCTCTAGTCTTCCCAGAGTGCCCTTTGGTGTGATGTCTAATTGCCCCTGCAGAAGCCAGGGTCTTGTTACAGGGTCTGTCACAGCTCAGCCACAGAGAAAATACTTCTTCAAAGAAGACACACTGCCAGATTTTGTGTGAGTGTGATTATTATTATTTTTTATTTTTTGATATTGTACCTTGTTCTGCTGTGTGTGTGTGTGTGTGTGTGTATTTGTATCATGTCACTGTTTTTATCTATGCCTCTCAGTCACTTTCAGTTTTTGCACCAGTACTAAGTAGCAAAATTGAACATCACTATATAGATTGCAACATAGCAGGACAAGGTACTAATATGAAAAAATAGTAATGATTACACTCACCCAAAATCTAGCAGTGTAACTTCTCTGAAAGAAGTATTATCTTTGTGGCTGAGCTGTGACAGACCCTGCTAAATCTAAGGGCATAGCTACATCACTGTCACATGAGTCAGGGTGCATCGTAGGGAGAAAGAAAGCCAATAAACTTATTTGTGATGGAGATACCCAGGGGTCGAAACTACCATACAGCTAGCAGGATAATTCAGGAAAAACTCCTAATAGCAGACAGAGGGAAGGACACACTAGGACTTAACATACATATAAAAACACTCTACATAACATATGTTTTGCACATTCTGGGTGGACTTCTCCTTTAAGTACTAATTTGCATTGACTTTTGTTTTAATAAGGCTGTCTACCTCATGGCAATGGAGTTTGTTTTGTTTCTAGATTCAGTATCTAATGTTAGCTGTAACTGGTTTTAATCAATCAATCAAAATTTATTTATAAAGCGCTTTCAATAAATCAAAGTTTTAACTGTTTAACATGTTTTAAAAAGCATGATTGTGTGGAAGCACTCTCTCTTGACCTTTTTCGAACTGGTGAGAGAACAACTTCCCACTAGCTTCAAGGATTTCAATTTTTATGTTATATGATTTGTTGTGTGCTGTTAACATTCATCCATGGTGTTTGAAGACAAGTATTAATAAACAGTTGTAAGTCAAGTGGTGCAGAGAGGGGTGGTGGGTGGGGAAGCATTCTTTTTATTTATAAATTTATTTTCAACATACATAACAAACAACCATATATACATAGTAGCTTGACATATATTTGATATATAAAATAAAATATGTGCAAACGCTTAATATAAGTTGAATCAGAATTCCATTATCACTATTATCAAATTAATCTGCAGTATTCTATGCCCATATAGTTCTGTATTGCATAATTTCTATGTTTATTCATTTTGGGGACACACAGCCATTCAGTTGGAAGCATTCTTAAAGTTGGAGCTACAGCGGGTGGATTAGTGGGTGACATGGCCCAACCTTTCTCCTCCGCCTCAAACTCCAGCTTGGAACCATAGTAGAAGGGAGGTGTGGGTAATTATGGGATTCATTATACCTTGTAGTTAGTCTTATTTTTGGCATGGGCAATTTTACATCTGGTACTATCTGTGCCCAACCCCAGGAGGGGAATGTAGGCTACAGGGGGTGGGATACCCTTTATCTTGATTCATCTCTTAGGACTCTATTTGATTAACAGTGGGTACAGTTACAGGGTGTTTTTTTTAGGGTTTACTTATAGGAGTGGGATCGCTGGCTTGGTACAACTTTTGAAACAGATCCAAGATTTGGGGGGATGGTGGTAGTGTTAGTACATTTTGGATTCATTTCTTCAGGGGTGGGAGGTCCTGGGACATGTTTAAAATTGGGATCTGGGTTCATGACTTTGTTTGTGAGCACTGTTGCACGTTCTGGTTTATGATTTCTGCTAATATTGTGGCAGTGTTTTGGGGACTGAGGGATGGGGCTCTAAGGATGGCTGGGTGGGCATAGAGTGTATTTCTGAGTGCGTTTATTTGATTATCTGGTTCAAATGTCCTGGTTATGGCTAGTACACTAACCAAGTTTCTAACTTGGAATGTCAGAGGCGCAGGAAAACTCAAAGGGTACCAGATGCTTAAGCATATCTCTGTTACATGCCCAGATTACTTTTATTCTAGAGACACATCTCCTCCCTCAAGAGGCACTCAGGCTCTGTAGGCAAGATATTGGTCAAGTTTTTACCTCTGGAGCCTCAACCTCGAGCAGAGGTGTTGCTATTCTGGTGTCCCAACTGGTTTCCTACAAGTAGACCAAGTTATTACAGACCTACAGGAAGATGCTTCTTTTACAGGATTACTCGACTGCAAAGAGCTTGTTTTGGAAAGTATATATGGGCCAGTTGAGGTGACCCTACCTTTTCCACAGAGCTAACTGATAAACAAACTCCATTCCTCTTACTCCACTGATATTGGGAGGTGACTGGAATCTCCCTCCCACTCAGGACCTAGATCGGTCTAATCATCCCTTAGACCTCTCCTTGGCAGCTAATGAGCCTACAGGAATTCATAGATTTTCTAGGCCTCTGTGACCCTGCAGAATTTTAAACCCACTATCCGCATGTATTCCTTTCACTCTGTGGTCCATCACACGCCCTCCAGGTTGGATTATGTCCTTATTAGCGCTTCCTTCTTCCCGGTCTGTGTAATTCTGGATTAGAGTCTATTATCCTCTCCGATCATGCAGTGGCTTGGACAGTACCTGCCCTGGATGCAAATTCCCAGTGTGATGCAGCCTGGAAGTTAAATATGCAGCTCCTAAAGACTAATATGTGATTCCTAGAATTCCTGCTCTCATTCAGTCATTTACTGCATCTAACTAGAATACGGTACCAAGAGTAGATCACGAATGGTGTGCCTTAAAATGCTTTTACAAGGAGAATTCATCCGTCTAGCCTCTTCCAGGAAACGCCATAGGGAAGCAGAAGATCTTTCTTTGCTGGCTCAAAGTCGTACACTTGAACAGTCTCTCTCACCCACTTCTTCTTCAGATTCTTTATAGTCACTGCTCTCTCAGAAACAAATATGCTATCCTACTGCAGGAAAAAGCAGAGTTCTCCATATTAAAGACCCAGACTAAATATATAGAACAAGGGGAGAAGGGGGCCATATGTTTGCTCTTCGGCTCGGAAACTGGAAACATCACGACTCACAGCTTCTATCAAAGCCTCGGACGGTTCCACAAAACACATCCTAGGGACATAGCTTTAATCTTCAACTATTTTATTCTACCCTTTATGGTCAACACTCATCTTCGCCATCTAAGGAGGATCTATATGCCTATTTGGACTCCTCTCCATTACCACATCTGTCTGAGCATCACCAGGTCCTCTCTCCACCTCTATTTCTTTAGAGGAAGTGGCATTTGCCATAAACAAACTCGCATTAGATAAAGCCTCAGGGCCTGACGGCTTTCTCTTCCACTTTTACTAACTTTTGCCAAAGACCTCACCCCTCTCTTTCTTCATCTCTTCCACTTCATGTTCTCCTCAGATTCCTTAGACTCTTCCTTTATAAGTTACTATTGTTCTCATTCTCAAACTAGACAAATCACCTACTTCCCCAGCCAGCTATCATCCTATTTCTATTAAACTGTGATATTAAAATTCTTACTAAGATCTTAGCCACTAGAATAGAAAAGGTTTGGTCTTGCCTTCTTAGTCCAGAACAAGTGGGTTTCATGTCTGGTAGGTCTTCTGCTGATTATCACTGAAAATTAGCCCATATTTTCCATGTGGGGCTCTACTTCCTCCGCTATAGCCTTAATTTCTCTTGGCGTGGAAAAGGCCTTTGATAGAGTTGAAGGACATTCCAGTGGTCGACCCTACAAAGGATGGGCTCTCCCTTGTTCCTACAGTAGCTTCAAGTGATTTATTCCTCGCCCATGGCCAAAAATATTGTAATGGCGTGTTTTCCTCTCCTTTCCATTTGTACACTGGCACACGCCAAGGATGTCCCTCTCTCCCTTTTTGTTTAATCTATACCTAGAACCTCTCATCCGCGCCTAAAATTTTTCCCTAACATAATGGGCATCCCGTGTGGCAGTTTCACACCATCTCTTTCAGTTTATGCTGATGACATCCTCCTTCCCACCTCCAATCCCATCTCTCTCATAGAAATCTTAGAAATAATTAATACATTTGGTAAGTACTGAATTATAAATTAAACCTCAACAAGACAGAGATACACCCACTCAATCATTCAACATACAGACAGGATTTCATCCTGCTTATATGAAGTGATCCCACGCTGCCTTAAATACCTGGGTATAAATTAACCACTGACCCTTCTTTAACCCGAAACTGAATCCAGAAGATCTTCTGAGCACCATTCAGCAAGATCTATCTCGCTGGAAGTGCCTCCTCTTTCACTTTGGGGTAGAATTAACGTTATTAAGATGAATGTCCTCCCAGACTCTTTTACCCTTAAATATGTCCAATACCTGGCTTCTATTTCCTTTTTAAGCGTATCCACTCCATTATTACCTCATTAATTTGGCTGTATAAGGCCCCAGACATTCATATCTTAAATTGGGTTACCCAAAGGGGCTGGGGTCTAGTGTTACCTAATTTCATGCTGTATTACTGGGCCAGTCACCTTTATAAATGTGGGAAATGGTTCTCTGCTTCTCAACCATCATCAGTAAGTGAATAATTCCCATCTGGTTGCAAACAGAAATCGAATTAATCTCCAGCTGTAATCTGAGCCCTGCTGCTATTCTCTTTTCCTCATCAAGATTCTTCCGAAGACATTCGCTCCTCCCAAATAAGTACTCTATGAAAGTCCTCTCCAACTCGCCACGATCTTAAAATGTCTCCTCCAAAGATTTTTCTCAGCCTATTTTTTCAACTTAAACATTAAGATAGGCGTGACACCCAATAGCTCCTACTTGGCTCCCAGTACCTACAGAGATTAAAGTATCAGACTGCTATTCTCAGACATCCGTCCTCACCTCTCAAGAATTATTAACTAAATTTCACCTGGTGCCACCTAGCATTTTTAGAACCTATCAACTAAGGCACCTTTTAAAACAACAGTTTGGTCTCCTACTGAAACCATCTCTGTTTGGGACTTTCTTCAGCAGACTCAGGATTTCGCCTCCAAACCCCATGGTGTTTCCTTCCTTCCTTTACATACATTTGCTTACCAATCTCCAACCTTCTTCTCCAGCAGGTTCTAAGATCTGGGAATCTCTCATACCAGACCTGGAGATGAACTGGAGACGCTTTTGAAGGATCAATATACCTATTTATTTCAAGACTGGTTTAGGCTTACCCAGTATCATATATTAATTAATATGTATTATACCCTGGTCAAATTAGCCAGAATGGGTTGCCTCCCTCTTCTACCTGTACTAGATGTGGCAAAGCAGAGGGTACCCTATTGCATGTACTCTTGTTGTGTGAGAAGGTGACTTCTGTGAACATAAATCAAGATCCCTTTTAGGCCAAGGGCTTTTTCCCCAGAGTCTGTATTATAGGTGATTATTCCCAGATTCAGGTTAAAGAAAGGAGATACCACATGGCTCTTATTTCTTTAGCGGTCAAGAAGATAGTCCTTATACATTAGTTGGATCAGCACCCATCACATATAATGAATGGTTGCATGAGCTCTCTTTTCCCTAGAACAGAACATTTAATTGCCAGCCTATGTCACGGAAGCCTCTATTTAACAAAAATGGGGCAAACTATATGCCCTTTATTTAAATTCGCCCTTTTTGGAAGTCAGTCATCTCACTGAAAGTAGGCAGACCTTATATGGTCTTAATTTGGGTGCTACTTCATGTTGTACCTACTCCAGGATCTTATAGTACACTCTGCCTAGGGTGGGGTGATGGCAGGTTGAGGTGGGTGGGATTTGTTTTTCTTGTTTTCAATGCAATGCATAGGTGCTGTGTGCTGTATATATAAAATTCAATAAATACAGGTTACTCACCTGTAACAGTAGTTCTAGGAATGGTATATGTTGTTCATCCATACTGTCTGGCAGGTTCCTTGCCACTTTAAATCTTGCCGGAAGGGTCTTCAGCTTGGCTCCTCCCACCCACCAGGGTGGTAAAACTCTCGGCTCTGGAAGCCAGGTTGTGCCAAAGCCAGGAGGCTTGGGTGAGTCGCGTGGATAAACAACATATACCATTCCTAGAACTCCTGTTACAGATGAGTAACCTGTATTTCTAGGGGCATGGATATGATGTTCATTCACACTGTCTGGCAGACTCCTAGCAGTTCTCCGGGAGGAGGAGGAGGCAAGGCCGCACTCTATTTAGGGAATAATGACTGGAGAACTGAGGTCCCAAAACCAGCATCCCGGCGTGACTCAAGGTCAATGTGGTAATGGGTAATGAAGGTGTGTGCTGACTTCAGGTAGCAGCCCTGCAGATTTCCTGGATAGGGACAACCCTGTAAGCAGCCACCGATGCAGCGGTTGGCAGGTAGAATGAGCTCTTATCCTCTGGAGGCTCCATGCCCGCCAGCCTATAGCAGAGATCTATGCAGAAGGTGACCCACCTGCCTATCGTCCGCTTGTCTGCAGGTCTGCCAGGTGCGGCTTCAGTGCAGGTGACAAACAGCTGGTAAACTCTCCCTGAACTTCAGCCATCCGCTTCTTATAATAAGCAGCGCCTCCTAGGGTCCAGAGTATGGAGCCTATATTCGACCTCCGAGGTGTGATTGGGGTAGAACACCAGCAGAGTCAACACCTGGTTAAGGTGAAACTCCGACACCACGGAAGGAATTTCAGGTGGAAGAGACAACCTTGTCCTTGTGGAAGACCAGATAAGGATTCATGAAAGTGCCTGAGCTCTCCCATCTTTCTGGCTGACGGATAGCCACCAAGAAGGCGGTCTTCCATGACAGGTGAGAGATGTCACACCTGTGCACTGGTTTGAATGGCTTGCCCATGAGCTTAGCAATACCAGCAGTAGATCCCACGGAGGTGGAGGTTCTCGCCCAGAGGGGATATGTGATCAAGACCTTGAAAAGCGCCAACCACCTTCTCCCGCCACCGACTGCTTCCCAGCCCGCCTCAGTAAGCAGAGATGGCTGCCAGGTGCATCTTGAGGTCATCGACTCAAGCCCTAACTGGAGAAAGGGACCACAGGTAGTCCAAAATGTTTGCTAAGGAACAGGAGGAAGGGTCCAAACCCTTGCCCTGACACCAAATGGAGAATCTCTTCCATTGGAAGGCATAGCATTTCTGGTCGACTCTGACGGAAGCCTTCAACAACGCTGAGGACCTTGTAGGAAAGACTCAAGGCCTGGAACTCTAGTCATCAGGAACCAGGCCGTCAGGGGTGCAGGGATTGACGGTCTGGATGGAATACCTTCTCCTGACTGACTGAGATCAGGTCCTGGTGGGCGGGAGCTGCCTGAGCCTGAAGCTGAGGCTGAGGAGATCTGGATACCAGAACTGGCAAGGCCAGTCTGGGGCTACCAAATTCACCTGCACCTTGTCCTCCTCATTTGAGAAGCACCTTGTGGATCAAGGGAAATGGGGAAAAGGAGTAGAAGGGGCCGAGGTTCACAGCCTCAAGAAGGCATCCCCTGCAGCGAGCCCTGCTGAGGGGTGGGCATGGAACAGCCTCAGCTTCGCATTCTCCCTGCAGGCAAACAGGTCCACTTGAGGCATGCCCCAGTGGGAGAACAGATCTTGTACTACCTCCATCAGGAGAGACCACTGTGGGACGCAGCTCTTATCTGGCTTTGGGCATCGGCCAGAATATTGGAGGCTCCTGCCACATGGATGGCAAGGAGATCCGCTCCCAGGCTGCGCACGAGGGACCAAGTGCGAAGAGCTTCCCTGCACAGAGGCATGGAGGCGTCTGCCCTGGCGGTTTAGGAAGTACATGGACGTGGTATTGTCCATCTGGAACTAGACCACTTGACCCCATACAAACGGAGTAAAGGCGTGAGGGCTAGACAACCGCCAAAGCTCCAGCAGGTTGATGTGGCATCGGACTCCTAAGGGACCAAAGGTCGTGCGCTTTGTCTCCCCAGATGGGTACCCCAACCCATCAGAGAGGTGTCGGTCGATAGAGAGACCATCGCCTGGGTGGACAAACGGGTGCCCTCCTGCAGATGAGCTGGAACTATCCACCACTGGAGAGTGTTCCACATCTCCTGGGTCACCGTCAGGGTGCAATTGCCCAACCTGAAATGATTGGGCAAAGGAGGAAAGAACCTCAGCCCTGTCCGCCGGAGCCATGCTCTGGCTCGCAGACAGTTGAGCTCTGCCCCGATAAATTGGATCACCTGCATTGGCACGAGTTCTGACTTGGCCTCATTGATGAGGAGGCCAACTGAGAGCAAACCTGGAGGGCCAGATCCTGGACCGCTCCACCTCCAGTCTGGAGGAGGCCGCAATCAGCCAGTCGCTGCAGGTAGGGTACACCCGGACCCTTTGGCGCCGCAGGAATGCTGTCATCACTGCCATGTATTTGGTGAAGACCCTGGGAGCTAGAGAAAGGCCAAAGGGCATGGCCCGAACTCGAGAGGACCCTCTGCTCTGAAGCGGAAGAATCGCTGGTGGGACGGACGGATTGGGATGTGAAGAACACATCCTGGAGGTCCAGAGAACAGAACCACATGCCTCTGTTCCAAGGATGGAATGATCTGAGCCAGAGTGACCATCCTGAAGGTTCGAGACCTAGGAACCTGTTCAGGTCGGTGCAGGTCTAGAATGGGCGCCAGCCCCGTCCGTTCGGGACCAGGAAGTACCTGGACACAAACACTGGATGTGGTGGAGGATCCGCCACCTTCCTGATCACCTCCTTTTGGAGGAGCAAGGCAATGTCGACTCGACGGGCGAGAGAGGCTACGGACCCCGTAACCCCGTGGGCGACAGCACAGAAGGGCGGGGTCTGCTCGAACTCCAGAGGGAAGACCCCTTCCTACCACCTCCAACACCCAACGGTCCTTGGTGATGGCGGACCAGGCCAAAAGAAAGTGGCGGCCGCCCCCACGCCTCGGGAAGTAACGCGTTGGGGCACCCCCAACTCCACACTGGGCAGGCTTGTAGGAAGGACCAGATGAGGGACCCTGGGCTTTTTCCTCCTGGCTTCCTGTTTGAGGAAGCTGCAGGCTTGGCTTTGGGGTGCCAAGTGTGAGCCTGCTGGCCCTGATGCTGGTGTTGCTGGGCCGGATGTGCAGGGGCAGAAGGACGAAAGAACTTATGCTGCTGTCGGTGGCCTTTGTCCTTCTGGGCAGATGTGACCGAGTCCAAGGTGGCACTGGACTTTTTGATTCTCTGGAGGTGGCCTTGCACCTCAGGCCCGAACAAGTCGGTACCCAAGAAGGGACGCCTGCTAACTTGTGCTGGGTATCCACCATAAAGGTGGAGATCTGCAGCCAGGTTTCTGCGATGCATGGCCACCGCGCTGCTACTGACCGGGCACAGGAGTCTCCAATATCGAGAGCCATTTGGAGCTGTTGTTTCGCCACTGCCCTTCCCTGATCCCACACCTGCTTGACCGTAGTCTGCAGATCAGCCGAGAGATGAGGGATCACCTCATCCAGGGAGCCCATAAGGCGTGGGAGAAGTGCGCCATCAGTAGCCGAACTGGCCTGATGGAGGCTGAGGAGGATGCAGCATACTTTGTGCCCGCATAGTCCAGCTTTTTGACTCTTTGTCGGGGGCTTGTCCATGTCCCTAGCATTCCCGGAACGCTGGAAAACGCTGTCAGTAACCAACCCTCCACAGAGGGGTGTTCCGAAAACGGAGAGACCCAGTAGGGACCGCGATACTTCCTGGCCATCCTGGTCGAAGGAGCAGGACAAGAACCGTCTGCTGCCATAACTCCAAGGCTGGGCCAACAATGGCTTCAGCCACCGGAAAGGCCGTGGGAGAATCCACTCGGTCCAGTATCTCCGTGAGGGATACTTGGCCCGCTTGGATATGGGCTCGAGCTGCATCCCGGTGGACTCCGAGATGAGCCAAGCAGACCCATGAACGACGATGGGCTTAACCTTTCGTCCCATCGACTGTCCTCGAGGACTCCAGGTCAAGGGCCTGGAGAACAGGGAGGAGTTCGTCAGACTCGAGGAGTCTGCAAAGAGCTGCCATGGGCCTGAGCCACCCTCCACCTGCCGAGGACGGTCAGGAGTGAGGGTGACCGATAACCGATAGGGCAGTCCCGACCCGACCGAATCCTTGGTCGGAGCCCCGATTTCAGTTGTGGAGGTTTCTGCCTAACAGCCGCCCAGGTTTGGGCACCTCGACCACTGCGAGGGGTTGTTTTGCCTTTCCAGGTGACAGCCACTTAATGGCCGGGAAGGTGACAGCGCCAGCTTGTTCCCGGACAGAAGGAGCTGCTGCCACATTAAGTCCTCGTAGCGTTGATGCAATTTGCACAAGCCTCTCTTCCAAGGAGGAGGAAGACGAGGATGAGCGGTGCTGCCGCTTTCCTCGGTGCCGAGACCGAGACCGCGGTGCAGACGGGATCGGCTAGACCGAGATGAGGTCCGAGACTGCACAACTCGACTGAAGTCAAATGTCGACTATCTGGGGAAGGGGACCCTCCCGCCTCCCACGAACGCCGATGGTGGGACTTACCCTTCGAGTCCTTCTTCTTAGACCGAGAGGAGGTCTGATGGCCCCTCACCTTTAGTGGAGAGGATTGGCAAAGCTCCTTAAAGGAAGTTGTATAGGAGGATCCCAGGAAATCGGGATAAATGCATGACCGAGCATGGCGAAGATGCGGCCTGGGCCACCTCCTCCTCGAGGGTGATCATCTGCTCGAGTTGCTCCAGCCGGGTAGCTACTTACATGGAAACCGCCCAATGGGCCTCCTTGGACTTCACTGGCAGATAGCATTCTGGGACACCCAAGTTGGAGCCGGGCAGCACGGTCTTGAGGACGTTTGCGAAAAAGACTAGCACAACTCGCAGGGCCTATGGATTGTGTGGTCAAGCCAAGGCAGTAGATGCACGGGAGGCGCGGATCGGTCCTGGACATCTTCTGCCCGCATGGGCACCGTCACCGAAACCGGAGTCGATTTGTCCATTGCAGCCGTGAAGAAAGAAGCAGACCAAGTCTAGAAACTTTAAAATTATTTTCAGGTGAACCAAGAGTTTGGATCCAGTCTAAACGCAGAGTGCTAAGGAGGAACCTGAGCTTCCAAGCTGTAAGGAAAATCTGCGCACGGGGCGGAGCCGAGTTTTACACCCGGTGGGTGGGAGGAGCCAGCTTGAAGACCTTCCGCAAGATTTAAAGTGGCAAGGAACCTGCCCAACAGTGTGGATGAACAACATATCCATGTCCCTAGAAAGTATTTTTCAACTAAAAAAAAAAAAAATTGTTGCCCAGGTAGGCCCACTGAGATTAGAAGTCCCTTTTGGCAAACCGATTAGATCAGCTTTTGCCAGCGTTAATTCACCCAGACCAGACTGGGTTAATACAGAATAGGTATTCCTGTTATAACATGAGAAATATTTTGAATGTAATTTGGGAGCCTTGAATGGGTATGAACCAGTCCATATACTCTCTATGGATGCAGAAAAAGCATTCAACCATGTTGAATGGCGGTATTAATGGAGGTCCTGGCCGGGTTTGGTCTGGGTGATGACTTTATTGGGTTGGTCCGTTCTATGTACAATGCTCCTAGGGCTAGGGTATTGATTAATGGCACCCTCACAGATAGCTTTGGGTTACAAAGAGGAACACGACAGGGATGCCTTTGTCTCCCTCCTCTTCACTCTGGCCTTGAACCTCTGGCTGTTGCCATTAGGAAACACCCAGAGATAAAGGGGTGCTGGGGAAATCAGGAAGTACACACAAACTATCTTTGTATGCTGACGACATGCTTTTGTATGTCACAAAACCAAATCAATCCATGCCACCACTCCTACGGTTAATGGACCAATTTTCTAAATTCTCCTGATATAAATTGAACCTAAACAAATCAGAGGAGCCAGAATAGGTGAGAGGAGGGGAGAGGAGAAGGACGATCCAAATTGGCGATTTCGAAAGGTTAATGACTCGTTTGTCTATCTGGGTATCAGAGTCGGTAAAACATAAAGGCCATGTACGAGTTAAATTATACCCCATTGATATGTACCATTATAGCTGATTTGGAGAGGTGGATCAAATTGCAGATAACATGGCTAGGCAGAATAAATCTGCTTAAGATAAACGTCCTTCCCTGTTTATTGTATAATATGCAGATGTTACACGTGGGCTCACCTGAGTAGATATAAGCGACTGAAAGTACAGTTACGTAAGAACTTACCATAACAGTAGATCTTCGAGAGGCTCTTGCAGAAGGTAATTACATATAGTACTGGCGTCGGCAGGTGGCAGGACCCCATGGAAAAATTTCTAGCTAGGGACCCGCCCCCATGTCAGGTGACCAGCGCCAGGAGACATCGGTAAAAAGGGCGGTCCCTGATGCCCACCTTCCATTCTTTCCGCCACAGGCCAAAAGAGGCCAAACAAGAGAAGAGCGAATAGTTCCCTCACTGGAAAAGGAGCTGAAAAAGCTTAGGGGATGGAGGCGGAAGGTATTTCTAAATGCAAGAGCTCTCTTGAAGATCTACTGTTACGGTAAGGTCTTGTGTAACTGTACTATCTTACTTTGAGAGGGGCTCTTGCAGTAGGCAATTACACATAGGACTGAATCCCAAGTAGTCTGGAACAAAGAGAAGCACCGGGATGGAAATCCACTCCAAGAAGTAGTTCTTGCTGTGCAGGCTTCAAGATAATAGGTCTTGCAGAACAGCCAGCCAAGCCTGTTCTACAGCAGAGGCAATATCCAAACTGTAGTGTTTAGTAAAGGTATGGACGGAGTCCAGGTGGCGCAGCACAGATATCTGCCGCTGACACATTCTTAAAACAAGCCGCTGAGGCAGCTACTCCTCTGGGGAGTGGTTTCACTAGACCCGCAGGGTCTTGTTGTATTTGTCATAACAGAAAATGATGCAATGAGCTAATCATTTAGATAGGCATTCTTAGAAACAGCATTGCCTTCTCTTTATGAGCAAAAGAGACAAACAGTTGATCAGTCTTTCTGAGATCCTTCGTCCTGTTGGTGTAGTATCTCAGGATCCGTGAACGTCCATAGTATGGAGTAAATACTCCCCTGATTAGAGTACTACATTAAAAGATGTAGGTAACTCACGGACTGATTTAGAGTAGACTCAGCTACTACCTTAGGGAGAAACTTAGGGTTAGTGCACAGAGTTACACGCTCCTTGTGAAAATCAAGTATGGAATTTTACACATCAGGGTCTGGAGCTCAGAAATTCTCCGAGGAAGTAATGGCCACCAGGAAGAGTCTCTTCCATGAAAGGAACTTCAAGTCTGGGAAACTGCCAGTTCAAAGGAGGCAGATTAAGTTTCTTGAGAACGAAGTTCAAGTCCCAAGGGGAGCAGGAGATGTATAGGAGGTCTCAGATGGAGGACCCTCTGAGAAAGGTCTTAGAGACCTCCAGTTGAGTAAATGTCTTGTCTGCAAAGGGGACATGATAGGCCAAGATGGCCACCATGTGGACTTTCAGAGAAGATTGACTGAGACCCAGGTCGAACAGATGGCGTAGGTACTCCAGCAGAAGCCCCGCTGAACAGGAAAGGGTTCCACGTCCTCAGAAGCAGCCCAAATAGTGAACCTTTTCCACTTCATGGTGTAGGTAGATCTAGTGGAGGTTTTCTAGCCTCCACCAAAATCTCCGCCACTTGAGGAGAAACCCAAATGGGACTGAGCTAAGTCTGCAGGAGCCATGCATACAACTGAGGAGATTTGAGGCCTGGATGGACCAGGGTTCCCTGATCCTGGGTCAGTAAACCTCGTGATAGAGGAAGAGGATGATCTTCTGAGTATTGTTGAAGAAGAGAACCAAACTTGCCTGGGCCAGAAAGGAGCAATCAGAATCATTCGTGCTCCTTCTGAAGCTAGTTTCTGCAAGACTGGGTGGGATAAGTGGAACTGGGGAAAGGCACAGACAAATGTCCTTCCAGTCTAGAGACAGAGCGTCTCTCCAGAAAGAGCCTCGCTCTGGAATGAGCGAGCAGAAAATAGGAAGCTTTAGTTTAGAGGGATATGAACAGGTCCACCTGTGGTGTTCCCAAAGTCGGAAGATACTGTCTAGGGACCACTTGGTCCAGTTCCCACCGTGAGCCAGAGCAGATGAGCGACTTAGGCTTGTCTGACGTGGTGTTGTTGACTGAACACGAACTGCCGTGGAGGTGAAGATTGTGTTGTGTTGCCCAATCCCAAACCCTCATTGCTTCCTGCAAGAGGGTATGACCAAGTCCCCTTGTTTATTGATGTACCAAACCACGCACATGTTGTCTGCCTCAACGGCTAGGTGGCCGGAAGGATGTAAGGAGTGAAGGGCTTGAGAGTATATAACACTGCTCGAAGCTCAAGCACATTGATGTGGGAGTGTCTGTTCGAGCTGACCCAGAGCCCTGGGTCAGATGGGGACCTAGATGGGTTTCCCAACCTTCGCCCAAGGCATCTGTGGTTAGAGTCTGGGGGAGGACGAAAGAAAGGAACTCCCGAAACAGGTTCTCTGAACCATCCACCACTGCAAGTCTTGAGCATCGTGAGAGACTAGAACTGGGTGATCTTATCTGTGTCAATCTTCACCATTCATCACAGATGGGTACTGGCGGAGATCAGGACCCGCAGAACCTTTTTTTTTTTTTTTAAAAGGATAAGCGAGCCGACGCAGCATCGGCACCGCCCTCGGGGCTTGACGTACTACGGTGGCACTTCGAGGATTAGCAGCTGAGCTGGCGGCGACTTCCTGCCTACCACGACTTCATCTCCATCCCGGCCAGAGGTCGCCCCGTGGGAAGCTATCTGAAGAAATTTGACGAGTTTTAGGCCTTTAGCCTTCGTTTTGTCTGCTCGACAGTTCGTCGTCTCCTGCTAGTTCTGGGTTCTGCCTCCACCAACGCCGCCAGTAAGATCTTTCCATTTATTTTAAAGTATAGCGACGTCGAGTCTGCTTTGGTGTTTTTCGTAGGTCATGTCGCAGTCGGAGAGCAAGAAATCTTCTAAGGCGGGCGGCCCCTGTCGTCGGTGTCTGTGCGGCGCACATTACTCCGTTACCGACCAGCATGACCCGGTGTCTCGCGTGTCTTGGCCCGCTTCACGACATGGATTCATCGCGACGCCTGCTTCTCCATGGACCACCGCGTCCTCGAACAGCTCGCTTTAAAGTAGGGTGAGCTCCACCGACTTTGGGGTAGGGTTAGCACCTGTCGAGCCAAGCCGCCTCTCGGCCTTTCCTCCGGGTCCCTCCCGGTTCTATACGGACTGAGGAGGAGGAGCCTCTGCTTCTGTAGCTCTAGCCTTGGCCGAGGCTCCCTCCCACGGCACAGGAGGGCCCGGCCCCGCTTCCTCCTGGGAGCGGGCGGAGGTGCCGCTATGGCACTGTTCTTCGGGCTCCTTCCGTGTCGCCCCGCGTCCGGAAGGCCCGGTCGACGCCGCTCGGACACCATCGGTCGGTGCTACTGGGGCCTTCTCGCCGTCCTGATGGCATAGGCCCTGTCGGCGCCGACTCATCTCTTGCGCCCGTGGGCCTTGTTGGTGCCGTTAGCAGCACCCGACGGCTGCTCGCTGCACCGTGACCCTGGATTCGGCGCGCCTTGCCATGTCTCGCCTTCGCACTGTCTCAGCACCGAGGTTGAGCACCGCACCGGTGAGGCCTTTGGAGTCATCTGTCATGCCACCCTCGGGCGCTGGTGCTCTCGTGTCAGCCAGGGCGCAGAGGGAGCTCTAGCGGTGCCGTGTTCAGCGCCGAAGTCCGCCGGAGCCATCGGGCGCTGCCGTCTCGGTGTCGGGCCTGGCGGTGTCGTTGGCGCCGAGGCTGTTGCTGGGCGGCCGGGCGCTGTCTCTGTTCCTGGTACCGCCCCTGGTGCCAGTGGACTTGACGGCGCCGCAGCTGGCCCTGGCTCAGACCTTGGCCCGAGCTGCCCTGCCGGCTTTCTGTCAGCTCCGCTATGGGCTACGGAGGCACAGGTGCCGCCGCCACTGCTTTGACTACTGGGCCTTTGGTGAGATCGCCCGCCTCTCCTCTACCGCTTGGTTTAGGGCCTCAGACTCTACCTCTTCGGAGTCGGAGTCGGGCTCGAGTCGGACGGGCAGTCACACCCTTCGGGGTTGTCTGCAGAGGAGGGCAGCGTAGTCTCGACGATAGTCACAGACAGCCCCTTCTGAGGAGCGCCAGGTTCTCCCGAGGTTGGGGTCAGTGGTACTGACCAGCAGGCTATGGTGCGTGCCACCATTGCCATGCAACCTGGCCTTGCAGAGTTCCTTGACCCTCAGCGGTGGCAGCTCCTCCCGTAGTGTGTCTCGATCGCCCAACTTTGGGGCCCATCGGGAAGTCTACAGGAGGGAGGTGCTGCTCCTGGGTCTCCCTTCGGGGCAGCCCAGAGCTGCCAGTTACCTAGGCTGGCCTCTCGAGGACCAGGACCCTCTCGGACTCTGAGGGGTCGAGGGTGTGGTCGGCCTTGTCGGCCCTTCTCTGGGGTCCACCCTGGCCCTGGACAAAGCCGAAGTGTGGACTTCCGCCTTCCCCTTCCGGTTCTTGAGGGGTCCCATTCTTTGGAGGCAGGGGACCGTCCCTGGATCTATACGACCTCGGTCACCTCACTGGGATTCTTGCGGGCAGCCTAGGCAGTACCAACGTGGTTGTACAGCTGTCGGCTGCGGAGTCTTCCGGGACACCTCCTCGGGTGTCCATGGTCCGCCTCCCAGCCCTAGCAGAGGTCAGCCGACTCTTCTCTCGCTCTGCCCTATCCCTCTGCCGATTCTCCAGCCCCAGGCATTCTTGGTCCCAGCGACCTCTCACCTGGGAGCAGTTCAGAGCGGTGGCTGCTCGGTTCCCTGCCTCACGTTAGGGCCATGGACAGCCAGGTTTTCAACCTCCCCGAGCAGCCACCCTCGGGATGCATGGTGACCTCCAGCTCCTCATCCCCTCTTCTGGGGAGAGGAACCATCTGTCCATATCTCTCCTGCGCTGATCTCTCCGAGTATCAGCATTTCCTCGTGAGGATAATGGAGGACCTTCACCTTTCTCCCTGTCTGTGAGCAATCCTGAGCATGCGGCGCGCGCCTTTCTAGGCGATTTTGGTGCGGCCACCCTTGTGGTGCCGCTTGGCCTGCTCCCTTCGGGAGGCATCCATGCTTGGCAGAGGCCCTTCTCCGAGTTCCTGCCTCTAGGGACCTCAGCCAGAGGTATTGCGCTCCCAGAGTCTCCAGGCTCTATGCCTCATCTGCAGTCCGGACTGACGCACCTAGACACCCCTTGACGGCTTGGCCCTCCACGTGACCGCCCCCAGATCAAGACTCCTTGGGTTTTGACTTCTGGGGAGGAGGACTTCTCACTGCACGGTTGCTTCTCTCCATCTCTGCTCATCAGGCCCACTATGCAGCCTACAACAGGTTCTTGTAGTCAGCACTAGGTCAGATCCTAGCTGCTTTGCCTGACTCGAGCAAACCAGGCAAGCCATCGCACTCTCTGCACGTGGCTTGGAGCTAGAGGGCACCAAGCAAGGGCATCTTCACGATGCCACTGAGGTAGCTACCAGGGTCGTAAGGACAACGATCTGCACCAGGAGATCGGCGTGGCTTCACCTTTCCGGTTGTCACCCTTGGCCCGGCGAGGGTGATTTGTTTCGCACACCAGGAACCTATCTCTTTCCCGTGGGGGCGAGACAACGCTTGTCGGGCAACTTCCTTCCTCTCCGGGGACCCCGCCTCGCTCTCCCCACTCCTCGCGGCCTCTTCAGGCTCAGAAGGTCCCCCTTAGTGTGTCACCCACTGAGGGCTAAGGGACCTGTCCCTTATGGTGAATCAACTCTTTTCGGGGACTGGTACCATTTATTTGTGATGAATGGTGAAGACTGACACAGATAAGATATAAAATTACTGCATCTACCGTAATTATGATCTTTCTGTGTATCTTCACCATTCATCACAATCCCACCGCCATCCCCTGGGGCTTCAGTCTTGGATCCTCCTCCTCTGTGCCTACCTCTTTTGCAGGGATAAAGTTGGGACACACAGGAGGATAGTTTCTTCCCTAAGGGTGTACAGTTAGTGGCACTCCTTCTCTACTACTTATCTTCACTCCTCACGGGTGAGAGCTGGTGGTTGCACTCTTCTGTTATCCATCTAACTTTAAAAAAAAAAAGAATCTTCTTTCACCAAATATCTTTACAGAGAGGTACTGAGTCTCTGTACCCTGTCCTTCTCCAGAATAGCCGACTCTGCTTTTGGGGTATTGCCAGTTATTCTGTGCCTTGAATTCTGGCAAATGAGCTTGCTACTCCTTGCAGTTCCTATACAGTCTGGTGATGGACAAGGTCCTGGATCCTTGTTACATCTCACTCTCTCCTAAATTCTCTCCCCTCTTCCTCCCTTCTTCCTTTTCCAGAGATTGGGGCCCCACCCAATCCCTTAGTCTTACTTCTTCTATGCTGTCCTCTCAGTCGTTATTTCTCCTTTCAGTTCAGTTTTTCTTTTCCTTTTCTGGCCCTTGGACTCTCTTGTCCCACCCTCCATCCCTTCCTCTTACCTCTCCGGTGACTTAGAACTGGTAGGCAGTGGAGTTGATGCAGCCTATCGGCTAATCCCTCGAGCACTGCGTGAGTACTGCGGCTCCCGAGGGCGGCTGATGCTGTCGGCTCCGCTTATCCTTAAAAAAAGGCTCCCACGGGTCCTGATCTCCCGCCAGTACCCATCTGTGATGAAATGGTGAAGTATGCACAGAAAGATCATAATACGGTAGGTACGTACTTTTATATCTAAGTCGCTCACTAACTAATCCCATTGGGAGCAGAGAGTCCACTGAGAGACCTCATGTGGAGCTCGAGCACGAGGAACTGTCAGGATAGCAGCCGTCTTGAGCCCAAGAAGTGCGAAGGACCGACTCTGCACTGACCCACCTGCGCTGGACAACAGACTTATTTGAGTCTGGAGGTGGACGCCCGTCCGTGGCAGGAAGGTCCTGCCAATGGTCGTGGTTCAGAATCGCCCCTGATAAACTGTAGTCTCTGGGATGGAATCAAGTGAGACTTGGAATGGTTGATGATACTACCCAGGCAGGCAAACCTGCTGGGTATGGTGAGGTAGCTTAGGAGTTCCTCCCTGACGCAGGCCGCCAGGAACCAATCATCCAGGTATCGGGGAAAACCTGTATCCCCCTGGGTATGTAGGTAGGCCACCACTGCCAGGCATTTGCAAACACTCAGGAGCCGAGGATTGGCCAAATGGAAGTGCCCTGAATTGGTAGTGGTCTCCTGGAACGCAAAATGAAGATATTTATGCGATGAGACAGGTGAATGGAAATGTGCAGGTACATCCTGCATATCCAGGGCACATAACCATTGACCCGACCGGAGAAGGGGCAGAAGGCTCTGCAACGAGAGTATTCTGAACCTTTGTATTCGACAAAGAGTTCAGGGAACTGAGATCCAGAATAGGTCTGAGATTTCCTGTCCTTTGGGACCAGGAAGAAATGGGAATAGTAACTCCGTCCTTTGAAGATGAAGGGGGATGGGTTCATTGTTTGTTTCAGCAGTAGAGCTGAAATCTCCTCCTGGACCAAGAGAAGATGTTCGCATGAATATGACGACTGTAGGGGCGTAGCAGGTGGTTTCTGTAGAAACTCTATCGAGTGTCCTTCTGCAATCAGCTGGAGCACCCAAATATCTGATGTTATCCTCTCCCATCTCAGAAGATGGAGGGAAAACTCTCCTCACCGGGGTTCTCAGGGGAGTCCGGAGGCTGTGGGAGAAGGAGAGTCAGGTGTTGTCAGCACCGCAGCTGAAGCACCGGCTGCTTTTTGGGCGGGGCTTAGCAGCTGTGGGGCCCGGGTTTTGTGGCCTGCCTCCCTGGACTACTGGGCTGATTCCACCATGGAAGGGACGGTGCTGCAGCTGCGGGGCGTACATGGAGTCAACAGACTTCAGTGCCATCCCCTTCTCCTGCAAATCGGTGATGATGTCCTTGACATCGCCAATCGGTGCCAACCGCACTCGGACGGGAGTTTCCTGACAGCGGATTGCACTTCTCGGGACCAACCCTGACACACGAGCCAAGCATGATGACGAGGCTCACGTGCTAAAGCTGAGTTCATCCAGCAGTGTCCACTGCATCGTAGGTCGCATGAAGCATGTGCCCACTCGGCCGGAACGTGCAGAGCGACAAGATCAGCCAACCCCGCTTGATCAGAGTCCAGCAGGGAGTCCAGTTTGGCTTCCACCTGAGTAAGAATGCCCTTCTGGTAGTCCCCATATGGCTGACATAGTTCAGGGCCCTAATCCCCAGCGTGAGGAAGCAAAGATCTTCTTTCCATACTGGTCCAGTAGGCGGGATTTTTGACAGGTGGCGATGAGCTAAGATGTTTGGTTAGTTGACCGGCCGTGAGCAGCGCTAATCACGACCGAGTCTGCACGAAGGTGAGAATTTCAAAATCAACACCTGAGCCTGGTGAGTAGCCTGTTCCACTTCCGCAGAAGTGGGGCTAGAGCCGACGGCTGTTTCCCAGATGGTGGTGACAAGGTCGCATGTGAGGCTCTATCCAGGTGGCAAATTGGAAGTAGGAGCTGTCACGTGGCAGATCCAGATGCTCGGCAAGTTTCAAACACTGAGGGTCTGGTTCCAAAGAGGGCCACTGATGAACCTCCAGGATTTTCCTTAGCAACTCCATAAAAGAAGGATCTTCCGAGGAGACTTGGAGGAGTCCTTGGCCTGGGCTTCACGGAGAGTGTGGCTCGTCAGTCCTTTCAGAGAAACCGTCGGAGGAATCCGAGGAGTCCGGTGAACAGAAAGAGGAAAAGACTCCTTTCCCGACCCGGGAGAGGAAAGGACCCCTTGGGAAGCACCAGAGGAAGCTGATCCTGACCCTCTCTGGACCCAGATGGGAGAGTCCTGGAGTCCGAGGTGGTGAGGAGGTGCTGCACGGACGATGGGAACCTGAGGCGGCACCGTCATTGGTAGGTGGCTCTTCCACTTCCCTGGTGAGCTGAGCCTTGGCCTCAGCCCACCAGGAGGCCAGAGTCTCCTGCAAATCCACTGGCGGCTGTAGGGGTGGTGGAGGAGGAGGAGGGATAAGGATATGGGTTGTACCGATATGGAGAGTATCCAAAACCCGTGTCGGGTATTGTGGCATCAGGTACTGCGCGCGGATACTGTGGTCCCGGATCGCCGGCCCGGATAGGAAGGAGGTATCCGGGAGCTGGAGGAAACTGCCAGAGCAGACGGCGCGGCCGGGCGGCCTCACGGCAGATCCGGGTTGAGGGCAATGGAAGACCTAGCGCATGCACATCCGAAGTGGAATGTCGGCTGGAGTCGGTAAAACCTGCGCCTGGGCTGGCGTTGGAGGCCCCTGGCGTCGGAGGTACCGCATCAGAGCCAGCATCCAGGGAGCAGACGCCAGATCCGGCGCACTTATAGGAGGATGGTCCGACGGAGGAGGAACCCCAGCATCGCCGGAAATGGAGGGAAAAACTCGGGGTTGGGCTGGGGGACTCGGGTCCCCGGATGGCAGTGAAGGCTGCAGAGAACCGAACGACGGACGGGCAGATCCATCGCCGGGTTCTTTTCGGCCGACTGGATGTTGGATGAACCGACGCGGCGGTTTTACAGCGAAGCTCGGGCGCCGGAGGAGCCGGCATCCGACTTACGGGAGCCTTCACCAGAGGCAGACTGAGAAGAAGAATCGACCTGGTCCGACGGGAGGAGCAGCACACCGCTCCGGCGGTCATGCTTTACTCGCTTTCTCCGCTGGACGTTGAGAAGCAGACGCCTGGCTTATCGGAGTCGCCCGCGCCAGTAGGCCGCAGCTATGGCCGAACCGGTGGAAGACTCCACCGTCTCGAGGCGCCTGAAAGACCCGGTGTGAGCCAGACAGGTGGACCGACGCCTCTCAGAAACCTTCGAGGCAGCCGTCGAGGAGTGGTCTCCCAGAGGGGACGTTACCTGAGTCCGGCGACTCCCAAGCTAGACGCGGTGGAGGAGCCTTGTCCCGTGCCTCTCCTTGTCTTTCTTCTTCCGATGGCCTTTGGGGAAGGTGGACGCCTGCCTCAGTTTTTGAGCTCCTTCTCCATCGAACTCAACTTTTCTTCAAGATGTGGGCTTCCAGGGATTGCTGATGCCTTTTCCGGTAGCCACGTTGAAGCTGAGGCAGTGCTGGCATTTCTCGACCGGATGATCGGGCCTAGACAGAACAGGCACAGGAATGGCTGTCCTTTTGCAGGAGTTGGCGCCGCACAAGTAGCACTTATTTTGTGCTCGGAGGTATAGGGACGACATACACCGATGATGACCTGGCGACTGTCGCAAAAATCAGAATAATTCAGTAAAACCAACGAAGGGAGGCTGGCCGAGCAACAAACTTTTCAGCGAGGTGCTGCAGAGTTTCACGGCGGGAAAGAACTGGAAGGCGGGCGTCGGGGACTGCCCTTTATACCCGGCGTCTCCTGGATGCCAGTCACCTGACATGGGGGCGGTCCCTCTCAGGGACTGTTAGCTAGAAATTTTTCCGTGGGGTCCTGCCGCCTGCATGTCAGTCCTATATGTAATTACCTACTGCAAGGGCCCTCTTGAAGTAAGATAGGCATTCTCAGACTTTTTGTGGCAAGGTAAAAGACCACAAATGAGTCTTGCCCGCTAAAGACTTCTACTGATAAGGAGGCTTTCAGTTTCTGGACCTTAGAAACTATCATCTTGCCATACAATGCCGGTATTTGCAGGATGGTGGGTAGGCCACCGGAGGCGGGTTGGCTTGATTTGGAAGAGCGAGGATGTCCTGGCAGGGTGACTGCTTATCTACTGGGGAGAGGACATAAGACATATATGTCTCTACCTAAGCCGAACCTCTAGTTCGATCGGTATAGATGGGCTGAGGACACTTGCTTAGACGTACAAGAGTGGAACAGGAGGAGATCTTGCTCCTTCCAGTTGCAGGAATCCATTTTTATTCCCGGAATGGCTGACCAGGGATTTAAAGAATGGGAGAGGAAAGGAGTAATGTGCCTAAGAGACTTATATACTGAAGAGAGATTGGACTCTTTGATTGTATCAGGGACAACACAGGGTTAGGGGCACCAACACTTTTTCGATACTTGCAGCTCGAGCATATTGCAACTCTCTAGGGAGAAAGTATGGCTCAGACCCTGCATGAGAATAGCCTGAACACCTGATACAGATGGGTAGGTATAACCCCAAGGGCACTATACAAAGAGCAGTCAAGGTAGGGAGGCAGTTACTTCGATCTAACACAGAAAACTAAACAACTCTGGGAAAGAGACGTGAGAATCCCCATTTCAGAAGATACTTGGAAGTGATGACCCAGTTACATCAGGGCATCTTGATTTGTAATAAGTACAGAGTCCTTTATAAATTTTGTCATAGATTATACTGCTAACCCTGAGGATTAATAAATTTAATCCCTTGGTCTCTCAATATACCCCGTTGTAATGTGGGAATGGCCTCCTATTACCATTATTTTTGGTCTTGTCCTATTTTACAGGAATTTTGGAGGGAGATGGGAACAGAAGCTTGGGCACTTTCTGGCAGAGGACTCCACAATTGCCCATAGTAATGTTGTTTGGAATGGAGGAGGTAAACGGGCTGAGGACCCCCTGCCTAGATGGCTTAGGGTCATGCTGGTGATGGCTCAACACTGTATTTTAAATACATGGGTAACAGCAGATAAACCTACCATACAACAATGGAAGACACTAATACTGCAAGCTCTCACTCTAGAAAGGCTCACGTATGTAATGCGGATACAGAACAATTTTATAACACTTGGCAACTACTGTATACATCAATGCCTTAACACCTGCAGAGAGTTTGACACTGGAAGAAGGATGGATATAATGGGGAAAAGAGGAAGGGATAGAGGCTGGGGCTAGACTGAAGGGAATGGAAATGAATTAATCAAATGTAGGTTGTCCATTAATTACATACAGGTTGTTCTTATTATATGGTGTATTACATTAATAAGATTTTTGTGACCACTGGATCTCTATGAATATAAGTTATATACTGTTTTTATCTGTTTGTGTATGACCTGTATTGTTTTAGAGGTTGTCTACATGAGTTTGTATATTTACTGGAAAACCTGAATAAACATATGATAAAAAAAAAAGAAGTCCCTTTTTCAAGGGCGACCCAGGGCGGGGATACAGATGGTAGTCAACTGAAACTGAACCAGACTAAGCTGTTGGTGGTATTTTTAGTGAATTGGGGAAATTTGTGGGTGCACTGAGAAATTCCCTACTCTTGAGTAGGGGTGCTGCTGTCAAGTCTGATGGCAGCTTCTTAGGGAAAGAGTATGGAGTTTGCTGTTGGTGAGGGAGGACAGGCCCGTCTCCCCACTGCACTCACTGCTGGGGCTGAATTTGGAATTGATTTGGTGCCTCCTGAGGCACGTTTGCTGGACTGTGTGAAGCATACAGCAGTCTCGAGTCTTACCAAGGGGATCCCCTGCCTGTGCCTCTGGACTTTGCATTGTTGGAGGAGGATGCCTGATTGCAGAATGCCTCCATCAGAAGAAAACATTTTGCTGGGGTTACTGGACGAGGATGCTGCTTACCTACTTCAAAAGGAGCAGCTGTTTGCTGCAAGAGGTCCAGAGCTGCTGTTGTAGCGGACATCCTTGGCGTGCCCACTGGATCCACCTCGCCTATCTGGCTGTGGTATCCCAGGCAACTCTGCAGGACAACTGACGCTGATTTCAATGGCAGGATTGATGATGGTGGGAGCTCGGCTCCCATCTTGGTGGCCCCAAATTTCGCCACGATCAGCTGGTGACTGCCTTCAGAGGGAAGACAAAGTGATTACTGCTGTTCTGTCTGCTCCTTCCATTTGTAATGGCTGCTCTCCAGCAACCACAGACTGTCCTACAGTTACCAGGGTCTGGTATGCCTCTCCTGGAACTCTTTCTGCTGGTCTTCAGTCTGAGATACCCAGGGATATTCTGGGGATCTGTCTTCTCCTGCATGTCCTGCCTCGAATTTACACCTTCCAGATTTCCCTGTCCTAGCACCTGGACTTTCTTCAGATCCACATACTCTGCTTGGACTGGAGTGGCCCTTATCTACTGGGGCACTGGTCACCATTTAAAGCTCTAACGCTGGTTGGACATGGGATGACAGTGGATAGCGGCATTTCGGTCCCCTGAAGGGACCTATGTCAGTCTTGCTTATTGGATCTTATGCCTTGGGAGGCAGTATACTGAGTGGGTTAAGACTCTGAGCTGCAGATCTGGAGACCTTGGTTTGAATTCCACAGCCGCCTAGATGCATACTGTGTGATCCTGAGTAAGTCATTAACTTCCTTGTGCTCCCAGGTCACATCTGGAAACAAGCTTTGGCTTAGTATGCTACTCCTGGTTAAACAATGTTCCCTTCCCCTTTCCCTTATGCCCTTGGATTCTATTTCAGGATTTTGCTTCCTGATTCTTGTGCCCTCTAACTGAGGGTTCAGTACCCCAGGATGTTCAGCCTTCCCCAAAGAACTTTCCAAGACCATGGCTGCAGCTGACTTGGCCAACTCCCTTCCTGGGTGGACCAGATTACATCGGCTGGGGGACTTTGCTTGGATGTCTCTGTCCCCTGCTTTGACCCCTCCGCTTCCAGCTCAGGTGTGGGCACGGTTTCAACAGAATTTTTCCCAGTCTTTGGCCCTGGGACAACAATGAAATGCATTTCGTCTCCTGTATAAGGGTGGCCTTGACCTCCCCTGAAAGGTTATGTGGGAAGACATTTGCTTAAGAACTCTGTTATTCGCCCCAAATGAACTGTATGCCCTATTACACTCTTCTACTGATAGGTATTTTGATCTAGCGCTTTCAAACTCCAGTTTACCTCGACAGGTTCTGGTCAGCTTATGAGAAAGTGGAAGATTCTCCGTTGTGCTGCCTTTTCCAGCAGTGCCTCTTACCAAACCTGCAGTATGGACAGTTACCATCATGCTAAAAATGAGGGAGTGAAGGTTCAGAATGTTTGTTTTTGGCTTTCTCAAAGATGTGAGGTACAGGGTGCTCCTGAGCCGATACTGGATGAGAATTTTTGGGACTGGGCACTGGCGGTTTAAAGTCAAGATCCGCCATGCCCATTATGGCTTGCAACATTTACCCAGTGTTTTCTTACTGGGCAGGGACAGGGCCCAGTGTTTCTACTCCGGTCAGATGAAACATGTTTATCTGGATCAAGTGCCACCTGAGTAATGCCTGTGATTCTGATGTGTTGTAATCTGTATTTGACTCTGGGACATACGGGGCACATTGCTCCAACGTTCTTTGCTGCAACCTTTGTGAGGAATCAGGGCATTCCTACAGAGCTTATCCCTGGGCCCAACATAATAAAATGGAAGTGGACACCCAGGATGCCCTTTGCTGCAGGCTCGTTTGACCTGGCGACAGCGACACAATTAAGAAGTAGCAGCTACTATGGCCCACCAAGAGGACCCCCACCTGAGGCCCCTCCTCCAGGACTTACCTCTTCCAATGACTCAGCCCTCTCAGCCTTTGCTTCTTCCATCTAGTTCTGTTTCTGTGACTCCCCTGCTTTATCTAGGCCTACCAGGACTGTATCACTTGCTTCATCAGGTCAGGCTGCTCCTGTAGATCAGTTGCCTGATAAACTGCTTATTCCCCTCCAGACCTCCTTGTAGCTAACCAGAAACACTCCTTCGGTCCCATAAGCCTGGCCTCTTGCCCTTGCACCAAGGTGTTCCGGACTCTTAATACAACTGGAGAATAAATTAGCAGCATTGGCCAGAGGATGGTTCGAACTCTGACTTAGGGTCCCAGTCAGAGTCCTCTTCTATTGCCTCTGTGGCAGTGCATAATTCAACGGATGCTGAGGATGACACCTTTTGGTTAAGACTAAAGTGAAACACCGAAGAAACTGAACTTGGTTCCAAAGAAGACACTGACTTTGCCAATGGAGTGCGATCCATGATGGACTATTTGTTTTGTTCTCCTACTATTATTTTTTATGTCTTCCCTTTACGTTTTGCTACTCTTAATGTGAATAGCATTAAGAATGCGATCAGACGCACTTTACTTTTCTCCTGCTTAAAGATCTTGCCAGTGATGTCATGTTTCTTCAGGAAACACAGCTGACCATGGCAGGAGATATGTCTCAGGCACAACATCATTGGTGCTGGGGCCCATCCTTTTAGTCAATAGGCCCAGATGTCAGTGATGAACTTGGAATCCTGTTCCTGAATTCTGCTGTTTCACATGTTCGTCTGGCTCTATTGCTGGATGCCCTCATTAAGGGACTCGGTTTCATTTTATTTCAGCTTATGCCCCTAAACGAAGAAGGCAAGGGTAGATTTGTTTGATAAAATACGACCCTTTTACATACCTCTTGTCATATTGTAATGGAGGGACTTTAATTGTTATCTTGACCGTGGGGATGGGGAGCAGCTGACTGACAAATTGTTTTCTGATTCCCTTTGTTTGTTTTTTCAGTTGTTTAAACAGGGAGTAGCACACTAAGCTGAAAGCTTTTTTACAGGAGCACCTGGGAGCACAGGGAAGTTATGACTTGCTCAGGGTCACACAGTATGCAAGTGGGAGCTGTGGGATTCAAACCCAGGTCTGGTCTGCTGGATGTCACCAGATCTGCAGCTCAGAACCTTAAACCACTGCATTATACTGATTCCCTTTGTTTGCAGTCCCTGCTCCATACGGTCAATTTGGTTGATGCCTACTGGCATTTACATCCGGCTGGTGGTTTTACGATTTTCATTCTGAATTGGCTACCTGTATCGATTTTTTATTCATTTCTGCTCATTTACACTGTCGATTATGCATTTGACTCCAACTGAGTTGTCTGATCACCTTTATTGTGTGACATGTCTTCAGTTTCTCCTTCCTTGCCCCTGACCGGGTTATTGGCAACTGAATGGTTCCTTTGGAGATAACTCTTGTGCTGGACCTTGTTATAGGTCAGCCACTTTGGCTTGTATGATTGAAGACCTCCTTGGATGGTGGTCAGATACTAAGTTGGTGGTTCGGGCGCTTGATTAGGTCTCTGGCCTGAGCCGCATAAAATGACTTATATGGAATATCTCACCCATATGATGCAATTGTCGGGCCTTTTCCTGTCGCATTAGAGACCGGGTGACTATGGCCCGATGATTGCTACTTTGAAAGCTCATATGCTTTCCTCACAGTAACGACAGAAGTCAATCTTTATTGATGGAACATATGGCAGGTACTCAGGAGCTTGGCCTGTAAGGAGCGGGTGCGATGTAGGCATCTGATGCAGACTGTGACTCCACTTGGTGTCCCAATTACTACTGGGCCCAAGATTTTGTCCCATGTTCATTCCTAGCTGTTTTCTATATGGGGTTTGTTCCCTTCTGGCTGGCTGGCCTGTCTCTAAGCATGGTCCCAGTGTCCCTCATCCCTCATGGGAGCTTGCTTGTTTGACATTGTCCATTTCTAAACTGGAGTTTCATTGGGCTATTTCTAGTCTTGGAACCTCGGTCGCTCCTGGACCGATGGCCTTATGTCCGTTTTTACAAGTGTTTTCTTCCACATTCATGAATATTTTGCAGGAAGTCTTTAATTGGCTCCTGACTGTGGACTCAAGTCTCATTCAGGGAGGCCATTCAGATCCTGCTTTTTAAGAAGGGAGATGCCCACCATTTACATAATTGGAAGCCCTTTGCATGTTAAATACCGATTTGAAGATACTTATGAAAATACTGTCTTCCTGATTGGCCTCTGTTTCATATCATGTTATTTCTCCTGCCCAAACCTGTTCGGTCCCTGGCGGCGTACATTGCAGACAATCTCCTTGTTCTGCATGAGGTGGTTGCCTCGAGGATGTTGACCAGAGACATTAACTATGTCTTGACTTTGGATCAGGAGAAGGCGTCTGATCGGGTCTCCCAACCATACCTGTTTGCTGTTTTACAGCATTATGGTATTCGTAATGTTTTGTACTTGGTTGAGACAGTTGTATGGGATGGCCTCGGTTATCCCATTAATTCATGGGCATTTGGGTATGGCCTTTTCGCACGTGATGGGAGTCCATCAAGGCTATCCCCCTTAGGTCGCCTTCTTTATGTGTACTGCATTGACCCCTATTACACGGAAAATTCAGTCCCATTCGCAGATCCACAGGATTCTGGCCTCGACTGGATATGGTAACGACATTATGCGGATCATGTCACCCTTTCTTCGGGATGCCCTGTCCAGCTGTGATGGCCTTTGATGTTTTCATTCTTTTACCCTATTTCTGGGGCATGGCTCAATGTTCACAAGTGCTGCTGCCTGAAATTGGGGTTGGGAGTTGCTCCTGTGACGGACATTGGGGTATTCCAGTGTCAATGGAGCCGCTTCATATTCTAGGTATCACATTTGGTGCGGAGGACATGGCTCTTCCAATTGAGAGGCCGAGCTGACCTCCTGTACCCCTGGGTGCAGGTGTGGAAGTCTTGAAACAGACTAAGAAGAAAAGGTGGCGGGTCTGAGACGTTTCTTCTTTCCACTGTTAACTTATTTGAGTATGGTGTTTCCTCTACCCAAATCGCTGGAGGTGAGATTTCTAAGTTTATTTCTTCAAGTTATCTGGAAGTCGTTTGAACCCCTGAAGAGCAGTAGTTTAGCTCCCTACTGCCCAAGGGGTTTGCAGATGGTTAACTCCTTGTTCTTTCTTTTATTATTTATTTTGGTCTATTAAACCTTATTTGGTGGAGATCCCAAAGATTTGGCCCATAGGTGGCCTCTTGGGTGGAGGTGGTTCTTCCTGCGGAGACTGGCTCGCTGACCCTTATACAGGGCACCAGGCCCCTCCTTATGTTCATACTTTGGCTGACAAGCTTCATAGTTGGATGATCGATATGGCAGTATTAGTACAATCTGTCCCCTGGAATTAGTGGGGTTAATATGGCTAGTCATTTTTTGTGGTTTCAGTCTACTCATATTTTGCCATCAGCTTATTCTATGGTTGGGCAGTTTGACTAATACCTCTACGCCTGAAGATATGGGACGTCCTTTGGCTGTGTTGCTGATCGCTATGTTAAGACGTAATGCTAAATACAAGCATATGGAAGAGCATTTTTGTCCCCAAATCGGTTGTGCTTTTAATTTGGAGACCATGGCTCATTTTCTTTTGTGCTGTCTGTATGCCAGTGCCTTTTGGGACACACTGGCAGTATGGTGGGGGACCCGGCTGGTCCACCCTTTCATACCCTGATGTCATTTTGGGCTCTTTCCTTCCCAGTCATCCTATTCTGTTACGGCCCTTCATTTGTTTTTTTTTACCATGATAAAGTATTGTTTGTGGCACTCTAGGTGTGCTCTTTGTTTCAACAACAGACCGCCCTTCCAAAGGTCCTTCTCTGTATGATCTCTGCTGAACTGGTTGGCTTGTATTGGAGGGATAGGAGGATCACTTCCCATGAGTCCTAGCTACTAAGTGAAAGGCTTTCCTTATCTCACTACTGGTTGATACCAAGCCCCACCCCTTTTTAGGTGTTTTTTTTCCTCTTTCTTTTATCATTAAGGCTGGGTGCCTGTCGCTTCCTTTTGTTTTGTTATTTTTGCTTATTACTTTAGATGTATTTCTGATCTACAGATTCAGATAGCTAAGTGATTTTTGCAGTTTATCTGCTATCCTGGGATTAAGGGCTGTTTTTCTTTATTTTGGTTTCTTTTTTTACATCAATCTTAGCCCTTTTTGTTTTACCATGCTCCTTTAATGGTTGTTATTGATTGTTTTTATTTTTGATTGTTATTCTTTAATAAAAACTTTCCCATCTCTTTTCAAGAAATGCCATGGGATCTCTAACGCCCACCTGAACAACCTGCAGTAGGATAAAAAGGACACAGATATAGACAGAGAAAAGGAAAAACTGAACATAAATGACTAAACCCAAATGGGAGGAAAGGGAAAACTTCTACCCAGAATATTGCCCCTGAAAGGGAGGAAGGTTGTACACAAACAATATATATCTTTCCTGAGCCAGGCTATCACCCAAATACTAATGCGAGGGAAAGAAAAAGGAATGACTCACACAGCTACCCTCTGAAAAGTTGTCAGGCAAAACATATTGCGCATAATGAGGAAAGCAAAAGTCTAATAAGGATCCCAGGGAAATCTACGTGCGCCAAGCACCAAAGCAGCTGGTATGTAAGGGCGCCTCCTTATGGGTATGGGACACCAGGTGTTGCACAGCAAGTGCATGTAATTCAGTAAGTCCAGTATTTGCAAAATTAGAAGGCTGGAGGCTCGGTTCAGTGGGGCAGTGGGCAACTCCGCCACACCCCACTGAGTGCTTCATAAGTGCTTCAGGTCCAGGCATCTTCCAGATGCCACTTTCCTTGAAGCGCCATGTGGCTGCTAGATTCCTTCCTGCTTGCCCCATTTTCTTATCCTGCCACGTTGCCACCACCTCAGGCATCCCTGCTCCTTGTGGGGGTGAGGGCTGTACTGGTTCTGATGCTGCTGGACACTCTGGTGTCTGGTGACTTGCTTACTCTCAGTGCTGCCCATCCTCTCTGCACCAGCTGCTCCACTCAGCTGTGCTCCTGCTGCCTCCACTTGTTCCCTGTGGTTGCTGATTTGTTGTTCTGAGGCTGGCTGCCTTATAGTTGCCCTTAGCAGGGCCTATGTAGTTCGGGTGGGGGTTGGTCCTTCTGCTGTTGCTGCCTCCCTGCCAGTCCTGCCTGAGCCCTGCCCTGCTGCCCAGGGGCTTTCTGTGTACTGGGCAGCTGTTCTTCACTCTGCCTGCCACCCACCCTGCTGCCTGGAGTCTTTCTCTGCATGCTTGGGGTCTGTTCTGAACTCTGCTGCCACCCTGGGCCCCTGCTAGGCTGCCTGTCTTGGGTCTTCAGCTGTGACTGTGATTTGCCTTTGGGTTTTATTTGGCCTTTCTTTGCCCTTCAGCCCAGGCCACTGCCCTGCCTCGCTCAATGGGCCAACGATTGTCTTCAGCTTCTTGCTGTTCTTCTGCGGCCTTGGTGTTCCCGGCCCATGCTCCACTGCTCTGTAACTCCATTAGTCTGCCCAGGTGGCTGTCCAGTCTTCTCCTAATGTTCAGTATCTACTTACTGCTTTCAGGCAATGCCTCACCAAACAACAACGGGCAGACAGCCATCCCGATGGTGCAGCGACAGCACTACCACTCTACAACGCCAACAACACGGGTTTAGAAATCAGTTCGAGGTGTTGAAGGGCCAGCCAGGGGAGGAGGTTTGAGCATCCATGAGCAGACCTCGGTGCTTGACTGCCCAGGCGAAGCCAGGGAAAGTCAGCCTGAGAAGGAAGAGGTCGGGGACGGAGAGATATCAGCATGCCTTGATGTCAGTGTCATGCCATGTCTCCACAGGGAGAAAACAGAAAAATCCCCTGGCAGGATGAAAAGGTGCACCCACAGACCCCATACCCGACCAGCAGGGCACATCGGCACAAACTGGATCTGTACCATGACGGGGCTTGGGGGACCCCTGCTAACCCTGCCAGTGCAGGAAACCCTGGCTAAAAGATGGATGGATAAGGTAAGTCCCAGCAGATGTCAGGGTGACAGGGCTAGGGCACTCCTCTGAAGGACAGCTGTCCATAGAGAGGGAAAAATAAAACAAAACACAAATAAAATATCAGCTTCGTGGGACTTGGGGGACCCCTGGGGGAAGAGAACATGTTAGACAGGTAAGTCCCGCAGGCGCCAGGGTGGAACGCTTTCTGAAGGAGGGCTGTCCGCAGTGGGGAGGGAGAAAACACACAACATAAAAACTCTCAGCAGATAAGGATCATCTGGCCCATCTAGTCTGCCCATAAGCCCTTGTACTGGATTACTTCTTCCAACCCATAAATTAATAAATAAATAACTGCTTTGGTAGTGTTTGTCCCCACTGAGGAGGAAGCCCTGGAGAAGACAGCTGGTTAAGGTAAGTCCCGGGACATCAGGTGGTGGGGCTGGGGCACTCCTCTTGGGGAAACATGGCACACACCCCAACATCATACAGGCACACACCCTCCTACAACCAGGATGCACACTACCTTTCTCTGCCCCTCAAAGGTTCAGCATGATTTTGCCTCTCTGGCTTTGTACTGCAACATACACCTTCGCCCTGTGGCTTCATGTCATACCAACCCAACCTCCTCAAGGGATCAGTTTCTATAACCCAGGCCCTGCCAGGAGTGTTCTGAGCCACAAGACCTGAAGCAGATGTCTCCAGCTTCTTTTCCTTGGGACATTCGAACTCCATCGCTCTATGGCATGGCTACAACCATGCTCCCTGACGGCAAGATGTGGGGAAGACCTTCCATCAGAAAGGAATCCCACTATCCATAGCATGCTGTGGTGCAAGCTGGCCCAACTGATGCCTGGGTCTTCAATTGTTTTATCCTACAGCTGTAGGGATGGTGACCTAAATCACTGATCCCCAGAGGTTTCTCCACAAGGGTTTTTTCCTCTTCTCCGTGCCGATGGTCATAAACTTAGACAGGTTCCTGGTTTGTAGTTAGGCATTTTCTGCCAGACAAGTAGGGACTTGGATGGAGGCACATCTTCCTTCCTTCCTTAATAATTGCTCGGCATCATGGCCTTCCTATTTCCCTAGCATAAGTTTATATTCTGATGGTTCTACTTACACACCTTCAGTTTTCACTTTCTGGCTTCTTCTCAAGAGTACCTTTAGCCAAAGGACTGTGTCCTGTGGCACCTCTAGGGTGGAACCTCCTCAACAGGGTTCCGTGTTCCAGTATCTCAAAAGTGTGGTAGTTCAGTAGGAATAGAGAGGGCTGAAAGCCATGTAAATCACAAGCTATTCAAGCTTGCAGTCCATATGCTGCACAAGCACAACATTCCATGCAACTAACTGCACTACCGACTCCAACGAGAGATTTGGATCACTGTTGATCTATCTCTGAATTTTGATATTCATATTACCAACACTATTAGGAAGGCTAATAAGATTTGGTGGCTATAGTCATAATAGCACATCCAAACCCCGATATTTTGCTGCCATTATATAGAGCTTATGTAAGGCCCCACTTTGATTATATTTTTAAATTTTATAGTTTTAAAGCAGCTTTGAAGACCCACCTTTTAGGATAGCTTTTAGTGGTTTATATTAGTTTTAATTTTATTGTATTTATTGTTTTATGAAACTGTACAGCCGCTTTGGTTTTAAGAAAAGCGCCTTTTAAAATAAAGTTTGAATTGAATTGAATATTTCTTCACTATAGAGTCCTTTTAACAAAAGGACATAGCTAGAATTGAAAAGGTACAAAGAAGAATAACAAGTCTGTTGTTTCTAAAAAGACGCTGTCATATGAAGACTTGATGTCAGTGGAGAATCGGGTAATCAAAGGCAATCTACGATTTACATGGGATATTATCCGAGATCCTTTTAACAGAATCACGTAGCCTAGATTTCAAGCAAGTTCATGTTAACACCAGGGTCACCACTACAGCTTCCAGGAAAAATGTAAGACAAAAGAGGCCTATTACTTCTCTCAGAGAGTAGTTAGGCCTTGGAATATGTTACCCCAAATATTATTGTTAGCAAAAATAAGATTACCTTTGAAAATAGACTAGATAGTGGTATGAGATCTGGAGTTACTTTAAATTACTATATGTAGATATGAAGCACTATGGGCCTCGTGCCTTTAAGCTTCTTTCATTTCTTAGTATGGTTCCATCACAGCTGCCCACTGGATCAGTGAATGAGTAGGCTGGAGGCCTGAGGTTGGTGGGGCAGTGGGCAACTCTACTGTGCTCCCACTGAGTGCGCTATAACACGTATGCCCAGGCATCTTCCAAACACCAATTTCCTTGCTCCCACCATCCACCCCTCTTCCAGCAGCTCTCCTTCTGTGCTTCTTTCCTAAGTACCTCTAGTCAAAGGACTATGTCCTGTCGTACCTCTAGGGGTGGAGCCCTACTCCTCTGATATTCTGAACATGGTGGTAGTTCATGAGGAACAAAGGGCATGAAAGACATGTAAACCAAAGCTACTCAAGCTTGCAACCCATACGTCATACAAGCACAACATGAATTACCACTCCATCATAGCTGACGGTTGGACCAGTGAAACAGAAAAATATGAGGGAGAGAATACCAAGAGACTTCTCACAAAAGAAATGTTATGCTTTGGTGATAGACCAAAGAAAACGTTTTGGGAATTCTGCCTCTGCAGCTGATTCCCACAGGGAATGAAAAGACTAAAACTGACTTCCTTCAATGTGGTAAGCAAGGATGCAACCAAGAATCACTAAACAGAAAGAACGAAAAGAAATAACATTGGCTGGGTGCAAACCCCAGCTGTCGTGAGGTCTAGATGTTTGGCTAACTGGCAAACACATGACCATATGTAGGGGATTTCGGCCCTTAATTCAAAATTTTGTGCATAAGATAACAGGTATTTTGTGCGGCGAAACCAGGTTTTGCACCGGAGTGCCACATTCAAAAGGGGTGGCTCTGGCTCCATTACTTGGAATATCAGCAGGCACCGATCTAAAAGAAGACTTCTGTCTCGTTGACTGCTGCAGCAAGGAATTGCCCAGCTGAGCTCTTCTGCACTGTAGACAGTTGGTTGAATCCTCCTGTCTGCAGTCCGAACAGCTTTTTCCCGCAGAAAGTGCGAGGAGTTTTGGCGCTTCTTTGTTGACAAGGTGTCTTCTATCAGGCGTGTATTGCTCTCCTCTGGTCCAGCTTCTGCTGAGATCA
The DNA here is from genome assembly GCA_016271365.2 of Neoceratodus forsteri. Classification (NCBI taxonomy): domain Eukaryota; kingdom Metazoa; phylum Chordata; order Ceratodontiformes; family Ceratodontidae; genus Neoceratodus; species Neoceratodus forsteri. The sequence continues at coordinate 437,256,107 of CM057454.1, forward strand.
TCGCCTGTTGATGGTGATCCTCTGTCGAGCTGGAGTGAGTTTTGCCAGCCGAGGTCCTCTGTGTGCTCACCAGCTTGCATCCCACCAGCTGTGCTCTGGACAAGGTCAAACGTGGCTCGCCATCAGCTGCTTGGACTTCCTGGGTCCAGTGTTCACTGAGATTGTAAATGGGTCTCTTAAGTGAGGGTTCTTTCCTTCAGCCTTGAAAGAGGTTGTGGTGAGACCCTCCTAAAGAAGCCATCTTTAGACACTGATGTTCTCTTGAACTACAGGCTCTATCTCTAATCTTCCCTTTGGGGAAGGTCATCAAGAAGGTGGTGGTTGAGCGCTTGAGAGTTGTTCCATCTCTAAACCTCTCCAGTTGGATTTACAGCCCTGGCAAAGCACTGAGACAGCACTGGTCAGGGTGGCACATGATCTCTTCATGGTGAGGGCAATGTACCATCTTGGTGCTCTTGAACCTATCCTCAGCTTTGACTTGGTAGATCACAGGGTGCTATTAGATCACCTGTGAAACTATGTGGGTGTCACTGGTGCAGTTTTCTTTGGTTTAGCTCATATTTAACTGGAAGATCGCAGCTGTAGTCCTTGGGAATTTTCCTCTGAACTTTCTGCCTGCCTTGTGGTGTTCCGCGGGTTCTATTTTGGCCCCTTGTTGTTCTCTGTTCAGATGCTGCCACTAGAGAAGATCATTAGCAGTACAATGTGGCGCTTCACTGCTATGCGGATGGTACCCAGTTGTACCTGTCCTGTGCCCCAGGTGACCTCTCTGCCTTAATTACACTGAGCCAGTGTTTGGCTGAGATAAATGACTTTTGTCGCAAACTGGCTATGCCTCAACCCTGGCAAGACAGAGGTTATGGTGAGTGAGCCTGGCCATTGGGGAGTCTCCGCTGATGGAGGTTGCCTGCCCAACTGCCAACCATTGTGGTGGCCCCTCGTCAGTGCTGAGTGCAGTTAGAGATCTTGATGTTTTTCTGGACAACCGACTGACCTCGAAAAACAGGTGTCATCAGTTGTTCGATTCGGCTTTTTCCATCTCCGAACATCACCAGGATACGGCCGTTCTTGATGACATGACTACGGTCATTCATGCTTTATCACCAACAGAGTTAATTACTGCAATGCTTTATGCCTAGGGTTGTATGGGGATTGATGCATCGACTGCAGCTAGTGCAGAGTGCTGCCAGGGTGTTGACAGGTGCCTCTTTAGGATCATGGCACTCCTGTTCTGTGCGCCTGCACTGGCTGCTTGTGAGTTTGCATCACCTTCAGGATCTACTTGTTAACATACAAGGCCCTCACGTGGTTTGTGACCTGACTACCTTAAAGAGCTCCCGATTTCCTATCGACCTCTCCGCCCACGCTCACCAAGGCTGACCTGCTTGTGGTGCCCCTTCTCATCTTAAGAGATCAGGTGACAGAGCCTTTGGAATTGTTGAACCAGTGCTCTGGAGTCCTTTCCACATACATATGTGCAGCTAGTTGCATGAGGCCTTTAAAGCCTATTTAATGACTTTTCTGTTCGAAAAGCCTTTAGTTTTATTTAATTGCTGTTTTTAATTTTTGGAGTTCTGTTTTACTGTAAAGCACTCTGAGCTTATGGAAAGAGTGCTATGTAAATAAATTTGCCTTGCCCAGGCAAACAGGATTAGCATCTGGGCAAAACATAATGTATGCGGGTGAGCAATGGGAGGGCGGGACAGGAATATCTGTGTAACCCAATATTCAGCGGTTCTGCACTACGCAAAGGGTTTAGTGTGGTCCTTTGCACAGCACAAATATCGCTGAAGAAACCCCCTCTTACTCCGCGAACCCTAGTGGCTGCTGGTGGTAATGCAGCCAACCAGCAGTTGTGTGGGGAAGCTTGCTAGCCAGCTGTGGGTCTGTGGCACCCCAGTGAGTCCATATTCAAAACACAACCTCCCTGGTGCAGTGCCCCCTCGATCAGCAGCCCGTATTCAAAACACAACCTCCTTGGTGCTTGTGGCTTCCTCCCAGCAATAACCAACTGGTGTATGATCAGTCTCCCTGGTGCCTAGCGCACTTTCAGCCTGTAACATACATAAACCTTCCTGGTGCCACTGTCCATTCTCCACAATCATCGGTCTGCCACAGAAATAGAGATCCCAGGTGCCAGTGTCCCAAACCCCTCTAGTTCTGACCTGGTCAGGACAACAGATGTCCCTGGCGTGCAGTGGTCCCATCGTTTCATTTATAGGATACCTCGGCGGTTGCTATATGACCTGGCAGGAGTGCGTCTGGCTTTCGGGAGTGGGGGCAGAACACACTAGGGACTAGTGTTGTGTATGTCCCTGCAACTTCATGTCATGCCCTGCATCAGCACGGAACAGTTGGTGATTATGTTATGGGACTGGGGACTGGTGATCGGGGACCACTGGACACCAGGAACATATGTTGCCCTGACTGGACTGGGAAGAGGGTGGGGGTTTGGGACACTGAGCACCTGGAGGACTCTGTTTCTGCAGCTGACCTGCGACTGGGTGGGGGCACTAGACACCAGGGAGGCTTATATATATTTATGGGCTGGCAAGCAGGAGAGAGAGGTGGGCTACTTCTAAGCACCAGGAAGCTTTATTAATATGGTGCAGGCTGGTGGCAGGAGGGTGGGGGCATCAGGCACTAGGAGGCTTATGTATATTCTACGAGCTGGTGAGCAGGAGGAAGGGGGGACACTAGACACCAGGGAGGTTTATGTATATTTATGGGCTGGCAAGCAGGAGAGAGAGAGAGGTGGGTACACTAAGCACCAGGAAGCTTTATTTATATGGTACAGGCTGGTAGGCAGGAGGGCGGGGTGGGGACATCAGGCACTAGGGAGGCTTATGTATATTTACGAGCTGGTGAGCGGGGGACACTAGACACCAGGAGGGTTTGTTTTATTTATGTGTTGGCAACTGGAGGGTAGGGGAGGATCCACTAGGCACCAGGGATGTTTTGGTTATCATGCAGCTGGTGGTTGGTAGAAGGGGACCACTAGCCACCAGTGAGGTGTATTTATTACACAGACTAGCGATTGAAGGAAGGGGGACCACTAGCACCAGGGAGGCTGTGTTTTGAATACAGGCTGGCAATTGGAGGAGTTGGGACCACTAAGTTTGCTCCATTCTTTAGGGGCCAACGATCAGAGGGTGGTGGGGACTGCTAAGCACCAGGACTTCAACCCATATTTGGGTCTGGACAATGGGTGGGATGCTGTGCTATCCATGCAAATCATCCATAATTGACAAGGAAATGGCTCTATAGTGCCTTGCATGACCAATGAACTCATTTACACAGGTCTCTGAAAACTGCAAATAGCGCTCTGGCTCTATCCACTCTTGTGGTGCACTGAGGAGGCAGTTTAGCATGAGTGGTTTAAGGCTCTGAGATGCAAATCTGGTGACATCCAGCAGACCAGACCAGGATTTGAATCCCACAGCTCCACTTGCAGACTGTGTGACCCTGAGCAAGTCACTTAACTTCCCGTGCCCCAGGTCGCACCTGTAAAAAGCTTTCAGTCGAGTGCTAGTCCTGGTTAAACAACCAACCAAAAAAAAAAATCTCAGGATCATGTCAGGGCAGCACTACCTGACAAAGCTGTGCCAACATGCACCCATATTCAGTCGGACAGGGTCAGTGTGCTATCCAACTGAATACAGAATTCTTGGCCCCGGCAATGTGTGGAAAATAGCACAAAATTTGGCGCTTGGCTTTGCAATTTTTGAATATCAGGCCCTGGTATCAAACGTCAGCCCAGGTAGAGTTCAAGACTCTATGTTTAAACTATGTGGCATTCTGCCGGAGTATGCTTGGGGAATCTAACCACGCACATGATGAGCCACCTAGGAAATGAGGCCTGTGACAGTGTTGATAAAGTTCATTGTGGTTTAATCAGACTGCCATTCTGAGAGTTGATTACATTAATTTGATGACTATCTGTCACACTGGGAGCCCAGTCTGAATCACAGATCCAATACAGAAAAGGAGGAAAACTGTAAATGGGATGTACCGCACTGGGACAGAAAAAGGGGACATACCACTGTGAAATGAAAAACAAAAGATGGTAAGAATTTAGATAATGAAGCAGCTGACCCTACTCTCCTTTGTAAAAAAAAAATTATATAAGCATTTCTCACATATCTATACTGCATCTATAGATATATATAGCCATTTATATTTTTGTTCTTTTAGTACCCATACAAGTAAACATATGACCCACAGAGCAATGAATCTGATAGATTTGCTTGACTGGGTGACCAAAGTAGTAGATCAGGGAGGGCTGTGGACATAGCCTACCTAGACTTTAGCAAGGCATCTGACACTGTCCTGACACAAAGATTAATATAAGGTTAGCCAGCCTGGGAGTGGGTCCCAAGATGACAGCCCGGTAAAGAACTGGCTGGAGAATAGGACACAGAGAGTAATAGTAAATGGAGTGAACTCTGAAGAAAGGGGGTTACTACTGGGGTACCGAGGGTTCAGTATTAGGACCGGTCCTCTTCAATGTCTTTATAAGTGACATTGCAGAGGACTGGAAGGAAAGTATGTCTCTTTGCAGATAACACAAAGATCTGCAACAGAGTTGATGCACAAGGTGGGGTGGTAAGGATGAGAAGGGACTTGGCAAGGTTAGAGGAATGATCAAATGTATGGCAGCTTAGATTCAATGCTAAGAAGTGAGGTAATGCACCTGGGAAACAAAACCCAGGAGGAGAGACACATTGGGGGTGAGATACAACAACAAAATGGAAAGGGACCTGGGGTAGTCATATCAGATGACCAAAAGTGGGCAAGCAATGTGAGAGGGCAGCAAGGAGGGCTGGGGGATACTGGGATGCATAGGGAGAGGCATCATCAGTGGAAAACAGAAAGTTATTATCCCTCTGTACAGACAGCTGGTGAGACCCCATCTGAGTACTGCGGCAGTTCTGGAGACCCAATCTCCGAAAGACAGACAGGATGGAGGCTGTCCAGAGGAGGGTACTCAAATGTGCAGGGTCTGCACCGGAAGACATACGAAGAGAGACTTAAGGAGCTTAATATGTATAGCCTGAGGAAAGAGGAGAGGGGGGACATGACAGAAACTTTCAAGTACCTCAAGGAATCAACAAAGTCCAAGAGGGTGGCATCTTTCAAACAAAGAGTGTGCAAGAACAAGGGCACAATTTGAAGATGGGGGGCGGCTCATTGGTAATTTAAGGAAGTATTTTTTCACAGAGAGGGTTGTGGATGCATGGAACAGCCTTCCGGAGGAGGTTGTGGAGTCAAAACAGTGGTGGAATTCAAGCATGCATGGGACAGTCATAAGGCAATTCTAGGGGTGGGAGTAGGAAGAAGTAGGCTGCTGGTTAACTAGGATCTGCAGCTTGTATCCATTAAGTGAAATGGGCAGACTGGGTGGGCCAAGCGGTCCTTATCATGCTGCAGATTCTATGTTTCTATGTTTCTAATGAGTACAATCACTAGAGGGGTACCAGCTCGCGCTGCAGAGGAAGAAGACAAAATTATTTATAAGCAGACATACCGCCCAAGATGGCGAGCTAGGGAGCCAGTGGCCAAACACCCTGGTCCTGGATCCCATAAAAGAAAGGGGAAGGTGGTGGATGAGTGCGGCACTATGGAGAAGATGTTCTTGAAGATCTGGAGTTATGGTAAGTAACTTTCTGATCTACTAAGAATTAACCTTCTCCACAGGGCTACACTTTAGGTCAAGTAGCAAGCTTCACATTAACAGGGAGAAGCAGGTCCACCCTGAAACAATATAGCCCTTAGTTCTCAGAGGGGAACAGCAGAAGAGAGGCATCACCCGTATCATTCAGATCCATCAGGTAAATGAGTGAGTGCGATTGATCTTGAGGGACCAAAGGTGCTGTATGATCTGGCAGCTGCTGCACTACCCATTTAAAGAAAAAGGGATGTACCCTGAAAAGGGCATTCATGGCCTTCGGAAGATGGCCGATCCCAGCCTGGACAGGCATAACCAAGACATCATTCTAAGACAGACAGTTGATGCTACTGAGCATGAGGCTACCTCTGAAACTTCATACAATATTCTCATCTGGTGCCAAGCTGTCTTCAAGTCCTGATTTGCAATGCCAAGGCTGGACCACACTTTGACATTTGCAGGCAGGTCATAGAGCAAGGCAAGAACCAGAGTCTACTGACGGCGCTGGTAGCAATCACGCGCACATAGTAAGCATTTTTCCTCCCAGCAAATCCATCTGTCTGGATTCAAGTGCGGGGAGGGGGCTACAGGTGAGTTGGGGTACAGGTCTACTGCCCCATGAGGTCATGTGAGATGTTATTCCACTGTGGGTGACTGAGATCCCAGACCCCAATGGAGCCTGTTATCATGCCTTCATCCATCCTGGAACCAGCAGTGTGGAGAAAGGGCATTTCCAGACTGTTACAGTTGCCTCTTCCACTGCTGTATGCCAGGGAGGAACATCACAGTATCCTAGCTAGGTTATGACAACGTTTAGTGTCACAGCATTTGGATCTGTGCCCACTAAATAGGAAATTCCAGTGCCTCCTACATCTGCTTCATAAACTGCTGAAAAGCAAGTCTTCAGCAGTGGAGAAGATGTAAAGGGATTTGTTGTTCCAAGAAGGATGTTGAGGGGAAGAGGCAGGGACACTGACAGAGGAGAAGGAGCTGAAGAGAGTTTTGGAAACAGCACTGGCTTAGTTTCTCTTAATCAGGTTCTCTATCCACTACCAGAACTGCTGTCGAGACAACTGACCCAGAGGTCTGAGGGTCTCAGCCACTCTCTTAAATGACAGCCTAAACTAGACACTGGTTACTGAAAGGTACACTGTACTTGTGTCTAGTTGTGGACTGCACAGCTTACTGGGGGTCTTACTTGAGAGGCGGTGCAAGAAAAGCCTCCTCAGCCCACAGCACCAACACTGATGGTGGCTAGTTTGTGGTGCTTATAGGAAGCCCTTGCTGGTTGATGACTTGTTGGTTCCAAGAGGGCACTGCTGCAGGGACTACTCCTGATCTGGATTAAGGCCACATCAAGACCCATACTGCCAACTGCACTGGAAGGGTCGCCTCAACATGGACATTCCAAGTGGCGTTGAGGGCCATGCAGACATCCACACCAACTCCACCACCAGAATCAGCGCCAGTATTACCGTGATATCTGTCGGCACTGAAACACAGAAACACAGAATTTGATGGCAAATAAGGACCGCTTGGCCCACCTAGTCTGCCCATTTACCTACCTAACAGATAAGCTGTAGATCCTAGTTAACCAACAGCTTACTTTCTCCTACCTCTCCACTAGAATTTCCTTATGTCTGTCCCATGCATTCTTGAATTTCCTTACTGTTTTTGACTCTCAGACCTCCTCAGGAAGGCCGTTCCATGCATCTACAACCTTCTCTGTGAAGAAACACTTCCTCACATTACCTCTTAGCCGTCCCCCTCTATCTTCAAATTGTGCCCCTTGTTCTTGCAGCATCTTTTCTAAAAGATGCTACCCTCTCGGACTTTTTGATTTCACTGAGGTACTTAAAAGTTTGTATCATGTCCTCCTCTCCCTCCATTCCTCAAAGGTATACATATTAAGGTCATTTAGTCTCTCCTCAGATGGCTTCTCTTGCAGACCCTGCACCATTTTAGTTGCCCTCCTCTGGACTGCCTCCATCCTGTCTATGTCCTTGCAGAGATGGGGTCTCCAGAACTGGACGCAGTACTCCAGATGGGGTCTGACCAACTGTCTGTACAGAGGGATAACAACTTCCTGTTTTCTGCTGGTGATGCTCTCCTTATACATCCCAGTATCTCCCCAGCCCTCCTACTGCCTTCCCACATTTCTTGCTAAACTTAAGGCCATCTGATATGATTACCCCAGGTCCCTTTCCATTTTTGTTGCTGTCAGTATCTCACCCCCATTGTGTACTCTTCCCTGGGTTTTGTTTCCCAGGTGCATTGCTTTGCACTTCTTTGCATTGAATCCTAGCTGCCATACTTCTGACCATTCCTCCAACCTTGCCAAGTCCCTTCTCATCCTTTCCATGCCTCCTTGTGTATCAACCCTGTTGCAGATCTTTGTGTCATCTGCAAAGACACATACTTTCCTTCCAGTCCCTCTGCAATGTCACTTATAAAGACATTAAAAAGGACCAGCCCCAGTAATGAACCCTGTACTCCACTAGTAACCCTACTTTCTTCACTGTGGGCTCCATTTACTATTACCCGCTGTGTCCTGTTGTCCAGCCAGTGTTTTCCTAGGCTATCACCCTGGGACCCACTCCCAGGCTGGCTAATTTGTTTATTAATCTTTTTTGTGGGACTGTGTCAAATGCCTTACTAATGTCTAGATAGACAATGTCCACAGACCCTCCCTGGTCTACTACTTTGGTCACCCAGTCAAATAAATCAATAAGATTTGTCTGACATGACCTTACTGCTGTGAATCCATGCTGCCTTGGGTCCTGTGTTCCACTGGCCTCAAGGTAGTCAACAGTTCTTTCCTTCAAAGTGATTCCATCATTTTCACTACCACTGAGGTCAAACTGACAGGTCTGTAGTTTCCTGCCTCTGTCTTGCTCCCACTTTGTGAAGGGAATCACGCCTGCCCTCCTCCAGTCCTCAGGTACCACACCATCCTCCCATGATTTATTAAAAGAGTAGTCAATGGTGTTACTAGTTCTTCCTGCAGTTACTAACCCCAACAACTGGGTGGTCTGGCACCAATGGCTATTAGACTGTGGCGGGCACATCTCTCCACTGCTCAGTAGGAGCCCAGGGTCCATCTGGTGCCATCACTGGAGACCCCGTCACTACCATAGCTTTGTAGAGCAGACAGAGCTCAGTATCTTAACCAACTCCAAAGTGCGTAAAGAAACCAAGGGAATGGTCTGAGGACCTACCTGAGGATCTCCTGTGACAATGTCTGTCCCTGAAGTCTGGGACAGGACATCCCAGCTTCAGAGCTCAATGCTCTAACATCCAGTAGTAAAGATGGCTCAGGCACTGCAGGCCTCCATGTCAAAGCTGGATCCCAGGCAGGAAAACATAAAAGTACAGTGGTCAGTGGGCTAGGCCCTTTCTGCACCTTTTGTACAACAGTGAAAAAGTGGCCCAGAAGTTTTGGGTTGTGGTGACTTGGCCTTTCTAAATGACATATAAAAAGAAGAGAAGAAATTAGGAAGAAAATCAGGCAAAGTGAAGCTCTACTCCCACAGTGTGCACTCGACAGTAAAAAACAAAACTGAGGCAGTTATGGTGTTGTGTGCTGTTACTGGCTCTTCAAGACTGTGTGGCACTAGCACTGGTGCCAAAAGGAAAAAATTACTTACCATAGTAATCTTGTTTCTTCCAAGGTAATCTTACTACAGTATAGAAGAAAATATTAGCTTTCAGTTTATTTTCGCATATTAGCTTAACTGACAAAAGCGCTAAAATAAACTGATCACTAATATTACAAGAGCATAGTGCTGTAATTGGACATGAAGCTGATGCGCTAATTTAATAGGGCGCTAAATAGTACTGCATCCCACTCCACGCTAAATAAAGAGGGTGCCAATATAAGCTGCTATACAGTATATTCTGACAATAGGCAGTATGGTCTCACCACTTGACTGCCACAAAGCTGAAACAGTTAATAGAACCTATGCAAATGGTGGAATGTTAGGCTCAAGGTCGGTTTCAAACCACTGTCCCTGGTTTCACTTCCTGCAACCATCAGATTCTTACTGAAGCATGCAAAATAACTAAACTAAACCATCCTAATATTGCATAAAACCAACCTCCCCTCAAGATCAACCCCTCTTTTAAGCAACTGGGGTATCCTAAGACTCAAGTCACAGATGCCTAAGAAAACAAACATACCAACAGGTTTGCAGTAGGGTATGGACAGCTGGAATGCAGTGCCCATTAGGTTATAGTAGGAGAGGGTAGGGTGGAGCTCAGAAAACAGGAAGATTACCTTGGAAGAAACAAGATTACTATGGTAAATAATTTATTTCTTCAAACCCCAGGAAATCTTACTGTATTTTTGAGAATATGCAGACTACCCAAGCAGTACCTTTGGAGGTAGGCAGAGAACCTATTTAGGAACAAACTCTGCAGTACTGCTGTGCCAAACCTGGCATCACTTCTGGGAATCCAAGCAGTAGTACTTGGTAAATGTGTGGACAGTTTTCCAGGTAGCTGCTTTGCAGATTTCCAGCAGAGGAATGTTCTAGCAGCTGCTATGGAAGCAGCTGTTCCCTGGTAGAGTGGGCCCTGAGACCTCAGGGTGCTGTTTGCCCACCTTGCTGTAGCAAACTGAATGCAGGCAAAATCCAGCATGCAATCACCTTTTGTAGCTGGTTTGCCTTTTCCCACTTCCCCAAAGGTCAGGAAAGCTGAGTATTGTCCTCCTGTGGCTCTTTGTGTGGTCTAGGTAGTAGCTAATGGCTCTTTTAACTTCCAGGATATGCAGTATACATTCCCTGAAGTGGAATGGTCAGCAGAAAAGACTGGCAGTGTAAAGGACTGATTGAGGTGGAAGTCGGACACCACCTTGGGAAGAAACTTCCTATTAGTCCTGAGGACAACTGTGTCCCTATGGAATGCAATGTAGTCAGTCTCTGTGGATGGGGCCTGAGCTCACTAATCCTCCTGGCAGAGGTGACTGCCACCAGGAACACTGTTTTCCAGATTACACACTGAGATCTGCTGAAGACATGGGTTCAAAAGGAGGCTGCATGAGCTGGGCAATACAAATATTAAGATCCCACACTGGTGTAGGGTCCCTATATGGGGATGCAGATGCAACAACCCCTGAAAAATTTCTGAATACTGTGTTCGAGCCAGGGATGAGCCCCTGCCTGCCAATAAGTAAGCAGAGACAGTTGCCAGGTGCATCTTAAGAGTCGATGACCTTAGGCCAAGAGAGTGAAGGTAGGTCAAATAATCCAGAATAGCAGGCAAACCCGCTTGACTGTGATCTATATCTCTTGTCTGACACCAGATGGAAAACCTTTGCCACTTAGATGTGTAGGTCTTCCTGGTGGAAGGTGTTCTAGAGACCCGAGGACCTCCATGACTCCTTCTGAAAGGTAGTTGGCATACTTTTAAGTCCTCAAGAGTCAGGCTTTGAGCCTGAGGAACTGGAAGTTGGGGTATAGGATCCTGCCCTGGAAGGATGTCAGCAGGTTGTGCTTCCTGGGGATGCTGACTAGTTCAGCTACTGACAGGGAGAGAATTAGGGAATACCAGGGCTGCCTGGCCCAGTCTGGAGCAAGGAGGATCACTGTTGCTAGCTGAGATCTGAGAATGTTCAGTACCCTTAGCAACAATGGCAAGTGAGGGAATGCATACAGGAACTTCCTGTCCAATCCAGCAGCAGTGCATACAGTGGGACTGTGCCCTCACAGGTGGTCTGCAGCAGAACTGAGGTAGCTGATGATTGTCTGGGGCTGCGAAGAGGTCCACTTCTGGAGTGTCCCATCTCCTGAAAACAACCTGCAGGACCTGCTTGTTGAAGGACCACTGTGGTGGTTCTGGTTGATTCTGCTCAGGGCATCTGCCAGGACACTGTCCTTCCCTGGAAGGTTGATCATGAGAGAGATCTCCAGGAGTATGCCAGATTCTAAATTTTCATGGCCTCTGTGCACAGTGGAGTTGACCTAGTGCCTCTGTTTGTTTATGTAGTAGACAGTGGTAGTGTTGTCTGTCCTGACCTGCACCACTTGGCCCTGTAGCATGTTGGCGAAGGACTAGATGTCCAGGATGACTGCTCTGGGTTCCAACAGATTTATGTGTAAAATTACTCCTGCTTGAGCCATGTGTTGTGAGCAGTGTGCTCCCCATCCAGGAAGCACGCATCTGTGGTTAGCACCAAGTAGGTTTTTTTTTCTGCAAGAATGGTACGCCTGTCTGAGGCTGTCCCTCTCCTGCCACCATTTTAGTGCCTGAAAAGAGTTCCTGTAACTGGCACTAGCTTTGACAACAAATTGCTTTTTTGATACCAGTGTGACCAAGATGAAAATGAATGTCTCTCATTTGGAACTTGGCCCCTGACACTGTTGCTGTTGAAGCTGCTATATGACCCAGCAACTGTAGAAAATGTCTTGTTGGCCTTGGGTGTGCAGCTCGAAAAGCTGACTAGCTGCACCAGGCTGCCCACTGTTCCCTGTGGAAGGAATGCCCTTCCTTTACAGTTCCAGCTCAGCTCCTGTGATCTCCAGGAGCTGAACTAGTTCTTAGCACTGACTTTTCAGGTTCACTAGGAACCCTAAGGATTGCAGAGTATCCTGCATGACTGACAGCTCATCCCTGACATGATAAGGTGATTGTCTACGACTAGCCAGTTGTCCAGACAGGGAAACACTGCCATCCACTGCCTCTTTAAGTGTGCCACACCACAGCCAAGCACTCTGTGAACACCCTTGGGGCTGATAGTCAGTCTGAATGGCACTGACTTGAACTGATAATGGCCTGATGGCAATCTGAATCAGATACTTTCTGTGGATTGCCTGATGAGGATGTGGAAATAAATGTCCTTAGGTCTAGAGATGCTAACCAATCTCCCTGGCTTAGTGTTGGGAGGCTGGTTGCCAGAGTCACCATCTTGAGCTTTGTTTTTTTTCCCTCCTCCTCTGCTCTCGGCTGGCACCTCCTTCAGGCCCTCAAGGTCCTTACCTGGTCTGTCTGCCACCCCACGACCTACCTCAACCCCAGATCGCAGCTCCTGGAGTAACCGCGAACCTTGCCGGGTGGGTCCCTCTCCCGAGAGGGAAGGCACAGGTGGGGGTCATCCAGTGCACTGCGGCATTGGCTCCAGGTGCTGCTGGGGTGGAGGCCGTGGGGCCGTGACGGCAGTGAGGCGACCAGAGAGCCATCATCTGGCCAGCCAGGGAGTCGATTTTCCAGTTTTCTCCCATGAAGATTGACGAGGTGACATCATGGCGCATGCCGACATCCATCACTCCCCAGATATTTTTGAGCCCTGACACACTCTGCTATGCTCCTGCCTCCGCTAGGGCCAGCTGGTGCCCGCCACATCCCTGCCCTCCCTGGAGAAGGCGAGCTGTTCACGGATGCTCCAAACTTCTTCCTCGGCGAGCTCCGATCACCCGAGTCCGCTCTCTCAACCCGGCCAAGCGTCAAAGTGGAAATCCAGTCACTGCGCTGACGAGCTGGCTTGAACTTTGGTTTTGACAAAGGTCTGTTTAGAAGTCTGAGATCCAGTATGGGTTGCTACTCCCCAGTTTTCGTTGTTGTGAGGAAGAATCTTGAGTACTGGCCTTTTCCCTTTGCCAATGGGACTGACTCTACTGCCCTTTATGACAAAAGGATGGCTACTTCTTCCTCCAACAGAGCTGTTTCTGATGGGGTAGAGGGTTTGAAAACCCTGCCTCAGCTTTGGCATTAACTTGAAGCTGAGAGCAAGCCTGGCCCACTGCCTCCAAGATCAACTTGTCTGTGGTGATGGTTTGCCACCCTGGAGATAGTGGCCAGCTGCCCTTAACGGGTTGGGAGGCAACCCGAACAGACAACTCAGGGTGCCTGCTTGGCTTGAGCTGCTATAACACGCCACTGCCTCTTCTGCCTCTGCCATACCCCCTCTTCTGCTGATATTTGGAGAAAGCTTGAGGCTGAAAGAATGGCTTATAATGGGCCCTGCCCTACCACTTCTGGCTTGGTGCTTTTGGGATGTGATAGCTTTCTTGGCAACAGCACTTTTGTAAGCAGCCTTGTAATCATCCATTTTCTTCATGTAAGCTTCTGTTTGCTCCTCAAACAGTGATGTGGGCTCACATGGAAAATCCAAAGCCTTTGTTTCTGCATCCTGGGTCAGGTTAGTAGTCCTGGGCCAAGCAAACCTTCTGAGAGACACTGACATTGCCATCTGCCTGGCTGCAGTGTCGCTGGCATCAACTGCCATCCTAAACTGAGCCTTAGAAGTTTCTATGCCTCTTTTCCAGCCTCTTCCAGGTCAGCTGCCATGTTAGCTGAGATAGCCTTTGCTATTTTCAGGACAGTATTCCAAAGTGTTTTCTGAAACCTGGAGACATAGGCCACATAAGAAGCCTGTCTAATAGCCAGAGAGGACCCCGGTAAGTTTTCTTAGCCATGGAGTCTATTTTATGGAGTCCTTATCAGGGGATGTGATGCCAGCTTTGCCAAGCTGCAGCCTGTACCACCTCTCTCATGGCTAGGGTGCCCATAAAGGAATTCTGCTCCTCCCTTGGCTACCCAATACTTTTGTCCAGCTTTTGTCCACTGGTGGCACAGAAGTGGGTGTCTGCAATATTTTGTTGACCTATTTCTTCAGGGACTTATGGATGGACAACAGTAGTCTCTTTGACACTGGGACATCCATCATCTCCATACAATCCTCCTCCTCCCCTCAATGGACTCCTGAATGGGTAGGTCCAGGGTTTCAGCAACTTGCTTCATGAAAGCAAAGTGAGATGTGTAATTCTCAGATCCCTTGTCAGAGGAAGCAGTGCGGCGAGGATCAGCAGAAATGTCAGGCTCAATGGGCTCTCCATAATCCTCCTCCTCCTCCTCCTCATCACAGATTCACCACTCTGGTCCAGAGAACCAGTAACTGAGGTTGAACCAGATGTCTGAACCGGTGTTTGTGCTGCCGTCACTTTTCAACTGGAACCGAGCTCCAGGTTGCAGTGACTCATGATCCTGATTGCATTCGCCAATCTCTTCAGAGGCTGGAACCGACGCCTTTCTTGGTTGCAGTTCCTGTGCTATATGTTTTTCTTTCTTTTTCTTTTACCTGCAGTAACCGTTCAGTGGCTGTGATCTGTGGTGCACTTCCTTCCTGAGGAACTATCACCTATGTCAGAGGGCTGTTCTGCTGGTTCCTCTTGAGGAGGAGTCTGATTATCCGAGGCTGGGTCAGCAGCCTTTTGAACATTTTGTCCTGCAGCCTTTTAAGTCGCCTCTCAAGCATGGACTGCAGAAGGTTTTACAGATTTCACAATCTGCCTTCAGATGATCAAACCCTAGGCAGAATACACAAATTAAATGAGGATCAGCATTACCGACCGGTTCCCCACACTTGAAAACCTGTAGGGCCCATTCGTTTTTGGTTTTCTGTGATATCTAAACTGACAAGAAAACCTCTCGTTTTTTTTGGTTAGCTTCAAACTGTAAAAACTGAGAGTTACCCTAGTTAACCAATATTCAAGTTCATGCAACTTAGCAGATAAATCGAAACAGACTTAAATCTACTGAAGTTCATTTTAGGAAAAGTAATAGATATCGGTTCCTTCCGCACGGAACCGAAAACTTACCCAATAAACACAAAATTTAGACTAAGTCTACCTGTGTACCAAGGACAGTGCTTCAAAATTGAAAGGAATAAATGGTACATCTGGAAAACTGATGAAAATTACATTCTTTAAGTAAGTGAAGGAGAGCTCTCCAGAGACTTTACTGAGATAAGTGGAGAAGAATCTGACGGTTGCAGGAAATGCAACCAGGAACAGTGGTTTGAAAACTGAGCTCGAGCTTAACATTCCATTACTTGCATAGGTTCTATTAGCCATTTCAGCTCCGGGGCAGCCCTATGGTGAGACCATACTGCATATTGTCAGATACAGTAAGATTTCTGGGGTTTGAACTGTTGGCTTTTCCTGACAAAATGTTTATTTCCTCTGAGTCTTAGCTTCTTCAGTACTAAGGCCAAAGAGTAGGGCACTATGGAGAAACCAGATTCTACAAAGGTCCAAATACTTCTCACGCTTATAAAGAGGCAGACTATTTATAACTGGAAATCAGGGTACAATAACAGTGGCATTATATTGGAATAGCCTTAAAGTGAGGTACCTTACAGAAAGGCAGCTCTGTAATACACACAGAGAATACACAGAGTTTTAAGCGACAGAAAATATGCCAAAAGGAAGGAATATCCCATAACTCAAGAGAGGCAGTGACCGATACTGGGTTCCTACCTCTTGAAGCACTCTCTTGTGGAATACTGGTTTGTCACCCAGTCACCATATGTGATATAGAATGGGAGCCAAGTTCAAACCTGTAAATTAAAATGATCGGTACATATTAGTGGCATTTACTACAAAACTGACCAAAGACAAACAGGCCATAAATTGTACAGAAGATACAAAAGCTCTCTAATACTTACTTTGGACTAATTTATCCCAGTTTTTCTTGAGAAACTGCCAAGCTAGACGATATCCTGAAGGATTCTTGCTAACAAACACAACAATGTATGGCAGGTCCTGGGTCTTCACTATGTCTCCTTCCAAACTCTGTTCCATTAACCTGAAGATGAGAATAAGAAAACATTCAAGATGTGGGGTGGTGTTGAGCAGCATAGAGATGCAGAGATTCCTGAAGCATTCAGCACTTAATCAAACTGTGGGTTGGACCAAGGTGGGCTCAAGGAAGGAAGGAGGTGGTGGAACAGAGTGCACACACTCTAACTGTACCTCTCCACAATTCACGCTGTTCTGGTGGACAGTGGTTTCTCTATGGAGGCACCTGCAGTGGAGACCAAGGAGGATTCTGAGAACCTCCACAAAGGAGACCCACAGGAGGGTGGCATGGGATCCCATAGGGAAAGGAAACAACTCCTGGTGGGGACTCAATCATTGGGGGTAGTAGTGGGGAGGAAGGGAGAGGAGGTAAGATGCCTGCCTGGCACCATGGGTTGGAGGGACAGGAAGCAAATCCTCAGGATCGGCGGAGCAGCTGCATGAGGGAGGAGCTGGATGTCATCATCCACCTAGGGACAAATGATCTAGCTGGGATTGGGTTTAGAGCAGTGCAAGAGGAGTTTGTAGAGTTGGAGGGGTCTCAGACAAGTAGCGCATCACGGTAACCTTCTAGGAGATGCTTCCGTCTATGGCAGGGTGATGCTAGGTAACTCCGCAACATGGGATTCAATGAATGGCTGAAAACTGGTGGGAGCTCAGGGTTTTGGCTTCACTGGGACTGGGAAGCCACCTGGAGGGATACAAGCCTAGACTAGCTCAATGGTCTGCATCTGTCCAGGGGAAACAGGATCCTAGGTGATGGGTTTAAATGCTTTATTGGCAAGCATTTAAACTAGCCAAGGGGAGGCACTGAAAGGAGCAGGGAAATCCCAGCCTCCTCCGACAAAACACAGTAAGCAGCGAGGTAAGCACTAAGGTAGAGAAGTCATTAGGAAGCAGGACAGAGGTAAATGCAAGAAAAGGCAAAGGCAGTATGGACAGGGACAGGGCTAAAGGAGTAAGGCCATCAAAAACTGGAGGGTGATGGGTACCAATGCCCAATTTGCAACAAGCTCCTGAACTAGTGTCCTTGATGGAAGAGGGATGCCTGGATATTATGGCAGTCACAGAAACACAGTACACAGAAGAACCATAACTGGGATGTCAACATACCAGGATATACAATCTACAGGAGGAACAGGGAGGGTAAAGAGGAGGAGAAGTAGCTCTCGATGTAAGGGAAGGGATCAAAGCAACAGAACTAAAAGAGCAAACAGGGAGTAGATGAGGCACTGTGGGTCACCTAGAGACAGGAAATGGCACCACAATCCGCATGGGGTTGTATACACCCGCATATCAGAGCGAGGAATGGACAAGGAAATGATAGCAAGCATCCTTAGAATGGCAGAAAAGGGATATATTATTGATGGGGACACGGTATGCCAGATGTTAACTGGAGCATATTTACTGCAGGCACATCCAAGAGCAGGGTCATTCTTACAAGGGCATGCCTCAGACAGCTAGTATTGGAATCCACTCGGGAGGAGCAATCTTAAACCAGGTACTCTCACACAAGGACGGAGAAAGGATCTCGGATTTAGAAGTGGGTAGCCATCTGGGAACAAGTGACCACCAAACAGTGTAGTTCACGATAAACACAGCCACAGAGTCAAGCCATACAAAAAGCAAGAGTATTGGACTTTAGGAGAGCTGACTATGGGAAAATTAGAATGCCTCAGAAAAATACTAGCAAACAGGCAAGAAGGAGAGGTGAAGGAACAATGGGAATAATCAAAACAGACATCATAGAGGCAACAAGCCTTTGTGTGAATCAAATCGACAAAACAAAACGAAGGAAAAACCACTATGGTTCTCAAAAGAGGTGGCAGGGAAGTATAAGGAGAAAAGGATAGCATTCAGGAAATATAAGGAGAAACAGAAGGAGCAGGATGGAGAAGTTTATCAGTTAAAGCTGAAGGGCCTATGGAAGACAGTTGGAATAGCAAAGGGCCAAACCGAGGAAAAGATAGCAAACTCTGTTAAGAAGGGGATAAAACCTTTTAAAGGTACATTAGGAGGCGAAGAAACACCAAGAGAGGGATACTGAGGCTTAATAAAGCGGAGAGAATGTGGGCAGAGGGTGACAGTGAAAAGCAGGATACTGAATAGATACATAGACAGTGATGCTGCAGATAAGGGCTTATGGCCCACCCAGTCTGCCCATTTGAGCTTGTAAGTTCAGTTTATGTTTCCAAGAAGTCTGTTGCCCCTCACCCTGACCTCCAGAATTCTTTATGTTTATCCCATGCATTCTTAAATCCTGTGATTGTCAGCCCCCCACCACTTCCTCTGGCAGGGTGTCTCACTTGTCCACCACCCGCTCTGTGAAGAAATTCTTCCTCACGCTTCCTCTGAATCGTCCTCCCTCCAACTTCATCCCATGCCCTCTAGTCCTGGAACATCTTTTTCGCTTAAAAATAGTGTATTCCTGCACCCTGTTCCTCCCTGTAAGACACTTGTATGTCTCCATCATATCCCCTCTCCCTCCTTTTCTCCAGGGAGTACATGTTCAGTTCCTTCAACCTGTCCTCACAGGACTTGTGATGCAACCCATGCACCATCTTTGTTGCCCTCCTCTGAACCTTCTCTATCCTGTCTATGTCTTTACGTAGGTAAGGTCTCCAGAACTGTACAGTGTACTACAGGTGGGGGCCTCACTAGTGTCTTGTATAGTGGAATTATGACCTTCCTTTTCCTGCTGGTGATGCCCTGCCTATGCATCCCAGCATCCTATTTGCTTTACCTGCTGCCTTGTCACATGTTTCTCTGCCTTGAGGTCATCAGAGATGATAACCCCAAGATCCCTTTCCTGCTTGGTACATGCTATATCCTCACCCCCAACTGATATATTGTGCCAGGGTTTTGTGCCCCATATGCATTATCTTGCACTTCCTTGTATTGAATTTCAACTGCAAACCCCTGACCATTTTCAAGTTTCTGCAGGTCCCTTCTCATTCTGTCTACACCCTCTGGTGTGTCTACTCTGTTACAGAGCTTTTTGTCATCAGTGAACAGTGAAATTCTGCCTTCTAGGTCCCAGCAATGTCACTGATGAAGATATTGAATAGGACCGTCCCAGCACTGATCCCTGTGGTACCACTGTCACTCTTCCCTCTGTGGAGTGATAGCCATTTACCACCACCCTATGTGTCCTGCCACCCAGCCAGTTACCTAGCCACCACACTACTGTCCTGTCCACACCCATACTCCCAGTTTGTGCAATAGTCTTCTATGTGGCACAGTGCCAAAGGCCTGCTGAAGTTCAGATAGGCCATGTCCACTGCCCTCCCCTGATCCACCTCCTTAGTCACCCAGTCAAAAAATTCAATGAGGTTGGTCTGACATGACCTCCACCTGGTGAAACCATGCTGCCTTGGGTCCTGTAGTCCCTTGACAACTAGATGTTCCACCAATCTCTCCTTCAGTAGTGCTTCCATGATCTTCCCACTACCAAGGTGAGGGCTGACTGGTCTGTAGTTCCCGCTTCCTCTTTGTTCCCACTTTTGTATAAGGGGACTACATCTGCTATCTTCCAGTCTTTGGGTACCTCCCTGTTTCCAGTGATCGGCTAAACAGGATAGACAGAGGTTCAGCCACCACCTCTCTTAGTTCTTTAAGGACCCTGGGGTTACCCCATCTGGCCCCATTGCTTTATCAACTCTTATTACTTCCAGTTCCTTCAGGATCCTTTCTCGAAAGGGACTTGTGTCCATTTCTGCACCATTCTCACCCTTATACTCTGTTCAGACCCATTACCCTCCTCTTCCTCAGTAAAGACTGAGCAGAAATACCTGTTCAATATATCAGCTTTACTGTTGTCATTCTCCACACAGCCCCATCCTCCCCCTTCAGCCTCCTATCCTCCTTTGCCTTTCTTTTTTCACTTATGTACCTGTAAAGGTTTGTCCCTCTACCCACTGATTTTGCAATGGTTTCTTCTATCTGAGCTTTGGCTTCCTTACTGACCTCCTGCCTCCCTTTGCTTCTCCTGTTACTTCTCCCTATCCCCTTCTGCCTGTGTCTTCTTGTATTGCCTGAATGCAATCTTTTGGTTTCACTTTCTTTGCTGCCTGTTTGGAAACCATAATGGTCTCCTCTTCCTTTCCTCTTGCTAACCTGCTAATACATAACTCTGTTGCTCTTGCAATCCCCATTTAAATACTGCCCACTGTTCCTCAACCCCTGATTCCTGCCCATTCCTTAATGCTTCTTTCAAGTATCTCCCCATTTTCCCAAAGTCTGCCTCCTAAAATCCAGGATACGTGTTTTGTGTGGTTTGGTTCTGCTCTTTCTGTGATTTCAAATCACAGTGACTGATGGTCACTGTTCCCCAGGTGCTCCCCACTGTTAACCCCATCACACTGTCCCTGTTTGAGGCACAAGCTCCAGTATTGCCTTCTGCCGAGTTGGTTCCATGACCATTTGCTTGAGGAAGGCACCCTGAAGGAGTCCAGGATAAATCTGTTCCTAGTTGATGCTGCTGCTGGGATGCTCCAGTCCACGCCTGGAATACTGAAGTCTCCAACTAGTACTACCCGCTTTGTCTGCCATCCTTTGGATGGCTAGCATCAGCTCCCTATCTGTTTCTTCCACCTGGGCAGGTGGTCTATAGACCACACCTGTGCGGATGGCTGGCCCCATTTTCCTTTCCAGCTTAACCCACAGTATCTCTCCTCCATTTTGTTCCTCCTGGATCTCTGTGGCCCTTATGTCATTTTTACATACAGTGCTACTCCTCCTCCCTTCCTGCCTGCCCTGTCTCTTCTGAATATGTTGTAGCCGGTATGGCCAACTCCCAGTCGTGGTTATCATCACACCAGGTTTCAGTGATGGCCACAATGTCCAGGTCTGACTGCACCATGACAGCCTCCAGATCTTCCATCTTGTTGCTAAGGCTCCTGGCATTTGCACACATGGCTTTCCATGACTTGACCTCCTAGACTGTTTTGCTGTTCTACTCAGCCCCTTCCTTGGTTGTCCTTTATCCCGGTTCTCCTTGCTGTCTGCCCTTCTGCTGAATTTTGCCCCTTTCTGCCTTATCCACCTCTTGGGCGTAATCTCCATCTTTTGCACACTGCTTTGTGAGACAGTAACTCCTCTGGTTACTGGTTCCACTGCTAGCTGTGGGGGTGAGCAGTGGGTACCCTCCTTGCTGACCTGCCACCCTTTGCTAGGTTTAAATGCTTGTCAATGTAGCATTTAAACTTATCACTGAGTGCTTGATTCCTCCAGGATGGATGCAGGCAGTCAGGCTTGAACAAACCTCCATCCTTCCAGGTGGGTCCCCAGTCATCAATGAATCCAACCCTTCCTCACAGCACCAGTTCTTCAACCATGAGTTAAAGTTCCTGGTGCATGCACCCTATGCTCTCTCACAGGTAGTACTTGAGAAAGTGACAGAGTAGCTTACTTGCTTGAGACCCCTCCCAATTTTCTAAACTCTTCCTGAACTTCCTGTGGCTCCCCATTTGCCAGGTCATTAGTACCTAGGTGGATAATGACATCCAGCTCACCCTCCCGCCTTGCCTTCACAGTGATCCCCAGGATCTTCCTTCCATTCCTCCATGCCGTGGCACCTGGTAAGCACCTCACCTCCCTGTCCTCCCCTCCTGTGTTCCTAGCTGGATCCTCTTATGATGGAGTCCCCAGCCAGGCTTCGCTTCCTTCTCCTCTGGGGTCCACTGCTTTCCCGCTGAGGTCACCTCCTTGGCTAACCTCCACATCCTTTCCTTCCACTTCTTCTATTTGATTGTCCCTGTCTTGCCAGTGTGGCATATGAGTGAATATTTCTGCTCAGTATTCACAAAGGAAGAGGAGGGGAAGTACCTAAACCAAACAAGAGAAACACTCTGGATAGTGAGGTTGATACCAGTCCATTCACAGAAGAAATGTTTCTGAAGGAACTCTCAAAACTGAAGGTGGACAAAGCAATGGGGCATGATGGGATTCTAAATGAACTAAGCGTAGAACTAGTGACACCACTGACTCTCTTTAACAAATCATAGGAGGATGGAATGGTACCTGAGAGACTGGAGGAGGGCAGATGTAATTCCACTTCACAAAAGTGGGAGCAAGCCAGAGGCAGAAACTACAGACCAGTTAGTTTGACCTCAGTGGTAGGGAAAATGATGGAATCATTTCTGAAGTAAAGAATTTTTGAGTACCTAGAGGCCAGTGGGGCACAGGACCCAAGGCAGCATAGATTCACAGCGGGAAGGTCGTGCCAGACAAATTGAAGAGATTTCTTTGACTGGGTGACCAACAGAGACCAGGGAGGGGCTGTGGACATGGCCTACCTAGGTTTTAGCAAGGCATTTAACACAGTACCACACAAAGATTAATATACAAGTTAGCCAGCCTTGGAGTAGGTCCCAAAGTGGTAGCCTGGATAAAAATTGGCTGGACAACAGGACACAAAAGGTAATAGTAAACGGAGTCCACAGTGAAGAAAGGAGGGTTACTAGCGGGTACCGGAGGGTTCAGTACTGTGACCAGTTCTTTTAATGTCTTTATAACTGACACTGCAGAGGAACTGGAAGGAAAAGTATATCTCTGCAGATGACACAAAGATCTGCAACAGGGTTGATACACAAGATGAGGTAGAAAGGATGAGAAGGGACTTGGCAAGGTTGGAGGAATGGTCAAATGTATGGCAGCTCAGATTCAACGCAGAGTATAATGCACCTGGGAAACAAAAACCCAGGCTAAGAGTACACAATCTGGGGAGGGGGAGAGATACTACAAGAAGAAAAATGGAAAGGGACCTGGGGGTAATTACAGCAGATGACCTAAAGGTGGGCAAGCAATGTGAGAAGGTAGTAAGGAGGGTGGTGAGATACTGGGATGCATAGGAGAGGCATCAACAGTAGAAAACAGGAAGTTGTTATCCTTCTGTACAGACAGTTGGTGAGACCCCATCTGGGTACTGCGTGCAGTTCTGGAGACCCCATCTCCGAAAGACATAGACAGAGTGGAGGCTGTCCAGGAGGGAGTACTAAAATGGTGCAGGGTCTGCACCAGAAGACATGCAAAGAGAGACTAAAGGAGCTTAATATGTATACCCTCTAGGAAAGGGGGAACATGATAGAAACTTTCAAGTACCTCAAGGGAATCAACAAAGTCCAAGAGGGTAGCATCTTTCAGAAAAAGAGGTGTGCAAGAACAAGGGGCACAATATAAAGATAGAGAGGGACGGCTCAGAGGTAATGTGAGGAAGTATTTTTTCCCAGAGAAGGTTGTAGATGCACGGAACAGCCTTTCTGAGGAGGTCGTGGAATCAAGAATAGTGGGGAATTCAAGAATGCATGGGACAGACATAAGGCAATTATAGCTGGGGAGGAAATAAGCTGTTGGTTAACTAGGATCTGCAGCTTATCCATCAAGTGGGGAAACGGACAGACTAGGTGGATCAAGTGGTCCTTATCTGCCATCAAATGCTATGTTTCTATATAGTTTACCTTGACATAGTCAGGGCCTAAACAAACTGTATTATTAGCTGGGGGATTGAAGACCCAGGACTGAATACTTGGCAAACATTTTGTGTAAGTTAGAAAACTGCTCATCAAGCCTTATTGGTGGTACCAAGACAGGGAACATATTGGATCTCCTCCTTGGGTACAAACAGATGGCCAGACTCAATGGCAAAATAGAAATTACCCTCTTTCTGAGGTACTACTACTACCAAGTGTTTGATAAGCCCAGGGGTTAAATTGAGCAGGAGTTCACAGGAACTTAGTTCCACCATCTCTTAAAAATGTATGGCATTCCACCACCTCTGTCATCTTTCTCCATTGACTACTACAGGAGAGTTCCATCACCTAGAAATGTAGATTGATTGTTCCCTCACCTAAACATTTCTAGTTTAACTGTTAGATAAGCCTGATTGCTTAGAAGCCCTCCCCAAAAACACATACACACACATACATTCTGCCTTGTCCACATATCCAGTTTGATATGATCACACTTGAGAAGTTGTACACCATGAAGCCCATGCTGGTCCACAATGGTTAAGTATTTCTGTGATCAAAGGGCACTAGAGGGATTCAAACCAGCTTCCTAGCTGCTGTATATCATGACTAGGAATATTTTCACAAAACTGATTTAGACTGGTACCCCATAGGCTTTTGTTTCTTACACTAATTCCTTATCTATTTTCTCTTTCTAGAATTATGGGTCCTGTACTGGAGGAATGCACACCTGGGTGAACTTTTCTCATCTGGAAAATTAAATCCTCCCTCCCCGATGTGGCAGCTAGACTTTACTATTTAAGTAATTAATACAGTGATACAATGTGTTCGGGTTGGAAAACAGGTTTTAAATTATTTGCTATATGTATGCACCATCATGAACTTAAAGAGCAGCTGACGCCTTCGAAAACTTTAGAAAACATAATATTTAGAAACATTTCAGCTTGTATTTTATATATCTTGTATAGTTTTCTCTTCTTCATTATTTATTGCTGAAGAAATTACCACAAAACCAAGATCTTTGTCCCGTGAGTTCATCTGACTCTACAGCTTAGTCTACTTGAAATCACAATGCTCTGTTGTGACATCAGTCTGTTGCCATGGGAATAACGGCAATGTCACAATCAGAGCATTATAATAACAGGTTGGGAAGAAGCAATAGCTGATGACCCCTCAAGGAACAACTATCCTGTTTTCAAGGATATACCTCAGTAATAAATAATGGGGATAAGAACTACAGAGTTAAGAAATTTAAGCTGCACTGTGTCTCAAATATTATGTTTTTCAAAGTTCTTGAGGCATCACTGGCTCTTTAATGGATAGCCAACTGGCATTTCTGAAGGTATTTTACCTATAAACAGTCGTTTATGAATTGCTGTGCTTCACATACACAGTCTGTGTTGTTCTCCAGTTGTTTTTAAACAACTTACCTGTGTTTTTATTAAACTGTGTGTACAGCTTTAAATCTGCCATTATTTAAGGAAGGTCAGTGATTGGCCCACCATCCCTTGACAAAGCAATACATTCGAGATGCCTCAGGAGGCAGTCCCGCTGCACATTGCTTGCTTCTGTGCTCCAAGAAGAACTGCACTGTTTAGCACCAATAAAGTAAGAACCTTTGCTGCATAGCAATATACTTTGCTGTCTTATTTGGTTGCCCTCTCTCCGAATGGTGAATGAGTTCCTCCTTCCTGCTAGATTATAACCTAAACTTATGCACCATATACTCTGATGCAGACTAG
This sequence comes from Neoceratodus forsteri, assembly GCA_016271365.2. Lineage (NCBI taxonomy): Eukaryota > Metazoa > Chordata > Ceratodontiformes > Ceratodontidae > Neoceratodus > Neoceratodus forsteri. The sequence continues at coordinate 437,281,560 of CM057454.1, forward strand.
CTTCCAGTGTCTTCCAATTAATGAAAGTTACAGTTTTGACAGGTCAGAGTCTACGCATTTAAAAAATGTAATGCTAGTAATAGTTCAGATAAGAAAATTATGTACTCACCGTAATTGTTGATCTTCCAGAATATGTGACAGAGGCACTAGAACTCTTGGAAGCAAACTCTTTAGCCTACAGCTAGGGGTCCAATGTCAGTGACAAGCACCGCCTACAAGACTCACATATGGCGTGGCACTTTCGTGGACTGGACAGTAACCAATGTCTGCCCCTGCTCACCTCAGTTCTGTCAGCCAGGAGAGAAACAAAGTTGAGAGAAAAGAGGGAGGACTAAAAGCCCTAAGGGATAGAGTAAAGAATATAGTATATAAAATAACAAAACAATAAAACATGACTACCAGAGAAAAGTCGGGAGGGAGGAGTCTTAGGTGGTGTTTGTTTAAAAAAAAAAAAAGAGGTCTGAGGCCATCTGGGTAGCAGGACTCCTATAGCTATAGGGATCCCTGTACAATAGTAAAACAACCTACACTGGTAAATCCCCAAGTTGCATTGGTGTACATGAAAACTGAGCAATCCAAAATCCAGGAAACAAAACTCTACAGGAAACACATGTGACCAACCTGGACCACAGGAAGACAATAATTTGAAAGGACTGGAGTGTACAGATGGGCCCTGGAGACTAGAAATTCTAGAAAGGGAGATCAATAGAAGCCCTAGTAAAGTTACTTGTAAACCTAGTGGGGCAGAAAGATTTCAATAAGTTATACCCCAAACCCTTGTCTAGTAAAACAAGCATTTGTCAATGCCGAATGTTTGCTTGCTGGCATTGGCACTGGTAGTGTAGAAGTTACAAAGCAGCATAATAGGAATGGCAGGAAGTACTGAACTGAAGCCAACTCCACCACCACCCCCTGAAGAGAGTGACAGGCATTGGGGTGTGCCTTTGGTCATCGGCATAACGCCACACCATTTCACCACACCCTACCTTGCAGACACTGACAAGTGTCACTTTGTGCCTTGGGGTCTTTAGCCTTATGCGCACTCCATTCCATCAGGAATCACGGTGAGATGGAGTGCGGTATAGGAGAATGGGGTGAACTTTGGGGCTGAAGCGCCCAAGGCATACCTTCATGCCTCTCACTGGCTGCAGGGTGTGGAATGGTATGAGCATTACAGGCAAGAATCCCAAGTCACACCCTGATGTCTGTCATTCTCTACAGGGTGGGCGTTATGGTTGAAACCCTAACACCTCAGGCATTCGTTGGTATTTTCCTCCAAATTTTCAACATGTTTTTGCTGACCCCATCTCATGAACAGTGGCAATATCAGTTTGTTAGCCGACAGCCGTTATGCTGGCGACTAGCATTTAGCACCACAGATGCAAAACACATTCATTACAGGATGTGAAAATGACAGCTGTACTATTCATGGGGAGGTGTAAAAATGGCAATGTTGCAAATCTGCAGTAAAAATATTAAAAAACTGGTGAAGTCACGAGCGTGGTATAGAAACTGTGCAACGACACCCGTAATGTAATTAGTTTGGGGATTTTTCAGCAGATTGCCAACACAGGTATTTTGGGACCTCCGATCATGAACAGTGTCACTGTGATTTTCTTTATCTGTCCCAAACAATGATTTCCCACAGCGACCATGCATCTCGCGCTGAAAGTGTGAAAACACATTTCGGCCATGTTGTGAAAATGACAGCTGTACTGTTCATAAGGAAGTGTGGAAAAATGGCACTGGTGAAAATATGGACTGAAAATATTACAAAGTCATGAACTTACGAGTGCGTGGAAACTGCACAATGCTCACTCATAACACAGTCATTTATGGACTTTTGTCACCAAATTTTCAACATAGCCATTTAAGACCTCTGCTCATGAACAGTTTCTTAATCTGTCCCAAACATTGCTGTCGCACACCGACTGCACCATTGTGCGACATGTGAAAAATGGCAGCTGTTCATAAGAAAGTGTAATAAAATGGCAATGTTGAAAATCTGGAGTGAAAATATTGAAAATTCGCAAACTTATGAGCGTGTGAGGAACTGTGCAGCACGCCTGTAAAACAGTCATTTTAGGAATTTTTACCAAATTTTCAACATAGCCATTTTAGACCTCTACTCATGAACAGTGTCACTGTGATTTTCTTAATGTGTCCATACATTGATTTCAAGACAATCGACTGCGCCATTGTGCGCTACATGGCGTGAAACACGCTTTGGGCAAGACGTGAAAATGACAACTGTACTGCTCATGAGGAAGTGTAATAAAATGGCAATGTTGAAAATCTGGAGTGAAAATATTGAAAATTCAGAAACTTACGAGCATGCGAGGAACCGCGTAACGACGTCAGAAACAGTCATTTTTAGGAATTTTCCACCAAATTTCAACATAGGCTTTTAAGAGCCCACCTATGAACAGTGGCAGTGTCGTTGCTATCGGTCCCAAAAGGTGATTTTGTGCAGTGATCATGACATCACCCTTCAGGCCCGATTACGCCATGACAGTAAGAGCATTCATGAGAAGGGTCCCAAAACCCCATGTTGAAAATTTGGTGCAAAATTCCAAAAATGACTGAGATATGCAGCAAAGTTGAAAAACCCTATCTATCCTATTATACAGCTTACTGGCATTTCCTCAGTTAGGTAGTCGGCTTTGAAGAGTGCAGGCGTGTTCCCAGTCCACGAAGATCGTCCTTTACGGAGGTAAGTATGTGGGGTGAGGAGGGTGTGGGGAGGCAGGATGCGCAGTGGGTGGGGGCAGAGACAGCGAGGGACCGTTTTCTGTTTCAGAGTTTTTTTTAACAAAAGGACGACGATGTGGGACATTTGCCACACTGCAGTGGGCTCCCAACATGGCACAGGGCGGCTGTTTCGGGGTGGAGCCGGCGGGGTTGGGCACCCGTCAGCGATAGCATCTGTTGCCATGCTGGGGTGGGCTCTGGCGTGGCACCTATACTCTCTGAGGGGAACAGTGGAGCCGGCGGGGGATTAGGCACCTCCGTTGGCTATACAGTGTGTGCATGGGGAGGCGAAAGCACGCAGTATGCGTGCGGTGTGTGTAGGGGAGCGCACACGGCAGGCGATATCTTATCGCTGCTCACTGGAAGTGTAGCTCACCCTTTCAACTGTACTCCACTGCATTTTCGGACTGCTGTCATAGACAGCTCCAGCAGCCACTGGAGAACTGCGGCCGTGCCTGCAAACACACTGAATGAATTGGAAGAGGGTTGCCACACCCGAAAACTCGGATGATGGCACTATGTTTTTGGACATGCGTGCAAGCAAACATAAAAGACATAAAGGCCTGTTTACAAGGAAAATAATGCAAAAAGACAGTACAGAAAAATAATTTCACCCTGATGCTGGGGAGAACTCGATAACAGAGATAATGGCTCTCCACTAGAAAATAAATCTCCTGTCTCTCTCTCTCTCTGTTTTTTAATACATACAAAACATTGCAGGTTTATTTATTTTTTATTATCTTTAAAAAGGAACAAAGGGGCTGCCCTTGCTAACCAACAGCAGATGGAATGGGAAAAGGAGAAACAATGTGACACAGGCCACTGTGACAAGGTCAACATAAGGAAAAACAAAAATGTGGAGCAGAACAGCTTAAGGAGGGAAGGAGAGGACAAACGAAAGAGAGAAACCCAGACATGTTTTTGTTTGTTTTGTCCCCAAGCCTTTTGTTTGTTTGCTAAAAGGGGTAGAGGGTAAACAAGGCCCAAGATCCCTTTGAAAACATGTCGGGGAGGAAGGAAAGACGGGGAGAGAGAGAGAGAGAGAGAGAAGGGTGAGCTGCCTAGATGCCTGACTCATACTTAGTGAGGGACAGTGGGCAGGTGTGTGAATAGTCGACAAAGATATTCTGGAAGATCAACAATTAAGATGAGTACATCATTTTATATCTTCCAAGGCTCAGTCTTCACCACCTATTTCCACTTATGGGTCAGAGTATGGAGCATACCACCCAAGATGGTGGTGTGCTCACCCTGAAGAAACGGTTATTCCTGCAGTCTCTTGTGGGGGATAACCATAAGAGGACAAGACCTCTTACAGGCCTGGTGAGGCCCAGAAGTAGTCAGGGTCAGACAGAGCCTCCTGTGGTCTGGAAGTGGGAATATGTCCCGCCAACTTGCCTGACATGCAGGAGAAAAGTGGGTCCCCATGAACTGCGAGGGCGTCACCCTACACTGGCCAGGGAGACAACTGGGACAGATGAAGCCACGCTGTCTGCCTAATGCAGACTGCAGTTCCTGCCAGCCTGAAGGCTACCTCATTTGCATCATAAGATGCCCATGCTTGGTGCCTCGCCAGCTGCAGGCTCTGGACAAAAAGGTGAATAGCCTGTCTGGCTGCCTTGCAATCTGGCAAGGACGAAAGGTGCTGACCCAGTGCCAACCACATGTGCCTGCCATAGGATGCCTGGTGTGTAGAGAGGCACAGCATGGTGCATGCCACCAAGAAACCCTAAGGTCCCAGGCATCAAACTCCACAGAGTCTAACTCTGGGGAACGATCACACACTTGCTTATGCCCAGTGGGGGCATCCAGGAGCTGGATTGCAGAAGAGGGATGTGGCATGGCTCCTGGAGACCAACGAGTGAGTAATACCTGCTTCGGGCATCCCTAAGGGCTGGAAAAAGGTGGAGGAATGATGCCAGACTTTCCAGTTTCACTCCATAAAAGGCCTAGGCCATGGAGGGATAGCTGCAGAGTCACAGCTGTAATCCCCAAGGAATGACAGCACCAGGTTTTCAGAATTGTGGCCTGTGAAGTGGTCAAGTCCAAGCTCCATCAGCGTCAATGTGAGGAACTGCTAGCACCGGGTGTTCTCAGCATACAGAAGGCAGGGAGGAGTCCTCTTCCTCAGAACAGGAAGTCAGACAGGAGGAATAGCTGGAGTCAGGGGGTGGCGATGTAGGGCCTCAGACCGATACATGACCTGATCTAAGGTATGGAGGAAGGGTATTAAATAAGTTGAAAAAACTGAACAGCAGTTTTATATGTGAAAACACTAATCAGCTGTAAAATGCATTGCACATGGCACAGATTGGTTAGCAAAGTTAAAAAAAAATATATATACATATCATTTTTTAAAATTTTGTCTCTTGTTCCATAGACTCACTGAAAAAGGGTTAGCAGTCTACTGCTACGCATTTTGGAAATGGCTAGCATTACCCCATGTTTTATGCATGCATTTGCTGTGCTATAGCTATTTAAAACCCTAGGAGGTATTGGGCAAAAGCACTGGCCGCATCCCTGAACTGCTTCCAGGACCCAGAATGCCCAGGAGAGGAGGAGCGGGAGGCAGAGGTGGAGGAATAAGGTTGTGTAACACCAGGCCAGGTCCTCTGCCAGAGTTACGAGAGTGCTCAGGGGACCTCACCCAGAGGATGGTCTGGCAACTCATCCACCAGGAATGCTCAACAGGTGAAGAGTGTGGCAGGTCCCACGACATGGAGGGCTGAGGCGCTTAGCGCTGTATCTCCTGCCACACTGCGACCCGGGCTCCAAAACAGATGTGGGTTGTTTGGGGCTGGTCAGGAGAGGGAGGACGAGTGTCCCAACGGGTCAGCTCTCTTCCCTGGGGTGGCACAGCTACCTGTTGCTGTCTGCCACCTGGGAGGTATCCAGTTGGTAGCGCAGCTTGGTGCACACACCCACCAATCATGGGCATTTTAGGATGTCTCCACAGAGCCAGAGCTTGTTCATTACGCCACTGCAGGACGGCAGTTGTCCGGAGAGAAAACCAGGAAAAGCCTATGATTCCCTGTCGCCATATGGTCCTGCTCCATGTAGTTCCCTGCTGGCAAGAAAGCAGCGGGAGTGGCAGAGGGAACTGGGGAACCAGGATACAGGGCCTGATGGCAGGAGAAAGATGGTGGCGGGCAGGCAAAAAGCTGTATAGAAAAGAAAAAAAAAAGATGCAGTCAAGTTGGTGCCATTGGGGATGCCCCCCACGGGAGAGCAAAGTCATGGAGGTCCCACAGTGTGGCCCCCATCCTCATCAATGCCAGAGCATGACAGTTCCGGCAAGACCAGGAGCTCTGAGTCAGCACTGTGACTCCTGCCAGAGCTGCCACCTACCCTGAACAAGGAGTTAGCCGCTGACCGGACCACCCAGAACCTCACCTCATCAAAGGGCCCTGCCCTTGGGCAAGGCTCTGACCGGCTTGGCATCCCTCTCTGAAGCTGCAGGGAACTGGTGCTGTGAGTGGCACCCTCTACAGTATGGCAAACTGTGCCATAACCCTCCCTGGTACAGCAGATGGCATTGACAGCCTCCTAGCACCACAGACAGCATCAGAACCCTCTCTGGCGCCAATGAAAGACTGACATACAGCGGCACCACAAATGTCGCCAACCAGAGAAGCAGCCTCCCAGGATGCCGCCAACTCCAACCATGGTGTAGAACCAAGCCCAGGAAGGTCTCCTTCATTACCAGAGTCCTGCAAGATGCCAAGACCCTCCCCAAGCTCGACCCCTGCTCGTCTTGACTGCTTGGGAAGAGATCCAGAAAATTTCTACAGAATCGCTAGAAGGCCCAACTCTGAGGTCTTCCCTCCTGGCACTACAAGTTGTGTCAGGAGGGGACCCGGTCTTGCAGTTGGCATTGTCTCGCTTACCAGCATCGGTTTCAGTGCAAGGAGCCGAGGCATCAGCAGGCTGCAACACCAAGGTGCCTGTCGTTGTAGGCCTAGCTTACAGGTCTGACCTCACCACCAGAAGTGTTCAATGTCTTGAAGGGATAACAGACAAGGAGGAGTGCTCAGTCGCCCCTCGGGATGCCAACTGTCCATCAGACCCTCTCCTCCCCCGCCCCTGTCTTAGCGAGGCAAGGAATAGGAAGAGCCCCAAGATCTTCCCTTGGAGTCCACGGGAGTGGCCTGCCTCCAAAACTGGGGCTTGCATCCCACTTCATCATGCAGATCTCAAGGGTACATAAGTCCATGGAAAAACAGGCATTGCAGTGGTCCATGTTACAGTCAGCTGCAAGGCAGAAAAACTAGCAACAAAAGGCTTGGTGCCATATGTCAAAAGAGAGACAGTGGCACCAAAATGGTCCAAAAAAGGCATCGAAATAGTGTGGCAACGACTGAGGTGTGATGCAGTAAAGGTGAGGTTGAGAGCTCCCACGTGTTGCCTGTATAGCAGGAAAAACAGAACTGAGGTGAGCAGGGCCGCATCAGTTACTGCCCAGTCCATGAATGTCACGCTGTACATGAGTCTTGTGGGTGGTTAATTCTTCAAGATCACTATATTACAAAACTTGGTAAAGTAGGGCCACTGATTTACATTTTCAAAATTGACAGATCTGGGAATCTAGCTGATCTTAAAATTGTGTGCAACTTGCAAACTAGGCACCATTATTTAGGGCTCCTAAATATTTTAATCAGCATAGTTTTAGGTTATCTAGTTTTTGGCATTTCAAAATAAAAAAATGAAATGCAGGTAAGCATCAGACAGTTAATTAAAGCAATAAGGCATGACAGGGTGTGTGTTATTGTGTAACAATGTCACTCCTGGGGTGGGTTGAAGCACAGGCAAAGCCGAGTGTTTCATCACCCCAGGAGTGAGGTTATTACACATCAGAAAATGGCCAAAACAAATGCAGCATTCTCATTGGCTGACACAGTCCAATACATGGGCATCTATCAGTCAACAATGCCCACCTTAAATGAGCACCAGCCACCTTGCCCAATCACAAAAAAATATCAATGCGCCACCTGCATCAGCTCCCTGGACCTCCCAAGCATTCAGTGAAGTCAACGCCAAAGCGGAAGCGGAGATTTGAAACACTATGCGAAAACATCATAAAATGTCAGCCTTTACAGTAAATTTCGAATGGTGACTTTAGGAGGCCTCAGACAAATGTTATCTGAGTTGGAGGATAACATTTTCGAGCCATCTCTGAAAATAACTAAAACTAATCCTCAAAGCACCATGAAGTCCAACTGACAGCTGCCAGGCACAGGAAAACAGACCGCCAATGGAAACATCCCAGAAACCTGACAACAGTGACCAGGTTAGTCAGTAAAAATATTATCTATACACACTGCCCCACTTAACACAATGTAACTCCCACGACCACTGATTGCCTCTATTGTCACACCTGCCCCGCTTCCAACACAGTAATCGTGCCCACCCAACACCACCAAACAGTTAAGTGTCACAAAATGTGCTAGAATGCTACGCCAACTAAAAAAATCATTCTTCTCACACACCCTCCTCCTCTCCTATCACAACAGAAACTACCCACTCGCCTCCATCAACACCCCACATCTGAAACTGTCAACTTACCCTTCTCAGCTGCAATCTAGTGCAAAATACATCATCGACAAATCATCCAGCGATCAAAATTAGTCTCTCCAACTGTTCCGAGCAGACATAATGTCACATGGCATAAAAACCAAAAAAAACACACCAACTCACTCCCTGAATGTAGTACAACGGAAACCTCAAGATCACCAGATGTACGCATTCATGCAGTGCAAATGCAATCTTCCCCAAATCATCAACCGATGCACAAATAGCAAGTTCACCACTTTTTTTTATTTCATTTTATTAAAGAAGGATGTGATCACAATACATTACAGTCAATTACTTTGTTAGTTTGTCTTTTCTTATAACTCTTATCCATTTATTGATAAAAACATAAAGTCTAATAGCCCCTTGTATTTACCCTTACTACCCATGTGAGAAAACTCTGTATCTTTGTACAGAATCTCCTCCCCTGACAACCCTTTATGTCATCTGTTTCCCATCTTCAAGGTACAAAGTCAGGGCCTCTACTGAAATGTAAAACACCCATGGTCTCCATAATAACTCAGCATGTGCGCCATTACTGTGTAATTTAGCTGTAAGAGACTCCTAATGATAGATGCTGGATACTATCCTATTCCAATCCCCTATGGTCGGAACCGTCACCGACATCCATCGCCTTGTTATGGCCTTTTGCAGCGGCAATATAAATGGGTGACAAAGTTTCGTGCCAGACTGGAGTATGAGGAGGAAATATTGCCAGGAGAACCATTTCTGTGGTTATTTTGACCTCTTCTCCCAAACATCCGATATAGCCTGTTGGAGATTACACCAATATTGCGTAATAGGGGCATGTCCAAAAATATGAGCAAGGTCAGCTATCTGGCATCCACAAGACCTCCAGCATCTACCATAAGAGGAGGGAGATATTTAAGTAAAATAGCCGGGATCGAAAAACGAACTCTGCATTTCAGGCAAATTCCTCCAAATATTTGAATGGGTTATCTTACAGCCATAGGGAAAGCCTGAAGCCAATCCTGTTCAGGGATTTCCATTTCCAAATCTCTACCCCAGCTTCTCATAATGGAAAGTGATGAGTCACCCAAAACCTCATGAGGATTTGTATATGTGGCCCACCAGATGTTCCTACAGTTGACCAGCTATAGCATCTTCTAGGAGTTTCCAAAATATTGGATCTGGATTGGGCAGCTGGGACGTTACTTCTCTTTGTCTTAGAAGATAATTTTTTAACCTGGGTATATCTATAGATGTCCCTTGGTAAACCATAGTCACTCTGTAGTGTTTCAAACTGGACAATGCCCTTATCAGTTATAAATTGTCTAAAAATTGAAGTCCCACCCTCCTCCACCTAATAAAGGTTTGGTCTAATGTCGCTGGGATGAAATATCCATCCTCCAAGATCAGAGTAAATAAGAAAAATATTCTTTAAAGCGCTATATTTCTTTAGATGGTACCATTGTGTTAAAACTTGAGCTGTAAAGGGTGTAAAGTCCTCATCCGGTGGAGCCTTGGTTATCGAGGCCATGGTTATTTTCAGGATGTTGTATAAATCATTAATAGCAAACTCAAATCCTTCCAAGGAGCTTCAAAGGATGGGGAAAGCCACAATATTAGGATCTTGAAAAGATGCCATAGCAGATAGCTTTAAATTGGGTAAGTTTGCTCCTCCTCTGCCAATGAAAGCTGCAACAAGGACATCCTTATTCGAGGCTTCTGGCTGTGCCAGATGAAATTAGAAATTATTCTATCCCAAGACTTAAAGTAAAAATTAGCGGGAAAGTTGGGATATTTTGAAACAGATATAACAGTTTTGGTAAAATTATCATTCGAATGGACTCTATCCTCTGAAAAAGCTCAAGGGCAAAGTGGACCATATTGTTAACTCTGACTGAATTTGTATTGACCATGGTTCGTAATTTAGTAACCCACATTTCTAAATTTTTTGGATTACTATACCCAAGTACTTAATATGTGTTTTGTGCCATTTTAAGGGTACTTATTTTTAAAGATTGGTTGGAAAAAGTTTACAGCCAGCAAGTCTGTTTTGGTTATATTTAAAACAAACCCCAAATCTCGGAGAAAAGTGTCAGGAATCTCACAGGGCCGAGAGGGAAAGTCTCTGGAGAGGGCTGAAACCAAAATATCATCAGCAAATAAAGCCACCTTGTATTCCCTCTGACCCATAGGGACCTCCACACCAACGCTTTCTCCGAATTAACTGTGCTAAAGGTTCAATATACAGAGCAAATAGTAAGGGGACAAGGGACAACCCTATCTCGCTTCCTTTGTATTGGTATTGGTTGAGATAATGAGCCATTAATTTGAATGTAGGCCTTAGGGGATGAGTATATATTTTTAAGGCAGGTTGAAAAAGAATCCGAAATGCAAATTTAGAAAAGGTAGCCCATAAAAATCCCATTCCACCTTGTCGAATGCTTTGTCCGCATCCAGGCTCATTATAATAGAAGGAATCTTTCGGCCTGAAGGTGTTCCATAATAAGAAACAGTCTCCGAAGATTGTCTGAGGTACTTCTCGATTTGCAATGCCGCCTGATCTTTACGTATTAAATCAAGTAAAATGGGTTCCAATCTTTTGGGCCAAATGGCCAAAAATAATTTATTATCCACATTTAGGATAGAAATTGGTCAATAAGATTTGGGAAGGGTGGAGTCTCTTTCTGGTTTAAGTAAAGGAGTTAAGATAGCATAATTCCAAGAAGGAGGCGGGGTCTCCTCAAAGACTGTTCTACAGGCTGGGAGGAAGCTAGGTAGTATTTGGGGATAAACGCTTTGTACCATTCTGGACTAAATCCATCCAGGCCTGGACTTTTCTGAATTTAATTCTTTTTACCTGGTAAAGTATCTCCTCCGGTCTAATCGGTCTTTGTAGTTGAGAAATCTGTGTTTCAGAAAGTTTAGGTAAAGGGATTTGGTCTAAGAACTCCTGGATTCTATGTTTGTGTTCCAGAGGGGGGGGGGCTGTATATAAAGATTCATAGAATTGTATAAAGTCTGTTTAATTTGGTTCTCTTTATAAGTGGTAGTGCCAGTGGGTGGAATTTTATTTTCAAAATAGTAGAAGCTCTTTATTGGCCCTCAGCTTCCGTGCCAAATTTCTTGCCCTTTGCCCCCATAGCTGTATTGCCATAATATGCCAGTTGCTGAAAGGTTTTATAATCCAGAATGTTTTGTATCTCCTGTTTTAAGCCTCTTATCCGTCTCTGGAGAATAACATCTCCTCTCTATATAAAAACTGATAGGAAGACAGGAGATCTAAAATTTTAACCTGGCGTTTGTTTTCAATTTTGGAGGCATATTCCAGAATCTTCCCCTCAGTATGGCCTTCAGCGATCCCACTGAATAGTGCCTAAAACGTCCGGGGTCAGATTTTCTTGAATAGCCTGAGGAATACGTTTCCTCATGGCATTGAGGAACCCCTGATCTTTTAAAGAGATGTATTAAATCTCCAAGATTTAGATTTTAGCTGTTTCCAAAGTCGATTTTTAGAATTAGGGATTGTGGTGGATAAGATTTTTTGTTCAAGTATCAAACCTGAACTACTGTAAGGTTTTCCCGTGAAAAAAAGTAGTCCAGCCTAGAATATGTTCTGTAGCGTGCGAAAAAAGTATATCCTGGAACTGTTGGAAAAGTCCTCCTCAAACGCCTTCAAACCCCAAATATGCTAAGTTTTTTTTAATATTTTCCTGTAGTGGGTAATCTGTTGGGATTTGAATTGGATGAATCTATATAGGATCCAATGTCAGTTTAAAATCTCCTGCTATGATCAAAATTCCTTTATATCTTTCCATCACCTTATGTAAAATGATCGAACCACCGTAGTGCACATCTGTGGGGTAGATAAGCATTAACTAGAGTTACTGTCTGTGAGTAAAATCTTCCAGATAAAAATCACAAATCTACCCTGTGGATCCGAAAAAAGTCAAGAACCTCAAATGGGGTAGAGGCCGGTATCAAAATAGCCGCTCCTCTTATGCTTTTTTTTTGGATAAGAGGAGACAAACACTTGGTATCTGCCTCCCCAGTGTAACTTGGAGTGTTCAGACAAGAAAGGTGCGACTCCTGTGGGAAAAATAAATCTGCTTTCTGATTGCACAGATATTGCATGATTTTATACCTTTTAACAGGGAATGTAACCCATTCACATTTAATGACAGAATATTTATTGGAGTGCTAGTCATTAGTATCTAAGGGATTGTTAATATACTGTAGATACAGCATTGTCCAGTTTCCAGAAAAGATTGTATATGTTTGATTACATTTAAATTATTCTTTCCTCCATACTCCGGTGGCCCCAAACGACCAAGCTCAGCATCTCCAGAGGAAAAGGAAATATCACTATCTAGTATCCTTCCAGAAACCACGTGCCCAACCTTTTTGAGGATAAGAGTATTGAATCTGAGTTTGTGTCACCATCTCTCAAGTTTAACAAAATCAAAACAAACAACCCATTATTCTAAACAACAGTTGAAAAAACATTTGTCCACTTACCAAGGAAACTATATACATTTGGTCTTCCATTCGTGTGGGGAAAAAACATTTCCACTTTGTCCCAGCCCACAAATACCTGTGGTCTGGGGAGACAGGGCAACACTCAGTAAAGAGAGTATAGACCTGTCTGAGGGGACCCAGAACAGACATGGAGTTACTGTAACTGTTCCTGTAGTGGTTGGGTGTTAGGCAACAACAACATCTAGATTAGATCAAAATAGTGCATTTCATAGCAAAACATTCTCATCCCACTTCACCTTGTTCTAAATCTAATTAGATTATTCATGCCCACCTTATCATATATTTAATACCCAAGTCCCCACCTCCCAATATATGGAGGATCATTCGCCAGTATAGAACCAGATTTTGGAGAATATACCACAATTTTATATCTTCAAAAAGATAAATGAGAGAGAGAGAGAGAGAGACCTTATGGAGTCGTCCACTTAATCTAGAATGCCATCTAGTGGCCATTAAATTTATCGATCCCTGTTATATCTGGCCCCTTGAAATGTTTCAAAATTGCATCATTTCCTATAAGAGAAATAAAATGGCAAGACCAGGAGGTGGGGGTCCCATCCAGGTAATAAGAAAGGAGAGACCAATCCCGGACCCCCATATTCAAACTACTGACAAAAGATTTTCTCCCAGTCCAAACGCTTCCCAACTCCTCCAAACTGTAACCTTCAATGACTTCACCCTCCACTGTCGGAGGATAATCACTCTCATATATTTTCCCCAAATTTGTTTTGTCCTCAAGTAGCAAGGATAAAGTCAATTGTAGAGTTTAAAGTTCAGTTGAAGCATATACATCCATCTTTGGGTTAATCCGTGGGAAATCATCCATGACGGTCGAAGGAGCAGAATGTTCGAAAGTTGGAATGTAAAATGAACAGTAAAAAAATAAAAAATAAAAAGGGGAGAGAGAGAGAGGCCCCTCCCAGAACGAGGGAGACGGAGGAGAGAAAGGCAGTCTCCATGTCCTGCTATTTCACCCAGAATAGAGGGACGCTTATTGTGCAGGCTTCCTCTAGAGGAGATACTCTGCCATCCCTTAATCCCACAGACTCCAGCTGACCCAGATCTCAGCGGCCCCTCAAACCACCCCGTCCCCCACCTCAAACAACTCCCAACAGCCAAGGCCTCCAAACTCTTATAGTCATTGCTGGGGGGTAGCTCCACTGTTATAATACTTTTAAACTGGGTATATTAGGTTGGTGGGGAAGGGGAGGCGAGAATGGATCCACCCTTCAGCCCAAGGAATAAAGAGGGAGAAAGGCATCCGCCAGGAGATCACCGTCTTCCCTCACTGAAAAGTGAAGGTCTAACATGGCTCCAGCTTTAGCGGGTTAAATACCTTCCTTCAACCCTCAAAACTCCAAATCTAGGCCATGGTAGTCCCTCATCCCAGTCTGCCCCCCATCCCCAGATGTACCTGCATAAGTAAGTCTGTTTAAGACTGCAGAGTAGGATTCTACGGTGTTGTATTTTTGTCCAATATTGTCTGTAGTCTCTGGTCGCCAATTTCTGTTCTGGAAGCTTCTCGAGTCTCTGGACTGGCTGAGGTGTTCTGGTCTCTCATCGCCATCTTGGGAACCTCTTTCATGTTTAGGATTCTCTCTGAAGAAGATCTGATCGGGCCTCCGATGCTGACTGGTAGGTAATGGGACCCCTGGGAATTGAACCACCAATCTTGCAGGGTATGTGGTACGGAATTTTAAATTCTTTGCTCTGAGGGATGGGAATAGCGATGTGTACTCCCTTGACATGCGCATGGGCTGTGAATAATCGTTGTCAAACAGGATTCGTTGTTTCCTCCATTGTACTCTCTGTTTCGCCAGGCCTTAATTAAAAGCTGCTCTTTTGGTAGAAGCTAACAAATCGCATCACAAATGATCTAGGGTGAGCATCTGGCTTAGAAGGGCCTAACGCTCTATGTGCCTCTCCATGTCCAGCTGATAATCCGGCCCAAGTCTAAAGTCGGTCGCAGCAGCATATCAGCAAAGGCAACTGGATCATTGCCTTCCCTCTCTCTGGTAATCCGAATACCTGTGATGTTTTTGTCTGCCTCTGTTCTCCATGTCCTCCAGTCTTACAGATGTGTGTAACTGCTTGTCTGCTAGTGCGATACTGCTTTCTCCATGATCGATATTTTATTAGAGTTGACTGTGTTCTGGGTTTTACCTCGCAGTTCTAGATTGCAACTCTGCCAGATCCATTCAATATCCCGAAGGGCCTCTCTCATCTCTGACCGAATATCTGATACTGCTACCAGAATAGTTTCAGAGTTAGAAAGATCAAGTATCTGTCTCTTTTTTCTGTATCTCTTCTACCCTCTTTGTTTCCGTGTGAGGACAGCGGACTGGTTGGAGTTGCAGCTTTGTAATTCATTTTCATCGTCATCTTGTAAGTCCTATGCTGTTGAAAACGGTTGCGGTCCGAGCGTGCCATTTCTCCACGCTGTCTCTGCCCAAGTAACTGCTTTATTTCTTTATTTTGGCTTAATTCTTCCTTCCTGTAACGTTATCTAGTGTGTTGAAACTTTAAAAAGCGTAAAGTTGATGCTGCAAAGGGAGATTCTGCTATAGAGGCGAATGGGGTGAGAGTTGAAACCAGCTGCCCTCACGCGCCATTTCCCAACTGGAAGTCACCCATGTCCACCACTTCTGAACACAGAAAATGGGGCAGCTCTAATAAAAGGCTGCAATGAACACCACAGAAACACCACCTCAGCACAACAGAATTCCAATATATAATTTTAGGAGGACAATTTTGTCAAACACTTCAACTGTTTAATAAAATAAACTCTTCACATGTTTAAAACTTAAATTTTGTATCAAGCTCATCCTTCACACTTAAAACCCATTTTTTAAGTGCAATAATACCCTCCAGGGTGGGTGGTAGGTATATATACCTGCACCTTTCAGGGCCACAAGGCCCGACGCCCACCTTGTCAGGTATTATTGCTTGCTTAGAAATTAGCAAAGAACATCCTAGCCTTCTGATCAACTAAGACACTAGCATTAGCAGGCAGGTATTTTTCGATAGAGTCCAGCTAAACAACAGGTGCCAATTCGGTGCCCCATTACTTAGGGTATTATTGGGCACCCTAGTTATCAAACGACCAACCGCCTTGCGTTTCTTTCATAGCGGCAAGTTGGCGCTGACCAACCACCCACCCGAACTTAATTTCCTTCAGTAAATGCAACCTCCCCAAAAAGAAATTTAAAACTAGCACTTCTTGCAACCGAACAGTCTCTTTCATTTTCAGCCACGCCCTACCTAATGTACTGTAACATACCAAGTCATGGCTCCCAGTCCCTCAAAAGCCATCTGATTTACAAATTCTAACAACCCAGTAACGTGTCTCAAGGTCCGTGGAGGCGTTTCCACTGATCCTCTCCCATTTCCTCGTCTGCTCTAGCCCTTCTAAGTTGTCACTGCAACTCCCAACCTCGAGAGCCAATCCTGTGCCCTCTCTCAAGTGTCTCCAGCAGCTGCTTTAGTCAACTCCTGGTCCTACCTTCTGCCACGCCCATCTGGGAACGTGCTCCTCCTCAAACCTCCTGCACAGAATACCACCAATACAAACGATGTGAACAAAGAGGTCTCACAGTAAACTTGATTGGTAGTAATCCAAGTGTTGTTCTTGCACAAATTGTACTTCAAAGGAAACCCCCAAAAAACGAACCCAGCTCCACCGCAACCAACGTCGCATTTCACTATAAAACTACAAGTCCCATAAATTCTGTATCTGTTATCCACTAGTCTCCTAAACATCAACGCCTCTATTGCAAGTACAGCACAGTACAGGGACTACTTTACAAGAAACACATATTCTGATTGTTTCTAAACACTTATTAGACTTCTTTTAATACTTTTCTTTTCTTAAAAATGTTACATTTGGCCATTTTCTAAGCGCAATAATACCCTCCAGGGTGGGCAATATTGGGAAATACTGGACCTTCCAGAGTCTATAAGGCCCGACGCCACTGGGTGGTCCGGTATTTCCTAATACCGCCACCCTGTTGGGTATTATTGTTACACAGCACACATCCCTGGAGTGCCTTATTGCTATTATACAATGGCTCGATTTTTAATTAAATGAGAATTTTTGAAGAGTGGAGGTACACGTTTTAAAAAAGATGTCCGCTATTTTTTCCCACCAGTAGGTGGAACTACTGCCAGAATGATCCTGTCTATGGAGCTCCAGTTTATCATTCTTTCAGTTTTGTGTTGTGCCTGTGTTGTCTGACATGAGCCCCACCCTCAATACCACTCAACCTCTCAGCATTAAAATCATAGCACTGGCCTTCAAAATCATAGCAAAAGGCCAGAATGTGTAGCATTTTCTTATTTTAAACAATAATATGTCTGCAGATAGTGGGCCCTATATAGTTAGTGATAAGGAATGTTTCTATCAACATAGATCAATGATTTAATATTTTGTGTGTCAAGAAATAGCTCTAACATTATGAGGAACATCAGTAAACCTATGCAGTGCAAGGGTAAATTTGAATGTGAAAATCATAGGCGCTATGCAAATTTATAGCAGTTGAGAGGTATGGCCCCTTCAGCTGTTCGCCTGCCTGTTAAACTGGGATGCATTTTGAGTTCGCTTTATTTTAAAAGTTATTGCAGTTTGTTTGTGTGGTCATGGAACTGCTCAGTGACTGAACTGCAGGAGACATTTCATTAAGTGTGCATGGAGTCAGCCCACAGCAAAGTAAGTTAATTTAAAACACCATTTCAGTAATTAACACATTTAGTAAAAAGTGCAACAAGCAGTACCTCCTTCCTTACAGTCCCTGCTCCTCCCATTTGCTGTGCACGGTCAGATGGTTTCTGCGTCTGGGAGGAGATGTAAATGCCATTTCTTTTCCTGAAACTTACAGTCGACTAACTACAGGAGGATCACCGCGGGGTGGAGGGTTGATCTGTGGGCTTAATTTCAGCATAATTTTAATTCTGATGCATCTTTTCCGGAACGGAGCGGCTCGTGAACTGCAGGAGGGTCTGTGACTAACGTGTGTGTGTGTGTGTGTATCTCAGGTCTTTGACTAACGTGTGTCTCTCAGAAACCCTGCAGGCAAAGGTGATGCACCAAAAATACAGGTTACTCACCTGTAACAGGAGTTCTAGGAATGGTATATGTTGTTCATCCACACTATCTGGCAGGTTCCTTGCCGCTTTAAATCTTGCCGGAAGGTCTTCAAGCTAGCTCCTCCCACCCACCGGGTGGTAAACTCGGCTCCGCCCCATGACGCCAGATCTGGCCCACTGGAAGTTTCACAGGGTTGTGCGTCAAGCCGATAGGGAATTGTAGGATGAACAATATATACCATTCCTAGAACTCCTGTTACAGGTGAGTAACCTGTATTTCTAGGGACATGGATATGTTGTTCATCCACACTATCTGGCAGACTCCCAGTAATTCTCCGGGAGGAGGGAGGCAAGGCGCACACCCCCAATACTTGGGGAACAAAGATTGGAGAACCGAGGCCCCAAAACCAGCATCCCGGGTGACTCAAGGTCGAGTGGTAGTGAAATAAAGGTGTGCTGACTTCAGGTAGCAGCCCTGCAGATCTCCTGGATAGGGACATCCTGGAAGCAGCCACCGATGCAGCAGTATGGCGGGTAGAATGAGCTCTTATCCTCTGGGAGGCTCCATGCCCACTAACTCATAGCAGAGATTTATGCAGGAGGTGACCCATCTGCCTATCGTCCGCTTGGCTGCAGGTCTGCCAGAGTGCGGCTTCAGCGTAGGTGACAAACAGCTGGCGAACCTCTCCCGAATTTCAGCCGTGGCGCTCCTTATAATAAGCGAGCGCCTTCTAGGGTCCAGAGTATGAGCCATATTTGGCCTCCGAGGTGTGATTGGGGTAGAACACCGCAGAGTCAATACCTGATTAAGGTGAAACTCCGACACCACCTTCGAAGGAATTTTGGTGGGGCGAGGACAACCTTGTCCCTGTGGAAGACCAGGTAAGGAGACTCGATGCTCAGTGCCTGGAGTTCTCCCATCCTTTGGCTGACGTGATAGCCACCAAGAAGGCGGTTTTCACGAACAGGTGGGGAGACCACACTGTGCATTGGTTCGAATGGTTTGCCCATGAGCTTGCCAGTACCAGCAGTAATCCCACGGAGGTGGGGGGTTCCCGTGACTGGGGGAAATGTGATCAAGGCCTTTGAAAAAGCGCCCACCACTTTTTCCTGCACCACTGACTGCTGACCGCCCGCTACCGTAAGCAGAAATGGCTGCCAGGTGCACCTTAAGGGTCGCCGACCTAAGCCCTTGACTAGATAGGGACCATAGATTGTCCAAAATGCTCGCCACAGGACACGAGAAAGGGTCCAACCTTTTTCCGACACCAAATGGAGAACCTCTTCCATTTGAAGGCATAGCATTTTCTGGTCGACTCTTACGGGACGCCTAACGACGCTGAGGACCTCGTCGGAGACCCAAGGCCTGGAACTCTAGCCGCTCAGGAACCAGGCCGCAGGTGCAGGGATTGAAGGTCCGGATGGAACACCTTCCCTGATTGACTGAGAGCAGGTCCGGGCGAGCTGGAAGCTGCCGCGGAGTCCTGGAGCTGAGACTGAGGAGATCTGGTACCAGAACTGGCGAGGCCAGTCTGGGGCTATCAGAATCACCTGCGCCTTGTCCCTCCTCGCTTTCAGCAGGACCCTGTGAATCAGGGGAACGGGGAAAGGGCGTAAAAGAGGCCCGGGTCCACGGCCTCGAAAAGGCATCCTGCAGCGAGCCCTTCTGAGGGGGCGGCATGAACAGCTCAGCTTTGTGCTCTCCCTGAGGCAAACAGATCCACCAGAGGTGTGCCCCAGCGGGAGAACAGGTCTTGTACTATCTCCGCAGGAGAGACCACTGTAGCGATGCAGCCCTATCCGCCCAGGGCATCGGCCAGGGTGTTGAGGCTCTTGCCACATGAATGGCCAGGAGATCCGCCTCCAGGCTGCGCACTAGTGACCAGATGCGGAGAGCTTCCTTGCATAGAGGCAAGGAGCGCGCATCGCCCTGGCGGTTTAGATAGTACATGGTCGTGGTATTGTCCGCCTGACTTGGACCACTTGACCCCGGAGAAACGGAGCAAAGGCGGTGAGAGCTAGGTGGACAGCACGGAGCTCCAGCAGGTTGATATGGCATCGACTTCCGGACCAGAGGCCGGCGCTGCGTGTTCCCCAGATGGGCACCCCAACCCATCAAAGAGGCGCCGGTCGATAGAGAGACCGCTACGCTCAGGTGACAAACGGGATACCTCCTGCAGATGGGACGGAACGGTCCACCACTGGAGAGCTGCCCACATCTCCTGGGTCGCCCACACGCGCTGGTCCAGAGGGTCGCAACGCCAGACCACTGGCCGGCCAGACCTAACTGGAGGGGCGATGTGCCAGCGTGCCCAACGGACTACGCTGGTACAGGCCGCCATAAGACCCAGGAGTCGCAGGAAGTCCCGGCAGGGCGCGATTGCCCAACCAGAAATGATTGGGCAAAGGAGGTAAGAACCTCGGCCCTGTCCGCCGGAGCCGTGGTTTGGCTCGAAGACAGTCGAGCTCTGCCTGATGAAGGATATCACCTGCTTTGGCTCGAGTTCCGACTTGGCCTCGTTGACCAGGAGGCCCAGTTGAGAGACAAACCCGGAGGGCCAGATTTCTGGACCGCTCCACCTCCAACCTGGAGGGGCTGCTATCAGCCAATCGTCCAGGTAAGGGTACACCCGGACCCTCGGCGCCAGGAAAAGCTGTCACCGCTGCAATGCATTTGGTGAAGACCCTGGGAGCTGAAGAAAGGCCGAAGGGCATGGCCTGAACTCGAAGAGGGATCCCTCCGCCTGAAGCGGAGGAATCTCTGATGAGACGGACGGATAGGGACGTGAAAGAACGCATCCTGGAAGTCCAGAGAACAGAACCACACGCCGTGTTCCAGAGATGGTATTATCTGAGCCAGAGTGACCATTCTGAAGGTTCGAGACCTTAGGAACTTGTTCAGGTCATGTAGGTCTAAGATGGGGTGCCAGCCCCCGTCCGTTCGGGACCAGGAAGTACCTGGACACGAACCCTGGTTCTAGTGAAGGGTCTCTATCTCTTTTATCACCTTTTTCTGAAGGAGGAGGGTGATGTCGGCTCGACGAGCCTGTAGAGATTCTGGGATCTCAAAGCCCCTGTGGGCGATGGCTCTGAAGGGTGGAGCCTGCTCAATTCCAGAGGCAGGCCTCTTCCCACCACCTTCAAAACCCACCTGTCCGTGGTAACAGCGGACCAGGCGGAAAGGAAGTGTCGGAGCCTGCCTCTCCACGGGGAACCAGGGCGAGGTGACGGGATGGGGGACACCCTCAGCCCGTCACTTAGCAGGCTTGGAGGAAGGACCGCCTGGGGACCACCAGGGCCTTTTCCTCCTTGCTTCCTATTAGAGGAAGCCATGGCTTGGGCTTGAATACCAAGGTCTAGCCTGCTGGCCCTGACGCTGTTGTTGGGCGCGTGCTAGGCGGGAGTAGAGGGACGAAAGGGCTTAGACTGGGGCTTATGACCCTTGTCCTCTGGGCGCGACCACACCGAATCCAAGGTGGCATTGATTTTTCGAACCCTCTGGAGGTGGCCTTCCACTCCAGGGCCGAACAGGTCTGTTCTCAGGAAAGGAACGCCTGCAAGCTTGTGCTGGGTATCCGCGGTAAAGGTGGATATTCGAGCCACGCCCGCCGACGCATGGCCCCAGCGGCCGCCACTGACCGGGCACATGAGTCTCCTATATCCAGAGCAGTCTGGAGCTGTTGTTTGGCTACTGCCTGCCTGATCCCGCACCTGCTTGACCGTAGTCTGCAGGTCAGCGGAAGATGAGGGACCGCTCATCCAGGGAACCCAACAGGGCATGGGAGAAATGCCATGAGGACGGCCAACTGGCCTGAATGCATACGAGAGAAGAGGCAGCATACACTTTCCGCCCGAGTAGTCCACTTTGGACTTTTGTCGTATGTTTGTCCACGCCCTGGCATTACCGCACGCTGGAAAACACTGTCCGTGACCAGCCCTTCAGCCGAGGGGTGTTCAGAAACCCGGACAGAGAGCCAGTAGGGACCACATACTTCCTGGCCATCCTGCTGCAAGAGGGACAGGAAGCCGGACGCTAAAGTTCCAGGGCCGGCTGACAATGGCTTCGCCACTGGAAAGGCCTGCGGAGAATCCCTCGGTCCAGAATCTCGGTGAGGGGATATCTGGCCCGCTTTGGATACGGTTCAAGCTTCATCCCAGTGGATTCTGAGATGAGCCTAGAAGTCCTAGGAAGGACGAAGGGCTATCGCCCACTGACTGCCCCCAGAGGACTCCAAGTCAAAACGCTTTGAGAACAGGGAGGAGTCATCCGACTCCGACGAGTTGTCGAATAGCTGCCTGGAGCCTGAGCCACCCTCCACTTGCCGAGGCTTGTCAGGCGTGAGAATGACCGACAGCCTCACGGGAAGGCCTTGGGCCAACCGCGATTCTTTCGCCGGAGCCCCAGCTGTCGGTTGAGGTGGAGGCGGTTCCACCACAATTGATGGGGCAGCCGGAATAGGTCGGACAACTGGCCTGAAACAGGCTCCTCGACTCACTATCTGGTCCGGTGGCAACCACTTAATGGCCGGAGAAGAGGCCTGAGCCGCTTATTGGCCAGAAAAAATTGTTGCCACATGAGGTCCTCAGATGCTGCATAGCTTACGCTGAGCCTTCCTCGGCCGAGGAGGAAGAAGAGAAGAGCGGCGACGCGCTGTCACAATAGACCGAGACCGCTCTATGTCGACGGAACGGTTGGACCACTAAGATGTCCGAGACCGAGATCGAGAATCTCGGCTAGGCCGAGGTCAGTGAGGCGGGAGCCGAGGATCGGCGATCCTCGTTCGGTCGGCAAAACCGACGGTCCTGATTCACCTGCACGGAGAGCCGACGATATCTCAGCCTCACCGGGGAACCGGGAGAGGGAATTCGGCTTTCCAGCCGACAACCCGCTAATGGGTCGAGAAAATCTCGACCTCATCGGGCGGGAGTCTCAGTCACCTGGCCTGACGGGGCACCGTGAAGCCAGTGGTCAAGCCGAGGTCGACCAAGTCGATTGTCGGCGAGGGAGGGATCTTTCCGGCTCCCAGAGGCCGACGATGAGACTTACTTTAGACTTCTTCGGACCGGCGAAACGGACTCGGAGAAGTAGGACCCCGCCTTTAGTTGAGAGGGTCAAGCAAAGCTCCTTAAAGGAAGCTGAATATGAGGTCCCGAGCGATAGAGGGACAAAGGCCGCAGAAGAGGAAGCGGCCTGAGCCGCCTGCTCTTCAAGGCACCAACCTCTCTATTGTTCGAGATCCCGCAGTCACGCTGGAAACCGCTAGTCGGGCCTCTTGGATAAGGACCGAGGAAATCTTCTTTCGACGCCCCTAGATGGGTGCTGGCAGCGTGGTCCTCGAGGACGACCGAGAAGGGAGGAACACAGGTCGCAAGCCCGCGGGTCGTGCTCCCGGCTGGCGCAATAAACGCACGCGGAGTGCGGGTCCGTCCGAGACATCTTCTGCCCACAGGACATCTCCGAAACTGGGAGTCGATTTGTCCATCGCAGTCATATGAAGAAGACCGAGGAAAAGTTATAAAAATTTTTTCTCTTTTAAACCAAGGATTTTAGGCCCAAAACTTAATCGCAGAGCGTTAAGGAGGAACCTGAGCTTCCAAGCGTAAGGAAGATTCAAGGCCATGGGGCGAGCTGAGAGTTTTACCACCCAGGTGGGTGGGAGGAGCTAGCTTGAAGACCTTCCGCAAGATTTAAAGCGCAAGGAACCTGCCAGATAGTGTGGATGAACAACATATCCATGTCCCTAGAAATGTAGTTTTCCAAGTTAGGAATTTGACAGCACATGTAGCGGGGTTCGCTTATAGATGAGCATATCCAACACAAGGCTGAGGTCCCAGGTAGCACCAGGTTTCCTGACCGAGCCTTGTGTGCACAATACTTTTTAAGAAACTCTTAAAAGGACAGAGTTGGGCTAAGAAGAGGTTCTGAACTGGCTTGTGTATTGAAACAGCGCATAAATGGACCTTAACTGAAGAGTATTGTAACCTTGCATCAGAAAGATCCAGCAAATACTCCAAAACCTTTATCTGGTGGGCATCAGAATGGATCTATACAGGATTTGGAGCACGACTCAGAAAACGCTCCATTTGGCTGTGTAAGTCTTTCTGGTAGAGGCTTATGAGCTGCCAGGAGATCTCAGAGACTTTTTCTGAGACCTTGTACCTGCTCACCTCTATCTCTTCAGGAGCCATTCTTGGAGATGAAGGGAGTGCAGATTGGGATAAACTAGAAAGCCCTCGTCAGAAGGTCTGTCCACAGGGAAGAGGCTTCAAAGGACAACTGACAAGTTGTTGAGCAATGGAAACCACATCTTCGAGGCCAGCACGGCGATCAGAATCATTTTGCCCCTGTGTGCCTCCAGCTTGAGCAGTACCTCTGAACAAGAGGGACAGGAGGAAATGTGTACAGAAAAAGACATGTCTACCGCAGCCTGAATGCATCCTGACAGAAAAGCCAGGCTCTGACTTTCTGGAAAGAAATGAGACAATTTAGCGTTGTAGTGGACACAAAAGGTTCAACTCTGGAGTTCCCTCTTGTCGAAGAGAGACTGCACAATGTCTGATGCCAAGGTCACCATGAGGATCTGTTTCTGCCTGACTCGGCCCATCCACAAGACTGTTCTGAACCCTGGCAAGTAAGTTGCTTAGACCAGAGCGCCTGCTTCAGACACCACTCCCACACTGCATCACTTCCTGCAAAGAGAGTAAGAGTGTGCCCTGTTGGTTGTTGATGTAGTAGATGACTGACTTGTCTGTCTGAAGGAGGATCACCTTGTGATGGAGAAAGTCCACTGGGGCTCGAAGAGCATACAGGACAGCTCTCATTTAGAACACACTAATCTGAAGGTGGGACTCCACAGGACTCAGACCCCTTGAGTGTGATGGCCCTGGTAATGGGCTCCCCAGCCCAGCACAGATGCATCTGTGGTAAGGGTTATCTGCGGCTCTGGAGGTGAGAAGGGGACCTTGAGGAGACTGTCTTCTTGCATACACCAAGCAAGGGATCAAAGCAGAGACTTCTTACTTGATGACTTCAGATTGGGGATGCATTGTGAGGGATCACTGTGTGCTGAGCCTCCACTGAGTTGTCCTCATGTGCAGGCGCACTAGAGGCACTGTGAAGACAGAGGAGGCTATGAGGCCTAGCATCCTCTGCATGGAGTGAGCCGGATAGACTTATTCTTCATTATGCAGTGCACCATCTGGAGGATGGCCTGCCTCCTATCATCTGGGTGGCATGCCCTCACACTGGTAGTGTCCAAGAGGGTTCCGATAAAGAGTAGCTGCTGAGAGGGTTGAAGGTGTGACTTCTCACAATGAGCAGAACCCCCACAGAGGTCAGGAGCAGAACTGTCGTGGTTACTGCTTATTCCTTGTACATGTGGATGGGCTGGCTGGCCAGTTGTCCAGACAGTGAAAAACTTGAAGGCCAAGTTGTCAGAGGTGCACATGAGAACTGCAAAGCACTTTGTAAAGACGCAGGATGCCAAGGATAGCCCAAAGGGCAGGATTTAGAATTCGTACGGGCCCAAAGCCACAAAATGGAGGAATCTGTGTGGCTGGAATGGACCACAATATGCTGGTAGGCATCCTGCATCTCCAGAAAGGCTACCCAATCCTGGGATATGAGAAGTGGCAGTACAGCCCCATAGGAGACCATCTTGAACTTCTCCCAGTGCAGGAACTTTTCAGCTTGAGGTCAAGAATGGGATAATGGGAGTAGAAACCTGTGTTGCACTCTGCTTCTGGCATTTCTTCCACTGCCCTGTTGCTCAAGAGGCCTGCCATCTCCGTGCTAGAAGGTCTGACATGGCAGCTGACAGGGGGTAGCTGCTTCCTGGGTGGATGGTCTGGAGGGATTTATGAGAAATTCAGGTTTCCTCTTGGACGATCCTCAAAATCCACTTGTCTGAAGTGATGGATTTCCACAACAGTAAAATTGAGTCAGCCCCCCACCAGAGAGAGGAGAGACTGCCTCAGGCAGCTGAGGCAGAGCTGAGGGGAGTTTAGAGGGTGGCACTAGACACTTTGGGGTCTGTGCCTTTAGCTATGCTTTCTTTTGCAGTGGAAGAGGTTGGGATTTGACTTGGCTCTCCACCTTTGCCGTGAAAGGATGGTTTATTACTGAAGAAGACTGGGCCCTTCCCCTTTGAGACTGAGCAGGGATACAGCAAGCAGTCTTAATGGCTGCTCTATACTTTGAGAGGCCTAAAGGGAATGATGTACTTGTTAGCCAAAAAATATGTGACATCAAAGGGACATTCATGACTTGCTGCTGAATGTCATTGAAAAAGCGGGACGTTGAAAGCAAGGAGTGTCTCCTAATGCAGATACCAGCGGCAGCGAGCGGAAGCAGTATCATACATGTCCATAGCTGCCATCAACTTTTGACTGTTGGACTCTGTACTACGGGTAACAGTCTGAAGGATCTTCTGCATAGTGTCCGATTCCAGCAAGGCCTCTGCAAGAGACTTGAGAAAGGTCCAAAGGGCATACTCATACTGGGAGAAATGCAGCTGGTAGCTAGCTACTGGCATATTCAAGGTAGCTGCAACAAAAGCTCTACCCCAACATATCAGTCTTGCAAGATTCCTTATTTATGGGATGTGCTGTAACTTTTGAGGGAAGATGGTCTTTGTCATTCTCAGCCAGAAGAAAAAATACTGACCATAGCAATATTGTTTCTTCCAAGGGATCTAGTAAGATTAGACAATCTGCAGTCAGTCTAGAATCTCTGACTGCCCTGGAACTTTGAGTTGGAATGTATGCAAATTAGAGAATTTGGAATGCAACATTCAAAATGGCTGCCTTTAGGTGGACTGTGTTCCATCTAACTGCCAGATTTGATTTTGTAGATGAAAACACTAGACTATTAAATAATTACAAGTAAATGCCCTTAACAACAATAATCTCCTCTTGGTAAAGAGAACGGGTTCCAAACAGGACAAGGAAACACAAAAAGGGTAACCAAGTGTCCTAGCCATAGTTGTGTGCATTAACAAATATATATATATATACACACACATATATATATATATATATATATATATAAAGATAAGCCAATGATTAATGGCAACATTATGAACTCCTTAAAAAGTATTTCTGAACTTATTCAGGTTATGTAAGGAGAGGTCTAATCATACTAGGAGATCCTTGGAAGAAATAATCTGTTGGGAGAGTTCCCAGCACTGGAGGTCTGCAGCAATATAGAGGAAGTTGATGGTTGAGGCAGAAGTCAAAATATCTATTTCTGGTGTGCCCCACCTTCTGAATACTGTGGCCAGCACTTGCTTGTTCAGACACCATTTGCTGTGTCCTTGGTTGATGTGACTGAGGGCATCTGCCAAGGTGTTGTCCTTGCCTGGGAGGTGTATGGCTGAAAGGCTGACATCCAGGAGTAGGCCAAACCCCAGATCCTCATGGCTTCAAACACAGGATGATGGAGCTTGTGGCACCCTGCTTGTTTATGTAAAACATTGCAGTGGTGTTGTCTGTCCTGATCTGCACTGTGTGACCTTTTATCTGTGAAGCAAAGGCCTTCAGTGCCAAGTAGATGGCCCTGAGCTCCAGCAGATTGATGTGAGCCTGTGACTCCTTTGGAGTCCAGGTGCAACTGACAGAAATACTGTCCATATAAGCTCCCCATCCCAGCAGAGAAGCATCTGCAGTGATGATTCTTGTGGAAGGAGGTGTGGAAGGAAATTCCTACTGAAAGGTTGGTTGTTTCCTTCACCAGTGCAGGAGCCTGAAGGAATGTCTTTGTGACTGGAACCAGTTTGGATACTCAATTGCTCCTTTGGGACCAGTGTGACCTTAGGTGATACTGTATGTCCCTCATTCTGAATCTGACTCCGAGAACCACGACTGTCATGGATGCCATGTGTCCCAGGAGCCTTAAAAGTGTTCTGGCCGGCCTGGGCTGGCCCAGGATGAAGGAATTTACCACTGACAAAAGTTTTGGATTCTTTCCAAAGGAAGAAAGCTCTGTTCTTCAGTGCGGCCAACTGTGCTCCTATGAAAGTAAGAAGTTGGGTTGGTTCCAGATGGGATTTCTTTGGTTTATAAGAAAACCCAAGGAGTGCAGAGTGTTCTTTGTCAAGGGAGGGCCTCTTCTACTTGTAGAGGGTTTATTCCCCCACTATGAGCCAATCATCTAGGTAATGATAGACTGAGATCCCCAGTTTTCTTAGATGTGCTGCCACTTCAGCCAGACATTTGGTGAATACTCTTGGTGCAGATGTCAGGCTGAAGGGCATGGCTGCAAACTGGTAGTGCCCTGATGAAGTTTGAACTTCAGAAACTTTCTGTGGGACTGCCTGGAATGTGAAAATAGGCATCCATGAGGTCTAGTGAGGCTAGCCAGCTTCCCTGATGAAGACACTGTATTACCATTTTCAGGGTGACCACTTTGAATTTGGGTTTTAGAAGATGCTTTTTAAGTATACGAGGTCTAAGATAGGTTGCTACTCCCCATTTTTCTTTTGTGTCAGGAAGTATCCAGAGTAGAGACCTTTGCCCTGTTGACAGGCAGGTACTCTCTCTACCACCACGGCTGCCAGAAGGTATTTCACCTCTAGCTCAATAGAAACCTTTCTGTTGGGGTCAGTGACTTGACAGCCGGTTGCAGCTGAGGCTGGCATCTTTTTGAACTTAAGTGGCAGGCCCTTTCCATTACCTCCAGGACACACTTCTGTAATGTGATAAGGGTCCAGGACTGGAGGTAGTGGGACAGCATGCCCCCTACAGGCAGAGAAGTCAGGGCTTATGCCGAGTTGTAGAGCAGGGTAGAGGTAGATCTCCTTAGACCTCTCTCCTGCCTCTTCCTCTGTAGTAACCTCTCATTTGAGAGTAGTCAAACTGAGGAGGAAAGGAAAAATAGGGCTTAGAGAAGTATCCTGCCCCTGTTTCCTTAGATTGGGGTTTTGAGCAGCAGAAGACTTCACTTTTGTTGTATTGCTTTGATAGGTTGTTTACTATTCATCAACCTTCTTCATGTAGTCTTCTTCTAGAGTCAAACAGAACATTCTGGTCACAAGGAAAGTCCATGGCTCTGGACTGACTGTCCTGTGTCAGATTAGTTGTTCTCAGCCATGCAAACCGCCTGAGGGAGATAGCCTGGGCCATCATCCTAGAGGCTGCATCATTATTATCATCTGCCATTTGGAACTAACTAATATTTCGTGGTTCCAGGGCAGTTTTAGCTGTCTCCATGAAGTCCATTACCAAAGAATCAGACCCTTGCTTAACTATGACCAGAACCAAATTCCATACAGCCTTCTGGTACTTGGCTGTGTAAGCCATGCAAGATGATAGGCAGAGGAGAAGAGAAGCTGAGGTACAGGTTTTCTTAGCCATAAATCCAACCTTCTGGAATCCTCCTTAGGGGCTGGGAAGAGAGAAGGACTCCTGCTTTGTCACATGCCACCTTTTGTACCACTCTTTCATGGCTGGGATGCACAGACAGGAAAGCTGTTTTCTGTTTCGATAAAGTACAGTTACGTAAGAACTTACCGTAACAGTAGATCTTCGAGAACAGCTCTTGCAGCAGGTAACACCATTAGGACTGAAGCCGGCAGGCATCAGGACCCCTCGGAATTCTTCTAGCTAGCTATCTTCAGCGTGGACCGCCCCGACATCGGTCCCGCCTCCGACGTCAGGCGTAGTACAAAGGGGCGGTCCCGCTAACAGTTCTCCTGCTGGAGACTTCCGCTGCAGGACGACATCAAAATGGGAGACCGAGGATCCACCATCAGAAGACAAAAGGCGAACCCCTGCCAAAGGCTCGAAAGCCTTGCTCTCCAAGGGGAAGGTGGGTGGAAGGTACCTGCTGCAAGAGCAGTTCTCAAGATCTACTGTTATGGTAAGTTCTTACGTAACTGTACTATCTTACTTTGAGTTACAGCTCTGCAGCAGATAACACCATTAGACTGATTTCCAAGCAATAACGCTTGTAAGCATTCTGGGAGGAGGAAACTAGAATCCATACCAAGTCCTGACTCTAGGACAGGAGACCCTGTAGCACGGTCAGGCGAAACCGGCTCTTCGCCGTGAAGCAATGTCCAGGCTATAATGCCTGATAAAAGTATGCAAGAGCTCCAAGTGGCTGCAGCACAAATGGCAGAGGAGGAGGAGATGCTAAGTGCTGCAAAGGAGGTAGCCACCCTCCTAGTGGAATGGCCTCGACTGTACCTGGAGGGTTTCTGCTTTGTATCATAGCAGTATGATATACACTGGACAAGCCAGCGAGAAGGGACTGCTTCGATACTGGTTGGCCCACCATCCTCTCAGCGAAGGAAATGAAGAGTTGCTCCAACTATGGTTGTTTAGTCCTGTTCAGGTAATACCTTAGACAGCGGTGAACATCCAGGGTGTGGAGCAGCGCTTCTCCTCTATTAGAATATTTAGGAAATATACAGGCAGGTCAATGTCCTGATTGAGAGTGAGTGAGTGAGACCACCTTAGGCAAGAACTTAGGATCTGGCCTCAGGGACACTCTGTCCTGGTGGAAAATCAAATAAGGTTCCTTACACATGAGAGCGTGAAGCTCGAAATTCTCCTTGCTGGACGAATAGCAACTAAAAATAACGCTTTTCCATGACAGGAAACGCAGCTCGCAATCCGCTGCAGGTTCAAAAGGGGAAGCGTGAGTTGTTCCAGGACAAAGAGTAAATCCCATGGAGGAACAGGGTCCTTAATGAGTGGTTTAAGGTATAACACCCTCTCAGAAAGTCTCGAGAGGCGCAAATTGCGCCACTGTGCGCTGCCCCACCGGGAAGTGGTAAGCAGAAAAGCGAGAGGTGCACCTTAATAGAGGAGTAGGCAGACCTGAATGGAAAAGGGAGAGCAGGTATTCTAACACTGCTTTCACGGGCAACCTAGAGGGGAAAGGCCGGCGTGCTTGCACCACAAGCAAAAACGGGCGCCATTTCATGGTGTACGCCGTTTCGCTATTAGCTTTCTGGCCGCGAAAGAACTTCCGCCACTCTTGCGAGACCCTGTGTTGCAAAATGGCTATGTCTCTAGGAGCCATGCATGCAGGTTCAGTGAACATAAGTCCGGTGGACCAGTGAACCTTCCTCCTGAGACAAGAGATGGGAGCTGAAGGGCAACTGGACTGGAGGTTCCCGGAACAGCTGCGTGAGCAAGGGAACTAGATCTGCCTGGGCCAGAAAGGGGCTACCAGGATCAATGTTGCGTGCTCCCCAGCGCAGTTTGAGAAGAACTCTCTGGATCAACGGAAGGGAGGGAAGGCGAGAGGAATCTGTTCGCCCAGGAGAGGGACAACGCTGCCTCACCAGAAAACACCAGGCCCTGGATCTAGCGAGCAGAAATTGGTCAGTTTGGCGTTGGATGGGGAAGCGAATAAGTCCAGTTCTGGAGTGCCCCATCAAGAAACAGATCCTCTGCAACCCCTTGAAGAAGTTCCCACTCGTGAACCCTGGCCTGGGAACGACAGGCCGTCTTGCGATTGTGTTGTCCACTCCGGGAGCGTGAACTACAATCAGGTTCACGCCGTGTTGGATCACCCAATCCCACACTCTCATCGCTTCCCTGCAAAGGGGTAAGGAGTGTGCGCCTCTTGTTTTTGAGGTAACACATCACCGCCATGTTGTCTGTTTGGATCATAAGAGTAATAGGCGGGATCTCTGACTGGAAGGCCTGCAGGGCATAAAGGACCGCCCTCATCTCCAAAATGTTGATGTGAAGATGAGCTCTTGAGGGGTCCATGTTCCCTGGGACCTCACCCTTTTCAGGTGTGCTCCCACCCCAGCCCTGAGGCATCTGTGGAAAGGATCACCTCCGGGACGGCGCTGAAAAGGAACACCCGCAGAGCGCTCCTGGGTCTAGCCACCACTGCCAGTCTCGAATCACGCATTTGTGATTCTGACCGGATGCTGCATGTGGTCTTGCCTTTGGTCCCACTGCACCTTGAGCATCCACTGAGTTACCCGCATGTGGAGCCTTGCCAAAGGGACGTGTTGGAATGGCTGCAGCCATGTGTCCGAGCAGACGGAGGACCAGCCTGGCAGGGACAGTCTTCTTGCTGAGAGATCCCTGATGAGGGATCTGATGCGCTCCGCCTGTCGCCTGGAAGAAATGCTTCCTGAACGGTGTCCAGAACTGCGCCTATGAACTGCAGCTTCTGTGACGTACAAGGAGAGACTTCTCGTGAATTGATTATGATGCCCAGAGACCAAAACAGAGCCTGGATGCTCTGGATAGCCATCAACAACGCCTCTCTGGAGGCGCCATGAGAAGCCAATCATCCAAGCATGGAACACATAGTGGCCCTGTCTCTAGAGACGCTGCCACGACTGCCATGCATTTAGTAAAGACCCTGGGGCGTCAAGGACAGTCCGAACGGAAGAGCTCGGAACTGGAAGTGGTGGCCGAGGAACTCGGGCGCAGGAACCTCCTGTGCGCTTGAGCCACGGGATATGCAGGTATGCGCCCTGCATGTCCAGGGACGCCAAGAAGCGCCCTTCTTTAGCATGGGAATAAGACCCTGCAGAGTCACCATGAGAAATCGCTTGTAGGCGACCGACATACTGAGGTCGCTGAGGTCCAGGATTGGACAGCAGTCCCCTGTTTTCTTCGGAACCAGAAAGAAGTGGGAATAGTATCCGTATCCTCTCTGGTTCTCTGGGACATACTCTACCGCTCCCTTTTGCAGAAGCGCAAGTATTTCTTGCCTGATAGCAGTTTGTGCTGACCCGAGTAATGGACAGCAGAGGAGGCCTTGAGGGTGGTTTGTCTGCGAATTCTATAAAGTGGCCTCTTTCGACCAACTGAAGAACCACCTGTCGGGTGGTTATGGACTGCCATCCTGGCAGGTAATTACTGCGACCCCCACCTTGATGTCACGTTGATCCCGAGGGGCAGGGCCGGAAGGAGTCAGGCTGTGGCGGCGAGGGGACGCGGGCTGAGCCAGCTTAGCTGGACGCTGACTCGGCCAGCGGGCTGTCTTCCCTGGCTCTGCGGGAACCAGAGCCCTCTGTTGTGGACCGTGTGGGACTGTTGTCTGTGCCCGTCCACGAAACGGCTTTGGTTCCCACGAAGGAACTGAGCCTCGGTCGTACATTGCATGGACTGACCTCACCGCCTTCCCGCTCTTGAGCTTGGTGAGAACCTTCTCAGAGGATTCACCAAAGAGAACTTCTCCTTCGAAGAGGCGCCCATGATGTTCTTCTGACGTCCGTAAACTGGAGACACGGAGCCATGAGTGTCTCCGGAGGCATACGCCTGAAGCTGCCACCTGGCCGAGGAGTCCGCTGGAACATATGCGGCTCGCAGCACCTGGGTTCCTACGCCCGAACTCCGCACGGAGGAGCTGCAACATCTCCTCCTTCTGCTCACCTTCTGGCAATTTCTCCGCCAGATCCAGTCCCTGTTCCCACAAGGCTTTGGAACTGCACCATGTGGGTCAAGTAGTTCAGGGATCTGATGGCACAAGTAGCGGAGACATGCGTGCGCCTGCCCATAGCGTCCAGCTGTTTGGACTCTGGGTCCGTGGCAGGGTGCTCAAATGTTGTAGTCTCTGGGACCGGTCACGAGAGGCTGTTATGACCAGAGAGTCGGCCAGAGGATGTTAAGCCAAGCACTGGCCTCCTTAGGAGCCTTGTACAGGTGGTCAGCTTTCTGGCATCGCTGAGCAAGTGTGGACGCCCATCTGCCTTGGTGACGCCCACAAAAGTGTCCACCAAGGGTGGTACCACCACAGGCTTAGGATCCTTCTGCCGAAGATACCTAGTGAGACGTAGTCTCTCGGGTCTAATTCTTCCGCATCCCAGCCCATGTTCTCTTGGATGTGTCTCATGATCTCCGAGAAGATGGGTCATCCGGAGAAGATTTAGGAAGCTCACGTGGGTCCGGAGAGGGATGTGGAGGGGAGAGGGATCTGGATCCTGCCAAGAACTCCAATCCCGTATCTCCGTCAAGGCGACCCGACGGCGCCTTCTGGGCCCCCATGACTGGGTGACCCTGAAGAAGATCTAGACGGAGGTCTCCTTTATCTGGTCTCCCTTGGAGGGTCCGTAGGCTCCTGAGGAGAGGTACTCGGCCTGCTGCCCGGATGGAGAAGGGGGCAGGAGCCGGAGGGGTCAGGAGGAGGAGAGGAGGAGGAAGAGGAGGAGTGGGGAACCATATCTCTTTAATGGTATCCCACCAGGAAGTAAAGAGCTCCTTAACCTCAGAATGGAAAGGCCCGACGATGGACCGGGCGCCGTGGCCGGTCGTCGGGTTCCAGCGCCGGCCTCAGGGGCCTCAGGTTGTGGGAGGGTTCCTGGGAGGTGTGACAGGACCGGTTCGCCCATCTGGTCCTTGGCTGCGCCAACCTCCTCCGTGATAGTCTCCTGACCGACGCCGTAGGAGGCGCCGGGGTCCTCTTTCTACACGCACAGATGCGGATGCCTGGGCCACCCCGCCGACGGTAATCGAGAGGGCGTAAGGCCTGACCAGCGACTACGCCTGGCGGCCGACGGCCCTGGGACCTGTGATGAGGGGCCGACGCCGGGTCCGACGGCTTAAGAGAGGTGAGCTCTCGGCCTCCGTAGGGAGTGAGGAGGCAAGGAGGCACCTGACGGGTTCGGAATGGCGGAACCCGACTTGTGGTGATGATGACGGTCCCCAGACCTAACCAGGGCTTTGGAAGAAGATGATGAAGAGGGCTTGAGGTCTTAGCCTGTGAGGAGGAAGAGGAGCCCAAGGTTTCACCGCAGCAGGGGAGGTTGAGAGGGCCCGGAGGGCGAACGGTAGGACCGGGAGCCGGAACTACGGAGTCAGAGGCCCTAGACGGGACTTGATGGAACCCTCTCCTGTGCTTTCCAGAGTGTTTCCGGCCTTCTGCTGAATCCCTTGGAGTGTCCATGGCCTTAATCTTCTCCTCGAGCAGGAACGCCTGCAGGGCCTTCTGGCGACAGATCCAGGTCCGGCTGTTGAACCCTGGCAGAAAGTGCAGGACCGGGTGTCGTGGTCTGGGCCTAGGCACCGGACGTATGCCGACGCGGGTCCTTGAATGGGATTTGCTTCCCACAGGAGCACTTCGAGGATGGCCTTCAACTGAGGTTGAGAGGACATCAGACAGCAACTGAGCCAAGAAATGAACGCTTTCCAGGAAGAACTTAACCCATGTCAAGGCCAGAAACGATCCAAAGGGTCAAGATATGCAAGTCGACGGCGGAAAGAACTGAATCTGGTGGACCGCCCCTTATGTACTACGCCTGACGCCGGAGGCGGGACTGACGCCGGGGCGGTCCCGCTGAAGATAGCTAGCTAGAAGAATTCCATGGGGTCCTGACGCCTGCCGGCTTCAGTCCTAATGGTGTTACCTGCTGCAAGAGCTGTATCTCAAGTAAGATCTAATATTTTTGTCTATCCTCTTGTCCACTCCCAAACAAAGATGTAGGGATCTGGAGAAGCTTCATGGTATTCTTCCTAAATGCTTTATAAATAGGAAGTACCACTTCTTTAGGAGGAGGGAGACCATTCATCTCTATGATCCTGGTCTTCCTTCTTCCTGGTGGACTACTGAGAAGGAGGTCAAGGATGTCCACCATGTGTTGTAGGAAAGTCGGCATGGAGGAGGTATCCTCCTGATCTCTAGGAGATGCACCAACATTGGGGTGGGGACACGTCAGGCTCTGAGACATTGCCCTCTGATATAGCATCTGAAAATCTTCATCATCATCCCCTTTATGAGCTCCTGCATCAGAAGGAGCTGCAGATGGGTTTGTTTAGGAAAGGCAGGGTACTGAAAAAGACCCCATGCCCTGTAAGGTCTGAAAAATGCCAGGCTTTAGCCATGTCCTCCATGGATGGTAACTCCTTATGTGTATCTTGGGGATTACTATCCTTGGTTTCTGTGTGTTTGGATTTATCTTTATGTTTTTTACCAACTGCTGCCTCACCTTTAGCACCACTGGGAGTGGTAGTGGTATGCTTTTCTTTACAAGGCTTCTTTGCAGCCACCTCATCTGTGACTTGGTCAGTTTTTTTCTCTGAACCAGGCACCTCATCATCACCTTTAGAATTTTTTTTGTTTAGAAGGCACTTACTTCCTCAGCCCTTTGAAGCATTAGTTTTAGCAGGCAGTTCATCAGCACCTGAATTTATATTTTTTCTTTTGTAGGCACTACATCAGCACTTTTGGTAGGCTTAGATTTAGAAGATGCCTTATCAGCACCTTTGATTCAAATTTTTATTATTTGAAAGCCCTTCATCGGTAGCCTTGGGTTTTTGTTTGGTGATAGAGAAGACCTTTCAACCATCATTCTAAGCCTTTTGCTCTATTCCTTAAGGTCTTTGAACAAAACTTAGAGCAAAGAGAATAATAGTGGTCTGGACCTCAAACACAGGTCGTGGGTATCAGCTTTAGCCACTATTCTGTGGCACTTTAAACAAAATTTAAAACCTGTGGGTCCAGTCCTCTTTTCAGGGATTTCTGACATGCCAAAACTCAGAAAACCTAGAAATTCAAATCCAGTTGGGTTCTATAAAGAAAATGATCGGTTCCCTGCAATAAAGAACTGTGACTTTCTGAGGTAAAACTTAGTAAAAAACAACAAAAAAACGCTGGTTCCAGTCTAAGGGGAACCATAAAAATAAGAAAAGGAACCACCGAACACAACAAATGCAGTTACTATTTAGTTAGAAAATGAAGAAAAGGAACCGCAGAACCGGACGGAAAACACATTTCCCAGGAAACTAGGGAACTGCTAAAAACAGAAAAAGCTACTCTGTACACTATAAAAGTAAAATAAGTAAGTTTTATAGCTACCAAGAAGTAAAATGTCTTTTCTTGGCCAAGAGAGAGAGAGAGACTCAGAGGCAGTGTTGCTCAGTCAGGCAGAGAAAAATTCTGGTGCCTTTCTCACAGCTTCTGCTCAGCACACCCACAAGCTTCTCTCTGATTGGCTAATTCATAAACTCATTACCATAATCTCACATCTGGGGCAGTACTACCTGATCAGCTCTCTGCAACAGTTACTGATGCTAAAGGACTCCTGGGTGAGAAAGAATAGTTACAAAGAACTTACCGTAACAGTAGATCTTGAGAGAGAGGTTCCTGCAGTGAGGTCATAACATGTAGGACTCGCCCTCAAATCAGGACAGCATGGAAAACTTTGCTAGCAATATCTGGCAGGGACACGACCTGGCATCACATGACTGACGCCAGTGTGACCCTATATGGGTGGTCCCTGTCCGCCTTCCAGTTCTCCAGTCAAGACCCAAGAGAGGACAGGAGAAAAGGATATTGTCCCTGAGCCCAATCCAAACAGGCCTGCAAGAGCAAACAGAACGCTGTGGGAGGAGGAAGGAAGATGACTACTGCAGGACCCTCTTTGAAGATCTGCTGTTACGCATATTCTTACGTGAACTGTACTATCTTACTCGAGAGGGTTCCTGCAATAGGTCATAACATGTAGGATCGAGTCCCAAGCAGTCAACTGATCAGGACAAACTGAAGCACGGGTGGACAGAAGGCCCTGCAGGATGGCTAGGCAAAAATCTGTCCCACGCCTAGAGGCCACGCCCAGACTGTAATGTTTAGTGAAGGTATGGACTGAACTCCAAGTTGCTGCAGCACAAATCTCCGCCACGGACACATTCCTGAAAAGGCAGCAGAGGCAGCCACACCTCTGGGGAATGACCTTGACCTCTCCCAGAAGAGGCTTGTCATACTTGGTAGCAGAAATGGATGCAGTCAGCCAACCATTTGGACAAGCACTGTTAAGAGACTGCCGACCAAGAGTCTTGGGGGCAAAGAAAACAAAAAGCTGGTCATCTTTATGGACGCCTTTGATCCTGTTAATGTAGTAGTGCAATATTCTGTGCACACCTAAAGTGTGCAAGAGCGCCACCCCTATTAGTGTAAGTCAGATAACAGACTGGTAGTTCGACAGATTGATTCAAAGTGAACTCAGAAACCACCTTAGGAAGAAACTTAGATTTGTATGAGAGCAACCCAGTCTCTGAGGAAAATCAGATAAGGCTTCTAAACATCAGGGCCTGAGCTCGAAATCCTTCACAGAAGTAATGGCAACTAAAAGAGTGCCTTCCAGAGAGACAGTGTATCTTACAGCTCAAAGGAGGTAAAGTAAGCTTTCCAGCATAAATTTCAAATCCCAAGGAGGGGTGGGTTACATATAGAGGGTTTGAGATGGAGGATCCCTCTCAGAAATGTTTTGGATACCCAACTGAGCAATCGCCTTCCTGTGTACCAGAGAGTGGTAGGCGGAGATAGTGGATAGGTGGACCTTTAACAAAGAGTAACCGAGTCCTGAGTTAGACAGGTGCAAGAGGTACTCCATCACCTGGGGCACCAGGCAAGAAAGGGGTCCCTGTTTTTGAGGCCGCCCAAATGGAAAACCATTTCCATTTCACAGCACTAAGTAGCTCAAGTGGAAGGCTTTCTAGCCTCCACTAAAACTTGACGACCTGTCGGAGACTCCAGAACAGTTAGTGATTATGTCTGAAGGAACCAAGCATGGAGGTGTAGGGACCGAGGCTCAGATGCACCAGTTTGCCCTGATCCTGCATCAACAGGTCAAACCAAGAGACAGAGGTACTGGGGGTTCCACAGCCAACTGCTGTAGGAGAGGAAACAAATTTGCCTGGGCCAGAGGGGGCAGTCAGCAACACTTGTGCCTCTGCCTGAAGTTTCAGCAGAACCTTCTGCAGAATGGGAAAGGAGAGAAGGTGTATAATTATCTCCCTGTCCAACAGAGAGATAACACGCTCCAGCCAGATAACACCAGCTCCTTGAACGAGTGAGCAAAGCTGGGAATCTTTCGTTGAATGGGGAAGTTAATAGATCTACCTCTGACATCC
The DNA here is from genome assembly GCA_016271365.2 of Neoceratodus forsteri. Taxonomy (NCBI): domain Eukaryota; kingdom Metazoa; phylum Chordata; order Ceratodontiformes; family Ceratodontidae; genus Neoceratodus; species Neoceratodus forsteri. Next base: position 437,320,293 of record CM057454.1, read on the forward strand.
CTAGTGGTGGAACAGATTTTCTGCCACTTCCTGCTGTAGTTCCCATTCATGAGCTAGTGCTAAGGTACAGCTGAGGCTGTCCGCCAGGATGTTGTGCACTTGGAACGTGCATGGCCGTGAGATGCAGACCATTCTGGACTGCCCAGTACCATACCTACATTGCTTCCCTACACAGGAATATGATCACATGCCTCCTTGCTTGTTGATGTACCAGACCACAGACATATTGTCCGTTTGTATCAACAGTGTTCCGTTGTCAGAAGGGACTGGAAGGCCTGAAGGGTGTACAGGACCGCCTCATCTCCAGAATGTTTATGTGGAGCGAGGATTTCAACTGAGACTATTTCCTGGGTTGGTGGTCTCCCAGGTGAGTGCCCAGCCCAGACTCGATGTACATAGATACACAGACAGTGTCGGAGATAAGGGCCTATGGCCCACCTAGTCTGCCCATTTGAGCTTGTAAGTTCAGTTTGTTTTCCTAGAAGTCTGTTTCCTTACCCTGACCTCTAGAATTCCTTTATGTCTATCCCATGCATTCTTAAATCCCATGATTGTTTCAGCCCCCACCACTTCCTCTGGCAGGGTGTTCCACTTGTCCACCACTGTTCTGTGAAGAAATTCTTTCTCATGTTTCCTCTGAATCGTCCTCCCTCCAACTTCATCCCATGCCCCTAGTCCTGGAACATCTTTTCGCTTAAAATAGTGTTTTCCTGCACCCTGTTCCTCCCTGTAAGATACTTGTATGTCTCTATCATATCCCTCTCTCCTCCTCTCCTCCAGGGAGTACATGTTCAGTTCCTTCAACCTGTCTTCATAGGACTTGTGATGCAATCCATGCACCATCTTTGTTGCCTCCTCTGAACCTTCTCCACCCTGTCTATGTCCTTACGTAGGTATGGTCTCCAGAACTGTACACTGTACTCCAGGTGGGGCCTCACTAGTGTCTTGTATAGCGGAATTATGACCTCCCTTTTCCTTCTGGTGATGCCCTGCCTATACATCCCAGCATCCTATTTGCTTTACCTGCTGCCTTGTCACACTGTTTTCTACCTTGAGGTCATCAGAGATGACAACCCCAAGATCCCTTTCCTGCTTGGTGCATGCTATATCCTCACCCCCAACTGATATATTGTGCCAGGGTTTTTGTGCCCCATATGCATTATCTTGCACTCTTTGCATTGAATTTCAACTGCCAAACCCCTGACCATTCTTCAAGTTTCTGCAGGTCGCTTCTCATTCTGTCTACATCCTCTGGTGTGTCTACTCTGTTACAGAGCTTTGTGTCATCAGCTAACAGTGATATTCTGCCTTCTAGATCCTGCGCAATGTCACTGATGAAGATGTTGAATAGGACCGGTCCCAGCACTGATCCCTGTGGTACCCCACTGGTCACTCTTCCCTCTGTGGAGTGACAGCCATTTACCACCACCCTCTGTGTCCTGCCACCCAGCCAGTTACCTACCTGTGTCTGTGTCTGTGTCTGGGCAGGGGCCTGAACAGAGTTCCACAAGACATGTTCAGAGGGTCTTGCCACCACAAGAGGTCCTACTTGAGTGCACTGGACACCAGAATAGGGTGATCCAGGTCATCTGTACCCTGATCCCATTGAGTCCTAGGGACCATTGGGTAACTGTCATGTGCAGCCTGGCCAGAGGTATGGTTGAATGGCCGCTGCCATCAAGTTGAAGAGGTGTAAAACACCCTGGCTGGAGCACAGTTTGAGGAGACCTACCAGTGTGGCCTGCTCCTGCAAAGTATCCACTCTGTCTGCCGGAGGAAGGCCTTGCCCTGGACCATGTCCAGTACCGCCTCAATGAATTGGAGGTGCTGGATGGGACCAGAGACAACTTGGGGTAACTGACAGTAATACCCATTTGTGCAAAAGGTCCAGGGTGGAGGACAGGGAATCCTCCAGGCTGCTGCTGGACAGAGCTGCTATGAGCCAACTGTCCAGGTGTAGGAACACATAATCCCCTGGTGATGAAGCGCCGCTGCCACCACCGCTAGGTACTTGATGAAGACTCTGGGTGCCGAGGAAGGCCAAAGGGAGGGCTTTGAACTAGAAGTGCTTCCCTCGAAAGGAAAACCACAGGAATTGGCGGTGACCTGGGAAAACCCCGGTATGTGCAGAGTCACGCATCCTGTATATCCAGTGCACAGAGCCAATGGTCTGTCCCAGCAGAGGCAGGAATCCCTGGAGGCGTCCAGCATATGGAACCTTTGTACTCTACATAAAGGTTCAGATGGCTGAAGGTCTAAGATGAGCCTGAGGTTGCCCGTCTTTTTTGGGAACAAGGAAAAAAACAGGAGTAATACTTTCCTCTGTGCCCAGGGATAGTGCTCATCGTGGATTTCTGAGCACAGCATGGATCTCGCCCCTTACTAGTGTTACGTGGTCTGAGGGATAATGAAATCATCTTGGAGGAGAGTCTGGAGGTTTTTCCAGAAACTCAATGGTGTGCCTCTTCTATGAGCTGAATGACCTGGAATCGATGTGATGCCCTACCACTCTGTTAGGTAGAGGGCAAATCTTCCATCCACTGGCTCCACACTGTTTGAAGGTGGAAGGGTCTGAGGGAGTTAGGAGGTGGAGGAACAGGCAGGAAGGCACCACCTGCAGCTCGCTGGGCTTGGAGGCAGGGGGAGGTAACGCAGGTCCCATGCTTTCTGCTTTTTTTTTTTTGACTCTGTTAAAATGCTGTTTGCCTGGCATTACTGGCGCTGAAAGGCTGCTTAGGCTTGAAGCCCGCCTTGTACATGGACTTAAAGGAGAAGACCCCTGTATATTTATGATTTGGATATGTCTGATGCATTTATTATACATTACATCAAGCACTGTACATATGTCAATAAGAGATCAGCCATTTCTTCTGTTACAACACATATCTAGAGTTTGAGGCTGTGACACAAGGTAGTAAACTGTCAAGGAAGCCTCCATTTACATGCAAATGAGTCACTTGTAATACAGCCCTCCCATTCCTTGATGTCACTGCAGCAACAGTGCAGAACAAAACATAAGGGTATCAATGATGTCTATCCTGATTTTAGTTTAAGTTTGAAATAGCTCAAGACAGCTCTGTCATGCAACTCACACAGGAGTGGTACTTGTAGCCTTAATACTGCATGTGTAGAGCAAATAATACATCTAATAGTATTGCATTCACAGGAAACAAAAGCTGTTCCTGTGTACTGCTCATTCTCTCGGTGAGACAGTTGTAACATGTTGTGGAAAGCAGTAGACTGAATCCGTTAATCAACCAACCAATCAATCAATCGAGCAGTCAATCAGTCACTCTGTAGTGAACCAGGTGAACACCCTTGAGAGGATTAATTAACAAGGTAGGTTTGAGCAGTTTCCCAAAGGATCACACAAGACTGAATTCTTCCTTTGCACAATTTATACACTCCTTTCAGCAGCCTGAAAGTGGAAAGCTAGATCACTTACTTTATAAAGTGTATTGTTTTACATTTCAAATGCTCCTTACATCTGGGTTCTGACTGGAAATACCAAGACACTGAATGCATATGACATGGGAGGAATGAGCCAAGCAAATACAGAGTACTACAAACACTGAGACTGATTAGTTTCTTTACCTAGAACAACTGAAGTGTAGCATCTGATTTGTGAGGACATCATATTTCAAATGCTGGCAGTACAAAGTGGGGGTGCTGCACAGCTTGTCCTAAGTATCTTCAAAGTGAAGTGCTGTAGCTCTCACATCACTGCTAATGATTTATAATGGGAATGGGGGACTTCTAAAGTCATGGACCTGAGAGGCCATCACAGTTCCCAAGGAGGTCAGGGAACTTTTAAGGGTTGAGAGTAAGGGACGCTAGTATGATTTGAACCAGAGTTTCCCAGTTCTTGTGCCTGTGCTTTAAACACTAGATTACTCTTCTTCCATATGCTGCAGCTGATGTCCTGGTAACCTATTCCTTGTTATAGCTGAACTCTTTATTCTTACATCAGCCATCCAATCACTGACTGCCTAGTTACAAAGGAAAGGGCAGTTTGCAAAATTGTGTCTCACTGCTGGTGTCAATGAAAACAGAGAATGCTAACAGACACAGAACATAATAAAACAGCTATATATTGCCACTTAAGACTATTGTTATTTGTACCCAGAGTCATTTATTGGGTAAACTGTTTTTGCTAACAAAAACATTAACACAACTCATACAGGCACTTCCTTTTAGGCATACTGTATATACATGTCAAATCAGTGCTGAATCACACTCATATGGTCCTAATCCTTTAGACCTGCACTTCAGGATGTCACAACACTTACAGATGTAACCCCTAGATGGCGCTATCCCAGGGCTACTACCCTGCCTGATTTGCTACTAACAGGTTGAGGGGCCTGGATCCAATGGCGGGTGCCTCCACCCAGAGTCAGGGTTTGCAATAGTTAAACTAACTTGGTCACAGCCCTCTGGGACACTGCAACCCCCTTTCTTCCCACTAGTGGCCCACACAATATATCAGAATTACCTTCACAGTATACACTTACCCCAGGTCTGGTTCCGCACTGGGACCTCCTGTGAAATGAGATACAGTGCAACAATCACAGTACAGTACTTTACATAGACAAAATACCTCAGGTTAATTAGCTTATCACCTAATAATCTACCTATGGCTCTGTGCACAGGCCTATCCCTATCAGTTACTGTCCTGGGTACCCAAGCCTAGTGGCTAGTCCAAACCGTGGCAGCTGGTAGGGGCCCTTTCACACAGAGAAAGGAGAATTAAACAGTCAGCAGTACAGTAATTCCATTTGGATTTAATGTGGCAATTCAACAGGGAGCAACCCTGAATTAGTACTCACGACCTCCAAATAAGATAGGGTCCTTCAATGTCAGCAGGGCTCACTTGAGGTACACAAACCTCTTCCACATCCATATAAAGAGCACTATACCAGGCAGGCTGCATCTGATCCCGATCGCAATTACTGCACAATACCCGGGAGAACACACAGCAGATTCAGTTCCTGACAGACAGAGTGCAATTTTCAGCAATTCCTCCAGTCTTCTACAGGGTGAGCCTGGTTTCTACTCTTCAGAGATCCTTTGATTCTTTTCACAGGACGGATTCAGTCCTAATAAGCTGTTACACAAGCTGCAGACCGGAACTCTGGGCCCACACACGCTTTTGACTAAAACTGCACACTGAAAAAGCACAGGGCTCCTTCCTTCTTCACTGCCAAAGCTCAACTGAAACTCCAACCGACAAAACCGGGCACTTCCTTTGAGTTCCTCCCAGTTCTTGACTGGATTGGCTGTCACTCACAATAGACTGCTGCTGTTGGTCCAAAAGGCACTGAAGTCTAAACTACACCTCCCAGAGTCACTGCCCATACAATCCTCTTGTGGCTGGCTCAGATTATGAGTCCAAGTTCTGATTCGTCCAAGGCACCATTTTAGAGCTAGTTACCCACACTGATTGGTCCAGTTCAGCAGTTCAAAACTAGAATGGGAACTAGCAGACACAGTTCTGACTGCAAAGAAAGCAGGTTAGACAAACTGTAATTTCATTATTACTCTAAATAATTTCTGGCAAACAGTTACATCTTTCAGATAGGTTCCTTGCACTCCTAGTGACTGCAAAATGAAGTGAATTGGCAGCAGCTTGAGTGGTACTCAATCAAAGAAACACACAGTCCCCCATACAAATTAATTATGTCTGCAAGCAGACAGCTCTTAAAGAGACAGTACCAGAGGTTCTAAAACACTCACTGATAAATGGCTTAAATGCCAAACACCATTCAGGCTTGGAGCATTCAAGCAAGCTCCTGGAAGTCTTTTGGAACCCCATTTGCAGGGGGTTACACCTTCCTGGCCTGGGAAAGCTTGACGTCCGCCACAAACAAGTACTCTATAAGTTTCAACTGCAACCACATACATTTGCATTAGGCTGCATAATGTAATCATCAGTCAATATATCATTTTACCAAGAACACATTTCTGAAACATTGCAGTCGTCACTCTTATACAGTATTACATACACATTGTACCATAACTCAAGTTATTACCTCTTGTACATGAAACCTGAAGAGAGGGCCTTCCCTATCAGTTACCTTGGGGCTGGACGGGCAAGGACACATACTTAGAGGGCAACACAAGTAACTTGAGTTAGCACTGACGCCAGTTTGGCAATGAGCCTGGGACACATACACTCCTTTATGGACAACATTGAGAGGCAAATCCACAGGCCTCCCAAGGGAATCATAACTGAGGTGCACCACAGGCTTTACAGCTCGACCAGTCTTTCTAGGGGAACTGTTACAGTCTCTGCACTCTGAGCCTCATTTTCAGCATTGTCCACACTTGTCAGGAGTCTCCATGGGGGTAGAGAGGCTAGAACTTGGGGCACTTTCAGCTCCAGGAGTTACAGTTTCTGAGTCCACAACATTTGGCTCGCATGGAGAGCTTCGGACACTGGAGTGGACTGTCAGGGCACACAAAATACTCTTCTTGTTGGGTGTATCACCAGTCTGCCCCAATCTATCATTTTCCTCCCTGAAAGCTCAAACAGTTCAACCATGCACAATGATTCCATTTCATCTGATCTGATGCTTGCATTCACTTTCTGGGAGCATTGGCTCCAGGGATGAAGCTGGGGCTTAGACAGTCTAGAAGGCCCAGCTTTGTCTCCAGTATTGACTAGGGGATTGCCCGAAACAATTGACTCAGTTCAGTAAGAAGGATAGTATTCAAAGTCACTCTCTCTTTCTTCCATATGGACTGACAGTCATGCTCACTGGGACTTGTGGAGGGAACACTTTAACTTTGCTTCTGTAGGTGCAGACTTTCTTGATCTTTTCTTAGCAGCAGCTCTAGTCACTGGTCCAGAGGGCATCTTCTAGGGCTCAGACTCAATTAAGATTTGTCCAATGGGCAAAATGATTTCTATGCATTGTTTTACATCTTTTGAATTATTCTCAGGCCTTACTTTGTACACTGGCAGATCATCTAGTTTGCCCACTACAATGTGAGGGAGATGGTGCATCTGTCAGCAATCTTGTGCTTGCCATGCAATCCCAGATTTCTTAGCAATACCGATCTCCCTCCTGGAGTTCCTGTGCTTTCACCTTTTATCATACCTTTCTTTGTTGGCCAGATTTCTTTGGCAGCCATGGTTTGAGCCAGTTGGTACGCATGAGTTAGCTGGGCCTTTAACTTTTGCACATACTGTAAATAGTTGTCAGCTTGAACCCCATCAGGAGAGACCCCAAACACACATCTACTGGTAGTTGAGCTTCTTCCAAACATCAGGCGGTAGGGGAGAATCCAGTGGCATCACTTTGGTGCAGTTATAAGCATGTACCAGGGTGCTAATTTGTTGGCTCCATCTAGGCTTGTCCTTTGGGTGCAGGGTGCCTAGTATATCTAGCAAAGTGCGTTGAAACGCTCAGGCTGTGGGTCCCCTGGGGTGGTAAGGAGTGGTTCTGGACTCACTCCCACAGAGAAAGATTCTCTTTGATCAGACGACTCTCAAAGTCTCTCCCTTGATCAGAATGGATTCTTTGTGGAGCCCCATAGTGAACAAAAGTTTTCTACAAGTACTTTGGCCACAGTGGATGCTTTCTGGTCTTTGGTGGGAAAGCTTGGGCATATCTCGTGAAATGGTCAGTGACCACCAGCACATTACTGATATTTCTTTGATCTGACTCCAAACTTAGAAAATCAATACAGACCAGCTCCATGGGTGCACTGGTGGTGATGTTAACAGGGGCAGCCCTCTGGGGCAAAGCTTTCCTCTGTAAGCAGCGACTACAAGTTCGAATGTGTTGCTCCACATCAGCCCCATCTTAGGCCAATAGAATCTGATCTCACCAAGTCAAGTGTTCTGTCTATACCAAGGTGCCCCTGGTTGTGCAAGGACCTCAGTACTGAGTCTCGAAAAGCAGGGCAGCACTAGTTGTTGTTTGTCTACTTGTCCCCTCTGTCTACTGTTTCTCTGTATAACAGTTTATTGATCAGTTTCAACTTAGGACCTTCTTTGTATAACAGTGCAGTTCTCAAATCAGTGGAGCGTAATTTGACACATCTTTTCCTGCATAGAGGGCTTTAAAGCTGCTTTGATCATGGGATCGCTGGATTGAGCTCACGAATACTGTCATTGTCCAGCTGAGGCAGTGCACCAATGTCTATTGCAGAAAAGTGGGCAAGCAGCAGGTATGCAATTTCAGAGGCTCCTAGCAATCCACCATGCAGTCCACTCGTCTGTGGACATTTGTTCCTCCCTGTCAAACTTCCGCAGAGTGCCCGAATGTCAGGTTCTGCCAATCGGACCCAATCATTCTGGGAACAGGCCTCCGGAGAGAGCATCAGCATCTATGTGGTTCAGACCTGCTCGGTATTCGAGAGCATAGTCATATGTAGATAATGCAGAAAGTCACTTTATGGCCAGTGGATCCAACTTAGCTGAGGTCTGCACATAGGTCAAAGGATTATTGTCAGTTTTTACTAGTATTTTAGCCCCATACAAGTACTCATGGAATTGGTCAACAATAGCCCACTTCAAAGCTAGGAACTCTAATCATGTACAGGATAGTTCTTTTTGATGGGGTCAGGCTTCTACTGGCAAAGGCCACTGGTTCCCAGGCCATTCTCGTGTTTTGGTACAACATACAGCCTCAACCCTTGCAAGCTAGCATCAGTGTGCAGGACTAAGGTTTCTTGGATCGGCATAGGCCAGCACTGGAGCATGGGTAAGTTGATATATGATCTCATGAAAGCAGTCTCACAATCAGGAGTCCAGCAGGCCCAAATACTTACTCGGATGAAAATACACTTTTCAGTCTTGAGGGACGCTGACTTTTGGTATTTTTGTGGGTTGGGGATACCTTGAGTAAGTTAAGTAAAGGGCGGATCACTCTGAATAGTCCTTGATGAGTCACTGATAATAACCACAGAATCCCAGGAATCTTGCAGTTCTTTGGATTTTTGGCTGTGGCCAGGTGGTCAAGGCCTCAACTTACTTGGGTCAGTCTCTATTCCTCGGTGGATACTATGTGTCCCACATACTTTACTGATGTTTGAAAAATTGACACTTATCAATGGACAGTTTAGTGCCAAAGTCCTCCAGTCGGTCCAATACCTTAAATAATCTGCCTCATGTTCCTCCAGTGAGCTGCCAAACACAATAACATCATCTAGGTATACCAGGCACTCTAGTAAGTTCATGTCCCCACTGCACGCCCATCAATCGTTGAAAAGTGGCTGGGAACATTTGAAATCCCTTGGCATCCTCATGAATTCATAGCCAAGCGGACAGATAAAGGCTGTCTTTCACGGTCCTCTGGGGCCATCGATCTGATAGTACCCACCGCGGAGATCCAGCACAGATAACCACTTGCTCCCCGCTTAGGCAGTCCAAAGCATCCCGAATGCGGGCATTGTGTACTGATCAGGGATAGTCCACGGTTTAAGGTGCGATAATCCACACACATCCTTACTGTTCCATCTTTTTCCTCACTACACAATGGGGAAGCATAAGGGTTTCTGATTCTTGTATTACACCAGCAGCTAACATCTCTTGCAGATGCCGTCCTCACATCATCTATGTCAGCAGGTGCCAGGCGTCGAGACCTCTCACGAAATGGTCTTTCATGCAGCCGGATATTGTGCTCAGCTCCTTGCACGATCCTACATCCCATTCCTTTAAAGAAAACACCTGGTCTCTCTGGGCAAGCTTTCACTGATCCTCACTTTCCATTCAGCTGGCAGCGGGGAGTCACCGAAATCAAACAAGTCAAGCGTTTCTGTCATTCTTCCTTGAACTCTTGCTGCTGGGTAGCACTGCAGTGTCTGCACAATGCACATTAGCCAGGATGCAACCTCTGTTTACTCGAATGTCTTTCAGACACATTATGAACTTGGACCATTACCCTTCTGGCATAAGCATGGGCTCTAGCGGGCAAAATACTAGGCTTGACCAGCAGTCCCTCTGGCAATTTTCCATCGCCTGGTGCATCCAACATTAATATTTTATTCTTAACATCCTTTCTGATTCGGACCTCTCCTGTAAGGTACACTGGGCATTTGGCGCAGGATCAGAGACTCAGGATCCTTCTTCCATACAATTCCGACCGGTTCCTCTGGTTCTGTTTTTTCAGCATCTCTGTGCCTCATAGGCCTTCTTAATTAAGCCGAACTCTTAAAGCTCTACTAGTCTTTGACCCCTGTTTTTCATAACACAACTGTGCCAGCCTTCCGAACATATGAGCATTTGTTCCAATCAACAAAGGGACACCATCATACAGTCCAGTGGGGGCACACTAAGGCTAGGGTCTCTACTTGTTCGCCACTCCAGCCACGGAGGTGGGGAAAGACAGCCAAATTCGGATATACCCGGAATAGGGGTAGGCCTTCTCACTTAACCCCATACATGCAGTCCTTCTAATGGTTGTAAGGGTACGCCTGACAAATGCTTCTGATACCAATCTTGGAACATAATTGTCACTTGGGAGCCACTGTCTAATATAGCTCTTGTAGACACTCGTCACCTTTACAGTGGTCTCCATGGAGGGACCCACTATTCTGGACCAGTCTGAGAGGCGGTAGTGGGGGCCTGGGCAACTGACCTTGCCACAAAAGGACGTGAATTAGCATTTTTGGTGCCCTCACTGGGATCATGTCGGCACCTCTTAACCACTGATTTCTTCTCCAAGCTCTCCTTGTAGCCTATATGCAACTTTGTCAGTGTCTTTGGGACTGGCATTCCCTTTCATGTGCCCATCTTTCCCACAATTATAGCAAAACATACTTTCTGAGTTTGAGCTGGCCGAGGCGCCACACTGGGAGCCAGGGCGGGGTATTACTAACTGGAAACCTTGGTGCCATCTCTGTCTGGCGTGATAAGCATTTGGAGACATCTCGTCAGTTTCTCCACTTCCATGGTCAAGGAATCGAGTTCGAGCTGTTATCAGTAGGAGATACATGGTGGGTACCTCACCCCCATAGCAGATGCAGTCGGATATAGGTCAGGCCTGTGACTTGCAGGCGTGGTCTTCATAAAGGGACTGTTTTGAATTCCCGGATCTCTCTCAACAGTTCGCCCCATTGTGACATATCTTTTCCTTGTCAGAGCACTCATTGACTGCCAACCTCTGCCCCTGAACTTCACTTGATGGGTCACCCTCAGTCACTCGGGTCGTGGCCGCAGCTATTGGTGCAGGTCCCTCCCAGGTCGCCTTTTCTCAACTCCTCGAATTTCTCTCATTAACTCATCTAGGAGGGGTGGGATTCCAGTCGATCTGCCAGGCGAATTGAAGCAACAGCAGTTCTGAGAAGGGGGTAGACTTAAGGATCCTGTCCAGCCTGGTTCGTCCAGTTCAATCGCTGGCAAACTACCTTTCTGAGGCATTCTTGCAACAATTTTTCCAGCCGAGATACATACACAGACAACAACTCCCCTTGGTACTGTTGTGCATCTCTTACTTCCACCATAGGTCCTCATCAGAATCTGGGCTCCCATACACATTCTCCAAGGCCTCAAGATAGGCCTGTGCAGTCGCTTCAGGGTTACTGGCCTGCTTAGCACGGATGGTAGCCAGGGCAGGACCTCGGAGGCTCTCACTAACCTCTTTCGCTTTCACCTTCCGAGCATTGCCATTCTAGCACTTGGGGGCAACATAGTCTATCCAGGTCTCCCAGTCATCCTCCCTTGGGGGTGGGAGGTGCCAGAGAAGATCCTCAACCTTCGTAAGAGTCGTGACTAATGGCAGGTGCAGAAATAGGAGTCTGCATTGGTTCAGCCACCATTACGGGCACTGGAGCAGGAGAGGGTGTTGGGGAGGAACACCCCAGGTGGCAAGAATAGTTTCTTCAAGTCCTCCACAGTTTTCCCTCTCCCAGCAACCTATTCAGCAAATTTCTCCTCAAAAGTTTCAGATAGTGGTGGGGCTGATTCCCCGGTCTTTACTGTCCTTAGTTATCACTCTCCAAGTAGTGAGGGCTCCTCTGGGGTAATGGTCTGTGGCACTTTGAGCTATCTATGGGATCCTTAAACTCTACTAGGGCCAGGAAAGTGTGGGTGAGCAGATTAGCATGCCGACCCACCACCACAGGGTTTTGTAAACCTTCCACCTTGGAAAGTACTCCTGCACAGTGTCCGTATTGATACCCAGGGGATGTCCAGGATAAGCATAGCATTTTGGGGTCGATCTCCTCCCCAGTACACCACTCCACCAGCCGGCACAGCCACTTCTGTCGGGTACCCATTTTTTCTTAACAGTGGTTCAGAATATGGCCACTAGAGGACACACAATCCCAGCGGTGAGCCTCCAAGATGTAACCCCTAGATGGCGCTATCCAGGGCTACTACCCTGCCTGATTTGCCACTAACAGGTTGAGGGGCCTGGATCCAATGGCGGGTGCCTCCACCCAGAGGTCAGGGTTTGCAATAGTTAAACTAACTTGGTCACAGCCCTCTGGGACACTGCAACCCCTTTCTTCCACTAGTGGCCCACACAATATATCAGAATTACCTTCACAGTATACACTTACCCCAGGTCTGGTTCCGCACTGGGACCTCCTGTGAAATGAGATACAGTGCAACAATCACAGTACAGTACTTTAACATAGACAAATACCTCAGGTTAATTAGCTTATCACTCTAATAATCTATCTATGGCTCTGTGCACAGGCCTATCCCTATCAGTTACTGTCCCTGGGTACCCAAGCCCTAGTGGCTAGTCCAAACCGTGGCAGCTGGTAGGGGCCCTTTCACACAGAGAAAGGAGAATTAAACAGTCAGCAGTACAGTAATTCCATTTGGATTTAATGTGGCAATTCAACAGGGAGCAACCCTGAATTAGTACTCACGACCTCCAAATAAGATAGGTCCTTCAATGTCAGCAGGGCTCACTTGAGGTACACAAACCTCTTCACACATCCATATAAAAGAAAGCACTATACCAGGCAGGCTGCATCTGTATCCCGATCTGCATTACTGCACAATACCCGGAGAACACACAGCAGATTCAGTTCCTGACAGACAGAGTGCAATTTTCAGCAATTCCTCCAGTCTTCTACAGGGTGAGCCTGGTTTCTACTCTTCAGAGATCCTTTGATTCTTTTCACAGGACGGATTCAGTCCTAACAAGCTGTTACACAAGCTGCAGACCGGAACTCTGGGCCCTTACGTTTTGACTAAAACTGCACACTGAAAAGCACAGGGCTCCTTCCTTCTTCACTGCCAAAGCTCAACTGAAACTCCAACCGACAAAACTGGCACTTCCTTTGAGTTCCTCCCAGTTCTTGACTGGATTGGCTGTCACTCACAATAGACTGCTGCTGTTGGTCCAAAAGGCACTGAAGTCTAAACTACACCTCCCAGAGTCACTGCCCATACAATCCTCTTGTGGCTGGCTCAGATTATGAGTCCAAGTTCTGATTCGTCAAGGCACCATTTTAGAGCTAGCTTACCCCACACTGATTGGTCCAGTTCAGCAGTTCAAAACTAGAATGGGAACTAGCAGACACAGTTCTGACTGCAAAGAAAGCAGGTTAGACAAACTGTAATTTCATTATTACTCTAAATAATTTCTGGCAAACAGTTACATCTTTCAGATAGGTTCCCTTTGCACTCTTAGTGACTGCAAAATGAAGTGAATTGGCAGCAGCTTGAGTGGTACTCAATCAAAGAAACACACAGTCCCCCATACAACTAATTATGTCTGCAAGCAGACAGCTCTTAAAGAGACAGTACCAGAGGTTCTAAAACACTCACTGATAAATGGCTTAAATGCCAAACACCATTCAGGCTTGGAGCATTCAAGCAAGCTCCTGAAGTCTTTTGGAACCCCATTTGCAGGGGTTACAGAGTTCTCATTACTCAAGTGGGGAACCAAACATTGTGGGTTCTGTTTACTGGTGGAACAGCATTTAGTTCAGCACCATTATCTGTTGCTCTGATGACATCAACTCCAGCAGCACTGATGGTAAAATGGAGGACAAACACATTGATAACTTCTGGGGCTGTATATTTTTGTTTATAATCTAGATTTGGACAGCAATAGGACTGCTGGCAACTAGAGGAGGAACACAACAGTTACACATAAGGAGTTGGGAAAATATGGGTGTGAAACTGTGGGAGACTTCCCCTTTAACTGATCTCAGGGCCTGCCCACTATCTTGGAGACCCGTGATAATGTCTTTGGTGTCGCCCTGAAAGAGGATGGATCCTCGAAGAGGGAGTCCTGTATGGCTGCCTGAACATCCTGAGAGAGCTTGGAAATATGAAGCCAAGAGTGGCACCTGAGGCAGACTGCTGTAGCCAAGAGCGAGCCACGGCATCTACAGAGTCGAGGTAGTCCTCAATGCATGCCTACAAGATATCCTAGACAGCCTCAGGGTTTTAGTGAGCTCTGACTTAAGGTCAGAGTCCTCCACAGTTTCTAGCCTGGCCTCAAGTTGAGCCATGGTAGCCTTTTGGTATGAAACCATATGTCGAATAGTTCAAGGACGTAGGGCACATGTAGATGAGAAGCAGATCTTACGGCTGAACTGATCTAACTGCCTTGACTCCTTATCAGGAGGGAGGTGCTCATGTGTTTAGCTTTGGCAGTGCGGGCATGAGCCGCAGCAATCATGATGGAGTCTGCCTTGCGTGAGAGCATAGATAAGGAGCACTCTCAGGTGAATGGTAGGCCCAGTCTGCTTTCTTTGGGGACGAACGGATGGAGTGAGGCATCTGCCAGGTAGAGGAGGTGAGATCCTCGTGTGGCTCCGTCCGTGGGGGATCAGAATGGGTGATGCCTCCACTAAGTCCAAGTGCTCTGCTAGGCGCTTGCATTTCAGATCTTGCCTCTGCATTCCAACCGCTAGCTTGTTGGAGAATGCAGAGGAGTTCGTGAAGCAGGGGTCTTCGAGAGTAGACTTGGGAGACTCCTTACCCTTGAGAGCAAGACTCAAAGGTTTCAGAGGACAAGTTGGAGGAGTCAGCCTCCAGTCTAAGGATTCTCCCTTCTCTGAGTTCTTCATCACTATCAGAGGGACCTCTGGAGCAGCGCCTTATAGAACTGTGTGCCGGGGAATGGACTGACCTGTGAGAGCCCAAGGAGACAAAAAGCGGGGTGGGGTTGCCACTGGGGACAGCAGTCTCATCCAAATCCACCACCAACTTGGATCTGGCCTCCTGTCACCAGGTTTTAAACATGGCCTGGAAGTCCGCTGCGTGTTGAGGTGGAGGCTGGAAATACTGGTAACCCGTCCCTGAATAATGAGGAGGGGCAACCTAGAGCCTGAAAAGGAGACCCATAGCCCAGCACCTGATATCCATGATAAAAACCATGGGTAAAAGGAGCCGACATTTGGCCTGACATCGGGTAGCCTGTCGCTGGCAGGCCTGGGTAATGGGAGGGACCATGGGGGATACCGTGATGATCCAAGGGGGTCCCTAGGGGCCTCAAAGGTGGCAGAGCAGAGGGACCTGGAAAGTTATCTGGCGTTGGGAGTCCCAACATCAGGATACCTGGCATTCGGTTCTCAGGCATCGGAAAAGATGGTGTCAGACTTAGGGGCCTCGACGCGGCTCCAACAGGAGTTGGCCCAAGGAAAATGAAGTCAGTGGCCCAGAGCCCAGTGTAGGGATCCCGGGCGCCAGGGCTGAAGGAGGGCCCGACTGGGTAGGAAGATCCCTGGGAGACGGTGGAGGAACCGACTCTGACATGAGAGCCCTGACAGGATTATCTGCGGGATCTGGAGGGTTACCGCACTGCAGTAGGTGAACAAAGGATGACTTCCAGGGACGACTTCACCCTTCGTCCTGGGTAGAGGGTCGGGCACAGGAGGTTCCACTGGTGAAGGTGGAGGGAAGGCTCTGTCAGGGAAACCTGATGAGAGGGCTGACCTGGGAGATCAGCGAGCTCAGCCAGATGTCTGGTGTGTCAGAGTTAGCCCCTGATGGGCAAGCTCGACTGGCGGACGCCAGAGTCCCCTGCGTCTGACTTATCAGTCAATGGAGGAAGAGCCAGGCGGGGAGGAGAGGGAGCCCCCGACCGGCTTATCACCTGATGTCGGGCAGGAACTTGACTTATCGATGACCGGCATGCTCTGGAAGAACCGAAGCCCTATTTACCAGTGTTGACCGGTGTATGCCGGAGGTCTCAGCAGGCAACTTATCGGTCAAGGATCCTGTCTTTGAGCCCATCTTAATGGGCTTGGAGAAGCAGAGGAACCAGAGGAACTTGACGATGAGGCCTGGACAATCATCAGGGCAGGCGGCCGAGGAGCGGTCTTGTCGCAAGTTTAAGCTCCTGCGACCTTGCTGGTAGAGGGCTCCTCTCGGTCCTCCAGATGTTCTTGCTCCCAGTGCTTTTCTTTGTCTTTCTTTTCTTCTTAGCCTCTGAAGGAAGAAGTGGAGTCCCTCAGCTTCTGCATCTCTTGCTCTGAAGTGGCCATCCTGGATTTCAAAAGATGGGCTCGAGAGCCTGCTGCCTCTTTGCATGTGGCCTAACTGAAGGGCTTGCTATCCGGGCAGGCCTCGATGTCGTAGGCTGGGCCTAGGTAGAAGAGGCAGAGCTTATGGCTGTCTTTATTAGGGATCAGCGAGATGCACTTCTTGGTCTTCAGAGGATCGGATGAAGAAGGCATAAAACTTAGAGAACTAACTATTATCGGTAGAAATAGCTGTAATACTTATCAAAATGGTGATCGACTGGAGCAACGCTCACCGCGAGGTCCTTGTGCCGGTCGATGGCGGGAAAGAACTGGAAGGCGGGCATGGGGACTGCCCACTAGGTCACTGACGCCAGTCACGTGATCGGCCGGGTGGCGGTCCCCCACCAGAAAATTGCTAGCAAAGGTTTGTCAGTATGGTCCTGATGCCAGAGGGCATAGTCTACATGTTATGATCTACTGCAGGAACCTCTTGAAGCAAGATCTTACTGTAACATGTAGATCTTTGGGGATCTCAGTCATCAGGTCACACTGAGGAACTTCACTGTCAGTGAAGCAGGATCCACATGGAAGATTTTCAGCAGTACAACTGGGGCCGCCATGCTAACATCATCTGCTGGCGTCACCAGCCCTATAAATGGCTGAGCAGCCCAGCTCCTCCTCAGTTCTTTCTTCCGAGACTAAGGGAGCAAAGCTCATGCCATGGGGGACCAAGGAGAGAGAGGTGCCCAGGCCTAAATAAAAGGCTGGGAACACCAGATAACCAGTTCTGAAAGAAGAATCTCTTAAAAGGGTGGATGAAGGAGGAAAGCAGACCTGATGACTAAGATCCTCTAAGATCTACTGTTACAGTATCTTATGTAACTGTTCTGTCTTCTTCAGGGGTATCTAAGTCATCAGGTCACACCATAAGAATGAGTCCCAAGCAGTTACAGGTGCACATAACAGTCTGGTAGGAAGGCCAAAACAGCCTTGCCAAAACCTGCACGGGCTCTAGACGCAATGTCCAGACTGTAGTGCTTGGTGAAAGTATGGACAGTACTCCAGGTGGCAGCAGCGCAAATGTCAGCAGCTGAGACTCCTTTGAAACAGGCCACAGAGGTGGCCATGCCCCTGTGGAATCAGTTCATCGCCCCTGGCAACTTCTTGCCATGCTTACTGAAGCAGAAAGAAAAATGCTCACCACAGTAATCTTGTTTTTTCAAAGGATCACTCATTATGATTAAACTGATGCAGTCAGCCTCCAGTGTTCGACTGCCCATACAGATGGAATGCTATGCAAGTGACAGAACTCTTATTGGCTCATGCCGATTTCAAACTGCTGCCCTAACAAGTGCTGCACTCTGAGTGCTTCAGATTCTTTTGGAGTCTAACTGTATAAAAGACCCCTAGGTAATGTTATCATAATAAATATAAACTACCCCCAAGATCAAAAGTCCCCAGAGACAGGGCCTAAAATGAGACCAGAAAGAAACCAACTGGTTTAAAAAGTGAGTCTCTAACCTGGCCTATATGTAATGTTTAAGCAGGGATGCAGAATAAAATGCTTTCCACCTTTTTTCCCAAAAGGTTCTAGCAGGAGGCAGGGTGGGTGCTTTAATCATAATGAGTGATCCCTTTGAAGAAACAAGATTACTATGGTGAGTAATTTTTTCTTCTAATCCCAGGAATCACCCATTGTGATTAAACCGATGCAGACTACCAAGCAGTACCTTTGGAGGTTGGGCAGAGAATCTACTTGGAAACAGGTTCTGCAGAACTGCTGTGCCAAACCTGGCATCACTTCTGGATTGTAGATCTAGGCTGTAATCCTTTGTGAAGGTGTGCACTGTTTTCCATGTAGCTGCTTGGCAGATTTCCAATGGAATATCTCTTGAAGCTACCACTGACACAGCTGTACCCCTTATGGTATGTGCCCTCAGGCCCAGGGGTACCTGTCTACCCACTTTACTGTAACAAACTCTATACATGCCACTATCCAGCGAGCAACTGTACATTTTGTGGCAGCTCTACCCCTACCTACTTCACCATAAGTGAGGAAGAGCTGTGTCTATCCTGGTTTGTATGCCTTGGTTCTGTCAATGTAATGGCTGAGTGCCCTCTGACATCGAGGTAGTAAATTTTCCTTTCAGAGGAACTGGAGTTCTCTGTAAAGAAAACAGGCAGAGTCGTGGACTGATTCAGATGGAAATCAGATACTACTTTGGGAGGAATTTCCTATTGGTCCTGAGGACCACCTTATCCCTATGGAATGACATGTAGTCTACATCTGTACACAGGGCTTACAGCTCACTGATCTTCCTGGCTGAGGTATTGGCCACTAGAAAACACTTTTCCATGTGACATACTTCAGGTCTGCAGTTGCCATGGGTTTGAATGGTAGTTCCATCAGCTTGGCAATGCAGATGTTTAGATTCCAGGCCGGGACGGGTTCCCCAGAGAAGGGTGAAGGAGGTTGAGTCCCTTGAAGAATTTTCTGAAAACTGGATGAGAAGCCACGGACCTCTTCTTACCAGCTGACAGGTAAGCTGAAACTGAAGCCAGGTGAACCTTAAGGGTCGAGTGCCCAGTTGTAATGAGTGGAGATGTGTCAGGTAATCCAGTAGAACAGCAAGGCCAGCCCTGGAAGGTCAGTACCCTTACCTGAGTACCAAATGGAGAACCTCTTCCACTTAGAGTAATATGTTTTTCTAGTGGAAGGTTTACTGGAACCCCTGAGCACTGTCAGGACTTGTTCTAACAGCTTGAGATTAGCAAATTCTAAGTCCTCAACAGCCAGGACTTGAGTCTCAGTGATTTGAGACTGGGATACAGTAGCCTACTCTGAGAGGAGGTCAGCAGGTTGTGCCTCCTGGGCAAGTGAATTGGGGAGGTCACTGACAGGGTTAGCAGGAACAAATACTAGTGTTGCTCGCCCAGTCTGGTGCCACCAGTATAATTTTTGCTGGTTGGGAACTAAGTTTCACTAGGGCCCCAGTATCATTGGAAAAGAGGGAAAGGCACACACACAAACTTCCCTGACCAATCCAGGGCCATTGTATCCAGGGGAACTGTACCCCTATGAGGGGGCCTGCAGCAGGCCAGCGGCAACTGGTGAGTTTCTGCAGAGGCCAAAAGATCCACCTCCTGGGTGCCCCACCTTCTAAAAACTGCACTGAGAATCAAAGGGTTCAGTGACCACTCATGGTGGTCCTGACTTATCCTGCTGAGAGAATCTGCTGGTCGCTGTCCTTCCTTGGAAGGTGTATGGCTGGAGAGATACCTGCATGGAATATGCCAGGGACTACAGCTTCATTGCCTCTGTGCAAAGTGGGTGGACCAGAATATCCTCACCATTGGTTCCCACTTATGGATCTCATGAGCAGAACTCTCTGAATGAGAGGGAAGGGCGGGAAGGCATAGAGAAACCTCCCTGCCCAGCAAATGGATAATGCCTCTGGCCAGAAAACTCCAGGTGCGTGCTCTCGCGAGCAAAAATTGGCAGTTTGGTGTTGCGTGGTGACACAAAGAGGTCCAGCTCTGGATGACCCCACTTGTCAAAGAGCTGATCTGGTACGGACTGTAGCAGTTCCCACCGTGTGCTCTGGATCGAGACCTGCTTAAGCTGTCGGCCAGATCGCTCAGGATGCCTGGAACGCACTGCGGACAGCAGACAGCAGCGCCCAGCACCCAGTGCCAGACTCTCATTGCCTCCTGCAAAGGGGATACGAATGAGCACCCCTGCTTGTTGATGTAGAAGACGACCACCATATTGTCTGTTTGAACTAGAAGAGAGCCCGCACCAGGTCCTCTTGAAAGGCCTGTAAGGCATAGAGAACCGCCGCGATTTCCAATACACTGATATGGAGAGATGGCTCCTTGGGTGTCCAAACCCTTGCATTTGATGAGCACCCAGGTGCGCTCCCCATCCCAGATCCGATGCATCTGTCTGAAGAGTCTGACCTGGTGGCTTCGGACAAAACCTGACCCTTTCTCCAAATTCCGGGGTCCATCCACCAAAGCAAAGTTCTCCTGACTGGCTCGGTGACCTTGACCAGAAAATCTAGGTCATCGTAGCCCTGGTCCCCTGTACCTGAGCATTCACTGTAGGACCCGCATGTGGAGGCGGGCCAGAAGAGTGACTGGAATGGCCGCCGCCATGTGCCCAGTAGCCTGAGGAAGTTCCGTGCTGGAACTTGAGGAGTTACTGAGTTCCATTAAATCAATCTCTCGCAGGCGATCGCCTGTCCCGGGAAGGAAAGCCATGCCCTGGATAGAATCCAGGACCGCTCAATGAAGACGAGTTTCTGACTGGGCTCGGGGACGATTTACGAAGGTTTAGGGTGATCCCCAGCTCTCGGAACACAGTATAGGTGTCTCCGAGGGCATGAAGTAGGCATGACCTTGACGGGCTATAAGCAGCCAATCATCGAGGTATGGGAAAACGTAGTGCCCCATGCGCCTTAGAGCCGCAGCCACCACTGCCAAGCATTTTGTAAAGACTCGCGTAGCAGAGGAGAGGCCGAACGGAAGAACTCAGAATTGGTGGTGCTCCCTTGGAAGTGGAACCTCAGAAACTTCCTGTGGGGAGCAAAGACCCTAATATGCATATATGCATCTTGCATGTCTAGGGAGCAGAGCCAGTCCCTTGGTGCAGTAGAGGAAGTAGACCTGGAAGGGTCACCATCCTGAACCTTTGTACTCTATAAAGAGATTGAGAGAGCTGAGGTCCAGAATGGGACGGAGATCCTGTGTCTTTTGGGACCAGGAAGAAGTGGAATAAAACCCTTTCCCCGCTGATGCAAGGGACTACCTCTATTGCCTTTTTTCTGCAAGAGGGTCTGAATTTCTCCTTCTATCAGTGGGATGTGAGAAGGGGATATCAGGAGTACTTTGGTGGAGTATTTGGAGGAAACTCCATGAACTCTAGCGTGTGTCCTCTCCTGATGATGTCCAGGATCCATTGGTCTGCAGTAATCACTTCCACCCTTCGAGATGAAGGAAAAGCGTCCCACCGCCTCCCCTGAGTCTTCTTCTGGGGCAGAAGGGAGTCATTGGGCTGAGCCGGGCATAGGCAGAGAGGCCTGGGAGGACTTGGGCCACAGGTAGGAGCGCCCAGGCTGCTGGTTACTGGCTCTCCTATGAAAGCCGCCTCTGACCCTGCTGGATTACCACGTGGCTTGACCACCTGAGGTCTTGATGAAATGGCCGCTTCCGCTGCCGCTGGTCACCACGTTACATTTTGGCAGACCTGACGGATAGATCGGCCCGACTCCCTGTAGATGAGAAATCAAAGCTTGTCTCCTGCCCAAATAACACGGTACCTTGGAATGGTAAATCCTTGATACCGAACTGCAGATCCTGGTGGAAACACGAAACTCTCAACCAGGCGTGGCGCCAAGGCACACCCTGAAGTGGCTGCCCTGGCTGCTGTATCTGCAGTATCATACAAGGCTCTCAGGACATGGGAACCTACGTTGGAGCCCAATTCATAATATGCAGAAGTTCCGACTTCTGACTGGAATCTGGCATGGTCTTCAGTAGCTCTTGTCCCTTTCCCACAGAGCATTCTGGTACTGGACCATATGCATCAGGAAGTTAAGGGACCGGATGGAGCTGGTGGAGGCAGAATAAACTTTCTTGCCCACCTGGTCCAAATACCAAAATTTGGATGAATGAGAATTCCTTTAGCAAGAGAAAAAAAATTTTGAGGGATGAGGACCCAAAATGGGGTCTTTCTCCTTTTATCCCTTAAAAAAAAAAAAAAAAGAGACAGAGGCAGAAGAAAAGGGGGTGAGGCTGCTGTCAAAAGCAGGGATTCTAAGGAAGTGGCATGAGGATAAGAATGAAGATACAACATGCAGGGTGAGCTGCCCAGAGGCTCTGGCTCCTAGCTGAACAGGAGATGGTGGGTGGCATGTAAATAAATGATGAAGCTATTCTGATGAATAACAATTATGGTGAATATATAATTTTCCTATCTTCCAAGAATCAGTCTTCACCACTGATTCCTATTTATTTATAGGTCAGAATATCAACATTCCACTCACAAGGAGGAGCTGGCTCACCTTAAGGGAAACTGTGCTTCCTCAGCCCTCTGTGGGGATAACCACCAGACGGCAGGGACTCTCACAAGTCCAGTGGGACCCGAGATTGGTCAGGGTAGGTGAAGGCCCCATGACCTGGGAGCAGGAGGGTGCCCCAACAACACATGCCTGTCCCTGTGGGACAAGATATGAGTCCTGAGTAATGCAAGCTTAGCACCCTATACTGGGCCAGGGGTGTCAACCATGAGAGGCCAATTTCCCACCAGCTTGAAGCTTCCTTGTTGGCATCATAAGACACCTTTGCTTGGTGCCTTGCCAGCTCCAGGCCTTGGGTGGAAGGCAAATGGCCTGTCTAGTTAACTAGATTGTCTGGCATGGGTGCTAAGAACTGACTCAGTACCACCCATAGGCACTTGCCATAAGCTGCTGGCGTGCCCGATGTGCAGAGATGCACATCATGGTGTGTGCTGCCAAAAAAGGTGCATGCCACCAGAAAAAAAGGTCTGTTGAGACATCAAACTCCAAAAGTCAGTGTCGGGGGTGTCATGCACTGGGCACCTAGTAGGGTGTTTGAAGTACCAGAACCCCAGAAGAGGGATGAGGCATAGTCCCTGGAGACCCCGCCAGAGTGCAATATCTGTGCTGGATGTCCTTTGGGGATGGAAGGAACAGAGGGATGAAGCCTGACATTCCTGGACACCTCTGTGAAGGGCCAGGGCCACGTAAGAGATGACAAAAGTGTCTCTGCTGTATTCTCCAAGGAGTGACAATGCCAAGGTAGTATTGAGACCTGAGAAGTGCTGAAGACTCAGCCCATGCATCATCTTCATAAGAGCTGCTGGTTCCAGGTGTACTCAGCAGCAGAGGAGATGTGAATAGAGGCATCCTCTTCCTCAGAGGAGGAAGTGGAGAATAGAGCAGGAATCAGGACGTGCTGGTGCTGGGACTTCAGGCCTAAAGATGGCCTGATCAGCTCTGAGGTGGTATTGTTGAAACACACCAGGCACAGTCCTGAACTGATCTCAGGTCATAGGCCCGAGAGGATCGAAAATGCCTAGGAGAGGAGGAGGGAAGAGGAGAAAGGGGAAGGCGGAGGAGAATCATGAAAGACCAGGCCATGTCCTCTGCCTGGGCTAGGAGAGCTCAGGGACCTCCCAGGGGAGGTCCTGGCAAACTCACCCATCAGTGAGCAATTAACAACTGCAGACCGACAGTGCCCTGGGGAGTCCGAGCTACATACATCCCATGGGCAGCCCTGACTGCCACCAATGACAGGGCCAGTCGGTTCCCTGGATAAACTCGCCCAAACCAGTGCTGTGACTTCTGTCAGAGCTACCATCAACGCTTAGGTTAGGGTGAGCCACATGCCTGACTCCAAGATTTTCCCGTCACCGAGCCAACCCCTACCCCTGGGTCAGCCTTGGCTGAAGGCGCCTCACAGAAAGTGAGTCTCAAAATCGGCACCGTGAGCAGCACTGGCTCCATTCCCAGTGCTCTGGACAGTACCAGGAACAGGGCTGAAACCAGGAATGACACCAGGACCCAAACCAGCACTGTGAACGGTGCTAGAAAGGGCCCCAGTATTGTCTCTGGTGCCGACCAAAGAGACCACCCCACAGAAGCCTCCAGCCCAAGCCAGGCATGGAACGAGACTCAGGAAGGCCCCCATCTTCACCAAGTCCCATCAACAATCCTGAGGTTATCACCAAGTCCCTACCTGGGCCATCAGACCACTGAGAGAAGAAATGACGACCACCCCAAAGGCTCAAGAAGGACTGGCTCTG
The DNA here is from genome assembly GCA_016271365.2 of Neoceratodus forsteri. Classification (NCBI taxonomy): domain Eukaryota; kingdom Metazoa; phylum Chordata; order Ceratodontiformes; family Ceratodontidae; genus Neoceratodus; species Neoceratodus forsteri. The sequence goes on from CM057454.1 coordinate 437,344,507, forward strand.
GAGGCCTTCCTGTCCTGGCACTGTGAATGGTAGCAGAAGAGGGAATGGTCTTGCAATTTGCAGTGCCTCACTCACTGGTACTGGCCTGTGTACCAGAAGCCGAGGTGCTACAGGGCCCAGACACTGAGATGCCCACCAGTGTAGACCCAGTGTATGGCTTCGCCTCACAACCAGGTATCGCTGGCTGCCCTGAAGGGCCAAAAGAACTGGGAAGGATGCTCAGTCGGTCCCCTGGGAGAAACAGACTGTCCACCACACCCTTCCCCAGGTCCTCCAACATCTCAGCGGGGCAAGCATGTGGACAGACCTGGTCTTCCTCAGCATGTATAGTACTGGGAAGGGCTCAGGACCTTACACCTTGACATCCCTGGTGTGATGCCTGCCTCCAAAAGTGGGGGCTTGGTGAGCCCACTCAACTCGCAAGAAATTCTAAGGTGTGGAAGTCCATCAAGAAGCCGGCATCGCACCTGCCCACATCATCATTGGTGCCGAGGCAGGCCCAACAAATGCCATGTCAGTCCTGAACAGTGATATGGCCCCACAGGTGCACCGATGCATGGGGGCCTGCTGCTTCCTTTGCTCGCTAGAGGCCTTCTTCCCTTGCACTCCTCAGAACTGGACATGGCGCTGCATGCAAAAAATAATTAACAGGAAAGAAAAGGTTCAAGCTGCACTAAACAGCAAAAATAACAAAGGTGGCACCGAAAGGGGTTGGTGCTGAGGGGTACAGTGTGGAACAAGCAGTGATGAACTGAGGAAGCAGCTGTGATGCACTACAACCATGACCAGTGCTCCCACAGTGTGCACTCAGCAACAGGAAAAAATAGTACTGAGGAAGGTATGGGGCCGGCGTCGATTGCTGGTCATGCAGTGTCAAGTCACTTTCAGCTTGCCTCGCTGGCAGTGCTGGGACTGATGCTGATCCCTTAAACTGTAGGCTGCAAAAACTTTAGTCCCAAGAGGATCCTGGTGCCTCCAGCACAGACCCATAAGTGGGAATAAATGGTGAAGATTGATTCTTGGAAGATCACTGATTTGTACTCATTTTGGAAATGACTCCCTTTGTTCACAATACATGAAATAATTATGTCAGGATAGTGTGTGTGTGTGTGTGTGTGTGTGTGTGTGCTGGCAGCATGCATCGCGAGTTATACTATGGTGTGTTAGACACAGGGTTGAAGGGTAGAGTGAGGCAGGGAGCCCCAGTGACCAAGTTTGCTATGGCCATCCAGCCAGATCTTTAGCACTGACTAATCTTTGTGTGTATTTCAGAAAAATTTTACAGCAAATTGGTTTTATCAGAGTTAAACAGAGCCTTTGAAGGTGAAGAGACAAACCATCCCGCTGACGAGGAAAAAGTGCAGAACAGCAAGAGTTTTCAGACAGCTTTATGCCCTATCTTAATTCCAGTAAAACTATAACAGATTAAACAGAAACAATAATGTTTGTCCTTGACTGCAGAGTAACTCACCACTGAAGTTTTTCTGGTTTCTACTGGTTGTCAAAGACACCTTAATCTGGCTCTTCTCAGCGCTAAACATAGAAGTTCTGTACTTGGAAGAGAAAGTCCCAGCCTCGGTGGTCTGAGCTCCTACAGCGAGATGGCTAAGACAACATCACGTGGCAAGCTGTAAGACACAATCATGAACTAAACTGAGCAACAACAATTCCTTAAATGTGTGAAAAAGCCAATAGTTCTTCAGAAAGTGGTTTAAGCTCTGAGCTGCAAACCTGGAGACCTGGGTTTGAATCCCACAGCCAACACTTGCATACTGTGTGACCCTGAGCAAGTCACTTAACTTCCTTGGGCTCCCAGGTCTCACCTGTAAACAAGATTCAGCTCAGTGCGCCTCCTGATTAAATAAAAAAAAAAGAAAATTACGTACTCACTGTAATTCCTGATCTTATAGGAATATTCTCACCATTGAGTCACACTAATGGGTCTGAGCTGGAGGCACTAGGATCCTGCGGAGACATGACTTTCAGGAGTGCTGGCGCAGAGGTAAGCTGTGTGCAAGCGCAGCACCGCTAGACTGGCTTGTGCTACATGGCCTACCTCAGCACTGGTGACCCATATAAGAAGGGCCAAAACCAACAACACAATGTCTTCACAGCCCTAATCAAGAAAAAGGTGAAGACCAACAAACAGACCAGAATAAGCCTAGGGATGGTGGTGGGCATGTGAATCAATGACGTAAGATATTCCCAGAAGATCAAGAATTACGGTGAGCACATAATTTCCATATCTTCGAGAATCAGTCTTCACCACTGATTTGCACTAACGGGTCAGAGTACCAAGCTCAGGAAAAATCCCTGAATAGGGCAGTAGGAGCCAAAGTTCACCAGGACAGAAGTCCACTGAGGGCAGTCCTGCCAAAGGAGGCATGTTGCCTGGCATGGATGTCCAAGACATAGTGCTTAAAGTGTACAATATACTCCAAGTTGCAGTTCTGCAAATATCACCGATAGGTACAGAGCGCAGCTCTGCCAGGAAGCAGCAACTTCGCTGGTAGAGTGGGCACGATTTGACCTTCAAGCTTGACCTGTGCCATAGCATAGCAGTGAAGTAGACAACTCACAAGCCAGGCAGAAATGCACTTGATTGTAACAGGCTGTCCCTTCCAACTAGGATCAAAGGAAACAAAGAGCTATTTGGATTGTCTGAAGTCTTTAGTTCTGTCCAGGTAAAACTTAAGGACTCACCTAACCCTCAGAGAATGGTGTGTGTGTTCCTTGATTCTAGAAACTGGCAAAGTAGGCAGCACTAGTGGCTAATTCAAATGAAACTCGCAACCACTTTTGGTAGGAAGTTAGGGTGCATACGGAGAACTACCTTGCCCTTTGTGGAAAACAGTATTTATTTATTTATGCAATCAGAATTACAACCCTTTCAGTCAGAGACTCTTCTGCAAAGGCTTTACATCAGGAAACAAGGAAAACAGTGCAGGAATATAAACAGTGACAAGGCTCATAAGTACATACTATTTAGGGTCAGAGACCCAGCATCAGAAGAATCACAATACAGACTTATACAGACAGTATACGGGGTATTCGTGACTAAGGCATGAATTTCAGACACACTACAACAAGATGTGATGTCCTTCAGAAAAGCGGATTTCAAGTTAACAACTTTAGCTCACATGTCGCAAGAAGCTCAGAGGGCTTATGGGTGAGCATGTCCAACACAAGGTTGATATCCCAGGCAGCTACTGCTTCTGGATGGGGACCTTTGATGAGATGTTAAACCGAGGTCCCATCTGCCTGTTCTGGTGGTAGTTCAGGTGGATGTTAAAGATCCCATGGCACTTCTCAAAAAGAGTAGGGGATTTTTATTAAGAGGACTTACAGACAGGAAAAAAAACAGGCATAACTTTTACATATTTACAATACATATACATCATGATTCTTTACATATTTACAGTCATCCGCACCTTAAATTATACCACTAAATTGAACAATGCTGATGCTAAACATAACAATTAACATTCTTATTCTCAGTCTATTAAGGTGGTTTAGCCAATGCTCAAGCTGATCCATAATAATTTTCTTTTTCCTCCGTACATTTCTTAGTATCTAACTGCTTCAATTTCTGCAATGAGATGGCGTATATTTCTACTCATCTCTGTATACACGTACACTGTTCTCTGCTGAGTTGCCCACAAACATCGGGATTGCCATGTATAATATCTTATAATTTTCAACACTATATACAATGTTTCAAAATACTTCCTCATGCCCCTTCCACTTAACCATATATCAATGCATAATAAGATAATTTGGAAAAACATGGCTCACTCCATTCTTTAGCTAAATATTCCAAAATCTCTTACATAATCACATTTCCAAAATAAATGTTTTGTGTTTCCAGTTGTTGAACACATGATTGTCTTAAGCAGTACCAATCCTGAACCTGTTTGTGTTTGTTGTTATTTTGAACTCCCAATTTCCCATGTAGACTGAGCCATACTGTCTGTCCCATACAAACTCCGACATGCATTTAGATTTTAACATGTCAAAATTTAATTGTAAGTTATTATCAGGACATTCCCAAGGAAAGTTCATCCTATCTTCCTCATATAATATGTGAGAGTATAGTTTTTCCTATTCTGGAGCTGACTTCTTTATTTTGTAATATTCCACTTTATTACACTTTTCAACATTTCCACCCCATATTTTGTAAGTCCTGGGACTCTATGGAAAGAACCAGTTTTCTTTAAGGACCAAGCTGCAGAACCTAATTCAATTCCATGCATGACTTGTTCTTTCCAAATCTTAAATCCAGGATGTAATGCCCCAAGATTGTATGACAAAGAATAAGCTATAAAAAACAATAGGGTTAACCATCCCTTGGCCTCCTCCTTCTATTTTTCTGTAAGTCACTAACCTCTTTACAGGGTTAAGCGTCCCCACAATGCTTGAAAGAACACACTATATAATGTTACCCATAATGACTGTGGAGGAAAAGAACATAACTTATGTACAAGAAAATCAGAATTAATAAAGGTTTTATCAAAATGATTCTCTTTTTCTTCCTATTGCCTGACCCTTCCACCGTTAACTAAATGTTGTGCTCTCTGTAGCTTTGTGTCCCAATTTTGCCTAGCCATGTCTGCACCTCCATATACTATTCCTAATACTGGGATGGTGCCCCTATCAATTTTGATCCCTGAAAAGACTTGTTCTCTGAGACAGGGTATCATCAATACTACTCCCAAACTTTTATGGAAGTTTATTTTCGAGCCTGACAAACCAGAAAAAGTCTGATAATGCTGAAGCAGAATATTTTCATTTGTTGAAGGGTCTATACATAAAATTAAATCATCTGCATAAGCTAGGTTATTAACTCTGGGTGAAGAAGAACATAGTTCCAACCCTTGTACTCTATCATCTTGTTCTATTTTCCTTAAGAGCACATCGATACAGAACACACATATACTAAGGGACTTTGTGGGCGCCTGCCTTAACCCTTTTTTTACTCTAATATCTTTCCTATCCATCAGTTTATGTTGGGTGTCAAAGTAGCTTGACTGTATAAGACCTCTATCCATCTAATAAATTTCTTAGGTATGCCATATGCTTTAAGAACTTTGTACGTGTATTGGTGTGATATTTTATCAAAGCTTTTTCTTGGTCAATTTCTATTATATAGCTTTGCAGGTTTTGTTTCTCAGCTTTTGGAATATCTCTCTTAGCACAATTAAATTATCTACTTCTTCTATTAGGAATTGCACATGTCTGACTAGGGCTAATCAATTTATCTGCAATAGACAGTAGTCTATTCATTAATAGTTTACTTAATATTTTAAAGTCCCACATTTAACAGGCTAAGTGGCCTCCAGTTTTTAAATCTTCTCTTTCACCTTTTTTAAAAGTAGAATTAGTGATGCTTGATACATAGATCTTCTAACATGCCTTCCTATAACATGCTGTTGTATACTATCACTAGTGCTGGTATTAGATCTTCACAAAAATGTTATAGAATTCTGCCCCTATTCCATCTGGCCCTGGGGCAGTATCGCTCTTGAGTCCATTTACAGCACTCCTTATTTCCTCGCCCAGTATAGGGGCTATCAACTGAATGCTGTCCTTTTATCAAGTTTAGGTAGATCCTGTAGTATGTCTCCTCCCCCAATATCTGTGGTGCCGATCCAAATGTTTCTAAAAATGAGTATTCACCTGTTTCAGTATTTCTTCGGCTGACTAAGTAATCTGTCCGATTCTAACTTTAGTTTATGTGAAAGCTATGTTCTACTTATTTCTGGAATCTTTAAAAAGATCCATTGATCCTTTTTATGTTGGTACCAAATCTTAATTCTTGCTCCAGACTTTTGGCTCTGTCATACTATAATACACACATTTGTTTTAATTTCATGAATTTGGTTATTTAAGTTCAATTTTCATGTCTCTGATTTAGAAATCAGCGCCTGCAATTGAGCCCTTAGCTGTAAATATTTTAAGTATTTATCATTTATATTTCTCTTGTGAGCTTCTGAAACCGATGTTTTTGTGTCTTCCCACCAGAGGCAGCACTATCTTACACTATAGCCACAGATAACCTAGCCTGCCATTAATGTCTCCACAAGCTTTTGCACTTGTTCATCTGACAAAACTGAGCTATTCAATCTCCCATAAGTTTTCTTAGATCTAGAAGTATCTTTCCAGGTAACTTTTATAGTTATTGACTTATGGTCTAAAATTCCTACCGAACAGGATAACATTTAAAATAACTAAAATGTCAGAAACAAAACAAAATAAATCCTGGTTGATGTCCCTTAAAGAAAGTGTTTCCACCTGTCTGATTATTTTGCTCTATAATAATCTTTTAATCTTGCATTCTCAACTATTTTATTTAGGGTTGTGGAGTGGCAGACAATGTTATCTGTTTTAAGCCCTCTATCCAGTTTCCCCAATCAACAATTAAAATCTCCAGCCCATAACAGTAATCTGCATGTATGCAAGTATGACTGTACTTTTTGAAATAAAGCTACTCTGAGAGCTTTAGTCTGAGTGCGTAGATATTTATTATCTGGAATCTTTCAAAGTACAAGGAAATATGAGCAGTTAATCACGTATGGCATCGATTAGCAGGAGTTAATGCATGGTTGAGACCGTTGTATGCGAGGTCAAGGCTGAGTGCGCGTGATAAACGGTCCAACCATGCATTAACTCCCCATTAGATGCCACCTTCGAGGGATTAATGTGCTTGTAACATGGTCTGTCCATGGCTATAGATGTCAGACAAATATTTGTGGTCTTATTAAACAACAGACAATGACAGCAATAAAGTTAATGAGTTCTTTTGTACTGTTACTTTTCAACTGTTAACAAACCTCTCTTACATACTTATATGTTTTTATTTTTGGTCTACTTGTACAACTATGAAATTTTTGACAATTGCGATCAATTTGGGAGATTTCTTAGTAGCTGTTCGTTTCTTACTCCTCCTAGGATGACTGCAGCATTGTTTTTTCACTGGTTGACCCTGTAGCTGTCTATCTCATTGGCATACATCTGCTGTGCTTTCGTAGCGTGCTGCTCCTACTGTTAGCCTGCTGACACTCATTTTCTAGATAGATGGATATTTTGACTACTCACAGTTGCTGAGTGTCTGTGGTTTCTGCTGTCTCTTTCCTTTGTCCTACATAATTACAGTTAACGGTCCCATAAGCGGTAAAGTTGTAGAAATTCAATGCGTTTCCGATGTTCTCTGTGCTCCTGCCTCTTCGGTCCGTTGGATCCTGTCTCCTGTCTACTTCTTCTGCGGGTTCCTCTACTATCTGTCTGGTCGCTGCTGTCTTTTGACTACTGTGTAATACTTCCTTTTCTGGAGCTGCCGTAACTATTTCCGCATCTGACATGCTAGTATACTGCCGCTGAGCCACTCTTTCTGTATTTTCTGCCTTTTTATTTATTTTATTTATTTATTTAGCTTTTGTTGACCGGTAAGTGCACTAGACAAATTCTGCCTATTTTCAGACACGACCGGGTTAGAGGATACAGATGAATGCCAACTGACCTTGAACCAGATTAAGCTGTTGGTGGTATTTTTAGTGAATGAGGAAATTTGGCCAGGACACGGGAAATTCCCCTACTCATTTCGATAAGTGCCATGGGATCTTTAACATCCACCTGAACTACCAATTCAGGCAGATGGGACCTCGGTTTAACATCATTTTACACTTGCTGCTTCACCTGTTCGTTTCACTACTGTGCTCGTCCTCCACTACCGTTCTCTACTTTATTTATATCCTGTGCAAAGTGCTCATCTACCCATTGCTCTATCGTTCGTCTTCCACATAAACTAAACATTTTTTCTCTCTATCTCAACGTTTCCTACTTCCCCGTTCTCTCTTTTCCTCCGGTCTCTTGTTCACACTTGTCCCACTACTACTACAGGATTCCTACTTGCCATTTCAGAACTCGTTCCTTCAATTTCTTCTCGGGTACTCTTTTCTGTACTGCTCTTTTTACTGCTGTGGCTGCTTTGTGTAGTTCACAAGCAACACGGCATTACGCTCTCATAATGCCGTGTTGCTCCTCTACCAGCTGACCCAATTCAACCAATTATAATTGTTATTTCCGATGTTGTTACTTTTGCCATGTTACAACTATCATTAGAGCGCTCCCTGGATCAATGTCTACTAATTTAGTAACTCTAATACTGTAGTTGTTTATTAGAATTCCTACCCCATCGCATCTTTCCTGACCTATTGACCAAAAAAGATGACCCCTTCCGACCAGTATTTAGAAGCTTGCTGTAGTTCTGTTTGTTTTAAGCCAGGTATTTTGAAGACAAATAATGTCATTTTTTCCAAGGCCAAAGATCTTAGTACTGTAATCATTTTAGCATTACCCTTGATGCTATTTACATTTATTGATGTTAAAATAAGGGATTACATGTGTTAAAAGGTCCCCAGAAAAAAAAATTACCCAAAGATACAGCTACATCAGGAAGTTTTACTGCATCTCCGTCTCCATGTCCTCTGGGCAATATGTGTATCCCACTTCAGTGACCGAGGTTACTTCTGTAGTGCCTGTGTTTGTAGATGAAGTGTCTGACATTTCTCCTCAGTATCCTCATCAGATTTTTCTGAAACCAAAGCCTCATATCTATTCCCTTTCCTCCATGTTTTTTTCATGGATTTTTCCTTCCTTCTCTTCTAGGTTTTTACTTTTCAGTGTTTTACCCGACCTATTTCGTTTAGCAGCTGCTTTCCTGTGTTTTGTCTCCTGGCTGGGTGGTGGGGTGGGGGCATACTCTTCTCCTCTATTTCTCCTATTCCCTCAGGTTTTTCAGCTTCTGCAGCATGCTGCACTTCAGAGTGATTATCAGTATCAGGGTAGTGTCTTTAACTGTTTTCATGAGATTCCTCTACTATAACTGGTTGGGGTTAGCACTAATAAGTTAGGGGTCTTGAGCAATGGGGCCTTTATTTGCTGCAGTGACAATTTTTGGGCTTGCAGCTGTTGGGCCTCTACTGATAAGGTCATCTTGTGAGGGACAATCTTCCACGATTATGGGAGGCCCTAGGGCACTTCCCATAACCATGTCCTGTGTTTTCACATAAATTGCACTTAAAAGGTTAACACATGTAAATGAGGTATGTCCGTAGTCTAGACAATAGCTACATCTAAGCGGCATGCAGGCTGTGCTTAAATGAGTATGAGAACTACATTTAAAACATGATTTGGGTTGCCCATGTGAAATAGAACTCTATCTCTCCCTAGGAAAAAAGTACTTGGTACAGTGTTGGGTAAGTTACTTTTCTGTTACTTCTATTATGTTTGGAGCTTTGTTCCAGGAAGCTCTGTGCAGTCACTAGCAAGGATGGAGAGTACTAGAAAAAGTAATACACCTTACAATTATATTACTTATTTCTTTTAATACAAAATAATAAATAACTATAACAGATAACATTTTTAAGTAACAGGTTAGTTACTAGTTACTTTCAAATAAATATAATCAGTTACGATTCGTATTCCACTTGTAAAAGACATAAGTAAATGTAACTATGGGTGTAATACATCTTCAGTACTTCTCCATCCTTGCTAGTGACTGCACAGAGCTTTCTGGAACAAGTTTTCAAAAGTAATAGAAAAAGTAACTTACCCAACACTGGAGGTATGCTTGGTAGATGTGCTGGTCCATTGTTTTGTAGAGTATAGTTTAACCTTTATTTTCCAACCCCATTCCATATTTGCTCGCTGTCTAAAATGGAGGCTGGCTTCTCTAATACCTCGCATCTTTGTCTTAACCAGAAAAGTATGTCCTCTACATGGACTTCCTCGATTCTGAAACATAATAGTGATGTATTTTACAGCTGGTTTCGTAAGGGGACGACCATGTAGAGGGATCCACAATGGATTATTTTTCAGTGTCTGGTATTGAGACCAGCATCTGTCTAAACTAGAGACAGTTTAAAACTAACATAGTAATTTCTGTTACCTAGGTGAATTAATGCAAAACTTTCTGATGAGAAAAACGCATTGTTCCCTTTAATAATTGCTTAACAGCGTAGATCCTTCAGGGAGGATCTTCTAGGCCTCCCTTAAAAATTAGCCTAACAGTGTTTTTCTCAGGGCTGGTTCCCCTTTGTTTTGGAACAAGTCTGAAAGTTTAAACATGGGGTCCAACAAAGCCCTTTTATTAGGATCCTGTAGAATATGCTCTGCTGGCCCCAATCTAGGTGGTGGTTCATTTGTCTGAACTGTAGTGTTAGTCTCTTCGCTGAAGAAACATCGTAATACTTTTGTTTTTCCAACGTTGGGACCCATATCTTTGTAGTAACATTCATCTTCATATGTAGAGATCAGTTAGCATTATTCTGTTCTTTAGAAGTAGAAGCTTCGCGTTGTAAAGCCTCAGTGCGATATTTCTGCACTATTTTATCTGCAGAATCCGGTTCCCAGACTCCTGGCGTACTTTGCAACCACCCTGCACCTTCTAGCGCACAGGCAGGCGACCAGGTTTGCTGCAGTGTTAGTAATTCCTCATTTCTTTCATTCTTCCTCATTGGGGAATGCATCTTGTTTACCCTATTTGCATCCAACAGTTCTGAATCGTCAGGTCTTCCTTCAACGAAGTGGTTTCAATTTTCAGTGCTCCTTGAATATTTGAAAGTCCCAACCTACGTCTCGCTGGAAGTGGAGGCTTTACCGACTCTTGGCACACAGTACTTTGTTTTACAACTGCCAGCCAGAGAGAATCTTGCTTTTAGGGATAGCTTCTGTTTCCACAGTACCAGTTTTTCCACATCACCACTCAGCTGAGATGCCAGTGAGTCATTGAGTGTTCCTGTTGGAAGCTGTCTTGCAAGTCTGACAGTTCTCTCTGTAGCGCTTCTCTTTTGTTTTACATTGCACCTCTGTTAATAATAGCTCTTTTACCAGTCTTTCTTTATCAGGTACATTCATACTATAAGTAGATAAAGGAGGCGATACCTGAAGCTTTGTTCTCAGCATTTTCCACGATTTGTGACCACTTTGTTCTCAGCATTTTCCACAATTTGTGATCAATCTATATCTTCATCAAAAAACATACTGGTGCATCATTTTCTTCAGGCAAAGAAGCACATCGTTATTTTCCTCTGGAGATGCAGATACAGAAACAAGTTCTTCCTTCTCTACCTCTCCTGTTTGCAGCCCTCCTCCTCCTGGATCCATCTGGGCAGCCATCTTGCCGGCCAGGGGTTCCCCTACAGCAGTAGGTGAATTTTCGGTGTCCTAGCCAAATTCTCCCCAGTCACTAAAAATACCACCAACAGCTTAATCTGGTTCAAGGGCACTTGGCATTCATCTGTATACCCCTCCCCGGTCGTGCCTGAAAATTGGCAGAATTTGTCTAGTGCACTTACCCAGTCAACAAAAACTAAATAAATAAAATGCCCTTTTGGAACCTCTTTAAAGTGGCAGCTGAGCCAGGTAAAGGGTACTGATGGACTTATGGGATGCAGAAACAGAACACAAGTGGACCTTGACCGTGGAACATTGCCAGCCAGCATCAGAAAGATCCAGCAAGCACTCCAGAACCTTGTCAAGGTGGACACCAAAAGGGGTCCATGCCAGATTTGGAGCACCAGATGAAACATCTTTTCCACTTGGCTGTGTAACTCTTCCTAGTAGAACATTTGCGGCAGCCAAAAGTATTTCAGAGACCCTCTGAGATTCCTCATACTTGTTCACTTCTGTTTCTTCAGGAGCCACACCTGAAGGTGAAGGGTGCACAGGTTGGAATGGACCATGTGACCCTGATTCAGTAAATCTGTCCTCAGTGAGAATCCTTGGTATCTGACTGACTGTTCTACAGAGGAAACCATCATCTGTCAAGGTCAGCAGGGACTACTAGAATTATCCTGTCTCTATGCGCCTCAGTTTCAGCATTACCTTCTGCTCCAGAGCGACTGGAGAAAATACACACAGAAAAAGATTTTGCCATTGCAGACTGAATATATCCTGACAGAAAACACCATGTCCTGTATTTCTGGAGCAGAATCGAGGCAGTTTAGCATTGAGTGGGGATACAAAAGATCCAAATCTGGTATTCCCCACTCATCAAACAGCGATCTCACGACATCTGGAGCTAGTGATCACTCATGAGGCTCAGCCTCTGTTCTGCCTGAACTCATCTGCCAGAGCATTTTGTACTCCTGGCAGGTAAAATGCTTGGAGCAGGATCTCCTGCTCCAGCCACCATTCCCACCTCTCATCACCTCCTACAAAGAGGATATGAGTGTGCTCCTCCTGCTTATTTATGCAACACATGACTAACTTGTCTGTTTGTAAGACTGTTTTGTGGCTGAGGAGATCCACTAGGGCTTGAAGGCCATACAACACAGCTCTCATTCCAGCACAGTGATGTAGAGATGAGTCTCTGAGGCGTTCCAGACACCCTGTGTTTGGCGACTCTTACAGTGGATGCCCTATCCCATCAGGGAGGCATCCGTGGTGAGTCACTTGAGGCTCTGGCTGTGAGAAGGGAAATCCCAAGAGGAGATTTCTTCCTCTGTCCACCATGTAAGTGACCAAACTAGGGTCCTGGTCACTAGGATGGAGTAAGTCTGATTATGTGATGCTTGTGACCACTGTGCACTGAATATTCACTGAGTCATTCTCATGTGCAACTGTGCCTTGGGCACTGTGAATACTGAGGAGGCTATAGAAACATAGAAACATAGAATTTGACTGACAGATAAGGACCGCTTGGCCCACCCAGTCTGCCCATTTCCCTACCTGATGGATAAGCTGCAGGTCTAGTTAACCCAGCAGCCTACTTCTTCTCCTACCCCCACCCCTAGGGTACCTTATGACTGTCCCATGCATGCTTGAATTCCACCACTGTTTTTGACTCCACAACCTCCTCTGGAAGGCGTTCCATACATCCACAACCCTCTCTGTGAAAAAATACTTCCTTAAATTACCTCTGAGCGCCCCTCTTCTATCTTCAAATTGTGCCCCTTGTTCTTGCACACCTCTTTTTGAAAGATGCTACCCTCTTGGACTTTGTTGATTCCTTGAGGTACTTGAAAGTTTCTATCATGTCTCCCCTCTCCCTCCTTTCCTCGAGGCTATACATATTAAGCTCCTTTAAGTCTCTCTTCATATGTCTTCCGGTGCAGACCCTGCACCATTTAGTTGACAGCTAGCATGCATTGCATAGACTGAGCTTGCACAGATCTGCACTCCATTATGAGCGTGCCATCTGCAAGATCGCCTGCCTTCTGCTCTCCGGAAGGAAGGCATGGGCCTTAGTAGTATCCAGAAGAGCTCCTATGAACAGCAGCTGCTACAAGGTTGAAGCTGAGACTTCTCTAAGTTCAACAGAACTCAAAAGGAGGTAAGGAATTAGAGGCTGTGGCCACTGCTTGTTCGGCTTCCTGCCTGGATGAGCTGGGTATCAGCCAGCTGTCCAATGAGGCAAACCTGGAGTCCTCATTTTCTCAGATGCACTGCAGTATGGTGAAGCATTTTGTAAAGACTTGAGGTGCTGAGGCTAACCACAAAGGACAGGACTCTGAACTGATAATGCTGGCCCAGCACAATGAATTGAAGATATCTGTGGTGACTGGGGTGCATAGGATATGCCACATATCCAGGGGCTACAAGCCTGAGGCTTCAGGAAGGGAAGCAGAGATCCCAGAGAAACTATCTTGACTTTTTGATCCATGAACTTGTTCATATTTCTGAGGTCAAGAATGCGGCACATGCCGCCTGATCTCTGGAACTAGAAGTAATGGAGTAGAAGCCTGTGCTTCATTCTGACTGTAGCATTAACTCCACTGCCCTGTTGTTCAGAGGCCTGCAATCTTCTGTGCAACAAGCTGTGACATATGGGCTGATAAGAGGGTTGTCTTCGAGGCGAACAGTCTGGAAGGATTTCTGTGAAGTTAGGGAGTATCCTTCCCACATAATCCAGTCAGGACACACTTGTCCCAATGAATAGACTCTCACTGGCGGTGAAACTGGGACAGCCGCCCACCCCCGGAGAGAAGAGGTCTGCCTCGGGCAGGTGAGGCAACACCAGGACCGGAGCTTCAGAGGGTGGCACTAGATCTGGAAGTCTTTATGGTCATTCTAGTTTTCTGAGATGCATCAAGAACTTCTCTACCTGTTGTCCAAACAGGTAAGTACTGTCAAAGGAACATTCTACCACTGCTGGACAGCCTCAGAAAAAACAGAGGCATGAAGCCACGAAGTGCCGTCTGATACAACTTCCACTGCAGCAGGCGAGAGGCAATATCAAAGGCATCCATAGCTGCTTTAAGCTGATGACTGTTAGACTCGATGCCATGAGTAACAGTCTGCAGGATCTTATATTTTAGTCTCAGAGTCAGGCAAGCACTCTGTGAGAGACTTAAGCAAGCTCAATGATTATACTTGTACTTGGAAAAATGCCCTTGGTAGCTAGCATTAGCATGCCAAGGGTGGTGACTGCAAAGCTCTCTTGCCCATAGCCTCTTTCTTGTGTGACTCTTTGTTAGCAGGATGCATGATCTCTTAAAGCAGAATGGCTTTGTCATGCTAGCAAGAATAACAATAGCATCAGCTATCGGCTGAGAAATATACCGGTCTGTCCTAAGGAGCAGTGTATTTACTATCTATCTAGCTATAGACTGAAGAGATAGAAGCAGGCCTATTCAAACTGCATCTGATAAGGTTTCAAATGGTGGTGGAAAGAGGAACCAGGCTGACTGGCATGGTAGAAATGTTTCACCACTGCAGAGGAGACATTTACCTGGGTCAGTAGCTAAAGGCTCAAAGTCCACTGCAGAATGCATGTTCCTTAATAAGGCCTGGAAAGTTAAATCCTCCTGAAGGGCAGGAGAATGGCCTCAGTCTGAAGAGTCCAAGCTATAGAAAGAGTCATCGTGGCGGCCCTCAGAGATAATGAGTTTGGGGTTATACTCATCCACCTCCATCCCCAGGAGGGAGGATCATGCAGGGAGTGGATATGGGAGCTCCAACCCAGAATGAGGCCTTGGCAACACGAACACTGGCCCCAATTTATGAAAACCCAATGTGAAGGGCTGCACAAACCAAATCTAGTGCCGGAAGTCTTCTGGTACTGAGGCGCCATTAAGGCCAATGCTGGGATACGTCCCTAGAGGCTAAGCCCGGCACCAGTCCCAACGATCTAGCTGGCACCAAAGTGACTGGCAAAGGTACCATGGCGGTCCACTGCAGTGACACTGAAGGCGTGTGACCAGTGGGACAGGAATTTGTGGCATGGTCACAGGCAAGGGCCCTGAGGCTGTTGCTGAAGCCAAATGACCTACCTGACTTAAAGGACCCATCTGAGGCACCAGTGCCAGTGGCACCAAAGGGCCAGGGACCAGTTCCATGGGCAGAGGCAAACAAGCCAGATGCTGAACCCACTGCTCCATAAGAGCTGCCCAGTGGTAGAACTGTCACGGGGTCCCCACTAAAAAGCAGAGGGATTCCAGGCCTGAGACCTCGACCTCCCATGAACTGAAACCCTGGTGATGCCGACAGTGCCAGTGAGGGCCTTCTGCTCAGAGAAACAGAGGATCTTGTGGCAGACCTCACAGAGGGCGACCTTGAGTGGTACCGCTTCTTCCCTTCCTATGGGAAAAGAAAGAACCCGAGGCTGAGTAGTGCCACAACACTGACCACGGTTGGGAGCGGACCCACTTCTTTTTGTGCTTCGGGAGGACTGTCCTTCCTCTAGGCACAGGACCACCCATCGACTGAACCCTCAGGAAGTGGACCGGACAACGCCCGCTGCTGAAGCAGCTTTGCCTGAAGAGGCTCCCCTACTGTTGTTGTCCATGGCTGCTGACTTGGCAGGGCTATGACTGAAAGAAATATTTTTTGTAAAATCACAGATACAAAATAACAAACTCTAACTTTAACAACTGAGAAGAATGGAACACTGTTGTCATCTAAACGTGAAGTTCTGACTCGGCAGGCACACAACATCATAACTGAAGCGACTTGGTGGCAAGAAAAAGGGAACTCAGGTGGTTGAGGGCTGGTGCTGAGATAAGCCATATAGCGTGAGACAGTCCTGTCGTGCTGTGTACGCACACAGCCTACCTCAGCGCCAGGCCTCCTGAAAAGTTCTGGCTCCCACAAGGTCTTAGCTCCTCCAACTCAGACGCATTAGTATGAATCAGTGGTGAAGACTGATTACTGGAATATCTGCCCAGCACTGAACACTGCAACATTCTGCCTGGCAGGAGGTTTTCTCAGACTGTCTGTCCTGAGAAAGGAAGGCTAGATTCACAGCTGCTACAGATAGGTCAATGCTGGTGTGTGTGTGTTGTCACAGCTTTGCTAGCAGGGTCAAAATCAATTTGGCATTGGTTAGACAAGGATTCAGTACACTCTTGGAAACAGTCCCCATCCCCGTTATCGGAGTATTAACCAATTAATGTTTAAAAAGTAGAATAAAATATTTTAGCATATGTTGGAGATTTCAGATGAAAGAGAATGAATGATGAGCAAACAGTCTCCATAAAATGAGTAACTACAATCAAGTTTCAAAAAGGTATACAAAGGAAAACAAGTAACCTTACTGGAGTAGCCATTTCAGCTTGGCAAGAAGAAATTCTGTCAGACTTACCGCAATTTATTTTTGTGTTAGTTCCAACATTTGTTACTTGGAATTAAAACAACTGTATGTAAGATGCACCCTGCTAGGGACAGTAGCACAGCTCAAAGCTGCAACATCAGCACGGAATGTTGGGAATATTCAGGACATAGAGCATTCTACAGCTTAACAGCCATCATTCCACACTTTTTACCATGCAATATGTAAGTAATAAGCCACAACATGGTGTGCATTACAGGATTTTAATGCACATCCCAGGGGTATAGTAAGGCACGAGGCTGAAGGCGAAGGCCAGTATCCTACGCCTCAGGAAGTGCATTAAAATCGTATGCTGCACACCCTGGAGGTGGTTATTATACTCACAAAATGTCTCCAAGTCATTTTTGGGAGAAAATAGGATTTGGCACTTGACCATGCATTTATAGCGATTTAATGCATGGTTATGTGACATCTTCAACCAGTCATGTGTGTGGCTTTTCCAATGCCATTTTATAAACAGTAATGAGAACCCTAACTAAAACATGTTAATACTTTTCAATGTGTGATAGAAAGAAAAAAAATGCACTGTACCTTTGCAGAAGGATAAGACTCACTTGTTTGGTTCAGGACTTCTGGAATCATCAAGATGCTCTTGACAGAAGTCATGGAAACTGGAGTTGTTAAATTCAGGAGAAACAGGATGTAACTAAAACCGATTAATTAATAACGCTCGAACTAAAAGATGGAAAGGTCACTCACCGTATCGAGCTTCTGTGGGCAGGCGTTATTTCCCCTCTACCCTGAGGGACCTGCGCCTTGACAGCCACCGTTGCAACCCGAGGTATACAGGCGTTGTTGTGTCTTGGGGATTGCATGGCGGAGGTGGGGGGTTCTTCAGCCGGGGAGCGAAGTGGGCGGATAAGGGTGGTGAGGTCAGGGAGAGTGCCTAGGGCGAAATGGATCCAGGATAGGGGGTTTGCGATGCCTGGTTCCCATACCCAAGAGTTCCACTGATAGTGGGCAAGTGGCCCGCTCCTCCAAGGCCTCTCACCCAACCCGGGCGGTGTTATGCAATGCCAGGTCTATAAAGAACAAGACAGCAATTATTGCTGATCTTTTGAGTCATCTGACCTGGCTTACATCACTGAGACCTGGCTCGAGGAAAATGCTGGTCCCATATTGAGTCAGCTATTCCAGCCGGTACTGCGATACATCGCCTGAGACTGGATCAAGGGGTGGTCGCTATTTGTTTAAATCGAATTGAGCCTTGTGGAGGTTCCAGTGGTGACCCCAGATCCTTCGAGTGTATCATGGGAGCAGGTGTGGGCAGCAGAATTCTACTCATCTACTGTCCACCCGGTGATGAGAAAGTTTTCTGCAGGAAGTTGCAGACTTCATTGTCAACCTGGTGTTGGACCCCTCCAGGTGGCTGGTCCTGGGGACTTCAATGCCTGGGTCGACGATGAACTCTGCATTTTGGTCAAAACTTCCTCCAACTGATGATTTAGTTGGGCTTTACACAGGTTGTTACCGCTACCCATATTCAGGGTCACTCTTTGGATCTGGTGTTCACCCTGGGGATGGAGATCACGGAACTGGTGGTGGAACCAGTTGGGTGGCCTGACCATCACTCCATAAGGTTCAATTTCGTGGCCCCATGAGACCAACTCCTTTGGAGATGGTCCAGTACTGCCTTTGAGGGAGTTACCCTGAGGGTCTGATGGCGGTGCTGGACCTATCGAGTTGGCCTATCGAGTGCATGGAACCAGATGCCTTAGTGGTGCACTATAATAACAAGGTGCTGAGGGCTCTGGATTCCATAGCTCCTGTCGCATTAGCCCCCCTCTCCTTCACCTCGGTCCCCTTGGTTCGATGAGACATTGAGGGAGATGAGGAGAGTGGGGGCGAAGGTTGGAATGCTGCTGGCGGAAATCTGGCCTGGAAGGTGACAGACTTAGATTGATGGCCCTACGTGGACTATCAATCAGAAATCTCCGCAA
This sequence comes from Neoceratodus forsteri, assembly GCA_016271365.2. Classification (NCBI taxonomy): domain Eukaryota; kingdom Metazoa; phylum Chordata; order Ceratodontiformes; family Ceratodontidae; genus Neoceratodus; species Neoceratodus forsteri. The sequence goes on from CM057454.1 coordinate 437,363,056, forward strand.
GAAGGCAGAGTTCCTGTCCAGGGAGATAGCTGCATCAAGAAATCTACCAACTCAGCTCTTCCAGACTGTGGACAGACTGTGCAATCCAGCCTGTCTGCAGGGTGGAGAGCTTTTCTAAATAAAGTGTGATGAGTTTACTCGCTTTTGATGATAAAGTGTCATCGATCAGGTTGGAGATTGCAGCACGCATTCAAATGAGCATGGCGGTGATCGATGAAAGGTTACTGGCCCTCGGTTTATCTGGATAGACTTTGACCAGCCAGCGACCATGGATATCATATGAAGATTGTCAGGGTTTGTGACCAACTTGCTGTAGTTTGGATCCTGGTCCTACCGCCTCCTTGTGGGGTGTATGGATGCGATCGGACCAGACCTTGCTGAGATAGTCTGGTGCTCTTTGGACCAAGGGGTGTTTCCAGAGTCTCTAAAGAGGCTATCGTAACACCCTTTTGAAAAATCTTCCCTTGACCCAGATTGTCTAGCTACCTACAGACCGATCTCTAACCTGCCCTTTTGGGCAAGGTTATTGAGAAAGTAGTCGCGTTGCAGCTCGAGGACTTTCTTACCACCCATGAAGTCTATGATCCTCTCAGTCCAGTTTCAGGAAGAGGCATAGTACGAGGGCAGCGTTGGTTCGGGTGCTGAATGATCTCCTAATAGCGAGAGATCGTAGAAGTTGTTTGATCTTGGTTCTCCTTGATCTCTCTGCAGCATTTGACACCGTGGACCATGGGATGTTGCTAGCGCCTGCAGCTGCTCTGTGGACTGTCGGGAACAGTCCTCAGATGGTTCCATTCTCTCCTCACAGGCAGAATCCAGAGGGTAGTATCAGGAATTTTTCCTCTGCTCCTTTGCTCTGCCCTGTGGGGTGCCACAAGGTTCTGTGCTTTCCCCCGTTGTTCATGGTGTATATGCTGCCGTTGGGAGACATTATAAGGCATTATGGTCTGAATTTTCACTGCTATGCAGATGATACTCAGCTCTATATGTCCTTTGTGCCTGAACAGAATGACGCATTATTGGTCTTCAACAACTGCCTCGCTGAGATTCAGGACTGGATGAGTGCCAATTGGTTAAAACTGAATCCGGACAAGACTGAGGTGCTGGTGGTGGACCCAGGTCACCGTGCAGAGAAGTTGACACCTGGGTTTCCTCTGGCCTTTTGTTAGGGGTAACCAGTTGAGACCTTCTGAACAGGTGCAGAATCTGGGCGTAATTCTTGACAGCGAACTGGCGCTGAAGGCACAGGTGTCAGCCATTGTTAAGTCTTCCTTTTACCATCTGAGGAATATAGCCCGGATAAAACACCTTGTTCCACATGATGACCTTCGGTATTGGTTCACACCTTTGTTTCTTCCGTCTTGACTACTGTAATGCTCTATATCTAGGGTTGCGGGGTGGATCTCCGTCGCCTGCAGCTGGTGCAGAAACGCTGCGGCCAAGTTGTTGACTGGACTGCCAAGAACTTGCCACATCACACCTGTGCTCGCGAACTGCATTGGCTGCCGGTGCGATGGAGAATCACCTTCAAGGTAGCGTTGCTGACCTATAAGACCCTACACGGTCAGGGACCAGGCTACTTGCAAGATCTCCTTAGACCCTACCGCCCTCTGCTCCACTGACAAGGGATTGCTAGAGATTCCCAGGATTCACCTTCAGTCATCTGGGGCCAGAGCTTTTCTTTTCTGGCCCCAACCCTGTGGAATTCTCTACCTCATCGGATTCGAGAGTGCCTGTCCACAGAGTCATTCAAGGCATCCTTGAAGAGTTATTTATTTGAACAAGTCTTTGAATAGGTCACCCTGTTGCCTTTTAAACTGTTTTATATTTATATTTACTGTGATGATTATTATTGTGTTATGTATTTGCGCTTTGATACTTGAAAAGCGCATTATAAATAAAATGTGATTTGATTTTCTTCTAATAGATTAGAGCTGTCAATCAAACTTGTGCATCACCCCCTGCTGTGCCTGATGCCCAGAACTTAGAAAGTTTGTTTTAAAAACCCACTTACTGTGCTGGTCTCAAGACTTCCAGCATTCAAATGGTACATAACTTTGAGCTAGAGGCCAGAGGACTTGGGGCCTGATTTAAAACAAAAATTCCAATTATAGCAATTCAAATTCAGAGTAAAAGGTTTTAATAAGACAGAAAAATAACAATAAATCCACAAACATTACTAATAAGTGAATCTGAAAATATAACTTCCTGTCTTAAAAAGGAGACATTCAACAGTAGTCTGAGTGGCAGTTCTGATCCATTAGAAGAAAAGATGTTACTACCATGAGTAACTTTTCTTTCTAACAACATGAATTAGAACTACCCAGACAAAACTGTGCAGATTCCAAGTACCATATGAACAGAAGGTCTTATGATTACATTGTGAACAGGTTCTGAAGTACAGAAATCACAAACCTAGCATATTCTCTTGCTAGTGTCCAGGCATGTGGACTGTGCACCAGGCAGCAGCTTTACAAATTTTTGCCAGTGGCACATTCTTTCTTGCTTTCCCGGCTTCTGCCGTACTCTATGAGTGTGCTGTAATGCCATCTGCCTTGGTGTAGCAGAAAATTTGAGGATCCAAGGCAAAAGGTCTGCCCTCCTTCTGGGATTTAACTAGCTAGTCTATATACTTACCCATAACGTTGATGATGTGTGGTAGAATGTACCTTGAAGGCAGTAATAGCCGTTCCTTCTGGAATGATGAGAAGCAGATGGCAGATGTCACATGACCTTCTTGAAGGCTGTTTGCAGGGAGATGATATTCTGGATTTAACATGGAAGAACTGGATTTATGCCATGGGGTGAGAATAAAGGCAGCCATAAACACGTTTATTTTGCTGTATGATGCTCCTGGAGTGAAAGTAAACATTTATTTTCACTCCAGGAATGTCATCGCCATTTATTTCCACTCCAGGCACATCATCAGAAATCCTAAATGTGTCTTTAGTCCATCACTCTTTTGAAATAATGCCAGGACTTATTTAGAATGATTAGCAGACAGCACTGACGGCGTGAGCTCCCAAAATGGCTTCACTATCAAAGCACTGAAAGTGAAAGCTGTCATCTGTTTCACTGAGTGCTGCACTGTGTCTACCGTGAATCATACTTCTCTCAGCTTCTGAGAGAAGTCATGCTAATCCACCCATAAGTGTCCCTAAAAGATTTGCCTGAGTTGTGATCCTGGTGGGCACCAAGACAGTTGATCACAAAGTGTGAGTTAGCTCTTTTGAGTCTGCCAGTTTAAAGAGGGAAACACAAGTTACAGTTACGTGCTGTATGGCTTTTTGTTCCCCATCTAACCAGCTTAACTAACTGTGTAAGACTTAAAGCACCCTCGCATCTGATTATTTGATATAGGAGAGTCCAAAATGTTAAATATCAGCATTAGACAATGTCAGTGCTTAAATCAGAGTGAGACAGTAATGGAGCATGTCCTGCAACCAGCTGAGAAGCAACCTAGCGCGGAAAGACATGCACCATGCCCAGACAGCCACAGTGGAATCACTCCCCATAATCCTTCTAGGCCAGTACGCTAAGAGCGCCGCAATCCAGCTGACAAACATGATGAGCGAGCACACTAATCCACCAATCACAGCCCTACTTTAGCCTTTAGCTTTAGCACTACGAACAACATCATATAGATGGTGTCACATTAAGAATCGACTAGTTTTGAAACAGTAAAGAAAAAGTCCACACCTCAATGGCATTTTGTGAGCAAATACCGTAAAATTGAATGTTTTGGCACAAAACTATTAGCGAATCTGTGTTGTGTGGCTCCATGGCATAAACAGCATATGCCATGGGCTGCCGAAAATAAACTATTTTTGTCTCTGGATTTGACCTCTATAGACCTCACTTGTGGCTTAGCCACTTGTGAAGTCAACGAGGTCAAACCAAAACAAAAATGTATCATTATTTTTGGCAGCCCATGGCATTTTGACGTTATGCCATGGAGCACACAACACAGATTCACTAACAGTTTTGTGTCAAAAACATGTATTTTCGGTATTTACTCACAAATGGATCCACCACTTGTAAGGTACATAGAGGTCAAAACCAGAGACAAAAAAATATTTTACTTCAAGGCAGCCCATGGCTTATTCTCTATAATTCTTCTGTCCTCAGGAAGCCATAATAAGTTTGGGACATGTTGGTTTGTAGATTGAAGTCGACTGGTTGTTTGACTACTGGCCAATGAAAGAGATCCATGAGGCTTGAGTTACAAGTCCGACTCAAATCGGTTGTCTATTCAATCGATTTCTAGGACTCTGTCTTTCAATGCCACACAGAACTGTTTAAGTAACTAATTCAAAAGTCAGATGAAGGTTGATTTAAACAGAAAAGATAATGCACATGTTGGATGGTGGCAATTTGCTGTTTGATGGAGGAATGGCACGTGATTTTCTGGGGAGCAGAAAGATGCAAAAGTGAAAACTTGTTGAACAGAGACTGTAAAGGATCAAGGGCTGAGTTGATGCGGAATGCAGAGGACCTTGTCAAGGCTGACAAGTAAACTGTTTGTAGCCTCCTCAGCTAGTGATGACCAATTACCAACCAGGCTGACTCCCAGTGAGGGCTCAGCGGCATCTGGACGATCTGAAAGATTTGTTGGTAGAGTCACACGGGTTATCCACTGTGAGCGTTCACACTAAGAATGGCTGAAGTGAAAGCAAGATAGGGAGTTAGCTAAATGATTTGCAGTTCCTAGAATGTGTGTAAAACTGAGTTGAAAACAGTTACAGAGAGATGTCCAGGTAAATCTCTAAAAAAACAAACAAAAGGCCACAACTGACGTAGTGGACGATCGGCCTCTAGTAACAGTTACTACTTCTGGTTGTCCAAATAAAGGTAACAAGACTGTTGGACCAGAGATGTCCAGGTTAGAGTGGCAGCAACTACTGGGTATATTTCGAACAAAGCAGAAGTTGAAGTTGTAGCAAATTTAGGTATCTTGAAGATGTCAGGAGACCAGGGAAGGTGAACTGGGAGTTTCCATGGATGGCAGTGAAGCTATATGATGACGCTTGTTGGTAAAGCGTTTCCAGTTGTTAAGCAGGAGAATGACTGTAGTAGAACAGATATCACATTCAATAATTCAAAAGTTAGTGACCATATTTGAAGAACCTGTGGTATGATTCTCATGGTATAGACAAGTACTCTAGGAGGAATAAGAGCTCTGTTTGTACAAGATTATTTAGAGGGGTGTTTCCATGTAGTCAGATCCACGACAATGCCAGGGAATTCCAGAGATGTGACCAGACTCAACATTTATCTTCTACTATTGTTATATGGTGGGCTCGAATTAGATCAGTAAGACAGGTGATGTCTTTGGCTGGTGGAGCATTCGGAAGGTCCATGAGTATCAATAATCTGACAGATGCAGGACGATTCCATCTGATACCATACAAATGCCTTAGACTGAAACAACTGTTAACAGCTTGAAGGCATCAGCAGTATCTGCTTTGGATAACCAAGCATGGCATCCAGCCAGTTTGATACACTGTATGGAACTGCCAATTCCTGCTTATGAGAGAAAAGGCCTCCAGAATGCATAAGGCAAGTGATGCTGGGCTTGGTAGACTGGTGCGAGCTGGCAGACTGACAAGAAGGTGTTTCTAGCCTGAACTTGAGCTGCGATCATGATAGGCTAAGGTGGTATGTAGAGAATCACGGTTTCGAAATGGACCAATTAGGAATCCTTTCTGTACTGCATTCAGAAGAAATGCTTGACCTACATCAGGGACTTTCTCTACAGATTACAGATGGCAAAGGGGAGCATGGAAGCTTGTGTCAGTTCCTTGAGAGAATCCTAAACAAAGAATGGACACAAGTCTTGCACTGGATGGACAGTTGTCAGCTGAGATGGATAGTGGTGTAGATGGATGTCCTAGTAGTGGTTCAACTGAGGTGGATTTGGATATGGTCGCTTGTCTTGTGGCATACCTGTTTGGAGAGCTTCACCGTGAGACTACAAAGTAAAGAAAATAATTGTTGAAGTACATCAGGCTTCCTCGTGAATTTGTTACATAAGTGTATTCCGGTAGAATGAGGTTGGTGGGTTGGGTTTGAGTGGCAGGATAAGAGTACTGGATGTGGCTGCAGCTGAGTTGATTATTCTGTTTCTACAGGAACTTGCAAGTTTAGTGTGGTAAAAGGTACTGACTTGCAAGAGTAAGGCCTGAATGCACTGAGCCACAAGCTGGATACTGGAGCGGAGGATGGGTGAGAATCGGCTGGAGAGGCAACAGGAAATAAGGAGACTGATCAGATGGAGTGCGAGACCAGGAGGTTGATCAGGTCTCTTTTCTTAGAGACTGTTAAACTGGCATGTGGAAGCATTGAAGCATGTCATAGTTTTGGAACAGTCCATTCCTTGGTGGATAGCTTGAGTTTGAACAATTTTCCTAGTCTCAGAGGAGATGAGCCTTGAAAGACTAAATGCTGGATCCACTGGTTCTGGAGAAGCATGCAGATGGATATTGGTTGGAAGGTAGGTGTGACTGGAATGAAGTATGGAAGGGAGGTGATAAGTGGGCTCAGTGGAATCCTTCAATTCAGAAGGAAAATTATGGCCAGAAATCCCCCCAGGTTCCAGGCGTTTGCCTGTCGTGAGAGAGCATATAGGAGGTCAGGAAGTATAAGACCACCAGGAGCAGGTATAAAATTACAAGTAGCGTTTTATTTTTCCAATAACAGTAACATAAAATAAAAATGATTCAATATAACTATTTACAAAGGCAGTACAAATAGACAAAACAAAGTCCTTCATCTGGGGTATCTCTAATTCCAAGTTTCAGTTTCTCAGTCTCTCTGTCTCCAGCAAAGCATTACTGCTCTTTTATAAGTCTTTGCCTGGGAACTCAGAAAATGTTCTTGTCAGTTTCATTTATTGCAGGTGCAACAAAACAATACCGGTATATGGTGTCCCAGAACTGACCTCTTGTTGACAACTCTGCAAAAGAGTTTTTGCTGCATGTTAAGGTTAACCCCTAAATTCCAAATAGCATTTTGCAATCGTTTCAACAGTATAACTATATACAGTTTCAAACTAAGGATCCCAGTATCACTTACAGTTTCACACAAAAATTCACATATATTTTATAAACACTGAGATATGCAAGGGGAAAAAAGACAGAAACAGCAAATGAAGGCAGAGAGATAGCAAGAGGCGGATAATCACGAGACCAGTGGAGTGATCAGTTCCTAGGTCTCACGAGAACATCTGGTTGGCCAACCAGACAGACAAAAGACAGAAAAGGAGAGGACAGAACAGATCCTTGCATTTAACTCTTTCTGCATAACAAATGGGGCAGGGTCTTATTCAAGGGTTCCTGAACCAGGCTAAGACCAGGCACACAGCAATAGGTTACCGTTTTATACAGCTGCTGCCTACGTTACAGCACCATACCCCTGGGGTTGATTTGATGAAGATGAAAGTCAAAGAGTAGCATGGAGGAGAAACCATGTTGTCAGAAACCGCTTCACACTGTGCAGATCTGAAGGGAGCTGGATTTACTCTGGGGTCGGATGGTACAGCTGAAGGAAGACAAGATGGATAAAACCCGGAATTAGCATCTGCTGGAACAGCATGGTTCTGAGGACAGCAATGTTGCCTGGAGATACTGAGCCAGGCAACTTGAAGAGATCTATGCCATGTGTGGGGCAGAAGAAATCAGAGGTAGTTAGAAGATCTAGAAGAGCTGCAACAGTGCTTCATACTATCGTGTTTCTTGCAAAGTCAGATTATATGTGATAGAAGTGTCCACAGTACTGACTGACTGAGCAGATACAGGCAAGTGGATCGTATGGATACGTTCAAAGAGCCTGATGGCATGAAGGCAGAAATCGACCGACTGCTGAAAGAAAGCACTGATATCGATGGTGAGCATGACTGAAAGGTACTGTAAATATGAACGCATATCCAAGGTCATAATCTTAGGTAAAACTTTGCCACAAGTGGGAAATGCTGTATGGAACTATAACAGAGGCAATAAATGCTGAAGCAGACTGACTAAGACTGACAGACTTGTCTGACTAGAATGAGGAACAGCTGCCTGGCCACAAGAAGATGAATGGACACATGCTCACACGGACCACAACAATACCCTGTGATTAAGACACTTGCATCTTCCACCTACCCTAATTTCTCCGTTCCTACACAACATTGTACTAATCTTGGGTCGTGCCCACCTTCCACTTATAAACAACAACCAAAAATGAAGTTCTCAAGTTATTATATTAAAACTAAAATAGAGCTCCCCTGGTCTCAATACAATTGAGCCAAAGTACCTAAAATAGCATCCACATCCCTTCTCCCCAAACTTTTTATGGCGCATCACTACTGCGTTCTGCTCAAACTTCATCCATCGCCCGGCTCCTTCAACTCTACCTTAGAAAAGGCGATTTGCCTTAGAGCAGATCCTAGAAAACACCACTGTCACATCTGGACTTCTCTACAATGGCGGATTATGACTCAAGGTTACAATACGTAACACTATGTTTTGTTTTAAACTAGTGAATATTTTCAATCCTCCTTGCCTAAGGAGTTGTCTATCATAAAGAAGTTGTTCGCCCACTCAGGTCAGCATCATTTCCCATTCTTGCTACCCCTAAACTGCACCGTCTTGCAGGGAGGTGAGCCTTACATACTCTGCCACCACAGCCTGGAATTTCTTACCATCTTTACTACATTCCTGCCCTGTCTCTCTTCAAAACTGAGCTTGCCACATACCTACTTAAACCTACACCCTGCATATGTTTTCATTAGCCCATGCCTTTTTACTATACCCTATTCGCTGGAAGTTATCTTATATCTTAAACTACTACATCTGAAACTCTGTAAATATGTATATTTGTAAACAATGAAATTTTGTATATCTGTATATCCCTGTATATGACTTTGTAACCCATGTATTTCTGCACACATTGTTGTAATCTCTGTATTCACTGTTTTGTACTGCATTGTGCTGTATTGTATTTGTCTTCTGGGTCACCCCTGAAAAAGGGACTGCATGGTCTCAGTGTGCTTACCGAGTTACCAAAATTCTAATAAATAAATAAATAACAGCCAGGAATCAGTCTTCTTCATGATTCTGACAGAACAGACTTGCTCTGGTTTCTGAGTTTAGATATTATTGAACTAACAAATTATAACTTCATAGCCTTAGGCTCAAAATAAATGCAGCACAGAGGTGAACCTGCAATCCAATCCTGCATTTCTGTCTGAACGCTGAAGCTGTTTCAATTTAATGCTCTTCTGTTAAGAGGGTATTGCTGTTCTTGCATTGCAACACACGTGAAGCAGTCACACAGCAAAGCAGGGCTGGAGTTAACTGTCAGCAGCTGCAGGAGAGTCAGGTGGAACCACTGAAATGTAAAGCATGCAGGAATTGCAGTAACAGGGAAAACTAGATATAAACAGCAGGTAAATCAGTGAAGATGATGCAAATGTGTGCTGGAACTGCAGGTAATAGAGCCCTGAAAGACATAAGAAAATACAACTGCATGACAATAGCAGGCCTTAAAACACAAATAAATAAGCCAGCCCAGTGGCGCTGAGGTTGGCGCTGGATGCCCACCTTGCACCACGCTGGCAACTCGGGATCGAGAATGGGTTCTGGTCAGCAGGGGTGAGGAAGGATTGAGCATCTATGGACAGCTCTCCTAGCATGGGAAGGGACAGTATGGCGTGCTGTTTGCCAGACACCCAGCAGCGGCTGAATGTCAACACATGCGGCGCCATCAGAAGGGAGGCCTCATATACAGGCCATACGGCTGCCTCTCTGGTGGAGTCCCAGCCATCTCCACCCATTACCTGTCTGGAGGTCAGGGAGAAAGCAATGGAAAATATCAAGGGCAGCAGGCTCCGTGATAACTATTCGCCACCGCACCAGCAAGCTCTGATTCTAGATTGTGCTTCAGGGTAGGGAGTAAAGCGCGCTCTTCTCCTGGCCCGCTGGGGGGTAATCCTACGGGCAACTCTGGGGCATGGCTGGTGGGGCGGTGAGACCAGAGGCAGTCCTCAAGGAAGGGCCGAGCTGCCTGACTAGCTCTGGAGAAAAAAAGTAAATGAAAAAAACAACCCACAAATAAATGGCTACCTACTTCACTAACCCTAGCATAAATAGTGGAAGCATGCTGGAAGCACAAAACAGGGAAGCACTAAGTGAAGGGATAACAAAGAGCAGCAGGGCTGCTGTCCTAGAGAAAAGCAGGAGCACAACACTATAACCAGAGAATGCAACAAAATACTAACCCAGTGAGTAGCAGAAGGCACAGACTAAACTGAAGCTAAAGGCAAACCAAACAGGAAGGTCCCAAGACAACCGGAGGTGTTGAAGAGCCTTCAGCTCACCAAATGTCCCATGCAAAACACCTAGTGCTGGAGGGCAGGGGATACTGGATATCTATGGGAGTGGGTGGGGTGGTCAGGCGGCTATAGAACTGCAAGGCATTAGCCATTTAACTACTGTAGATAGTATCCGTCTAAATATGGTTTGCTTAGAGGCAGAGTGTCCACTGACACCTTACCATATGTAACAAACAACTGTGTTTGTTCCTTATGTCCCCCGTTTTGGGCATGCAAAAACTGAGAGCTCTTCTAATATCAAGTGTGGAGTTTTTTCTTGTCTTTCCTGGCATGTTGCCTTGGGAAATACAATGGAAAGTACTGGCCAGAAAATTATGTTAGAAAAGAAAAGGTCTATTCAATCTGCCCACCCTACCTAACTTCTCTGCACTGGCCCTAGTGGCCAGCCCACTCCTTCAGTTCTGCCACACTTTTCTAACTAATCCAGAATGCCTACCCCATCCTTGCTTGAAGCTTCTCACCAATTTGGCCTGTACCACTGCCTCTGACAGCTAGTTCACCACACTTTCCATGAAAAATGCTTATGGACATCTGTTTTGAATCTCCCCTCTGTCAGTTTAGCCAAGTTCCCCCTTACACCTGTCTTTGAGCCAAGAAGAAAAGTTCCTTGATGTCCACCCTATTTTTATACCACAGGTGTGGACATAAATGGAGTGTAATAAACTTTTATCTGAATGCCTGCGTAGATATCATAGAATCTTACATTATATACATAGTTACTACATCACAGTCCATTTAAGCACACAGTTTCTACATCATCTCCCTCCCCAGTCGGGATCTTGGTCAGCAGACATGGGCAACTTCTGGATAGACTCCGGCTGGGTTCAGAGGAATCGGCTTAGCGTGGTAGTCCCATTAGTGTGAATGAGTGGTGGAGACTTTATGTCCAGGAAGATCAGACTTATTGTCATGCGGTCACGATCGAAGATATATATTTTATTGATTTAAAAGAAATAACAAAGCTGGGCTGGCAGTATAGCCTAGAGGTTAGAGGAGCGAGGTGTGAGCAGGCTTGATACATCCAGCAGACCAGACCTGAGCTTGATTCCCACAACCTCCACTTGAATACTGTGTGACTCTGAGCAAGTCACTTAACCGCCTAGTGCTCCCAGGTCGCCTCTGAAAACAGGCACTTGTGCCTAGTGGGCCTTACCCGGTTACAAAGACTAAAATAAATAAAAAATAAAATAAATAAAAGCTAAAAACAAGATAACACACAACCCAAGGTCCCCAACTATTACATAAATGAAATATGCAACACAGATCTTGTGGAATAAACAGGCTACTCACCTGTAACAGTAGTTCTAGGAGTGATATATGATGTACATCCACACATCTTGCAGAGTCCTTTCCCTTAAATCTCTGGCGGAAGGTCTTTAAGCTGGCTCCTCCCACCCATCCAGGTGGTAACTCCTCGGCACTGCCCCATGACGTCAGATCTTACCGCTGGAAGCAAGATGCAGTGTGCCACTTGCAGGGAGGTCAGGTGGATTGTGTGGATGTGCACCATATACCACTCTTAGAACTACTGTTACAGGTAAATAACTTGTTTTCTAGGGACATGGTTATGGTGTACTATCCACACTTCTGAAAACTCTAGCAGTTCTCCAGGAGAGGGGCAAGATGCACACTCCTACTTATGGAACAGAGATTAGAGAACGAGGCCCCAAAACCAGCATCCGAAGTGACTCAAGGTCGATGTGGTAATGGGAAATGAAGATGTATGCTGATTTCCAGGTAGCAGCCCTGCTGATCTCCTGGATAGGGATATTCCTGGAAGTGGCCACGAGACAGCGCTATGTCTGGAGCAATGAGCCCTCAGCCTTATGAGAGGCTCCCCACCAGCCAACCTACAGTATAGCAGAGGTCGATGCAGGATACAATCCATGTGCCAATCGTCTGCTTAGCTGCAGTCTGCCAGGTGTGGCTTCAGCGTGGTGACAAACACCTGGCGAACCGCTCCCAAACTCCAGCTGTGGGCTCCTTATAGTAGGCAAGCCGCACTCAGGTCCGGAGTATGGAGCCTGTGCCCGGTCTCTGAGGTGTGGTTGATGAGAACACTGGGAGATTCATCAACTGGTTAAGGTGGAACTCTGAGACAAACTTTGGGAGGAACTTTGGATTGGGGTGAAGGATAACCATGTCCCTCGGAAGACCAGATAAGGAATCTCCATGAGAGTGTCTGGAACTCACTGATTCTTCTGAAGGATGTGAGAGCCACCAAGAAGGTCTTCCATGTCAGGTGAGAGATGTCACACCTGTGCATCTGTTCAAATAGCTTGCCCATGAGCTCTACCAACACCAGCAAAAAGTCCCAAGGTGAGGGGTTGTTCATGCACCGAGGAAATGTGGCCAAGGCCTTTATAAAAGCATTAGAATACCTTCTCCTGCGCCACGGCATACCAGCCCATGCCCAGTATGCAGAGATGGCTGCAGGTGCACCTTAAGGGTCATCGACTGAAGGCCTGACTGGGAGAGGATCAAGGTATCGAGAATGCCAGCCATTGCCGGCCCAGTGGTTCCTGAGGGTTGGGCTGGGCGCCTACACCTGCGTCACGCCGTGACCCTGGTTGGAAATGGACTCGGGTCATTCGGTCAGCTGGGGAGGTAAGGATTGAGCATCAGAGGACTGCTCTCCTTCCTCGGGTGGGGGTTTGTACTGCGTGTCAGCACAACAAGTGGGTTTCGCTCCATACAGGGTGTGGCGCTGCCTCCAGCGGTGGTGGAGATGGCTGCGTACCCATTGCACAGGAGTGGGCAGGGAGAAAAACAGTGAAAAAATACCAGGACCCGACAGGACCTGTGATGGTCCTGATGGGCGAGGCGATACTCCCTCCGGGGGAAGTGCTTCTGCACTGCTTGCGGAGGTGGTGACAAATAATGTTGTGATAAAAAAAAAAAAAGAATGCCAGCCACTGGGCAAGATAAGGGTCAAGCCCTTGCCTAGTACCAAATGGAGAACCTCTTCCATTTGAAGGCATAGCATTTTCGGGTCAACTCCTTCCGAGAAGTCTGACCACAGTGAGGATGTCCTCAGAGACAGACCCAACGCCTGGAACTCTAGCCACTCAGAAACCAGGCTGTCAGGTGCAGGGATTGAAGGTCGGGTGGAAAACCTTTCCCTGACTGCATGAGAACAGTACGGGTGTAGAGGAAGATGCCACAGGGAGCCTTCAGCTGAGGCTGAGGAGACTGGGTACCAGAAATAGCTGGGCCAGTCCGGAGCCATCAAGATCATCCATGCCTTGTCTCTCCTGACTTTGAGCAGCACTTTATGGATCAGCAGAAAAGGAAGGAAGGAAGGCATACAGAGGCCTGGGGCCCAGGGCCTTGAGAAAGCATCCCCTGCAGCGCCTCCTTGCTGAGGGGCAGGCACAATACAGCCTTAGCTTTGTGTTCTCCCTGGAGGCAAACAGATCCACCAGAGGGTGCCCCACCAAGAGAACAGACTGTGCACTACCTCCTGTTGGAGAAACCACTTGAGAGACGCCTCGCCCACCTAGCAGAGGGCAACCGCCAGCTGACTGGACACGCCATCTGGACCTGAACGACCTAACCCCTGAATCTATGGAGAAAAGGCTGTCAGTGCCAGCCGAACTGCCCAAAGCCCCCAGCAGGTAGATATGGAATTGAGACTCCTCAGGGGTCCAGAGTCTGTGGACCCCAAGGTGGCACTCCAGCCCATCAGGAAGGCATCGGTCATGATGGTGACAGCTGGCTCTGGGTAGACAAGGGATTCCTTCCTGCATGTTTTGGGACTAACCACCACTGGAGGTGTCCCACATTGGCTGGGTCACAGTGACCGGCTGGTCAAGTGACCTTTCGCTGAGACCACTGATGGGTGAGCCCCTACTGCAGAGAGAGCATTCTCCACCAGGAACAACGGACCACGCTGATGCATGCCGCCATGAATCTCAGGAGGTACAGAAAACCCCAAGCAGGCGCAACTGCCCAACCTAAAATGATTGGGCAAAGGAGGAGAGAACCTCCGACCAGTCCACGGAAGTTGACCTCTGGCTCTGCAAGAGTTGAGCTCCACCCTAATGAATTGTATCACCACCAAAGGTACGAGCACCGGCTTGGCCTCACTCACCAGAAGGCCAAGAGACAAGCAGGTCTGGAAGGCCCAGTGCCTGGACTGCTCCACCTCCTTCCTGGAGGATCCGCTATCAGAAAGTCATCCAGGTATGGATACACCAGGACCCCTCAACGTCTCAGGTAGGCTGCCACCACTGAAATGCACTTGGTGAAGACCCTGAGAGCCAAGGAGAGGCCAAAGAGCATGGCCTGGAACTCATCAAGATTCCCTTTTACTTGGAACCAGAGGAACAGGTGGTGGGACGGACAGATGGGAGCGTGGAAGAATGCATCCCAAAGATCTAGGGGCAGAACCACATGTTCTGCTCCAATGATGGAATTATCTGAGACATAGTGATCATCCTGAAGGTGCACAACTGAAGAGAGTTTGTTCAGGTCGTGCAGATCTAAGATGGGGTGCCAGCACCCATCCGTTTAAGAACCAGAAAATATCTGAAACAAACCCTAGGTTTACTGAAGGGTCCGGGACTTGAGCCACTATTTCCTTTTGGGGAGCTGGGTGATGTCTTCCCGAACGGCTGACAGCATGTCGGAGGACACCATGTCCTCCCGAGGGCTTGGGCTCCACACAGAGAGTAAGCTCGAACTCTAGAGGCAACCTTGACCGACCACTTCTTGAACTCACCTGTCCATGGTGACAGCAGACCAGGTGGAAAGGAAGTGGCGGAACTGGCACACCACAGGAGGATCGAGGGGATAGGGCGGGCTTGGAGGCGCCCCAACCCGTCACTGGGCAGGCTTGGGGGAAGAGGGACTGGCTGAGGAAGCAGTGGGGCCTCGACCACCTGGTTTGCAGATGACCGAAGCAACCAACGTCAGTCGCTGGGCACCAAGCCTGAGCCTGCTGCCCAGCTGGGGGCTGGGGACGGCTTGGCTGCAGGGGCAGAGAGGGTCGAAAGGGCTTTTCCTCTGAAGCTTGGAGCCCTTGGGATCCCTCTGGGTGGAGATAACAGAGTCCAGAGTGGCACTGGACTTCTCAGTCCTAGTGGGTGTTCTTGCACCCCCAAACAAGTTGGTGCCCAGGAGGGACATCCGCCAACTTGTGCTGGGTGTCTGTCATGAAGGTAGAAATCATAGCCAAGCCACTGTGGCATGGCCACTGCTGTAGCCTGGGCCGAGCACAGGAATCACTGATATCCATAGCCGTCTGGAGTTGCTGTTTGGCTACAGTTCGGCCTTGGTCCAGACTTGCTTGACCATGGTCTGTAAGTAGGCCAGGAGTCAGGAAGGACCTCATCAAGAGTGTCCAGCAAAGTATGAATGAAATGGGCCATCGAAAAGCCAAACTCGCTTCTGAAGGTTGAGAGAAGAGGCTGCCTAGACCTTTTTGGCCATGTGATCCAATTTCTTGGATTCTTTGTCAGGAGGTTTATCCACGTCCCGACATTGCTGGTACACTGAAACACCAAGTCAGCCACCAAACCCTCTCAGCAGAGAGATGTTTGGTGAAACCCAACAGGAATCCGTGAGACCACATATTTTGGGGCCATATGGAGCTGACAGTGCAGGGCAGGAGGCAGGGTGCTGCTAAAGCTTTGAGCTGGGCCAAGAATGACCTCAGTGACCAGGACCCTGAGAGTCATCTCGGTTGAGAATTTTGATCAAGGGATACTGGCCTGTTTTGGACAGGCTCCATCTGAATCCGATAGATTTCAAAATCACAGAGCAAGCCCCTAAAGTAGGACCATGCTCCGTAAACAAATTCTGCCCGATTCCATGTTCAATGGATGAGAATGCAGGAGGAGTACTCAGACTCAAGCGGTCGATCTCCTGAATCCTCTGACTCTGCAGGGTCTATCAGCAGTAACATTGACTGACAGCTGACAAGGAAGCTAGGAAGTAGTATGGGCATTCTTAGGAGGGGACCATCCATACGTTTAATGGGTGGGGAGGCTGGAACAGGGCGAGCTATAGTAAACTAGCAGCACCATGGAAGAGCAGGCGAGTCGGAATCAGCTTACCCGGATAACATGAACTGCTGCCAAATAAGCTCTTCATAGTGTTGTCACATCTTGCGTCAGAGCCTTTCCTCATCGAGGAGGAACAACTGGAAGAATAGCGGCAGCGCGCTTGCCAGTGCCGAGGCGGGACCGCTGATGTCGGTGAGGGCTGCTCAACTCCGGCTATGGGATCTCGATCTCGATCACCGGGGAACCCAATGTTGAAAGAGAGAGGAGCTGGCAAAGCGAGACTCCTCTGAGGCAACAGGATCTTGAGGGTTTGGGACCAGATCAGGAAGCTGGTCCGAGCCTCCCTGGGAGGTGATAGGTAGGTCTGGAGTCCTGAGAGTGAGGTATCCCCTAATCCCCCATAACACATTGACTGGCTTGAGAAAAATCTTGAATGGTTGGTTGATGCGTGCCTCAGCCGTGGCAACAGGAAGACCTTGGAGCCAATGACCTGGACGATGTATTGACCGTGGTCGAAACCTCAAGAGGCGTGAGAATCCAAGGCCAGAGGCACTGCCAATCTCATGATCGTGATGAGACTGTTTTTTAGTCTCTTTTTGGAGCAATTTAAGAGGATTTTGTGCCCTTAGAGGGAATAACCCTACCAAGAGTGGGAAGGACTAATAAATCCCAAACGCCTCAGAAAGGTGGTGCCAAAGGAAAGCCGACAAATGCCAAAGCTGAAGAGCAGCTTCACGGCCTGAACTGCCATCTCCTCAAAGGCTGCAAGTTGTTCTGTGGACCACACTGCAGTGAAACTACCCTGTGGGTATCTTTTGAGTGAATGGGTGGGTCCCGTTCATCTGGGCACCCAAGAAGATGAATGTTCGGTCCTCCAAAGTACTCAGATGCAAAGTGCAGGAAAGGCCACAAGCTTGGGGACTGTGCTAGTGCCTAGACAGCAGATGCATGAGGTGTGCAAGTCCGTCTGGGACATCTTCAGCCCACAGTCCCATTTTTGAAACCGGGCACAAACTTGAGTCCATAACGACAGTAAAGTGTTTCAAATTAATTGAAAACCAACTTGAAGGCGTAGGGTTTCATGAAGCAAAAGGCCTACTCAGCATGAAGCGATAAGGACTGAACCTTCTTCTTCCAGCGGAAGAAGGATCTGACATCACGAGGAGGTACCGAGGAGTTACTAGCCAGGTGGGTGGGAGGAGCCGGCTTGAAGACCTCCGGCCAGAGATTTAAAGGGAAATGAATCTTCCACAAGTGTGGATAGTACACCATATCCTCATCCCTAGAAATGAATTATTTCCACTAGAACTGTTTGATCTTGGGCACATCACTGGTTTCTTATGCCACTCTGTGAGGTTAGCCAGGGTAAAACAGTTCTTGTAATAAATCATTTATTCTAGGTCCTATTGCATATCCCTTATCCTCACACAAGTACCAGTATGTTTTGATCATCACCCTTTCCGTCCTTTTCTCGAAGTCCGTATGTTCAGGTCCCAGCCTTCCTCGACATCTTGCCCCTAGTCCCTGGACCATCTTGGCTATCTTGGGCTGTACTGCCTCCTCTCTGTTGCAGTCTCTCCTCAGGTGTGTGCTCCAGTACCTTTTGGTGTATTCCAGATGTGGTTGTATCACTGATCTGTACAATGGGAGGGCCAGCTTCTGCCTTCTACTGCATCCCTTTCCTATGCAGCCCAGCAGTCTGTTTGCCTTACCTATATCTGTTTCAGTGTGCTGTTTTAGGTTCTCCGATATCATGACCCTAGGTCCTTTTCTCCATGGTGCTTTCCAGCACCCCATCCCCATTTACATTGCACCCTATAATCCTTTCTCCAATGTGCATCATCTTACATTATTTATCATTAAAACTCAGCAGCCAGATGTTTGACCCACTCTCCAACTTGTCCAGATCCTCCCGGGTCCACTACCTCATCCTACATGTTCACCGTTGTGCAGATCTTTGTGTCATCTGCAAAGAGGAGATCTTGCCCTTAGAGCCTCCCTTCATATTGGAAATGAACATGCACTAAAAGGATCAACCCAGCACTGACCCCTGTAGTCCACTTGTTACTTCCCTTACTTCGAAAACTCCCCATTTACCACTACCTTTTGTGTTCTTACCCTCAGTCATTTTTCCACCCAGGTTGCAAATTCTTCTTCTTCCACCCCTAAGCCCCTTAGCCTCTTTTTATTTCATCTAGTATTTCTCCTCCGCACTGCCCCAGCTGCCCTTTGATGGCGTTCTTCCAGTCCTGTCATCTTCCTTCTCTAGCACTTACCCCTCCTCTTACTAGTACCCTGCACAGCCTGCGGAGTTGCTTTTCGCCATCCTGCTGGGGTATTTTCCTCCCACTTTTCTACCTGTTCCCGAGGTCTGTGTCTCATGCAGTGATGCATGTGCTGACACACAACACACTATTGTCATCTGCTTCAGGCCCTCTGGATGTGCTAACCGCAGCCATACCATCAAGCAGCAGTATGCACTGTCACCCTGAAGGAGATACAGTCCTTAGGATGCTCAATCCTACTTTCCCTGACCGACTCTTGGGTGACCACAGTCGCTCCCGAATGTGGGTCACTGGCACAACAGATGAGTAGCGCTACCATATGTGACTGGGCTAGCCAGTCCCTTAGCTTCTTCCTTTTTTTTTTTAATAAAGCCATCTGCCTCAGAGGTAAACACAGGCAGGCTTTCAACCTGTCCCTGCATCCTCCATCCAGCGCTCAACTAACCCAGACCCACTGAGCGGAACTGCCCCCAAGGATTACCCCATTGCAGGGACAAAGGGAGGCCATCCTTCCCCAGCGGAGTGACTGTGGAGGGTTGTGGGATAACAGATGCACCAGACACCGAACTTCGGTTCAACACACAGTCTCTGTGTGATGTTTATTCAAAATACAAGAAATATGCTTTAGCAATATCATATTCCTTCTTCAGTACATCAGTTTGCAGCAACAGACTATGTATGTCCTTTCTCTGCACTTAGCCAGCACCTACTGACACTGATCTCCGATCTAATAACTTTTCAGTGAAAACCCTTTATCCCTATGTGGGCCTTGTTTGCTTAGGTAGTGGGGTTCAAAAGGAAAAAAAAAAAAAAAAAAAAACAAGCTATAGACAAAGAACCTCAATGCAGAATCACTGGAAAATGGGTTACCCCAAAGGGCATTGGCAACAAATCAAGTTTCAAAGAAATACAACATCATGCACACTTCCATAATGCAAAGCATCATGGGATATATGCAAATCACCATTAGATTTCAGTCTTGTTCAGTTTACAGCAATTTACATGCATTTTAAATAGCACAACTAACTTAATTTCTACAATAGTCACCTAGTACTTTTACCATTCTCAAAAACACCTAGTGCCATGGTATTTGCAACATTTACAGGTTTCATAAACATAAGGTATATATAACATCAAGGTATTTTATGACATAGAGCTATTACATACTAAATCCAACAACGATAAACACAACCTGTTTTACATACGTTTGAGGTCACCACAATAACCTCCTGTGAGGACCTGAGAGGAAAAGGAAATTAAAGAGGACACTATAGCATATTTAAGAAAGGAAGGGATGCCCATAGATGGCCAACCTTATGGGCTAGAAATTGTAAAGGCTAGATTAGGCTAGAAACAGAAGAAATGTTGCAACAGATTTAGAAAAGGTTGGTCCTCAAGAGTGGCAGGAGCTCCCTGTCACAGCGATTCACATCAGAATTGGGTCAGTGGTCCAACTGGTGGCACAGAACGGATGTAGGCAGGCAGGTTTCATGGGAAGCCTGCCCTCGGCAGCCATGTTCCATTTTCCCCCTGGAATCCCTGCCACAGCAACAGGTAAGCAAGTGTATGTGGAGGTGCATGCATGCTATGGAACTGTGGCCCTCCCTTGATGTTGGTAAGCCTTGCGCTACCCAGGCGTCCACCTGGGGGCTAGGAAGCCAGTTGGTCTGCCTCCGCACCCGGGAGAGAAGAGCTGTCTGACGGATGCTCAATCCTCTCCCTTAGGCTGATCCTTGGCAACCTGAGCTTGTTCCCGAACTTGGGTCACTGGCATGGAGTGAGATAAGGCGCACAGCACCTCAGTCCTTCATACTACTGGTCTGACTCAGTCCCTTAGCTTCTTGACTAGCCTCCTATAGGGGACAGAGTCAAAGGCTAAATTCCATGTGTTCTATATCAAAAGTGCCTGTCACTTATCGCGGCTGTCCTGGTCACTCAGTTGAAGAAGTCAATCGGGTTCATCTGACAAGACCTTCCCTCATGAACCCATGTTGTCTGGGGTCCTGTAGCCCATTTCCCTCAAAAATTCCACTAGTTCTTCCCTTACTATAGACTCCATAATCTTCTCACTACAGATGTGAGCTGACTGGTCTTAGGCCCCTGACTCATCTTTCCTTCCACTACTATGTAGAGGGACCATGTCTGCTCTCCTTCACTCCACTGCCACTGTTCTGTAGTCAGTGGGAAACATGTGGTTCCTGAACACAACATTTGGATCCTCTCACTGTTGGTGAATACCAGATCCAACAGGACTATCTGAATTAGGGCAGCTTCCTGACATGCATCTACCAGGAGCAAATTCCTAGTACTAGAAACAATTAAAACTTTCCAACCCACATCTGGCATATTAAAGTTCCTACTACCACCACCTCCCCTAAATCTGCGCCTTCCTAGCATCTCCCCAGTTCCTTGTTTGACCGTTGATCCTGACCTGGTGCTCTGCAGACCACCCCCAAACCTGATCTGCTTCCCATTCCCGTCGCTGCTATCACCCAAGGGTTTCTAGTTTTCCTAAATCCTCTAGGCTGTATATTTCAGATGCCTCTATCTCCTCTTTTACATACACACTACTCTCCTCTCTTTCCCTCTGCTCTGTCCTTTCAGAACAACAAAGAATCTGGTATGGTCATGTCCCGTTAGTGGTTCAAGGTTGTCCACATCTCTGTAACAGCTACCAGGTCGAGACTACTTTCTGTGATCATCAAGCTCAGGACACGATTCTGTGTGTGTGTGGGGGGACTCTAAGTCAGTTGGGAGAAAATGGGCAGGGCGACTTGGTGGCATCCAGGAGGGTGGAGACTCGATGATTAGCGAAGTAGAGAAGGTGGTGGGAAGGGAGTAAAATGGTCAGATGCCATCCTGGTGCATCAGTCATCGGGTATATAGATAGAACAGGAGAATGGTGGAGAGGAGAGGGAGCTGGTACACTTGGGTACCAATGATCTGGTGAATCAGCCTGAGGAGATGCACTTGCTGTCATCCCATATGGTGGCTGGTCGTGGAGAATTAAGTGGAAGGCTGTGCGGTGGTTGTATTGGGCTACCTGCAGTGCCGCCATCACAGGTATTGGGGGGGGTTGTGAGGTTCTGCTGAGTGGGTGGGGGCTAATGACAGTTAGAAATAAATGTTATCACTCTCTCAGTAGCGGTGATAAAAGATGAACTTCTGAGCGGACGACATCAAATGTATTAGCGAGGATGATTGTTTTTGAATATGTATTTTCCCTGTTGCAGGTCTATAGTTATTTTTGAAAGAAGAAGAAAATGAAAATGAGTCATTATAGCATTTAAAAGGGGATACTTAGCCTCTGAGCATGCGCAGATAGTACTGTTATGTGATGTAATGTGTCTAAACTGCGCATGCACAGAGGCGAAGTTACCTTTTAAATGGTAAAATAACACATTTCATTTCTTCTTTTCAAAAAATAACTACATTCCTTGCAACAGTAGGACATATCTGTATTCAAAGTCAATCATCCTCTCTAATACATTGGATATCGTCTGTTCAAGAGTTCATCTCCCATATCGCCACAGTGTTAGATCGTGCCAAGGTTCATGACATGTCACCATGGTGACTAGCAGCTTGGTCTCCGCTTCATCTTGATGAGTATACATTCCAAGTTCTAAGTCGGGTGGAAGGACTATTTTTTTAAAATATGACATTTTAAAACAAATTCTTTTCTAAATGGCTAAATATACACACATATGAAAATGACACCAGATTAGGCCTTGAGGTCTCGTGAGATACAGCTCACAGTCTGATAACTGCTGCTACCCCACCATCCTCGACTGTTTTCCATTTAGAGTACCCTGGTCTCTATCCGCCCTACCTGTACCTGCCCATGTATCTGTCCCATCCCTTCTAAAACCTCTCACTGATTCCCTTGATACCAACTCCTCAGGTGGCGCACACCAAGGCATCACCACCCTTTCATGAGTAATGCTTTCTCAGGTCTCTTCTATACTTCTCACCAATCAGTTTCAGGCTATGACCCTCATGGTCCTTCCCCTTCAATCTGAACACCCTCACTGTGTTTATTTATTTATACTTTATTTTATAATTTTCACGTATATAAATACATTCAAATACCTTATACAGGGTAGTAGGCAAAGTACTGGATAAAGGTGGCAATCATAAGATGACCCCTGTAGCTGTTACAATTGGGAGGGTGTATCCAGTATTGTTCTTAGCAAAGTGTCCCAGAAATGCCAGCTATCTCAACGGCCATGGAATGTTCTTGACAGGTAGAACTTACAGAGGTATTTAAGCAGTCTAACTGACTGCTATTAATCCATGTAACAGGAAACTGTGAAAATAGGAAATACATGCTAATTCTCACACAGCTCTACAGAAAACTGAAAAAGTAATACACTGCCAGCTTTCAAAAGTCTAGATTTAGGAATATTAACTTGATACTTAAACAGTAAGACAGTAATGCAGCTTATTAAACATAGCACTTTATATTCAGAGAATCGGAAACTGATGTCTACAGCTGAAACAGGCAGGAAGACAAAAGAGATACAGAGGGTGGAAAAATCCACCATTAGGAATAAAATGACTCATCAGATTCCCATCCCAAAATATACCGTACTGGTCTCCCCAGCTAACCCACCAGCCATGAGTCCCAGTCCAATAAATCCTCAGGAAGTATGTCAAGGAGCCCCATAACTATTATAGTATTTTATGCACCAGTATGCTCACAAACTTGCCAAAATTACATTCATTCTGTCCCATGCAGGAGGAGATTCTCCTTATCTTTTCGCCATCTTGGACGCCAAAAGCCAAACCGGCTAACTGCAGTAAACGATCTCAGTATTCGCCACTTGACTCTCGGAGATTAGTCCATGAAAGGTAGCCATCGAAATGCTGCTTGAACGGACTGCAAACCCGGTATGAGGTGAAAATTCCACATCCAATACGCCGCTAATCAGTCCATCCGATTGGTAGGACCCCATTGTGAGTCCCAGACCTGAAGGCACGCGCTGCACGGCCCCAGGTCTGTGTCTCTCAGAATTCAGTACTGCAGCAGTCTCCAGAGTATCTGCAGGAGTCGCATGCTGTAGTGTCGCATCAGCCTTCACTTGGAGCCATAGATGCTTCTTGGACATCCCCAGTCTTCATAGAGATTTTTCCAGCTTAGAGTCCATACCATTTAGTAGTAAAAGCAGTTGTTCCCAAGGAGAGTTCTGCATGGAGGGCATCTTGAGCGAAGAAGCCAAAAGTGTAGGCTTTGCGATCTTGCTGGTGCTAGTAGCGAGAGAAGCAGCTGCAAATTAAGATTCCCAAGTCGAATCTGCAAATGTCTGGTATCAATCACAAGCTAAAGAGTTTAGGAGATCAAATCTAGCTGTAGTTCAAGAGTTACAGCAGTGCAAAATAATATTTTAATGAAGTTTAGGAGCTGAAATGCAGAGCTTGTGGAAAAAGCTTCCTGCCTGAAGAAAGGCTCTCTGGAGCCACCCCACCCCCGTGTTTTTAATACCTTTCCAAGTACTAAGGTCTCGATCATGTCCCTCTATCCCTTCTGTCTTCCAGTGAGTACAAGTTAGCTCCCTAAGTCTCTCGCATAGGGCTTATCCCCATTCCAAGGATCATCTTAGGCGCCCTCCTCCTCTCTAGGAGCATAACGTCCCTTCTTTAAGTACGGACACCAGAACTGCACAATACTCCAAGTGCATCCTCATCAAGGACGTGTACAGTGGAAGAATTACCTCCTCCCTTCTCGAGCGATCCCCTAGTAATGCACGCCAGCATTCTGTTTGCCTTAGCCGCTGCTTTCCTGCATTGTCCTGAGTGATTAATTTTACCAGTGATCACTACTCCCAGATCTTTTCTTCCTCGAGACTGTTAATTGTACCCCCACTTTGTAGCTACATATGAAACAGACACTGAACTTCTAATAATAGCAATAAGGTATGACAGAGAGGTTAGATTAACAGTCAATCTTGCCAGGGCAATATGTATGTTTGCACCTCGTGCCATATTACACTCCAAGAGGGTGATTAACAGACATAATCTAACCTCTGGTCATACCTTCTGCTTAAATGATTATATCAGCAAATATCCCGCAACTGCAACCTGCAGACTAAGGAGAAATATACAAAAAGTAAATTTTCATTAGCAAACACCACCACCAATGCAGCTGAAGAAGAAAAATAATGTAGACACCTCAGGTGCGTGCACTTAGCAGTGTAACAGAGCCTTTGAAATGTAAAAGCAGCTCCGGCGACCCAGGTTGGAGCGGACCCGGGTGCGTCGGGGAGTCGGCTCAGGGAGGAGGTTGAGCATCCAACGATGCCTCCCTCCCTCAGGGCGGATTCTCAACCCTGAGAATGCCGGTGGGAGCACCCAGCTCAGAGGTTGAGAGCTCCGTTGCAGATCCGGGGAGGGGCGTTGTTAGCGCTTGAGGAGGCGTCGTCAGCACGCGTGCCTCTCTTAGGACGTACGTCCTTGTGTGCCGGCGTCCCAGGGGGCGGGGAAGTGGGGAGAAAAGCGGAAAGGTAGTCCTCGGTGTCCCTAGATGAAGACTGCCCCATCCAGAGAGTCCACCCAGGACAGACCCCGCTGTGCAGGAGAAGGAGGTAATGGCACTCTAGGGGCAGATCCTGAAAGGGGCTATGGGGATATGTGCAGTGGGAAGGAGGACACCGGGGACAGGAAGGAGAATAAAGAAATAAAGCAAAAAAGAAATGTAAAGCGGCTAAAAGGACACAATTCCCAAAACCAGTCAACCTCACAGAAAACACAAACAGTGAAACACCTACACAGGCGGAACATTAAAGGATCATACAGAGCAGCAGGTCAATGCAGAGGGAGGAAAGAAACATCCCTACACTTTAGGCAACAGGCTAATAAACAGCAGACCAACTATAGTAGTAGAAATGGCTCTATATTACACCTTTTATTTAAGTCAAGGCAGGTTGGCAAGTCAAGGCAGGTAGGCAAGTCTTGACCTTCACCAATGAAGCTGTTCATGTTAAAAGCTGGAGTGCCAATTTAAATTAAAAAACAAAAACAAACAGCATGATTGAATTTAGAGAATATTGCTTGTAGAAAGAAAGAGCATCTTCCTGCTAAAGTTCCTCTTTTTAGAAAAACAATGAAAACTAAGAAGATTCACATCAAGCTGAGGAGTTGCTTGAAAAGCGCTGCTGTCCCTCCACAGTCGCACAGTAAGACTGATGACTGTTAGGCTGTGGAATGCTCATGTCCCCAACATTACATGCTGATGTCACAGCTCTGAGCTGTGCCAGTGTCCCTAGCAGGGTGTAACTTGCCCACTTATCAATTCTCAATGATAACATGAAGCACTAAAGAAATGGCAATTAATGCTAAAACATGCAGTGTGACAGAAGTAAATTTTTGGGTACACTTTATTTCTGCTCTGGGGACTTGGGCATTTCTCAGGAGTGCCCTCTCAGCCACTACCTTCTCCCAGCCTGAAACCTCTGTGCCACCGGTAGACACACTGCTGAGCACCTCCTCCGGACCCACGGTCCCATCCAGCCTCCAAGATTCCCCCTAGGGAGGCCTGCCTCACCTCACCTGGCGGCCTATCTGTAATTAGAAGGATGGTCCTGGGTCTGGATTAGGGGGCTCGGGAGAGCCATTGGTCAGCAGGTCCGTGACGGATGTGGGCCTGGGCCACTGGGGCCTCCGCTCATCTCCCTTGGTCCGCCAGGGATTTTTCCTTGGTTTGTTTCCCCTTGGAACGCAGCATGCAATGGCTCCTGCATGGCTGTTCCACTATGCCTCTCTCACTGGAGCCTGCCGTCTTCCACCCCTTCCATGTCCCATACACTTGTGCCACCTCTGGTCTCCACCAGAGGCTGCCACAGTGCCGGGAACCTACCCACCCGGAGAGAGAGCAGTCCTCCGGACACTCAATCCTCTCCCTCCCTGCCAACCCCTGACAGCCCAGGTCCGTTCCCCGAAGGTCGGCGGCACAGCGCAGTGTGGCATCCAGCGCCTCAACCCTCAGCACCACCAGGCCTGGGTATTTTTTTTAAATGGGAGAAGGGCTAGATTACACAGTCTGAATTATACTCCACTGTCTTTCCAAGTCCAACTCTCCCCTGTAGGCAAGACTCTGTGGATTGTTATGCTGCTTGAATTCACACTGAGAGTAGTAACTAATAATACATTAGCGGTGCCTGTCCAAGAATGTTACCTGCTCTCAGTGGCAGAATTTTGATGTCAAACAATCTGAGGGGACCAAAGGAAGAAAAATATTCAGAGCTATAGCCTGCTAAGCTAGCAACTCTAGCATCTTGTGTTTCCCATATCCTAACAACCAGTGTCTGAGTGCCAACTCTTGTATCTTTTTGCTAATGGTCTTCCATGGGTTAATTTCAAACAGCATGGAGTTGTACCCACATAGCACTGCTACCGCTTTCAGCACTGGCAAAACAGCAGTTAAGGTTATGTTTGGAAATCTAAATGGAAATCGGGGTTATGACAAAGAGGAAGAAAATCTTTTTTCGTGATTTACACTTTTGCTCTTTCAGGAGGCCCACCAGTCTGACTCCCAGGATTGACAATCCCACTTAACCTTAAAGCTGTGCCTCTCAATGAAAGGGCTCCATGGGAAGGCAGCCATGGGGACTGTACCCAGTCTGTGGGAGTGCCCAGGTATTGGCGGCAACCGTCATCCCATCCCACTCCTCATTTTTTCTTTTCAGTTCCAGCTGAGGAGCCATTTAAATTATGTAGTCACTTATGGTTCCAGTGTGGTGAGCTCCAATCAACCGCCAAACCAGCCTGCATAGGTACACCTGTCATCTTCCCACTCTTCTGGCAGAGGTCCAGTGCATGCACGGTAATGTAGCTGACACACCAAAAGTTCACAGCAGGTGCAGCAAAAGCACACCCTTTCCGGGACAGAGAGAGCAGCCCATGGCAGTACTTTTGTTCCCAGGTCTACTGACATAGGAACCTGGGCTCACTCCTGAACCTAGGTTTGTTGCATGGTAGCAAATAGTTTTACTGCTGGGCCATCAACGAAGTCAAGAATAGGGAAAATCAATACAGGGATGCACTGGATGAGACAGAATAACCTGTAACAGAAAACATTTTGGAGGTAAAATGTAACATTCAATGGTCCAAGAACTCTACGCATCCCAGGGGTACACTGCTCTGCTTGGTGGACAAACCATGACTCACTGAAGCGCAGAGAGATGCAAGAGAGTCAGGATGTGTTCCTCAGGGCTCTGAAACAGCGGGAGTTGGAAGGGGGCATAAATTGTAAGACAGAAAAAAATACAGCTCATTATGTAGGAAACAAGATGCCGTCTTAAAGAGCACCAAGTTGGCCTAAATTCTTCCATATGGTGTCTGCCGCCACAATAACCCTGAGGCCACAGTAAAGGTGAATGGAATCCCTCAGAGAGGTTTGGTTTAGAGCAGGACACTAGACAGGAGTGCCTTCTCTCTCTCCCCTTAGAAGCAGGGACATCATGGACTCTCTGCAGGGGCGTTCCTCAAGCAATTAGTCAGTGAACCCACTCATGATGGAGCAATACTGGACCTGGTACTCACTAACAGATGTAGTCCCACTTCACCAAAGTGGTAGCAGAGAGAAGGCTGGCAATTATAGGCAAGTCAGCCTAACACTGGTGGTGGGAAGTTAATGGATTCCACTGATGAAGGAAAGGATTGTGAAATATCTTGAATCCAAAGGGTTAAAAGACCAGAGGCAGCATGGGTTCACGGAGTGAGGTTAATGCAAACAAATCTGGTAAGATTTCTTTGACTGGGTGACAAAGGAATTAGATCAGTGAGGGTGGTGAAATGGCCTACCTAGATTTCAGTAAGGCTTTCCACAACTTTTCCTGGTGACTAGTAAGCAAATTGGTTAGCTTAGGAGTGGGTCCAAGGTGGTAAACTAGATAAGAAAACTGGTTGGGGATAAGCAACAGAGGGTGGTGGTAAACAGAGCTCGCTCAGAGGATGGAAGAGTGACCAGCAGGATGCCTCAGGATCAGTGCTGGGACGGTCCTCTTTAATATCATTATAACTGACACTGCAGAAGAGCTCGAAGGTAAGGTCTGCCTCTTTGTGAAATGACACAAAATCTGCAATAGGATGGACACTCCAGGAAGAGTCAGGTCATGACCTTTGCAATGGAGTTAAGCAGATTTTCACACAGATTTAAGTACCTTCATTTACATTTAAATCCTGATGAAATTAGGAGAGGTGCAAGAAGGCAATCATTGTGCATGCCTACAAACTACACAGGGAAACAGAACAAAAGGCTAAGGGGACCTTCCCTTTAAGGCTAGGTGCACTAACCCCATGGTAGCTCATATATCAGAACACATCCAAATTCATAAATGAATTTCCTGGCTGTCACTCTTTCTCAATCGCTATACACATTCTTTTACAACCCCAGAGGCTAATCCTACCTATTAGTTCTGAGAGAGATGAGGTTAACGGTTTTCTCAGTGCATTGCTCGGGGCAGGTTAAAAGCTTTTCAGACTTGGCTCAACAGTTTCTGTTCCTTGCACAGAGTTTTTGTTATTTACAGGTGAGACACTTTATAACTTCAGAAGATCACTTGTCCCAGCTCTCTAGGTTGAATAACTCTGGAAAACCTTTTGTTTTGGAAGGGTATCTATCACATCCCATTTTCATTATCTTTTAGAGCTCTATGTCTTGAGGGAGAATTCCCCTTCTAGAGGGGATTAAGCTCAAATGTGAGCAGGAATATGGTCTGGCCATCCCTCAACCCACATGGAGTAAATCCCTACAGACAGGTCACCTCCTCTCTGACTTAGAGAATTCCATTAGAAGGTGTTAGATATTTCCACCCCTCTATAACAAAACATTTGGTACTACCAGAGATGGAAGTTGCTGGAGACACTGTGAGGCGAAGGTCACGCCACCATATTTTCTGGGGTTGTCCCAAGCTGCAGACCTTCTGGGAGTTATTCATGAAGCTATTCAAAAATCCAAGGCATGGTCTTCCTAGCTCCTTCCTCTCTTTGGCTTGGGGTATCCTACCAAGGTCATCCAGAATAAGCAGTTAAAGGGTTTGTACAGAATGCGACTGCTGCAGCTGCAAAAGCGTAACCCTTTGCTGGCTCTCAGATATTTCTCCACAGTCTAGCACGTGGATCCCAAAGATTAAAGAAATCCAAGATATCGAACAGTTTACAGCTAACTTTCAGCTGCGGCGGAAGCCTTGCAGACTGAATTTTGGCAACTTTAGGACATTACATTCATCTATTATGAGGGTCTTATGACTACCCATGGACTAAACTACAGGGACTATTGTGGACTTGTGCTTTGGTTCCGTTATTCAGCCTCTTGACTGCAGACTATGAAGCACCATACTTCAAATATTCTAATTATCTTGTCAGGATTGTTTTTTCCTTCTCAGATTCTATGTAGTCCTTATCAATTGTGGTTGCTACCAATTACTTTTTCTTTGTACATAGTTTGTATGAAGTTCTTTTTCTTCTTTCATATTAACTAGACATTAATAGATTTATAGGACAGTCAATGACTATGTGACAAAGTTGGAGACCTTCACTGCAAGTTCTCTTGCCCTGTATCTTTGGATTTTAACAAAGCGAGCTACAAAAAGGCACCAAGTTTGCTCTCAATAAAATCAAGCAGTAGAAGTTTTCATGGAAGGAATCCTGAGGTCTAATAATTAAATTTTGGGAAAGGAAGGGATTGTATTTGAGCTCTGGGAACCCAGTAGCCTGATCCCGTCCACATCCCGAGTCAAGGCCCACCCTGCACTCAAACGTTTAGTGACATCTAAGGTTGCAAAATGTAGGAGCTCTATGGAAGTGTAAACAGGGCCTTCTGTAGTATGATTCTGGAATATTTTAGAGGCTGTTTCTTTCAACTTAAAGCCATCACTGAACTAGCAAGGGTCTTGTTAGCAGTGCAATGGTTTTATTTGAAAGTTGTCCTCTAAAATATTTTTAAAATAGTATAAAAATGCTCACATTTACTTCTGTAGAGTATGGCCGTGCTCTGCACAACTAGATGTTATGAAATGTCTAAGCACTGAGGAGTTACTCTGAGAAGTGTCAGGCCTCAGGATGTGAGCTCCACAGAGCTCCAATATGATCCCTTCCATTCTCAAAATGCTTCCAATAAAAATGTTAATTGAACTCACCATTTCTTCAGAGGTAAGACTCTAATTGCTTGTTTTTGAGTCTTCCTCTTGAGTTGAGCTACAACTGGCAATCTTAAGGGCTATGATGAATGACAGCTCACACAGTAATTCTTGTACGTCAAAGAAGGCCACATATAAAAAACATTGCTTCAGATCAAATATAACGCTTGTAGAAGTGATAATAAGAGCTACATCATAATGAAGCACATCAGTTAGATATACTAAAATGAATATGAGAACTGACCTGAGAGTTCCATTAGACTGCTTCCATTTGTTAAAATATTCTTGACTTTGTCCACACAAGGCTGGTACTTACGAACACAAGCAAACAGAAGGAGCTGGCTGCGAAGCATTCTCTCAAGATACCGTGCCTTCATCACTCCAAGTTTGCTGGTCAATCAGTTTCTTAAACAGACTGACAATATAAGCCTAACAAAGTTGTTTGATGAAAAAAATATACCATCAGTGAAACGTACCAGATTGGCTTCTCCCACTAAATGCATGATCTGTGGTTTCTCTGCAATACCTTTCTGGTATAAGACAAATTCACATGTTCTTATTTTACTTTCTAATCATCTTTGTTTAAATGCAGTCTAATAACATTAAAATTTACCCAACAAGCCTATGTCTAGAATAGAACAGTTACAAGGTCGAACAGATTTACCATAAATATTCAGTTGCAGGTTCAACTCTCAATGTGCAATATAACCCATCATTCCTGTTGTTGCCAGTACATTAATGTTGGAAACTCAACTTCCGGTGATGTCAGTGATGCATGAACAGCTAGACAGCTTGTCTCTGTCCTCCACCTTCAAAATCAAAAGCAATCCGCCTACATTCAAGCTGAAAATGGCTCAAATGAACAAATTCTATGCTATCAAAATGTCTGCCCACCAGAGACTGAAAGATTTTATTTTGCAAGTCCACAGCCAAAGAAATCTCTATGGATCCAAAAGCCAGCCTGCTGGGCCCTGCTTTGTCTCGATGTCTAACCTGCAAGACTGCCTCAGCGACCTCAAGAGAAGAAGCCAGCAGTACCATAACTTCAAAAGTTGATTACTGAACTCAGAAAATAGGCACCATGCCTAAATGCCACAGAGAGATCTGGTGGAGACACTAGAGAAGTATAGGATGGGGTTCCACATGACAGACTTGGGGAGAGACTCACACAAGTCATGAAGAGCGAAATAATCAAAATGGTGCCCTGCTCCCACTTGAATAAAAGGAGTGCGACCTGACAGAGAAATGAGATGGTCTGGAGCAAAGGGCCAGAAGAAATCATTTGAGCCTATGCAGAATACCGTCACGCACCAAGGAGGGTGAAGTGGAGGCAACTGTAACATAATTTCTCCTGCAACCTTTATATATATATATATATATATACATATACACACACACACACACACACACACACACACACACACGAATACAGTGCAGCAGAATAGACTGATGTCCGAAAGTAGGGTATTTCATCAGACAAGACATTCCTCCTAGAATACAAGATAGATTCTCCTGCAGAGCTAGGCTCCTGGTTGGCCATTGACAATGTTGGAGCTAACAGGCAAGGAAATTATGGTAAGTATAAAGAAATTTCTTCTTTCTGTGGCTCCACTTGTCAATGGATAACTCTATAACAACTGGGTTCTAAGCAGTACCCAGAAAAACCAGGAGGGAGATATTATCCCACATGTCAAATGCAAGCACTAAGGAATTACTACGAACTGCTGCCGGTAGCACTCTGCAACCAAAAGCTGAGTCAGCAGAACTCTGAATATCCAATTTGTAATGTTCGTGAACATGTGGACGGAAGACACATAGCTGCCTTGCATAGCTCTAAAACTGAGCCTCCGCCTCTCCGCCCACAAAGTTGCC
Organism: Neoceratodus forsteri; assembly: GCA_016271365.2. Lineage (NCBI taxonomy): Eukaryota > Metazoa > Chordata > Ceratodontiformes > Ceratodontidae > Neoceratodus > Neoceratodus forsteri. The sequence goes on from CM057454.1 coordinate 437,395,727, forward strand.
ATTGTGCTGGTGGAGTGAACCCTGATGAGAGCTGGACGCCTCTTCTTTTCATGACATAGACCTTAGCAGCACGAAGCCCGCACCCACCTAGCTAGGGTGGCCATAGAGCTTTTTGACTTCTGCTTGGCTGCACCAAAAGAACAGACTATCTGACTTTGGAACTCAGCCATTCGCTTAAGGTAGATCCTAACTGCTCATTGCAAATCCACTTTTGTGCTTCCTTCTCCTTGGGGTGAGAAGGTTATGGACAGAAGGATGGAAGGTATATTCCTGGTACACATGGAAGGCCGTGGGCATGTCGGGAATGAAAGATGGAACCTTCTGACTACCATCTTGTCTTTATGTATAATAAGGTATGGCTCCTTGTGAGACAAGGCCTGAGTTCATCAGTTCTCCTGGCTGAATACATAGCCACTAAGAAACACACCTTGTAGGACAACACATCCAGTGCAATGGATGATAGGGATTCAAAGGCTCCTTACAGAGTGCATTCAAAACCAGATTAAGATCCCACAGAGGGACCGGGGATAGGAATACTGAATGACTCCTGCCAAACCACAGTGAAAACGAATAACCTCTCTATTACTTACAAGGAGAAACCAAGGACACTCTGACAGCATATACTTGACCTCTCAGCATACTCAATGCCAACCCTTTCTCCACGTCTTCCTGCAAAAATCCCAAATATGTGGAATTGAGGCCTTTGAAGGCTTAAAATCCTCTCTCTGGCTCAAGATGAAAAGGTGGTTCATATCCGGCGTAAGCTGCGGACACAGAAGTCTTTCTGGCAGCCATCAAGGTTTGAACTACTTTCCTGGAGAAACCTAATTTTAGAGCCTACTCCTTCAGGAGCCAGGCCATGAGCTGCATTACTCCTGCATTTGGGTGGAGAATGGGACCTTGTAACAGAAGGTCTCCACACCAGAAGGCATAAAGGTACTTGCTGAGCCTAGGTTCACTAGATCGGAGAACCACGGTCTTCTCGGCCACTCTGGAGCTATTAGGAGAAAGTTTCCATTTGAGTGTCTTATTTTTGTAAGAGCGTTTGGAAGAGGAGGCAGTGAAGGAAAGGCGTACACTCTGCTGAAGGACCACTCTTGAGTCAGAGTGTCCACTGCTTCTGCCTGTGGACACCGAAAACAACTGAAGAACCTCTGGATCTGAGCACTGTGGCTGGATGTGAACAAATCTATCTGTGGTCAACCGAACTGGTTGCTCAGGAGTTCGAACACCTCAGGTTCAACTGTCACTCTCTGGAGTGAAGATTTTCATGACTTAGCCAGTCCATCTGAATATTCAACTCCCTGCCAGATGTACTAATGCTAGAGAGAGAGAAGATTCTCCTCCACCCACACCAGGAGTTCGGAGGCCTCTGAAGCATCTCCCTGCTTTTCTGCCTCCTTGCTTATGTGCGCCACTGTGACAGCGTTGTCTGACCTCATTTTTACCACGTTGTTCTTCAGCAGGGTTTGAAACCGAAGGAGAGCTAGGCGGACCACCTGCATCTCCAGGACATTTATGTGGAGGTGCTGTTCCTATACTGACCACGCCCCTGAGTGGGAAGTTGGTCAAAGATTACCCCCCCCATGCAGACTGGAACCTGTTGTGAGAATTAGCTCTGGGGAAGTTCCAGAGGAACCCCTTGCTGAGATCGCACATTCACCCACCAACTCAGGGAGTGACAAGCTGAGGGACTCCTGACCTGATAATCCTCTGATGACGGATCCCAGGCCCTCAGCAAACCCACATGAAGAGCGCGATATGGAAGCAAGCCCATGGGACTAAGTCTAACGGTGCCCCCGAGGCCTAGAATTCACAGTAGACTATGGGCAGAGGGTGATGACTGATTCCTGAGCCACTGGACCTCGGACAGTAAGGTCTCTTTCAGGAAGATGACAGAAAACCCTCCCTAGTTTCATGCTGAAGACTGCCCCCAGATGTTCAAGGTCTGAGATGGCTAGAGAGCTCCTCTCCCAGTTCACCACCCAGCTATGTGACTCCAGGATCTCCAGAGTCCTGAGCACTAACCTCTTTGCCAGAGGCAACGTTGATGCACGAATGAGCAGGTCATCCAGATAAGGATATACATGATGCCCTTCCTGTCAAGCTGAGCCACCAGGACTATCAACACCTTCGAGAAAACTTAAGGGGCTGCTGCAAGGCAAACGGAAGTGCCCAGTACTAAAATGTTGGCCCAGTATTGAGAAATTAAAATTACATACTCACCGTAATTTCTGACCTTCTTGGACAAGTCTTCACCATTTATTCATACTGCTGGGTTACTAGCTGGAGGTGCAGGGACCCTGCGCGGGAGCCAAAAACATCAGGAGGGCCAGCACCGAGGTAGGACCTGCATGCACGGCACTGTGAGACAGGCTTGCACCTGTGCAGGCTATTCTGCTGCCAACCCTCTGACCGCCTCAGTACCTTTTGTACCGAGGAGGTGCAGCGTAATATAATCTAAGAAACACATAACCCAACAGGGCATAAGATAGCCCTATGGACCCGTATAAGAAGGGTCATTTAAACAATGTCTTCACAGACCAAACCAAACGCAGGAGGTGAAGACCAGAGACAGATTGAGCTTGGGGTATGATGGTGGGCGATGAATAAATGGTGAAGACTTGTCCAAGAATATCAAGAATTACAATGAAGACCGGCCTGGAGGCTGAGGGTTGAGGCACTGGATGCCACACCTCGCATCACACCGCGACCAGTTCAGGAACAGACTCTGGTCGTTCAGGGGCCAGAGGGAGGCAAGGATTGAGCATCATAGCTCTCCTTCCTCGGGGTGGGGGTCTGTGCTATAGAATGGCATACCTAGAGGCTCACCCGCACCAAGGTGCTTGGTTGCCTCCACGGATCGGGAGACAGCTGCTGCACCCATTGCAAATGGGCAAAAGGAGGAAAAATCCCCAGCAGCAGGATGAGGCCCAACTGCAGGCAGCTCCTGGGCTGGGCATAAGAGTAAGCCCAGTAATTCCAGGGCGGATTGGGCAGAAGGGGCTGTCGAGGTGAGGCGTAGAAACAGCAGCTGTGAAAAAAAAAAAGAATTACAGTGAATACGTAATTTTCGTATCTTCCTGGACTTAGTCTTCACCATTTATTCATACTGCTGGGTTAGAGTACCAAGCTAGATACATTTGATGAACACTGGCTGATCCAGCTGGGCGCACTGAAGGACACAAAGAGTTGCTTGGCCTGATGGATACCCCCAGTTCTAGCACGTAAGTCTAGAGCCCTTTCAACATCAGGAAATGAAAAGTCGTTCCCCTTCATTTTGGAAGTTAGAAAATAAGTGGAAAGAACTAAGGGCTGGTTGAGGTAGAAATCTGAAACCACTTTGGGTAGGAACTTAGGGTAAGCACGGAGGACCACCTTGTCTTTATGAAAGACAGTATACAGAGGTCTGTGACCAAGGCATGTATTTTAGAGACTCTGCGAGTGGAAATGATGGCCACCAGAAAACAGTCTTCCAGGTCAGAAACTTAAAATCAGACATGGCTACAGGCTCAAAAGTTTAGAGTGAGCATGTCTAGCATGAGATTAATATCCGGGGCAGTCCGTTTCTGACCAGGGGCCTTGTGTGAACAATGCCTTTAAGGAATCTCTTGAACAGTGGTAATTGAGCCAAGGACATGTTCTGGATTGGCTCATGATAAGCAGAAAAGCGCACAGGGGTGCACCTTCACAGGTGAGTATTGCAGTCCTGCATCTGAAAGGTCCAACACTTTATCCGGAGGACACTGAAACGGATCTAAATAGATCTTAGTACACTATTCTGAGAATCGCTTACATTTAGCTGTGTAAGTCTTCCTGGTGGAAGGCTTATAAGCTGCAAGAAGGATCTGTGAGATTCTCTGGGAAACTTTAAATCTGCTCCTTCTATCTCCTCAGGAGCCAGGTATGGAGATGAAGGAGGTGCAGGTTGGGATGGACCAGGGGTCCATGTGTCAGGAGGACGTTCACAAAGGCAGTTGCCTCAGAGGGCCTCTAACAACTTGTTGATCAAAGGAAACCAGATCTGTTGAGACCAGTATGGTGCAATTAGAATCATCTTGCCCCATGTGACTCCAATCTAGCAGCACCATCTGAATTAAGGGAAGAGGAGAAAATGTGCACAGAAAATGTCTTGCCCACTGCAGCCTGAATGCATCCTGACAGAAAATGCCAGGTTCTGGTTTCAGAAGCAAAATAGAGACAGTTTTGCATTGAGTGGGGACACAAAAGGTCCAGGTCTGCACTGCCTCCGACAAAGAGCAATTTCATGACGTCTGGAGAAAGTGACCATTCGTGAATCGTGAGGATCCATTTCTGTCCTGCTGAGATGATCTGCTAGATCGTTCTGAGTCCCTGGCAGGTAAGCTCCCATACTCTCCATCAGCTTCTCTGCATAGAAGGTAGGAGTGTGATCTGCCCTGCTTGTTGATGTAGTACATCACAGCTTTGTTGTCCATCTGAAGAAGAATTACCTTGCGACTGACAACTTCTTCCAGGACTCGAAGGAGTACAGGATTGCTCTCATCTCTAGAGCATTGGTATGAAGATGAAACTCCTCCTGAGTCCACACTTCCTAAGTGTGAAGGTCCTGGCAGTGAGCCCCCAGCCGAGCAGAGATGCACCCATGGTAATGGTGATCTGAGATTCTTGTGGGGCAAGGGCAGACCTTGTAGAAGGTTGTCCTTTTGTAGCCACAATGCAAGAGACAACCATGAAGGCTCCGTCACTTTGATAGGGTAAGACTTTGGGTGTGTTGTTGGGGACCACTCTGTGTTGAGCATCCAATGAGTGGTGCTCATGTGCAATTGAGCTAGAGACACGGTGAAAATGGAAGAGGCCATGAGGCCTAACATCCGCTGCATATAGTGAGCCCATATTGGGTTGTTCTCTCTGATGAAGCAAGCCATCTGGAGAATATCGTTCCTCCTATCCTCTGGGAGAAACCTCTCACCTTTGTAATGTCCAGGAGGCTCCTTTCCTATAAAGAAGAGCTGCTGAGATGGTTGAAGCTGTGACTTCTCCAGGTTCAACAGGGCCCCATGGAGGTGAGGAACTGAGATGCTGTGGATACTGCTTTCTGTGTCTCCTGCCTTGATGGACTTGCCAAAAGCCAGTTGTCTAGATAGGGCAAGGCCCGAACACTGAGCTTCAAAGTGTGCAGCAAGAACTGTGAAACACTTGGTAATGACTCGAGGCGCCGAGGAGAGCCCAAAGGGCAAGACTCTGAATTGGTAATGTTGACCCAAAGCCACAAAGCGAAAGTACTTGTGGTGATTTGGGTGTACTAGAATGTGCTGGTAGACATCTTGCATGTCCAAGGATGCCAGCCAGTTGTGGTGATGGAGAAGTGGTAGAAGTGTCCCTAAGGAGACCATCTTGACCTTCTTTACAGTACAAGTACTTGTTCAGCTTTCTGAGGGTTGAGAATGGGGCACATACCACCTGTCTTCTTTGGAACCAGAAAGTACAGGAGTAGAAACCTGTGTTCCACTCTACCAAGGTTTTTGAGAAGGCCCAGTATCTCTGAAGTGAGAAGGTCTAACTGAACAGTTGACAGATTGTGCTGTCGCTTGGGTGGAAGGTCTGGGAAATCTTACAAAGTTGAGAGAGTATGCTTCTTGAACAATCTGGAGGACCCACTTGTCTGTAGTGATAGACTTCCATTGGTTGTAAAATTGAGTCAGATGACCTCTCACTGCTGAGAAGTCCACCTTGGGCAGCTGAGGTGAGACCGGGGCCAGACTTTCAGAGGGTGGCACTGGTCGCTTTAGCCATTGTGCCTTCTGCTGCATTTTCTTTTGTGGCTGAGGAGACTAGTGCTTGTTTGTAGCTCCCTGGCCTCTTACTTGAAAGGGCTGCCTTTATGAAAAAACTGACAGTTCCTGCCCTCTGTGGAGCTGAAGGAGCCAGCCAGGCTGTTTTAATGGCAGTCCTAGTTTTCTGAGAAGCCTCCAGAGCTTGCTCTACCTGTTAACCAAATAGATATGCACCATCGAAAGGAACATTCATTACCTGCTGTTGAGCATCAGAGGAAAACCATTATGTCCTCTAATACAGAGTCCAGCAGCGGCCACCCAAGATGCTGTTTCGTATGCGTCCATGTAAGTTTTCAGTTGATGGCTATTACATTCTATAGCCCGGTAACAGTCTGCAAAATCTCAATTTTAGAGTCAGACTCGGGAGGCCTTCCACTAGGGATTTAAGGGAAGTCCAAAGAGCATACTCGTATTGAGAGAAGTGCCTTGATAACCTAGCAGCCAATACACATACTCCAGAGCTGCGCTACCAAGGCCCATATCCCCACTGTATCTCTCTTACGAGATTCTTATTGATAGGATGTGCTGATAATTCTTGAAGAAGAACAGCTTTGTCATTTTCAGCAAGGACAACCAGTGCATCTGTGATGGGTTGCGAGGCTAAATGGGTCTCTCCTTGGGAGGGACATATTTCATATCTATAAACTTGCAGATAGAGGGAATGAGGGCAGGCCTCGCCACACAGCTTCAGACAAGGTCTTGAAGGGTGGGGGACAGGTGGCATAAGGTTCACTGGAATATTAGGAACATGGAGCCACTCCAGGTGTAACAATCTACCTTGGTCCACAGAAGACATCTGAAGAGCCAGGGTTGCCCTCATATTCCTAAGCAAAGACTGGACAGAGAGATCCTCCACTGGGTTCTCAGCTTGTATCGAGGGCTTATCATCCAAGCTGTAGGATGAGTCGTCATCACCCTCTTCAGAAATTTAAAGGCCAGGATCAGACTCATTCTGCTCCAAGTAACCCTCACAGGGGTGGGAGCAACCCTCAAAAGGCTGCTGCCTGGTTTGGGGAAAGGATAAACAGGACACACAGGGACCGGCGCTGGACCCGGCACCTGGTATCAACCCATGAGGTGTTGGTCCGCCCATGATGGGGCCGCCGAAGATCCAACCCAGACCTAAAAAGAAAAGAAGGTGAGGGGATGGTACCTGTGCCAGCCCTGCAAGAAACAGAGTGAGGGGAAAGGCACGTGGAACAGGTGTTGGTGGCATGAGCACCGGCAAGGGGAAGATATGCGTTGCCGGCACCGAGCGCTCAACCTGCCCCGAAGGACCCAACTGCAGTCCAGATCCGCAGGAAGGGGCAAACAAGACAGACACTGTGACCCACTGCTCCATTAGAGCAGCCCACTGATGAAACTGCTCACCGAAAAACCCACAAGAGGACAGAGAAGGCTCCAGTGTCGAGAACCAGAGGGATCGAGAGCGGAAGCCATTGGGGAACCGGGACGGGTCTGAGACAACCTGCCACTCGACTCACTGAAGACCTCTTGGCTGATATACCAGAGAATGACCTGAGAGTACTCGCTAATTCCTCTTCCAGCAAGAAGAGGAAGAGCTCGAGAAAGTGGTGCCAGGTCCCTGACCTGGATCGGGAATGAGCCCACTTCTTTTTGTGTTCTCGGAAGACTGTCCTTCATCCTGAACACTGGACTACCGTGGTCGGACCCCCCCTCTGGAGAGGCGATGGACTGGACACAGCCCAGTCTTCCTATGGTGAGTCTCTACTCAATCAATCAATCAAATCTTTATTTATCCAGGCGAATCACCATTGAGCAAGCTCATTTACAAGGTGGACCTGCATCACACAAGAGTCGAAACAAAGCAAATGATTACAATTATAGAAATTACATGCACATAGAAAAAGGTTACATAGCTAAGATACATGTTTATAAGCAGTCATATACATACACATATGTATAGTAACATAGCTGACGACCAAATAATGGGGTGGGAAGAAGAAAGGGAAAAGGACAAAATGTAATTACACTTAAGGTGGGAGTTTGGACAGGGACAAATACAATACAGGAAGCCCAGGAGAGCCCTGCCTGCGCGATGGACGGGAAGGTAGATGTGGGGTCGTGGACCAAGGAGGGGAGAAGATTTGAGCAGACGACATTAATCGGAGAAGGAGGTGGATGTATGTGGGCAGTCGGCAGTAGGCAGTCGGTGACCAACTAAGGGCAGTGGAAACAGTTGCAAACTACAGAGACAGCTTGGTGTACATTGACTTGAACTTAAGCAAGTCTGACTGGGGTTCTTAATTTTAAAGATTTCTGGAGCTTATTCCAGAGTGAGGGCAATCACGAAGTTTATGGCGATCTCCCAAACCGTGTGCTGACCCTTGGCACTTTCAAGGAGATCAGCGAGTTACTTCTCAGCGTGTAATTACCTATCAAGTTTAGAGGCAAGCTGTCAGCAATGTATTGCGGAAGTTTATTGGTAGACGGCCTGTAAGCCCAAAGTACGGCATTCTTATTCCACCTGTGCTGGAGAGAGGTCCATCCCACAGCTACATACAGGGAGCAGTGATGGGTGGAGAAGGAAGGGCAGTAATGAATCTCAGTGCTCTGTGGTATAGTGTATCCAGCTTGCCAAGATGAGAGGCACTACACTGGCTATAGATAAAGTCAGCATAGTCAATTAAGGATAGGAGCGACATCTGGACTACTTGCCTTTTAGCATCAGAGGTCAGAAAATGATTTATCCTGAAGAACAGACAGTCTCTGCCTCAGTTTTTTAGCAGGTCCTCTATGTGAATAAAGGAGAGTTTGTAGTCAACCCAGACCCCAAATACTTAAACTTTGTGATGCGAATTCCAAGTTCTCTCCTAATAGTGTAGTAACAGGGGAAGCGTGCTAATGGAAGCAGGAAATGTACGATTAACTGGTGTGAGTAGCATCGCTTTAGTTTTCTTTGCATTTAGAAGCGTTTTTGTTAATAAGCTGCTGTTGTAGCAGATTAAATTCACTTTGCAAGTCTTCACAGGCAGCTACAGGAGATGTATGGCTTAAATATAGCACAGTATCATCTGCGAACAAATGAATGTTTGCCTCCTTGATGTCAGCATCAATGCTATTAATATAAATGGCAAAGAGCAGGGGCCTAAGATGGAACCCTGAAGAACCCCTCTTGTCAGAGGCTTAAGAGAGAATACTGGCCTCCGGCCATAACCTGCTATTGTCTGTCGGTAAGTAGTCATTAAACCAGCCGAAGGAAGGTGGGTCCAGGCCAATCGAATTTAATGCGAGAGTAGAAGGCCATGGTCTACGGTGTCTAAGGCCTTACTAAGGTCCAAGAAAACAGCGCAACAGACCAATTTTTGTTATCCAGTTCACACTGCCAATCATTCATAACTTTAGCCAGTGCGAAATAGTGCTATGATTAGCTCTGAACCTGGACTGCATTGGATTTAGGAGATTCGTTGTTTCAAGTAAAGTTCTCAACTGGGCATTCACAATTTTTCCAGGAGTTTTGACAATACGGGTAATAGGAAATCGGCGGAGTTGTTTAGACCTCTAGGGTCCCCTGCTTTTAAACAGTGGAATGACATAAGCAGTTTTCCATAAGCGGGAAACGGACCTCATGATAAGGACAGATTAAACAGATGGGTTATTGGTACTGCACGAACATGGTAAACAATCTTTAGAAAGAAGGGATCGAAGAGTCAGCACCAGCACTTTTCTTTATATCCAGCTGAAGAATGAGGTCTTCAACATCTTTCAAGGAGGTGAGTGAAAACAAAAGATAGTGTTCGAGTACTAGATGCTGGCAGCTGTACTGTGGCAGGTGAGCGAGCGTACAAGCAGGAGAATTATCAGCATAAAGGCCAGCAGTAGCAAAATGATTGTTAAAGGACTGTAAAATCTCCATTCTGTCCTGGATATACCATTGTCGGAGTTAACTTTTGAGGGAAGCACATTGCTTGCTGTATGACCAGACAGATCTTTATTGTGGCCCAAAATTTAGTAGGACAGTTTGAGGTGGAGTCAGTTCTGAATGGAAGAAATTGGCCTTAGCCTCTCTAGTAGTAGGGTAGCCATATCAGATGACCTAAAGGTGGGTAAGCAATGTGAGAAGTCGGTAAGGAGAGCCAGGGGATACTGGGATGCATAGGGAGGGCATCACAAGTAGAAAAAGGAAGTGGTTATCTCTCTGTACAGACAGTTGGTGCAACCCCATCTGAGTACTGCGTGCAGTTTTGGAGACCTCATCTACGCAAGGACATAGACAGGATGGAAGCAGTCCAGAGGAGGGCAACTAAAATGGTGCAGGGCCTACATCAGAAACCATATGAAGAGTCAGAGAGAGCTCAATATGTATATCCTTGATGAAAGGAGGGACGGGGGACATGATAGAAATTTTAAGTACCTCAAGGAATCAACAAAGTCCAGGAGGATAGCATCTTTCAGAAAAAGAGATGTGTAAGGACAAGAGGGCACAATTGAAAGATAGAAGGGCACGGCTCAGGGTAATGTGAGGAAATTTTTTTCACGGAAAGAGTGGTGGACGCATGGAACCGCCTTCCTGGAGAGGTTGTGGGGTCTAAAACACAGGGAATTCAAACATGCATGGACAGACATAAGGCAATTATAATGGGAGGTTGTAGGAAGTAGGCTGTTGGTTAACTAGAATCTGCAGCTTATCCAATAGGTAGGAAATGGGCAGACTGGGTGGGCCAAGTGGTCCTTATCTGCCATCAAAGTCTATGTTTCTATGTTAATTAGTTTAGTACAGTGTTTTCTGGCTGCTCTGAGCGGCTCCAGTCTCGAGGAATGAGACAGGCAAGCTTTTTCCAAAGCTTCTCTCTATTTGACAGAGCAGCCTTGAAGTCTTTAGTGAACCAGCATCGAGGTCTGGCCTTTATATGGATTTTACCATTGGAACGTGAGGTATTAAGGGCATTCATTACAATTCCGTGGAAGATGTCGAAGCAGCGATACTGTTTTGGTTAGGTAGAAGCACTGACAGAGTTTGGAGGTTTTAAATCATTAATGTAACCAACTGGATCAAAATTCCATCTGGATCTTTTAGTCAAGAACCTGGCTGCTGACTGAGGTTTGGAATCAGCCCTGACCCCAGCTATAAAGCAGTGGTGCTAACATCCGGAAAAAATTCATAAGAGAAAAGAGTATGGTTTACTTATGAAAGGGCGTCTAGTAAGGTACTGTTCTGAGGATTTTCTTGTTAGCGTGTCGGTTCATTGATAAGTTGAGTAAACACATCTGATGTAGAAGGACTTGAGAGGTGAGAAACATTAGACAGCCAGTCATAATTAAGGTCCCCTAGATAATAGTTTCAAGGGAACTGAGCCCACAATGGTAGAGAGGTGGACAGGAACTGGGACCCGCTGAAGGAGGTCTATAACATCCTATGACACAGAAGGCCAGTGCAGGTGAAATTTCAATTTTGATAGTCAGGTATTGAATTCATTTGCAACAGATGAGGAGTCAATAATAGAGGTAGTGAACTTATCCTTAACATAGATGGCAACCCCACCACCCCTTGACTGCCTATTGGTTCTGAACAGCAGATAGTTGGGAATATTAACCTCCTTATCAGGAGTGGAAGGCCGAAGCCAAGATTCTGGAGATCACAAGTCACGCCTGGTACAGTCACCATCTCCATCTCCTACTGTCACCATCTCCATCCATGGTGGCTCCTTCGATCAGTAGAGCTGAAAGGAAAAAAATAATAATATTCTCTCTCTTTTTTTTTTTTAACAATAAATCACAGAAAAAAATGACTCCCGGTAGGCGAGTGTAAATCGTCACTGAAGCGCACTCTATGGCAGGAAATAAGGAACTGAGGTGGTTGAAGGGTCAACGCTGAGGTAGCCTACACAAGTCGAGCCAGTCTCATGGTGCCGTGCATATGCAGTCCTACCCTGGTACAGACCCTCCTGAAGGTATTTTTCGCTCCTGCAAGGTCCCAGCACCTCCGCTTGTAACCCAGCAGTATGAATAAATGGTGAAGACTTTCGTCCAGGAAGATCCTGAGATGCCTCTGGTGGGACTGACGGATGGGGATGTGAAGGTAAACATTTGTCAGGTCTACTGAGGCCAAGAAGTCCACAGTGAACAGCCCGGTTATCGATCTCAGGGACTCCATCTTAAATGTTTTGAGGTGGACAAACCTGTTCAAATGCTTCAGATCCAAAACAGTCTGAAACTCCCTGAGTTCTTGGGAGCTATGAAACAGATCGATTAGAACCCTTGACCTTGCTCTCTTGGTGGAACTGGTACAATGGCCCGATTTGAATGTAATGGGTCAGAGTATCTGACACCGTTTGGCGCTTTGCCACGTGCTTGGAAACTGTGCACAGTAGAAAGTGTCCCCTGAGAGAACCAATAAGAATTCTATGGCATAGCCAAGATGAAGGATTTCCAGAACCCAGGCGCCTGACGTTGACTGAGCCCATCTTGAGAAGCACTCTGAAGTCTTCCACCAAGGAAAGGGGAAGGGATGGGCCTGCATACCTTCACTGCAAGGCAGCAGGATTTTCTGGTCCTCCTCCATGGTGCCTGGCAAAGCTCCTCTGTTACTGTAACCTTCGTTACCTGAGTAGGCTCTTCTATTTCTCTGGTTACCAAAGTTTCGAAAGGATGACCCCCTGGGACTGACTGCGCCAGCTATTGCCTTTACCCCTTTGGGTGCTGTGGTCTTCGCTGTTGTTTGGACACTGGGAGGTGGTCCTTCTTGTCCTGAAGAACCTTAAGATAGAATCCAGGCTGGAACCAAACAATAAGCCTCCCTCAAAGGAAGGCTAAACAGTTTTGCTTTTGAAGCTTGATCAGCGGACCACTGTTTGAGCCTCACACCCCCTCACGGCCGAAGCAATGTGGTAGGCCAAACAGGCTGACATGCATAAATTCTCCACTGTAGAGTCACCAAGAAAAATGGAGGCCATGGCTACCAACTGCAAATGCTCACACCTTCGAATCAGACGGCAGGAAACTAGCCCAGAGTAGTGACCCAGATATTTCAAGAGCTCTGAGTGACAATAAATGAAGCATGAGATATAGAATGTTCATGCCATAGAGGCAAAAGCTCTCCTGCACACGGCATCCACCGCTTGTCATGAGAATCTGCTAGGCCAGGAATGCCTTCAATAGGAAGGGTGGTGTGTTTACTGAATTATAAACAGCCTTGTCCATCCGAAGAGGAGCTTCACACCTGTGAGACCTTTCCAAAAAGGGAAATTTCATGTTTTTAGTTTGTGAAGATTTTTCTCTGATCCACACCTGCCTATTCTTATTCAATAATTTGGTCCAGAAAATAAAACCTGGGAAACATTTTGGAGTAGGGAGGACCCATACAGAATTGGATTGACATACACCGTCTCCATGGACTGCTCCTTCTTAAGCTGTAAGGATCTACAAGCCTCAGCTATCAAAAAGGACAAGGACTTATTGTCAAATGGGGGATCCTTGACTTGGGCTCCATCACTCCCTTCCTCTTCCTCAAGGGATGTCCTCCTCATCAGAGAGCAATTTATTTTAGGTCAGAAGCTTCCTAAGATCCCCAAATCCTCATCCTGGCCTTCTAAGAAGTCAGGGTCAGGGTCTGCCTGCACATCTGATTCCACAGCCTTTTCTTGCTGTGACACACCTGGAAGTGCCTGTATGGGCCCTCCCTGACCTGAGGGGCCTGGTTTGGGGTCGGGTGCATCTTATGGGATGTCCTGCAGAACATCTGAGGCCAAAAGTTCACCCAGGTGCAACAAAAATGATTTTCGCAATTCTGCTTTGCCACTGCCCATAGAAGAACCAGGTTCCCCCCTCCCAGTTCAGAGGACGAGCTGGGGAAATGTAAAGAAATATTATGCTGAGCAACAAAATGAGGGCAATAGGCACCCATGGAGGCGCCTCAACACCCTTTTGCAGGTCTTGCATCGTTTCATAATTTATGGTCTCTGATAAGTCATGGTGCCAAGAATGAAAGTTACCACAGATAAACCGAGGTAAAACATATTAAACAATGATTATTAGCCTTTGCTTGCTGGGCTAAAACTCTCCACTGAGCTGTGTATACTGTAATTAGCGTGCCAAAAAAGCACTAAATTGGCCTGCACACTCAATAGCGGGTATACGCAGAGATGTTAGCATGCTAGCACAGGCGTACACGCACCAGTGAGTAAGCAAATGCAATAACACAATGTATTTAATAGTCTACTATGCTGCGTGAAGTGCATACATCATGGGCACATGCTTATAACAATGTCAGGAAAATGACTTGAAAGAGGAGTGTGGGCCCAGCCCTAATGGTGGCTGTGCAAGCGGAAAAACAGAGGTCTGTGGAGAAAACACAAAAGCCCTCTGAAGTACACAAAATTCACACAACAGCTACAGAAATACACAAAACCTGAGGGTGGGAGGAACCACCAAAGCCAAGGACCCCAACTGAGACCCTACACTCCCAAAAACAAAAAAAATTTGTACCTACCTGTGGCACCTTTTTCTTTTTGTTTTGGTAAATGAACCATTAAAACACATTAACAAGGCAGATGTGGCTCCCAATCCACACAAGGAATGAAAAAGGCAGGTTAGTCAATTTGAAAGCCACAGCTTAACAGGCACAATTTGAATTTAGGAGTGCTCCCTGGAACAGGCAGCCCCAACCTACAATGCAGAATTGCAACCCCAAAAGAAGTCTTGAAATCTTGAGAGAAGATAAAAGTAGCTCTTTCCCCTTCAAACGGCACAGATAAACTGGGGAAGTTGCTGCTGCCTGGAATCCTCACGTGCCCAACATTCTAAAGCTTGGCTGCGCCATTCCCCTGGTAGGGTGCACTATACCCAGTCGTTATGATTACCCCTTGGCAATGTGGAGTGCTACAGAAAAAGGGACTCCTAACTCTCAGTCTAAATACAATGGAGAGCTGGCTTGCCTCGAGCCCCAGCAAGTATGACAGATGCTCTTTAAAGTAGGTACAGAATAGCCAGATGACTGTTCTGACTAGGACTACTCAAGAAGGAAACTGAAAGGAAGGAGCATTCTTTAAGTGAGGTAGATGAAGGGTTAAGAGTCTTGGGAGGAGAAAACAGCTCTAGAGGCCCATTTCCAGAGGAAGAAACAGGAGGTAGAGCCTGGCCTAACAGTCAAGGGGCTGATCCAAGGCTGAGAAATGGTCAGGTCAACAAGGCAAGGTTCAAGAATACTCTCCTACCAGACCCGAGACCCCGGAGCCTGAAGAAAAATACAGATACCGGGAATGGAAAAATTCCCTCCCACTATCTCTCTTTCTGCCCCAGGAGAGAAACACCGAGGGCAGAAAGGAAAGAAGATGTAACAGACACCAGTGACGAAAAGGTAGCCACCTCAAAATCAGATGTTCCCATGCTCTGTCCCAAAGGGATCAGAGGAGTAATGGTATTGCAAGACTGGAGAAACAAAGGGGAGGAGAGGTGGCATGGCCTGTTAATAGATCTCTCTATGTTCAAACTCTCTCTCTTCTCAAAAGAACTAAGGTAATGTTCTCTTTTTTTTTTTTAAGATTGTCCAGAAGTGACTACTATGACCAGAAGGTTTGAGGAATACCCAAAAGAATACCCTGTTTTTTTTTAATTGGATGGCAGCATAGGTGCTGGAAGAAAAAATAAAGTTGCTGAAAGTAAGGTGTCTTCCCCCAAAGCCTTTTTTTGTTTGTTTTGGGGGTCTGGCATCGCAATCAGAATAGGTACCTGAAGAGTTTGCGTCCTGATTACTTTTCTTTCTTTTTTTTTTTTCAAGGGGAAAGGCATAGAAAAGGCGAGGAGGCTATCCAGAAGCCTGGTCACTGTGGGGAAGGAGGACAGTTAGCACTGATGAATGGAGACGATATCCTGGAATATCAAAAATGATGGTGAGTACATAATTTTCACACCTTTCAAGGATCAGTCTTCACCATTCATCACTGGTGGTTCAGTACCAAGTCACCACCTGAGGTGATGTTGCAAAGCCTGAGGGAGAAGGTTGTTCCTCAGCCTCCTATTCGGGAGACACAGAGGGCGGGGCCCTCATCAGGTCTGGCGGGACCCAAGACTGCTCATGGGCAGGCAGAGGCTCCTGTGGCCTGGGAGAAGGAAGATGCCCCACTAACTCGTGCCTGACCCTGTGGGAGAAGAAATAAGCCCCCTGGAAACATGAGGCAATTGCCCTCGCTGGGCCAAGGATGACAACCTTGAAAAGCCACGCCCGTCCACCCACCTAATGCAAACTGCAGTTCCAACCAATCTGGAAGCTACCTCATTGGCATCGTAAGACACCCTTGATTGGTGTCTAGCCAGCTAGAACCCTGTGTGGGAAGGCAGATGGCCTACCTGTTCCCTCACAGTCAGGCATGGATGCCAGGAGTTGTCCCATATAGCCCACAGGTGCCTGGCATAAGCAGCCTAGTGTGCACCAATACACAACACAAGGTGCACTGCCGAAAAAACTCTTCCACCCGGTCATGCCTTGGCGACAATGTGCAGTGCAGGTATCCCGGAGCTCCACTCCCAAGGATGGGCGGGCATGGCACCAGGAGACCACTAAGGTGCGGAATACCTGTGCTGACAGTCCCTCGGGCTGGAGGTGGGGGCGGAGGGCCAGAGCCAGACATTGTGAAGCCTCCATAAATGGCTGGAGCCATGGAAGAATGACAATGGTGTCAGAGCTGTACTCCCCAAGGAAGGTCAGTATCGCTTAAGCAGGACTGCGTCTGCGGAAATGGGAACTGTGCAGCTCCTCTAACATCCCTGAAAGGAAGCGCTGATAGCTGGTGAAATCAGCATCAGAGGTGTAGTGGACGAAGTATCCTCTTCCTCAGTGGTGGAAGACAAGGATGCAGAGGAGCTGGACTCAGGGAGCTAGTGCTGGGGGTTCAGGTCGGCATATGACCTTTTCCATAGCCTCGGGTACCCAAGGAAAGCACCTGCTGTGGTCTAAAATTTTTCCCAGGCCATGGGCCCTGTAGAGCCAGAGAAACCTGGGAAAGGAGGAGAGAGGAAGGGCAGAGAAGGAGGAGGACGGTCATGGCAGACCAGACTAGGCCCTCTGCCAGGGCTGCAGGAGCAGCAGGAGACCCCTCCCGGGAGGGCTGCACAACCTGCCCACCATGGAATGCCCAACCATAGAGGGCTGACGGGTGGTGCCCTCTGGGAAACCCTCAGGTGGGAAGGTCAGAGCCATGCGGGTCCCACAGGACGGCCCTTTCCCCACCTACTACAGAGTCTGCCGGTTCGGAGGAAGGAAGGCCCAAGTCAACACTACGACTTAAGAGTCTCCAGTCACTCTGGAGACAGAGCAAGTGCCAACCTAGACCTCTCAATCCCTGCCTCACCTGACAGAACTCTGCCCCTTGGAGAGGGCCTAACACTTGGAGTAGAGCTGGAAACCTGTAGGGCAGACCCAGTGATGCGAATGACACCAGAATCCAATGCGGACAGCACCAGATTCGAAGTCAGTGCTGCTAGTGGCACCAGAACCTGACTTGGCACCGAGGATGGCACCAGATTCCAACTCGACACCAGACCTGGCACCATTACCCCTCCGTGACAGAACCAGCACCAGCGACATCCCTGGTGCCACACATGGCACCAAGGGACATAGGTGCGGCACCACACATGGTACCAAGGAGGGATTCTGAGGCTCTTTCAGAGAGCGAAGGCCTAGAACTAGGTCCAGAAGGGTCCAGTGACTTATCGGAGTTGGGCTGCTGAGTCGGGATCATCCTGATCCTCGTCCTCCAGTTCAGAAGACGAGATTAGTGAGATCTCCAGCTGAGCGACCCCCAGTACCCTTCCTCTTCCAACACCACAGATGGAGGGACCTAGCTGCACAGTCGGCACCACCTCGCTCACCAACATCGGAAGTTGTGTCGAGAGCTGAAGCAGCGTCGGGCCATGCTGCTGAAGGATCCACCAGTGCAGGCCCAAGCGCATAGCTGTGGCGCCACTACCTGGTGTCCAGTCCCCCTCCAGATTGGGAAGGGTGCACAACTGGCCCACGAGGAGGTTGGCTGTCCCATAGACCCTCCCACAGGCATTCTGTCTTGATGAGATGAGAAACAGCAGAGGCCTTGTCTCCTCAGTGCGTACAGTACCCGGTAAGGGAACTCAGGGAAGAGCCTAGGGACCTGAACCTGGTGTTCTGGGTGTAACGCTGGCCACCGAGGCTGGGAGTCCTGCCCCAACCTCAAAGTCCAAGCTGAAGGGTGCAGAGGTCCATGGAGAAGCAAGTGTTGCATGTGTCGATGTCATGGTTTGGACCCAGGCAAGTCAGGCACTGGTCATGATGGTTGATGACACAACAAAAGGCAGCAAAAACAGAACCTGGTGCCATACTGGTGGGAAAAAAAGGAAGATAGTGTTGAAACTGATAAAATGGCATCATACTGTGGTACAGCGTCAAAGCGAAAAATGGTGGCAGAACTGTGACACAATCTCTTTATGCAAGTGCTCTCATGGAGATGCAGCCTCGACGGTGGAAAAAAAAGAATGAGAGGTGGCGGCGGGGGTGGGGGAGCAGTCCATGGCGCCACTTTACATCCACCTAAAAGCTATATGCTCCTGCAGAGTCCTACTCCTCTGGCTTGAACCCACCGTGATGAATGGTGAAGACTGATCCTTGGAAGATCATGGTTTTATGATTTATTTATTTTTTAATATAGGTTTTCATCCCGATTTTGGGAGCTGGCAGGCAGGGCTCTGGCCCCCCATGGGGTTCGCATCCAGTCCGGTCTCGCCTCATTTACTGGGATCACAGCCGAGACTGTTATGGAGCCTGGCAGCTCCATTTTTCCCCACCCATGTTCTTGGGCGCATGAATGCTGTGCTCCGCAGCACCTCCTTCGTCCTGCCCGCTGTCAGACACTGCCACTGGGCCTCCACCCAGTGGCAGTCATATAGGGGGGCAGCAACATTCCTTCCTGGGAGGGAGAGCTGCCTGCAGCTGCTCAATCCTGCTCCCACCTCCCTCCCCGGCCAACCCAGGCCTGTTCCCAAACCTGGGTCACAGGTGTGGCATCCAGTGCCTCAACCCACAGCACCAGCCGGGCTGGCAAAGATCATGGTTTTACAGATCAAAAGAGCATATCGAGCCTTAGCCCCAAGCCCACAGACCCTAAGGCTAGGCCAAGGTCCATCATCATAAAATCTGTGGACTACTCAGTCAAAATGGAATTTTAAGAACAGCATGGGCTAAAAAGGAGTTGGTGTTTGGAGACACAAAATGTATTTATCTATTTTAGTTAGTGTTTGTTGACCAAGAAAGGAGAAATATGCAATTCTGCATATTTTCAGCCATATCCTGTGGGGAGTGCGAATACAGATGAAAACCAACTAACAAAGAACCGATTAAACTGTTGGTGGTATTTTTAGTGAATGGGGAAATTTGGCCAGGACACTGGGGAAATTCCCTACTAGCCTTAGGGGAACCCTTGGCCATCAGCTCACGATGGCCAGTCTGGCTGAACCACCAGAGAGGATGGACGTGGAGGGACTAAGGAACAGGCCTCCCCTCAGTCCCATTTTCACAAGAGGCTGAAGACATCGAAATTGTGACTGGCGTGTTTCAGAAAGTGACGAGGAACTTGTTACGGCAGCTCCCCAGGTTAAAGCAGCTCCCAGGTTAAAACAGCAAAATGATAGCTGAAGGAACTTCTGAGAATCCAATGAACTAGAGGTAATCTGCTTATCTAAACTAAGAACAGAGAGAGAATATGCAGCACTGTAAAAACAGTAGACCAAGAGCTAGAACAATTGAAATCTGGAAATGACAGCACAAGTTCAGCATTTGACAGACCAAGGATGAGTCAGCGTCTGAAGGTGCCGACACTCGATTCCTTAACTACAGCTTCAGCTGTTGCCACGTCAGCACCAAGCGAGTCAAACAATAAGGCTGGCAGTAAAACTAACAAGGATGTGGTGTGCCTAAAGCCTTCTCGCTCAGGAGACAGCATCTGGTGATAAAGTAAAAATTCAGGAGAAAGAAAACAGGAAAAAGCGCCTTGGACCTGGGAAACAAACCAAGCTAGCTCTGAACATCAAAATCGGGAGGAGAAACTCAAGCAACACTAGAGGTGATTGAGGACGTTTTTCTGTTAAAGACAGACAGAAGGAGAAAAGTTCATGGTTAATAAGGAAAATGACTCTGTAATTGACTTTACAAACTGGAGCCTGGAACAAGCGCTAGAAGGCGCTGGATGGACACAAATGGTGGATGGTTCCTGGTCCCGAATCAACCTGAGAATTTAAAGAACACAGAACAAACTCCTGCAACTCCAGTAGCCTGCATGAGATCAACGGATGAGCTCCAATGCACCCTAGGGTAACCTTTCTTCTTCTAAAAATGTTTTCATTAATAAACAAATGTATTTTCAGAATGATTCGCAGAATGTTAATAAAGGTCTTAGAGATACACCCAGCCAAGATTCTTCTCCTAAGGTTATAGAAAATGCCCTTACTAGGAGAATCACCCCAGTTAGAAGAGGTCCTCCTACACCTTCAAATCCTTCCCAAGATAATGAGATTCCTTTGAGAGCAGGCCCGAGAAGCTCAGTTAGACATCCCTGCAGATAGGCCTAATTTAAACCCCTTCTTTAAACTTTCTGATTTGTTTCGGACAAAGGGAACCGCCTCCGCTGAAATGCCATTACAAATTTGTATAAAGCGGTTTAGAATCCCTCCTGATAGGTTACACATAGCAAAAATACTTCTGAAACAGTCCATGAAGTTTTTCTTCAGACATTATTTCTCTGGGAATGGCAACTATAGCGTGAGTTTTAAAAATGTCTCGAACTTAGATAGGCTTTGGGCCCAGTTTCAGACATTAAAGAACACACCTGCATGGATTCCTTTTCATGTCATCCCACTAACTAAGCCCTTGGTCAAAGTCATTACTATTATTTTAAAAATTAAAGTGTGAATGTTGAAGACATTCTGTTTTGTATCGTCAGCGATGTGAGATATTGGAAAACCTTACCCAACTTTAGATAGTGAGCAAATTTGGGAGGGGTGGAAAATAAAAGTTAAATTATACTCCACAAACAATGGTCCAGTCCACCTCTCAAGCACTTTTTGTTTAAGGAAAGACAGAGCTCCATCTTCTATATAGGCGGCCAAGGGCTTGCTTTAAATGTAGGGCAAGAACACACCATAGTTCAGCTTGCAACATGTCCAGATACAATCACTGTTTAGAATACGGACATTCAGCTACCAATTGCCTGAATCTGCTCAAGTGCAACCTAATGCGAGCAAACTGGACATGCATATGGCAAATGTCCATGGGCATCTCACAATAGAGAAGAATGGCCCTCACGAGGGCCTAATAAATCAGGCACAACATCAGCAAGCAAAAAGTTGCAGAACAAATGACCGCCAGGATGGTGTGCTATGAACTATCTGTGAGTTGCTCTGTGGCTTTTATGTGTTTTATGTGTTTGGATTTATTTTATAGTACTTTAAGGTGGTATAGCGGCAGGGGCTTAAATGCCTAAGTTCCGACTGATATTTTAATAAGTTTAACTGAATTCAACCGCCTTTCTTGTTGAAACTGGCGTCCCTCTGCATTTTGGATGTAGCTCTCCCTGCGGCTGTGAATCGTTGTAAGTGCGCGCCAATTACTGTAATAATTTTGAACTTGAGAACAGAAGCGTACTGAATCGTCTGCGATTACTTTGAATTGGAGAACGGAGAGTGTACGGAATCTGTTGGAGGTTTCTGCCTGTTTGTGTCTGGTCTATGGAGCGGTATTGGGTTTATTTGCTTTTTGTTCGTGTTCCAAGGCGTGGTGATTTGGAAAGCAGATTTTACCTGCTGGATCTGACTTCCTCCTGTTGAAAGGTACTGTGTGCAATGAACAGCAGGGTTAAATTTGAGTATACCCATAGATTAACTGCATTATCTACAACCTGGTTACTTTGTCATTTGGCTTTTTCGTTGGATTTAGGGGTTGGCATAAACTCAATTTGGGACTTGAAGTCACTCGATTAGTTTGGTGGTGGGTGTGTTGGTTGTGTGGCACGGGGTTCCGTTCTTGAGTACCAGGGAATCGGTATCAGGGATTGAGCCTAGGGTTCTCTGGGGGCCTATCGACTGGTGGACACTATTAGGGATCCTGTGGTAGCTGCTGCAGCCATCAATCACCCCTGGGTTAGTTCATCAGGCTGCTCTGGTCCCAGAGTGGTGTCTGACCCTGAAGAGGATTTTAGAGGAGTTTTGGAACTTTGGCTTGTTGTCCCTGCTTCTGCTCTACCTCTGTTTGGTGCTTCAACCTATTTTCTGACAGTGAGAGTGTCAAAACAGTAAGGGTTGGATACTGAAGAGGTTTCTAAGAAAATTTTATCTTTTTGGATCCAAGACTCTTGCTCTCCTGCTATATGTTTGGAGTTATTGTCTTTTATTATTTTTTTTCCAGTCTCTAGTAGTGAGTACTTGGAGCCTGGAATTGGGCAGATTTTTTTGTGTGTTATTATTTTGGGAAATTATTAATTTAGCTACATCTATCTACTTTGGGAGGTGAGAGCTCCGAGAGGTAGTCCTTTCCTGATTGGTGGTGAGAGGACCTCTGGACTTGGACATGTCTTTTAAATGGTTTTAGGTTTTATTAATTATTTTGCTGTTTATATTAAGTGTGGTTATTGATGTATTTAGTTTTTATTTGGGGAGGCTTATATTGTAGGATTTAGTAGGACTGTGTATTGATTTTTCTTTTGGGTTTGTGTTTTTGTTTATAGTTGGATAGCTCGAGGGGTTCTTTGTTTTAAAAATGTGTTGGGAGTTTGCCTCCACGGCTGTGTGCTATTGTCCTCCGCCCTCCGTGCTCTCACCCCTTTCTCCTCCCCACTTCAATTTACAACTTACCTCGCTGTAGGGCATTAGGTATTGTCTTGGAGGAATCAAGGAGGCGTGGGAGCATGGACAGCAGGGGAGAATGAGGGGGCCATCACATCAGGGTAGTGAGATCCAGGAGATGCCCTGGGACGAAATGGAACTAGGGCGTGGTTTTCCATGTCTGGTTTCCATACCAAAGGGCACTACTGATGATGGTAGGCAGGTGGCGGAGCTGCCGGGAAGTTCACCTTTCGGGTGGTGTTATGCAATGCTAGGTCTATTAGGAACAAAACTGCAATTATTGCAGATCTTGTTAAATCGGTGGACCTAGCCTGCATCCATAAGACTTAGCTGGATGAAAATTACGGCCCCATTTGGAGACGCAATTCTGGCTGGGTACTCGGTGATACATCGCACAGAGACTGGGTTGCAGGGGTGGGGGGGTAGCGGTTTGTTTTAAGTCCAGACATAACCTCACAAATGTACCAGTAGGGAGACTGAGTCATTTGAGTGTACTGTAGCGGCAGGTGTAGGGTGTAGGATTGTTCTCATCTACCATCCACCAGGTGATGAGAAACGATTCCTCCAGGAAGTTGCAGACTTCTACGATTGGTGTTTGAGTAGCCCTAGCTGATGGTCCTGGGCAACTCTTAATCACTTTTGGTCGATTTACAAATCCCTCGCATTTTGGTCAGCACTTCCTCCAGCTGATGACATCTCTGGGCCCCACACAGCTTGTTTCCACTGCCACCCACAATCAGGGTCCTCTCTTGACTTAGTCTTCCTGCTGGGATTGAGGCCTCCAACTTGGGGTGGAACCAGCTGGATGGTCTGATCATTACACTGTGGGGTTTAGTTTCAGCACCCCTTTATAGGCCAACCCCTACTGCCCTTTGCAAGATATAAATTCTCAAGGCCTAATGGCGGTCCTGGATCTCTCATCCTTCTCAGAGGTAAACAGTGATCCAGAAACCCACGTGGTGGCCTATAATTCAGCCATCACGTTGGCTCTGGATATCATTGCTCCTGTCCATGTTCATCCAGTCTCCCTTCACCCTCTATCCCATGGTTTGATGGGACTCTGAGGGAGATCCTGACTTGGGCGAAGGTTGAAGCATTGTTGGCAGAAGTCCACTCTTGATGCCGACCGCCTTAGATTGGTGGACCATTATCAAGTCTATCAATCTGAAATCTCCCATAAGAAGGAGAATTCCTGTCTGGGGAGATTACGGCTGCTCAAAATCAACCAGCTCAGCTGTTCTGAACTGTGGATAGACTGTGCAACCCAGCCTGTCTACAAGTTAGGAAAGCCTTTCATAAGAAGAGTGAGATGAACTTGCCGATTTCTTTGCAAATAAGGTGGCCGACATCAGGCGGTTCTCCAGCGGCACACTCTATAGGCGCTGTGGTGGACCAGCATGAGGTCTGTATATCTTGGTCCTTCTTGGGAGTACCTTTGGTTGGCTGGCTTTCATGGATGTCATGAGGATTGTCCAGAGTGTGTCCTCTGTGCTGTAGTTTGGATCCAGGACCTACTTCCCTAATTTTGGGTTGTAGTGATGTCATTGGCCCAGTCCTAGCTCGAATAGTCTGGTGCTCCTTGAGACAGGTGAGTTTCAAGCCCCTTGAAAGAGGCGGTGGTAACACCACTCTTGAAGAAAGCTTCTCTGGACCCAAACTGTCTGGCTAACTACAGATCAATCTCTAACCTTCCCTTTGTGGAGAAGGTGATTGAGAAAGTAGTGGCCACACAGCTGGAGGACCATGTGACCATCCTTGCCATCTATGAACCCCTCCAGTCCGGATTCGAAAGAAGCATAATGCGGTGACAGTGCTGGTTCGGGTGCTCAATGATCTCTTGATGGCTAGAGATGGAAGGAACCATTGTATCTTGGTTCTCCTTGATCTCTCATCAGCATTTGACACTGTGAACCATGGGGTACTGCTTGATTGCCTGAGGTTCATTTGTGGACTGTCGGGTACAGTCCTCAAATGATTCACGTCGTTCCTCACGGGAGATCTCAGAGGGTGGTGTCGGGGTTCTTTCCTTGGCTCCAGTCCCTTTATTGTGTCAAGTCCCCAGGGCTCAGTGCTATCCCCATGTTGTTCGCAGTGTACATGCTGCCCTTGGAGACAATGTAAGAAGGTATGGGTTGAGGTTTCACTGCTATGCAGATGATACCCAGCTCTACCTTTCTTTTGCCCGACCAGGATAGAGCTGTCTCTGTCTTTAATAACTGCCTTGCTGAAATCCAGGGTTGATGAATACCAGCTGGTTAAGTTGAACTCTGATAAGACCGAGGTGTTGGTTGTGGATCCAGGCTGCGGATAGAGAGGTTGGGTGGGGGTTCACCCTCGGGTATATATCTTGGGGGTGAGCCTCTACCTGTCTCTGAACAGGTGTGGAACCTGGGGGTGATTTTGAGGATGGGCTGACCCTGCATTCTCAGGTGTCAGCTGTTATCAAATCCTCATTTTATCATCCGAGGAATATCGCCAGGATTAGACACCTTGTTCTGTCGGCGACCTTCCTACTCTGATCCATGCCTTTGTGACCCCAGGCTTGGACTACTGCAACTCCCTTTACCTAGGGCTATCTGGGGTAGAAATCCGCCACACGCAGCTAGTGCAGAACGCTGCGTGCACGGGTTGTTGATGGGTACCTCACAGTCCTGCCATATTTACGCCGATGCTAAGCAGATTGCACTGGCTGCCTGTTCAGTGGCAGATCACCTTTAAGGTCAGTCTTCTGACTTTTAAAGTCCTACATGGACTTGGCCCTGACTACCTGAAAGAGCTTCTGGTCCCTCACTGCCCTGGGTGGCTCTGCTCAGCCAGCGAGGGGTTGTTAGAGATTCCGGTATGTATGCTGAAATCTTCAGGGCTATGGCATTTATATGCTGCCCCACCCTCTGGAACTCTCTACCCTGTTGGTTACGTGAGCACATGACCGTGGAAGGTTTTAAACAAGCATTTAAAACCTGGCTATGGAGTCAAGCATATGGTACTTGATGGAAACAGCATTTAACTGTGGGAAAGTTTTAAGATGTTATGATTATTTGTTTTAAGATGTCTGTTAACCATGATGTGTTGACATTTTATGATTATGTGACTACTTTGTTAGGCACCTTGGTTTTGAAAGGCGCCATAAAAATAAAGTTTATTATTATTATTAAATGAAAAATATATATGTCTAACCCTTCTAGAGTGCAAGAAATCCCACAAATTGTATCTCCTGGAAACTGTGTTCCTCAGGACCAGGGAGTTCAGTAGAAACAAGTAGAAACTCTGCAGGAGATAGTCACAGATAATATCTGAGCCCAGACAACCTTCCAGAAGCAAACATTCAGATTTCAGACATGTCCCCACCACCTCCAGGTAGTAAAGCTGTGCCCTTTACAACTATTAGCTAAAAAAAAAGGACTAGACCAGGAAACCCCTCCTTCCCTAAAGTGACTGGAATAGATCTAGAAGCAGGCTCACAAGGTTGGAGAAAAGGAAAAGTACAGTTGCTAGCCCTCCAGTTCTCCCGTCGAGCCAGGAAGAGCCTCACAGCAGGAGCAAATAGGATTTGGAGTCCCTGTAAGAAACAAAATGAGGGAAGGAGGGAGGGAAAAATATGACCTACTGAAGGAACCTCTCTAGAAGATCTACTGTTACGGTAAGTTCCTATGTAACTGTACTGTCTTTACTTTGAGAGGGTTCCTTCAGTAGGTCATCACATATAGGACAGAGTCCCAAGCAGTCCCTCCAAAGAGAGACTGAGAGAAACTAGGGAGGAGGAGAAATAACTCCAACAGAAAAAATGGAATCCAGAATGGACCCTGCCTAGGACAGAAGGCCCTATAACACAGCTAGGCTGAAACCAGCCCTCCGCCTAGAAGCAATGTACAGACTGTAGTGTTTGGTAAAGGTAAGGACAGAACTCCAAGTGGCTGCGGCACAGATATCAGCTGCTAAGACACTTCACAAAAGGCAGCAGAAGCAGCCATGCCCCTAGTAGAATTACCTCTTATGGTACCAGGCAGAGGTTCTTCATACTTCTGGTAACAATACCTAATGCAGTTGCCTAACCATTTGGAAAGGCCCTGCTTGAAACCAGTTTGCCCTTGATCTGAGGGGCAAAAGAGACAAAAAGCTGATCATAGCTACAGAATTCTTTAGTCCGGTGGTGTAGCACCCGAAGAATCCGATGTACGTCCATGGTATGGAGGGGTGCCTCACCTCTATTAGAGGGGGACGGAAAATACACAGGAAGCTCTACTGATTGGTTCTGTGTGGCTTCTGACACCACCTTGGGAAGAAATTTAGGATTCGTCCTAAGGACTGCCTCATCCTTATGGAAAATAAGATAGGGCTCTTGCAAACCAGAGCGTGAAGCTCTGAAATCCTCCGGGCTGACATGATGGCAACCAGAAACAATGCCTTCCAGGAAAGGAAGCGCAAGTCACGACTTATAGCCTGCTCAAAAGGAGGAAGGGTGAGCTTTTCCAAAACAAAGTTCCAATCCCAAGGTGGAGTTGGGCTGCGGATGGGGGTTTCAGATGGAGGATCCCTTTCAGAAATGTTTTAGAGACTTCCAACTGAGCCACGGGTTTACCATCCACTAGCTCATGGTACCGAAATTGCAGAAAGGTGGACCTTCAATGAGGAATATGAGAGACAGATGAAGGAGGTATTCCATGACTTGAGGGCAGAACATGAGAAGGGGTTCCAACCCTTGGCGGTTGCCAAATGGAAAACCATTTCACTTCATGGCATAAGTGGATCGAGTAGAGGGCTTTCTAGCCTCAATAGGACTTGAGCGACCGGAAGGAGACCCCAAAGCAAGAGATCACTATGTCTGCAGGAGCCAGGCATGAAGGTGCAGAGTCCTGAGCCCCGGATACACTACCTGACCTTGGTCCTGAGTCAGGAGGTCATGGGTCACTGGAAGTGGAACTAGTGGTTCCCTGGAAAACTGTTGTAACAGCAGAAACCAAATCTGTCACGGCCAGAGAGGGGCGATGAGGATCATCTTTGCTTTCTATGCTTGAAGCTTGAGGAGGACCCTCTGGAGAATGGGAAATGGAGGAAGGCGTAAAAATTTCCCTATCCAGGAGACAACCAACACGTCATGCCAGAAAGCACCATGCCGTGGAACAAGTGAGCAAAAACTGGGAGTTCTGCATTGTATTGGGAGGCGAAAAGGTAATTTTTCAGATGCCCCAATGTGGAAGATGGATTCTGCCACTTCCTGATGTAATTCCCACTCGTGAGCTAGAGTCTGAGATCTGCTGAGACTGTCTGCCAGGACATTTAGATGCCTAGCACGTGCATGACCACGAGAGCCAGATTGTGCTGGACCGCCCAGTTCCACACCCCATCGCCTCCTGCACAAGGAGTATGATCGGGTTCTTCCTTGTTTATTGAGGTACCAAACTACTGACATGTTGTCCGTTTGGACCAGCAGTGATCCCTTGGGAAGGAGGGTCTGGAAAGCCTGTAGGCGTACAAGACAGCCCTCATCTCCAGAATGTTGATATATAACGTTGCCTCCAAGCTGGACCACAGTCCTTGGGCTTGGTGCTCCCTATATGTGCTCCCTTCCCATGTCTGAGGCATCTGTGATTAGGGATGCCGAGGGAACTGGGTTCTGGAAGGAAGACCAAAAAGATTGCAGGATCTCGCCACCAAAGCAATTCTTTTCTGAACAGCTGAGGAGACCAGTACCGGATGGTCCAGGTCGTCAGGAGTTGGTCCCACTGCATGCGCAAGAACCACTGAGTAACCCTCATGTGGAGCCTCACTGGGGAACAGTGGTGATGGAGGCTGCCATCAGGACAGAAGCGAAGGATCTCCGGACCGGGATGGTGCTCGAAGAAGCAACTTGAGAAGCCTGACGGATCAGGGTCCCACCCTGTCTGGAGGAGGAAGGCTCTGCAATGGACTGTATCCAAGACTGCCCCAATGAACTGAAGTTTCTGGGAAAGGGTCATGGAGGACTTGGGGATACTGACAGTAATCCCTAGTCTGTTGAAAAGGTCCAAGGTGTAAGAAAGAGCCTCTCGTAAAGAGTCCCTGGACGGGCTGAGATCACCCAGTCATCCAGGTAAGGGAAAACTGCAATACCCTGTGGCGAAGAAGCGCGTGACCACTGCCAGGCTCTTGGTAAACACCCAGGGGGCCGATGACAGACCAAAGGGCGCCTGGAATTGGAAGTGTTCCTGGAACTGAAACCGCAGGGATTCGGCGGTGGCTGGGAAGATGGGGATATGCAGGCAAGCATCCTGCATGTCCAGAGCGCACAGCCAATGATTCTCCAGAAGGAGCGGAAGGAGGCTCTGGAGTGTCAACATCCAAAATTTTGTACTGACAAACTGATTTAGGTTACTTAAGCTGAGGGTGGGTCTGAAGTCCCTTTACCAGGAAAATGGGAGTAAACCCCTTCCCTTTGCTGGAGGGGAACCTGCTCATTGCTTCCTTGAGCAAGAGGCTGCACTCTTCTCAGATGAGAAGAGCCTGATCCCTTGAATAGGAGGATCTCTTTGGTGGAATTCTGGAGGAAATTCCAGAAACTCTATGTGTGTCCGACAGGACACTAGCTGCAGAACCCATTCTCGGAGGTTATTGCCTCCCTCCTCGCGTGGCAGGCGAACCTCCCCCCACCTGCTCCCTGTCGAGAGACTGAGGAGGCAGTGGGATAGCAAGTCAGGAAGTGGCTGGATGTTCAGTGGAGGGCCCTGTTTGTCTCTGGTTCTTGGAGGCTGGAGGAGTGGCTGAACCTGTGGACTTACGCTTGCCCTGGCGTCGAGCCAGGGCTTGCTTCCTCTGCCTCTAGGTCCTTTTACAAAAGGACTGCTGTTGTTGGTTGCCTGATCGGTACATGAACCTCACTGACCTGAGGCGAGGCCTCTGTCCTGTAGGTCAGTGATAATGTCCTTGGTGTCCCCTCCAAACAGTACCAAGCCTTTAAAGGGGCATCTTGAATCGCAAACTGAACTTGTTAGCAAGTCCGGAAAGGCAAACCAGGAGTGCTGCCAAAGGCCACGGAAGTTGCCGAAGTGCAAGCCACAGAATCGACCGAGTCGTATGTAGCTCACAAGGCATGCCTACAAGAAAAGCGGGTGAGGCAAAGATCCTTGGCAAGCTCCTCTTTCAAGCTCGAGGGTTCCATAGACTGGACCCGAGCTTCCAGCTGCCAAGGTAGCTCTGGTGGGACACCATGTGGGTCACATAATTGAGGGACTGAAGGGCGATGTGGCCAAGCGAAACTTTTCTCCTGAACTGGTCCATCTGCCTTGACTGTTTGTCTGAAGGAGAGGTGTTCATGTGCTTGGGTGCAGCAGAGAGGTGATGAGCACGGAGATGACCACAGAGTCAGCCTTAGGGTGCGCCTTAAGAAAGGGGCATCCTTCGGCACCAGTAAAGTCTGTCCGCCCGCTTGGGGACAGCCGGGAGGAATGAGGCATCTGCCAGACTGTAGAGGTGAGGTCCAATCCATGGAGGAATGGGGACTGGAGACAGAGACTCTAGATCCAGGTGCTCAGCTAGTCTGTCTCATGGGTTTTGTTCCTCCGACTCCCAGTCGAAGAAATCCTTCATGGACCTCAGAAGGTCTCAGAAGGCAGGGTCCTCTGGGGACTTAGGGAAACCTTGCCTGACGGACCCTCAGGGCTCCTCAGGATGTCCTCCACTGACTCGCCGGCCCCTCATCATCATCGTTGTCTGCCCCTTCGCCAGGACGGTGATGGACATCTGGAAGAGTAATGTCCTGATGAGCTTTCCCTGAGACATGCACTGTCGTTACGGAAGAACTGCTTGGGTACGGTAACCTTGGAGACTGTGGGCGGGAGTCTCGTCTCCAGGTCAGACACCAGCTCGAGCCCCTGCCACCAGGACTGGATGAGAGTCTTAAAGTCCGGCATAGCCAGAGGAGGTGGAGGGTGGAGGAGGAGGTTGAGCTGAGGGTGGAGGAGGAGGAGGAAGGGTATGACCATGGGGGTAGTGGTAACCCTGGTAATGGTATGGGTGGAAGCCAGGGTAGTACTGCCCATATGAACTCCAGTCCAGAGGGGACCAGCCAGGAAATGGTCCCCAGGATACCCAAGAGGGTAATGTGGAACAGTCGAGTCATGTGTAAATCCCGTCATCAGGTCTGATGGTGGGTGTTCCCACGTCAGACCCGCAGTAGTGTAGATAGGCTGGGGATCCGGCATCAGGATAGCATCATCAGGGGACCGATGTGGGACTGGCACCACCGATTCAGTACGAGAAGGGATCCAGGCGTCAGAGAGGCTGGTGCTGGAGCTGGACAAAGGGGGTCTGCTGCAGGACCGAGTCTGGCGCCGGAGCCAACGGCTGAGGCCGACCGCTGGGCCTTGGCTGGGGAACAGTCATCGGAACGTCCAAAGGTTCACGGGTCCGATGGTGGGATTGGAGCGGTGCGGCTTGATAGGAATGCCACCAGAGGGGAGGAGGGCCTCCACTGGAAGCCGGATGGCTGAGGAGGAGCCTCTTTCTCCGTTACCCCATCAGGAGAG
Source organism: Neoceratodus forsteri (assembly GCA_016271365.2). NCBI lineage: Eukaryota > Metazoa > Chordata > Ceratodontiformes > Ceratodontidae > Neoceratodus > Neoceratodus forsteri. The sequence continues at coordinate 437,426,862 of CM057454.1, forward strand.
CAGGATGGACCCGAAGCCTCGATGACGTTGAGGGCTCAGCTGTCCTCGCCCAAAGTACCTGTCGATGAAGAGGAGGGTACAGGCGAAGGAAGAGGGGAGGGCCTTCTCCCCTGGTCCTCCCGGTTGTCAGGTGAGGCACTGTTAGGCCCGATGGGCGAACCCACGCCTGGTGACCGTCAGGGATGGGCGTCTTATCAGGCGATGGTGGGTGGGCGGGGAGGAGCTCACGGCCGACTTGTCGACAGTGCGTCCCGGCTGGGGAGCCATCTTACTGGCGGTGTGCGGTCCCCAGAGGAGCTGAGGGATCGACTTAGCGATCCGTCATGGTGCAGTCGTCCAGGCTAACCACTGGCTGACCGTGGAGGATTTTACAGACTTACCGCCCAACTTCTTGGGTGGTGGCTGGGCCTTTCTTGTCAAGGGCTGCGTGGCCTCTTCCGTGGAGCGCTCCGAGACTTCTCCTTGTGGTGTTTCTTTGAAGGAGATGATTTTTGGAAGAGGATTCCGTATCACGGTCCATCTGCTTCTCAAGAGTTGCTAGCGGGTCTTTAAGAGGTGGGCCTCCAAAGCCTGCTGTCTCCGCCTCTTGGTGACTGGTTGAAAGTTTGTCACTCCGAGCACAAGGAAACAGGATGGTCTGGGCCCAGACATGAACACACTTAAGGTGACTGTCCTTATGCAGGATCTGCATGCCACAGGACGAGCACTTCTTAGGTGAAGACATCAAGTTAGCAAAACTAAAGGTGAAGAAAATAGGGGCGAAGGAAAAGATTGCGACACAAGAACTTTACAGAGACGTCGCTGTATAAAAGTCTCAATGTGACTGACGGAAAAGAACTGGAGGGCAGGCATGGGGACCACCCACTATATACAGCCACGTTGACATCAGTCACGTGACATCGAGTGGCGGTCCCTGTCAGAGATTGCTAGAAAAGTCTGCCGTGTGGCCTGATGCCAGGTGGCCAGTCCTATATGTGATGACCTATTAAAGGAACACTTTCAAAGTAAGATCAAATATGCCCCTGCAGAAACCTCCTCAGTAAATTCTACCACAGACACAGAAGTGGGAGGGAAGGACTCGATAGCAAAAGAACCAGACAAAGATGAGGGTCTAAAACTTCTTAGCTAAAACACTGAAAAAGACTTAGGAGTACTCATTTAGAGTTCTTATGGTTTTCAACACTCAAAATGCACTGCTTGACAAATAGCACTTTAAATATTAACGGAATTAAAAGTCAGAAAAAAGCTGGTGTACTAAATTCCTTGCATCAGCTTAAAAGCGATATTATTTTCTTGCAAGATACCCGTTTAAAACTAATATAAATTACAGCAAGCCTCTAAATCGTGGACCCTAGGCCCTTCTTTCTGGTCCATGGGTATGGAGACCTGCGATGGTATAGGGATTCTTTTTCTTCCCTCATCTCCGGGTCTCCAGACTTGTGGATATTCAACCAGGCAGAGCCTTAATACTGGACATAAACTTTTGGTCAGAAAGATTCCATTTAATTTCCATCTATGCCCCACAGACTAAAGCCCAGAGAATTAAACTATTTTAAAAAGTACAGCCTTTCCTGCACACATCACGTTCAATTATTTGGGTGGAGATTTCAAATGTAGCCTCTCCTAAAAGGACAGAGGACTTCAAACACAGAAACTTTTCCGTGACATGCAAACCTTGCAGCAATTCTCAATACTGCAGGTTTGCAAGATGCTTCTAAGTAGATTCACCCTACAGGCGGTTTCACTTATTTTAAGAGTGTTGAAAACCAGAACTGGCTTCATTTTTTATCTCAATCTCTCGATGTTCTACAAGTATTTTCTCGACCCAATGAATATTCTGACCATGTATTATCACCCTGAAATTTGCATGGAAATTCACATAATGTGGAAAGGTCAGTGGAGACTGAATGAATCTCTCGCTGAATGACTCATACATCCAGAAACATTCTGCCCCAGGGCCAGATAGGGTTAAGTTTAGGATTATACAAAACTTTTAAGGAGGATTTAGGCCAACACTAGTTATATTATTTAACTATATATTAAAAGAAGGGAAATATCCTGGTACTATGAAAGAAGAAAAATTACTCACCATAGTAATGTTGTCTTCTAATGGAGTCTTGCTGTATTCAGACATAATGCAGTTAGCCCCAGCACTGTGAACTGCCCCAGAGAGAAGCGTTAACTCCATGCAGAAGCATGGAACGTTGACTCAAGCTCAGTTTTCAAACCTCTGTAGTACTTACCAGTGTAACCGCCAGATTCTTACCGAGCAACTAACTAACTTTGACACTAAATGTGGAAATTGTTTGAACACATAGCCAAAAGGCAAAATACTTTCTGGGGTCCAAAGACTCCAAGTCGAGAACCCAAGAAGAAATAAGGTGGTGACAATTCAAACTATGCAACACAAGAAGGAAAAACATAACAGTTGCCCCACGAAGAGAGAGGTACAAGGTACACCCCTGAGGTGCAACACCATGCCTGCCAACCCACTTCCCAAAAATAGGTTCTGAGAGGGAGGTGGCGAGGGGAGGTCTGAATACAGCAAGACTCCATTAGAAGAAACAACATTACTATGGTGAATAATTTTTCTTTAAACAACATGAAGTCTTGCTGTATTCAGACATAATGCAGACTACCAAGCAGTTCCCTATGGAGGAGGAATGCAGCACCTACTTGGGAACAGGCTCTGCAGTACTGCTGTGCCAAACCTAGCATCACTCCTAGACTGGATGTCCAGAGAGTAATGCTTGGTGAATGTATGTGCTGTTTTCCAGGTGGCTGCTTTACAGATCTCTAACAAGGGTATATCTCTGGCAGCAGCTAGAGTAGCAGCTGTACCCCTAGTCGAGTGAGCCCTCAGGCCTGAAGGGTGTTCTATCCAATTTGTCATAGCAAAACTGTATACAGGAAACAATCCACCCGGCAATAGTTCTCTTTAGTGGCAGACTTACCTTTCCCACTTCACCATAAGTGAGGAACAATTGAAGACAGTCATTTCTGTGTGCCTTAGTATGCTCTATGTAGTAGCTAAGTGCCCTTTTAACATCAAACTTGTAATCTCTTCCCTGGGGAAGAATGGTCAGTGAAATATACAGGAAGAGACATAGACTGGTTTAGGTGAGAACTGATACCACTTTAGTCAAGAACCTCCTATTAGTTCTTAGGACCACTTTATCCCTATGGAAGGATATGAAGTGAGGTTCAACTGACAGGGGCTGTAATTAGCTAATCCGCCTGGCAGAAGTAATAGCTAACAGGAACACAGTTTTCCAGGTCAAGTACTTCAATTCAAGGAAGCCATAGGCTCAAGGATGGCTGCATAAGCTGAGCAATGCAGACATTAAGATCCCAGGTGGAGTAGGCTCCCTAAAGGAGGGTTAATGTGAACCAGGCCTTTGAAAACTTCCTGAAAACAGGATGAGATGCTAGGGAACAGCCCTTCCCTGCTGAAAGGAATGCAGAGACAGCTGCTAGATGAACCTTCAGAGAGGCCTAAGGCCTAGACTATTCAGATGAGTTAGATAATCTAAGGTTGTGGAAATGCCTGCAGAATCAGGCACAATACCTTCTGAGAGCACCAAATACTGAACTTCTTCCATTTGAATTGTAAGTTTTTCTAGTGAAGGTTTCCTGGAGACCTTCAGAATATCCAGAACTCCCTGAGAGAGATGTAGAGCTGCATATTCTAACTCTTCAAGAGCCAGGCCTTGAGGTTGAGAGACTGGAGATTGGGGTACCAGATCAGCCCCTGGAGAAGACTGCTTATCCTGGGAGGAGACAGGGGCGTGAGACAGCTGAGGACAGCAGTAGAGGATACCAGGGTTGTCTGGCCCAATCTGGAGCCACCAGTATCACTGTGCAGGGTTGAGTTCTTATCTTGATCAGAACTCTGAACAGGAAAGGGAAAGGAGGAAGGCACAGAGAAACCTGCCCTTCCAGTTCAGAATGAGGGCATCCTGGGAACTGTCCCCAGGACTGGAGGTCTGCAGCAAACAGAGAAGTTGATGATTGTCTGGTGCTGCAAATAGATCTATTTCTGGAATGCCCACTTGGAGAAAATGATCCTCAGAATGTGAAGTTCAAGGACCATCGTGATGCCCCTAGGAAATCCTGCTTGGGGCATCTACCAGCATTGTCCTTCCCTGGAAGATGAACTGCTACCAGGGAAGTCTGAAGTGAATAGGCCAGAGACCAAATCTTCATGGCCTCTGTGCACAAGGCCGTGGATTGAGTGCCTCCCAACTTGTTGATGCACCACATTGTGGTAGTGTTGTCCGTCCTGACTTGGACCACCTTGCCTTTGACTGAATCAAAAGGTCTGAAGGGCTAGAAAACTGCCCTGAGTTCCACGAGGTTGAATGAAGAAGAGACTCCTGGGGACGGATTCCCTGAGCTGTTAGGGCTCCCAGGTGGGCTCCCAGCCTAGGAGGAAGCATCCGTAGTCAGTACTACTGATGAAAGTTGAGGGAGAAGTGGAACCCCTTGTCTGAGGTTGTCCTGGTCCAGCCACCACTGGAGAGCCTGGACCAGAGTTCAGGTCACTGGAATCAGTTTGGTGAGAGAATCTGTTCTCTGTGACCAAAAGGACCTTAGATGGAACTGAATGTCCGCATCTAAATCTGGCTCCTAAACCACTGCAGTGGAGGCTGCCATGTGGCCCAGGGAGTTGGAGGAACTGTCTAGCTGGAAGAGAAACCTGAGGCCGAAAGGAGGAAGCGGAGGTCTACTAAGGCCTTCACCCTTGCCAGAGGAAAGAAAGTTTTGTTTGGGTAGTATCCAGTTCCACCCCTATGAAGGTGAGAAGCTGTACTGGTTCGAGGACAGATTTTGGCAGATTGAGAAGAAACCTCAAGGAATTGAGAAAGTCCTGAGTGGTTTGCAGAGCTGACCTGACCTGGTCTGAAGACTGCCCTACTAGGAGCCAGTTGTCCAGATATGGAAAAATGGTGATACCCTGTCTTCTAAGGTAAGCCACCACTACTGCAAGGCACTTTGTGAACACCCTTGGAGCTGATGTTAGGCCAAAAGGCATGGCCTTGAACTGATCATGGCCTGAAGGCAACTTGAACTGAGGTATTTTCTGTGGGAGCACCTTATAGGGATATGGAAGTAGACATCCTTGAGGTCCAGTGATGCTAGCCAATCTCCTGGCCTTAAAAAGGGAAGGATTATTCTCAGAGTTACCATTTTGAACTTGGGTTTTGAAATGCGTTTGTTCAGATACCTTAGATCCAGGATGGGTCGCCCTCCCCTGTTTTCTTTGGGGTGAGGAAGTACCTAGAGTACAGGCCTTTTCCCCTGTGTTGAGTAGGAACCTTCTCTATGGCTCTGAGAGCCAGGAGAGAGAAACCTCTGCCTCTGGGGCAAGGGTTTCTGAAACTGATGAAGGTGGAAAAGACGTGGCCTCCTTTTGGGTACCTCTTGAAGCTGAGGGCTAGTCCCTGACTTACTACTTCCAGGACCCACTTATCTGAGGTAACAGACTTCCAGGCTTGAAAGAGTAAACCAGCCTGCCTCCTACTGGGATTGGAGAGTCGACCAGGGCTGACACCTCAGGGTGTCTGCTTGGCAGGAGCCTTAGATTGGGAGGAAGAAGCAGCCCTGCTCATCCCCCTTCTACCCTCCCTCGGAAAAAACCCTTTGTGGTAAGACGAGGAGGCCTGGGCTTGCAAAAAGGCCTGCCCCTGCCCCTGGACTGCTGCTTCTGAGGGTGGCTTGCCTTCCTCGGCCTGTGCATCCTGTAAGTGGTTCTATATTCGTCCATTTTCTTCAATAAGCCTCTGTCTGCTCCCCAAACAGAGAGTTACCAACTACAGGAAAATCCATAGCCTTAGACTGGGTGTCCTGTGATAGGCTAGTACATCTGAGCAAGCATGCCTTCTGAGAGACACAGATGTAGCCATGACTCTGGATGCCACATAGTTGGAGTCGACAGCAGAGTGAAATTGTACTTTGGATGCCTCAATTCCATCCGCAGCCACCTCCTCCAGCTCTTTGACTAGCTGGGGTAGGCCTTTAGCCGGTTCCAGAACCGTATCCCACCTGGACCTCTGGTACCTGGCTATATGAGGCCATATAACTTGCCTGCCTGAGTCCCAAAGAGGATGCCAAGTATAGTTTCTTGGCCATGGCATCGACTTTCCTGGAGTCCTTGTCTGAGGGATGTGAAGCCAAAGGAATGTTGCCCTGTCACAGGCTGCAGCCTGCACTACCCCAACATGGCTGCTATGTGAAAAAGGAACTCTGCAGCTGAGCCTGATAACATGTATCTCCTGTCCATTCTTTCATCTACAGGAGGTAAAGAGTTACGAAGTTTGTAAAATCTTTTTGTCTGTTTCCCAAGGACTTGTGAAGGGGAATAGACAACCTTTTGGACTCTGGGATGTCCATCATCTCCACAAAATCAGGCTCTTCTTCCTCCTCAGCAGCTTCAACCAACGGGAGCTGGAGGTTCCAGCCACCTTCTTGTAAAACAAGAAGTGAGAAGGGACTCAGAAAGCCTGGGAGGAGACATCAGAGGGTCTGTCTGGGGAGATGTCGGTTCAATGGGCACATCCAGACCCCCCACCATCATAGTCATCATCATCATAAATGCGTCAGGATAGTCTCGCCTCCCTCCACTCCTCACAGAAAGCATCCGGATCGTAATCCAAAGGAGCCGTTCCAACTGAATCGACCGCTAATCAAGCGGCACCGGGTTCGGATGGAACCGGACAAAGCAATTGGACAATACTAATCATTTTGGCTATTTCGTCCATGGTTGGAGTAAGCGATACTGGATCCGAACGGTAGGACTTTCATTTCTTTTGGCAGAACCAACCCCTCAGAAGTCGGCTCTCCATCTGCCTGAGGAGGTATCGCCTAGGTCAGTAGGCACCTCCCCAGGTTCGGCCGTAACTCAAACCGGGCTGGCCATCTGGGTCTCACGGATTCTCGGCCTCCCTTTCCTTCAACCTACTCAGTCTTTTTCTAGAGTGGTTTTAGGAAAGTTTTTGCAAATCTGGCTGTCTGACTGAGGTGGTCAAACCCCAGATAATAAACACAGATGAAGTGGGGGTCGGCCTTGGCAAAGTCAGAACAGTGTTGAAACCCAGTGGAACCGGTTTTCTTTTGGGTTTCTCAGACATGGCCAACCTACCAAAATTACCCTATAGAAGCGTTCAAGCCAGGTAATACCAACCGATCGGTAACAACCTGTCACCAGGTTTGGAAAAGAACCAGAAAAAGCCCAGTTCTTTTGAAAGCGATCAATACCGGAACACCACTCTAAAATAATAATAAATTTAAAATTGGAAGGAAACACAAGGTCAGTTCCTAACTGGACCGACTGGAAGAAACCAAAGAACCAACAATTTCCACAAGTTATTTAAAATAAAATACAGTCACTGCCTATCTACCACACTACCTGTACCGTAGACAGAGGCTGGAAATCCGAAAAAACAACAAAAATAAGTTTAAACCAGCGGCTTTCGCATTACGAACCGAGCAGAGGAATCTCGGAATGACTTCACTGTTAGGCGGAGTAAAGAATCTGACGTATGTAATCTGGTAAGTACCACAGACAGAGGTTTGAAAACCGACTCTTAGCTCAACGTTCCATGCTTCTGCAAGAGTTAACTCTTTCCTCTCTCCGGGGCAGTTCAAGTGCTGGGGCTAACTGCATTATGTCTGAATACAGCAAGACTTCATGTTGTTTGAAGCACTACTTATTTATTGCACAAAAGGGGGACAGAAGTGATCTGGGGAACTGGCGTCCAATTAGCCTAATGAATACAGATGGGAAAATATTACGTAAAATTTTACTTTCCAGGCTCTCTAAAGTCTCCTATTATTTAATCAGTCCAGCTCAAACCTGTGCTATTAATGGGTGTAAACAACGAGACAATTTAATAATTCTTAGAGAACTTTTTCTCAGGTAGCTCATGAAGAGCTGCAAGGGGTTGTTATTAACCTAGATCAAGAGAAACCTTTGACAAGCTTTCTAATTTCTTTATGTTCCAGACCCTTAGAGCATTTGGCTTTCCAGATGTTTTATCTCCTGGTTACAAGAATGTACCGGGTGGCATTAATTATACCGACCATCACGGGTGGCAGGGAAAAAAATTGAGCTAAAAGAGGAGTCAAACAGGGTGCCCACTTAGTCCTATGCTGTATGTTATAGGATAGACATACTTATCAGAATGTGTTTAAGGGACAAATCCATAAAGCGGATAAAACTGAATTAAGATTGTGCCCCTGTAACCATTTTAGCCTATGCAGATGATACTGCTTTAACCATCTCCCTGATAGTTCTGCAGAAGGATTTAAAGAGTTATTGGGAACATTTTCCAAGTTCTCGGGCTCTAAAATAAATGTAAAGAAAGGCAGAGGGTTACATTAGGGAACACCCCATACCAGAGTCCAGACTGTTTGCTGGAATTAAAATTTCCCAGAACCTATTACAGTCTTAGGAATCTTATTTGGACCTGGTGATATAGCAAAAGGAACTGGGAGAAAAGAATGGAAATCACAAATAAACGGTGAATGGTTGGAAGCACCAACAAATATCTAAGAAAAAGAGCGTGTACTAATTAAGTCTTTATTAGTTCCAGTGTTCTTATATTTACTGTAAGTTATGTGTCCCCCAGTATCCATGTATACAAATGTATTTAGTTGTTTTTTTCAAGCCTTCTGGAGATCTAGACTCAATCCCATAAAAAGGAATTTACGTACATGCCCATTAATAAAGGAGGAGTCAGTATGATTCCCCAGTAGCATTTAGTATAGTATTTTCTTTAACTAAAATCTCAGCCAAGCATTGAGACCTGGGATAAAGGTGTAGGGAGAAATGGTGAGATCGTGGATACAATCATGCAGAATGGCATGTGACTAAAACTACCAGATCTCTTTCAAAGGGTAAGGCCTCCTCAATACACAATAGACAGCATAAAGCAAGCAATTAAATGGGACCTTCCTCCAGAACAGATACAGACTCTAAGCAGAAAACAAATATATTCAGCTATATTGAAGAAAGAATGCCAAACAAAATTTGTTTCCCTGATTGTCCAAGAACAAATTCCTTTTATTCTCCAACAACTCAATAACCCTAGGATCCCTTCTTTCACTTGGGGTTGAATTTGGCTAAGTAACTACAGTACACTGAATGTAAAAGCTAATAGTAAACATAAACAGATAACGGAAAGATACTGTCCTAGGGAGACATGTTTTTTAACATTAGAAACTCAGGAATACTTTTAATTGAATGTCCTTATGTTAAAACGTTTGGACTTTTTAGAACAAAATGGGAAGATCCGGTAAGGGAAAACCTAGAGCATAAGGTATTAATGTACGGTCCAACAGATGGAGGATTTAGGAAATATCACTCTGATATAATTTATATTTGTTTAGTTATACTTAAGTTCTGTATTTGTAAAGCACTTGTAAATGAGTACTGCAACAAAAAAGAATATTGCAGATGTAGCTTCTATCTAATGTACAAGACATACTGAAAAAACTCAGGAACCAGACAGACAAAAGAATAATGAGGAACAAATTAAACATTTGTGGATTCACTGTGAGAAATGGATTAAATAATTTACTGTTAATAAGTTAAGGATTAGTAAAATAATATTTAAGACTGTTTAAAATATTAGGAGGAAGTGTTATTGGTTGGTTTATTATATGTTCTGGTTTTTGTCTATATTTGTTGGAAAATGTCAAATTTGTATTATCTGTGATGAAGTCCAAATTTTAAATAAAAATTACCCTACTCTTGCTGCAAGGGGTGCTGTCACTTCCTGTGAACAGGATGGAGAGCCCAGTTTGAAACCGGACAGAGGAGGAGGAGGTGAACACAGTGAACTGGCATAAAATCTGGGATTGACTTTACAGGACACAACTTCAGGATTTGGAGAAGATGGAGGTGGAGGAGAATACTACTCCTGTTTCTACAGGAAATGGAGCGAATCGAGGAATTCTTTGACACTGATAAAATTTGGAACAAGCTGAAATAAATACTATTGCCAATTTTGCCATGGATATAACTGGAGAATTTCTCAACACAGGTCAGACTTCAAATATTTTACTGTTTCAAACTGCTGATGAATTGAGAAATTACATAAAGCTGAAGAAAAATGCTTTGCAGATTCCCAAAAAGCATTTTAAAAGCGTCAAGTAGACTACAAGTTGATAACTCTGAGGCTGCTCACGGGCCCTCCGGTTTGGAAACCATTCACTGTATTTCTGCCCTACCCACACCTGAAATAGCCACTAACAAATCTGGCACAAAGAGGACTCAGGTACGCCAAAATTATTTATCAAACTTCAGTGCTAGACCAAGAACATGCAACAGTTTTACCTTCTCAGGTTACAGTCAAAAAGTGGAAATACAACAAACAAATATAAATTTCAGCCATCCGATGCCAAGCTCTTTGCACAGACATGGTCTCTAGTGCTGTACTGAATGACCATTCCGTCAATGCGGAACTTCCGCCAGAATTTCGCTTGTTCACCTGTGGAATTCCGCCTACTGTGATCCGTGGAATAATATTCTGCGGAACATTATTTTTCTGCAGAAAATTATTCTGCAACAATTTCTGCAGAAAATATTGAGATCCATGGAATAATACTCCACGGAACAGTGATTTTTAGTGGAAAATCATTCGCAACTATTATAAGCTGCGAATTCCGCCATTCTCTTTCCAGCAGAATTTGGTCGGAAGTTTAAATATTCCACGGAATTTCGCTCTGCCAGAATTTGAAAATTCCGCACAGCACTAACGGTCTCCTATAACTAAACGAAAAAACAACAACCTGAGGGCAGTAAGATCTCCTCTACGGTCCCCAGTATTCTGATATAAAGCAGCAGCTTATTTCAGTCGGCACAAGCCCATCGACAGAATCTGTGCTTCATAGTGCCATGGCGGTGCAACCTCAATACTGCTCCAATACAACACTGTAGGATGTCAAGGAGAAAGCGATAAAACTGAGGGGATACAGTCGGGAATGGCAAAATCAGGGCTATTTCCCTGGCCTAAGACTTCCTCAAGAATTAAAACAACTCAGTTTGGATGTCCCGTGATCACAAAGATCCCGGATTGACCAGAAGCAACCCTGGAGAATGAATTATCTCTAAAAAAAATCAATCTTGTAAGACTTATGACAGAAGAGGATGCGATTACAAAAAAAAAAAAAAGGATGACCTCCGAGAAAGAGGGACAATGTTGTTCAGTCCATAGGCACTTATCTTCAGAGCCACTTACCGGACTAACAGGCCAGACCACTGTGGATATTGCAAATACAGTTGACCAACGTGAACCTATGACAGTTGTAGTAGCAGTTCATACTGCTTTTGGCCTAAAACAGGACTTGAAACATACTTCATCATGGTCCCCAGAAAAAGCATTACTTGCAACAGGATGGAGACAGGAGATGAATGCTGGATCCCTGATCCTGCATGGGACAGAGGGTCATCCTCTCAATGGACGTCATCAATAGAATGGCGCCCCAGTGGACGATCCTACCAGTAATAACCCTCAAAAGAATCAAAGCGATGTTATATAAACCTCCCATGATGTTATGATTTCAGATATCTCATATCAGCCAATGAAACAATTATGGCTCCTTTGGATGTTTCTAACACCTCTCCATCCACAAATGACAAAACTATCGCCTCCACCTCAAAAGCAAAAATAGTGCAGGAAAACCCTGCCACTACTAAATAAAGTTCCCATTCACATACCCAAGAGGCAAATAATACAAACAATACAAGAGACCAACAGCAAACTGGTGGTGGTGGAACAGATACAACAGGAGACTCATCACAATCAGTTCCTCCCACAAGGTCCCCTTCTTTCAGATCTTTTTAAAACAATAAATCTGAACCTTTCCCCAGGAGACATGCTGTTCAATTATGTTATAAAGGAGGTTTGGAACCACGTCCTGACCATCATTATATGGATAAAACCCTCATTAAAGACTCCCTCTGCTTTTCACCATCAGATGTCTTGCTTTTATTCACATCTCAGGAAGAACACGTTTGACATCAGCTTCCAATCACAACTGCTAGAGACCTTCTGGTTCAGATATAATCAGTTAAAATTTTCACCCTCTGGACACCATTCACTGATATTCCTCTCACTAAACCACTCATCAAAATTGTCAAGTTCAGAAATGAGAATGTTCCTGTAGCAGACATCTCACATTGGTTACAGCAGCGATGTGACATACTCAGTGCTCTTGAGGCGATTTTGGACGTAGAACACTTTGGACTGGAGGCTGGAAGTTCAAGACTAAACTTGCAAACTGAGGAAGGCATAAGTCACATATCCAACTGCTTCTTTCTTGGGCGGAGCGAGGGGTTTGTTCTACTCTGGACAACCTCGAGCCTGCTACCATTGTGGGGCTCGTACTCACCTGTACAGCATATGTAACAAGCTGCGTTGCAGCTTATACAATGAAGGAGGACATATCAGTTCTCAGTGCATGAACCACACAAGATGCAGCTTGTGTGATGAATCAGGACACATTTACCAAGACTGCCCATGGGCCTATGCAACAGACCTCACAACATTAACCCTGAGGATCTTATAAATAAAGCCCAAGCAGTTGTGTCTGCTCCATTTGAACACTTTATGCCAACATCTCAGTTTGATCCAGGAAAAGACAATCAAAACCACAGGAACATCCATCTGAAACAATGGGAGGCCCCAAAACAGAAACACCGAATCATCAGATATTAACGATCTTCTTCAACCTGTGTGCTACTCTGATACGGTGGAAACTGTACCAATGGAAGAACAAGTTGACCCCTCTACAGCAAAAACCTGGACTGCTCCCCTCCCCCAATACAGATGATCCACAAGACTGTCAAAAGGGTGCAACTCCACAAGATGTGGACTTGGACAACCCTTTTAGAGTACTATCTGGCTCTAACAGGGTGACTCAGAAGTAGATGAAGAAGTCCCAGATTCACTGGTCACCATGAACTGGTAACGCCCAATCTACAGAAAAAATTATATGCTGGTAAAAAGAAAAGGAGAAAGAAATGTTAAATCAAACAAACAAACTAGCTGATGTATCATACTGCTGTAACAACAATTAATTGGTATAGTTTGCTTAATATCAAAAAATGACAGTCGGTGTATCAGCTAGTAAAAGACATGGCCTTGGATATCACATTTCTCCAAGAAACATGGATGGGAACATCGTCCCAAATGTCCTTTTTAAATCTGAATGGCTATAGGGGCAGTCACATTGGTCCTTAGGGATCGATAAACTGGACGGTATAGGTGTTTTATTCCTAGTCAGCATTTTTCTATATTTGACTCTTAGACTTGGTTCCAGGAGAGCCCTAATATTAGGCGGATACTGGGATTGTGAATCTTGCAGGCTCTTGAATATATATGCACCACAATTAAAAGCTGATAGGGTAGCATTGTTTGAAATTATTCAGTCTTACTTAGCCACAGCCAAACTGGTTATAATGGGAGGAGACTAATTGTAGCCTCAAAACACCCAGATGTCAGAAAAGGGTTCAAAAGGTTTGTTGTGATTCAGCAGCATTCAGAAATAGTATTATAACTGCAGATCTTGTAACTTGTTATAATAACTTTATTGTTAAAGGACCATCACTCACCTACAAAAGAGCACAATACACCTCACAGACTCACTACATTTCGTTTCCAGAAACATAACGGTTCAATCTTCTTCTTGTCTTCCAGTAGAATTCTCCCACCATCTGATGGTAACCTCCCATATTGCCGTACCCAACAAACCCCATCCCCAGCTCCAGATGGAAATTGAATGTAAGCTTACTTACGGATCTCAGTATTCAAAACCAGGTTAGGCTTTTACTAACTGCCCGTCTATCAGTTTTGACTTATACGACAATATAAGTGATTGGTGGAAGGATTCCAAAGCAGACATTAGACAATATTTTCAGCGTTTGGAAAGAAAGCGCTCCCAAATCCAATTCTTTAAATATTTAAAACTCAGATCTCACCTTCAACACCTATTCTCCAACACATCCACTTCTAACATAGACTTATCACTTCAAATAAACAACATTAAAACAGAAATGAATTTCTTACAGTACAACAGGGCACAAACTATTACAGCAGAACTTATGTATGGCACCCAGAAAACCCAGTTTTTGACCAATTCGAAGCCTGTAAAGCCCGCCGATGCTCACTTTTCTCATCTCTAAAAGATAATACCGGTCAAGAGGTTTGGTAACACGTGAGGTGGGTGCTTGAATCACCGGCGCCCGTCGAAGCGGCGACACGATATGGATGAAAGCCGAAGCGTGGGGCAGGGAGGCGACTGGATGTGGTGGGGTGGGCGACCCTAGCAACAGGATGTTGCTAAGGTGTACTCGCAGGCGTACTATGCGGGGGGGAGCGAGCGTGGCCTGAGAGGGGGCAGAGGGATGTAGGGAGTGCTGCAGTTGGCTGCCAAGCTGCGCCCGTGGCGTGGGGGTTGGCCTCCGCTTGCAGTGCTGGGGTTCGGGTTCGGGTCTGGGTCCGGGCACTGCTGTGCTTTTCTTGCACCCGCCCAAATTTTTTTACTTTGCACCCCCAACATGCACCCCCTGGAGCTGACAATCCTTAAGTAAGGTGTGTGGTGGCACACCCTCCCAACAAAAAGCAAGTATTTTTAGTTCCTGGTGCCATTTTTTACGTGCGCTTGAGGTTGTCAGGGTGGAGAAATTGTTTTCTTACCAGTTTCTGACGTCGCTCTCTTCTGTGGGTCGCTGCCCATGGTCGCCTACATCACATAAACTAGAGGTTTCATCCTCAGAAGATTTAACCAGAATTATCTTGGATTTTTTACAACTACCCAACCCTTCCGATAATATCTCTGATGACATTCTTAAGGAATTTTTTCAGACCTCCCATTCGTCATCTTAAACATGAAGAATTAGTTAACTTAACAATCCCAATTTCATCACAAGAAATTACTGAAGTTATAAAATCTAGGAAAACTGGAGCAGCCCCAGGAATAGATGGTCTGCCATATGAATTGTATGAGGCTTTCATAAATCAAGTAACAGTATGTTCAACGAAAGTATTTGAATTTTTCTTTTTAAGAACAATATCCTCAACTACTTTTCTACAAGTTTAGTTATTTTTGTATTTAAATCGGGCAATAGAATGCACATTAACAACTGGAGGCCAATTAGCTTGCTAAATGCATATTGTAAATTATCGATAAATATTACATCTCAGATTAGGAAGAACAGCTTCATATATTATACACCCTACAGTTTTGTAGCCTACCAAACAGATCCATTTATCACCCACTAATTATCCTCAGACACATTTGGGAATATGTTACAAAAACAATGACAAAGGATGTATTATTTCTTTAAATCAGAAAAAGCGTATGACAGGGTCAGTCATAAATTTCTCTTTTCTGTTCTTCATAACTCGGCATCCGAATCGTTTACCTCGTGGTTACAACTGCTATATAGCAATGTATGTTTTAGCCCTATAATAAAGGGGCAAAACTGGTACAGAATGCAGAATACGCACAGGGTATGACAAGGCTGTCGATAAGCTCACTATTATATATTTTCTACCTCAATCCATTATTAAAGAAAATTTCATCTAACCCACGCATTGAATGCTTTTCAGGAGTAATTCTCAATGACCATATTACAATCGTAGCATACACGGATGACACATATTTATTGCTTAAAAATAGTAACAGTATTCATGAGGCTTATAGGGTGTTAGAACAATTTTCTTTAGTTTCAAATGCCAATCAAACTTAGAAAAGTGTAAAACTCTTCCTTTAAGTTTACAGGAAATTCTCTCACGCATAGCTGTTTTCCCATAGTCACAGGCCACACAAAATTTCAGGCCTTACCTTTGGTACTCAATTAAGCCCTGACAAACTGGGAAAAAGCTTTGGACACTAGTGAAACTAAAGTAGAAACATGGAAAGGATGAAACTCAAAACTCAAGAGGGTACACATAGAGTGTCTCTGGGACACTGATTTTCCCTTCTCTCAGGTCCCCAGCCCCTTGCAGGGTTCCTCGCATCCTGAAGGGGTCTCCAGGGCATGACTCCTCCCTTCGGTTTATGTGATGTGGGCGACCGCGGAACAGCGACCCACAGAAGAGCGGCGATCAGGCGGAAAAGCTAATTCATACCTGACAACCTGGGCGCATGGAAAAACAGCGCCAGGGACTAAAAACACTTGCTTTCTGCAGGGGGCTATGCCCCCACCCCCAATGGGGCTTTGCCCCTGCACCCCTACTTAGGATTCTCAACTCCAGGGAGTGCATGTCGGGGATGAAAGTAAAAAAGATAAGATTTTGGGCCAGGTGCAAGAAAAGCACAATAGCGCCCGGACCTAGACCCGAACCCGAACCCCAACACCACAAGTGGAGGCCAACCCCTGATGCCATGGCGCAGCTCGGCAGCCGACCGCAGCGCCACCCCTACATCCCTTCTGCCCCTCCCAGGCCATGCTCGTTCCCCACGCCGCGTATACATGTAATCTACATCCTGTCGCTAGGATCGCCACCCCACCACATCTGGTCGCCTCCCTGCCCCCTTTGGGCTTTCGCCCATATCGCATCACTGTTTTGGACAGCGCCTATGATTCAGCCACCCACTTCACGTGCTACCCTACCCTTCTCCTTTTCTTTCATGTAAGCACTTGTTTACTTATTAACCCAGCACTTATTATTGTCCCTCTTTCAACATGTTATGAGCAACACTGTTGTAACACTGTTTGTAACACCTGCCTTATAACTGTATGTTAGTGTTGATGTTGATCCTGTAACTTGAATGTATAATGTCTCATTCCAGTTGTACCCCTTCCCCCAGGTCACACGGAGGATGAGCAACTTGTTGCTCAGTGTGCCTTCCTGGTGAAACATTTAGATAAATAAATAATTAAGCAATTTTTATATGTAGGTACAATTTTCCCTTCCTTTAAAACTCTAAACTAAAATTTACAGCATTTTCTTCCGTATGCTGTGGGGGATCTGATTAAACCCCATAAAAGAGGATATACCTATTCACCCAAAAATAAAGGTGGGTTAGGCATGATTGACCCGTGACCTTCTTTCATACTATGTTTATGGTACATTCACCTAAATTTTCTTAGTGTAACCTAGACTCTCTGATGTATACTGTAGATGGATATTAAATAATTGCAAGATCTTTTAGACAGATGGTTAGATCTACCTTTAAAATACTCAAAACATTTAAAAGCTCAGGATTACATGAAACCAGTAATCCAAAAACTTTATAAATGGGATATTTCTAGGTCTTTTTATACTGACCACCCGGAAACAATTATATCATGTACTAGAGAAAATAGATCCCTGATGCCAGAATTTAAAATTGCAATCCCCAAAAGGAAAATGTGATAATTTTATCGAATGACAAAAGAATACCTGCTCAAACATGGAAGTAGTTTAGTTATCTGCTTATGGCAGACTTAATGTACAAGGCAACAGTAAACATAAATCCCTCAATGAAAGATTTTGCCCTTATGATGAATGTATTGCTGTGGAAGAAACCATGGAACATTTTGTCTTAGAATGTTCCCATTCACAAAACTATGGAAGTTCTTAGCTGCTTCCTGGAAATTGTGCTGGTTACAAAATTTGACATATGAAAACATGTTAGGAGATTACTCCAACCGTTTAGCTAAATATCACATACGCATACTAGCAACTGTTTTGCAGTACTAAAATTTTACCAGTGGCAGGCAAGAGTTCAGTGGGTTCTCATACAACAAAGAATGCCCTTTTCTGTATTTCAACTGTTATGTGAAAAACTTTATTTGAATCCTATACAAAAGATTTAACACTACATCCATTTCAAAAGGTTCAAATGTGGTGGAAATGATTATGTTTTTTATTAAATATAAACAGAATGGTGCGCACCATAGTTTGATTTTTTAATTTTAAATAGATACATAAGGAAATACATATCCACAGTCTACAGATACTAGACAGATTGTGGTAAAATTATTTTCCTTATATAATGCCAGAATATACTGAATTCTACAATTTGTGATTTCATAATGTTGTTGTCACTCATTTCGCTATATTGTATATATATAGCTCATTCAATAAAACACTCCCTACTCTTTTGGAGAAGTACCATGGGATCTTTAACGTCCACCTGAACAACCACCAGATCAGGCAAACAGGAGCTTGGTTTAACATCTCATCCAAAGATGGCATCTCAGGAGTGCAGCACCTCCCTCATGCTGTACTACAGTGTCAGCACTGGATTTAATCCAAGTTACTCGTGTGGGATAGAACCCACATCCTTCTGATCTTTCTGCCTCAAAGGCAATTGCAACTTGCTGAGCCACTGACACAATCTACTTAGAACACGACTTTAAACCTATGGTAATGGACAAAGAAGGACAATCCTGACCATAATTAAAGAATTCTGGAAAAATAGTAAAACACAACTGACAGCCCCTTCCCAACTGAAATATTTACTTCTAATGCAGCTAAACACAAGGGTAACCCTAGAAGGCATAAGACAACAGTGGTCCAGCACCTAGCCTTATTGTCTGCTGAGCTTCACTGATCTTCACCAACCCACTACTGAAACAGTGGTTGGCTAAAAGAGTCTCTCAGCCGGAAGCAACAGCTCAGACACAAAGGGCAACCCTAGGAGGCACATGCCAAGAGCAGTTCAGCCCCTAGCCTTACTGTTCTGTTGAGCTTCACTGATCTTCACTCACTAAGACAGAGACCAATCATGGAGGGAAGGCAGTCTCCGACAGGCAAAGAAGCAGGGATTCCTTAACAGCAGCTCTACCTGGGAGAATTCCCTTGGAGTGCATAGTTCGGCTCCTTTCTCCACTGAGGTGATTTCTCTCTTGCTCACTCTGCTCAGACCCAGCCAGCGGCTGCTCCTCAACACAGGGAGCAGTTGGAACACTTATCCACAATTCCTGGCTGCTGTATGTAAATCAGCATTTGTACTGCTGTACCCACTACTGGAAATAGTGGTCAGCTAATAGAAAGCTATCAACTGAAAGCAACAGCTCAGACACAAAGGGTAACCCTAGAAGGCATATGCCAAGAGTGGTCCAGACCCTAGCCTTACTGTCTGCTGAGCTTCACTGATCTTCACCAACCCACTACTGAAATAGTGGTTGGCTAATAAAGCTCTCAGCTGGAAGCAACAGCTCAGACACAAAGGGCGACCCTAGAAGGCATATGCCAAAGGCGGTCCAGCCTCTAGGCTTACTGTCTGCAGAGCTTCACTGATCTTCACCAACTAGAGAGAGATCAATCACGGAGGGAAGTCAGACTCCGACAGGCGCAGAAGCAGGAATTCCTTGACAGCAGCTCTACCTGGGAGAATCCCCTTGGAGTGCACAGTCCAGGCTCCTTTCTCCTGTGATATCGCTCTTCCTGAACATTTCCTGGTGACAGAGAAGGTCAACTTTTGTCACTACAGCATAAAAGAAAACAGAAAAAAGAAAAAAAAATCAGCAAATAATTCAAAGAAGCTGCATTTGGGGGGCCAGCAGCCAGACAGAGCAGGCAGCACTTTATAGGAGCTCCTCCAGATTCTACTAAGAAAGACACAATTAATTGAGAAAATCTCTTTATTTTATCGCTAAAGTGAAAGCTGGGGTTGGTACTATGAGTTGGAATGGACTTTGCCAACCAAAATGGGAAAACCCGCCAGATAACACAACATGATCCTAACAAGGCAAGATCGCATACAGAAGGCATACATGGCAGCGGCCCAGCAGCAGGGAACAAGGCCTCGGAACCCTCCCTCAATGCGGTGCTTCAAGCCACACAAGATCTAGACAGAAAAGTTGCCGGTTTGGGCACTTGTTTCACTGCAATGGAGTCCCGCATGGATGCCGTAGCCACGGATGCCAAAACAGCGGTAGACTCAACCAATGCATCGGCAGCAGCAGTGGCCGGATCTTAGCGAGAATAAGACCACGCGACTATGGCTTGAAACGCTGGAGAACAACATGTGGGCTAGTAATCTTCGCTCTTGGGGTCGCGAAAGCTATGGAGGGTAAAGCCTTACAGAAATTTGTCCATGACTTATTACTTAAACAGCTCAACTTTGATCTGCAAGGACAACTTATCAAAATGTACTGCCTGAATCCACAGGAAACCAATGGTTGAGACTCCCGCACTATCATGATTATTACGTAGGGAGCTCATATTCGAACACTGTACTAGATGCAGCTAAATCTCTGGGCCCACTGAAATTGGAGGCTGGTGGTAGAATGTACCTTTTCCAGATTTAAGCTATGCCATGAGGCAATGGTGAAAAAGCTTCAATGCCGTCAGCGCTGGTCTCCGAGCACTAGGAATTAATCACCGCTGCAACTACCAGCGTGACTGAGGCTCTATTATGCCGATAAGACTTGCATCTTTTCTGATCTGGTAGAAGCAGGCAACAGACTAGAGACAATTATGTTCACTGTCCTAGGTCCTCCGGACGATGAAGATGATAGGGACTGAAAAGGTTTCATGACTCTGCTACGCATTTAAAAATACCGTCCAACTTGTCTTTTTGCAGCAAGATGTTTTATTAGTTTAAAAAGTTTATATTACAATTGCCGTGTTGTTAGGAGACCTGGTACTCCTAGGGATTAAAGGTCTAGCACCTTTAAAGTTCACTAGCTTTTACTGGTTTGTTTTAAAAATTTGACAAGTTGCATATGCAGCTACTTAAAATTGGAACTGAGGAGGTTCACCAGGCATACTTGTGCCGTTGATGTTTCTCATCACTTTGTTTAAAATGATTAAAGCCTTCTTACCTTTCTTATTAGATTACAGCAATTTAGTAGTTTATGATTAAATAATTTGAGGAAATTATGCCTTTTGAAAATAAGTTAGAGTAACTGATATGTTGGAGTTTACTCTGTAATAGTGCAGTCATGTACTCAATGTTATTTTACTTATCGGATCTAGATGGACTCATAAAACACTTGATGTGTTAGTGGGTACTTTGCACCTAGGTGATTATTAGGATAATCTTATCAATTTCAGTCCATGAGCATGCTGCAGTGGTCTCTTCTTGAACTTAATTTGATATCCACCTTAATTTAGTGACCTGAGACCCCACCTTATGAGGTAACTACAGTGACAGTACACAAATCCTCTATTTGCATTACTAATGCTAATTTACTTGAGATTGCTATTACTCGAATGTAATTTTATTGTGTGATATACACAGTGGAAAACTGAATAAAATAAAATACAAAAAAAGAAGTTGCATTTGAAAGGAAGAGCACCAATCTCGCAAAATCTTGTCATCATATAGGAAAAACCTTGCCAGAAAGTTCAACTTGGGGATACTGCACTGTGATGTCTGTGGAGTACTCCTCTCCCAGGAGCACCTCTGGAGGATAGGTCATTGCCCAGGACGCATGAAGATACATGACCTGCAGGCCCAGCTGGTAGCAGCCTGGAATGAAATTGAAAGGCTTTGTCAACATTTGACTTAAAACACTCCATTCCCTACCTCAAAGATCCATAGAACCAGGAGGTTGGATAGTGGTGAAAAGAGTACATGGGAAGCCAGCAAAGGAAAGCATGGACAACACAACTCGAGACACCCCAATTAGGACAACAAATCACTTTGAGTTACTAGCAGAGGAATCAGTCAGCTTCGCTTGGGGGATGCTAGTCCCATCAAGGGAGTGAAGACTGCAGCAATCTCAACAAACAGCAGCAGACCTAGCAGAACAGTCAAGGAACCATTAAGGGGGCGAAGAGTGCAGCAACCTCAACAACCAGCAGCAGCAGACCTCAGCAGGACAGTCAAGGACCCATCAAGAGGCGAAGAGTGCAGCAACCTCAACAACCAGCAGCAGACCTCAGCAGGCCAGTCAAGGAACCAAGAAGATCCTGGTAGTCAGCGATTTCATGATCAGAGGAATGGAATCTAGGATGCACAAGTACTCACAGGAGAGGGTGACAGTCAGATGCTTTCCAGGTACCTCAGCAACAAGCAACAGCGAGCGACGAGAGAATTGCGGACAGGGAGGAAGGGGACATGGGAATACTGGTACACACTGGAACAAACGATCTGGCTGACCAGACGGTGGAGGATGCAAAACGGAGTATCGAGAAGCTGGGAGATAGGCTTTCAACAACTCAGACCACAGTAGCCTTAAAAAGGCTTGCCTGTATGGGGTAAAGATGGCAGCACGGAAAGAATCAGACTGGAGGAAATAGACAAATTCAACAACTGGTTGAAGAGCTGGTGCCAGACAAGAGGCTTCCATTTTATTGGATCCTTCGGAAATTTCTGGGATAGATCACTCTTCAAACGGGACGGACTTCACTTCACACAAGGGGGAACGAGCACTGGCCCAGAAGATGGACGATACTTGACCATTTAAACTAATTTGGAGAGCCGCCCGTGGCGCTGACAGTTGAGGTGCCAGAGGCCACACATCATGCCACACCAGTGACTCGGGTTTGGGAGCGGATTTGGGTCATCGGGGTCGGAGGATTGAGCTGCCCCTGTGACTGCTCTCCAGGGAGGGAGGGATGGACTCCCGCAAGGTGCTGGGTTTCCGGGCGGTGGCCAGGTAGTGCTGATCCTGGGCACTGGTGGGGCCAGAACGGGCAGACATCCGATGTGCGGTGCATGCGAACATGCTCCACAGTGTCCTGGGCGCCACTGCACACCGGTACCGGGGACTGAAGGCACAAAAAATGGCTGAACCTTTGACGTGAATGAGGATCAGCCTGCGGCGCTGCACTGGACGCCCAAGGAGCTCCTCTGGCCCTGACCCTTGGCCTTCCATGAAGGGGGTCCGCAACGTGCCTTAGAAAGGAGATGGAAGGAGGTAGCAGCTCAGGCACGGCGCCTGATGCAGGAGCCACCAGTGGACTGAAGGAGGGAACCATAGGAACATCCCCCAGCCGAGGAGGTAGGCTGAAATAAAGAAAATAAAAACAAACAAACAAAAAAAAACACTAATCGGAAGGAGGCTAAGGCATGGAAACAGGTAGTGTACCTTGCCAAACCCTCCCCAACAGGAAAACTGTAAGCAAACGTAAGTGCAACAATTACATTAGGACAAACAAAGTATACAACAAAGGGCCAGCATCAGAAAACGACACAAGGGATCATCAGCAGGAAAAGGGAAACAAAATCAGCCAACAAGAATCATGATGCTAGCTTCATGCAGGTGTCTGCCTCAATGCTAGGAGCCTAGGTAACAAGATCAATGACCTCCAGGCTCTAGTGGCAGACACAGAGGTTGATGTGGTAGCCATTACCAAAAGCTGGGCCATGGACAACAACGAATGGGACCTGGCCATCCCAGGCTACACATGGTTTAGAAGGGACAGACAGGTGGGGAGAGGTGGGGAGTCCTGTATATGAGGGAGGGCACTGAAGTAGCAGAGGATGAAATCACCAAGGCTAGGGGAGGCTTGGAGTCACTCTGGGTCCAGTTAGCCACCAATGCAGGAAAGAAATTGTACATGGTTGTGATATATAGACCCCGAGGACAGGGTGAGGGGAACGATGAACAATTAGCTGAGGAGTTACAAAATGGCTGGTAAAGGTGACATAGCGGTGGTTGGGGACCTTAACCTACCAGATGTGGACTGGAATTTCCAGCAGCCAAGAGCTCCAGATGTCAAGCTTTACTAGACACATTCCAGGACTGCCTGCTGTATCAACTAGTGGAGGACCCAACCAGGGGAATGCCATCTTAGATCTGATCCTCACAAACTCTGAAGAAATTAGATCCGTGAGGGTGGAAGTACCTTGGCAAATAGCAATCATAATACAGTCTGGTTTGAAATAACCACAGGCTCTACTAAAACTACCTCAAGCACAGAGGTGCTGTCCTTTCAGAAGGCTGATTTTGAAAGACTGAGGCAGATAGTGGGGATAAGTTAACAAACATTAGAGACATGCCAGACATGGAGGAATATGTAAAGATATTAGCGATACCGTTCTAGAGGCAACAAGACTCTGCATCAGGACTACAACAAAGAAAAATAGGTTTAAAAGACCACTGTGGTTCTCCCTCCAGTGAGAGGGACAATCAGGCCAAACGGAATGCATACAAAAGGTGGCAACATAAAAGGGACAGAGTGGGATGATTACACTCAGAAAAGTAAGGAGGCCAGGAAAATAGTGAGGGAGGCCAAGGCAGCAAAGAGCTACAAATTGCTCGTGAGTCAAATCAGGGAGAAAACCTTTTCCGCTATATCAGTGAAAAAGGAAGAAAGGGGAGGAATTGTAGGTTAAAAGTGGGGATGAGGCTCTGGAGGACAGCGGACAAAAAGCAGAGACCCTAAACGAATACTTTTGCTTGGTATTCACGAGGAGAATCAGGGTTCAATGCCAGACAGCAGTATCACAGCCAAGACAAGACGGGTTCATATGTGCACCAAGGAGTTCACAGACAGGGTCAGAAGGGCCTTTCAGACATCAAACCTGACAAGGCCCCTGGCCCTGATGGTTTACACCCCAGAGTGCTCAGTAAGCTTGCAGAAGAGCTGGCAATGCCTCTAGTTCACCTATTCAACAGACCACTGGAGTCAGAGGTAGTTTCACATGACTGGAGGGTGGCTGATGTGGTGCCACTGCACAAAAGTAGAAACAGGGAAGATACAGGTAACTATAGGCCAGTCAGCCTCACATCAGTAGTGGATAAATTTATGGAGGCCCTTATCAAGCAAGATCTACTGGAATACCTCAAAGTAAATCACCTCAAGAACTACGAACAACATGGATTTGTGATGGGCAGGTCATGTTAAATGAACCTTATTACGTGCTTTGACAAAGTGACCAAGGAGTTGGACAGGAGTCATGGGTGACTTACTTTTACTCTGTCTTTAGTAAAGCATCAGACACAGTCCCATAGACGCTTCTTAAAAAGCTAGAAGACCTTGGGGTAGCAGACTGTTTTTTCGTCTTAATTGCATTTTTATTCAGAGTATTCCCATGGTTGAACTCATGTGTTTGCATCTAAATCAGTGTTTCCTGACTGAATTAAATTATACCACTGTATATTCTACTCTGCTCTTCAATACTCCGCTTTTTGCCCCCACTCCTCCCTAGGCCACCTTAAATGTTTGCTGTCTCCACCCACATTCCTTATACATACACCCCATTGGTCCACCATATTGGCACATGTGGTACACAGGGTGAAACTTACAAAGTACCTGCTTCCCATTAGCAGGTATACAGCTCCTTCACTAGAGGGTGTATACTCAAGCAAGAATCCTTCACTTCCTACTTCCTACTACAGGATATTCAGCTGGATACCTGAAGGAGCTTTATTTTAAGCATTGCACCCTTCCCCTCAGTAGCAAAGCAACTCTGTTCAGCCACACCCGCTTGTTGTAGTCCACTACCTACCACAGTCCGCACTCCTGCCGCCTCCTGGACTCTAAGGATGTTTCCTCTCCACTCAAATTTTTCTCTTCACCTCCTCCCCTAACCTTATTTCTTACCCTCTCCCTACCTGCCCCTCCTGCTTTTGCCAGCCCAGGCCCTATAACTCCAAATCCATCCAAATCCCTGTCAACAGGCCCCAACTTATATTCATGCTATTACTCCTGCCCCCAAACGTATTCTGGACTCATTCCTCATCATTCCACATGCATCCCTACTAACTTTACAAAATTTCTTTGCTGTTCTGCAGCTTCTGCTTCCTCACTCATACCACTCTCTTCTACTGTACCTCACTCACGCAGCCTCCAAGCCCTATCACTCCAAATCCACGAGCTACACTTCTTCATCCTAGCTCTACTATTACTCGCCTCGGGGACATCCACCCCAATCCTGGTCCTGCTACTTCCTTCACCCCTGCCATCTCCCCCACTGCCGCTGCCATACCCCTACCCCAACAGCCCCCATAAAGGGTTTCAAGATATTACACTTAAACATTCAGAGCCTACTTTAAAAAATAGATCTCCTGCAAGCCATGGTTGCTACCCTGAAACCAAACATTCTAATTATAACAGAAACATGGCTACAGAGCACGATTCCTGACCACTTGGTCTCCATCCCGTTACTCCATCCTAAGGCTAGACAGAGCAGGCAGGGTGGTGGAGTGCCACTGATATCCGCACTCCCTCCAATACTTCCCAGTCTTCCTCCTCCTCCTCCAACCCAACAACCCATGACGCCTTAGCCACCAATGTATCCCTCCCTTTCACTCCCTATCTTTGTAGCTGTATCTACTGCCATCCAAATGTCCAGCCCGCTATCTCCTTGACCTCCTAATTTCCATTACTTCCTCTCTCAATCTGGTGAGCTTTTACATCCTTGGTGACCTAATTTAAATTGGTTGTCCCCAACAACATCTACCACATGAAATGCTATCTCTGCCCTCCACCTTACACAACTAATTATAGAACCCACCACTCTAATCACAAGACCCAAAACCACTCCCTACTTGACTGGGCCCTAACTTCCCACCCTCTATAGAATCATCACTTGGCATTCTTCCGATGCTCTCAGTGACCACAACCCGTTTTCCTGGTCAGAAAGTTCACAGCCCTAAATCCTCACATAAACCCTACAAATATGGACTTATAAATCCTAGAATTGGAACCTCTCCTGCATAGCCTTGACCGCTCAGACTGATTCCCTCTAGCAAGCACCTCCTCAATTGACCAAGCCTCAATCTATTTTAAAGACATCTTCCTAGCAAATTGGAATGTCTTCACACCCCTAAAACAAACAAGGGTCAGAGGTCATCACCTCCCTGGATTACCCCTGAATTACTAGCCTGCCACAGAGCCAGAGATCGGGCCTGAAACGGCACAAAGTCTCCCAGCTTCCAAATGACCTTCTTATTTACCAAAACTCCATAATGTTGCACCGGGCTACCAGGCTAGCCAAAACAGAGTACTTCAACTCACCTGCTGACTAACATCAACTCCTCCAAGTTCTGGAGAGTGGTTCACGCCTTTTTACCCCCATCCTGTCCACCTAATTCCTATACTTAAGATAAACGCCACCTGCTAGTCGATCCAGTTGCAGTAGCTACTGAATTCAACTCCTATTACACCACTTGTGCTGATAAGCTACTCCAATCCCTCCCAAACTATGCCCCTCCTCTTGCCTATGAATGACACCCTGATTCCTTCTCCTTCGCTACTGCCTCCCAAATGACACCCTAAATGCCCTGCTAGTGATCAACCCTTCAAAAGGCTCCTTCCCAGACGGCCTTAACCCTAAGCTACTATCCCCTCCTCCCAGTCATTGCCTACCCACTC
Organism: Neoceratodus forsteri; assembly: GCA_016271365.2. Classification (NCBI taxonomy): domain Eukaryota; kingdom Metazoa; phylum Chordata; order Ceratodontiformes; family Ceratodontidae; genus Neoceratodus; species Neoceratodus forsteri. The sequence continues at coordinate 437,454,080 of CM057454.1, forward strand.
TCTATTTTCCTAAGCCTCTCTTCTCAGTACTCTTCCCCATGGAAACATGCAGTGGTCTTTCCCTCCCCAAAGACAGAGACCCCACCTGATCTTTCCCTTCCCAAAGACAGAGACCCCACCTCTCCCTGGCAACTACCGCCCATCTCTCTTCTCCCTACCCTTGCCAAACTTCAGGAATATCTCACCCTCTCCCAGCTCACTGCTTACCTCAATGACTCCTCTTCCTTCTTCACCCCTTATCAATCTGGCTTCAGGAAAAATCACTCCACCACCACCTCCCTCTTCGGCTCACTGATTCTATCCTCACGGAATGGCCAATGGCCAAATCACCTCAGCCATTTTTGTCGATTTGGCCGAGCCTTCAACGCTGTCTCCCACTCCTTCTCCTTGACACCTATCAACTGCTGGGCTATCCCCTTAGCCACAGACTGGTTCAAGGCATACCTCACTAGCAGAACCCAATCAGTCAAGATCTCTGACACAATTCCCCACCCTCCCTATAAGAACTGGCGCCCCAGGGATCAGTGTTAGGCCCCATACTATTCTCTATTTTTCTAAATGATCTCCTTCCACCTGCTCTCCTTCTCCTCCATTGACATGTACGCTGATGATACAGTCTTGTATGCATCTGGCTCCTGCCCCACTGAAGTTGCATCCAACTTGCAGCACGACTTCGACAAAGTTCAGCATTGGTTTGCAAACCACCAACTATCTCTCAACACCAAAAGACAGCCTCCATGACCTTCGGCACTAGGCAGAGACTTGCCAGGTTTCCCTGTCTACCTTCCTTTCACCCTTGATGGGACTTTACTTGAGGACACATCCTCCTTCAGTATTTAGGTGTCTGGCTGGACCAACACTTGAACTTCTCTGGTCATATCGACACCATTCAGAAAACACTGCATTCCAAGCTTGGCACCTTATTCAGGAACCTTGCTTACATCCCACCCACGGCTAGGTGTGAGATTGTCCAGAAGATGATCCAACCTATCTTCGACGTGACGTAGTCTGCACAGTGCTGCCCTAAGTCCTCCGTGGCAAGACTAGATACCCTCTTCAACCCTTTCGCCATTTTGCCCTTGACACCTCCTCCACACTCATCATTGTGATCTCTACCATGCCCTATCCTTCCCTTCCCTGACAAACCAACGTCCTCTCTCACTGCAAAAATTCACCTCAAGCACTGGCTGGGTGAACTTTCCTCCTATCTCTCCCTGCCTTTACAACTGCCCCCTTTCCTCCTAGATCTAACGACTCACGAACCCTGGTGGTTCCACGCTGCTCCACCCTTACTGGCCAATCAGGTTATTCTTATCGCCTCCCAAAAATCTTGAATTCACGTCCCCTCAAATTGGTCACTCATCTTCTTGCCACTCCATTAACCCTGCCCTCAAGAACTTTCTTGCCCCTTCCTGTGTTCTGCATGACCTTTCCTAATCCCTTACGCCATCTCTCCATTGCCCATATTTCCATATGCCTACTCCCCACCACTCCTGCTTACCTCTGATCATGCTTCTCTTAGTCCCCTACTCTCCCTCCTCCTGAAGTGTTCCTCCCTTCTTTCTCTACCCTTCTGTGAGCTTGTGCAGGCAGGATTCTATAGCATGGTGGGCAACAACTTTACTCCCTTTCCCTATTTCTCCTTTCTTTACTGTACCCTCAGTCACTGCTAGATCACTGCCTTGTGCAGGCAGGCTCACCAGCACACTGGTGGTACTACCCACCACTATAGTTGACCACTGCTCACCCCTCCCCAACACACCCTCTCTTGCATCACTATATATAAATAACTCTCATCGCCTATAACCTGTGTCCTACCAGTAGGGCTGTCCACCACCCTGCCCAGATAGGGATAACAGGACACTGTTGAATTTCAACTCCCCATAGATACCCCCCACCTACAATACCCCTCTCTCATGGGGTCACTCGCCCGGAGGCGGGCCGAGAGTGAGAGGAGGCTTGGTCGAGGGCAGCTACGCTGCCTGATGCCTCAAACCCTTCCAGGGCGGCGCCGCAGCGCTCTCCTCCTCCTGATCCTCCACAGCCTCCTCCATGGGAAGCTGGAGGGTTTCAGACACCTTTCTGTAAAACAGATAGTGGAGAGGGACTCATAGAGCCTAGGAGGGAAACACCAGAAGGTCTGTCTGGGAGATGTCCGGTTCCACAGGCACATCCAGACTTTCACCATCACCATCACCATCATCCTCTTCAAAATCCCTCCTCTTCAAACTCCGGTTCATAAAAGTCTTCAGGGAATAATCTTGAACCAGGGGACAACTGAACTGAACCCTGCCAGAAGGCGCTGCATCGGTCGGAACCGGACGCGCGATGTCAACAATCCAAATCACTCTGGCTATCTCTTCGGTCGGTCGGAACATGAATGTCTGGTTCAAACCAGTTGATTTATCTTTGCGCTTTCTTTTCGTAGGAACCGATCCTGGGGATCGGCTCTCCTCTGCCTGAAGTATTGCCCTGGTCAGAGGGCACTCTTTCTGGTTCGGTAGGAACCGAACTGGACTGGCCTCCGTGTCAGCCGTATTTCTCGCCTCCTATCCCTAAGTCTACTAACCTTTTTCCACGGTAGACTTACGGAAATTCTTGCAGATTTGGCAGTCTGAATCGAGGTGGTCAGACCCCAGTCAGTAAACATAGGTGGTGTGGGGATCGGCCTGGTGAAACCTCCCCCACACACACTACAGTGTTGAAACCCAGTGGGCCCATTTTTTCTTGGGTTTCTGGACATGGCCAACCTAGCAAAACTTACCCTTTATTTGGCAACCACCAGGCAAGACTCCTATCGGTTTCTCACCGTGTTACGGTGTTGCAAAATCGTACAAATCATTTTTAAAAAAACTGATACGGACCGTAACCACACACTAAAATCTTTCACAAATGACTTATAAAGGGTCGGTTCAGCTGAACCGACCAAAAAATATAGCTTTACAATTTCCACAAAGAACTACCTAAAGTACTTACAGTACGCAGACAAGAGTCCCGAATCGACAAAGCGGAACAATTTCAAATAATTTCGGACTAAACCGACAACTTTAACTACTTTTGAACCGAGCAAAGGAGAACTCTCCAGAGCGACTGTTCAGTGAGGCGGAGTGAAGAATCTGACAGTTTGGTTTCAAAGTGCTGCAGACAGAGTTCTCAACTGAGCTCGAGCTCAACGCTCTATGTCTTGTATAGAATTTTAACCCTTTACTCTCCGGGCAGTTCAAGTGCTGGAGCTAACTGCAATAGTCAGAATACAGCAAGACTTCATGTTGCTTGAACAATTGGTTATACCACAGAAGTATAGAACAGAGTTGTTACAGATAGCACATGATAGTCCTATGACTGGTCACTCAGGGAGTGTATCATACCTTGCTAGATTTCTGAGTAGATTTTACTGGCCTGGAATTTATGAAGATGTTGCTACCTACTGTAATTCCTGTGCTGAGTGTCAGACAGTAGCCCCAGTCACTAGAAAAGACAAGGTGCCTCTGGTGCCCCTACCCTTAATAGATGTCCCTTTGAGAAAATTGCAATGGATGTGGTTGGTCCTTTAGACAAAAGTAAAAAGGTGATAGATTTATCCTGGTAGCATATGACTATGCTACTCGACACCCAGAAGCAGTTCCAATGCGACTGTTACAGCCCCAAAAGTTGCAGCAGAGCTTGCCAAAACTTTCAGCAGAGTGGGCATACCAACAGAAATTATTATTGATCGGGGTAGTAATTTTGGTGCTGCATTACTTAAGGAACTGTACCGACTACTAGGTATGACTGCCATAAGAACCTCCCTATCACCCTCAGACAGATGGTCTTGTTGAACGCTTTAACCAAACCCTAAAACGCATGTTAAAAAGGCTTGTAAATGGAAAGATTGGGACCAATACTTGCCATACCTACTTCTTGCTTACAGAGAAGTGCCACAGGCATCAACAGGGTTTTCACCATCTGAAATGCTGTATGGTAGATAGCCAAAAGGGCCATTGGATGTGATAAAAGAAATGTGGGAATATAACCACACTAAGAAACAATCTATAACATCTTAAATGTATGCTCTAAGAAAGAAGCTGGCAAAATATGTTGAAATTGCCCATAGTAATCAGGGAAGAGGCCCCAAACCAGCAGAAGGTATACTATGATCATGGGGTAAAAGAAAATGTTTTGAGCCAGGTGAAAAGGTTTTGCTACTGTTACCTACAACAGAAAATAAGCTGTTAATGAAGTGGCAAGGGCCTTATAAAGTTCTCAGATGTACTGGCACTGTGAACTATGACATTGAGACCCTGACAGGAAAAAACCTTCTAACCACACTAACCTCCTAAGAAATGGGTTGAAAAATGCCAAAAGCTGCTTTGCTAGTTTTACCAGACACTGATCAAGAAAATACTGATGTAGTTTATGACAGACTGAACAAACTGTAAATGCTGATGCTGTAAAGGTGAACGCTTCCTTAGCCTCAGAACAAACTACAGACATTCGTAACGTACAAAAGACATTTAACAGTACTTTATTTATTTATTTATTGAAAATGTTTCACCAGGAAAGGCACGCTGAGCAAAAGATGCTCGCCTCACGGTGCAACCTGGGGAGGGGTTACAGAGGAGGCAGGTACACATACAGTAGTTGAGTTTAGCAGTAGTGCAGTACAGATAATGTACATGGTTTGGAGGATTACATTTGAACTTTTTACATAGGAGAACAGTACAGAACAATGATCATCATTTTAGCACAGTACCAGGCTGAGCAAAGGGGTTGAGCATGTTACAGTGACAAGGAATGTTCATTCCTATTAGGCAAAAGACATACAGGTTGCCAGAGCAGTTAAGAGCTGATGTGGTTAAGGAAATACAAAAAATGAAAGAACTGAGTATCATAGAGGAGTTGAGGAGTGTTTGATCATCTCCCATGGTAACTGTAAACAAAAAGGAGGGAGTGTTAGAATCTGCCTTGATTTTAGGAAAATTAATCATGTCAGAATTTGACAGTTATCCTATGCCCAGAATAGATGATTTGGTGGACAGACTGGGGAATGCAAGTATATCAGTACCCTTTATCTCACAAAGGATTACTGGCAAATACCTTTAGCTAAAGAATCCAGAGATAAAACTGCATTTACCACCCCTATAGGATTCTATCAGTTCAACACCATGCCATTTGGTTTACATGGTGCGCCAGCTACATTCCAACCATATATGGATGTAATTTTATCCCTCACCCTGGTTATTGTGCTGCATACCTGATGATGTCGTGGTGTACAGTCCAGACTGGAAAAGCCACCTGGAACACCTATGAGCAGTTATTCAAGCTATCAAAATGCAGGTTTGACTATTAATCCTACCAAATGTGCACTGGGCATGCAGGAAACCAGATATTTGGGCTACGTGTGGGGAAATGGAGAAGTTAAGCTAGAGGTTTCAAAATAGAAGCTGTAGCTAACAGCCCTGTACCTAAAACAAAGAAACAGGTCAGATCATTTTAGGTCTGGCTGGTTATTATCAGAGCTTTGTTCCAACTTTGCAGAGTTAGCTACTCCCTCACAGAACTCATGAAAAACAGTACCCAAATAATGTGAAATGGACCTCAGAGTGTGATGAAGCTTTTCAAGCCATAAAGGCTGCATTATGTTCTGCCCTGTTTTAAGAAGCACAGACTCTGAGAAACCATTTTTGCTACAAATAGACACATCCGAGGTAGGCCTAGGTGCAGTCCTAAGTCAAAATATAGATGGGACAGAACATTATATTCTGTACATAAGTAGAAAGTTGCATGGCAGAGAGAAAAGGTACCCAATATCGAAGGAATGTTTAGTAGCAAAGGGCCATGGAGTCCCTAAGTTTTATTTGTTAGGAACTGACTTTGTTCTTGTAACTGATCATAATCCTCTCTGCTGGCTTAACCAGATGAAAGATAAAAATTCCAGAATCACAAGGTGGTACCTGGCACTACAGCCATTTAAATTCACTGTGATACACAAATCTGGTAAAGAGAATAGCAATGCTGATTTTCTGTCCAGATATGGATCAGGAATTGAGGGTTCTGAAAGTTGAAAACAAATGTATGGGTTTGAACTTACTGTACTGTTATGGCAAAACTGACAATGCACATGTGCTTAATTGCTGAAAGCAGCAAATGTTAGAATAAAGGTTTTGGAAACCTGTTTAATAGAACAGGTTCCCTCTTAAGGAGGTGTATGTGACAGGGTAGAATAGGACCCTGTCCCATTTGTTATGGAGAAAGTGTTTAAATGCAAAGATCTATTCTTTCCTTTTCTGTTTCTTCTCTGTCTGGTTGTGCAACCCAATTTTCCTGTGAGACTTCGGATTTGATCACCCTGACAATCTCACAATCCTTTGCCTCTTAACTGTCTCTCAGCCCTCCTTGCATATCTGCTAATATAAAAATACGTAAAATTCATTGTATGGAAATGTAACTGATATTGGGATCCCCTTTGTTTGGAAAATGTATAGCATTATTGTTGAAATGTATATAATTATAATTTGAGATGACTACAAAAAGCTATTGTAAACTCTAGAGGTTACTTGAGTGCAAATCTTCCAGCCTTTGTAAAATCTGCAAAAGGGTCCTCTCAGCTCAAGCACACTGTGTTCTAGCAGCTCCTGAAACTTACTAGAACAGGACACTTACAAGAACAGGATGCTTGCTAAGAATGGGGTTGAAAAGACATATAAGTGCTAAGTTGCAACTGCAAGAAAGATTAGGAGAACAAGGGACACAGACTGAAAGAAAACTATTTTATTTTGCCTTTGTAAATAGTTATACTGAAGGAGTTTATTTATGATACTACTAGTGTAAATAAATAATTTTGGTGAGTTCTACAACTGCTCCTGGTTTTCCTATGCTTCCTAAGCTTTGCCTCGATGACAGAGACGTAATGCCTCACCTATGAATGACGTCGAATTTTGTCAGAGATTGGTCAGACATACAAGAATATATCAGGCTTAAGAGGGAGGGGACACGCAGGAGACTGTACGATGGGATGGGCTTAAGGCCACACTAATAGGGCTATTTATCAAGTATGCCTTCAAAAGAAAAAGGAACTGGCACAACAGAGACTAGACCTAGAGAATAAAAGAGGCAGAGTACAAGATAACCTTAGACCAGTGCTCAAAGAACAGCTCACTGATTATGGAAACAAACTCAAAAGACTAATTGAACAGAAAATAGAGGGAGGGTTGAGGTACACCCAACAATATTATGAAGCAGAGAATAGGCAGGAAAGCTATTGGGTGGCAGCTCCGTCAACAGGCCTTAAGTAAGATGGTACAGAAAATCAGGCATGAATACCACTGGAATACAGTGTACACCAACCCAATGGATATCTCTAAAACCTCTGCAGCCTAATATGCCAGACAATATGCAGATTCCTGGTGGAAGGGGAGAAGGAAGCCCTGCAAAAGTTTATGTCATCTATCACCTTGTAGCAATTATGAGAGGAAGACAGGGCAATCTGGATGTACCAATATCTCAAATTGAAATCATAACAACCATAAAGAACCTAAAAAGCAGTAAGGCCCCAGGGTAGATGGTCTTTCAGTGAATTTTATAAGACGTTTGCAGACCGGGGTTTCAATGTTCCAGGGAATCTATAAAGGAGGCAGTATAGTGCAGTGGTTTAAGGCTCTGAGCTGCAAACCTGAGACCTGGGTTTGAATCCCACAGCCCACACTTGCATACTGTGTGACCCTGAACAAGTCACTAAACTTCCTTGTGCTCCCAGGTCGCACCTGTAAATAAGCTTTCAACTTAGTGTCTCTCTCTGGTAAAAAAAAAAATATATAAGAAAAAAAAAGATAATAAAGTACTGGAGGGAGAACAAGTGCCAGACACCTGGAGACATACACAGATAACCACCCTCTCAAAACTGGGAAAAGAGTTTGAATTCTGCAGCTCCTACAGACCCATCTCTCTCTGCTCCTCTAGATATGAAAATGTTCACAGCTATTTTGGCGAACAAGTTGCAGATGTGTGTACCTAGCCTGGTAGGCCCGGACCAAACAGGTTTCATTAAGGGCCCGGACCAAACAGGTTTCATTAAGCTAATGTACTGCAGGATAACATCAGAAGGGTTTTGAATATCTTTTCTTCCCAGGGACTCAAACAACTTAAAATACAGGTTACTCACCTGTAACAGGAGTTCTAGGAATGGTATATGTTGTTCATCCACACTTATTGGCAGGTTCCTTGCCGCTTTAAATCTTGCCGGAAGGTCTTCAAGCTGGCTCTCCCACCCACCCGGTGGTAAAACCTCGGCCCGCCCCATGATGCCAGATCTAGCCCGCTGGAAGCCAGGTTGTGCGTCGAGCCGGGGGAGGCGGGTGGAGTGGGTAATGATAGACAACATATACCATTCCTAGAACTCCTGTTACAGGTGAGTAACCTGTACTTAGGGACGGATATGTTGTTCATCCACACTTATTGGCAGACTCCTAGCAGTTCTCTGGGAGGAGGGAGGCAAGGCACACCCCTACTTAGAAATAAAGACTGGAGAACCGAGGCCCACCAACATCCCGGCGTGACCCAAGGTCGATGTGGAAGGGAAACGGAAAGCCTGCTTCCAGGCAGAAGCCCCTGGATATCCTGAACCGGAGTATCCTCGGAAGCAGCCACCGATGCAGCGGAAGGGCGGGTAAAATGAGCACTTATCCTCTGGGAGGCTCCATGCTCGCCCACCTGTAGCGGAGACCTATGCAGGAGGTGACCCCACCCACTCGTCATCCGCTTGGCTGCAGGTCTGCCAGATGCGGCTTCAGCGTAGATGACAAACAGCTGGCAAACCTCTCCCGAACTTCAGCCCCACGCTCCTGTGTAGGCGAAGCGTAAAATAGGGTCCGAAGGAACCTATATACGGCCTCCGAGGCGGAATGGGATGAACCCCAGCAGAGGCAATACCAGGACAGGGGAAAAACTCTGCCACCGCCAACGGAAGGAACTGGTGGGGCGAGGACAACCTAGTCCCTGTGGAAGACCAGATAGGGGGATTCAAGGAGCGCTTGAACTCTCCCTCCTTCTGGATGGCAGAGTAGCCCCAAGAAGGTGTTCTTCCACAACAGGTGGGGAACTCGCACCTGTGTGAAGGTTCTAATGGCTCACCTGTGAGCTAAGCCCATACCAGCCGGAAGATCCCACAGAATTGGGGATACTCTCCCCGAAGGGGAGGTATGGTCGAGGCCTAGAAAAGCGCCAGACCACTTTTTCTGCGCCACCGACTGCCTCCCGGCCCGCTACCGGAAGACAGGGTGACCAACAGAAGCACCCAGAGGGTCGCCGCCAAAGCCCTGGTTCAAAGAATGGACCGCAGATGGTCCGGAATGCTCGCGAGGGACGGAGAAGGGCCCCAGGCCCTGTCCCAACATCAAATGGAGAAATCTACCATTTGAAGGCGAGCATGTTAGCCGACTCCCGGCAGAACGCTCCGAGGACATCGAGGACTGCCGAAGATTCCCAGGCCTGGTCCCTAGCCGCAGGGACCAGGCCTTTAGGTGCAGGGATCAAGGTCCAGAAGGAAAACCTTCCCTGAAAACAGAGATCAGGACCGGGCGGGCTGGAAGCCGCCTCAGGAGCCTGGGGTTGAGACTGAGGAGAGCTGGATACCAGAGCTGGCCAACCAGTCTGGGGCTACCAGCATCGCCTGCGCCTAGTCCTCTCTCGCCTTGCCCATGGGTCAAGGGAAATGGGGAGAGGCGAGAGAGGCCCTGGGTCCACGGCCCGCCGGCATCCCCACAGCAAACCTTGCTGAGGGGCGGGCATGAGACAGTCTCGGCCTCAGATTCTCCCTGGAGGAAAGGAGGAGAAGATCCTGTGCTACCTCAGTAGGAAGACCACTGTGAGGCGCAGCCTATGCCCGGCTTAGGGCATCAGCCAGGGTGCTGGAGGCTCCCGCCATCGAATGGCTAGGAAACCGCCTCCCAGCTGCACGAAGACCCAATAGGAGAACCTCCTACGAGATGCAAGGGTTCATCCGAGCCTGGGCGGGTAGGTAGCACATGGTCGTGGTGTTGTCCGCCTGACTTAAACCACTGGACCCCGACAAACGGAGCGAGCAGTTCAAGCAAGCAGACCGCCGTGAGCTCCAGCGGTAGGAAAGACATCGGACTCCCGAGAGGACCAGAGGCAGAGCACTCTGTATTCCCTTGATGGGCACCCCAACCCATCCGAGAAGCATCGGTTGGAGCAGACCGTCGACTGGGCGGACGAACAGGATGTACTCCTGCAAGAGTTGGAACGGTCAAAGGAGAGCATTCCTAACTCCCGGGCCGTAGTCACAAACTGGTCCGAAAGAACGCAGCACTGTGACCGCTGACTGGCTAGTCCCCCAAAGGGAATGCATGAAACAGACCACGCTGGGCCAGCGCCACGAGGCCCAGGAGAAGCAGGAGGTCCTGACAGGGTGCAATTGCCCAGTCAGACCTGACCAGGTAAGGGAGGAAGAACCTCAGCCCTGTCCGCCCAGAGCCGAGCTCGGACTCAAGAGTCGAGCCTGGTCCCAAGAAGGATCACCCGCTAGGCACGAGTTCCAACGTGGTTCTGATAACAGGAGACCCACCTGAGACCCAAACTATGGATCGACCCCTTCCCTGGAAAGGGTTGAAGTCAGGCCGCCATCCGGTGGGTTACGCCTGGCCCCTCGATGCCGCAGAAGCAGCTGGGTCAAGACCAAAGGGCCTGGCCTGGAACTCGTAAGGAGATCCCCCGCTAGGAAAGGAGGAGTCTCCCTGGAAATGGACGGAACAAGGAGGCGCGCCCTGGAGGCCCAGGGAGCGAAGCCACACGCCTGCTCTAAGGATTGGATATCTAAGCCAGAGAGACCATCCAGGGTGGAGAAGAATGGGCGCAAGCCCCATCCGTGTGAGACCAGGGATACCTGGACACGAACCCAGGGTCAGAAGGAGGATCCGCAGCCTTCCTGATTACCTCTATTTAGAGGGCCAGGCCAGTCGGCTCAGCGGCCGACGAAGAGGCTGTGGACCCCAAGATCCCCGTGGGGCGCACGGCTCAAGAGGGTGGGACCTGCTCACAAATCCGAGACAGGGCCTTTCCTAAGCACCTCCAACCCTTAGAGGTCCGGGAAGTGGACCAGGTGGAGGAGGTGCGGAGCCGCCCTCTACGGGGAACCTGGTAGGGCGACGGGGCCGAGGACAGCACCTCTAGCCCGCCACTGAGCAGGCTTGGGGAGCCTCGGCCTTTACTTCCCTGCTTCCTTTTAGAGGAAGACGCTGGTTTGGAGTCAGGCCGCCCAGCGGCCCTGCGCCACCGCCTTACCTCCTGGTCCCCGCACCGGACCATGGTCCGCAGGTCGGCCGGGAGATGAGGGAGGACCTGGTCCAGGAGCCCAAGAGGGCGTGGAGAAATGTGTCATCAGTAGCTGAGCTGGCCTGACGGAGGCCTAGGGAGGACGAGCGTAAACCTTTGTGCCCGACATAGTCCATCCTTTTGACTCCTTGTCAGGGGCCTATCCACATCCCTAGCGCTTCCAGAACACTGGAAAACATTGTCGGTAACTAACCCCTAGCCGAGGGGTGTTCCGAGAAACCGGCAGAGAACCGACAGGGACAGAGTACTTCCTGGCCATCCTGGCCGATGGCGCAGGGCAGGAAGTAGGGCCGCCAGAGCTCCAAGGCTGGGCCCACAATTGCCTCAGCCACGGAAGGCCTCCGAGGGGAACCCCTCGGTCTAGAATCTCCAGGGGCCCGCTTGGAAACGGGCTCGAGCTGCATCCCGTGAATTCCAACATGAGCTGGAGCAGACCCATAAAGGACGATGGGCTGTCATCCACGGGATGTTCCAGAGAAGACCCTGGTCCTCCCTGCTAGGAAACATAGAGGAGCCGATTTCTGGCCCGAGGGTCTGCAAAAGCTGCCTCAGGCCTGAGTCACTTTCGCCCGCCGTGGACGGGCGGGAGTGAGGGGAACAGATAACCGCGGACAGGTCATGACCCGCCTGGATTCTACCGAGGACGGTGGGCAGCAGGGATCGGACGAGCAACCGGCCCAGGAGAGGGCACCGACTGCCCCTCGAGCGGGCGGCGCCGGCCAACCAGGCGGCAGCTGCTTACTAGCTGGAGAATGAATCGGGCCGATTGACTCCCAGACAACAACAGCTGCTGCCACATAAACCTCGTGAGCGCCGACGCCATCGCTTATCGGGGCTACCCTCATCCGAGGAGGGGACGAGGAAGAATGGCAATGCACTTGACTCGGTGCCCGACCGAGAACGCCGAGGTCAGCGTGAGCAGCTAGACCGGAGAGGGAGACCGAGACCGAGACCGAGACCGAACTCGGGGACCGAGAGGCCTGGGAAGGAGCGGGCGCCCGCCCTCCCTCGGCTCGAAGAAGGAGCCGAGGTCTGCCGACCAAGGCACAGGCAGAACTCAGCCTCCACCGGGGAACCAGCGAAGGGATGGCGGCTCAAGCAGAAGACAGCCCAGATGACGGGTCAAGAGACTCGACAACATCGATGGGAGTCCTGGCCGGCTGACCTGACGGGACACCATGAGGCCAGCGGCCAGAGCCGCATCCTCGATCGAGGTCGAACGCCGGCCGGCAGAGGAGGGAACCTCCTACTCCTCCAGCACCGACGAGGACTTAGCCTGGGACTCCTTGGACTTGGGCCAAGAGGCAGTCCCAAAGGTCCCTCTCCCTTGAAGGAAAGGGACTGGCAAGCTCCTTGAACAAAGCTGCATGAGGAGAACTCAAGGAAAGCGGGATGAGTGCCGCACCGAGGAGGAGGAGGGTGGCTGCCCCTCCCGGGGAAAGAAGATCAAGCTGCTCAGCCGAGACAGCCGACGCGGACACTGCCGGCAGGTCTCCAAGGAATTTTCGGAGCCTGGAAAAATTTCCGGTCGCCCGAGCCCCGAAGGCGCGCGATCCTCCAGAGAGCTGGCCGAAAGGGCACAACAAAAATCGCAGTGCTGAGGATCATGATCCAAGTCAAGGCAGTAACCCATCGCGGAGTGCGGGTTCTTCCTGGAGGGATTGCCGGGCGACCTCCGAGAGCCGAAAACGAATGAGCCATCGCCGCAGCGAAGAAGAAGAAGATCAAGTTTCAGAAAACTTCCAATTGATTTCAAGACCGAAATTTCCAGGAACCAGTCGAAAACACAGAGCGCTAAGGAGGGAACCTGAGCCCAAGCGTAAGGAAGATCTGCGCCATGGCGGAGCGAGAGTTTTACCACCCGGTGGGTGGGAGGAGCCAGCTTGAAGACCTTCCGCAAGATTTAAAGCAGCAAGGAACCTGCCAATAAGTGTGGATGAACAACATATCCATATCCTAGAACTAGCCATTTCGATGGATGCCAAAAATGCTTCTGATAGGGTGAGGTGGGAGTACTTGAATGTTTTTAAGTGATGAATTTTGGTCTGGGCTTCCATGCCTGTGTAAGTGCTTTGAACACAGACCCGGAAACAGTGAAAAGTTTAATGGGGTCAACTCTAGAAGATTCGTATTGGCTCGAGGAACGTGTACCCCTATCTCCTCCTTTACGCTGGCATACAGCCTCTTGCAGTTAAGGAGAGATAGAGATGGGATCGGGAATAGAGGTGGGGCAATAAAAATCACTCTCGCGCTGATCATGCCCTTATATTTGTCAGCGAACTCATAAAAGAATAGTTACCTACTGAAACACTAAATCTTCAAGAGCATCTCTCCATTGTGCCACGTCATGGAACAGTAAGCCACTGGCATTAAGATCATATGGACATTTCTGCAGGCTGGGGCCACCCACATCGATGCATCTCATTGGCACCTATATAATATGGGCATCTCCAGCATGCTTTAATTCCTGTCGAGACAAGTCTGGATGATCATCAGACCAGCAGGGATCAAGCAACCTGAACCAGGAACACAGTAGGCACATAGAAGAAGATATGGAAAAGTAAAGTCACGTAAGAACTTATCAGTAGATTTTGAGAGAGGCTCTTGCAGTAGGCAATAACCACTAGGACTGAGCCGCCAGGCGCTAGGACAACATGGAAAACTTTTGCTAGCAGTGTCTGATGGGACCACCCACCAAGGCCAATGCGGGTCGACATCGGCTCGACTATATGGGGCGGTCCCACGCCTCGCCTCCAGTTCTTCGGTAGAGACCTAAGAATGGTGTGACAAGAGAAGTGGGCTCCTGGAGCCAAAAGGAAGGCTGAAAAGTAGCAGCAGGGGAAAGAGGAGAGAAGGTTGTTTACCGCATGAGCCTCTCTCAAAGATAGTACAGTTACATAAGAACTTACCAAACTGTAGACCTTCGAGAGAGGCTCTTGCAGGTATTAACCATTAGAACTGCACCCCTGGCATCAGGACCACATGGAAAACTTTAGCTAGCAGTGTCTGGCAGGAGACCGCCACTGATGTCATGTGACGGACATCAGCGTGACTATATAGTGGGCGGTCCCCAGTCCGCCCTCCAGTTCTCCCACCGGAGACCTCAGAACAAAGCAACAGGAGAAAGGAGGGCTCCTTGAGCCTAAGTAAACAGAAGAAGTAGAAGCAGAAGCTGGGGAATGGTGGGAGGAAAGGCATTACTGCAAGAGCCTCTCTCAAAGATCTACTGTTATGGTAAGTTCTTACATAACTGTACTACCTTACTTTGAGTGGGCTCTTGTAGTAGCTTTTAACCATTAGGACTGGTCCCAAGCAGTGTGAATCAGACAAGTCTGAAGCACGGAAGCAGGAAGGATCTTCAGAGAGACGCAGGAAGAAATCATGAAAGGAGGCTCTGAAGGACAGCTTGTCCAAAGTCGCCCTGCGCTTAGGGGCAATGTCCAGACTGTAGTGTTTCATGAAAAGTCTAGATGAAACTCCCAAGTGGCTGCCACGTAAATGTCAGCAGCAGACACATTTTGAAGCAAGCAGCAGATGCAGCCATGCCTCTGGTAGAATGCCTCTTGACCTCCTCCAGCAAGGGTGTGTTGTACTGGGGAACAGAACACTATGCAGTTTGCCAACCATTTTGAGAAACATTGCTTAGAAACAGCAGCGCCTGTCTCTCTCTTGAGTGCAAAGGAAACGAAAAGCTGATCTGTTTTGCAGACTGACTTCATCCAATTGCATAGTAACACAACATTCTGTAAACATCTAGTGTGTGCAGAATTGCCTCCCTGATTACTCAGGGTAATACACTGGTAGTTGAATAGTCTGATTCAATGTAAACTCAGAAACAACCTTTGGAAAGAACTTAGGATTTGTACACAGAGCCACTTGGTCTCTGTGGAAAATTAAATAAGGCTCTTACGCATCAGGGCCTGAAGCTCGGAAATCCTTCAAGCAGAAGTGACAGCAACTAAAAAGTGCTTTCCAGGATAGATAATGCATGTTGCAACTTGCGGCCGGTTCAAAAGAGGCAATGAGTTTCTAAAATAAAGTTTAAATCCCACGGTGGGGCAGGGTTACTCACTGTGGGTTTCAAGTGGAGAATTCCATTCAGAAACATTATGGAAACCTTCAGCTGAACAACAGTTTTGAAGGGTCCCAACCCTTCAAGTGGACCAAACAGAAAATCTCTTCCATTTCACATCATAAGTGGTCCTCGTGGAAGGCTTTCTGGCCTCTATGAGTACTTGGACCACCCTAGAAAACCCCATAGGTGAAGCAGCTGTGTCAGAAGGTGCCACATGTGAAGATGAAGGACTTGGGTCTTGATGAACCAATGCACCCCTTCTTGGGTCAGGAGGCCTGGACCGATAGGCAGGGAACTGAGGGCTCCACTGCCAGCTGCTGCATAAATGGGACCCGAATTTGTGCGGCAAAAGCGGGTGATCAGGATTATGTGAGTCCCTTTCACTTGCTAACATGAGCAGCACCTGCTGCAGGATCGAAAGGGAGGAAAGGTGTACAAGAACCTCCTGTCCACCAAAGAGACAGCGTGCCTCGCCAAAAACACCAGGCCCTGAACGAGCGAGCAAAACCTGAGAAGTTTTGTGTTTGTTGGAGAGGTGAACAGATCAAGCTCCGGATGACCCCAGAGGTTGAAAATGCCTTGATCACCTACTGGTTTAGTTCCCATTTGTGAACCTTGGCCTGGTGCGGCTGAGACTGTCCACCAGGACGCTCTGGATGCCCGGACATGAACTAGTGTAAGGGAGATCTGATGCAGAATTGCTTAGTTCCAGACTCACATCGCTTCCCTGCAGAAAGGGTAGGAGTGAGTGCCCCTTGTTTGTTCAGATACCAGACCACGAATATCCGTTTGGACCAGCAGTGGACCTGGACTGAGGAAGTGCTGAAAGGCCTGCAGAGCATACAGCACCACCCGCATGTCCAACACATTGATGTGTAGAGATAGTTTTGAGTGAGACCACAGACCTTGGGTCCTGTTGGGCTCTAGATGAGCCCTCCAACCCAGCCCTGACACATCCCGTGGTCAGGATCCGGATGGGTGGAGGGGACTGAAAGGAAACTGCCTCATGGAGATTGCTGAGATCCTGCCACCACAGGAGATCCAAACGCATCGATGCGGAGACTAAGACTTTGTGGTCGAGGTCGCCCAATCTCTGATCCCACTGAAGTCTGAGCGTCACCGCGAGATCCACATGTGGAGTCTGTCGCCGAGGCACAGGTCAAGAAGCACAGGAAAACCAGGAGCAATTGCAAAATTAGCAACAAGGGTTTTATTGTTAACAATAAAATAAAAAATAAAATTGTTCAGAATAACTATTTACAATGGCAGTACAAACACAAAGCAGAGTCTTTTTCTTCTCAGTTTTTCAAATCTCAGTCTGTCTCTGTCCTTTGCAAAACATTGCAGCTCTTTTTTTATAAGTCTTTGCAGGAGTCATAAGAAAACAGCATGCTTCACACACAGTGTTCTTGTCAGTTTCAGCAGCTGCGGCAAAAGAACATTGTGACCCAGAACTGGGATCTTGTTTACATCTCTGCAAAAGGCTTAAAAACTGCATTTCAGGTTAACCTTTGAGTTCCAAATAGCTCTGCAATCATTTCAACAGTATAACTATATACAGTTTTAGCTTTGCAATCATTTCAACAGTATAACTGTATACAGTTTTAGCTTTGCAATCATTTCAACAGTATAACTGTATACAGTTTTAAACAAAGGGATCCCAGTATCAATTACATTTCCACAAAATGATTCAGATATATTTTTATACCAGAAGATATGCAAGTGGGGAGAAAAGACAGAATAGCAAGTGAGGGTAGAGAGATAGTGAGAGGCAGAGAATTGTGAGACCATCGGGGTGATCAAGTCCTAGGTCTCACGAGAAAATTTGGTTGCACAACCAGACAGAGACAGGACAGAAAAGGAGGGAATAGAACAGATCCTTGCATTTAAACTCTTTCACCATAACAACTGGGACAGGGCCGCCCATATTCAACCATGTCACATAGCCTGGCCAGAGGAACAGTCGGGATGGTCAGCCACAAGGCCCAAAAAGGCGCAGCACTGACATGGCCCAAATACAATGGCTAGAAGCTACCAGCCAACCCTGCTGTTGCAAGGTTTCTGCCCTGTCCAAAGGAAGGAACAGCTGACCCTGGCCCATATCCAGCACCGCCCAATGAACTGCAGTCACTGGGAGGAGGTAAGGTGGGACTTGGGAAGTTCAATGTAACTCTCACTGGCCAAACAGGTACAGGGTAGCTGAAAGAGAAATTTCCAGCTGCTCCTTTGACAGACTCAAGATCAGCCAGTCGCTGAGGTACTTTAAAAGATATAGTGTCCCTGGCGCCTCAAGGCTACTGCCACTACCACTAGGCACTTAGCATAGACCCTGGGTGCCGAGGACAGGCCAAAGGGAGGGCCTTGAACTGATAGTGTTCCTCTTGAAAGGAGAACCTGAGGTAGCGGCAGTAGGCTTGGAAGACCGTAGGTGCAGGTCACATCCTGCATATCCAGAGCGCAGAGCCACTGTCCCTTGTACAGAATGGGCAGCAGGCCTGGAAGGGTCAGCATGCTAAATCTTTGTACTCTATGTACAGATTCAGGGCACTGAGGTCTAGTATCGGGGCAGGTCTCCCATCTTTTGGGAACCAGGAAGAAGTGAGAGCAATACCTTCTTCCTATCTGATTTAGAGAAATGGGCTCTATGCCTGCTTTTGCAGAAGAGCCTCTATCTCTTCCCTGATGATGAGAATGAGTGCCCTTGGGTAAGAGGATGGACCGAGGGTTGTCTGGGGCTCTCTCCAGGAACTCCAACATGTGGCCCTGGGAGATTAATTGAAGGACCCACAAATCATGTAATCGCCTCCTACCCTGCCAGATGACCAGCAGATCTTCTGCCCACCAGTTCCTCTGACTGAAGAAGAGGAGGAGGGGAGGTGGGCCGTGAGTCAAGAGGCGGAGGAAGGGTTGGGGAGGATTGCCCTGAAGTTCTCTGGTTCTTGGCTGGAGGGGTGGCCTTTGCTGAGGGGCCCATGTTTGTTCTGACGTCTGGCCTGTTTTTTTTTTTTGTTTTATTTATTTATTTATATAATTGCTTTGATTTGATATCAATTACATACATAGGGATTTACAACTTGCAAATTATCCTTCAAGAGAAATACAAAAATATAATATACATAAGTGTACATTAATTTATCTTTAGAAATTATATAGTCTATATGATCCATATGATACCTACATAATTAAGGTAAAGTCCACAAGCAGAGTGGATCCAAGTTAATTACTAAGGTTCTTATTATAATAATTATAATACAATCTAATTTAACAATTAGAGATATCAATTTTAGTATTTAATTTGAACCTGAAATTTATAGTAAACTCTACAAACGTTAATAAGGTATTTTAAGCCACAAGCTTTCAGCTTTAAACCGAAGCTTTAACATACTCTTCCCTAAATGCAATTCTTCATTAAGGAAAATGACAGTAAACTAAAAATATAATCAGAAAACAAGCTCTACTAAGATGAAGGGAAAATTCAGTCATTTTTCCTCTTCTTCCAAATGGGAATTTCGCTTCTAGATCATTGCCTCTTTGAAGATCCTCTTGACTGTTTAATACTTTGAGATATATATTTTAAACTGTTCAGGTTCAAAAATAGATGTTTATCTTCTCCACAGGTAACCCAGCACTTTGCAGGAAATAACATTTTGAAATTAGTTCGATTTCCATCAGTTCTTCCCTATACTGCAGAAACTGTTTCCTTCTTTCAAGTGTCTCTGCTGCAGTATCTGGGAAACATGACATACAATTTCTTTGAAATGCAAGGCTCCTTTGTTTCTAGCAGTATTCAATATGAGGTCCCAGTCCGTATCAAACGCCAAGGTGAAAAAATTGTACTCTTAGGATCCGATATATATTTAAACACATTAGCTAAAGCCTGAGCTTGATTTAAGGCAGTAGCTGTATCTGGTGAGAGAAGGTCAAAGTTCACATCCAGATTTTCAGGCATTCTTTGAGAAGTGGTAAGGGCTTCCTTGTGGGAACACGAAAAGCCCTGGTCACAAACCGTGAATTTATCTCTGGTAGCTCACACTGAAATAAAGAGATCTTTTAAAGCTCCTTAGGGTTCCATACCTGATCATAGGAGTTAGGAACTCCACCAGCCTTAAGTTTTTATAACGAACTGTATTTTCCATAACTTCATTTTTTCCTCTGTAGTGCCTACTATAGCCCTTAAGTTTGTAGCTGAGAGTGCTTCAGTAGTTAAAGCCTTTTGCTGAGCCACTGCCACTTCCTTTTACATTTTGTTTTGAGTTTCTCTAACCTTCTCCACCTCAGATTTTATAGTTTTCATCTCTTGGTTCAACATATCAGAACTGTTTATCAGAAGTCCAATTTCATATTGAATGAGATCAAGAAAGTAAATAAATTGGAAAAATTAGCGGAAGCATCCTTTAATGATTTAAATTCCACTTTAGCTGGCAAAGTTACTTTATTTTGGCAGCTTATCAGTGGATGATTGCTCCATCAACAATAAATCTTCTGGGCTGGGGTTCTCTCCGAGAGTTTGGGTGTTCATTGAGAATTGCAATCCAAGGTCAGCAAAGTTGCAAATTGATTTTGTTTCCAAGTCGGGTTTCCAGAACTCCTCGAGGCTACAGGTGGGCTCCTAGTGCCGGTCAGCACTTACTTCCCCTGGAGGCAGAAGAATCGGTAAGGAAGCGCTCCATCTGCCCTTTTCTAAATGTCATTTCTACATCCGAAGAGGAAGAATCCTTCTTCCTCTTCTGGGTACCATTAGGTTCAGTATTAGACTGGTCCTCTTCAATGTCTTTATAGCTTACATTGCAGAGGGACTGGAAGGAAAGTATGTCTCTTTGCAGATGACACAAAGATCTGCAACAGAGTTGATGCACAAGATGGGGTGGAAAGGATGAGAAGGGACTTGGCAAGGTTAGAGGAATGGTCAAATGTATGGCAGCTTAGATTCAATGCTAAGAAGTGCAAGTAATGCACCTGGGAAACAAAACCCAGGGAAGAGTACACAATGGGGTGAGATACTAACAACAACAAAATGGAAAGGGACCTGGGGTAGTCATAACAGATGACCTAAAGGTGAGCAAGCAATGCGAGAGGGCAGCAAGGAGGGCTGGGGGGATACTGGGATGCCAGGAGAGGCATCACCAGTAGAAAACAGGAAGTTATTATCCCTCTGTACAGACAGCTGGTGAGACCCCATCTGGAGTACTGCATGCAGTTCTGGAGACCCAATCTCCGCAAAGACATAGACAGGATGGAAGCTGTCCAGAGGAGGGCACTAAAATGGTGCAGGGTCTGCACCGAAGACATATGAAGAGAGACTTAAGGAGCTTAATATGTATAGCCTCGAGGAAGGGGGGACATGATAGAAACTTTCAAGTACCTCAAGGAAATCAACAAAGTCCAAGAGGGTAGCATCTTTCAAAAAGAGGTGTGCAAGAACAAGGGGCACAATTTGAAGATGGGGGACAGCTCAGAGGTAATTTAAAAGTATTTTTTCACAGAGAGGGTTGTGGATGCATGGAACGGCCTTCCGGAGGAGGTTGTGGAGTCAAAAACAGTGGTGGAATTCAGCATGCATGGGACAGTCATAAGGCAATTCTAGGGGTGGGGTAGGAAGAAGTAGGCTGCTGGTTAACTAGGATCTGCAGCTTATCCATTAGGTAGGGAAATGGGCAGACTGGGTGGGCCAAGCCGGTCCTTATACCGTCACATTCTATGTTTCTATATTTGCTCCATAGCAAGAAATTTCTTAGTTTTTTAGAGCATGAGTAGCAAGGCAGATTTTTCATATTCCAATAGAAGAAAGCGCCTTAGAAAATCGGTATGAGCAGTTTTCAGCATGGTTGCATACCCATCGCCATCTTGGATCGGTCATGTTCTGACATCTGTGTTGTGTTTGCTTTGTCCGCCATCTCTGCTGGCAATGAAAGGGTTTCTTTGCTTGACAGCCAGTGCAGTACATAGTCTGCACCGAAGTAACACCTGCCCTTCTTCTGAAGGATCGTGATGATGTCTTGTGCAGCTCCGAGGAAGAGGATGGAACCATGGAAGGGAGCATCTTGGATGGCAGTCTGGACATTAGTGCCAACACAGAAACTCTCAGTCAAGAATATCTCTGGAGGCGGAATGCGGTAGCGTACTAGCTGAGGAATCCACCACGTTGTAAGTTGTCCTCAGAGAGTTGCGACAAGCGACCTTAGCTGCCCTAATGGTGTCCGAGAGGGTTTCCTTCATGTCAGAGTCTGGCATGGCCTCAATAACTTGCTCTAATTACTGAAAGAGGATTTTTGGAACAGTACACCAACATGTGCGCCACATGATTAAGGGCACGATAGCCAGGATAGAGGACGAGTAAAACTTACGCCCAAATAGGTCAAGTTGCCGCAACTCCTTGTCAGGGAGAAGTGCTCATGTGTTTAGGTTTGGTCAATCTGTCGTGCACCACATAAATGACCATCAAGTCCGCTTCAGGGTGGATGCTAAGGTGGTCTTTGCCATCTGGTGTATGGTAAGTCCCATCCGCCTTCTTGGCCACAGCTGGAATGGAGGAGGGCATTAGCCAGATGGTGGAAGAGAGATCCTCTTGAGGTTCCAGCCAAGGGGCAAGAGGACTGGGGACAGCTCAGGCATTTCCAAATGTTCGGCCAACCTCTTTTGCTTGGGGTCCTTGTAATCAGCCTTCCAATGATAGGCCCCGCAATCCTTTCGAGAAGATCCGAAAAGGAAGGATCCTCCAGACTTGGAGACTCCTTAGCCTTGGGTTCTTCTGATGGAGGTGTCTCAAAGCCAGAGACCAAGAAGAGGAGTCCAAAACTGAATCCAAGTCCCATTAATGAGTCGGGACTGAGACAGAGCTCCTGGGCAGGGAACCTCTTTGAGGAGAGCAGAGTCCACCCTTATGAGAGGTAGCCATGTCCTTCATCAGGCCTGACGTCGAGGGACGGTGCTTCCTGATGAAGGGACTGATGCATCAGATTCAGGCACGCTGGGTAGAGGCTGCCATTAGATGACTCTCTCAATTCAGAGACTAGTTGAGACTTAGTTTTGGTCCACTAGGACTGGAAAATGGCCCTGAAGCGCCTGCAGTTGGGAAGGCAGAAGAGGGGCAGGGAGGCTGGTAAACTGGCTGAAACCTGGAGACATAACCCGCGCGGGTATCCTGATGTCGGGTACCCCGATGGCAGGTAACCAGGCGTGGGATAACTATGGACATAGCCGAGGCAGGTACCCTGGCGAAGGGAGACCTGGCGCCTGGTACCCTGATGGAAGATATCCAGGGGTATGATAGCGCAGTCACTGGTAGCCTGACGTCTGAAAGACCGGCACTAGATCTGGCGAGGAGCCCTTGGGCCCGATGGAGGACCCTGAGGAGGCCCGAAAGATGGGTTGGAAGATCTGGAGGGTGATAATCCGTGTCAGGCCACCATGAAGGGAGTGCAACGTCAACCCGGAGGCACCCTCCAATGGAGACGAGTGGCAAAAGACCCTGCCGGAAGGGTCGGTGAGAAGTGTCCTGAGGGTCCGCGGAAACTGGTGTTGGTACCAGGATGTGACCCGGTAGTGGCATCATCAGGCTGATGTCCTTCTGGCTTCAGCTCCAGGTGTTCGGGAGGCCGGAGGTGAGAAGGGACCTCGGTCAGGTAGCCCGCCAGGTATGTTGCATAGAGACTGCAACAGGCACTGAGAATCGTCAGGCCACTCGTCAGGACTCCTGACAGAAGCGCCTGGGCTGGGCAGGCATCAGAAACTCCAACGCCTGGCTTATCAGCCATGGCTGGGTGTTCACCGGAGCCTTGATGACCAACTTAAAAGCCTGGCTGGGCGCTCATCGGGACTCCGATAAGTGACTTAGCCCTCTAGCAGGCTTACACACTAAGGTTTTGAGGGGTCAAGAGTGACAGTAGCCTCAGATGCCACCGAGGTCTGCTCCTGGGAGGTCAAAGTGGCGTTGTCCTTGAGGCGCTTTTCCCAGAAGAAGAGGGTCGTTGGTCGTCTGTGGTTCCCGGAGGAAGTTGCGGGCAGGAGGGGACCTTTCCTGGCTCTGATGCTTCTCCTTGTCCTTCCGCTTTTTATGGTGGTGCGAATCTGACGAGGGTGAGGAAGAGGCACTCCGCAACTTCTGCAACTCCTTCTCCATTGAAGCCATTTTCTGTTTTAAAATATGGGCCTCAAGGGCCTTCTGCTGGCGTTGTGTGTAGCTAGCTGAAGCTCAGGCAGGCCTCACAGTCCGCTGTCTGGGGTTCCGGCCCAGACAGAAGAGGCAGAGAGTATGGTCATCTTTATGTGGAGTTGCATGCAGCAGGAGTCGCACTTATTTTTATGCGATTCGAAGGCGCGGGAAGACATACATAGAGATTAACTTATAAAAAGACAGTAGAATAATTTGAAAAATAATTAGAAATACATTCATCCTAAATTGCGGCTGAACTGTAGCAGCGCTCCACGAGGTCCAACGTGCACAGGTCGACAGCAGGAAAGAACTGGAGGGTAGGCTGGGGACCACCCACTATATAGGGTCACGATGACGTCCATCACATGACGTCCGGTGGGTGATTCCCCGCCAGATACTGCTAAAGTTTTCCATGTGGTCCTGACGCCAGAGAGTGCAGTCTTTTTTTTTTTTTTTTAAACTTTATTGAAGAGTCAGTGGGCTGAGAAGAACTCTACAGAGTCAGAAAAGCAATGACGCCTTTGATCACTTACATCTTATTACATGTACTAATCAATTAGGGTACAATCCAAGATCCGCTCATATCTTCATCTTATACAGTGAAGCATATTAACTATATCCCATTTTGGCTTTTCTATTTCCTTTTTACGAAAGATTCTCAATTTATCCAGCTGAGTACTGAGGTGGCCCTTCAATTTAATGTAACCCATCCCACTGCTCCAGAGCCAGAGGACCCTTTCCATCTGTGCAGAGGTTAATATCCTCATAACAGAGGGTTTCCTAGAAGAGCGAAACCATTCCTTACCCAGTGCCTTCTCAAGGGGGACCATATCATACGTATTTATCTAATCGCTCAAAAACTTTATATTGGATATGTTCTAATTTAATATTATTTAAGAGGGCTTTTGCCCACTGGCGATAGTAGGCATGGCCTGGGCCATCCAATTTTGAGCTAGGTTTACTCACAACCAGGGCTAGTCTTCTCAAAGGATGCAAAGCTTTTAATTGGCCCCTCCATTTCTAGATACCCCCAGTAAAATATCCACAGGATCTAGTCAAATCTCACATTCCAAAACCTTATTTAGGATTTGATTTATCTCATTCAGTATATTCCTACCTTAGGACACGCCCAAACCAAGTGGTAAAACGTACATCCTTGAACACAACATTTAGGGTATTGGTCCGAAATCTGAGGATTAATCTTGTGAGCCAGAGCTGGGTATGGTAAATTCTAGTCACGATATTATAGTTAATTATTAGTAGCCTATTGTTTACTGGAGACAGCCTTGCCACTCCGAAGGGCCAAGTTCCAGTCCCTCCAGTTAACATGTTTACGCCCAGGTCTTTATCACAGCTGTCCTTTAGTTTTGCAACTTATCTGGTTGAGCTCCCAGTAAAGCTTTGTATAGTACTGACAGTGGTTTCACACTGCATGTTTTTACAACATTGAAAAATCTCCTCCAGAGACGTTCTGTTCAGGGATGGTTCTCCTCCTTTATCCCAGCTAATTTAAGCAACCTGGACCTTATTACCACATAAATAAGGTAGTGTGAGGGTGAATATCATATAATTGTCTTAACTCAGGAAAGCTAAAAAGGTCTCATTATTGAATAGATGAGATAGGAGAAAGACACTCTTCCCTCCCACTGCCCCAGAGCACGTTTGACCGAGGAGGGCCCTTCCATCTTTCCACAAGCTGCACAAAATGGATCCCTCAGGTGTCATGCCCCTTATCCCCATCATCAGTGAAGCCATCTTCCAGGCCTTAAGCGTATTATTGGTGAACGGGTTTTAGGTTCTCACCATCTCCTCATGAGAGCTTAATGGGAGGAGGTAGAGGCATAGGGTGAACACACCAGATTGTGACTCCATAGTGACCCAGGTCCTGCTCCTCCTCCCATTTCCTGACAGTCCACAATATATGTTAGCTGGGCAGCTAAAGCATATAACTTCAGGTTGGGAGTGTCAAGCCCCTCTATGAAATAGCTGCCACAACACCTCCTTCTTAATCCCTGGGTCTCGATTTGCCCAGATTAAAGAGGTGATAGAGCCCTCTAGAGACTTTAGGTGACACAGTGGAGGCATAACAGGTAGGGTCTGGAAGAGATAAAGAATTGAGGTAGTATTTGCATTTTTACTAAATTTACTCTTCCCATCAAGGACAAGGGAGCGACTTCTACCTACTACATTGTTCCTTAATTTTTGTTGCCAATGAGTTATAGTTTAAATGTCCCACATCCGTTATTCTTCTGCGGAAGCAGTATTCCCAAATATGTAATTACTGTTCTGGGGATATCTATTCCACTTATATGTATGGACCCTCCATCGTCCATCAAGGAGCCATCGCTCTTATTCCAGTTGATCTTATGCCCAGAGAGAGGACTATATTCCTTAAAAGGGAGTCAGAGCAGGCATAGTTCTTACTGGGTCAGCCAGAAATAATAGCACATCAGCTGCAAAGAGATAACGTGCTCCTCCCATTAAACATATAACCCTCTATTTCCCAGTGATGTCTAATAGCTGTCACCAATACCTCAATAGTCAGGACATATATCAGTGACGAGAGGACATCCTGTCTTGTCCCTCTATGAAGCGCAAAAGGGGGTGATAACGTATTAGTTGTAAGAATTTGGGCCACGGGGATTGGTATAACCATTCTACTCATCACCTGAAAACCGGTGCAAACCAAACTTTTTAATACTGCGAACATAAAAGG
Organism: Neoceratodus forsteri; assembly: GCA_016271365.2. Lineage (NCBI taxonomy): Eukaryota > Metazoa > Chordata > Ceratodontiformes > Ceratodontidae > Neoceratodus > Neoceratodus forsteri. The sequence goes on from CM057454.1 coordinate 437,480,351, forward strand.
CCACTCGACCCTGTCGAAGGCCTTCTCCGCATCCAGTCCGAGAAGGCCCTATCGCTTTCTTCCTCTTGACCCCTGCCAGATGATGTTCATTACCGTCTTAAATTATGTCTTGCCTGCCTACCCTTAACAAAACCCCTTTGATTGTGATGAATAACCTGTGGAAGAACCCCTCCAGCCTCCTTGCCAATATTTTCGCTATTATCTTATAGTCAGCATTTAGCAAAGAGATTGGATGATAAGGGCCACATTTTTGGGATCCTTGTCTGGCTTGGTAAAATTGTTATAATAGCTAGCTGTTGAGGCGGTGTCAGCCCTCTCCTTCAAAACCTCCCTTGCCATACAGGAAAGAGTTGACATAAATCTCCCCAGAACTTTTATAGAATTCCAAGGGTGAGCCATCTGGCCCGGAGCTCTTCCGATCTTGGCGCCCATATTGCCTCCTTAATTTCCGAGCAGTGAGCTCTTGTCCCAACTTTTCATTTACTTGGCGGTATTGTAGGTAGGGAATATTATCTAGAAAACTCTCTAAATGTGTTCCTTGTGGGAATTCTGATGTATATAGCTTTTCATAGAAGGATTTAAAAATAGTGTTGGTCTCTCGGGCAGAGGAGGTACAATCCCATTCTCATTTTCTATTGCAAGAATAGTTCTCTCTGCTCTTATGTTTCTTAATTAACCAGGCCATCCATCTCCTGGCTTGTCTCCCTCAAAGTACTGTCCCGTTTTGACATTAGGATATCCCTTTCTATCGCTTACAGCACAACTGGTTATACTCTCCCTTCATACTCTTCAACCGCCCATATCCCCAGGCGACTAACTGTTCATAGTCTGCTTTTCTAGCTTCATTATATTGGATTCTAGTTCATTATCCCTTCGTTTCTTTGCTTGCCTTTGAGGCTGCATAAGAGTTATCTCCCCTTACAAAGGCTTTCAAGGCCTCCCATGTAGTCCTTGCTGAAGTGTCTTCCACTCTGTTGTTTTCAAAAATTCGAAGCCTCTTGGACATTTGTTGTACATATGGGGATCTAACAATAGTGTAGGATCCATTCTCCTTTACGCACCTCCACTTCATCTACCTCTTTATCCACTTCTAAATATAGTGGTGCGTGGTCTGACACTATAATAAGACCATATTCTATCTCTCTTATTAGCCCTAGAAAAGTAGGAAGCCAGGAAATAATCTAGTCTTGTATAGACCTTGTGGGCATAAGAATAGAAAGAGACTCCTCTGTATCTGGGTGTTTAAATCTCCACACTTTCTGCCGGGCCCTTTCCTCTGCTAGTCTCCAAAGGGCCACCATGCTTTTGGAAGTGCGTCTGAATTGGGGTTTTGAATGATCAGGCAAAGGGTCCCAATAGGTAATATAGTCACCCCTATAATCATTTTGTCTGGGAACACTGCTAGCATAATAGCTAGATGCTCAAAAATTCTGGGCAATCAAATGTAGGTCCATGTAAGGACCCCAGGACTAAACTTCCTCCTCCACGTAGCCTTCACTATAACATACCTTCCCTGACTATCCCTTTGAGTTGTGTGAATCTGTACCCTGATCCTCGGTCTGAACCATACACGTTCCTCTGGCCCTGGACGTGAAATGACATGCTATCATTATACCCCCCCCTTTTTTCTACCAGCTTAATCTCTTCACATGTTAAGTGTAACTCCTGTAGCATCACAACATCTGCCTTTTTTCTTAAGATAAGACCGCATGCTTTTTGTTTCACTGCTGTTTTCAAACCATTTACATTCCAGAATAGCATTTTAAACTAGCCATCCAGTAGCATCATATTTATTCCCAGATCCAGGATCCCTCTTCACATTGCATCCCATCTTCATCAAGTCCCCACACCACTCGTCTCTTGACCCTTTTTATTTTTCTCCCAATTAAAGAATATCCCCTCTCCCTCCCCATCTAGTCTGGTACCTCCTTTTAACATATCAAAGGAAACAGAAAAAGACCCAAAGAAAAAAGAAAGAGAAGTGAAAACCTGCGCAACAGGCCTTATCTAATCTAATAGGAACTAAACCCCTTTAACAAAAGTTTAGCGGGTGGTTTACAACTTTTACTCACCACCTAGCTTCCCTCTTCCCCAAGTATAAGTCTAATTAAAGCCCCTTTAATATCGTGGTAGCCAGCCTGCTGGCCACACCATCATTATCCTCTATAAGTCCAGACACGGGCGGTAAAGCAGGGCCCCGCAGAGCTCCCTCCTTAGTCTGCCAACCATGAAACATGTTCCCACAACCCAGCTGCCCAAATAAATTAAACAAATATAAGGCTGGGCTAGTCGAGGACACCAAAGGGTCTGTCCCTCCCAGGGAACCTCCAGAATGAGAAGCCCATCAAGGTGGCCAGGCCCCTACTCATAATTTTACATACAGTCTTCTTATTGCTCAAATGTCCTTTCAGTCTCCAGATGTCCCTTCTCCTTCCATCCCTGGGTTGCACAAAGAGACGCCCTAAGTCAAAGAAGGAGATAACCAACACTCCTATTGGCCTCCTGCGCGGGCCCCTCCGTCACCCTCGGAATAAAGAAAATAACTGAGTCCCCGGACATAAGTCGCATCCATATATTCAAGCAAAACATATCATTAGCTAAGGTTGAGTATTCATTTCCTCCTTCATCACTTCCTTTTTAGGAAATGAAAATAAGAGATTAGATCTTCAGCTCCCTGTTAGTTTGTTACACAAGCCTCTGATACTGCTCTCTGGTATATATAAATTAAGACAATAGCTGGTCCCAGTTTATAAAACAAAGTTCAGTGGCAGCAAGTAAATCTCTGCAAAATCGCTCTGGGAGCCCTTCGAATAAGCAGCCCAGCCAGGAGCTAATGCAGGGAAATGGGAAGGCCGCTTGCTCCAGCCTTTACAGGCCTCAAAAGAGTTTTGGAACAGACCGAGCCAAGCCCTACCCCCAACACCACCCCGTACCTTCATCCTTGTTTGAGCTGCTCTGCCCATACAAAAACACACTATCTACACATTTTAAGTGCAAATAAAGTTGAGCAGAAAAAGAAATAGATCTTCAGCTCCCAGTTTTTGTTGATCAAGCTGCTGGTATAACTCTTTGTTATGTTATAAGTAAAGTAAAAGCTGGTCCCAGTACATAAAACAAAGTCAAGCGGCATCAAATGAGCCTCTGCAATGTCACTCTGGAAGAACTTCCAGAAAAAAACAGTCCTGCCAGGAGCTAGAGCAGGGGAAACGGGAAGGCGCCGCCCAGCCTTTATAGGCCTCAAGAGAGTTTCAGAGCAGACCGAGACAAGCTCTACCCCCAACCCCCTCCCTGTATCCTCATCCCTCGTTAAGCTGCTCTGCCAGTGCAAAACATTTATCTTCACATTTTAGGTTTAGAATAAAGTTCACCCATCTGCATTTTCTTGCTGTTTCGATTCATGCTCAATGTACTGCATCGCCACATCAGGATTTGTAAACACCTTTGGTGTAGCGCCTTTCTCCGTATAATCAATCGAGCAGGATAGATAAGCGTGAAAGGCCACTCGAGTTGATGTAACCTCCTCTTCACAGGCATAAAGGCATTTCGTTCTGCTTGTACCGATCGAGAAAAATCCTGGAATATACTGACAGGGTGAGAACCTTCTCTAATGGCACCGCCTTTAGTGCTGCATTCAGCACCGTCATTCTATCTTGATATCTCAGGAATTTTATAATTATGTGGCGAGGCCTTTCATTTGAGGCAGGACGACGACTGGGAGTTTGTCGTCCGTTGTATTTCCAAGGAGCACTCAGCTGGTAGATCTAACTTTGTCTTTAACTATGTTTGACAGAATGTTGCACAGTCTCTGCCTTCCACTCCTTCAGTCATGCCCACTATTCTTATATTTGTTCGCCTCTCCCTATTCTCATGATCATCTAGTACTGCTTTTAGCTTCTCAGTTTCGTCCATTGCTGATTGCAGTTGGGGGTTCCACTGGTTGTACCGATCTTCTTGCGCACTGACCCTTTCTTCCACCTCCGTTAATCGGGCGAATGTTGTTCCGTTGTCTCACCCAAGCTATTTACTGTTGTTTGCAAGAGGGCCAATTGAGCAGATACATTTTCAAACCCTGCATTCATTTTGCTCGTCAGATCATATTTTAAGTCATTAAACAGTTTTCCAAAACCAAGAACTGAGGGCTATACACACTTTCTTCCACGGCCCCTACTGAAGTTGCTGCAGCTCCATTGCCTGCGTTTTCCTCGTGGTGGTGCAGCGCTCCAGGCCCGAATCCTTAAGTCCGTTGTTGGCGCTTTTAAATGGTAGTTGTCCCTGTTTTTGGACATCTTGGTGGCATAACTGTTTTCCTTGAAGATCCCGCTTTTATCTCAGTAAGTCCCGGGTAGCGGGGAAAAGGAGATTCCTGACGGTTTAGGCTCAGAGCTCCAGGACTAAGCAGCCATTCTGGATGCCGGCTTGTCACGCCCCAGGGTGCAGTCTTAATGGTTAATACCTACTGCAAGAGCTTTTCCAAGTAAGATCTACTGTTACGGTAAGTTCTTATGTAACTGTACTATCTTTACTTCGAGAGGGCTCTTGCAGTAGGCAGTAACCACTAGGACTGAGTCCCCAAGCAGTGTAAATCAGAAAAGGACTTAGCACGGGAGACAGGAAAAGGTCTGCAGTAGGCAGGAATTTTAAGACAGAAGACCTTGAAGTACGACTAGTCCAATGCATGCCATGCGCCTAGAGGCAATGTCCAGACTGTAATGCTTAGTGAAGGTGTGGACAGAGCTCCAAGTAGCAGCCGCACAAATGTCCACAGCTGAGACTTTCCTGAAACAAGCAGTAGATGCAGCCATGCCTCTGTTTGAGTGCCCTTGACTTCCCTGGAAGGGTTTCGTTATACTTCTGGTAACAGAACAGAATACAGTTTGCCAACCATTTGGACAAACACTGCTTCAAAACTGCAGCATCCTCCCTTTTGGACACAAAGGAAACAAACAAATGATTTGTTTTTGGACGGACTTCATCCGATTAATACTGTAATGCAAAATTCTCTGCACATCCAGCTGTGCAGAATTGCCTCCCTGATTAGAATGCTCAGGGTAGTACGCTGGCAAGTGTATGGCCTGATTCAAAGTAAACTCTGAAACCACCATTGGTAAAAACTTAGATTAATATGCAGAGCCACCGGTCTCTGTAAAAATCAAATAAGGCTCCTTACACATAAGGGCCTGGAGCTCGAAATCCTTTGAGTAATAGCAACTGAAAACAGCACTTTCCAAGATAAGTAGCGCAGCTGCAGCGGTTCAAGGGAGGCAAAGTGAGTTTTTCAAGTACTGAGTTCAGATCCCATGGAGGAACAGGGTTCCTGACCAGGGTTTCATGTGAGTATCCCTTCAAAAGGTATGGGAAACCTCCAACTGAGCCAGAATCTTGCCTTCCACACCTGGTAGGTGGATATGGCAGACAAGTGGACCTTCAGCAAAGAATAGCTGAGCCCTAGGTCTGAGAGGTGCAGCAGGTACTCAAGGACCCAAGGGACAGGGCATGAAAAGAGGTCCCAATCCTGGAAGCTGCCCAAATGGAGAACCGCTTCCATTTCATAGTGTACGTGGTTCTCGTGCAGGGCTTTCTGGCCTCCACGAGGACCTGAGTGACTCTGGAAGAGACTTCATAGCATGAGATAGCTACGCCAGAAGGCACCATGCGTGAAGGTGAAAGGACTTCAGAGCTGGGTGAACCAGCCTGCCCTGCTCCTGGTTCAAGAGGTCTAGGCAGAAGGCAGAGGGACCTGAGGCTCCACCGCCAACTGCTGGAGTAGAGGAACCATATCTGGCGAGGCCAATAAGGGGTGATCAGAATCATGTGAGCCCCTCCACCTGCAGCTTGAGAAGCACCCTCTGTATCAGCAGGAAGGAGGGAAGGCACACAAAAACCTCCCTGTCCAGCAGAGAAATGGCGCATCTCACCAGAAGACACCAGACCCGGGAACAAGCTAGGAAAAACTGATAGTCTTGCATTGTATAGGAGGCAAACAGATCAAGATCTGGGTGACCCCAGAGACGAATGCTCTTGACCACTGATTGCTTCAATTCCCACTTGTGTGCCCTTGACTGAGTGCGGCTGAGTGTCCATTAGGACGTTTTGGACTCCTGGGACGTGCACTGCCATGAATCAAGGTGGTGCCGAACTGCCCAGTTCCACACACACAGAAACATAGACTTTGACGGCAGATAAGGACCACTTGGCCCACCAGTCTGCCCATTTCCCTACCTACTGGGTAAGCTGCAGATCATAGTTAACCAACAGCCCACTTCCTCCTACCCCCACTATAATTGCCTTATGTCCGTCCCATGCATTCTTGAAATTCCCCACTGTTTTGATTTCCGACCTCCTTAGGAATGCCGTTCACGCATCCACCACCCTCTCCGTGAAAAAATACTTCCTTGCATTGCCCCAGTCGTTCCCCTCTATCTTCAAATTGTGCTGCTTTGTTCTTGCACATATCTTTTTCTGAAAGATGCTACCCTCTTGGACTTTGCGATTTCATTGATGTACTTAAAAGTTTCTATCATGTCCCTCTCCCTCCTTTCCTCAAGGGTATTCATATTAAGCTTCTTTAGTCTCTCTTCATATGGTTTATGGAGCAGACCCTGCACCATTTTAGCTGCCCTCTCTGGACTGCCTCCATCCTGTCTATGTCCTTGCAGAGATGGGGACTCCAGAACTGCATACTCAGATGGGGCCTCACTAACTGTCTGTACAGAGGGATAACAACTTCCTGTTTTCTACTGTTGATGCCTCTCCCTGTGCATCCCAGTATTCCCCAGCCCCTTCCTGCCTTGCCTGCCTACCTTCAGGTCATCTGATATGACTACCCCCAGGTCCCTTTCCATTTCTGTCGTTGTCAGTAACTCTCCCCCATTGTGTACTCTTCCCTGGTTTTTGTTTCCCAGGTGCATTACTTTGCGCTTTCTTCGCACTGAATCTAAGCTGCCATACTTTTGACTATTCCTCCACACACATTGCCTCCCTGCACAGGGGATAAACTATGTGCCCCTTGTTTGTTCAGATACCAGACCACGCACGATTGTCTGGACTAGGAGCCTGCCTGGAAGGAGGAGAGACTGGAAAGCCTGGAGGGCACTCAGCATCGCACACATCTCTAGCACACTGATGTGCAAAGAGAGCTCCCGCTGGGACCAGGATCACTGGGTTCTGTGATCCCAAGTGAGCACCCCAGCTCTGACCAGAAGCATCCATGGTTAGGGTTTGGGTCAGAAGGAGGCTGAAAGGCACCCCTTGCAGAGATTGTCCAATTCCTGCCACCAGAGGAGATCCCGCCGCATATGGCGGATATCAGAACTCTTTGGTCCAGGTTGTCTGACCTCTGATCCCACTGAAACCTGAGCGTCCACTACGTGATATGCACGTGGAGTCTGGCTAGAGGAACAGTGGGGATGGTCACCACCATCAGGCCTAGGAGGCGCAGAATGGATCTGGCCGTGTCCAACGCCTGGAGGCCACTAGCCTGGCCTGCTGCTGCAGGTTTCGCCCTATCCAAGGGAAGGAAAGCCTGACTCTGGGCTGTATCCAGCACCGCTCCAATAAAATGAAGGCACTGGGAGGGTGTCAGGTGAGACTTGAGGTAGTTCACCATGACTCCCACTGGATGGAACAGAGCCAGGGTTGCTGACAGAGAGGCCTCTAGGCTGTCGAGAGGGCCATCAGGAGCCAATTGTCCAAATATGGGAACACAAAGAGACTCTGGCATCGCAAAGCTGCAGCCACTACCACCAGGCACTTGGTAAACACCCTGGGTGCAGATGAAAGACCACAAGGAGGCTTTGAACTGAAAATGCTCCCCTGGAAGCAAAATCGGAGGCAGTGGCGGTGGGCCAGGAAGACTGGTATGTGTGAGGTATGCATCCTGCATATCCAGAGTGCAAAGCCAGTGTCCCTTCTTCAGCAGAGACAGTAGACCTGGAAGAGGTCAGCATGCGGAACTTTTGTACTCTATGTACAGGCTGAGCATGCTGAGGTCCAATATTGGCTTGTCGTTGTCTTTCTGGGCACTAGGAAGAAGTGTAATACCCTTCTTTCTTGGCCCAGAGGAACGGGCTCTATGGCGGATTTTTTCAGCAGAGCCTCAATCTCCTCTCGGATGAGACAAATGTGACCTTTCAGATAGTGAGAGTGACCTGGAGGGTTTTCTGGAGGTCTCTATAGAACCCTAATGTGTGGCCCTCGCTGTTAGCTGAAGGACCAGAGGTCTGCTGCAATCACCTCCCACCCAGGAAGGTGACTGGCGAATCTGATCCTACCGGCTCCTCCGGAGCTAGAGGGGGAATGGGGGGCTGAGTCAAGAGATGGAGGAGGGTTGGAAGCCGCCCCAAAGCTCTCTGAAATTTGGCGGGGGCACAGCTGGAGGAGCCTGGTATTTGCCCTGATGCTTGGCGGACTTTTTTTTTTTTTTTATTTAAGTCTAGGATTACAAGTACCTTTGAGCCAAGGCTCTTTTACAAAGGTTCCACGTCAGTTCAGGAACAGTACAACGAAATACAACAATGCCGGGTACAACACGACAATGGATTATAGGCAGGATATGCATGTTTACAATAAGTTCCACTAATAAAAGAATACATTTTGGGGAGACAGTGGAAGGGCAACTGAGTGTTTACAATAGTGTTACAATACATGGGTTGGAAACAGGGAGGGAAGAGCTGCCAGAGGCATTGTCACATCACATAAGAGAAGTGCAGGTAGCAGGGCTGGATGGAGAGGGAAGGGGGGGGAGGGGAGACAAAGGAGAAGGAAGGAAGTGCTGGGTGGATAAGCTGAGGCAAGGACTGTAGGATTGTCTTGTGGGCTGTCTAGATGAGGCAGTCACAGGTGCTGGAAGCAGACATGGAGAGGCGGAGCCTTGATTTGAAGGGTCCAAGACTGGGGATGGAGGAGATCTCGTTGTTGAGACTATTCAACCAGCTAGGAGCCCTGTAGGTAAAATGAACGTTGTCCCATTGATGTTCTACAGTGGGGACCTGCAGGAGTTGAGAATCAGATCATTTAGTAAAGTGGGAATTACTTCTTGGGCTGAGGAGGGCTTGAACTCCAGAGGAGTAAGGCCCAAGGTTATCTTCTTTGCCACAATGCAGGTTTGGTATTTTAGGTGGTTTGAGAGTTGAGGCCAGCCAGTCTGAGCATACAGGTCACAGGTATGGGTGAGGCGATGGGATCCAGTTATAAGATGGCAGGCTTTGTTGAGGGAGGTGGAAATGCATCTGAGGGCTATTGTAGTGGCAGAGCCATATATGATGAGGCCATAGTCAATAATGGAGACAACAGAGCTTTGGACAGCGACCCCTAGGGCTTCAGGGGTAAGATGGGCCCTGTGCCTGTAGAGAGACTGAGACACGTGTTAGCAGCCTTGGCAACGCTGTTAATGTGGCGCCATAGGACAGGTTACTGTCAAGACAGATCTCAAGATATTTAAAGGATTGCACCTGTTCAAGGTCCACTCCAAGGCAGTTTGTGATGGTAAGTGGGTGCTGCCAGCTTTTGTGGAGTTACTGAAAAGCATAGATTTCATTTTTATACTTAAGGATGAGTCTGTGTTTGCTGAACCAGTTCTCTCGGAGGAGAATTCAAGCTGGAGAGTGTTCCGTAGGGGCCGTTGCTTAAACTAGGCGCCGCTGCTGGGGCAAAAGGCTACCTAGGCCTTGTGTTAGTATGGTACATAGATTGAACAGAGTGCACAGCTTTGCCACTCTCTGGAGCTCAGCCAAGATATCCTTGATGCCTCCACAAAAAGCACTGAGCCACGGAAAGAGGCATCCAGGAAAGACGACTGGACATCCTGGGAGAAACCAGATGCCCACAACCAGGTGTGCCTGCGTAGACAGACCACTGTGGCAGTGCTCTGAGCAGAGGACCAACCGCATCATGTTGCACGTAAGGTGTGGCATGGAAGCCACGACTGGTTGACACTGGTCCAGCTCAAACCAGCTGAGTTTTGGCCTGGTCCACCAAGACTCAAATAAAACCGTATAGTCCATCTGTGGCTGTGGAGGGTGGGTGGAGGAAGCTAGTACAACAGGGGATAGCCCGGCATGTGATAACCCAGAGTCAGGTAACTCAGCGTCTGGTATCCTGGCATAGGATACCCGGCGAGGATAGCCAGACATATGATATCCTGGTGTTGGATACCCCGCATGTAATAGCCTGGTGTCGGTTACCCTGATGTCAGGTACCTCAGTGTGAGTGACCTGGTGAAGGACCCGATGGCAGAGCCAAAGGACCCGGGAAGGTCCTGACGAGACACCCAAGGCCCCGCAAAATAGGGTCTGATGGCGGGCCTGCGGGAGGAGGAGGCCAGGTGTTGGCCCTGTAGGGACAGAAGGTCCCACCAGAGTCTGGGGAGGGCAGAGGCCCAGACTGAGGGACCGAAGGAATGGGGGCCGGAGGATCCCCAGGAAGGTCTGGCGTGGGGAGTTCTGTCATTCTGAGGTCTGGCGCTGGCCATTCAGCAGGGCCAGTAGCGCCACCCTCTGGCTCCGCTTGAACAGGGAGGCCAGAGGCCCCTACCGTGGGTGGTGGAGCGGTGCCAGGGTCCTGCCGGGTGGCTGCAGCTTGTGCAGTAGTGGGCGCTGGTCAGGGGCCCAATGGAGCGCCTGGACTGTACGACTGTCATAGGTAGAACTGGCAACCAATTTACCAGCTGAACCACTCAGCTTAGACCTGAGGTTTTCAAGGGCCTAAGTGTGGGAGAAGCCTCTGAATCCCAGGAGGTGCCCGCCTGAACCGTCACCAACTTGGGCGGAGAACCAAAGTCTGCCCCAAGCAAAAGGGCAGGCTTGGTTGGAGGGTGCTTCCTTGGAGGAAGGCCGCTCCTCAGCCTCCAAGGACAGCCGTGGCCTGGAAGAGAACTGATCCCAGTCACAGTGCTTCTTCTTGTCCTTCTTCTTCTTCTGCTTGTGGGAGTCAAAAGAACCCCTGAGAGGATAAAGCCCTCGCATCTGCTGCAGCTTCTTTTCCTCGAAGCGAGTTTTTGTTTCAAAAGATGGGCTACCAGGACTTGCTGATGCAGTTTCCGTGTGGCCTGGTTAAACTTCTGGCAGGCCTCACAGCCCTCGGTGTCATGGTCAGACCCCAGGCACAGGAGACAGGAAGAATGGCCATCTTTCTCCGGGATCTGCTTGCCAGGAGACACTTGTTCTCATAAGATTCGGAAGGAGTTGGGGAAGACATGCAATCTGATGACAAATTCTTACAAAATTGAAGAAAATTGAAGAAAACTTGAAAGTTATACTTATTGAAAATGGCGGTTGACTGTAGCAGCATTCTGCGAGGTCCGACGGCGCAGGTCAACTGCAGGAAAGAACTGTAGGGTGAGCGTGGGATCGCCACTATATAGCATCGAGCCAACATTGGTCACGTGATGCCAGGTGGTGCCCCACCAGACACTGCTAGCTAAAGTTTTCTGTGTGCTGGTGGCTCAGTCCTAGTGATTATTACCTACTGCAAGAGCCCTCCTCGAGTAAGATCCTGAGTATGGATACGGTGGGGGATATCAGAGGGGAAACAACTTGCGAGAGCAAGCAGTATACTCACCCGTCATGAGAGCAAGCAAGTATACTCACCTATCAACCAAAAGGGAAAGGTGGGAGGAAGAGCTGTGGCTCAATGGAGAAGATTCTCTCTACTATTATGGTAGGTAACTGTTCTATCTTTTGAGGATTATTGGGCTCCATTGATGCACATCATGGAACAATTCCCAAGCAGTACCAAGCACTAAGAGAGGATGGCAGGCCCTAATGATCCTGAGAAGGGAGGCCTTGCAGAGCGTGGAAGCTGAAGTCAGTACTTCTACGAGACAATGTCCAGACTGTTTAGTGAATGTACTGAACAGTACTCCCAAGTGGCAGCAGCACAGATGTCCGCAGTGGACACATTCTGAAAGCAAGCCACTGAGGCAGCCACCCCAAGGTGGAATGAGCACGAACAGGACCAGAAAGTTGCTTACCACGTTTCTGGAAACAAAACGTTTAATACAGCTTGCCATCCATCTGGATGGGCCCTGTTTAGTGATAAGTGAGTGCACCATTCAGGTGGGGGGCAACAGCAATAACCAGTCAAAAGGATTTTTCTACATTTCTTTGTACGATACAGATACCAACGCAGCATCCTATGGGCGTCAGTATATGTTAATGATGCTCCCCATTGTCTGTGGGAGACAAAAACTAAACTGGAAGATCTATAATCTGATTTAGTGTTCTTTCACACACAGTCTTTAGAACAAATGGAGGATTAGTATGTAAAGTAACCCATCCTTCTGAAAAAATAATATATACAGGCTCTGTGACAAAACATGCAACTCAGAGATACATCTAGCAGATGCCACCGCCTCTAAAAACAGTGTCTTCCAAGAAAGTAAGCACAACTCACAAGTAGTTGTAAGCTCAAAGGGAGGTGCAACAAGGGTCTCTAGGAACAAATTAAAGTCCCACCTGGAACCAGATCTCGGACCAGGGGACATAGAAGGATATCCCTTAGAGTTTACGAGAACCTCCAGCTGGGCCACAGTCTTGCCTTCTGTCACGGCATGAAAAGTCAACACAGCAGCCAAGTGAGCTTTTATAGAGGAATACCCAAGTCCTCAGTCCTTAAGGGACAATAGGTAGTTCAGCCCTTTAGGAACTCGACACATTAAAGGGATCCAGGTCATGCAGAGTACATCACGTAGTAAAATGTTTCCAATTTTGTGCATAAGTGTACCAGGAAGATGTTTTTCTAGTCACCAAGAGATCATCAGTCACCGCAGGGAAACCCAGAAGTGGGATCTCCTCAGGAGCCACGTGGAGGTGCAGAGAGCAAACAGCTGGGTGAATCAGAGCACCCCATCCTGCATCGAAGACCCTACTTAAGTGGAGCAGGACAGGAGGCTCCACTGCCAATTGTTGCAGAAGTGGGAGAAGTGGAAATCAAATTTGTCTTGGCCAATAAGCCACCAGACTCAGAGGTAGCATGCTTGGCCAATAGCATAACCAGAACCCTCAATACCAGAAAGAACAGAGAAAAAGCATATAAGACCTTTATTTCTAGCAGGCCTGGTGAAGCTGAGGGCTGAGGTGCTGACAAACACATTACCTCACATCACGCCCGTGACCCAAGTTTAGTACGGCGTGGGTTGCCGGGGACATGAAGGATCAGAATTGAGCTAGCTGCCAGGCTGCTCTGCTATCCTGGGTCGGGGTGGTATGCTGTCCGTCTTGGCTGAGGGCACTGTAGTCCCACCGCGCCAGGGTAGTTGTAAACAGTGGACTGGGGTAGGCCAGTGCTGGGTAAGGAAAAGGAGTGTCTTGCCAGGTGGGGCCGGCCAAGGGTACCGGTGGAGGCAGCAGGCACAGACCGTGGAGGCCAGTGCCAGGCCCACAGGCTACAACAGAGGCAATACTGGTGCTGGCCCCGTGGGCACGGCTGAGGGCGTGTGGGAGGAATCCACGGTGCTGGGAGACATGCACCGGGGAAGAAGGAGACCTCCTGGAGAAGGCAGAAGTGACAGCGGACTTGAGAGACACCAGCAGCCTGCAGCAGGCATTTGCAAGATCTGCAATGGTCCTTGTGGAGGGGGGCCGACGCAGGCAGCGCCAGGGCCGAGGGGCAATGGCAGAGGAGCCGACACCGGTCACACCTTCACCAGCCGAGTCTCCTGGCTGAGAAACCACGGAAGTGAAGGGCCTGAGCATCAGGGCTGGGGAGCAGGAGACAGAATCCTCTGCCCTGAGGGCAGCTGCCCATGAATGAGATAAGGGGCAGGCAGCAGGGCCACCTTTAGCCCTGTAGGAGTAAGGGCAGGTGAGCCAGAGGGGACGACCCTCCATGGGAGGATGATCAGGCGTGGTCAAGGTTTATGTGGAGACTGCAAGCAGGAAGCAGATCATTCCAGGTGTTTATGCTTCCGTCAGATTTTCTCAGGACTGAGAGGAGAAGGAAGCCCTGGAAGACTGGGCTGGCGAAGTCAAAGAACTCTAGCCTGCAGCTCTTTTTCCATCGTGCCGAGCTTCTGCTTGATCAGATGGCTCTCCGGGATTTTACGGAGACATCTCCAAGTGGCCTGGTTGAATTTCTGGCAGATCTGGCAAGCTTGATTGTCATGGCTGGGGCCCTAGGCACAGGATGCAAGCAGAGTGACTGTCTTTATCAGGAATTTGTTTGCCACAGGAACACTTTGTGGAGCAGTCGGAAGAGAAGGCAGGTGGAGAAGACATAAATTTGATGTCGGTAACACCAAAAATTCAAACTAAAGAAAATAGTGAAAATAAAAAGTGCGGCAAGTGCGGTAATGGCATTCAACTGTAGCTGCAGCATCGCTAAGGTCCAACCTGCGCGGGTTGATGGCAGGAAAAGAACTGAGGAGGGTGTGGGGACTACTTGCTTTTATAGGATAGGCCGACATCAGAGGTGATGTCAGCAGTGGGCAGTCCTCGTGGTAGACTGCTAGCTAGAAAGTTTCTGTGTGGTCCTGGCACCTAGCGGCTAAGTCCTACCGGTGTTGGCCTGCTGCAAGAGCTTCCTCTAAGTAAGATAACTCTTATCATGTAGCTGTTGGGTGTTATATGTGTTTTCTTCAGTTTGTTTTACTGTTCACACCAGCCCCTGTAACTAGTCTGGGGTCTCCATTTTCTGGTTGTTGAAATCTCATTGTCCCTGAGAGCTGTATTATCATATGAGAACATGATGCCACAGCAGCCATTTACACGTGTCTCCCCATCAGCAGCGGCTCTAGCCACAAATGGTTACCAGGGCACAGCTGGGGCATAACAGATGGCAGCCAGGGCACTGATATATTGTTACTATGGGGAAGCTCTGCACCATAAGGGGCACCAACTGGGCACAGCATTTGTTTACCCCTGCTGACCCCGGACCATCCTGGTTCGTTCCCAAACCGGGGTCGCCAGTGTAGCATGAGGTGTGGCGTCCAGTGCCTCGACCCTCAGCGCCACCAGGCCAGCACAGCTAAATCAAGTTTCATTGAATCCAATTCTTTAGTCTTACCTTTAGCGGTTTTCTACATCCTCCATGTCCCTCTTCTCCATGAGTTTGTATATTGGTATCAGTTCATTCATGCCCTGGAACACGGCATGATTTTAATTCTTGCTTCAGATACAGTGTTAAATCAAATTGCTTTGTATAGGGCAGCCTTCAATACTGTCAAACACACAGATACAGAAAAGTCAGAGATGGCATGACTGAAAGTTCCAGTAATCTAGTGACATTGGCAGACAGCATGCAAATACCCCCAACTAATCAGCTTGTATTAAAGGAAAAATAGAAACGTTACTTAATGACTCTAGATCTTCAAAATATCTTCACCATACAGCAACACCTTATGTTATGGCCTTAAAGCTAGAGACACTAGGACCCCAGAGGAACCAGAACTGTTGGTGCCAGTGTGCAACACCAATGCACTACGTCATGCACACACCTCATTTATATAAAATGGTGTCAGCCCCAACTGCTGAGTACATTTCTCATGGTGGAGGACAGCAAAAGGCTACTGATGAAAATATATTTTTTAATCAAGGTTGTTTGCATCTTCATGGCCCCATCAACCCCAGCCCTATCACCTACTACCTTACACCTTAAATTAACCTCACGAATTGCCCCAAGAGGGAAGGGCCCCGGTGGCTCTCATTCAGAAGTGGTCCGGAGCCCTGATGCTGTGCAGCCTGCTAGGTCAGGAGATCATTTTGCCAGTGCAGGTTTTCCGTGCAATGAACTACCTGTTGAGCCATCGGGTGGCCTACCAATGAAAATTGTTATTCCTAACTTAAAGCAGCAGTACACGATAGCAGTGAAAATTCTGACCTATACTTTATGTTTTCTATTTTAGATTGCCTTATCTCCTGATTTGTATTTTATTTATGTATTTAGTTTTGTTGACTAGGTAGGTGTGCTAGACAATAAAATGCCTATTTTCAGGTGTAACCCTAGATGGCGCTATCCAGGGGCTACTACCCCTGCCTGATTTGCCACTAACAGGTTGAGGGCCTGGATCCAATGGCGGGTGCCTCCACCCAGAGGTCAGGGTTTGCAATAGTTAAACTAACTTGGTCACAGCCCTCTGGGACACTGCAACCCCTTTCTTCCCACTAGTGGCCCACACAATATATCAGAATTACCTTCACAGTATACACTTACCCCCAGGTCTGGTTCCGCACTGGGACCTCCTGTGAAATGAGATACAGTGCAACAATCACAGTACAGTACTTTAACATAGACAAATACCTCAGGCAGTATAACTTTGCTGAAACAAGCAGCTCTGATTTATTTAGGGGATATAACAAGGACAGGGGAAATCAGGTTAATTAGCTTATCACTCTAATAATCTACCTATGGCTCTGTGCACAGGCTATCCTATCAGTTACTGTCCCTGGGTACCCAAGCCCTAGTGGCTAGTCCAAACCGTGGCAGCTGGTGGGGCCCTTTCACACAGAGAAAGGAGAATTAAACAGTCAGCAGTACAGTAATTGCATTTGGATTTAATGTGGCAATTCAACGAGGAAGCGACCCTGAATTAGTACTCACGACCTCCAAATAAGATAGGGTCCTTCAATGTCAGCTGGGCTCACTTGAGGTACACAAACCTCTTCACACATCCATATAAAAGAAAGCACTATACCAGGCAGCTGCATCTGTATCCCGATTGCAATTACTGCACAATACCCGAGAACACACAGCAGATTCAGTTCCTGACAGACCGAAGTACTTTTCAGCAATTCCTCCAGTCTTCTACAGGGTGAGCCTGGTTTCTACTCTTCAGAGATCCTTTGATTCTTTTCACAGGACGGATTCAGTCCTAACAAGCTGTTACACAAGCTGCAGACCCGGAACTCTGGGCCTTACACACGTTTTTGACTAAACCTGCACACTGAAAAAGCACAGGGCTCCTTCCTTCTTCACTGCCAAAGCTCAACTGAAACTCCAACCGACAAAACTGGCACTTCCTTTGAGTTCCTCCCAGTTCTTGACTGGATTGGCTGTCACTCACAATAGACTGCTGCTGTTGGTCCAAAAAGGCACTGAAGTCTAAACTACATCTCCAGAGTCACTGCCCATACAATCCTCTTGTGGCTGGCTCAGATTATGAGTCCAAGTTCTGATTCGTCCAAGGCACCATTTTAGAGCTAGCTTACCCACACTGATTGGTCCAGTTCAGCAGTTCAAAACTAGAATGGGAACTAGCAGACACAGTTCTGACTGCAAAGAAGCAGGTTAGACAAACTGTAATTTCATTATTACTCTAAATAATTTCTGGCAAACAGTTACATCTTTCAGATAGGTTCCCTTTGCACTCCTAGTGACTGCAAAATGAAGTGAATTGACAGCAGCTCGAGTGGTACTCAGAGAAGCACACAGTCCCCCCATACAAACTAATTATGTCTGCAAGCAGACAGCTCTTAAAGAGACAGTACCAGATGCTCTAAAAACACTCACTGATAAATGGCTTAAATGCCAAACACCATTCAGGCTTGGAGCATTCAAGCAAGCTCCTGGAAGTCTTTTGGGAACCCCCATTTGCAGGGGGTTACACAGGCACACCCAGAAGATTACAAAGACAGCTGTAAGATACAAATGCAGTAGAGTCAACATTTCATATGAACAGGAGACAGTATAACAATACGAGTATGTCAGATAACACAGGGAGCACTGTGACAGGGTGGAATAAGACCCTGTCCTACTTGTTATGCAGAAAGAGTTAAAAGCAAGAATCTGTTCTGTCCTGTCCTATTTCTGCCGCTTCTCTGTCTTTGCCTGTCTGATTGCAATCAACTTTTCTTCTTGCACCTAGGGACTGGCCACCTCAATGGCTGCACCATTTATTGAGGAGTTCTCGAGTCGAATACAGGCTTCTTGAGGATTGTCGACTGAATGGTACTTCAGGGACCAAAATCTCTGCCTGTAGGTTTAAGGATTTCTTTCCATAAGGTCATAGTTTTCTGACTGTGCAATCTCCATATCTCTGTAGGTAAGTTGGGCTTTACCTGTCAGATAAGGTACCAGCATGATTGCCCACTGCTGCTTTAGCCATTGGCAGGCTCCAGCAACTCTTTCAAAAGTTGTCAAGTATGCTTTGATATCACCTGAGGGATACAGCTTTCTAAGTTTAATGTCTTTTGTTTGTTTTTGTTGATTTACTGGACCTGTACCAGATCCTCCAGCTTTGACAGCTTGCAAGACATCCCATATACTTGCTCCTGTCGCTGCATCTCTTCTTTCCTCTGCTGCTCCTTTTGCTGTATCTCTTCTTTTCTCTGTGCCTCTAGATGCTGCATCTCTTCTCTTCTCTAAGCGCTGAATCTCTTTTCTCTGTTTCCCAGTCTCTCTTTGTTGTATAGCCCACCATCTGAAGAAGGCAGACATGCTCTCAGGTACTGTCCCTGCCTGTTCTTCTTCCATCACTGGTGCTGGCTGTACAGTCTCAGTTGGAGTTTGTTTCTGCTAATCTGGCTGCTATTCTTCTAGTAATCACTCCTGGACATACTGTTGCAGGATCTGTACCTTTCTTCTCTCTCTTTAGAGACCCTGGCAGTCTTTGCTGCTTCTTCCCTTCTCTGGTTTCTGCCCCTCCCCTAAGGTTGATGGAGTCCCCCAAACCCGGGGTTTGTCCCTGCCTCCCCAATCACAGTGTCTGGAGTGTACCTGCCATTATGCGGTGCTCCACAGGGCGGTGGGCCTGAACCAGTATGGATGTGACTCCTCCGACTCCTCCAGCAAAATTGCTGCATTCTCCATATGACTCCTTCCAAAATTTGCAGTGATAGGGGTTAAGGTCTTAATACACAATGGCAGGAGCCACAAAGCCAGCACCAATGACCCTACATTGCTGTACAAAAGCAGCCACTTCTGTGCGGTCCCATCAATACAGTGATGACAGAGGAACTGATCGAGCCCCTCACCGTGGGTTCCTCTGGCGCAGATCATTTCTGTGTACATGGCTGATAACAGTTCCTAGCATTCAGTACTTGGCCAGATGGATCGTATGATGCACCAAGTGGTAGTGGGCTGCTGATGGATTCAGAAGGGCACAGCTCAGACAATTTGAAAGGCACTGTTGTGGTGCAATGACTCTTGGACCATACAACTGTTAGTTGATGCAAGGGACGGGGACCTGCCCATGGGATACTGGGGTAGGGGGAGTACCAGGCAGGGTGGTGGGTTGGGGGTCGGGGGTGAGTTGCAGCGGGATGACTGAGCCGGTTGGGATGGCGAATCTGCTTTCAAACTACACACTGTTTTCTAGTACCTGGCAGCTCCTCATTGGCTCATTGCCCTGGTACAGTTTTGGAACTTCTCCTTATGTGTTGCAAAGAGCTGCTGTATGTTTGGACTCTGCTAAAGAACACCAGGCAGCCGGCCCTTCCAGTCATGTAGACTATTTTTTTTTTTGGGGGGCCCTACTGTTTGTTATAAGGACATGCAATGATGTGCATCACCACTCTGTATTGTGTTGTATATTGCCATGCAGTTTAATATGCCTCTCGACGTTCTACACATTAGTATGGATCTTCTATGTTGGTAAGGTATCTCCCTCCATAGTGGGTTGTCGACCTCCACCCCTCTTCCTGGCCTTTTCTTCTTCCCTTCTCCTCTCCCTCCACCCAGTTTTAGAATTTGGAGATACCACAGGGCTATGCCTGATGTAATCAACTCAATATGCCTAGCTAATCAGTCTGCCAGATAATCTGCTCCCACCCATTAGGGATCTGTGAATTACCACCATCTTCACCTCACCACAGTCAATCTGATATGGTTTGGGGACACCCTACTAGTTAATTCATTTGTTCATTTAATTCCCTGATGGTGACTAAGATATCATCCTCAAACCTTTTCCTGTTACCACAAGGCAGGAAGCCCCTCACTGTGAGGCTATTCTCCAGGTAGACATCTCTGCCATAGAGTCATCTCGACACCTACCTTGGAAGCCCTTTTTCTTCTGCCCTGTTGGGCTTAAGTTGGTACTGCCCTGGACTGTTCCTATTCAGGGCTTTGGGATCAGAGTAAGCTCCTCAGAGGTTCCCCTGGTTCTGTTTCTTGTTGATATGGCATGCTTTTGTCAATACTGTGGTCAACTATGTTGCAATGTTAATGGTCATGCAGGTGCAGGTTAAGGTGTGGCGCGGTGGCCTGGGGTGGGGTCGGCGGCAAGTAACCCAGCATTCTTTAAAGCACTATAAAATGCCCACCCCTAAACTTCATCTCTGCTTGTGGAATGTGAATGAAGTGATTAGTCCAGTCGACGATCAAACCTTCTTTCCTGGGTGAAATGGATTAAAGAGGAGTCTGGCCAAAATTTCTAGCATCAGTAAATTCAGAATTTGGATCAGCATATCCCCAATCAGCCTCATGCCAAAATGAGATCTCAAGTTACTTTGTTTAAAGTTACAATTCATTTTGTAACCCTAAATTTACTGTCTGTTCAAAAAGTCAGTTTCAGCAAAGAGCTACTGATGATGTCACAACCAGAACTCCAGCCTAATCCTTCTAGCAAACTACTGTACCTAAGGTTACTACCTACTAGTTTTTGACCGAATGGATTCGGTCTCCTAGGTCCATATTCGGTCCTCCTGTTTTCACCACTGCAAAATCGTTTTTATGGTGGGTCAAGCAGCACCTGTGAGATTCCCCACTAACTGTTTCATTTTCTTCTCATCTGACTGTAAGCAAGTGTCTGACATTTTAGTGTGCTTGCTTGCGTGCAGTGCATGCTAATCAGGAAATACTTTCAAGAGCAGGGCACTTAAAGAGCTAAATGTGTCCCTGTCTGCTCAGTTGTCACCTCTAACTTCACACCAGCAAATTGGAAGATTATTCATGGAAGGGTAAACAATACCACCTTAATTAACACCTTCATTTTTCTGAAACCAGACAGGCACCACATTAGAGTGGCTTCCTGTCCCAGTATGGACTGTACAATGTGTTTCAGAAACTTTACCTGCTAATCCAGTTTTATTCAAGTAGTACTTTTCAGTCATTTTGAATGCTCACATACTTGTAAAACAGATTCTGTTAAATCCTTCACCATTTTACTTGGATGTTCAGATTACAAACAAATTCTGATGTCATGCAAACCTTTGTTTGTATACCAGTCAGTCTGAAAGGTGTAAAGTAGGGCTATTAAGACCATTGGCAGCAAATCAACCTAATCCTTTCCAGGCTGCATTGTGAGTATGGCCTTTGACTGCTGTGATAAGGAATATTTTCATACCTTTAAATGCTCACCATGCCGGCCCGGTGGCGCTGAGGTTGAGCGCTGGAGCGCCACACCTCATGCGCCCGCGCAGCTCGAGTTCGAGAGCAGGTCGGACCAGCCGGGGTCGGCAGGGGAGGAAGAGGTTGAGCATCTGGAGGACTGCTCTCTCTTCCTCGAGGAGGGTTAGAGGTAGCGATCGCTCAGGCGACCTCTGGTGGAGGTTGGGGGTAGCGAAGGAAGTGTCGCAGGCGTATGCGGGGTAGATCACGCGGTGTGTTGCCTTGGTTGCTGGGCTCCACAGGAAGCGTGAATTACGTAGAAACCTCCACCGCTGATAGGTAATGGTGCTTCCCTCGCATTCCACACTCCTGGAGTCGGGCCGAGTACCTCCGCTTCTCCCTCCCTCTCCAGCCCGGTGGCTCAGTACTATAAGATAGAGCACCCTGGGCAGGCGACCCTTCCCGGAGGGAGACCCGGGGATGCCCGTTGCTGGAGAGGCGGTGACAGGTATGGAAGGCAATGCAAGGAGGTAGAGAATGCACCAGGGAAGTCGCTGGAGAGGTTCAGCGGATGGTGGGTGAAAATAGAGTTCAAAAAAAAAAAAATGCTCACCATTTTATGTTTGCTTACACACGTGTGCAAGAAACATAGTACCATCATCCAGTTTTGTAGGTGTGGCACCCTGTCTTCCAGTTCAGTCAGTGTGTTTGCAGGCGCAGCTACAGTTCACCAATGAATGCTGTAGCTGTTTATGACAGCAGTTGAAAATGCAGTGGCGTGACAGCTGAAAGGGTGAGACCGCTTCAGTAAGCAGCGATAAGATGGTGTTTATTAGCATATTGCCGGCAATCCTGCTTGTATACGTCTCTGCTTTCGCTTTCTGGAACATAAATTCAGTCTGAAGTGAACTTTTCCTAGGACTATCTTTCGGGTGGAGGCAAGTGACTAAAATGACATCCTTGGAATGTTTCCAAAAAGATCTAATTGCCATCCTTGGAATGTTGAGTCAGAGTTCAGGGTAGGGCGGCATTGACAAAAGCAGGAAAACAGAACCTCAAAGAGACTGAAAAGTAGACGAGTTGTCGTCTGTTGGCACACCTGATCAGTATTGTAATAACAGTCCCCAAACCTCTGAGTGTCTCTGAAAGCGCTTCCCACGCCCGCAGTATGGCTGAGCGGGGTGCCCAATCTCCCATCAGCCGCGCCCCAGAGTTCTAGGTGCCATGTTGAGGCCCACCCCAGTGTGGCACCGCTCTGTAGGCCGACGGGGTGCCCAATCTCCCCGTCGGCTCCACTGACCCCCAAAAATCTTGCAGCTGCCACGCTGGGAGCCCACTCCAGCGTGGCACACGTCCGTATCGCCTTCCTAAAAAGAAAACAAACACCTGAAAGAAAAAGCGGTCCCACGTTGACTGTCTTGCCCCCAACCCACGCCACCCTCTGCGCATCCACCTCCCCACACCCCCTCACCCCATACTTACCTCCGGAGGCCAGCGAGGGCGATCTTCGTGGACTGGGAACACGTCTGCACTCTTCAAAGCTGACTGCGAACTGAAGAAATGCCGGTAAGCTGTATAATGGAATAAATAGGGTTTTTCAACTTTGATGCATATCTCAGGCATTTTTGAATTTTGGCACCAAATTTTCAACATGGGTTTTGGGACCCCTCCTCAGAATTCTGGCACTGTCATGGCGTTAATCAGCCCAAAGGTGATTTTGAGGTCACTGCGTGGAACCACCTTTCGGGACAGATTTATGAAACAACAGTGTCACAGTTAATGAGGTAGGCCCCAAAAACCCTATGTTGAAAATTTGGTGAAAATTCCCCAAAATGACTGATTTGACGTAGCGTATGTGCAGTTCCTACGCACACTCATAAGTTCAAGTTTTAATATTTTCACTCAAGATTTTCAACATTGCCATTTTACCACACCTCCTTATGAGCAGTATAGATGTCATTTTCACATCTGCCAAAATGTGTTTCAGCGCATGTACAGCACAATGGCACAGTCGGTGTGTGAAATCAATGTTCGGACAGATTAAGAAAATCACAGTGACACTGTTCATGAGCAGAGGTCTTAAAATGGCTATGTTAAAAATTTGGTGACAAAAGTCCATAAAATTACTGTGTTACGAGCGAGCATGGCGCAGTTTCCACGCACCCTCGTAAGTTCATGAATTTGTAATATTTTCAGTCCAGATTTTCACCACTGGCATTTTCCACACTTCCTTATGAACAGTACAGCTGTCATTTTCACACCGTGGCGAAATGTGTTTCACACTTCCAGCGCCAGAATCGTGGTGCTGTGGAAATCACTGTTCGGGACAGATTAAGAAAATCACAGTGACACTGTTCATGAGCGGAGGTCCCAAAATGCATGTGTTGACAATCTGCTGTAAAAATCCCCAACTAATTACATTACGGATGTCGTTGCACAGTTTCTCATACGCTTCATTGACTTCACGTTTTTTAATATTTTCACTGCAGATTTTCAACACTGCCATTTTATACACCTCCCCATGAACAGTACAGCTGTCATTTTTCACATCCTGTTTGAAATGTGTTTCGTGCTTGTGATGCCAGATGGCATAGTCACTGAGCAAAATCAGCTTTTGGCTAACGAACTGATATTGCCACTGTTCATGAGGTACGGGTCACAAAAACCCATGTTGAAAATCTGAAGTAAAAATACCAATGAACGCCTGAGGCGTTAGGGTTTCCGACCATAATGCCCCACCCTGTAGAGACTGACAGGCATCAGGGTGTGACTTGGGATTGTCACCTGTAATACTCATACCATTCTACCCCACCCACCTGCAGCCAGTGGAAGCATCGAGGTGTGATTTGGACTCTTGACCCCAAAGTTCACCCCATTCTCCTATACAGCACCCATCTCACACGTATTTCCTGATGGAATGGGGGTGAACATAGGAACCAAGACCCAAAGCACACACGTGACACTTGTTGGTGTCTGCAGGGTAGGGTGTGGTGAAATGGCTGGTCGTTATGCCTGCCGCCCAAAGGCACACCCCAATGCCTGTCAGTATCTGCAGGGTGGTGGTGGGGTTGGCTTCAGTTCAATACTTCACTGCCATTCCTATTATGCAGCTCTGTAACTCCTACACTACCACTGCAAATGCACAGCAAGCAAACATTCGGCATTGACAAATGCTTGTTTCTTTTAGGTCTGTCCTATATTTTAATATTTGTTACCCCTTTTGTTGTTAAATTAATAATCTAATATTTTATTTCATTTCTAGCAATACTGCACCTCTCTGTCCTCAGTAGTTATTGCTGTCAATCGTCCATACTACCTGGATATTCCAGGAAGACCATTGCAGGCCTCTCAGATGAACAGCATAGAATAATGTGGCTAATGTCATGCTAAGCCACAGAAATGAGAAAAGAGACAGCAGTAGCTGATGAGGTGACAGGAACACAGTCTACATTTGATGGCACTGCAAATTTAGGTAATTTATCAAAAATTTCTCAAAACATTATTATTTTTTTTTTTACCAGAAGAGACACACTAAGCTAAAGCTTGTTTACAGGTGCAACCTGGGGAGCACAAGGGAATTAAGTGAGTTGTGTAGGATCACACAGTATGCAGGTTTGGGCTGTAGGATTCAAACCCTGGTCTCCAGAATTGCAGCTCAGAGCTTTAAACCACTGCACTATACTGCCTCCATGCTACATATCACATCATCGATCTTCTATATATGACTGACATGGAAAAAATAAGGTACTAACAGCATAGAATAGTTCCTACCACGTTTAAAAACTTCTCTGACATTACAAATAACTTCAGGGTTGGAGCAATGGGAGGAACAGTAGCACATCTTAAAATGGCAGATGATATTTGTAATTACATCTCATCCACCATTACTGGTGTAGTTTATTTATTTATTTATTGAAAGAGTTTTACCAGAAAAGGCCACCTGATCCAAAATAGCCGGTTGTCAGAGGTGTCCTTGTAGTCACTGATTTGTCAGCTAAGCTGTGTACATGGGATGGAAAATCCCTGAACCCCTCTCTAACCCCACCAAATGTTAACACATGTTGAAATTTAAAATATTTAAATCAAACTAACCAAAAATAATAATCATGATATAATTTAAAGAATTTGTACACAAGTCACATCAGCAGCAATTCTGAATAAATCAAGCAAATCAGAGTCAAGTGATGCCCTCATTAGTTACAAAAGGCGGGGTAGGGGTGGAGTTTGGGGCGTGGTTTAGTATTCGGTTTTCGTCTCATCCAAAGGTGGCAATCCTAACTGTACCTTACAAACTTATTTCTCCCACATTACATAAAACTGCAGTTGTATTAAACATCTGAAAAGGAAAGCTGACAATGGGTTAGTCAGGGCATGCATTTCCATATTGTGCAGATGCAAGGTACAGTACTTAAGAATGTGAGGGTGGAATACAGTGGCAAACATGGCTTTTAGAATGACAAAAATACGTGCAATTTTATAATAGTGCAGGGATGAGATTTTGAAATGTTACCAGACTGCAACTGTGGAATGCAGCAATGACACAATCTTAGAAAGTAGGTGGGACACACAATTTTGGAAAGTGGCAGGGATGCTAAAATTCTTGATGTGGCAGCATCATATAATTTTAGAATGTGGCAGAATATTCAAATTACGTGCTACGTAATTATGATCTTTCTGTGTATCTTCACCATTCATCACAGATAGGGTACTGGCGGGAGATCAGGACCCGGAACCTTTTTTTTAAAAGATAGGCAGAGCCGATGCAGCATCGGCGCCGTCCTCGAGGCCGACGTACTACATGGCTCCGAGATTAGCCATTAGGTGCATCGACTCCACCTGCCTACCAGTTCTGAGTCGCGGAGAGGTAAGAGGAAGGGATGGAGGGTGGGACAAGAGGTCCAAGGGACAGAAAAGGAGAAAACTGAACTAAAAGGAGAAATAACAACTGAGAGGACAGCATAGAAGAAGTAAGACTAAGGGATTGGTAGGGGCACCAATCTCTGGAAACGGAAGAAGGGAGGGAAGGGGAGAATTTCAGAGAGAGAGAGTGAGAGGTAACAGGATCCAGGACCCTTGTCCGTCACCAGACTGTATAGGAATTGCAAGGAGTTAGCAAAGCTCTTTGCCAGAATTCAAGAACAGAATAACTGGTAATACCCCAAAAGCAGAGTCGGCTATTCTGGAGAAGGACAGGTACAGGGACTCAGTACTCTCTCTCTCTAAAGAGATATTTGGTGAAAAAAGAAAAAGGAAAAATTTTTTTTTTGATTAGATGGATAACAGAAGGAGGGCAACCACCAGCTCCTACACCGTAGAAGAAGATATGTAGAAGAGAGGTGCCACTCAAACTGTACCCCTTAGGGAAGACTGTCCCCGTGTGTCTCAACTAATCTCACTCAGCAAGGGTGCCGGAAGATGGCAACAGTTGAGGGGCTAAGGAAGAAAGGCACTTCCCATACTGGTTTTAACCATACAGGAATAACAAGTGGAGGGGCTACTGCCCTTCGCCTCCAGAGGTTCCGCACCTATGCAGTGAAGAGAGGAAGGCACAGAGGGAGGAGGATTCCAGAGACTGGAGCCCAAGGGGATGGTGGGAGGGATTGTGATGAATGGTGAAGATACACAGAAAGATCATAATTACAGTGAAATGCGTAATTTGAATATCTTATCTGTGTCAGTCTTCACCATTCATCTGAGATAGATGGTACCAAGCCCCGAAGGGGTTGACTGATGCACCCTAAGGGACAGTGTCCCTTAGCCCTCAGTGGGTGACACACTAAGGGGGAACCTTCTGGGCCTGAGAGGAGCCCTAGAGTGGGGAGAGCGAGGCAGGGTTCCCCGGACGGGAGAATTTGCCCCGACAACGCCATCTCGCCCCTACGGGGAAAGAGGTAGGTTCCCTGGTGAGCAGGAGCAATCACCCTCATGACCGGGCCAAGGGTGACAACCGGGAAAAGGCTGCATGCCGATCTTCTGGTGCAGTTCGCTGTCCCTCGACCCTGGTAGCTACCTCATTGGCGTCGTTAAGATGCCCTTGCTGGTGCCTTGCTAGCTCCAGGCCACGTGCAGAGAGGCAATGGCTTGCCTGGTTTGCTCCGAGTCAGGCAAGCGGCTAGGAACTGACCTGAGCGCTGACCACAAAGTACCTGTTATAGGCAGCGTATTGGGCCTGATGTGCAGAAATGGAAGAAGCAGCCGTGCAGAGTAGAAAATCCTCCTCCCCAGAAATCAAAATCCGAGGAGTCCTGATCTGAGGGCCGGTCCCGTGGCGGAGGCCTTGAAGCCCATCAGGAGTGTCAGGTCGTCAATCCAGACTGCGGATGAGGCAAGGAGCCTGGAGACTCCGGGGCGCAATACCTCTGGCAGAGGTCCCTAGGGGCAGGAACTCGGAGAAGGGCCTCTGAGAAGCATGGGCCGCCTCCCGAAGGGAGGCGGGCCAAGCGGCACCAAGTGGCTGTCCCAAAATCGCCTAGAAGGCGTCGCCGCATCTCTGGATTGCTCACAGAAGAAGGAGAAAGGTGAA
This sequence comes from Neoceratodus forsteri, assembly GCA_016271365.2. Lineage (NCBI taxonomy): Eukaryota > Metazoa > Chordata > Ceratodontiformes > Ceratodontidae > Neoceratodus > Neoceratodus forsteri. The sequence goes on from CM057454.1 coordinate 437,508,072, forward strand.
GGTCCTCCATCATCCTCATGAGAAGCTGATACTCAGAGAGATCAGCAGCAGGAGATGTGGACAGAGGTTCTCTCCCCAGAAGGGGATGAGGGCTGGAGGTCACCATAGGCTCGGAGGTGGCTGCTCGGGGAGGTTGAAACCTGGCTGTCAAAGCCCTAACGTAAGCAGGGAACCGAAGCAGCCACCACTCTGAACTGTTCCCAGGTGAGAGGCCGCTGGGACCAAAGATACCTGGGAGCGCGGAGAAGGCAGCAGAGGGGGACAGGCCGAGAGAAGAAGTCGGCTGACCTCTGCCAGGGCTAGGGCAGACCACCGGACTCCACAGAGGAGTCCTGGAAGACTCCAAGTCGACAGCTGCACAACCGGTCGCACCCCAGACTGCGCCCAAAAAGATCCCCAAGTGAGGCGACGGGGCTGTGAAGGTCCAGAAGGACGGTCCGTGCCTCGAAAGAATGGGACCCTCTAAAGGAACCCGAAGAAGGGTGGAAGTCCACCTCGGCTCCGTCCAGGACCGGGTAGGTCCCGAGAAGGGCCGGCCGCCGAACCTATACCCCTCGACCCTTGAGTCCGAAGGGTCCTAGCCCTCGAAGTGGCCAGTCTAGGCAGCTCCGTACCCAGGGCTGCTCCCAAAGGGCAATCCTGGAAGGAGCACCATCCTCCGTGGTCCTCTCGATAGGCCCCAAAGTTGGGCGACCAAGAGATGTCACAGTGAGGTACCACCATAGAGGTCAAGGAACCCCCCAAGCTAGGCTGCAAGGCGTGGTAGCACACACAGCCCACTGGTCAGCACCACTGACCCTAGCCCTAGAAACCCGACTTCACCTCGGAGGAACTGGCGAGACCAAGAGAGAAACCACCAGCTCGTCCTCCCTTGCAGACAACCCGAAGGTGTGCTGCCCATTCGACTCAGAGCTGGACTCCGACTCTGAAGGGAAGAGTCCGAGGCCCTAAGCCAAACAGTAGGGGTGGGAAGGACACCTTCGAGGCCCAGGAGCCAAGGCAATCCCACCGGTCCACAGCACATGACGTGCCAGCAGAAGTGGCAGGGCAGCTTGGGCCAGAAGTCCTAGGCCAGGGCCAGCTGCGCCGCATCAGGTCCACAGTGCCAGGGAGGCATCCGGGCCGGAGACACACGACAGCAACCCCAGTCTCGAGCCGGCGCCACCCGCGCTCGGCGCCGCATGCAGCAGTGAGGACCAGGTGGCGTCGGCGACCGAAGGACCGGCTCCAACCCACGGCGCCGTGAAGACGCTTCCCGGCGCCCGCGAGAAGCGGCGTGGTCATCGCACCGGCAGACTGACACACCGAGCCTGGCGCCCGTGCTCAACCCCGGCGCCCGAGGCGGCACCGAGTGAACATGGCGGGGCGACGGTGGCGGTTTCCGCGGTGCGCGCGAGCAGTGTCGGCGCTGCGAGCGGCACCGGCAAGCCAGCGATGCCGACAGGTCGGCGCCGCGCCGACACCTACAGGACCCTCGCGCACGCGAACAGCACGAAGGCCGATGGCACGAACAGCGGCGCCGGGCCAGCGTCGGCCAAGGCCTAGCCGGACCGTGGGGCGACACCGGAGAGCCTTCACCCCGAAGGAGTGATTGCGGGCGGCGCCTCCCGCCCGCTCCCGAAGGCAGGGACGGGCCTCCTGCGCGCGCGGAAGGAGCCTCGGCCAGGCTAGAAGAGGCCGAGGCTCCTCCTCTGCGGTCCGTTTAGAACCGGGAGGGACCCGGAGGAGGGCGAGAGAATGCGGCTTGGCCTGGCAGAGTGCAGCGGCCTACCCCAGTCGGTGAGCAAGCCCGACCTTAAGCGTGCGCTGTTCAAAACTCGGCAGTCCACCGGAAGCAAGGCGTCTGCACGATCCATGTCGTGTAGCGGGCCCAAAATACGAAGCACCGGTCATGTTGGTCGTGATGGAGTACTAGGCCATACAAGGGCACCAGCAAAGAGACGCCCCGTCTTCTCGATTTTTGCCCTCCGACCGCGACATGACCTACGGAGAAAAAACACCAAAAACAGACTCGGCGTCGCTTTAAATGTAATAAAAAGGAAAGATCTTACGGCGGCGTCGGTGGAGCAAACACAGAACTAGCAGACCGGCGACTAGAGGCGCGGGCTTCAAGGCCTAAAATTTTAGTATAACACTTCTTCAGGCTTCCCACGAGGCGACCTCCGGCGGGAGGCGAGAAAGAACTGGTAGGCAGGCGGGGTCGATGCAGCCTAACGGCTAATCCTCGGCGCCACGTGGTCACGTCGGCCTCGAGGATAGCACCGATGCTGCATCGGCTCCGCTATCTTCAAAAAAAAAAGGTTCCCGGGGTCCTGATCTCCGCCAGTAACCCAACGGTGATGAATGGTGAAGATTGACACAGATAAGATACACAATTTTGAAATGCGGAGACACACAGTTGTGGAAGGTGGTAGGGATATGTAATTTGTAATGTGTCTTGGATGGATTAATTTGGCATGTGGCGTAGTGGTGCAAAATTTCAAACATGGTTAGTAAGCTTGATTTCAGCTTGTGGTGGCAACATTCAATTTCAGAATCTGGCGTCGACACAAAAGCTCAGAAAAGTGGCAGTGGCGCAGTTCAGAATCTGGTAGCCACATGGAATTTCAGAGTGAGGCAGGGATGCATAATTTTAGAATGTAACTTGATCATGCAATTTTTAAATGCGGCAGTGACACTCATTTTCAGAATCCGGTGGGGATGTGCAGTTGGGTATATGGTAGGAATGCACATTTTCAGAATGTGACAATGACAGGCAATGCTGGAGCTTGAAGTTTACACAATTTCAGAATGTGGCAGGCGGGTACAATTTTAGAATGTAGAAGAGATGTAGTTCGGAATGTGGTAGTGGCCTTTAATTGTGAATGTAGCATTGATGTGCAGTTTTGGAGATGTGGCACTTTATTGGCGCAGTTTCAGAGCGTGGCATTGACATACAGTTTCAGAATGTGGCAGTGACATGCGTTTCAGAATGTAGGCGGTGACATGCAGTTTCAGAATGTGGCTGACGTGCAGTTTCGAATGTGGTGGTGACGCACAACTTTAGAAATATGGCGGTGATGCGACTTTGGAATGTGGTGGTAACTTTAACTTTGGAATGGGTGGCGATGCACAGTATTAGAATGTGGCAGTGATGCACAGTTTGAATCGGTGGTGACGCAGATTTTGGAATGCAGCGGTGATGCTCAGTTTCAGAATTTGGCGGTGACACTCAGTTTCAGAATGTGGCGGTGATGCGCAGTTTCAGAATGTGGCAAAGACACAATTTTGAATGTGATGTGACAGTTTCAGAATGCGACACTGAAACACAACTTTGAAAGTGGTGTGGATGTGCAATTTTGGAATGTGGCGAGATCGCTATTTTGGAATGCGGCTGGGGCCATAAATTGTTGGATAATGGTGGGGATGTGATGCACAATTTAAAATGTTGTGGAAGCATACAATTCTGTAATGTGGCAAGGACAAGCAGTTTCAAATAAAATGGTGTGTCCTGCCATATTCCGACAGTGTACATCCTTACTTATATTCTAGAATTGCCAGTCCCACTAAATTTTTCTATACGTGTCCCTGTCACATTCGAGATTGAATGTCCAACCACACTGCAAGATGGCACATCCTGCCACATGCCGAGATTACATGTCCCCCAACATTCTAAAATTGTGCACCACTTTGGCAGTCTATACCTTGGTTATTTATTTATTTGCTTTTGGTAATCGGGTGGGATACAGTCAGCATGGTCTTGATAATCAAGAAAGAAATGCAAAAGCATGTGAGAGAACACTGATATTCTAAACATGTGCAGTATGCAATAAGTGCCATTATGTGACCATTAGGTTTAGGAGAGTAGAAGCTGGGAGTAGAGGAAGGAGAGTGGTGGGAAACAGAGGAAGAGGGTAAGGATGATTGAGGATTAGAAATAGTTATGATAGAGGCGGAGAGAGGTGTCAGAAATTGTTCCTTGGCGCTGCATTCCAAAACAACTTCCTGATGTGTTCTAAAGTACAGTACCATGCATCTGAACATTCTGGAAATGCAAGCACTGCAGGCAACCCTGTATCAGTCTTTGTTTTTCAAATAAATATTACAGCTACAGTTTCGATAACTTTGAAAAACAGGTCCTATAAGGTTGCCGATAGGAGGACTAGTCTGAGTTCTGGTTCTGACATCATCAGTGGCTTTTCACTGAAATTGGCTTTTGAACAGGAGTGAAATCATTGTCACAAAATAGCTCATAACTTTAAAATGAAGTAACAAAGAAACCTAATTTTTGGTATGAGATTTATTGGGGGTAGGCTGATTCTAATTCTGCAATGTAGTACTTTTGACGGACTCCTCTTTAAACCTGACTTAGTGTACCTCAAGAGACTCACTTATCACAAGCCACGCCTCCAAGCACATAAAGTTGGGATTTTCAGCAGAATACTCCTCCTATAGAGGCCGGCATCGCTGGGAAGTAGCCATTCTAATCCGAGCATACCCAGTTCAAATCCACTCCAAATAGCAGGACCCAGAGGTTGTCTAGTGATGGTACATGGCATGCTGCATGGCCTGGAGGTCACCCTGGGAAATATGTATAGTACATGCAAATATGTACATACTCCCTAGAGTGGACACTCCAACAGTTAAATCTCTCATAGCCAGCTAGTCACATCCACTCATGGGATCTGATGTTAGCCAGTGATTTTAACCTTACCCATGAGCGAACTCGACACCTCCAGTCCAACCCATCTCCTCCTAAGCAACCCTCATTACACAAATTCTTTAAAGCGAACCATCAGAGAGTAGGGTGGACTGATACTGTACATTACATCCCATAAAGGGTGGCCATTCTCACTATTTGGTGGTGCATCACACTTATTCCTGGATAGACTGCTGTTTTACCCAGGTGGATCATGCTTCAAGAGTCACTCATTGCTCTCAGGAGATATTTACCTCTCTGATAACTGCCCCCTAAGTTCCTACTGGGACTTTGGGCTGGACAGAATGGGCTACTCGATGTTACTTGAATGCCTACTTGTTCATATCCCCCTCACCCCCATTTCAAGACTTTTAAAAGAAAACTGGCAGCTATACTACAAGATAATCCAACTGATGACAACTCACAGGCAATGCGTTGGGATGCAATCAAGGCTGTTCTTAGAAGGCATTTGATCCAATATGCCACCCTACTCAAAAGACAGAGACAGGAGCGTCGACAGCTGCTCGAGGCCTTACACTTCCTCCAGCAAGCTCATCAGCAGGAAATGATTGCTTATGGACCAGATAGCAAAGGTCAAACAGGAAACATAGAAACAAAAAGTTGACGGAGATAAGGACCATAAGGCCCATCCAGTCTGCCCATTTTTCTATCTTATGAATGTGCTTTATGCCTTTACTCTGTCAATGGCCAATTTATTCATACTCATCTGTATTGCTCCTTATGCCTATCCATGCCTGTTTGAAGCCCTGCACTGTACTCATATCCACCACTTCCTGAGGTCGGCCGTTCCATGCATTCACCACCCTTCCTGAAAAAAGAACTTCCTCATATTACCCTTAATCAGCCTCCCTCTAATCTCATGCTGTGTCCTCTTATCCTGCTATTTTTCTTACATTGAAATATGTTAGACTCTTTCACCTTGTTAATGCCCTTAAGATCATATCACCTCTCTCCCTCCTTTGCTCTAGGATATACATATTGAGCTCCGTTAATTTGTCCTCATATGTTTTCTGATGCAGTCCCTGCACCATTTTGGTTGCCCTTCTCTGGACTGCCTCCATTTTGTTAGTGTCCTTGTGCAGGTGCGGCCGCACTACGTACTGCCAGTGTTCAGGTGGGGCCTAACCAGTGTCTTAAAAGAGGATTATTACCTCCGCTTACGACTTGTGATACCCTACTAATACACCCCAACATCCCTCTAGCCTTACCTACTGTTTTAAGCGTCTGCTTGGATGATTTGGGTCATCTGTGATGATGATGCCCAAGTCTCTTTCTTCCCTTGTGATTGCCAGCAACTCCTCCCAACCTATAGGTAGCTTCAGGGTTTCTCTTCCCTATGTGCATGATCTTGCACTTCTTACGTTAAACCCCAGTTGCCACTCTTCAGACCATTTTGCCAGTTTTTCCAGATCACTTCACATTCTGCCCACCCCATCTGGATCATCTACTCTGTTGCAGATCTTGGTGTCATCTAAAACAGGCAACCTTACCTTCAGTCCATCTGCAATGTCACTGATGAAGATATTGAAGAGTACTTGCCCCAGGACTGATCCCTGAGGTACCCACTTGTGACTTGCATCTCTTTTGATTGCCTACCGTTTACCACCACTCTGTTTTCTGCCTGCCATTCAGTTTGCCACCCAGTTGATCAACCTCTGCCCCCCCGAGCCTACCCAGCTTATTAATCAATCTTCTAAGTGGAACAGTATCGAAAGCTTTGCTGAAGTCAAGGTAGGTGACATCAACGCACCCCTTTGGTCCACCACTCTGGTTACCCAGTCAAAGAAATCTATGAGATTAGTTTGACAGGACCTTCCTATTGTAAACCCATGCTGTCTTGGATCCTGTGCTCCTATGGATTCCAGGTGTTACACTATCCTTTACTTAGAGTGCCTCCATAATCTTGCCCACTACTGAGGTAAGACTGACTGGTCTGTAGTTCTCTGCCTCCTCCTGCTGCCACTCTTGTGGGTGGGATCACATGAGCCCTTCTCCAGTCTTCTGGGATCTCTCCTGTGCTCAGAAACTCACTAAACAGTTCTGCTAATGGCTCTGCTAGTTCACCCTTAGCTCCTTTAGTACCCTGGGATGTCGTCATCAGGTCCTATTGCCTTGTCCACCCTGAGCTTAGTGAACTCTTGTAGGACCCTTTCTTTTGTGAAGGGACTTGTGCACACCTCCCTCCCGTGTCCATGATGCTGAGTTGTGGGCCCTGCCCTATCTTCTCCTCAGTAAATACTGAGCAGAATTATCTATTTAGGATAGATGCTTTTCCTTGGTCTTCCTCCACACTCCCCATTATCCCTTTGATCTTAGCAATACCCCTCTGGACTTTCTCCTTTCACTAATGTATCTATAGAAAGTCTTGTCCCTTCTTTACTGTTCATGCTAGTGTTTCCTTGGTTTGGGCCTTACCTGCCTTACTGCCTTCCCTGCTTCCCTTAGGAAGTTTGGTATGCCTCCCTATCTTCATCCCACTGCGTTGCTTTATATTTCCTGAAGGCCAATCTTTTGGCTCTGATCTTTTCTGCTACTGTTTTTGAGAACCACAGTGGCTTCCTCCTTCTTTGCTCTTGCTTTTCTCCCGAACACAATGGGATGTTGCTTCAAGTATTGCATCCTTAATGCTTGCCCACTTTGCCTGTACCCCTCACCTGTATTTCTTCTTGCCAGGTCTAACTTAACTCTGTTGGTCATCTTATCAAAGTCAGCTTCTCTGAAGTCCTGTATTTTGCATTGGAATAGGACCTGGATAAGCTTTGCTTGGAGCAAATGGAGACAGACCTCACCTTTCTTAGGCAGAGGTTCTACAAGCTTGGCTCGGCCCACCTACATTCTGGTGTATTAGTTAAGATAATATTGCACTGACAATAATGGCTCTGGAGTACCCCTCCAACAGGAAATGCCTCACACAGTTGCAAGAAACAGCACAGGCTTTTCAGTCTTACTATGTGGCCTTATATTCCCCGGAAGAGCCCTCATGTGAAGACAGTATTGCTGCTTTCTACTCCTTGGCATCTTCCATGGCTTGCACCAGTATTGGGTGTCCAGCTGTTGAGCCCCATTACTACTGAGGAACTAGATGGAGCTATCTGCTCCACTAAAAATATAAAGCTGCAAGTCCAGATCGCTACAGGGTGAAATTTTATAAACTGGTTCCAGATCAAGTTATCTTTCCATTACTAAATACATTTGCTGAAGTGCTGGAGGTGTCCCTACCCTGTCATGGTCATATGTGGTAATTTCAGATCTTACTGCCATGGGAAAAACTCCCTCCACTGTTCCTCTTGCCACCCTATCTTGGTTCTTAATACCAATTCTGAACTTTATAACTATAATACCACACAGACTTGATAATTTACTGCCCTCAATTTTGCATCAGGACCAGACTGGTTTTGTCCATGGTGCTCTTAAGTTTAGACACCAAGAATGTACTGACTGTGTCTCCTGGCCATTTTATACTCGGTGCTGGGGCTGGAATTCCTGGTCACCTTCATTGGAGCTTCTCCAATGGCTCTACCACTCACCTATCGTGTGTGTTAAGGTCAGTGGTCATCATTCTGATGACTTTCCACTGCTCAAGGGCACTCGACAGGTATGCCCTCTGTCACCACTGCTTTTACAGAATATATTTAAGCCTTTGGCTCAGGTAATCAGAGTCTCTGCAACATGCCATGGGGTAAAGTTTGATGGGGATGAGCATCAAATTGCCCTGTGCATGAACAACATACTCCTCTATCTCTGTAATTTTAACAGTACATTGAAGCTTCTGGATGGATACCAAATTAATACTTCTAAAATGGAGACCCTGAGTTTTCATTTCTCTCCCAACCCACAATTCCAAGAGACCTTCCCTTTTGGTGGCATTTACAGAAACTTAAATATTTGGGCATTTATGTAGCCCTCTCCAGAAATGGACTTTCATGAAAATTACACCCCATTTGAACAAGCCATCGACAAGCCTTCAACAGACATGGGGAGGGGTTATACCCTTCTCCCTAACTTGTAGAATTGATGTGGTTCACATGGTGACTTTTCCCAGGGCACTATACTTACTTCAGAACGTTCTTGTCACCATACTTGGCAGGTATGGAACAAGGAAATCTCAGATTTATTTGGGCAGGTCAGTGACCATGCGTGAAGCTCTAGCAGCTCTTCCTTTCTATACAGGCTGGGGCCTGGCTTTATAACATCTACAGTTGTATTGCTGAGCAACTAACCTGCAATTCCTCCTCCTCCGGCATTTGGAGAACAATCATGCTGCTTGGCTGGCTATTGAATGAGCATCCCCCAAACTGTCAACTGTAAGGCATCTTTTCCATCGTTCCCCTACTACTGAACTTCTGTGATGGCTTAACCCCTGGCTGTGCAGCCAGGCTGGACTAGCAAAGTACATGGAAGCAGCTGCACCTGATGCCGTTTGCCTCTTCTCTGTCATATCTCCCAGTTAGAAAATCCCCACATACCCTGGACCCTGGCTATTTGGCTTGGGAAAGGTATTCAGTATATCCACCAACTTATTGCAGGTAATTTGGTTCAACAGTTCACCATGCTATAAACCCAGTACCACCTTAGATGTTGAATTTTACAGGTACCTTCAGCTGAGACACTATATCCTTTCACTCCCAATAGCAGTCCACACCCCAGACCAATATCCCCCTATCATTACATATATTATTACATTTCAGCATGCAGGAGATGAACACATGATCTCACAGCTCTATCACCACCTGCAGTCCACAACCAGGGTACATTCCTAGATGCCTCTTCTAGCTAGGAGGGAAGATGGGTCAACCAATTACAATGGAATTCTGGGAACAGACTTGCCAGGTGACAGCCAAAGTTATAGGTTCTCATCATTGTCGGAATATGCCTAGAAGTACCTGGTGAGGTATTTTAGAACCCAGCTATAACAGTCCATTATCTCCTAACCATTCCCAGTCCTGCTGCAGAGGAGCAGGGAACCCAAAGTTACTACGGTACCATATTATGTGGGCATGTCCCTTTCTCGGTCCTTGCAGGAACTCGAAATGAGATCACTGAATTTTTTGTGCAGACCAGTAACGTTCACCCCACCCTGTATTTCCTCCTTTAATATCTGAGAGGCCAAAATGACAGTCTCATGTTACCTTATGGGATTTTTCCTCACAGTGGTCAAAAAGCAATAACAAAATGCTGACTCACACCTACAACCTCCAATGTACATACTTAGAGGTCACTAGGCCATACTGATACTGCATAGATGCCTTGGTTGGACTGTAGCCATAATGAATGCCCAATGCACAACAGCTGTTTGTGTGTGTATATGATAATGTACCACATTGACCACCAAATTTAATAAAGATTATATTTACAAACAAATGAAAAAGAAAAAGAGAGCATGTGCAAAATACTTTAATCAACACAAGGGTTCTTACCTTCCTAGCACCACATTCTTTAAGTTTAGGGCTTAGAAAGTGTGTATGTGTGTTGAGGAGGGAGGTCAAAGAACTGTAGATTGGGCACGGTCTGCAGTGACAGTGTAGGTAGGAGAAATGGGCAGACTGGATGGGTCAAACAGTCCTTATCTGCCATCAAAGTCTATGTTTCTATGTTTAAGTGCATATTCTTCAGTAGTGACTAAAAAGAGCTCCTCCTGAGAAACCCACACTGACTGGGAAGATGGGGTGGTGTCCTGAATAGAAGGAGACTCTTAATCTTTCTCATAATCCTTAGTCTCATTAATGAGATCTGGATTATATTCCTGCTCATCATCTAGTAAAAGGACAATACATTAAGCTCCAGCACTGGTGATGAGGTTAGTTCAAGGGAAAAAAAACAAAACTGGTGCCAAGACTTGTCCAGGTGCCAGCAAAGTTATTTGAGAAGGCAGTCGTTGATGCTGGAGATGGCCCCAGTACTCAGGATAAGGGCAGCCCCAATGCCAGCACCGACATCAAGGTGCCCAAATCCCATTCCTATCAGTACCATGTACTGAGTGGAAAAGATCTTGAGGACCACTGCGCCATAAGAGCTGTCCATTGACCAAACTGCTCATCTGTGACATCCCTAAAGGCAGTGGGGTGACGGAATAAGAAAGGATCAGGATTTATCATCAGCAAATCTCAAAACATCAGGCAAGTGCAACACGGAAACAGCAAGGTAACAAAATGTTGGGATGTAAAGGGAAGGGATTTGACAGCAGAAGGACAGAGGTGATATTGCCTCTATACAGGTCCCTGGGTGAAGCCCCATCTGGAATACTGTGTTCAGTTCGGAAGCCCACATCTGAAGAAGATCAGGAACAGGCAAGAGACAGTGCAGAGTCCCTAAAACGATCCAAGGCCAGCAGGACAGATCATATGTGAAACGTCTTTCAGACCAGAACATGTGCCCACTGGAGACTAGGAGGGAGAGGGAGACATGATCGAGACTTACAAGTTTCTGAGGAGCATAAGCAGAGTTGAGACTGAGAATCAGTTCTTCAGAAATGAGGACACAGTGGCGAGGGCACTGTTGGAGATTAGTCAAGGAAAATTTATGAGACTATCACAACCTGTCCACACTCAGGATGCAGTCTGCAACAGGTTGTCAATTTTTCAACCCTCCACACCTGTAAGAGCACCTCAGTAACTGCCACCACTCAGAAGGAGTCTCTTACCTGGGGACTTTCTTGGTCCTTATCCACAGAGCCATACCTGACACAGTACAGTGCTCCTTTGGCTAAGGAAAACAGCCTTCCCGTCACTCACTCCTGAGAAAACACTTCTCTTCTTAAAATACAGTAACTGCAGCCTTCACCTCCCTCTTCAGAGATGGTCATGCATTTGTCTATACCAACAGTTTACTAGTCCCTCAAAGATTCAGTCACAGAGGCATGAAGTATATAAAATAATATTTACTACTTCACAATACTTACACAATCTACAGGATATCATAATTACACGAGACTATGGGAATTACAGGGTTACTACAGAAATTAAAAGAAATGGTTTGCACACTGCAGAAGAAACATAGAAAAACTTTCCTACAGCTTCTTAAATTTAACAGAGTAAAAGCCTCTTGTCACACAGAATCTTTAGTGAACTGTTACAGACTTTAACTTTTAGTTGGTGCAGGTATGAAGCCCTAACAGTGACTGACATGCTAGCGTCTGGCAAGACCTCAAAGCCTTCAGCTGCCAGCCCCCATTCAAATTATGTTACTCTGAGATCATGGTTTCAGCACTTTTGTCTCCTGGGGTAACAACTCACTGGAAAGTTGGCCTTAACCAGAATTTGGGGTTTTGTGGACTCACAGACACCTCATGTTCTAAGCCATGTCTGCTCCAGCAGGAGGTGGCTGCATGGCCAGGACAGTTTCCTGGCCTGAAAGACCTTAGCCTCTTTGAAGCTCCCTAGTGAACTGGCCGGGGTCCCACCATTAAAGGACAAAGGGGCTGCAATTACCTACTAGGGCCAGCTAGTCTGCATGAGGCAACAATTTTAATTTCATTTCTCCAGCACATCTATGCCCCTTAGCAGATAAGAGTTAAAAAAAAATAAATAAAAGTACAAAATTAAATAACAAGTTATTACCCCCTCCCCGAGAAATGAAAAACACATACCTTTAACATCCCTAAAGGATGCTGGCTTTTCATGTGAGCTGGCTGACTCCACACCTGCTATGCTCCGGTTCACTCTCTATGTAACCCACACTAGTTCCTCGTAGCACCTCTGCCCCTTTGTTTTCTAGGTCCCTAGCTACTGTCTAGACAACCCATTAGCATTTCACTGCTGCAAACCACTACGATGCTTAATATCAAAATTATAGGACTACAGCATCAGGCTCCACCTCAGCAATTTGGGGTTCTGTCCACTGGTCCTATGCAGCCAAGGGAGATGGTAGTGGTCAGTGACAAGATAAACTCTCTCCCATACAGATAAGGTTGCAGATTCTGCAAAGTCCAGACAATACCTAGACACTCATTTCTGATTGTGGCATAGGCCTCCTCTTTGGGCAGCAGCTTTGTTCTCAGGTACACAACTAGGTGTTCCTCTTTAGTGCATAACCTGACTCAGAACCACATCTAGCCATGATCAGATGCATCTACATGCACAATGAACTTTAGAGAACAGTCCAAGCTGGCGAGCACAGGTGCCCAGCATAATGCCTTCTTCAGCTGGCGAGAAAACAATATTGCAGGTTTCTGTCCACTGAACCTTGTATAACACTTTCTTCCTGAGGAGACCAGATAGGGGTTTGGCCATGCTGATGAATTTGGCACAAACTTACAGTAGTACCCTGCAGTCCCTAGGATGGCATGTACCTTTCTGTTAGTTGTGGGTGTGATCCATTCCTGGATGGCCTCAATTTTCAATGGCTCCAGGCGGATGTGCACCTCCTCACTCTGTGCAAGGCATGACACCTCCACCATTCCTATCTGGCACTTCTCCACCTTGACTGTCAGCCCAGCTGACCTGCAGTTGGTGGAGCACCTCGATCACATGCCTGATGTGGTCCTCCCAGGTCTGGCCATAGATGGTGATGTCATGCATGTATGTCAGCATAAAACTCCTGCCCCATTCAGAATGCAGTCCACGAGCTGTTGAAAGGTAGCTGGCGTAGTCTTTGTCCCGAATGGCATTATTCCAAACTCAAATAACCCAAACAGAGTGATGAAGTTGATCTCTCTCTCTGGCTTCAGGAGTCAGGGGCACCTGCCAATAGGCCTTTGTCAGGTCTAAGGTAAGTCAGGTATATCTAAGACCTCACCTATGCTGGTCATGGGGTATGCATCCTAGTCTGTACAGCTACTGAGCTTGCGGTGGTTGATACAGAACCTCATAGTCCCATCCTTTTGGGATCAAGTACCACTGAGAAGGCCCAGGGACTACTGGAATCCTGTATCACCTGAAGAGCTAGCATCTCCTTGATCTGCCCCTCTGGCATGTTCTACACTCTCAGAAACTTGGTAGATGTGGCTGCCTCCAGGGACCTGGGACCCTGCATCCACATGGTATTCTGTCTGCATGGTATGCCCCAGCTTCCCTGTGAACACTGCCTCGAATGTTCGCAGCACCTCAAATTTCAGTAGCTTGGGCCAGTGTCAGTCTCTCAGAGAAGGTGACAGCATTCACTGAAGATTCTCCTAACCTCTCCCCAAGAAATCCACCAGTGGGTCCACTTCTGTCTCCTCCTCTGGGTAGCTGCACATGGCCAGGACCATCTTGTCTCGGTCATGGTAGGGCTTCAACATGCTAATGTGGTAGAATTAATGCTACAGATCAGAAGGGCCTGCAGCAAAAATGAAGGTAGGAAAAAATGTGCAGACTGGGTGGGCCAAGCAGTCATTATCTGCCATCAGATTAGGCATATATATGTTCAGAAGCTGCTGGGATCTCCTGTCGGGCAGCTCTACAACATAGTTAACATTGTTCACCCTCCTAACCACAGTATGGACCATCTCAAGCTGCCTGGAATTTATTCCTCTGGACAGCGATAAGCACCATCACAAAATGCCAGACTTTGTAGTCCCAGGCTCTGGTTCCCGTAATCATACCATGTCTTCTGTCTCTGTTACATAAAGGCTAGGTGCTCCTGGGTGAATCCTATGAACTCCTTGGCGTAGACCTGAAATTCAGGACATACTTCACAACAGATTCTCCTCGTGGAGTTAGCTCACCTTCCCATTCATCCCTTACTAAATCAAGGGGCTCTGTCACCCTATAGTCAAATAGGAGTTTGGCTGGTGAGAACCCTGTGGACTCCTGGGGGACTTCCTGTAAGCAAATAAGAGATGGGTGCTGGTGCAGCGGTAGTGCTACCACTGCGGCAGCCCGTCAGCCGGGTTTGGGAACATGCCCGGAGGAGGAGAGCCAACCAGAGAGGAGGCTCGTGAGTGTCTGAGGACCGCCTTCGCCAGGAGAGGGAGGGGACGAGGCTCAGTGCTTGATCAGCCTCTGGCAGAGGCTGGAGGCACAGCAAGTACCAAGTCACTCTGAGGGGTGGGTCGTGATGGATGTCGGCGATATCACCTTCACGTCTGGGCGCTGCTTACGCACCACAAGAACAGCGGAAAAACAGCTCCTGAGCACCGGGAAGCGGGCGCCGGTACAGACCCCACAACTCTCCTTGCCTGTCCCGCTGGCGTGGCCCAATGAAACAAGAAAAACTCAGGGTGTACGATCCTCACCTCATCCCTGCCTGGGGGTAGAACCAAAGCTCCATGGGGGACCACCCAAGGGCTCCAGGTACAGAAGAGAAGGGGTCAGATATCATAACAGGTGACTTCCGATGGTGGGGGACTCAGGGGAGCAGGGGAGTATAAAGAGAAAGTTAAAAAAAATAAGAGAGGG
Organism: Neoceratodus forsteri; assembly: GCA_016271365.2. Taxonomy (NCBI): domain Eukaryota; kingdom Metazoa; phylum Chordata; order Ceratodontiformes; family Ceratodontidae; genus Neoceratodus; species Neoceratodus forsteri. Next base: position 437,523,087 of record CM057454.1, read on the forward strand.
TAAGTACCTGTCCCACTCTCTTGCATGCTAGTCAGCAAATGCTCTCAACATGGTCTTTAGAGATGCATTAAATTGCCTGACCAGACTGTCAGTCTAAAGGTGGCATGGAGAAAGCGGCGGAGGCCTAAGCTGCCTCACTCCTCTTCTCCCAAAGACTAGTCATCAAATCAAGCATGAAGCTGGTGCCCAGAATCTGCTGGGAAAACCCACCTGGCTAAATATTCCCAGCAGTTCATCGGACACTTTCTGAGTCTTGATGGAGGACAAGGGCACTGCTTCTGGGTACTTTATGGCATAATCTAGAGCCACCAAGATCTACTGCTTGCGGTGCAAGCTGGGTTGCTAAATGGCTCCCCAATGTCCACAGGAACTTGCCTAAACAGCTCTTCAATAACAGGCAGGGGAATCAAAGCCACCTTAGCCTTGTCCCCAACTTTTTCACGCTTATGGCACTGCAGACAAGTCCAGCAGTATTCTGCTACGTCTTTCAAAATACTGGACAGTAAAACTATTAGCCACCTTTCTGTACAACTGACCTAAGTGTCCAGAAAAGGGTATCTCATGGCTAAGGCCAGAAGTTGCTTCCTATATCCCTAGGATGCCATCTGCCAGAGTACCCTTCTTCATTTCCTCTTTTAAGAAACCACTCATGGAACAGGAGCCCATCCTCCCAGTACACCTCCCTTTATTCAGAACTCAGTCACCTTCCACACTGGTGGCTTACTCCTTAATCTCTGAAGGGAGGGATCATCGTGCAGAGCTCTTCCCAGCTCTGCATGCCTAATCTTCCCAAGACACACTCTCCTGTTTGAGAGTAACCACGGCTGGACTCTCCTCGCCTGTAGCTGTGGCTCAGAACTGCTGCTCCCAGCACGTCTTTCAGCTACAAATTCCCCAGCTACTGAGGCAGGGTGGTTTCCTCTTGCTCTGCCCCTTCTGCATCCTTAGGAGCTTGTTCTTTTCACCTTGCTGCAGTACTGACACACACAACACTGGATCTGCTATCAAAGTCATTTCCCATAATCACATTCACAAGTAAATCTGGTACAACACCCACCTCTTGTATGCCCTGACCACCTTTCTAGCTTAGGAAGATCCGGCCACTGGCAATGAGACTGCAGGACCTGTCAGCGCTCTTATCCAATAAAACTGGCTGTGCAGGATCTGTTCCTCATGAATCAAATCCTCCTTCACCACAGAAATGGAGCCCCAGTGCCCCTCAATCCCTTGGCTACCAATCCATTCACCACCTCGGGTGCATATGTGCAATGGAGTTAGAGAGCAGTGCACTCTGTGTACATGCCACTGTCTGTTAGGAGTTCCTGAGCTACCCCTCCTGCCACACTAACAACTTTTGTTACATTTTTCAGAAAATCATATGACAAGTGCTCCAGTTTCTGACAGATATAACACCTGCCTTCCCTTCACTCTTTACCTCTGAAACCATTTGACTTCCCTTTTAGGTGGCAGTATAATGTGCTGGTTAAGGGCACTGAGTTGCAATCTTGGAGGCCTGGGTTTGAATCCCATCAGCCCCCACTTGCATACTGTGTGACCCTGAGCAAATCACTTAACTTCCTTGTGCTCCCAGGTCGCACCTGGAAACAAGCTCTGGCTTAGTGTGCCTTTCCCTGGTTAAACAATTTCCCCTTTCCTTTGTCATGTACAGGCTGGCTTCCTTAGGTTTGCCCCCAAGGGTTCCTTAAAATCACCTAATGCCATTGTTCAGGCCGTCTCTCATATTATGCAGGTCAGACTCCCTGTTGATCCGTGGGGTCTGTTATTTGGAGTTCGCGGGCAGACTCTAGAGGATGAAATTTCTACTCCAGGCCTATCTGGCTGATGCAGGTTGTGGCAAGGCATAGTATCCAGGCTACATGGGTTCCCAGCCCCCCCACGCTGCAGATGTGGCAGGATTCCTTCATAATATGCTCCTGTTGGAGTATCTAACTTATGATTTAAAGGGGTGGTCTGTTACATCTGAACAGCAATAGGGTCAATATTTGCTTCCCTGTCCCCCACGGAGCATCGATGATTCAGTTGGCTGAGGGCAGCTGCTACTCGAAAGGGTCCGGGCAGTTTTCATCCATCTTCTTTGGTATGGTCTCTCTCACAAGCACCTATGACGACCCTTGTTGTTCTTTCTTTTCCTTCTTCCTGGGTGCCTTTGGTTTGTTGTATCAACTTGAGTTCTGAGTAGGCTCGAGAGCTGCATCTGGCATTAGAGTAATGAATGTTTTTTCTCTACTGTGGTCATGTGTGTGCGAGTATTTGTATTTTGAATTGTCTTTACATTATTATTGTGTTGTATTTTATGTCTTTTGAAATCTGATGTTTGAAGTTTGACTTGTGGTAGTTTAATTAATACCTATTTCTTATCCTCTCACTGCTAGAATGCATTTTAGTATTCCAAGATGATTTTTTTTACTATGCACTGAGGTACTGTACAATTGCTACATGTTTATGTGTGATTTTGTTTGAAAAGCTTAATAAAAGAATTTTCAAAAGAAAAACCAGACAAACAAAAACACCTGATGTCCCTATTCCATTAACTCTGCGATGAGAGGATGGCCAGCTGGATATAAACTGATCAGCCCCTCGGCTGCCTCCCACCGAAGTCTGGAGTTCTATCCAACAACCACATTCTCAGTTCATCAGGTACAGTTTTAGGACGGTTCCAAAAGAAATACATCTGTTATTTCCTCTACAGAGCAAGCTTTTGCATCCTCTACCCAATGTTCTAACAAATTAGTTAGCTGCACATACATTTCAGCATAGCTATCTTTCTTAACCCTCTAAATTTTTGCTTATAGGCCTTGGGAATTAGGCATTTCTCACGTTATCATAGTCCATGCAGTCCTCATTGTCCATTCTGATGAAAGCTACTAATGCCTTGCCTGTAAGCAGCACCAATAGAGTGAGTCGCTTGAAGAAGCCCTGCCAATTTAAACTGCCCACAGATTCTATTACATTAACATTTAGAATTACTTTTGGTTTCCTGGGTCAAACCCTTCTTGTCATTACTCAGAGTTTGTAGTGTAGTTCTCTGGTGCAGCATCTCAGTCTCTCTCGCTCTGTCATGTTCATGTTCCTTCATCTGGATCTCGTGTTGGCACTCTTTCTCCACATCCCTCTGCTTCCAACTGTATCCGCCACTAGTGCTGCTCAGATAGTGCTTTTGTGGATCCTATAGCTATCTGCCCGACAATGTTGGTATCCTACCTAGGGTCCTACAGAAATCCTACCAAAGATAGAAGTAGGATCCAGGGTCAGACAGTGATGGACCATTAGAATTCATGGATCCTAGGTCAGACAGTTAGAATCCAGGGTCAGATAGTGATGGATCCTAGGTCAGATAGTTAGGAACTGAGCTAGATCTGTTGCTAGGATCCACAGGATCCACGTTTGTTGGAGCCATGCATTGAATCCTAGAGGGTAAGATCTATGGTCACATAACATGCCATCCTACCACAGCAACCATCTGGCCAAATGGGAGGTATTGGTTGGTAACCTAGTTTCTAGGATACTATCTGAGCAACACTATCTGCCACAGCTCTGCCCCAGCCTTTCGATTCTCGCATAAGCCTTTTGCTGCTCCTTCATTTACTCCTCTCACTCTTTTGCTTCTCCTTCTCTTGCTCCTCTCACTCTTTCTTTGGCTCCTCTGCTTCCCGGCTCGTCTTTCCACAGCTCTGCCTCAGCCTTTTCTTGAACCAGAGTGAGCTCCAGATTCAACATCTGCACCTGCAATGCTGCCTCAGTTCCTGGCTCTGGCTCTCTTCCATGCACTTCAGACTCTGTCTCCACGGCGTAAGCTAGCAGTGACCATTTTACAGCACTTTCCTGGTCACTTTCCTCAAAGATTTTTATGAGCTCAGACCTTGACTGGCTTTCCTCAGAACCCACCCTCTCCTTTTGCACAACTCCTAAAAGTTTAGCAAACTGCACTTTCATAAGGTCCAGACAAACGACTTCTCTCTAACTACTCTTGCTAAAAACAAAAATAATAGTGAGAGTATACACTGTATTCCTTATGTATTATCTTGTGGCTGGGACTAGATAGTTAACTAGGTTATTGCTGGCACCTGTTTATCTCAACCTGTCCACATTCAGGGCGCAGTCTGCAATAGATTGTCAATTTTCTCAGCCCTCCACACCCCTAAAGGCACCTCAGCAGCTGCCACTACTCAGGCAGTGATTCTTTGCCAGGGACTTTCTTGGTCCATATCCCACCAGAGCCACTGCTCACAGAGTACAGTGCTACTTTGGCTAAGGGCAAACAGCCTTCCCCATCACTCACTCCTGAGAAACACTTCACTTCTTAGAATATGGTAACTGAAGCCATCTTCTCTCTTCAGAGTTGGATCGTAGATTTTTCAATACCAACATTTAATTATTAGTCCAAAAGATTCAGTCACAGAGGATAAAATATATAAAAATAATATTTTTACTTCACAATACTTAGACATTGTACAGGACATCACAATTACACAAAGACAATAGGAATCACAGGGTTACTACTAAAAAGAAATGGTTTGCACACAGCAGAAGAAACAAATACAGAAACCTTCCTACAGCTTCTTGAATCTAAAGAATAGAAAGACTCTTATGATACAGGATCTTTAGTGAGCAGTGGTAGACTTCAACTCTTACATTTTGCAGGTATGAAGCTTCAACACTGACCGACTTGGCTAGGGTCCGGCAAGACCTCAAAAGCTTTCATCTGCCAGCCACCATGCTGAATTGTTAAATATGACTCTCTGACATCACAGATTCAACACTTTCCTTTGCCTGCAGGGTATCACCTCTTTGGAAAGCTGGCCTAAACTGGAATGTTGGGGTTTTGTTGAATCATAGACCCTCTCATTGTTCTGAACCACGTCTGTCCCAGCAGGGGTTGGCTGCATGGCCAGGAGAGTTTTGTGGCATGGAATACCTTGGCCTCTTTAAGCCCTCATTAACTGACCAGGGGTCTTGTCCTTACAGGACAAATGGACTGAAATTACCTACCAGTGCCAGCTAGTCTGCTTCTGGCAACAATTTTAATCTCAACTGCCCAGCACATCAATGTCCCTTAACAGACAGAGTTAAAAATTAAAATAAATAAAACAAAAAATTAAATAGCAAGTTTTACAGGGCTGTTAGGAAGCTCTTCTTCACGAAAGGTGGCGGATCAATTGAAGAGACTGCCAAAGAAGTGATGGAGGCAGGGTATATAAATGGATTCAAGGTTGGGTGAGACAGATAGAAAAAAATACTCAATGTAGTAATGTTGTTTCTTCTTAAGGGATCCATCAGTAGTATTCACAAAGTGCAATCAGTCCCCTGGATTGAGCTGCCCCAGACTGGAGCATTATGCTAATTATGGAACACTGAATTAGAATTAAGTTTAAACTCTGCTCTGTGGTCACACTCAGTTCTGCCTCCCAACATCAGATTTCTAAAGGTAGGCTGAATGCTGACCACTAAACTAGCTAAATGGCTACCAAAAATACTTTTAAACTTTTGAAGAATGTTACAAAAAAAAAGGCAGAAAATGTGCACTGTTTTTCCAGGTAGTTGTGTTGCAAGTTTCTTGCAGGAAGCACCCTTTGATGATGCCACATATGCATAAGTGCCTCTTGTAGATTGTGCTCTAAGGCCCCTGGGGTAATTTACCAGTTCTGTCATAACAGAACTGTATGCAGGAGACTATCCAATCAGAAATGATTCTCCTGGATGCTGGTATGCCTTCCCTACTTTACTGTAAGTGACGAAAAGCTAAGAGCTACTGGTCCTAACATAGTGCCTTTTGACATCCAAGCAGTGGAGCTCTTGTTCTCCATGCCAGATTTTCAGTGAAGAACACAGGAAGGGCAACTGACTGTTTAAGGTGGAATTCAGATACCACCTTTGGGAGAATTTCCTGTTTGTCCTCAGGACTACCTTGTCCCTGAAAAATTATGCAGTTTGGGTCTGTGTAGAGGGCTTGGGAGTTTGCTCACCCTTCTAGCAGATGTCATGGTCACTAGAAATATTTTCCAAGTAACATACATCAGTGCAGCTGTGGCCATAGGTTTGAAATGAGCTTACATGAGTTGGGCAACACGTACATTTAGGTCCCAAGGAGGGACTGGTTTACTCACAGGTGGGTATAGGTGATTAAGGCCTTTGAAAACTTTTTAAAAATAGGCTGTGAGGCCACTGACCTGTCTGCTAGCTGATGTTTAAGCTGATACTGTTGCCAAATGCACCTTCAGAGTTGAGAACCTCAGGCTCAGGGACTGGAGGTGAACTAAGTGAGTCCTGAACTATAAGCAGAACTGACTATACAGGGTTTCTATGTCTGGGAGCAAATCAGAAAGAGAACCTCCTCCATTTTGAAGCATATGTCTTCCTTGTTACTGGTTTCTAGAAACCTTCAACACTTTCATTACTACTTCTGATAGATTTAGATCGGAAAAAGTACAGTTACGTAAGAACTTACCGTAACAGCAGGTCTTCGAGAGGAGCTCTTGCAGCAGGTAACACCTTTAGGACTGAAGCTGGCAGGCGCCAGAACCCCATGGAAAACTTCTAGCTAGCAGTACACAGCTGAAACTGCCCCTGTCCACCGACCCTCGATGTCATGTATGTGGTATGAAAGGGCAGTCCCCAGCCCATCCCGTTCTCCTGCGGAGACCCTGGCAAGTGAATAAAGATGGAGAACCAAGGAGGTTCCTCTAACAGAGGAAAACAAGGTAGCTGTGATGGATAAGCTACTACCGGGGAAGGTGGGAGGAAAAATAGCACCTGCTGCAAGAGCTCCTCTGGAAGATCTACTGTTACGTAAGTTCTTATGTAACTGTACTGTCTTACTTCAAGATTTGCTCTTACAGCAGGTAACACCTTTAGGACCGAGTCCCAAGCAGTATGGAGAGACCCCAGTCAGTTGGGTGGAAGTAAAAGTCTCCCAAGGAAAATTAGAGAGTAGATCCTGTCAGGACTGTCAATCCAAAGCCCTCTCTGCGCCGAGATGCAATGTCCAAACTGTAGTGTTTGATGAAGGTGTGGACAGAACTCCAGGTAGCAGCTGCTCAAATGTCTGCTGCTGACACATTTCTCAAGGAGGCAAAGGAAGCTGCCATGCCCCTGGTAGAGTGACCCTTTACCAAGCCCGGTAAGGGTTTGTCATACTTGTAGCAGAAAACAATGCAATTAACCAACCTTTTGGATAAACACTGTTTAGAAACAGGAGCCCCTATCATTCTGGGGGTGAACGATACAAACAACTGATCAGACTTTCTGGTGGCTCGGTGCATTCCAAATAATGAAGCACTCTGTGAACATCCAGAGTATGAAGGTATATCTCCCTTGGTCGAATTCAATCTACTTCAGAGCCAACTTATTCATAAAATGCTCTCTTAATGCCAAAAAAAGCAAGCAATGGTCTTCTCTCCATATACTCTTTTAATCAACTCTACAACTACGCTCAGTACCTCAGATCACCACTTTACTAGGTGAAAAACCTGAATTTTGTCCCAAAATTCAAGTACCTGGGAGTTTGGCTAGACCATAGACTCTCCTTCACTGAACATATTGATGATCTGCTAAAACGACTAAGGCAGAGGCTGAGAATTTTCTACAGAATCAACCAATTCCTTACCAGAGATGCTAAGTTATGGCTGGTCCAATCCACATTTCTTTCGTTGGTAGATTATGCAGATTTCATATATAGCCATTGCCCTACCTATTGTTTGTCAAAACTGGACGCACTCTACCACAGAGCCCTGAGGTTCATAATGGGTCTGCCACTAAGCACTACATCGCTGTTCTCTGTACTTGGCTGTAGGCTGGATTTCCCTCAAATCCAAGAGAGAGAAAACACACACTTTGGACCTTCAGAGCCATTTCAGAAAAACTGCCTCATTACATTACCAACTGCCTTTATTTAAACACAGTAGGTAACTATGCACTACTAAGCTCTTCTTCACCTCTCTCAAAGTACCTATGGCCAAATCTTGCTTTGCTTGGGCACATATAAGCTACATGCTGCCTGCACTTTAGAACAAAATACAAAAACTCAAACTGTGCACCCCTGTCTGCTTCTCCACCTTCAGAGCTTATACTCACTATCATTCAAAGAAGTCTGCAATTGTTTCTCCCATCCTCGCTCTCGGCCTGTGTCTTTCATCATACCTCATCCTGCCATGCACAGTCGCTAACAATAACTTCTGGTCACCGTCCACTGACCTTCCAAGACTTGGTCTCTCTGTCCCTCGTTTCCCACCTCTGCCCCTCGCTCCCTTCCTCCCACTTAGCCTCTGTCTCCCATCGTCAGGATAGAATATGCTTGTATCCTCTGGTTGAGACTATCTCCGTGCCACTCCCCTGCTACTGCATCCTAGCTATCTCCTCTTCCCCACATTCCTCTATTCTGTACTTGCTACTCTTTCTCTTCTCATACTATTATGCCCTCCATTTTGCCCCTCCTCTCACCTCCACGTTCTTCCCTTTTCCTCTCCCTCAATTCCGTGTCCATACTGAATATACACATATGCCTTCCTTTTACACTATTGCCTTGAACACTGGTTCTTGCATGCTCTATTGTCTCCTCGGACTTGTTTTCAATATACTTCTGTACTCATTACGTAACACTTTTGTTTTGTTATATCCACCGTGTTCCACCCTGGCCCATCTCACAATTACACACTGAATAACTATGCCCAATTGGATAATTAGAGATCTTGTTCGATGGATTGATTTCACACTTGTAAATAATGTCTCTGTAAGCTTATCTATGATTGTTGTGTATTTTTGTAATCTTAAACCTTTTGTATTGCCTTGTCTGGTTGCACATTGTTTGTAACAACTTAATCTAACCATGTCCATCTTGCAAATGAGCTATGCTCAATGATGTTTCACCTGAATAAATAAAGATTTTGATTGATTGAATACTCTGGATAGTAGACAGAAAAGTGGATATCTTGATTCAAAGTAAACTCTGACACCACTTTGGGAAGAAACTTAGGATTAGTCTGCAAGGATACCTGTGTCCTTGTGGAAAACCAAATAAGGCTCCTTGTATATCAGGGCCTGAAGCTGGAAATCCTTCAAGCAGAAGTAATGGCAACTAAAAATAACGCTTTCCACGACAGAAAGCGCAGCTGCTAACTTGCAGCAAGTTCAAAGGGAGGCAAGGTTAGATTTTGTAGCACAAACAAAGATCCCATGGGGGACAGTGTCCAGAATGGGAGGCTTCAATTGCAAAATGTCCCATAAGAATGTGGAAGATCCAGCTGGGCAAGTGTTTTGCCCTCAACAGGTGCATGATAGGCTGAAATGGCAGAGATGCACTTTGAGTGAGGAGTAGCTGAGACCAATCGACAGGGAGAAGTACTACTACAGAATCGGACTCACGGGTGGATGAAGGAGTTGAAATGCCTAGCGGTGGCCCAGATGCAGAACCATTTTCATTTCATGGCATAGGTGGCCCTAGTGGAAGACCTCTAGCGGCCACCAGGACATCTGCTACTCTGGGAGATGCCCCCAATCTGAAATTACTAGGTCTGCAGGAGCCACGCATGGAGATGCAGAGTTCTGAGATCCATATGAACCAGGGTTCCCTGCTCCTGGGAGAGCAAGTTTGAATGGAGTGGCAGGGAGACCGGGGTTCCACATAAGTTGTTGGAGCAGTGGAAATCAAATCTGTCATGGCCAGAAAGGTTCCACCGGATCATCTCTGCTCCTTCCGACTGCAGCTTGAGGAGGACTCGCTGCAGAAGAAGGAAGGCAGGAAGCATAAAGGAACCTCCCGTCCAGGAGAGGATAGCGCATCTACCAGAAAACACCAGGCCCTGGATCTAGTGAGCAAAATCTGGGCAGTTTTGCACTGGATGGGAGGCAAATAGATCTAGTTCTGGATATTGCTATCTGTCAAAGAGGTCTTCTGCCATTGAGGGTAAAGTTCCCTTCGTGTGCCCTGGACCACGATTGACTTAGGCTGTCGGCCAGGGTGTTTTAGTACACGGGAACATGGACTGCTGTCAAATCAGCTGGTGGTCCATGGCCCATGACCAGGCTCGCATGGCTTCCCACAGAGAGGATAGAGTAGGTTCCCCTTGCTTGTTAATGTAAAATACCACCAACATGTTGTCCGTTTGGATCAACAGGGGTCCGGAGGCTGGCTCGGTGGTGCTGAGGTGCTGGATACGCACCTTGCACCATACCAGTGACCAGGTTCCAGGAGCGAGCTCAGGCCACTGGGGGAGTCGGCAGGGCAGGAGAGGATAGATCATCTGGATGACTGCTCTCTCTCCTCTCTTGGGAAGGGTGGGTGGTTGATTCCCGGCATTAGTGACTCCCAACAGAGGCTGGGAGTGGCAGCCTGGGGATCACTTTGGTGATGGGAAGGAGCATCGGCAGACATCTGTGGGAAGAGCACAAGCACGCCCGGTCGCACTGGATGTCATTGCACATCTGTGCTCTTGAGAAGCCGGATTTCGCTCCCTGAAACACAGGAAAACTCCTGTTGGCTGGGAGGAACCACGTCGTCACCCCCACCTCCATTACGGATCCTGCCCACTGGACGCGCCTCACCAACCACCTCCACCCGGAGCATCAGTAGAGGGCTTGAGGCAAGCGGCCCGCTCCGGGAGGGGTGTGTGGACAGGGGTTACTCAGAGGTGTGTTGTGGGTAATGGGAGACCAAAGATACAGCTGGGAGGATCACAGGTAGGAGGGAAAAAGGCAGGTCGACTAATGGGGCCCCAGCTAAGCGGTGACAGGAGGAGAAAATAAGGGAAGAAAAAAAACAACAGGGCGGAGACAACAGTGTCTGAAAAGCCTGAAGAGCATACAGAATCGCCCTTATCTCTAGGACATTGATGTGGAGATGGGCTCTTGCTGAGATCAGGTTCCTTGAGTCTGGCGGTCTCCCAAGTGTCTCCCAGCCCTGGTCCAATGCATCCATGGTTGGGATCTGGGTGGGGGTTCTTCCTGAGATAAACCTCTCTGGAAGGTTGGAGAATTCAACCACCATGCTAATGCCTGTCTTACAGGATTCGATACCAAGGCAGGTTGTTCTAGTTTGTCTGAATACTGGTCCCACTGGACTCTCAGATTCCACTGGATCACCCTCATGTACAGTCTGGCCCGGAGAACTGTTGTGATGGCAGCTGCCATGTGTCCCAAAAGTCTCAGTATGGACCTGGTGGGTACCTGACACGAGGAGGAGATCTGACGGCGTGTGTCTGAAACCACTCTGCCCTGTCTTGAGAGAAAGGCTTTTCCTTGACCTATGGCCAAGATTGCCCCTATGTACTACAGCTGCTGGCTTGGCCAAGGAGAGGACTTGGGAGATTAAAGTGACCCCTAAGTCCTGAAACAGGAAGAAAGTGGCCTGCATGGTGTGTGGAGCCAGTCCCAGGTGGGAGTGGTCAGCAGTTAGTTGTCCAGGTAATGGAAGATGTAATGGCCCTGTCTCCTCAGAGCTGCAGCTACAACTGTGAGGGCATTTGGTGAAAACCCTGGGGGCAGAGGACAGGCTGAGTGGCAGGGCCCTGAACTGGTAGTGCCTTCCTGGAAGTGGAAGCGAAGGTAACTCCTGTGAGACTGGAAAATCAGAATGTGGAGGTGCATCCTGCATGTCCAAGGAGCATAGTCAATCCTCTTGATGGAGGAGAGGAAGCAGATCGAGCAGAGTAACCATCCGGAATAGTTTGTACTCGATGTACTGATTCAGGTGGCTGAGGTCGAGGATACTGCGAAGGTCACCAGTTTTCTTTGGCACCAGGAAGAAGTGGGAGTAAAACCCTTTCCTCTGTTGTGCTGGTGGAACTGGCTCTATGGCCTGCTTTTGCAGCAGGGCCAGGATCTCCTCTGCAATGAGGGTGCTGTGAGCCTGAGAGTAATGGGAGCAGAATCGGTGGGTTGTCTGGGGGTCTCTATGAACTCTAGAGTGTGCCTTTCGATGAGCTGCAGGACCCACTGATCCTGCGGTTATCTACACCATTTATCAATGTACAAGGAAAATCTACCGCCCACCACCTCCCGGTTAGCGGTTACCCCCGACAGCGACATTTTGCCAGCGAGGTCCCCACAGTGACTACAGTGCCATGCGCTGTGGGAAACCTGCTGGAACCTGGGCGCTATCTGTCAGGGTCCTGCACCCCAATCAGCTCTGACTTAGGTTGATAACCTAAAGTGGGGGTGCGGGGGTCTGATCCCGCATGGGGGTTGAGGCGAAAGCCCCTGAAAAACCGAGACAGCTTGTGGAACTGACAGCCGACTGCAGAATGCAGTCAACCCGCTGTTTCGCTTGATGGGGCTTCGACAAATATTTTGTCGAAAGCACCATCGTGGATCCCTACCTCCCTAAGGCTTCGGCTGGGGGAGGGTTGAGCAATGAGTCAGGCTGAGGAGCCTGGTAGTGGGAGAGTAGGCTAGGAGGTCCAGGGGCCGAGGAGATCCTCTGGAAGCAGGAGTGAGAAGCCTTTCGCTTGAATCCTGCCCTTTGCTGTTCTTGGTTCCCTAGATTGTTGTCTAGCATTTCTCCGAAAGGACTTAGATTGCTGTCTGGGCTAGGATTTATACATAGCCTGTACAGACCTGATGGCTTTTCCAGATTCCTGTGGCAAGTGATGATGTTTTGAAGTCCTCGCCAAACAGGACCAATCCCTAAAGGGGGCATCCATAATCTTGGACTGGATGTCCAGGCGAACCTGGACATTCTCAGCCAGGAGCAGTGGTGGATACAGACTATGGAAGCTGCAGCTCTGCCCGCCAAGTCTAGGCTATCATAGGATGCCTGAAGACGTGTTTACCTACGTCCAAGCATGACTTCAGGATGGACCATAAGTTCTGCCTTCCCTGGGCAATCTGGTATAGCCTGAGCAACCTCCATCACCTTGTCCTACAGGGCATTCTGATATTGAGCCATGTGGGCAAGGAAGTTTTGAGCATATGGCACAAGTGTGAGGAATACACCTTCCTGGCCAGGTGGTCAAACTAGCTTGGAATCATTGTCTGGGGTTGCGTACTCAAATGTCACGGACACCTGGAGCAGTCATGGGCAGCGTTCATCACAACAGAATCTGCCTCCAGCTGTTCCTCGTAAGAGGGATCCTCCCTAGGCGTGGTATAGAGCTGGTCCGATTTTTGGGATATGGCGGCATAGAAAAGGGATGTTTTCAGGCAAGCCTGTTGGCATCATTATAAAACTCCAACATAGGCAGGGACACTGGACTTTAGAAGGCTGACTTCGCATAATGGGTGAATACCTGAGGAATGCATTAGCAAATGGCCAGAAAGGAGGGGTGGAAGAACAATGGAGAAAAATCAAACTGCCATCATGGAGGCAACAAACGCTTTGTGTGAAACAAATAAAGAAAACAAAGCGGAATAAAACCACTATGTCTCTCAAAAGAGATGTCAGGAAGGTTAAGGAGAAAAAGGCTGCATTCAAAAAGTATAAGGAATCACAGACAGAGCACGACAGGGAACTGTATCAATTAAAGCAGAAAGAAGTGGGAAGGCAGTCAGAAAACAAAGGCCCAAACCGAGGAAAAGATAGCCAACTCAGTTAGAAGGGGATAAAACCTTTATAGGTACATTAGGAGCATAGAAAGGTTAAGGGAGGGATAGTGAAGATTAATAAGGAGAGGAAGGTGGGCAGAGGGAGACAGTGAAAAGGCAGAGATACTGAATGAATACTTGCTCAGTATTCACAAAAGAAGAAGAGGAGGAGTTACCTAAACCAAACAGTAAAAGCACTCTGGATAGTGGGGTTGACACCAGTCCATTTACAGAAGAAAGAGTACTGAAAGAACTCCTAAAACTCAAGGTGGACAAGCAATGGGGGCCTGGCGGGATTCACCCTAGAGAATCCTAAAAAGAGCTAAGGAGGACCTAGTGACACCACTAACCACATTTTAACAAATCATGGGAAGATGGGGTGGTACCTGAGGACTGGAGGGCAGATGTGATTCCCCTTCACAAAAGTGGGAGCAAGGCAGAAGCAGGAAACTACAGACCTGTTAGTTTGACCTCAGTGGTGGGGAAAATGATGGAATCACTTCTGAAAGAAAATTGTTGAGTACCTAGAGGCCAGGGGCTGGGACCCAAAGCAGCATGGAGTCACAGCAGGAAGGTCATATCAGGCCAATCTAATCGATTTCTTTGACTGGGTGACCAAAGTAATAGACCAGGAGGGGCTGTGGATATGGCCTACCTAGACTTTAGCAAGGCATTTGACACAGTCCCGCAAAAGATTAATAATCAAGTTAGCCAGCCTGGGAGTGGGTCCCAGGGTGGTAGCCTGGTAACAAACTGGCTGCACAACAGGACACAGAAGGTAATAGTGAATGGAACACATTCTGAAGAAAGGGGGTTACTAGTGGAGTACCTCAGGGCTCAGTACTGGGTCCAGTCCTCTTTAACGTCTTTATAGGTGACATTGCGGGGGTCTGGAAGGAAAGGTATGCCTCTTTGCAGATGACACAAAGATCTGTAACAGAGTTGACACACAAGGGGTTAGAAAAGGATGAGAAGGGACTTGGCAAGGTTGGAGGAATGGTCAGACATATGGCAACTTAGATTCAATGCAAAGAAGTGCAAAGTAATGCACCTGGGAAATAAAAATCCAGGAGAAAGTACACAACAGCAGGGAGGTACTAATGACAACAATAATGGAAAGGGATCTGGGTGTAGTCATATCAGATGACCTAAAGGTGGGTAAGCAATGTGAGAAGTCAGTAGGAGAGCCAGGGGATACTGGGATGCATAGGGAGGGCATCACAAGTAGAAAAAGGAAGTGGTTATCCCTCTGTACAGACAGTTGGTGAGACCCCATCTGAGTACTCGTGCAGTTTTGGAGACCTCATCTACACAAGGACATAGACAGGATGGAAGCAGTCCAGAGGAGTGCAACAAATGGTGCAGGGTCTACATCAGAAACCATATGAAGAGAGACTGAGAGCTTAATATGTATACCCTTGATGAAAGGAGGGACGGGGACATGATAGAAACTTTTAAGTACCTCAGGGAATCAACAAAGTCCAGGAGGGTAGCATCTTTCAGAAAAAGAGATGTGTAAGAACAAGGGGCGCAGTTTAAAGTTAGAGGGGGCAGCTCCAGGGGTAATGTGAGGAAATTCTTTTTCGGAGAGAGTGGGGATGCATGGAACCGCCTTCCTGGAGAGGTTGTGGGGTCTAAAACAGTGGGGGAATTCAAACATGCATGGGACAGACATAAGGCAATTATAGTGGGGGTTGCAGGAAGTAGGCTTTTGGTTAACTAGAATCTGCAGCTTATCAATAGGTAGGAAATGGGCAGACTGGGTGGGCCAAGTGGTCCTTATCTGCTGTCAAAGTCTATGTTTCTATGTAGGGTTGTCTTTCTTCCTGAGGAAGGTAGCCAGCCCATATCGTTCTGGATCCAGCGCTTCTGTATCCCAGCCATTCAATTGTTGCATTGCCTCATTATATCCAAAAATGACAGGTCATCAAGCAAGGACAGAGGAGTGTCTTTGCCACCCTCCAGCTCCGATGGCAGGTCAGAGTCCCTCGGCTGGAAGAAGAGGAGAGTACCCATCCGAATCCACAGAGTCTGGGAGGGAGGCGAATGTGGGTGCTTATGTGGCTGACCATTAGGAAGGGGTGTCACCCCATCCGGTGTTGAGGTAGTCCACCCCAGGAGGGAAGTAGGTGGGCAGACTGGAAGCTCGTCCAGGGGCAGCCCCGGGGTTGGCTGAGGAGGTGCCCTGGGTGCCTCTATCTTTGAAAAAGCCCACCAGGCTGCGAAGAGCTCACTGAGGGACGTGCAGAGGATGTCCGAGTGCCCAGTATCAGGGGTTAGCGTGGATGGCCCGCGCTGGTCATCAGGTTGTGGTAATTCAGGCATCAGCATAGATTTACTCCGTTACCTGGCATCGGAACCAAATGGACAGTGCCATCTGGCATCGGACAAGCTGGAGGCGGCATCTGATCATCAGGCGTCAGCCGAGAATGGGTGTCAGGCCCGCCAGCAGCTTGGGAGACTAAGGCGGTGGACGGGCGCCCAGGAGAAACGCAGATGATTGAGGGACTGGCGAGATGGAGGTCAGGCTAGGGAATCAGCCAGCAGCTGTCTAGGAGGAGCTGCCTGGGTAGGGAGCTGGCTTCTTTCCCGGAGGAGGAGGGTGATGGTCCTGGATGTCGCCTTGGTAGCGTTGGCTCCTGACATCGGGGAGGATCACGGCAGACACCTTGGCCTGGAGAAGCGACAGGTGGACCTGCGCCCTAGGATCCACTGGGCCGAGCCACTGCTTAGAGCCCACTGGCACCAAGGGCCTAAGCTTGAGAGGCTGGGGACTTAGTCCCATGCCCTGAAGAATCTTCTCCTGCTAGTGAGATAAGGGATTGAGGTTTGGTCATCGCAGCCCGGAGACCAGGGTAGAGAAGTGAGCCCCTCGTTGGGGGCGATTCCAAGGCGGTCGCCAATTTGGTAAGGGACCATGAATGGTTTTCTGCCTGGGGTTTCTCCTATACTTCACCCAGTGCTTGTGTTTGCTGCTCTATTTCTTCTCTTTGTGAGGAGAAGAAGAAGAAGAGAGCCCCAGAGGCCAGAGAGAGGATGAACTCTTGTGGTGAAGCTTCTTCTCCATCTCCGATAGCGTCTTGCAAGGCAGGAAGGCCTGAGGGTTTTCTGGCAGTAGAGCCAAGTGCGTTGGCAATGCTGGCAGGCCTCAATATTGTGGTCCAGGCCCAGGCAGAAGAGGCAGGCCAAATGGCTGTCTTTGTAACAAATCTGCCTGCCACATGCACACTTCAAAAGCCTCTCTCAATTGAGGAGGATGGAGAAGAGGAAGACATACAAGTGAGTTGTTGAAGAAATCACTGGTTTTGGCAAAAATAACAAAAATGTGGGTAAGTTCGATGAAAAATGGCAGTTGACTAGCTGAGCGTGTCCATGAGGTCTGACTCCGCGATCGACAGCGTAAAAGAACTGGGATGGGGACTGCCTTTTATACCATACGTGATGTCTGGGCCGAGCCAATGTAGGGGTGTGGTCCTCCGCTGTATACTGCTATCTAGAAGTTTTCGTGGGGTACTGGTGCCTGCCGGATTCAGTCCTAAAGCTGTTACCTGCTCCAAGAGCAAATCTCAAAGTAAGATCTCTAGTTCTTCAGGAACCATGCCCTGAGACGTAAAGTTCTTGAGTTCTGGAAGTGTTATCCTGCCCTGAGATAATGTCAACAGGTTGTATCTCAGTGGCAGACTGATAGGGGTTTGCTGCAGAGGGACAGCAGCATGGAATACAGGTCTGCCAGTTTCAGTCTGGTGCTGTGAGGATCATCATTTCTGACATCCTCCTGAGCTTTATGAGCACTCTCAGTAACAGAGGGAATGCAGTGAAGGTATATAGATACTTCCCTGTCCAGTCCAGGACCAGTGCATCCTCTGGGACTGAACCCCTTACTGGGATCTGCCAGAAAACAATGGGAGCTGGTTGTTCTCCAAGGAAGCAAACAGGGTCTGTTTTTGTTGTACCCCAACATCTGAACGCTGAAGTTAGCACCTACTGGTTCAGAGTTCACCTGTGGTTTCCTGGCTGATTCTATTTAGACAGTCTGTTAAGACACTGTCTTTCCCTGGCAGATGTACTATGGATAGCTCCACCCCAGGGAATAGTCTAGGTTCCTGATCTTCATGACTTCTGTGCACAGCCTTGAGAATTTTGTTCTTCCCTGTTTATGCAGTACACTGTTGTGGTGTTGTCTGTTCAGATCTATACAGGCTGACCTTGAATCTGGGAGGAAAAGACTTGCACTGCTAGGAACACTGCCCAGAGTTCCAGGAGGTAAATATGCTCCTGAGTCTCCTGTGTGCTCCAGGTGCCACTTATAGTGAGATCCTCCAGATGCATCCCCACCCAGGAGGGAGGCATCTGTTGTGAGAATAGTTGTAAGAGACTGCTGAAGGAGGAATTCCTTTGAGACCGTCTTCCTCCTTCCACCACTCCAGTGCCTTGCAAAGGTTTTGTGACTGGCACCAGCTTGGAAAGAGGATACCATGTCTGGGACCAGTGATCTCGAGTGATACTGGATGTCTCTCATCTGGAACCTGGCCCCTGGTAACACACTGCAGTGGATGAGACCATGTCTCCCAACAGCTGCAGGAAATCCCTTGCAGGTCTTGGGTGACCTGCTCTGAAGAATTTTGCAGTTGAAATCAGATCTGCCACCCTTGTTTGAGGAAGGAAAGCCTTCAATTGCAGGGTATCTAGCTCTGCACCAGTTAAGTCCAGTATTTGGGCTGGCTCTCTTGGTGACCTCTACAGGTCTGGCAGGAAGCCTAGGGGCCTCTAAGGTGCTTTGTACCATCCATATAGAGGCACTGCTTCCAGCTGTGTTTTCCTGAAACTAAGAAGTCATCCAGGTACAGAAAAACACCACATCTTGCCTTCTCAGATCGCTGCCATCACGGCTAGGCACTCTGTGAACACCCTTCTTGCTAGGGTGAACCCGAAGGGATGTGAACTGGTATTAGCAGTTCCTAGCCTGAGCCTGGGGTACTTTCTGTGAAAAGGTCTGACTGAGTATGTAGAAGTAGGCAAGTTTCAGCTGTAGCCAGACTCCCACTTGTAAAGATGGTTATCACTGAGCCCAATGTCTGTGGTGATTTCTGACTATTTCTAGAAGCAGTGAGCCAACCTCGCCTTAATGGCAATGAATCGGCGACCTGGGCAAAGTTATCGGGGTTTTATTTCTTGGTGACTTGTTGTGATAAGACAACGGAGGCCAAAGGCTCATTGAATTGTCGCCCACTCCTAGTGGGTGTATTGTAAACTCTCCTAGCTATAAGGTAATTATCAAGCTCTTCCTTAAAGGTTCTAAAAGATTTGTTGTTTACTAAATCGCTAGGAGCTTATTCTACAGTCTTACTGATTGGACTGTGAAATAATTGAATCTTTAACGAGTCCCTGATACGTTAGAAAAACTTGGAAAAATGTGAGATTTAGACAGTTCAGTTATATTTCATGTATTTTTTATAATTATGTACATGTTTTCTTTATTACCAAGGACAGCTGTGTGAAAGGAAGCTTACTGTCCCTTAGATTTTATTTGCCCTTCTGCTATCCTACATGCGACATCATAATCCGGGTTGCACCCAAAAACGAGATTCTGGTCATGGTACTCTTCCAGTTAGCAACCTTTACATAAATAAATAAATAAAATAAATAATCTCCAGTTTATTTCATTGCAATTATCCCCACAGCAACACACTGTGATGTTATAAACAGAACTGTGATGTCAATTCTGGGGGTGGGGTAGGAAGAAGTAGGCTGCTGGTTAACTAGGATCTGCAGCTTATCCAGTAGGTAGGAAATGGGCAGACTGGGTGGGCCAAGCGGTCCTTAGCCGGCCAAATTCTATGTTTCTATGTTTCTATATGTAGGCAAGCAACCAGAAAAGATAGGGCAGTGATCCTGTTTACATGCAAATGTCCTTAGTAATGAAGAATGAGAAATACAGAAACAATATTAAAATATAAGCTCACTTTGCTAAACATTACATTTCTCAAAGCTGTCACAACAGTGTCAGGGGCTCTTTAAGTGGTGTTCACCCTAGGAATGATTAACTGTTTGTTATGTGACCTCAAGTGTGTTGACCTAAAATTATAGTCCACATCGATTCATGAGTTCTGAATTGTTTATAATACTGAAGAGTAGTAGATCACCTCTCTTTCTTCTATCCTCCAAGCTAAAGAGCTCTAACGATTGGAGTCTCTCCTCTAAGACAAAGTATCTAAGCCATATATAAGCTTTGTTTCTTTCCTTTCAGTTCTTTCTAATAAATGTACCGTCTTGATAAAGGGTTCCATAGTGGGATCAAAATCTAGCTGGGGGATAACATATGTTTTGTATAAACGCATTATGCATCATTTGTTTATTGAGATGAATGAGCGTTGAATACAGCGGACCAACCTACTTGTGATTTTTATGACATGGTTGCAATGATCAATTGAGGATATATCTTTATTTACTATTACCCCAAGTCCCTTTCCTTATCTGCTGATTTAACTATGACTCCCTACCAAGGTGATATGAAAATCTGAGTTATTATAACCAAAATACAAAACAGTGCATTTTGACGGGTTAAAATTCATTCTGTCCATGGTTGCCCATTCAAATATCAACTGCAGGTCCTGTGTCAGAGAAATATACTTCTTAATAGTATCCACTTCTCCTCCTAGCTTTGTAGCATCTGCAGATTTTGTTAGATTATTTTGTACACCTGCTCATATCGCTGATATAAAGGCCAAATAAGACTGGTCCCAACATGGAACCCTGGGGACACCACTAGTCATATTGCCCTCATGCAACAGGGACCCACTGATTCTTACTTTCTGAGATCGATTAGTCAGCCAATTGTGAATCCACCTCACTATGGGTAGACTGAAGCTCAATTTTATTAATTTTTGACCAAAAGTCATGACACAGACAGTGTCAAATGCTCTTCCTCGGTCCAGTAGGATAACATCAACCGGTTTTCCTTTGTCAGTACTACAACTTACAAAGTTATATAATGAAATAAGATTGGTTGCTTACGAAAGGCTTCTTCTGAATCCATGCTGCAAACTGTCCTCTATCCCTAATGTTTTTATTTGATGATGATGATAACATTTTATTTTTGTACAGGATACAAATTGTTAGGGTTTTACCACTATTTGTCCTGCACAGTACATAAAATTAGACATATATCGATACACATACATCGTTACCACACATTGTTACTACACCATACTACATACATTTGACTTCAAATCACAAAAACATTTACAATCAAAATGCAGAAATCTCATCAAGGCGATTTAAATGTGGTATGTGTTTTCATAGACGAAATCATTGGGCAATTCATTCCAGTACCTGGCGATACTCATCTGCAAAGCAGGATCCCCAATCTGTTAAACGATCTGCTGTATGTACAGGTATATTCAAGCAGTTTATCTTAGCTTACACTTTTTTTTTGCTGCATCTCTAAACTGGACCTATAGAAGCTCATCAAGAACCCTTTTACAAGAACTATAGCTCGGGTTTGGCACATGGCCCACACTTTAATAAATTACCCAAGGTCTTTGTTTCCGGACACGGACATTGGGTTGGCATTATGGGGGAGAATGGTGAAATGGGTGTTGGGAGGTTTGGGAGAGCAAGGGACTTTGATTAATCCACCAACTTCGACAAGATACTGTTCACTCATACCAATCTCTAGCAGTATCTATGGCCTTCATCCATCCCATTTCTTTACATACCTTCAAGTGCAACACAGACTGAGAGGAGGAGAGGACAGAGCTCCAGGTTTTCTTAGCCCTCAAAGATCCCTCTTAGAAGAGGTACTGAGGGAATCCTCCAGGGACTAAGACCTAGATTTATGGCCAAGAGTTATGGGACTCTGATTGAAGCGCTGCCTGGCGTGGTTCACTCTCTAAAGGAGCGGTGGGATAGGGATTTGGGAGAGGAGAGACTGACGGCAGGTGACTGGAAATCACTATTAAGTAGGGGCATGTTGCTCAGTCAATAATAGGTTGAGAGCCATACACTTTAACATAGTACATCGGACATATTTTACCCCATCCATATCCCACAGGATAGACCCTAGCCAACCGATTTGTGTCCAAAGTGTAAGGTGCACGGGCTCTTTCTTCCATCTGCTATGGGAATGCCCAAAAGTTAGGCTATATTGGTTGGGGTTGCCTCAGTTACGACACATGCTGGTGGATTCCCAGATGGTGGGTCCAGGTGAGGTCATTATGGGTCTCACAGGGGTTTTCCCGAGGGGCAAGGGCCTGGATCATCCTCTGTGGCCTCTTGCGATGGCGGTGGGGAAACAGGTCTTGGCCTACCACTGGGGTTGGGATTCTGTTCCAGGGTGTCTGAATGGGCAAAGAAATTAATGCACTGTATGAAAATTGAACACATGCAATACAAAGTTGAGGGAAGAGAAGATAAATGACCAAAATCTGGACCCTCTGGAAAAAGCCATGACCTAACCCTGGTTTCCTGGCTTTTGGGGGGCTTAGGAGGTGATGAGCGGGAGAAGAGCAAATCCGGGAGGGTGGGAAGGGTGACTCCTTGCTCTCTCTAACAGATTGTTGTCTGTCAGTATACCAGAAACAAGTCCATTTGAGAAGTGTAGATTTGTTGGTTTCTGCAATAATGTATAACATGGTTGAATAGTTTCCAATAGTTTTCAATCTGTTAAAAGAAGCGTCCATGAGAGATCCATCCTAGGGCCACTCCTATTTGACATCTACATCAACAATATAAACTCAGGCATCAATGAGGTGAAAATTCATCTGCTGCCAGATGAAACAGTGATCTGCCTAAGCGTACAACTCTAGAAACTGCCTGTAGCAACCTGCAAGCTGACTTCAACATACATCAATACCAGCTCCTTAGTTAAAAATTGCTACTTAACGCCAGAAAGACAAAGGCAATGCTATTTTCACCTATTAAACATGCAGCCTACCCTGCTCTACCCCCATCACCACCCTCATAGAAGAAGCCCTGGAATTTGTGCGAAATTCAAATACCTGGAGAGTCTGGCTAGACTTCAACCTCTCCTTGCAGACCACTTGGAGGATTTGTTAAAAACTGAGGCAAAGACTAGGTCTCTTCTTCAGGTTAAACTGCCTACTAACTACAGAGGCCAAGAGACAGCTAGTTCAGTCTCGTTCCTTTCCCTAATTGATTCATGGAGCTTTATATGCAGCCAATGGGCTACTTCATACCTCGGTAAATTGGACATACTTTGCCACACAGAGCCCTGCGCTTCATCACTGGTCTCCCCTTCTCCACCCATCACTGCTCTTTATATGTGGACGAGGTTGGACCTCCCTACACTGCAGACAAATAATAATGCAGCTCTCTGGACATACAGAGCTATCACTGGCAAACTTCCACAGTACATTGTTGATTGCCTGACTCTCAATATACCTGGAACCTATGCCCTAAGAAACTGTTCACTGATTTCTCTGAAAGTGCCCAAAGCCCTAACGCGTTTTGGGAGAGCTGCCATATGATTAGTTCTACCGTCAACTCTGGAATGTGCTACAGAAATCACTGAAACTGAGGGACTCCTGTAGTATTACTGTGTTTAAGACCTTATACTCAAAATACATTACAGAAGCCTGCAACTGCTTCCATCGATCCTAACTCTGGAATGTGCTACAGAAATCACTGAAACCGAGGACTCCAGTTAGTCTCACTGTGTTTAAGACCTTATACTCAAAATACATTACAGAAGCCTGCAACTGCTTCCAATGATCCTAGCTTTACTTACACCCCTTCCACGTCCTCTCTGCTTTTCCATCCTCCTTCCTTCTTGTATCAGTGCATAACTTGTCCCTGAGCCACCTACTTATCTACCGCCCTAAATCTCACCCTCCTCGCCCACCTATTCCTTGTATACCCACAGCATCTCATTCCTTCGCTCCTAGTATTATCTCAGTTCCAGACCCTCCCCACTGGCGCCCACTTCTCCCGACATATCTCCCCCTTGACATGCCTGGGTCTTTAAACTATGTATGTCTCTTAACATTAGCAACCACTTCAACTAATCTCTGCGCTAGACTATAATGCCTTTACCTTACAGGAATACTAAACCATGTGTGTTATTGTATCTGGTATAAATTTTACTGACTTGCTACCCTATTGTTATGTACTGTATACTCTTACGACTGTCTTTACCTGAACCCAAATGTATTTTTACTTATCCTGTCTATTGCAGGCCTACCTGTACTGTTGTACTCTTGCATCTGTCTATTTGTCTGTATATAAATGCATTGTTACTTGACTTGTGTAATGCAGGTCCACCTTGTAAATGAGCTTGCTCAATGGTGTTCGCCTAGATAAATAAATAGTTTGATTGATTGCTTGAGTAGCTCAAGTTAACTAAATAGGAATGCATCTAAATAACTATGTTTATGATATGTAATCACAATTTGTTGACTACATGCTACTGTACTCATTTTGTCCATTTTCTGCTCTGGGTGCCGTACCTTTGAAATTAAAGTTTGAAAAAAAAAAAGATTATACTTTTTTCATTTGGTTGTTCAAATGTTATCAGATTACGTAGTAGATGAATCCCTACTGAATTTATAACACCAAACCAACCAAGTATATTGTCTTTTCCTTCCAGGTTGGAGCGAGTTCAACATTTCACATACCCTACTGTGGTGGATCCCATGTTTACTTTTGGTTGCAAATTTAGCTAGTCTATAATACATCTGGTCAATCTTTCTCAACTATGTTTGAGGCGAGTTAATATACAATTGGGACCCATATTCTAAGACTGGGACTAACAATTGTTTGACAAGTTTACCCTTGCCTCTTGTGAGACAACTGGAAACCCTTCTCAAAGCCCCCAGTCTTTTTTTTTTAAACTTTCTTTGTACTCCCATACCCCCAGGCATCCTTTGGGAGTGCCACTCAGCTAGCCCACTACTGCTGGCCTGAACCCTCCCACTTCTCCGGGTTCTCTCCTCCTCGCACGATCCCAAGGCAGGCTCAACCCTCGGTATCACCTCCGAGGCTGGTTCTGCCCTATCCCTGGTGGTCAAACTCCTAAGTGTGAAGTGCCTACCTGGATCCACAAGGGCCTGGCTAGGAGAGATCCGAGATGCGTCTGAGCCCGGCATGTGGGATGTGTGGTGTTCCCCTAGGGCCACCGTCATCTCACCCGTATGTCTGGGAGGTTTTTCCTTGTGGCTATATTTCCCCTGCGGCGCATCGTGCAATGGCGTCAGCACAGCATGCAGGCAAAGCCCTGTAGATGACCGTTGTGCTCGTCCCGCTTGATCCCCAGAGGTGAAACCCTAGTCTCCACGGGGTCACTGCTGCATCAGGGAACCCCTGGATTCCACCCACGGAGAGGAGAGCTGTCCGTTTGGGCATCGATCAAATCCCCTCCCCTGCTGACCCCCAGCACCGGGCTCGTTCTGGAACCGGGTTGCTGGTGTATAGCAGTGTGGCGACCAGGGCCTCAACCCTCAGCGCCACCGGGCGAAAGCCCCCAGTCTTTGATTCACCTTTTTAACTATTTATTTATATGTTCAGTAAAGTTACTCTACTATCAACCAAAACTCCTAAATATTTATAGTTTTAACATTGGTTATAAAACTACTATCAAAGTTTTATGTTCAATTCTATTTTGTATTTCATTGAGAACCCAATGAAATACACTGGGTCTCTTTGCATTAAGTAAGGGCCGGATCCCTAAACCAGTCTTCCATTGAAGTCATATCTTCCTGGAGTTTCTGCTCCAGGGAGATATGGCTGTCCGCAGATGCCACCAATACTGTGCAATCTGTATATAATCGACCCACCCTTGAAATCTTCTTAGTTAAATCATTGACATACACGTTGAACATCAGTGAGCCCAATATTGAGCCTTGTGGGACTCCTCTTTACTTCTTTTAGGCCTGACACAAAATTTCCATATATCACACACTGTTTTCTTCAACAACAAAAACAAAATATGGTTTAAACCACTGTAATGGCTCTTCTTGGACCCCTATCCCATATAGTATTTTCAACAACAACCTGTGTTCTACCAGATCAAATGCTTTGCTGAGGTCCATGAACACTGCCCAGTACTTTTACCTAAATTCAGTGATGTTGTTACTAAATTATTAAAGTCAATTAGGGCAGTGTCCATGGACCTCCTGCTCAAAAACCATGCTGGAAATCAGATAACAATTCATATTGTTCTAGATATTGGTAGAATTGTTTATGTACTTGTTTTTCCAAAACATTCAACATAACAGATAGCAAAACAATTGGCCTGTAGTTTGATGAAATAGTGTTGTCCCCTTCTTCAAATATGGGTACTACAGTATTTTTCCACCTTCCAAATCTCACAAGGTAGAACTACATAAACTCCAATTGAACAGGTAAGTTATCATATGGGCTAAGATGTCTGCTCCCAGTCTTAACCCTTGCATGGCTGCGGACTGATATATCAGTCCAAAATCCTATCACGTTCTAATTCTGTTGGCAGCCTAAGGGTTTATGATCTTGCCCTGTGCCATCCAAACCCCCAACCTTATTCATCTTTAGTTCTTTTTCCACATCTTTAATTGACAATTTTTTAAACCTAAAACTGGGCCTAGCTATTTCCTCAGAAGAACTCCCCATTTCTTGATTCATTTCATTTATTATCTCTTGTAATGGAAATTTATACGTTTTGTTTTAGGATCTTGTATCTTTAAATCTGGTAAATCAGTAAAGTATTTATTTAAAATGTTGACTACTTTTAACTGTTCCCCTACCAAAATGATATCTATCAACTGAACTGGGGCTCTTGATTTTATTGGATTTTGTAAAATTTTAACACAATTCCAAAATGTTTTAGGATCTTTTGCTTGATTTATGTTTTTATATAATATTGTTTTTGCCAGTTTCATTTCATTTGTACATTTATTTTGCCAGTTTTAAACTTAATCCAATTCAATCATCCTTGTTTAGTTTTTTTCCACAAATAATTCTAGATTCTTATTTCCCACATCTGGCACTTAGGTTAATATCCAGTACTGACACTGTAATGTAGCATGAGAGGGTGCTGCATTTCACAAGTGCCGTCTTTGGATGAGGAGCGTTAAACCGAGTCCCATCTGCCTGGATTGGTGGTAGTTCAAAGTGGATGTTAAAGATCCCATGGCACTTATCGAAAAGAGTGAGAATTTCCCGGTGTCCTAATGAAATTTCCCTCATTCACTAAAAAAAATACCAACAGCTTAATCTGGTTCAAGGTCAGTTGGCATTCATCTGTATCCCTCCCCGGTCGTGCCTGAAAATAGGCAGGATTTGTCTAGTGCACTTACCGGTCAACAAAAGCTAAATAAATAAAATAAAATAAATAAAATTTGGGTTTTAAGTTTATGTGTTAACCATAAAACATCTCTCTTTGTTTACTGTTAATATCTTTGGTGCATGATGATTAATTACATTGCTTAGGGTATTATTAAAATCACAGAACCACTAATTTCAAATCTGAGATTAGTAATAGCCTGTTCCATCTAATATTAGACAGGCTATTCCTAAAAGCTTCAAGATTAAATCTTTTACATTTGTGACCCAATAAGTTTCCGTTTCATTCTTGGGAGGTTTCTGTAAATCTACATTACATTTTACAGGGTTATGATCTCCTAAATTCAGGGCATCAACTCTCAATTCCCAACTTTAATGCCTTGTGAAACAAAAGTAAATCAAGAATGGAACCCTGGCTTATGTTTTAGAACATTTTATCGGACTCTGGATTACTTGTTTCAGCCCCAAGACTTCCAAGCTATCTCTTAATTTTTGTCTCTCTCTTGGGTCCAATCTGCACTGTCCTGTCAATATCATATTTACTCCTTTCACAGAGTCCATTAATCTATTTGCCAGGGTATCAAAATGTTTTACTTTAGTTCGGGAAGGGTATAAATTACTCCCAGAATTATCTAAACAGATATTAAATCTACTAACAAACAGTCCATTCCTTCCAGATTTTCTGACAAAATTGTTTTAAAGGGACCTGTACTATCTTTAACAGACATCACCCCCACACACTTTTCCTATCTGCTCTCTGCAACCCATATCCATTTATTTTTATTTCAGTATCTTTACTTCCTTGATGTAACCAAGACTCGGATATTGCTAATATGTCTGGTTTTCCTCCTCAACCCATATTCTAAACTCATCAGTTTTACTGCAAACTTCACATTTTCATGTATTAGTTTTATACCTGTAGGTATTCTTGGTCCTGGGTTAGTCTCAAATATCTCCACTTAGTGCCAGTCATAAAAGCTACAGATAAACTATCAGACCAAATCTACTCCCCAAAATGGAAATTACGTACTTACCGTAATTATTGATCTTCTTGGACAGTCTCCATCACTCATTCACTAGTGGGATAGCGCTGGAGCGCTAGGAAGCAGGAGGCTAAAATTTTCTGAAGGGTCGGAGGCGCGAGATGTGACCACGTGTGCGCCTTCGAGACTAAGCTTTCAACCTGTGCTTTCTTGGCCGACCCTCCAACTGCCCTCAGTACCTTTCCGATTGAGGAGGTGCAGTGTAACTAATGAGAATAACTCATCCTGAGTTTCTGGGCCTGAGAGGACCCAGATGGCCTTTGCAACAAAGGTCAAAGAACAATGTCCTCACAGTCTGAATCATAGGACCATGAAGACCAGGAAAGAAACGAGTGAACCCAGGGATGGTGGTGGGCGGTGAATGAATGATGGAGACTGTCCAAGACGATCAATAATTATAGTAAGTACGTAATTTCCATATCTTCCTGGACTAAGTCTCCATCACTCATTCACACTAGTGGAGAGTACTGAGCTAAAACCAACAACCCTGAGTAGGGTGGTGAAGATAGGGTTCACTCAGAAAGGACAGCCAAGGACTGTCCTGCTAATAAAAAGAGCTGTCTTGTAAAGAGCATCTAGAACATGGTACTTACAAGATAAGCGCTGAGTTGTAACTCACCACTTTGCAGATGACTGCAATGGGCACAAATGAAAGACTGCCAGGAAACCCGCAACCACTCCAGCAGAGCGGCAGAACTCTGGTTTCACAATTTGGTCTAGGACCAAAATTAATAGCGCCAAAGACATGTACTAATGTAACGTAAAGGACCTCAGGAACTGAAGAGTCGGAGGTAAAGTCTACTGTTCAGGGTAGACCAGAAAGTGCAGATGGAAACCCCCACTATCAAGTCTGGATGAACTGTAACAACAGGTCCAGGAGCACTTGAACCCCTTACTTGGTGAGCAAGGTGTCCAGGTGGGTTAGCCCATCAAGGAGAATGGTCTCCACTTAGTCACAGGAACCTTCCTGATGGAAGGCCAAGCATGACTTAGAAGCCTCTTGTGGTGGTCTAGAAGAACCAGATCCTACCCACTGCATATTCCATAAGGAATCATCCTGCCCATGTGTGTACAACTGTAGTAGCAGGCTCTGAACTCAGGGAAGAAAGGAAAAAGTGTACAGGAGGACGTGTCCACTCATGGAAAAAACATTCTGACAGAAAAAACAGGGATGGATTTCTAAGGCAAATAGAGGCAGATGTGCATCAAGGAGGGACACAGCAGGACCAAGTTAGGGCTAACCCATTTGTTGAAGTGACTGAAAGAGGCAGTGACTCAATGCGGTGAGGCACTACCCACCTGGCCTCCTGAAAGGAGTAGGAAAGGATTCCAGTTTGTTTGCTGAAAACAAACATCATAACTCCATCACGTATTTGGAAAGGATAGTTTCATGAGCAACTGGCAGGAACCGAAGGGTGTGAATATTTGAGAAGCTACCTCAGAAAAGACCTACTTGACCTTCCGTCAAGAAGGAGAAATTGCCTTTTAGTTAAAGCAAGCAAGGAAGTAGGAACCTGAGTTCTGACTCAGTGAGAGTCACTTCTGCTGCTGCAAGGCTCAGCTCCAGAGAAGATAGCCTGATAAAAAGAAGGAATTAACAGACTGGGCAGTTGCCTAGGTCTAGGAAATGTGTCTGAATGAGAGAAATCTCTTAGAGAAAGAGATGACCCACACCCTTCAGATCGGACTCTCCCTAGGGAAGAAGAGAAGTCAGGTACTCTTTACCATACTCTGGAAATGAGCGCCTCAGGGGCTGAGGTGGAACCTGACCAGATCCAAAAGGAAGGTATCGGTAACTTCAGCTAAGCCCTGTGTTGTGATAAAAAATTTTTTTTTTTTTTTTGGTCAGAGCCGGCCTTCAGGCTGCTATTTTGCAAGGATTGTCTTGATACAAAATGACGAAGATGTTTTCCATCTGAGTGCAGAAGAAGCCTGAGCGTCCATACTGAAATCAAGACCGACTAAAATCACAGCTGGAGAGATGTTAACCACCTGTGCTGAAGAAGCCACCGAGCGGGCAATATCAGAAGGGCTATATACCCCTATCAAAGGAGCAGAAGAGCCAGAGCGGCTCCTGACCATTAAATTAGAATGTTCCACAGAGTGTAACTGTCTTGACGATTGAAAAGTCTAGACGCAGAAGTGTATGGTCCACGGACGCAGTGTGAAATACTATAGTGGACGCCATTACCGAGGAACTACTGAAAAGATTTTCCATCACGGACTCTGATGAGAGAGAGGACGTGCCTTCAATATATAAAATGAGATGTCCACTGTATTACTGACCAGAAGGACAGGGAAAGACCTATCTAGATGCACTTCCACCCCAGAAGGACCTCCAAGACAGGTCTAGGTCAGAGCCACTAGAGACTCAGTCATCAGAAGGATGTCGAGGAGCTTGGTACCACGGAGGAGCGAGAAGGTGCTGAGCAGAATGAGATTCCACTGGCAGAGCAGTACAGCAGAGTTCCATCAGCAGAAAACCGTTGGATGACACAAGTTCCCACACAGACCGCCACTCACTAAGATGTGCGAGAAAATAATCACAGAACAGGAGTTCATTCTGGGAAAACAGCCCGCCACAAGTTCTGTGGAAAGGAAGTCCGAAAAGGAAAAATATGTCACTAATTCTGCCATACAGCACCCACTAGCACCAGCATCACTTATGGTACAGGAGGGCATCAAGCAGTGCCTATGCCAACCTGGGTGATACCGAGGCACCGTGGCAGTACCCGCAGGCACCCCCGCACCCATGTAGCAACGGCACTGAGGTCACCCCCAACACCCATGGTACCATGGCACCATGGTACCCATGGCAAGAATGGCAACCATGGCACCCAGTGGCAGCCATAGCACCTGAGGGCACAAGGGCACCCATGGGTGCCTGCACTGCCACCTGTGGCACCCACAGGTACCCCAGTGCTACCCATGGCACCTGTGGCACCCATGGGTGCTCACATCACCACCCATGGCACCCCTGGCACCTGTGGGTGCCACCCGAGGGTGCCCACGGCACGATCTGCGGGTGCGGGCGCGCCTGCGGCTGCCTGGCGCACCCAGACACCAGCGCCCACTGGCGCCACCGACGGCCAACAGCAGCAACAAAAGCACCCATGGCACTAATATACAGAGCGATGCACCGACCCACGGTGCTGACCAAGGCACCCTAGACTTGGTACCAACCAAGGCGCGAGCCATGGTCTCGACCAAGGCACCGAGCCCCAATGGAAATCCTGAGACGGGAGAAGGAAAGGTAGTGCCTGTGCCAGCCCCTGCATGGAAAAAGGGAGAGGGGGTAGGCACAGAGGTCAACACGATGGCAAAGTCACCAAGAGGGCACATCACCCATCGTGATCCAATTGACCTGCTCGGTCCAACTCCGATTCTTCTTCCCCAACGAGGAGAAGAGCTAGAGGTTAGCGGGCGGATCCCGGAACTGCTAGATTTGTGCTTGGGAGGACTGTCCCCCGAGCACAGGGACTGTCCTAGTTGCCCCCGTTACACTATGCAGCGGACTGAACACAGCCTCTGTCATAAAACTTTCAAACAAAGTCCTCCTACGTCACCGCCACCGCCTAAGGACGATTCCAGTGATGGCAGGAAATAATTTATTTTTCTTCTTCATAATCTTCTTTTCTTGTTTTGGTAAAATAGGAAATTACTACTTAAAATATTAAATTAAGCGTTAAAGCTGCTGTACGTATAGGCGAAAACTTAGACTCCAGCGGATGAGCTGACGTCGACATCAAAGTGCACTGGACAGCAGGAGAAAGGAAGTGAGGCGGTTGGATGGTCGATGCTCTAGATAGCCTACACAGGCGCCGAGCTAGTCTCATGGTGCCACACATGGGTGGTCCTGTATCCGCACAGACCCTTCAGAAAATTTTAGGCTCCCGCTGGTCCTAGCGCCTCTGGTGCTATCCCACTAGTGTGAATGAGTGATGGGAGACTTAATCCAGGAAGATTATCAGTTTTGCTAGAATCAATTTTTTTTGTGATTTGTCTCCATTCATTTGAAAATCCATTTCTCCTTTTAGATAAGCACTTCCTTTTAGTTGGATCAGGCTATAACATAGAAACACAGAATTTGATGGCAGATAAGGACCGCTTGGCCTACCTAGTCTGCCCATTCCCCTACCTACTGGATAATCTACAGATCCTAGTTAATCACCAGCCTACTTCCTCCTACCCCCACTAGAATTGCCTTATGTCTGTCCCATGCATTCTTGAATTCCCTGCTGTTTTTGACTCCACAACCTCCTCAGGAAGGCTGTTCCACGATCCACAACTCTCTCCATGAAAAATACTTCCTCACATTGCCTCTGAGCCGTCCACCCTATCTTCAAATTGTTACCCTTGTTCTTGCACAGCTGTTTTTCTGAAAGATGCTACCCTCTTGGACTTTGTTGATTCCTTGAGAGTGCTGAAAGTTTCTACCATGTCCCCTTCTTTCCTCGAGGGTATACATATTAAGCTCCTTTAGTCTCTCTCTTCAGATGTCTTCTGGTGCAGACCCTGCACCATTTTGGTTGCCCTCCTCTGGACAGCCTCCACCATGTTTATGTCTTTGCAGAGATGGGGTCTCCAGAACTGCACAAAGTACTCAGATGGGGTCTCACCAACTGTCTGTACAGAGGGATGACAAGTTCCTGTTTTCTACTGGTGATGCCTCCCTATGCATCCCAGTACCCCCCCAAATCTCCTTACTGCCTTCTCATATTGCTTGCCCACCTTTAGGTCATCTGATATAACTACCCCAGGTCCCTTTCCATTTTTGTTGTTGTCAGTATCTCAACCCCATTGTGTACTCTTCCCCTGGATTTTTGTTTCCCAGGTGCATTACTTTGCACTTCTTTGCTAAATCTAAGCTGCCATGCATTTGACCATTCCTCCAACCTTGCCAAGTCCCTTCTCATCCTCTCCACCCCACCTTGTGTATCAACCCTGTTGCAGATCTTTGTGTCTTCTACAGAGACACACAATTTGCTCCAGTCCCTCTGCACACTTATAAAGACATTAAAAAGGGATCTAATCTAGTACTGAACTCATGCACCCCACCAGTAACCCCCTTCTTCACTGTGGACTCTGTTTACTATTACCCTCTGTGTCCTACTGTCCAGTCAATGTTTCCAGTCTACCACCCTGGGACCCACTCCCAGGCTGGCTAATTTTTTATTAATCTTTGTGCAGGACTGTGTCAAATGCCTTGCTAAAGTCTAGGTAGGCCATGTCCACAGCCCTCCCTGGTCTACTACTTTGGTCACCCAGTCAAAGAAATTGATTAGATTCATCTGACATGACCTTCCCACTGTGAATCCGTTGCTGCCTTGGGTCCCTGCCCCACTGGCCTCTAGTTACTCAACAATTCTTTCCTTCAGAAGTGATTCCATTATTTTCCCTACCACTGAGGTCAAACTGATAGGTCTGTAGTTTCCTGCCTCTGTCTTGCTTCCACTTTTGTGAAGGGAATCACATCCCTACTCCAGTACTCAGGTACAACACCATCCTCCCATGATTTGTTAAAAGGTACTCAGTGGTGTCACTAGTTCTCTCCTTAGTTCTTTTAGAATTCTGGGTGAATCCCATCAGGCCCCATTGCTTTGTCCACCTTCAGTTTTAGGAGTTCTTTCAGAACCCTTTCTTCTGTGAAAGACTGATATCAACCCTCCTCTCCAGAGTGCTTCTATTGACTGGATTAGGTACCTCCCCTCCTCTTCCTTTGTGAATACTAAGCAAGTATTCGTTCAGTATCCCTGCTTTTCACTGTCCCTCTGCCCACTCACCCTCCTCTTTATTCAGCCTCAGTATCCCTCCCTTTGTCTTTCTTTGCTCCTAATGTACCTATAAAGGTTTTATCCCCTTTGTAACAGAGTTGGCTATCTTTTCCTGGGTTTGGGCCTTTGCTATTCTGACTGCCTTCCCGCTTCCTTCTGCTTTAACTGATACAGTTCTCTGTCCTGCCTTCTGTGTTTCCTTATACTCTAGAATGCTATCTTTTTCTCCTAACCTTCTCTGCCACTTCTTTTGAGAACCATAGTGTTTTTTCTTTTGTTTTGATTTTGCTTCACACAAAAGCTTGTTGCCTCTGTGATGGCAGTTTTGATGTTTCCCCATTGTTGCTCCACCCTCCTTCTTGCCTGTTTGCCAGTGCTTTTCTGAGGCACTCTCCATTACCTTCACTTTAGTATGGCTTGACTCTACAGCTGAGAGTTTATTGTGAACCACACTGTTTGGTGGTCACTTGTTCCCAGATGGCTACCCACTTCTAGATCCGAGATCCTCTCTCTGTCCCCATTTGAGAGTACCAGGTCTAAAACTGCTCCCTCTCGAGTGGGTTCCAATACTAGCTGCCTGAGGCATGCCCCTGTAGGGCATCGAGAATGGCCCTGCTCTTGGATGTGGTGGCAACAAAGGTGCTCAGTTAACATCTGGCATATTCAGGTCCTCCATTAGCAATATCTCCCTTTCTCTGCCATCCTAAGGATGCCTTCTATCATTTCCTTGTCCATTTCCTCCCCTGAGAAGGGAGTCTGTATACAACCCCTGTGAGGACTGTGGTGCCATTTCCTGTCTCCAGGGTGACCTCCAGCGCCTCCTCTCCTCCCTGTTTACCCTTTAGTTCCGTTGCTTTGATCCCTTCCCTTACATAGAGAGCTACCTCCTCCTTCTCTTCTATCCTCCCTGTCCCTCCTGTAGATTGTGTACCCTCGATGTTGCCATCCCAGTCATAGTTCTCTGTGTACCATGTTTCTGTGACTGCCACGATATCCAGGCATCCTCTTCCATCAAGGCCACCAGTTCAGGGAGCTTGTTACCTAGACTGCAGGCACTGGTACTCTTACCCTTCATTTTTAAGGGCCTTATCCCTTTTGCCCTATCCCTGTCCTTACTGCCTTTGTCTTTTCTACATTTACCCCTGCCCTTCTCCCTATCAACTTCTCTATCTTGGTATTTACATCCACTAAGTACACTGATTTCTGGGAGGGGGCTAGGATTTCCATCTCTTTTTCAGTGCCTCCCCGTTGTCTAGTTTAAATACTTGCCAATGAAGCATTTAAACCTATCACCTAGGATCCTGGTTCCTCTCCTGGACAGATGCAGACCATCGTGCCAAAGCGAAACATACAATATAAACTGAAAGAAAGTTAATATCTCTACTAGATCAATTTATAGTAGCAATTGTACTGGTTTGCTTCCCATGGTTAAACCCTATTAACATCAAACACCATATTAAAATAATAATTCTCATGTTGATTTGATAAAATCAGTCTTCCTAATTGAGCCCTGTGAAAATAACTTCCTGCTCTCAGTCTGCTTGTATTCCTGGCTTATGTTTCTGATTGACTGCATAAAGCTATTTGTCACAGACTGTTTTTCACTTATTCTTTTTTTCAATGAACTTACTGTATTGCCGAATTTGTTGTATCTATATTATGTCTGTACTGCTTTGTTTTACACTGTCTTGGAACCTATGTAACAAGCTTGTTCTCAAGCTATACTATACTGTCTTGTTTTTGTAATGACATGAAACCTACGTAATGAGCTTGTTCTCAAAAGGTATTATCCTAGATCACAAATAAATAAAATACAATGTTAGGATCAATAATAGCTACGCTTATTTAATTCAATCCTCCTGCAGTTTCCTACTTTAGGGTCAAATGTGAATCCAAGACACAATCGATTTCAATACTAGTTTTGCAATAATCGTTGAATATTTACGTTTCTCCCACTCTTACGGTATAATTACTTTAACTATACTATTAATTAATCTTTTAGCATTTTATAATTTATACCCTTAGTAACTGAAGCTGAATGAGGTTTATTATACTTCCTTTTCACTTCATCTTATCTCATAAGCGTTTATAAATTGACTCCTGACTTAATACATAAAACCTTTATCCACTACCTTGTATGGTTAAAAAAATAAATTCTTTTAACTCAAGGCTAATATAAAACACAGTACATGCAGACAGTGTATGTGTGTGTTAATCATGAAAGCAGCAGTTACTACCACAAAATATTTATTTGAGTGACACTTGCGCCACTCTCACGCCGTGCCATCGGGCAACTCGAGCTCATCAGGAGTGTGGTAGTCTGCCCCATGGTGGAACAACCAGTCACTGGTCTGCCCTAAGCCTCTGCAGCTGTTTTAGTCAAGTAAATGCAGGCACACACACAGTCTGAATAGCAGCAGTCTCAAGTTAAAACGGCAGTAAAAATTACTGGGTGTGCTCTGGTGTAAATGTACAACACTATAGACAGCAGCTAGCATTGCTGGCCTTTAGCAGATCTCACCTGCAGCTATAGATGTTTCCAGGAACACTGTTGTTGATTCTCCCCAGTTAGGCGGCTCGGGCTTATCAGAATGCGGTAGCCGCCCTCATGGTGGAACAACCAGTGACCGGTCTGCCCGGAGCTCCCTCCTGCAGCTGTTTTTAATCAAGTAAATGCAGGCACACACACAGTCTGAATAGTAGCAGTCTCAAGTTAAAGTTGCTAAGCCGGCCCAGTGGCGCTGAGGGTTGAGGCACTGGATGCCATGCCAGCGACCGAGTTCGGGAATGAGCTCGGGCCGGCGAGGGTCGGCAGGAGGGAGAGGACTGAGCGTCCAACAGACATCTCTCCTCTCCGGGGAGGGGGCGGGTCAGGGATTGTCCGGCACACCAGTGGCTCCGTGGAGATCGGGCGCTGCAGTCATGAACAGCACAAGTAGTGTAGCTGGCCAGCAGGGGTTGCCGTGCGCGTACGTCAGGAGTGCCCACATGGGGGGACATAAGGGACCAAATGGAAACACCCGGCTCTGCGGGTAGGCGATGCACCTGACCCCTATGCCCACTGCCGTATCTGTGTCACCCAGCTTCTCATATTCTCCACCGGGGCCTCATCCACAGCCAGGGTCTGACTCTGAAGAGTGCCCAAGGAGGAGGGTGGCTCCACCCTGGAGGGGTTGGGTTAGGGGTACTGGCTTTGGGGGAGAGGAGGTTTAGAGCCGAGAGGACCTCAGATGGGGCAGGACCAGGCAGGATGCCGAGAGAGGCTCCACAGGTCGCGACCAGAGAGAAAAAGAATGTAAAAAAAAGTTAAGTGGCAGAAAAATTACCAGGTGTGCTCTGGTGTAAATGTACAAGTTCTACGGACAGCAGCTAGCTGCTACTGGTTACTGCCTTTAGCAGCTCTCACCTGCAGCTGTAGATGTTTCCAGGAACACTGCTGTTGATTTCCTGTCAAGTTCCTGTTTTATTAGTTTCTCAGCTGATTTACAGCATAGGGAGTGAGACATATGGGCCTATAATTTGAGACAATGTTTATGTCACCTTTTTAAAATTGAACTACAATTGCACTTTTCCAGTCAGATGGTACATCTCCCGAGTCTAGAGATTTATTAAACAAGATCGTTAGAGGGCAGGCTAAGAAGTTTGACAATTCTTTTCAGAAGTCTAGGATGTATATTATCTGGACCTGGAGAGGTATTAATTTTAATATTATTTAATACGCCTAATACATCAGGCTCTGTAAAATATGGTATTGTGATTTTGGTAACCCCTACCTCTAAGCCATGTTGAATTTTGTTATTGAATGCCAGTAGAAGTACATATTAAAATGCTGGACCAACTCAAAATCGTTTATCTTATCACAGAGTAGGTGACCAACTCTTAGAGCTTTTGTTATTATTAATATAGGCATAAAAGGCTTTGTTATCCTTGGTACGTGATAATCTAAACTCAAGATTTAATTTTTTTTTCCTGATCATTTTCCTTAGCTTTTGTTGTTCATGTTTACAGTCAAGTGTAAGGGTTTCTGAAAGTTTATTTTTCTGCTTCCTAAATGCTTTATTTTTCCTTCTTGTTTGTCTTTTTACTGAGCTAGTCAGCCATGGTGGATTCTGCCTTTACTGTTGTATTTTTTCTCTAGTAGGAACGCATAGGATTCTAGTCCCAAGAGAGTTGGTTTGATAAACAACCATTTTCCACATCCAGATTTTTAGTTAATTTTTCCCACTGTATTGATGCCGTAGTTTCCTTTATTTTGGACCACTCTTCATTCTTATAATCCCTAAATTGAACGGAATTGTTAGGTTTAAGTTTACAATTTGTCAGTATGCACTTGGCCATACAATGGTCACTTGTTCCTAAATGATTTACAACAGACTTGATAGACCAAATGGCCTTCTTCTGCTGACTTATTCGTGATGCTCGTATTCTATTTTCTATGTTAGTAATCACCAGGTCAAGAATATTTAAACCTTTGTCGCCCAATGACTAATTGTTCAAGTCCATCTGAGACGATTGTATGACAAAATCCTTTCAAATTTGTTTGTTCCTTTAGGGTCTTCCAGTTTAAACCTGATGCATTAAAGTCATTCATTATGAATGTGTCCCCTAAACTTGATGCAAGCTCAATTTCTTTTAGTAATGCATTATTATAATTAGTACTGCTGGATGGGGCCTGTAACAATTTCCAAGAATAATTTTGATGTGTTATTAAATTGTAAACTGAGCCACAGTGATTCTGTTAGAGCATTATGGTGATCTGAAAAATTAATCTACTAACAATTTATGAGATCTTTAACAAAACAACATATGCCGCCACCTTTTCTGTACACACTATTTTTGTAAAATAACTGGAAACCTGTTATACCATTCATTCAGACACTGGCATCGCCCCACCAAGTCTTGGTAATACATGCAATGTCGATGTTATTTTCACTTAGATATGCTTCCAGTTCAATTTGTTTTTATTTGATTTAGGCTTCTGGTGTTAGCCAGTTGAAAATTACACTCAGAGTTGACTTTTGTTGAACAGAGTCTCGGAACTAAAAGTGTTCCTATATCCCCTTGTCACCTAGTTTAAAGTGCTCAAAATTATTATTTTTCAAATTTTCTGCCAAGCAGTAATGATCCTGCCTGCTCAGATGAAGCCATGCACAAATGAACAACCCATAGACATCAGCAAAGGTCTCTCAGTGGGTGACACACGTGTAGCTTCTTGATAAGGTCCATTTTCTAGCTATTCATTGATTAACTTTTCCTTTCCTTGTATGGCTGGCTCTTGGTATAGGAGGTTTTGAAAAATGGATTTTGCATCCTAATTGCTCAAGAGTCTCATTTAGGGCTATAAAATCCTTTGAATTTCATCAACTGTTGACTTACTGAGATCATTAGTCCCAATGTGGATAATAATGAGAGTTTTCACTCTGGCATTTTTAGTATGTCCTTGAACATTATTCTGTTTATTGGGGTTACAAATAATTTTGTCAGTAAATTTAATTACTAAATCCCCAAGCACAAAATATTGACGCTGATTGTTGGCAGGAGTCCTATCTACTTCATCATTTGTATGCTCACACGTAGCTGTAACGTGTGACATAGTGATCACTGGTTGCACTGTAGGGGCAGAGGACGATGCTGCTTCAGTACTCAGCTCATTATTATCTAGTAAATCCATAGGGGCTTGAGTTAGACCCCAGGAGAAAATAGTAGAGTACAGCGTGGCCCTGGATGGAACAGTAGGTGCATAAGTGTCCTTGGTTGCAGTAGGTTTAGTAAGTAAGTAAATGTTTGATTTAAATACGCCCATTGCTGGAGGCTCTGGGCGTAGTACACTGGATTAATACATATTCAAAGCATCAAACAAAATAACAAAATATAATTACACACATAATTATAAAATTATTAAAATACAACAAATAATCCACTAAGCCCTAATTAAAACCAGAGTGTAGCTAATTCTCAATTTAATTCAGAAATGCCTTAGTAAACAGGTGGGCTTTTAAGGCGGGCTTTAGATTGGTCTTCCCAACAATGTTGTCCACTAATAGCTCAGTCTGTTCATTCAGGCCCATAGCCCTTCTACTCTTTTTAATTTTCTCCTTGTACCCACTACTGTCCACTCCTGCAAATTGTATGTGTCAAATTTTCATCATCCCTTGTCCTCTTCCTATTATCAGGGTTTGGTGTTTATTTGGGACTATATTACTTATGTCCACCATAACTGGTGGCTGAAAATGGGAGTCTCTTGCAACTTGAGGTGTTGCACTGCTTGAATAATCTTTATTGTGGGGGGGTACTAAAGGATGTTCCATATTAATCGCCTTTAGTTTAAGGGACATGTCTACCTGGGACTTTTCAATTGATTCAACTTCATATAAAAGGTTTTAATATCTTCCTCAATACAATGTTGTTAATGCATTTCCACATACATAGATATTGTAATCTAGAAGCTTGTCAAAAATTTTGTGCATGTGACAATTTGTACATTTTAGCTCTAATTCTCCATCAAGAGTCATGATGGTAGCCCCATTTTTTTTTTTTTGATGAAGGGCTTAGAGTTTAAATGGGCAGACACGATGAAGGACACAGCAAAGTTTGTCAGTACTGGCTATATAGACCATAGAGATGAGGTGTAGTTCACAGTTTAAAAGGTCTCAGGGTACAATGCCACAAAGGACTGACACAACAGTAAACTCATTGTTAAACCCAACTGTAAGATACTAACAACAAAATCAATACTGTGAGTCACTGGTAGGAGGGTAAAAATCAATGTACCTGGCCCTGCTTCCTGCTGGACACGCCAGACACACGCCAAGAAGAACATGTCTCTGTGCATGTCTCTGCACATGCTCACCCCGCCACTCAGGGGCTCCTTTTATAGTAGACCAGGAAGTGCAATGGAGGTCACGTGACCATCTGTGGATTGCAGCACAGAATGTAAACAAATAAAAACACAAGGTGCAGAGAGTGCCTTGCTGGTTATACAGTGTTCTTGTGCCTGAATAAAAGCAAAATAAGTGCCTTTCTGCAACCAACAAATGTTTGCCAGCTATTTGTAGTTCCCAGCCTCACTGGTGAACTACATTCACCAACTACCCTTGCTGTAGTGTCCTAGCAACCGTCCTATATACAGCCTTCCCACTGTAGAGCAAATATCGATTGCTCTTTAACAATATTTCGTAAGAACTAAAATTAGTGAAATATGCATAATGGTTCCAAGCTACCATTGCACTTCACCGCTGCTGCTTTTGTTGGGGCTTAGAAGTTGGTGTCTGCAGCTGCACGCCTAGTGTCCCTTTGCTCCTGCCCTAACAGTAACCTCTCAGTGGTGGATACTCATAGGGAACATAGGGCATTAGATGGTAGTCTACCCCCTACCTCCCACTCCTTAAGGCCCATAGGAAGTGGGAGTTTTTTCTTTCTCAGTATTGCTCTTGTAGGTGGTTTTGTGCTCATCCACCTTTTGATACAAGCCTCTGTTTTTCATATCAGAGATGGAGTTCTCCTCAAAGGGAGCTCCATAGCTTTTGTTTGTGTGTCCTGGGATAGGGTGGTAGTCCTAAGCCAGGCAAACCTCTTTAAGGATACCACCTGGGCCAGAACCCTTGAGGCAGAGACAGTTGTGTCCACTGCAATGTGAAACTGGTATTTTGTGGCATCCATGGCTGATCTGACTGTCAGCCACACCTGAGCTGAAGTTACAAGTTGCTTTCTGATGCAGTACCAGTTTGTATTTCCAGAGTGCCTTCTGGTACTGAGTGTGTATGCCAAGTAAATAAGTTGATGTATACACTTTTTGGCCATACTATCCAGTTTCCTGGAGTCTTATTCAGGAGGCTGGGAGAAGAAGAGCACTGTGACCTTTGTCACACGGATAACCTGAACCACCCCCTCATGATCAGGATGGGAGTACAGGTATTCAACCCCTGTCTGTCCACTTGATACTTTTCTCAATTTTCTTGTCAATGCCAACAGCTGAAGTGGTTGATGACATGACCTGTTAGTGGCTTTTTGAAGGATTTCTGAATGGGAAGAAGTAACCTTATTGGAGCTGATCTCACCATATCCATAAACTCTACCTCTCTTCATCCTCCTCTGTTTCATGGGATAGGATGTTGAGGGTGTCCACCATCTGCCTTACAAAGGAATAATAAGATGTGTAATCCTCTGAAGGCCTAGTAGGAGCACTGCAAATCTTGACTCAGGAGAACCATCTGGTTCCAGAGGTTCTCCTTCCTCCTCAATTTCATAATACATTTCTTCTTCAGAGGCATCTGGTATGGAACTGGAGCAAGGGGAGGGCAGGCACATTAATAACATTTCCAATGACTGAACTGGAAAATTGCCATGCCTTTGTCATGTTCTCTGTTGAGGGCATTGGTTTTGAGTCAGCTGTCTGTGCCTTTCCTCTTTACAGAAGAGAGACTGACATTTTCTCTTTACTGGACTCAGGGTTCCCTTTTTGACACCCTGTTCTCTGAACCATCTTTACAGCTTTATCTTTCTTCTGCCCCTTTGACAGGGACTGCTGCTGGCTTTGATACATAGCTACATAGATACTGTCGGCAGATAATGGCCTATATCACCCAGTCTGCCCATTTGAGTCTTTAGGTGACACAGAAGCAGACTGAAGAGCCATGGATCTTTTTTTAGCCCTTTCCTTTGAATTTTAGGGTAAAACCTTTTACAGAGATAGCAATTTATAAAATTGTGGTCTGGACCCAGGCACCTTAGACAAAGCTTGTGGCAGTCTGGCCTTTCCAGGAGCTGAAAACAAAATAAAGCAATTTTAAAGCATTTGAGTTCTGTTTTCTTTTAGGTCTGTCAGTCATCTATATCCTTGAGGAAAGGAGGGAGAGGGGGACTTGATAGAAACTTTTAAGTACTTCACTGGAATCAACAAAGTCCAAGAGGGTAGCATCTTTCAGAAAAGAGATGTGCAAGAACAAGGGGGCAACAATTTGAAGATAGAGGGACGACGTTTCAGTGGCAATGTGAGGAAGTATTTTTTCATAGAGAGGGTGGTGGATGCATGGAACAGCCTTCCTGAGGAGGTTGGGGGTCCAAAACTGTGGGAGAATTCAAAGAATGCATGGGACAGACATAAGGCAATTCATGTGGGGGTAGGAAGAAATAGGCTGTTGGTTAACTAGGATCTGCAGCGTATCCTGTAGGTAGGGAAATGGGCAGACTAGGTGGGCCAAGCGGTCCTTGTCTGCTGTCAAAATCTATGTTTCTATGCCAAACACTAAAGGCCCCCTTAAAAAAAATTGTTACTGGTTCCAATTTGTAAATAACCATAAGGATGATTTTAAGTAAGCTCAATTATATTAAAAGGAGCTTTTAGCACAATTTATGGTTCAGTTCCAAGAACTGATAATGTTATTATTCATGATAAAGTTTTTACTCCCATGAGAAAAACTTAAATGTGGTAGCTGTGTTAGTCCAGTCAATAATGCAGAGAGGAAAGAAAAGAGAAAAATTGCTCACCATAGTAATCTTTTTCTTCCAAGGTGTCCTTTAGCATCAGTAACTATTGCAGTGAGCTGACTAGATAGTACTGCCCTGGAGGTGGAGATTATGGTAATGAGTTTATGAATTAGCCAATCAGATTGAAGACTGAGGGTCAGCTGAGCAGGGAGAGTGAGGAAGGCTCCAGAATTTTTTTCGAGCTAGAATAGGCAAATGCCTACACAGGAATGAACCAACAGGATTCAAAAATATACATAACAACCAGAACCAGAATAATGAACATGAAACTTTGCTCAAAATCTAATCCAAAGTTTAAAATAACCAAATTATTAGTAGGCAAAAGTCAGGAGTCTCTTCTGAAGGTTCTCTGGGAGGAAGGGTGGAGTTACTGATGCTAAAGGACACCTTGGAAGAAAGAAGATTACTACGGTGAGTAATTTTTTCTTCTCACCCCAGGGGTCCTTTAGCATCAGTAACTATTGTAGACTATAAAGCAGTACAGTTGGGAGGCGGATAGAGAACATACTTAGGAAAGAGGCTCTGCAGAACCTCCTTGCCAAATTTGGCATCAGATCTAGACTGTACATCCAAACAACAGTGATTAGTGAAAGTGTGCAGTCTTCCAAGTAGCTGTTTTACAGACATCCAGAAGGGGTATGTCCCTGGCAGCTGCCACAGAGACAGCAGTTCTCTAGTAGGGTGGGCCCTGAGGCCTCAGAGGGCTGTGTACCAGCCTTGTCATAGCAGAATTGAATACATGAGACTATCCAGTGAGAGACAGCTCTCTTAGTGGCTAGTTTTCCTCTACCTACCTCCCTCCCCATAGGTGAGGAATAACGGTGTGGATGGGCCCCTGAACTGCTTGGTGTGATCCAAACAATAAAGCAGGGCCCTTTGACATCCAGACTGTGGAGCGCTTGCTCCCTGGAGTGCATTTGTTAGTAAAGAACATACACAGGTAAGGTGATGTATTGGTTAAGGAAACTCTGAGACCACCTTAGGCAGGGATTTTCTGTTCATCCTGAGGCTCACTCTTATCCCTATAAGGGATAATGTAGTTGGGCTCAGTGTAGAGAGTCTCTAACTCTGAAATTCCTTTGCAGAGGTAATGGCTACTAGAAATACAGTTTTCCAAGTGACATACTTGAGGTGAGTGGAAGCCATGGGTTCAAAGGGTGGCTCCATGAGTTTGGCAATACAGAGGTTCAAGCTCAAAGGAGGGACAGGTTCCATGATTGGGGCTGG
The DNA here is from genome assembly GCA_016271365.2 of Neoceratodus forsteri. Taxonomy (NCBI): domain Eukaryota; kingdom Metazoa; phylum Chordata; order Ceratodontiformes; family Ceratodontidae; genus Neoceratodus; species Neoceratodus forsteri. Next base: position 437,567,425 of record CM057454.1, read on the forward strand.
ACATGGAGGAGACCTCTGAAAACTGTTAAAGACTGGCTGTGAAAAACAAATTTAGTCTTCCCAACAGAAAGATAAGATGAAACCGCAGCCAGGTAAAGCTTCAGGGAGGAAGGCCTCAAACCTGAATCCTGCAAGTGCACTAAGTAATCCAAAGGTTAGGAATCAAAGCCCTAAGAGGATTAATGTGCTTTTCCTTGCAGAAGGTGGGGAATTATTTTCCATTTGGCTGCATAGGTCTTTTGTACTAGGCTTTTGGCCATCCTCAGGATCTTTAGAACTTGCTCTGATTACTGAGTGGCAGGAAGAACAAATTACTCACCTTAGTAATGTTGTTTCTTCTAATGGAGTCTTGCTGCATTCTGACTATTGCAGTTAGGTCCTGCCTTTCAACTGCCCCGGAGAACAAAGAGTTAACTTTCCATGGCCAGCATGGAACGCTCAGCGCAGCTCGGTTGAAGTCTCTGTCTGCTGTTGTTTAAACTCCAACCGTCAGATCTTTACGAGCAATACTCACTAGAAGTTCTGTGTGGAAACTGTAAGACTCACACTAGCCAACTGGCAACTAAATTTATTAGAAAAGGGTTTTTGATTTCAAAGCAAAGACTCAAGTCAGGAAACCCAAAAACAAAACACAACACACACCCAAAATAAAGGAGGGTGAAAAAGGGGCATCTCTAGGGTGCCAACACTGTTCCTGCCCACCCACATCCCAAAACCCAGGTTCTGAGAGAGGAGGCGGAGGATTAGAATACAGCAAGACTCCATTAGAAGAAACAACATTACTAAGGTGAGTAATTTTTTCTTCAAACAACATGAAGTCTTGCTGTATTCTGACTATTGCAGACTACTAGCAGTACCTCCATGGAGGAGGGACAGAACCTACTTTGGGAATAGGCTCTGACGATGGTTGTGCTTAAACTGAGCATCACCCTAGCCTGGATATCCAAAGAGTAATGCTTGGTGAATGTATGGACTGTTTTCCAGGTGGCTGCTTGACAAATTTCTAAGATAGGAATATCCCTGGCAGCAGCCAGGAGCAGCTGTACCTCTAGTAGAGTGAGCCCTCAGGCCTGAGGGTGGTGGTTCTACCCAGTTTTCATAGCAGAATTGTATACAAGAGACAATCCACCTGGCAATAGATCTTTTAGTGGCAGGTTTGCCCTTACCAACCCTCCATATGTGAGAACAACTGGAGGGATTCAAACCTGTGACCCTTGGTGCGCTCTATGTAGTAGCTGAGGGCCCTTTTCATCCAAGCTGTGCAACCTCCTCTCTCCAGAGGAGGAATGGTCAGTGAAGAAAACAGGGAGAGACATAGACTGATTAAGGTGGAAATCTGAAACCACCTTAGGCAAAAATTTCCTGTTAGTTCTAAGGACCACTTTATCTCTATGGAAAGAGATGAAATCAGGCTCCACTGACAGGACTTGCAATTCACTGATACACCTGGCAGAGGTAATGGCTACTAAAACACAGTTTTCCAAGTCAAGTACTTAAGCTCTGCAGAGGACAAAGGCTCAAAGGGTGGTTGTATAAGCTGAGCAATACAAACATTAAGGTCCAAAGCAGGAGGAGGATCCCAAAAGGGGGATTGGTGTGCAGCAATCCCTTTAAGAACTTACAAAAACACAGGATGGGCTGACAGAGGAGAGGGCTTACCTACTGACAAGAAGGCAGATACAGCTGCCAGATGCACTTTAAGTGTAGCTGGCCTAAGTCCCAAACCATTAAGATGAACCATATAGTCCAGGACTGTAGGCAACCCAGCAGATTCTGGAGAAATATGACATTAGAGCACCAAATAGTGAACCTTTTCCATTTGAGTTGTAAGTTTTTCTGGGAAGGCTTTGAGAAGCCTAAGGATATCCAGAACCCCTGAGAAAGGTGTAAATCAGCAAACTCTAACTCTTCAAGAGCCATGCCTTGAGATTGAGAGACTTGAGGTTCGATACCAAATCCTCCCTGAGAGGATGTCAGCAGGTTGTAATTCCTGGGAAAAGACAGGGAAGGTGGACTGTTAAGGACAGCAACAGTGGGTACCAGGGCTGTCTGGCCCAGTCTGGAGCAATCAGAATCACTTTGCATGGTTGAGACCTGATCTTGACTAGCACTTGAACAGGAGCGGAAAGGGGGAAAAGCACAGGAACTTTCCTTCCCAATTCAGGATCAAAGCATCCAGGGGACTGAGCCCAAGACTGGGGGCAGCAACAAAGACAGGAAGTTGGTGATTGTCTGGGGCTGCAAAAAGATCTATCTGTGGAGTGCCCCATCTCGAGAAAATCACTTCAAAACTAGGTGATCTAGGGTCCATTCGCGATGGCCCTGGGATATCCTGCTGAGAGCATCCGCTAGGACATTGTCCTTCCCTGGGAGGTGAACTGCTATCAGAGAGGTTTGCAGGAATAGGCCAGAGACCACAACTTCATTGCTTCTGTGCACAAGGCCGTAGACCGAGTGCCTTGTTTGTTGATGTACCACATTGTGGTGGTATTGTCTGTTCTGATCTGGACCACCTAGTTCTGTACAGATTTGGAAAAGGCTTGCAGTGCCAGAAACACTGTTCTGAGTTCCAAGAGATTGATGTGAAGCAGAGATTCTTGAGGTGACCACAGTCCCTGGGTGGTAAGATCCCTCAAGTGGGCTCCCCAGCCCAGCCGGGAGGCATCTGTGGTCAGTATCACTGAATGAGACTGAGTGACAAAGGAACTCCCTGTCTCAAATTGTCCTGATCCTGCCACCATTGCAAAGCCTGGATCAGGTTCCCGAGTCACTGGGACTAGTTTGGTAAGGGAATCCTTTCTTTGGGACCAGATGGATCTTAAGTGGAACTGAATGTCCCTCATCTGAAACCTTGCCCCTGGACCACTGCTGTAGAGGCTGCCATGTGGCCCAGGAGCTGCAGGAAATGCCTTGCTGGTCGAGACACCTGAAGGGTGAATGAAGAGGCCAGTTCTATAAGGGTCCTTGCCCTGTCCAGGGAAGGAAGGCTTTTGTTTTATTGTATCCAGCTCTGCCTCTATAAAGGTGAGGAGCTGTACTGGCTCGAGAACTGACTTTGGAAGGTTGAGGAGGAACCCTAAGGAAGTGAGCACTTGTTGGGTTATTTGCAGATGTGACTTGATCTGGTCTGAGACTGACCCACTATGAGCCAGTCGTCTGAGCATGGAAAGATGGAGATCTTTTTCTCCTTAGGAAAGCAACCACTACTGCCAGGCACTTTGTGAACACCCTTGGGGCTGATGTTAGGCAAGGGCATTGCTTTGAATTGATAGTGGCCTGACGGCAACTCGAACCTGAGGTACTTTCTGTGGGAGCACCTGACGGGAATGTGAAAATAGGCATCTTTGAGGTCCAGGGAGGCTAGCCAGTCCCCTGGCCTTAGAGAGGGCAGAATTATTCCCAGAGTCACCATTTTGAATTTTGGTTTAAAAGGTGCTTGTTCAGATATCTTAGATCCAGGATGGGCACCATTCTCCTGTCTTTTGGGGTTAGGAAGTACACTGAGTACAATCCTTTGTCCCTGTGTAGGTTAGGAACCCTTTCTATGGCTCTGAGAGTCAGGAGGGAAGAAAGCTCTGCCTCTAGGGGCGAGGGTCTCTGATGGATTTGCAGGTGGAAAGGATCTGGTTCTCATCTTGGAAATTTTTGAAGCTGAGAACCAGTCCCTGGCTTACTACTTCCAGGACCCACTTGTCTGATGTCAAAGACTTCCAGTCCTGGACAAAGTAAAGCCAGCCTGCCCCCACAGGTATTGGAGAATCGGCCCGGCTGACCCATCAGGGTGTCTGCTTGGCAGGGGCTTAGGTTGAGGGTGGAAGCAGGCCTGCCTCTGCCTCCTCGAAGAACCCTCTGAGCATAAGCAGAAGAGAGGCCTGGCTTGGTAAAAGGCCTTTGAAAGGGCCTGCCCCTGCCCCTGGAATGCTGTCTCTGAGGAGTGGCTTGCCTTCTTCGGCCTGGAGCACCCTGTAGGTGGTCCTGTACTCCATCTTCTTCATGTAGTTCTCTGTCTGCTCCCCAAACAGAGAATTACCACGACAGGGAAATCCATGGCCTTAGCCTGGGTATCCTGTGATAGGCTAGTACATCTGAGCCAAGCCATCCTCGAGGGCCACAGATGTAGCCATGACTCTAGATGAAACATCACTGGAGTCCACAGCAGCATGAAATTGCACCTTGATGCCTCAATCCCATCCGAGCCACCTGCTCCAGCTCCCTGGCAAGCTGGTCAGGGGCCTGTTTCACAGAGCCAGCACAGTGTCCCACCTGGACTTCTGGTATCTAGCTGTGTAGGCCATATAGTTAGCCTGTCTGAGTCTCAAAGATGCTGCCATGTACTGCTTTTGCCATGGCATCAATCCTCCTGGAGTCCTTATCTGGGGTGGAAGCCAAGGGAATATTTGCCTTATCACAGGCAGCAGCCTGCACTACCCCAACATGGCTAAATTGCTGGGAAAGGAAACTCAGTGTTCGAGCCTGAAAGGGTACACTCTTGTCCATTCTTCGTCCACAGGAGGTATTGAATTAGAGTCTTAGAATTTAAATGTCTGTTTCCAAAAGATTTATGGAGGGAATAGACAATCTTCTGGACCTGGGATGTCCATCGTCTCAACAAAATCAGGCTCCTCCTGATCCTCTACTGCTTCTTCCATAGGAAGCTGAGGGTTTCAGCCACTTTCTTGTAAAACATAAAGTGGAAGGACTCAGAAAGCCCAGGAGGAGAAGCACCTGAAGGTCTGTCATGGGAGATGTCCGGATCCATTGACAGCATCCAGACTTTCATAATCACCATCATCATCAGTATCCTCATACTTCCTCCTCCTCCTCCTCTGGTTCATAAAATTATTCTAAGTATAATCCGGAATCGGGGAACCGAACCGAACCGAGCCCTGACAGATGAGTGCCGGTTCGGCCGGAACCAAAGTTAGCGACTGAACTATCCTTATCACTTTAGCTATTTCATCAGCAGTCGAGAAAAGAACTTGTGGATCCGAACGGATAATTTTCCCTTCTCTTTCTTTTAACTTGGAACCAACTCCTCAGAATCGGCTCTCCTTTTGCCCAAAAGAAGTTTCGCCTGGTCAGAGGCCTCCTTCTGAGTTCGGTCGAGACCAGACCGGCTGGCCATCCAGGTCAGCGGACTTCTCGGCCTCCCTTTCCCTCAGTCTACCTACACTCTTATCCAGGGTAGCTTTGGAAAACTTTACAAATTTGGCAGTCTGAATCGAGGTGGATTAACCCCAGACACATAAACACAGGTGGTGTGAGGGATCAGCCTTGTAGAGCTTCCCACACATACTACAGTGTTGAAACCCAGGGGCCCAGTTTTTTCTTGGGTTTCTGAGACATGGCCAATCCTATCCAAACTTTACCCTTTTTTGGCAATCGAGCAGGCAAGACACCTCTATCGGTTCCTGACCATTTACAGGTCTTGAAAAACGAATTAAATCTGTTTTTTAGAACCGATCACGGACCGTTACCACAATCTAATAAATTCAAAAGTTTTTAACATCTATCTGATCGGTTCAAACCGAACCGATCCAACGTTCTAAGTTCCACACAGAAACTAAATGCAAAACATATCTAGCACTCACGGTGCCACAGACAGAGACTTAAACCGACAGGTTCAGTAGCAGAAATTCGTTAGAAACTGAGGAAAACTAAACTTTAACCGACTTTTTGAACCGAAGCAGAAACCTCCGAGCGACTGTTCAGTGAGTAAGTGAGTGCAGAATTCTGATGGTTGAGTTTAAAACAACAGCAGACAGAGGCTTCAGCCGAAAGCTCAGGTGAATGTTCCATGCTGGCCATGGAAAGTTAACTCATTGTTCTCTGGGCAGTTGAAAGGCAGGACCAACTGCAATAGTCAGAATAGTCAGAATACAGCAAGACTTCATGTTGTTTGAAACCAACTTCCGCAAGTTTTTGAGGTGAACAGATTTCAGATATGGATAGGTCACCCCTGTCTGAGGGAGAAGTCAGGAAGAATGGACAGAGAGGGAGACGAATGGGTTTGCTGCAAGACAGGGTTATCAATAGAGGATAGCAGGTCTTGCTCTTGGACAGTCTGGTGCCACCAGAATTATTGTTGCAGGCAAGTTTAGCTTTAACAAAACTGAAAATCAGAGAAAAGAGAGGAACGCATAAAGAAACTGTCCTGTCCACTCCAGAAATACAGGTTACTCACCTGTAACAGGAGTTCTAGGAATGGTATATGCTGTTCATCCACACTTATTGGCAGGTATCCTTGCCGCTTTTAAACTACCGGAAGGTCTTCAAGCTGGCTCCTCCCACCCACTCGGGTGGTAAACTCTTTGGTTCGCCCCATGGGACGCCAGATCTGGCCCGCTGGAAGCCTCAGGTTGTGCGCAGGCCGGGAGGTTAGGAGTCAGGATGAACAACATATACCATTCCTAGAACTCCTGTTACAGGTGAGTAACCTGTATTTGGGACATGATATGTTGTTCATCCACACTTATTGGCAGACTCTAGCAGTTCTCTGGGAGGAGGAGGGAGCGCACACCCCTACTTAGGGAATAGAGACTGAGAACCGAGGCTCAAACCAGCATCCCGAGCGTGACTCAAGGTTGATGTGGAATGGGTGATGAAGGTGTGCTGACTTCCAGGTAGCAGCCCTGCAGATTTCCTGGATAGGAACGTCCCTGGAAGCAGCCATCGATGCAGCAGTATGGCGGGTAGAATGAGCTCTTATCCTCTGGGAGGCTCCATGTCCGCCAACTTATAGCAGAGATCTGTGCAGGAGGTGACCCACCTGCTTATCGTCCACTTGGCTGCAGGTCTGCCAGGTGCTGGCTCAGCATAGGTGACAAACAGCTGGCAAACTCTCTCTGATTTCAGCCGGCGCCTTTATAATAAGCGAGCTCTTCTTAGGGTCCAAGTATGGAGCCTGTATTCGCCTCCGAGGTGTGACTGGGGTAGAACACCGCAGAGTCAACACCTGGTTAAGGTGGAACTCCCGACACCACCTTGGAAGGAATTTCGGGTGGGGCGAGGACAACCTTTGTCCCTGAAGGCAGGCAGAGTCTCTATGCAGAGCACCTGGAGTTCTTCCATCCTTCTGGCTGACGTGATAGCCACCAAGAAGGCGGTCTTCACTGTCAGGTGAGAGAGTTCACACCTGCATTGGTTCAATGGTTTGCCCATAAGCTTCTGCCAGTACCAGCAGTAAATCCCACGGAGGTGGAGGTTCTCGCACCGGAGGGGAAATGTGATCAAGGCTTTGAAAAGCGCCAGACCACCTTCCTGCGCCCACCGACTGCTCCCTGGCCCGCACCTGTAAGCAGAGATGGCTGCCAGGCACCCTTAGGGTCGCCGACCTAAGCCCTTGACTAGAAAGGGACCATAAATAGTCCAAGATGCTTGCCAAGGACAGGAGGAAGGGTCCAAGCCCTTGCCCTGACACCAAATGGAAATCTCTTCCATTTGAAGGCATAGCATTTCCTGGTCGACTTCACGGGACGCCTCAACAACATTGAGGACCTCGTTGGAAGACCCAAGGCCTGAACCTAGCCACTCAGGAACCAGGGCCGCAGGTGCAGGGATTGAAGGTCCGGATGGAACACTTCCCCTGATTGACAGAGAGCAGGTCCGGGGCGCAGCTGGAAGCTGCCTCGGGAGCCTGGAGCTGAGGCTGAGGAGATCTGGTACCAGAACTGGCGGGGCCAGTCTGGGGCTATCAGAATCACCTGCGCTTGCTCCTCCTTGCTTTGAGAAGCACCTTGTGAATCAAGAGAAATGGGGAAAGGCGAGAAGAGGCCCGGGTCCACAGCCTCGGAAGGCATCCCCTGCAGCGCAGCCCTGCTGAGGGGGCGGGCATGAAACAGCCTCAGCTTCGCTCTCCTGGAAGCAAACAGGTCCACTTGAAGTGTGCCCCAATGGGAGAACAGATCTTGTACTACTCCGGAGGAGAGACCACTGTGAGATGCAAGCCTTATCCGCCCAGGGCATCGGCCAGGGTGTTGGAGGCTTCAGCCACATGAATGGCTAGAGATCCGCCCAGGCTGTGCACGAGTGACCAAATGCGGAGAGCCTTCGGCATAGAAGCATGGAATGCGCCCCGCCCTGGCGGTTTAGGTAGTACATGGTCGTGGTATTGTCCGCTGACCGGACCACTTGACCCCGAGAAACGGAGCAAAGGCGGTGAGAGCTAGGTGGACCGCTCGGAGCTCCAGCAGGTTGATGTGGCATCGACTCCGTGGGACCAGAGGTCGGCGGCGCCTGGTGTTCCCCAGATGGGCACCCCAACCCATCAGAGAGGCATCGGGTCGATAGAGAGACTCGTCACCGGGCGACAAACGGGCTGCCTCCTGCAGATGAGATGGAACGGTCCACCACCGGAGAGCGCTCCACATCTCCTGGGTCACCATCATCAGCTGGTCCCAATGGATCTAGCGCTGTGACCACGGCTGGCCAGTCCTCACTGAAGGGGCGATGTGCCAGCGCGCTCAACGGACCACGCTGGTACAGGCCGCCATGAGGCCCAGGGGAGGCGTAGGGAAGTCCCGGCAGGGCGATTGCCCAACCAGAAATGATTGGGCAAAGGAGGTAAGAACCCCGGCCCTGTCCGGAGCCGTAGCTCTGGCTCAAGAGAGTCGAGCTCTGCCCCGATAAACAGAATCACCTGCTTCGCTCGAGTTCCACTCTTGGCCTCGTTGATGAGAAGGCCGATTTGAGAGCAAACCTGGAGGGCCAGATCTCTGGACTGCTCCACCCTCCTGTCTGGAGGGCTGCTGTCAGCCATCGCCAGGTAAGGGTACACCCGACCTCTCGGGCGCCAAGAGGAAAGCTGTCACCACTGCAATGCATTTGGTGAAGACCCTGGGAGCTGGAGATAGGCGAAGGGGCATGGCTCGGAACTCAAGAGGATCCTCTGCTCGAAAGCTGAAGGAAATCTCTGATGTGATGGATGGATAGGGACGTGAGTGAGCGCTGGCCCCGGGTCCAGAGTGCAGAACCACCGCCGTGTTCCAGGGATGGTATTATCTGAGCCACAGTGACCATCCTGAAGGTTCGAGACCTTTGGAACTTGTTCAGGTTGTAGTGGTCGAGAATGGGCGCCAGCCCCCGTCCGCTTCGGAACCAGGAAGTACCTGGACACAAACCTGGTCTGAGGGAGGGTCCGCCACTTCCCTGATCACCTCCTTTTGGAGGAGGAGAGCGATGTCGGCCTAACGGGCCCACAGTGAGGCTGCGGACCCCGAGGCCCCCAGGTGCGACGGCTCTGAAGGGCGGGCCTGCTCGATTCCCAGAGGCAGGCCTTTCCACCACTCCGTGCACACCCCTGTCCGTGGTAATAACGGACAAGGTGGAAAGGAAGTGCCGGAGCGGCCCCCACGGGAGGGAACCTGGGGTGAGGTGGACGGGTTGGGGCTCGACACCCTCAGCCCGCCACTGGGCAGGCTTGGAGGAGGGACCGGCCGAGGACCTCCTGGGCCTTTACCTCCCTGCTTCCTGTTGGAGGAAGCCCCGGCTTGGGTTTGGGATGCCAAGGCCGAGCCTGCTGGCCCTGACGTTGCTGGGCCGGAGAGCATGGGCTGCGAAGGACAAAAAGGGCTTAGGCTGTGGTTTGTGGCCTTGTCCTTCTGAGCGGAAGAGACCGAGAGTCCAAGGTAGCATTTGACTCCTCGATCCTCTGCAGGTAGACCTTCCACCCTAGGGCCAAGAGGTCAGTCCCCAAAAAGGAACATCCGCCAACTTGTGCTGTATCCGAAAGCGGGATATCCTCAGCCAAGCTCGACGACGATGGCCACTGTGGCCGCCACAGACCTGGCACATGAGTCCCCTAATGTCTAAAGCAGTCTGGAGCTGCTGTTTGGCCACTGCCCTGCCCTGGTCCCGCACCTGCCTGACCGTGGGTCTGCAGATCCGCTGGAAGATGAGGGACGACCTCATCCAGGGAGCCCAACAGGACATGAGAAAATGTGCCATGAGGATGGCTGAACTGGCTCGGCGAAGGCCGAGGGAGGACGCAGCATAGACTTTTCGCCCGGCATAGTCCAATTTCTTGGACTTTGTCGGGAAGTTTGTCCACATCCCTAGCGTTTCGCACGCGGAAAACGCTGTCGGTAACCAACCCTCGGCCGAGGGGTGTTCCAAAAACCGGACAGGGAACCGGTAGGGACCGCATACTTCCTGGCCATCCCGGCCAAGGTGCAGGACAGGAAGCAGGCGCTGCCAGAGCTCCAAGGCCGGACCCACTATGGCCTCAGCCACCGGAAAGGCCTCCGTAGGGGAATCCCTCGGTCCAGAATCTCCTGAGGATACCTGGCCCGCTTAGAAACGGGTTCGAGCTTCATCCCGTGGACTCTGAGATGAGCCAAGCAATCCCAGGAAGGACGAGGGTTATAGTCCACCGACTTTCCTCCTGAGGACTCCAAGTCCATTCGCTTGGAGAAAGGGAGGAATCGCCTTCGGACTCGGAAGAGTCCGCAAAGAGCTGCCTCGGCCTGAGCCACCTCCACCTGCCGAGGCCGATTGGGAGGAGGGTGACAGACAGCCTATGGGGCAGTCCCTGAGCCGACCGAGAATTTTGGTCGGAGCCCCAACTAATGGCTGTGGAGGCGGAGGTTCCACCAGAATCAGTGGGGCAGCTGGTTTTGGTCGAACAACCGCCTGGGCACAGGCCTCTGATAAAACGAGGGGTTGTTTCCGCCGCTGCGGTGACAGCCACTTAATGGCAGGGAAGACAATGGTGTCGGCTTATTCCCCGTGAGAAGGAGCTGCTGCCACATGAGTTCTCATATCTTCGACGCAGCTTGCGCTCAGCCTCCCTCATCCGAGGAGGAAGAGGACGAGCGGCGACGCCGCTGCCGCGTGCCAAGACCGAGATCGCTTATGACGGGCGGGATCGGCTGGACCGCCAAGACGCCCGAGATCGAGAACCTCGCTTTGCCGAGGACGGTGCGGGAGGTGTCGTGGAACCGCACCGGTTCGAAGATTCAACCAAGGCTCCGGAACCGAGGCACAGACGAGCCGACGGATCCTCAACTCCACCGGGGAACCGGGAGGGATTCTCAGCTTCTCCAGCAGACAACTCATCCAACGGGTCGAGAAAATCTCGACCGCGTCCGACGGAAGTCTCGGTCAACTGGCTGACGGGACACCGTGAGACCAGTGGTCAAGCCGAGGTCGACCAGTCGACAGCCGACAACCGGGAGAGGGATCTTCCCGCTTCCCAAGAGCGCCAACGGTGAGACTTACCCTTGTCTTCTTTTTGACCGAGAAACGGTCCAGAAGAAGTTGGGCCCTCACCTTTAGTCGAGAGGGTCAGACAAAGCTCCTTAAAAGAAGCCGAATAAGAGGCACCGAGAGAGAGCGGACAAATGCCGCAGCCGAGGTAGAAGCGCCCGCCGCCACCTCTCTCTTCAAGGGCCATCATCTGCTCGAGCTGATCCGCTGAGCCGGGCCGGGCCGTGGACACACTGCCGACCAGGCCTCTTTGGATTTACCGGAGGAAATCGCTTCGACGCCCCTAGTTGTAAACGGGCAGCACGGTCTTCGGTGACGAGGGTCAAAAGGAAGAGCAATGGTCGCAGGCTCGTGGGTCGTGCTCAAGGCCCAAGCAGTAGACGTACGGAGTGCGATCCGTCTGAGAAATCTTCGCCCGCAGGGCATCTCCGAAACCGAGTCGATTGTCCATCGTGAGCCGCGAGGGAGAGAAGACCAAGTCTTTTAGCAAAAACTTTTAATTTTCGAAAATTCAAGAATTAGGAACCAGTCTTATACGCAGAGCGTTAAGAAGGGAAACTTGAGCTTCCAAGTGGTAAGGAAGATCTGGCGCCATGGGGCGGAGCCGAGTTTTACCACCCGGTGGTGGGAGGAGCCAGCTTGAAGACCTTCTGGCAAGATTTAAAGCGGCAAGGATACCTGCCAATAAGTGTGGATGAACAACATATCCATGTCCCTAGAACTAAGGCATCTGATGGGAGAGTTCCCAGGACTGGAGGCCTGCAGCAATACAGTGGAAGTTGATGGCTTAGGTGAGAGGCAAAGATCTACTTCTGGTGTGCCCCACTTTCTGAACACTGTGGCCGACACCTATTTGTTCAGACACCATTCGCTGTGTCCCTGGTTGATGCAACAGAGTGTCAGCCAGGTGTTGTCCTTGCCTTGAAGATGTATGGCTGATAGGCTGACTCCCAGGAGTAGGCCAGGCCCCAAATCCTCATGGCTTAGAGACACAGAATGCTGGACCTTGTGCCACCCTGCATGTTTATGTAGAACATTGCAGTGGTGTTGTCTGTCCTGATCTGGGCTGTGTGACACTTTATCTGTGAGACAAATGCCTTGAGTGCTAGATAAATGACCCTGAGTTCCAGCAAACTGATCTGAGCCTGTGAGTCCCCTAGAGTCCAGGAGCCACTAACAGAAGTACTGCCCATGTGAGCTCCCCATCCAAGCAGAGAAGCACCTGTAGTAATGATTCTTGAAGGAAAGAGCTTGGAAGGAAATTCCTATTGAGAGGCTGGTAACTTCCTTCCAGCAGTCCAGAGACTGAAGGAGCTTCTTTGTGACTGAGACTAGTCTGGACAGTGAATTTTTGCTTTGAGGCCAGTGAGACCTTAGGTGGTGCTGTATGTCCCTCATTCTGAATCTGACCCCTGGAACCACAGCTGTCACAGATGCCATGTGTCCCAGGAGCCTTAGAAAGTGTCTGGCTGGCCTGGGCTGGCCCAGGACAAAAGAATTTGCCACTGACAAGAAGTTTTCAATCTTTCCAAAGGAAGGAAAGCTCTGCTCTGTAGGGTGTCCAGGTGTTCTCCTATGAACGTAAGGAGCTGTGTTGGCTCAGATGGGATTTCTTTAGTTTATAAGAAACCCCAAGGAGTGCAGAGCGCCTCTTGTCAGGGAGAGGGCCTCCTCCACTTGTAGATTGTTCTTTCCACAATGAGCCAGTCATCCAGATAAGGATAGACTGAAACTCCTTTTTTCTTAAATGCACTGCCACTATAGCCAGGCATTTTGTGAATACTCTCGTGCAGTTGTCAGGTCAAGGGCATGGCTGCAAACTAGTAGTGTCCTAAAGGAAGTTTGAACCTCAGAAACTTACTGTGAGACTGCCTTACTGGGATGTGAAAGTAGGCGTCTTTGAGGTCTAGGAGGCTAGCCAGTCTCCTGCTGCAGAGACAATCACCATTTTAGGGTGACCATTTGGAATTTGGGTTTCAGAAGATGCTTGTTCAAGTATCTGAGGTCTAAAATAGGTTGCCACTCCCTGCTTTCTTTTGTGCCAGGAAGTATCTGGAGTAGAGACCCTTTCCCTCTGATGGGCAAGTACTCTCTCTCTATCACCATTACTTCCAAAAGGTGCTTTACGTCCAACTCCAACAGGATCCTTTTGTTGGAGTTAGAGATTTGGAAAGCTGGGTGCTCTTCAGGGCTGGCATCTTTTGAACTGAAGGGACAGGCCCTTTTCCACTACCTCTAGGACCCACATGTCTGTTATGATAAGGGTCCAGGACTGGAGGTAGGGAGAGCCTGCCTCCTACAGGCAGCGGGAGGCAACCTGCACTCAGGAGTCAGGGCTTTGCTGGGTAGCAGGGTAGAGGTAGCTCTTCTCTGACCTCTTCCACTTCTTCCTCTGAAATAACCACCAAACTGGGAAAGGTCAAATTGAGGAGGAAGGGAATAATAGGACCTAGGAAAGTATCCCCTGCCTCTATTATCTCTCTGTTGAGTCTTTTGAGGAACAGAAGACTTCACTTGAGTGTTGCTCTGATAGGTTGTTTTATATTCATCCACCTTTTCATGTATTCCTCAGTTCTAGAATCAAATAGCACATTCCTATTGCAGGGAAAATCCATGGCTTTGGACTGAGTGTCCTGTATCAGATTTGTTGCTCTTAGCCAAGCAAACCACCTCAAGGAGATCGCCTGGGCCATAACTCTGGAGGCTGCATCATTACTGTTACCTGCCATATGGAACTGGTACTTTGTGGTTTCAAGGCAATTTTAGCCATATCGCCACCAAATTTTTGCCATAGAGTCCGAGTCCTGTTTAACTATGGCTAGGAGTGAGTTCCAAAGAGCCTTTTGATACTTGGCTATGTAAGCCAGGTATTAAGCCAGGCGGAGCAGAAGGGAGGCTGAGGTATATGAACAGAGGAAGACCCTTCTTCAGCCATTTTCTAAGCCCTTTAGCTCTGTTTCTTAATGTTTTGAACAAATGTAGAGCAAAGAACACAATAATGTTCTGACCTAAACACCTTAAACACAGGTCGGGTATCAGCTTTGACCAGTATTTTTCTGCAATTTAAACAATTTTTAAAACCTGTGGGTCCGGTCCTTTTCTTAGGGATTTCTGACATGCCAATACACAGAAAATCCTGTAATTATACAGCCCAAATAGAGTTTTGAATAAGAATGCAGTCGGTTCCCTTGTGGTAAAGAACCGCGACTTTTCTGAGGTAAAATATAGAGAAAAATGTAAATTACATACCTACCGTAATTCTTGATCTTCTTGGACAAAGTCTCAACCACTCATTCATACTGATGGGACTACGTCGGAGGTGCTAGGACTCAACGGAGCCAAAATCTTCAGGAGGGCCACTGCCAGGTATACAAGTATGAAATGGCACTGCTAGCTTGGCTCACATCGTATAGACTACCCGCGCCGATCCTCCAATTGCTTCAGTACCTTTTTTCTGAGGAGGTGCAGCGTAAACTAACCTAGTGAAAACTAACCTATATTGGACATAAGATAATTTGAATGACCCGTGTAAGAAGGGTCAACACAACAGTCTTCACAGCCCAGCCATCAAGGGAGTGAAGACCATGAACAGATAAGGAGCTTCGAGGGATGAGGGAGGGGGATGAGTGGTGGAGACTTCATCCAAGAAGATCAAGAATTACGGTGGGTACTTAATTACATATCTGCCAGGACATAAAGTCTCCACCACTCATTCACACTGATGGGAGAGTACCGAGCCAAATAATCCCCTGAGATGGGAGGCAGGAGACAAGCTTACTTAGGACAGAAGTCCATTAAGAATTGTCCTGCCAAAGGACTGATGCTGTCAGGCATGGACATCCAAAGCATAGTGCTTAACGAAAGTGCACATGGAGCTCCAGGTGGCCACAACTGCAAATGTCAGGATGGGCACATTACGGATTTCTGCCAGAATGAGCGATACTCTGCCCTCTAGTTTTACCTGTGCCATAGAGTAGCAGTGATGAAGGCATGCTACCAGCCATGCTAAAATACATCAGATAGCCACAGGTTGGCTTAGCCGGCTGCACTAAATGAGACAAACAGTTGTTTAGAAGTGCAGATTTCCTAGTCCTGTCTAAGTAGAATTGCAAGGCTCTCTTTACATCCAGGGAACATAGAGTATGCTCTCCTCATTCTGGAAGTTTATGAGTGGGTAGGAAGGATCAAGGGCTGGTTCAGATGGAATTTGAGACAACCTTGGGAAGAAGCTTGGGTGGGTCTTAAGAACCACCTTGTTTTTGTGAAATACAGTATACGGAGGGTCTGTGACCAAAGCATGTATTTTGACACTCATGGCGGAAGTGATGGTTACAAGGAAGTCGCCTTCCAAGTCAGAAATTTTAAGCTCACAAGTAGCTAGGGGCTCAAAGGTTTACGGGTGAGCAGGTTCAGCACCAGGTTAATGTCCCAGGCTGCTACTGGTCGCCTGTGACAGGTGGCCTGGTATGCAGAATACCCTTAAGAAACCTCTTGACTACAGGAAGCTGAGCCAGAGACATGGAGTGTAAGGGCTCATGGTACGCTGAGATTGCGAAAAGGTGAGCCTTAATAGTGAAGTATTGCAGGCCTGTGTTTGAGAGGTCTAGAAGATACTCCAGTACTTTGTTTGGTGGGCAGGAAAAGGGATGCCAGGAGGATTTTGCACACCAGATGGAGAAACGCTTCACTTAGCTGTGTAGGTTTTCAGATTAGCTGGCTCGCGTGTCGCTAACAGACCCTACGAGAACGTTAAACCTGTTCACCTCTATCTACTCAGGAACCAAGCATGGAGGTGAAGAGACTTCAGGCTGGGATGGACTACAGGGCCCTGGGTCAGCAGGTTCATCTGAAGTGGAAGAGTTTGGGTGAGGTTTCTGATAATCTGTTGATTAAAGGAAACCAGATCTGATGAGGCCAGAACGGGATGATGAGAATCATTCTGCCCCCTGTGACTCCAATTTAAGCAGTACCCTCTGAACTAGGGGAAGAGGAGGAAATGCACACAGAAAGCATTTTGTCCACCGTAGTCTGAAAGCATCCTGACAAAAATGCCAGGTCCTGACTTTCTGGAGCAAAAGAGAGGCAGTTTTGTGTTGATGGGGATAAAAAGGTCCAAGTCTGGAGTTCCCCACTCTTCAAGAGTGACTGACGATGACTGCGCCAACAGACTCGTGAGGATCCATCTCTGTTCTGCTGAGACGGTCTGCCAGATCGCTCTGGACTCCTGGCGGTAGATTGCCTGGATTAGAGGTTCGTGCTCCTGGAACCATTCTCACACTTTTAACACTTCCCTGCACAAGGGGTAAGAGTGTGCTCCACCCTGCTTGCTGATGTAGTACATCACTACTTTGTTGTCCATCTGAGGAGAATGGTTTTGTGACAGAGTATGTCATCCAAGGTCCAAACAGTATAAATGACGGCTCTCATTTCCAGAACATTTATGTGAAGTTGAGATCTGGCCCTGACTCCAACAACCTTGGGTGTGGCTATCCTGGCAGTGAGCTCCCCATCCCAACAGGGATGCATCTCATGATGATGAGATCTGGGGATCTAGAGGTGGCAAAGGGATATTCTACCCAAAGATTGTCCTCCTGAGTCCACCAGGTAAGTGACTGTTTCAGCGGTCCTATCACCTTGATGCGAAAGGACTGTGGGTGTGTGGTTGGAGATCACGGAGTGCTGAGCATCCACTGAGTAGTTCTCATGTAGCCGAGCCAGAGGCACAGTAAATACTGAGGCTGCTATGAGACCCAGCATCCGCTGCATTGAGAGAGCTCAAACTGAGCTGTGTTCTCTGATGGAGCGCGATATCTGCAGGATGTTGTTCCTTCTGTCCTCCGAGAGAAAGGCTCTCACGTTGGAGGTATCCAGAAGGGCTCCTATGAAGAGGGGCCACTGAGAGGGCTGTAGCTGCAACTTTCCCAAGTTTAGCAGGACTCCCATAGACGTGTGGAATTTTGAAGCCGTAGTTATGGTTTCTCAGTCTGTTGTCTGGAGAGGCTCACGAGAAGTCAATCGTCCAGATATGGGGATAACCTGAACTCGAGTTTCCTTAGATGCGCCTGTGAGAACTGTAAAGCACTTTGTAAAAACTCATATGCCAAGGACAGCCCAAAGGGCAGGACTCTGAACTGGTAATGCTGACCCAACGCCATGAATCTGAGGTATTTGGGTGTATGAGAATGTGTTGATAGTGTCCTGCATGTCCCAGGCTAACCAATCGTGTTGATGAATCAGAGGTAACAGAGTACTAAGTGATATCTTGAACTTTTCCTTGTAAAGGAATTTGTTCAACTTTCTGAGGTCGAAAATAGGGTGCATACAGCCTGTTTTCTTTGGAACTAGAAAGTAATGGGAGCAGAAACCTGTTTTCCGCTGTTCCAGCGGGACTGTCTCTACTGCCCTGTTGTTCAGAAGGCCTTGGATCTCAGCAGCAAGAAAGTCTGACTCAGAGACAGACAACTTGGTCTGTCGCTTGGGTGGATGATCTGAGGGGTTTCTGACAGATTTGGTGAGTAATTATCATGGATTATTCTGAGCACCTATTTGTCTGATGTGATCGACTTCCACCGGGTCGAAACTGAATCAGACATCCTCCTACTGTAGAGAAACAGTCCCCTCAGACAGCTGAGGTAGGACCTGGGCTGGAATCTCAGAGGGTGGCACTGGGGCTTTGGGGTGCTGTGCCCTCTGCCGCTTTTTGGCGGGCTGAGAGGTTTGGTTCTTGTTAAAGCCCTCTGCCTGTACCATTAAAGGACTGACAGTTGTGAACTGACACTGTTCCCACCCCTTTGAGGGGCTGCGAAGAGGGTCTAGCCGCTTTTAATGTCCGTCTAGTTTTCTGAGTGGCCTCTAGTGCCTGCTCAACCCGAGGACCAAACAGATCGTCATCATCGAGCGGTAAGGCCATAACTCTTTTTGGGCATCATTTGTGAGCTACAAGGTGTGCAACCAAGGTGGCAGCAGGTGCAGATGCCAGCCGTTTCTGCTTTGGAGGTGTATCAAAGGCATCTATGGCAGCTTTAAGCTGTTGATTACTGGATTCAATACCTTAGTAATGGTTTGAAGGAGCTTGAGTTAACATCCGAATCAGGAAGAGCTTCTACCATAGCCTTGAGCGAGTGCCAGAGTGTATTTATTTATTTATTTAATAACCGGGTGGGTGGAGTCACGTGATGCCCAAGAGGGAGTAAACATCTGCTGTAGCAGCTCCATGATTTTGAGCATTAAATGCCAACATTCCCATCATAAAAACTCATTTTCAATTTATTGCAAAGGAAGAGCTTACTCAGGAAGCAAAGCGACTAACTGCTATGGAATCGCTGACAGATCCGATTCGCAGTTACACCAACGAGGATAGCAAAAAGGACGGGGGTCTGGAGGCTTAAAAGACCTCGGAGAAGTTCCTCACCGATGGAGAAAGTAGATTCACCCACAGCAGATCAGCTACAAGAAGACGCCACAATTAAATCTGCCTTATTTTCACTAATTTCAGACTTTAGGAGTGGAAAGCTTCCTATCTGGGCTAATAATCAGGATCACCGATGCAGAAACCCGCATTTCTTCTACAGAGGACAGAATGGAGAAGGTTGAAAAAGAGAACACGAATTTAAAGATAACGTGAAAAATGGAAGATAAGGTAGACGACCTTGAAGGGAGATCCAGACAAAATAATCTTGTGCTGCTGGCTTCCAAAGGGAAAGAAGGGACAAACATGGTCAACTTCATTCAAAACTATGTACCCGTATAGCATGGCCATTGCCTAACGGCCGAATATATGCTAGAAAGGGCCCACAGATCCATTAGATCGAAACCTGCAGCGGATCAAAATCCCTGACCAAGCATCTTCAAAGTGCTAAATTATTTGGACAGAGATCACATTTTGAGAGCCACTAGAAGCAATTGAAAAGATAATATGGGAAGGTAAACAGCTGAGATTAGTCCCCTAATCTCACATATAAGGTTCAACAAGAAACAGCGGCCTATAGAGCATCCAACCAAGCTGTGGGCAGCTAAAATTAAACATAGAATGCTTTTTCCTGCAAGGCCTGAAGTCTCCCTTTGAACGGCAATTGAAGATATGAATCTGCAGCGCAGGCTATCGAGGATCTTAAAATGAGACTACCTGAGCTATTCGAAAAGAAGGGTGATGATTTCTGAGGTCAATCCAGGTGTTTGGAGATAATGGATCCTGCAGCATGCAGCTAAGTCTTGGAAATTTATGTTGGTGGCCTATTAGACGGACAGACTTTATGCCAGAAGTAGCTAAGAGGGAGGTCAGATAAGGCGGTGAAATTGGAAACAAGGCGATTTACAAAATGGTGTTTAGGTTTTGAACTTTGAGCCTTAACTTAGAGGATTGTTGAGCTCTATACATATAGCGCTATGAGAAGCTCAAGAGTGACATCTATGTCATATCTCCATTATGTTTTGCCATAAGGTTACCTTCATAAGCATTGTGAAGCTGAAGTTTGTTATTTATGCATATTGTTACAGGTTATAGAGTCGCCCCATATTTGTTCTGATTCTTATGGACTACAACTGTTTTAGGACATTATATCTTTTTGCTCTAATCATAAGAGAAAGTTTAAGTACATTAGGAATACAGTTTAAAAGTTATAAGGTTGTTTCAGCAGTAGACCTAAAGTAGGAATATAATTTGAGAGAGAAATAGAAGGGCTAGTTATAGACAAATGTTTAAAGCATTTAAACAAGGGGAACTGGAACGCTGACATAAAAAGGGTGGGGAGGGTTTTTTTTTTGAATATATATTGAGTTCTGAGTAGTTTAGAAAGGTTTGAAAGCTCCTCTCCTTTCAGAGTTAAACACTGGGGCTGAAACTGGGTAAATTAATATAGTAAAGGTGGAGCCAATGTTTTATTTTTCTTGTTACTTTGAATAGTATGCTCGATTTTGTGATGTTGCACCATGTAGGTATGGCAGCCAAACGTTTAGGAGTAGGCTTTTGGCCTGAGAGAGGGGGTTAGGGTCAGGGAAAGGAGAGAGAAAGTGTAATATGGTCTTTGGCAGAGGGGAGGGGTAGAAAGTTGTTCTTAATTAAAAGGATACAAATTGGACGGACCTGGAGAGGCAGGACACTAGTAAAGGAACAAAGACATAGATTATGGGAAGCTGGAGCATAATGTCTTCTAATATCAAAGGAGGCAAGGACAATTCCAAAAATGTACTATCTTAAGACATCTTAATAGATATCAACCACATATAGTTATGTTGCATGAGACTCATATTACTACTAACCAGTTATCAAATTTACAGAATCTTTGGGTGGGTCAGGTGTTTGGTGCGGACATAAGCTCAGAAGAGGAGGGTAGCCATTCTTATTAGGAGGAATGTTCCATTTCAGGAATTAAAATCTTGGTGTGACCCAGAAGGAAGATATATCCTGTGCAAGGAGATTAGCAGGGTGGAGATATTATTGGGTCGATTTATAGGCCAAATGTGGACTCTCCTCCTTTTTCCTGCCCCTATCTTCTATTATCGCCTCTACCCCTAACAGTCCTTGTTTGTTTGGGGGGAGAATGGAATTTGGTATACTCAAATGATATAGACAGATTTATAGCAAGACAGCCACATTAACGCCTGCTCAGGAAGCATTGAGAGAATTGCTGAAGGACTCAGGGTTAGTCGATCCATGGAGAATTTTCAATCCCCATGTGATAGATTATACCTACTATTCCCCACCTCATAAGGTATATTCTCACATTGATTACTTTCTTGTTAGTATGGTTGCATTGCAAGGGGTTGAGGAAGTGGGTATACATTCAAGAGTTTCGTCGGACCACTCTCCAATTTGGCTCAAAATGAGAATTCAAATTTACCAAAACGTTCAAAACATGGTCCATTACCAACCAACTTTTAGTAGAGGAGGAAATAGTGAATCACATGAGATCATTCATTATTGACTCTTGGAATAGTAATCAGGACTCGATAGAGGCGAGTGACATCTTGTGGGGGCCATGAAATCTGTATGGAGAGGCTAACTTATTAGATTAGCTACTATAAGAAAACATAAGCAAACTAAGCAGGTAGAGGAATGGCTATCTAGAATGAGATTTCTTGAAACTCATTTAAACCAAACAGTGGATGACATCATGTGGGAAGAGCTTAATTCTTTAAGAGCTAAATATGCAGCTTATGCTCTAAATCTGACATTGAAGTCAGCAGCCAAATGGAAAGCAACCTATATAGGGCAAGGACAGAAATCAGGAGATTACTTGCTCAAAGAGTTAAAAGCAAAAGGAAGCCACCTGGATAAGTAGTCTACATGATAATAGTTCAGGTGAGGTAATTTCGGACCAAGTGTATAGTAGAGGAATTTCAAAATATTTTACAGAACTATACTGTATATGGTCCCACTTCCAGTCCCTGACTATGATGAGCGACATTGGAGAGCTTTTTTGACGGAATTTCCCTAAACTTACAACAGCACAGCAATTAGAGCTTAAAGGGAAGTTGCTATACAAGAAATTAGGCTATAGAAAGATTACCTTTAGACAAAGCACCTAGGCCTGATGACTTTTCCTCACTATTTTACAAAACTTTCAAGGAAGAACTTGTCCCTTGTTTGAAAACTCTGTTTAATTACCTATATTATTTTTCTATCAAAGAGTTTGCACTACTAGAGGCTAGAATAGTAGTAATTCCCAAACCAGGAAAAGATGCAACTAGACCCAAAAATTATAGACCAATATCATTACTGAACATGGACATAAAACTATTAGCAAGTATATTAGGTTTCCACTTTAAAAAGGTTTGACTAATCTTATAGGTCAAGACCAAGTTGGGTTTGTCTCTGGAAGGCATGCAAGTGATCATTTTAGAAAGATTTGTCATTTACTTTCTGCTTGGGGATGCCAACAATGACAGGATCTTGGTGTCCTCGATGCGAAAAGCATTTGACAGGGTTAGTTGGGGTTACATATTCAATATTTTACCAAGATATGGTTTACCTTTAGAATTTATACAATGGATTAAAATTTATATACTTCCCTTCAACCAGAATTGCTTGACATGGGGCTATCTCTAGTAATTTCAGTCTAACAAGAGGTACTAGACAGGGATGCCACTATCTCCTATGCTATTTAATCTATACATCGAACCCTTGGCTAGGAAAATTAACGGGCAAAGGAAATAAAGGTATAATGATAGGGAAAGAAAATTATAAAATGTCCATGTTCATGGATGATATTCTCCTGCATCTCTCTTGCTGGCAAGTTTCTCTTAAAGAGGCGCTGAGAATAATTGAGAATTTTAGTGCATTGTCAGGGTATAAACTGAATCATAATAAAACAACGGTCCTTCCTTGAACTCGCTTGCACTAGGAGAGAGATCAAGGAGTTAGGCCTGAAATGGACGCTCAAATCTTACTTTCTTAGGAGTTGAAATAACTTGGATACTAATTCATTGAAAGCATTAAACATTAATCCAGTTATTAAACAGATTCAACAAGACTTGAAGAGGTGGCAAAGTCTACCTCTATCCTTATGGAGAAGAGTCAACCTAATCAAAATGGTGATTTTTCCCAGGTTAATGTACCCCTTTATATGCTAAATATCCCCTCACTAGAGCATGGTTTAAAAGGTAGAATCCATTTGGTCAGCTTTTCTGTGGAAAGATAAAAACCTAGAAGGGCAATATATAAACTGACAAGGAGAAGGAAAGGGAGGGCTGGGCATACCACATTTTTCTTTATTATCTAGCTTTTCAGAGTTGCAAGTATCTTCAGCGGCAGACACCACATGAGTGCACGGAGTCACAGGTAGAGTGACTTAAAATAGAAAGAGTTAAGGCCCAGGAGCATCATATCAACAAATGCTTTACTCTATACACCATACAAAAACTGCCTAAATCCTGGACGATAGCCCCACTGCATGGTTAGTGTGTGCTCACACTAAACTATGTACAGTGTTTAAACTGGATAATAGACGGGATTTGGGGCAACCACTGTGTAACAACTTGAACTTCCAAACAGGAACAAGCCTATTGCTCCCTCCTTTGGGATGTGGTTAAAAGAGATATCTCTGTCAGACTTGATATCAAATAACACAATTGACCCCCATAAAATCCAGCAAAATATGAGTTTAAAGAGCCTGCCTATTTTTAAATACCTACAAATTAAGAAATGTATTCAGGCTAGTCTAGGATCCCCACCTTGGTCTTCCCGGACCGAGGAATTTCTAGGATCATTATCTCAATTTATCACTCAACCCAGATCTATTTCTCAGATTTATAAATTCTTATTGGACAAATTTTGGCTGAATATTTCCTCGATAGCATTTTATTGGAAACATGCAGCAGATCTGCCATACTAATCCGACATCTGGGATCAAATTTGAGGAATAATTACAGATTTCTAAAACAGAAGAGATTGAGACTTATAAGATTTAATATTCTGCATAATGTATATTATACACCAACAAAACTTAAACGAATGGATAAAATACAAAATGGAATGTGCCCAAGATGTCATCAAGAGCTTGGTACTCTAAAACATATGATATGGTCTTGCCCTGTAATTCAAAATCCACTGTTTCAAGGAGCTTGCAATTTTAACATAGAAACATGTATATCGAGTAACCTTTCAGCCATATTGTCTAATATATAAATATTATTTTGCTCTTATCTCTACAGTCACATTACTTATTATTATGAGATACTGGATTAAAGACATAGTACCACCTTTTAGAGAATGGTTTCAGGAGATTCATACAGCCTTTTACGCAGAAAGGCTGATAGCTTCACAATTTCATAATGCATCCAAATTTACCAAAAGATGGGAGCACTTTACTTTTTTATGGCTGAGAGGTTAAAACATCCTGTTGATCATTAGCACTTCAACTTTCTAGATTAGAAAGAGTTGCTTTAAAGAGCAAGTTGGAATTTCTTAGGAAGCTGTGTCCTGATGAGAATATAAGTATCTGAGTCGATGTGTCCTTTAATAATGTGAGACAGACAAAGATAGGGACTTGGGAGGGATAAATGCGATTTACTACTCTGTAACAGTGAAAGTTATGGTGGGGAGAGAAATATTCAAGGACAGAGGGTGGGATAGGGGATTGGGAATTCTCAATGCAGAATGTAAGATGCCAAATGAGGATATGTGTGTGTTGTGTATTGTAATGCTTGATTTACTTGAAAATTCTTAATAAAGCATATTATAAACTAAAAATAACTAGGTGGGTGTGCTAGACACAAGCTGTGACTATTTTCAGACATGACTCATACTGAGAGAAGTAGCCTGTTAGCATAGCAATGCACAGCGCATAAGGTGGAAGCAGCAAAGACTCGCTTACCCAAGGTGTCAATCTTGCTAGATTCTTTGTTTATTGGACATGATGTAGATTTTGCAGAATAACAGCCTTGTCATTCTCTCCCAGAACGACGATGGCATCAGCAAAAGCTTGAGAGGCCAGAATAGGTTAATCCTTAGGACGGGCATATTTTCTATCTATGGACTTAGTCACAGAGGGAATAAGTGCGGATTATCCCACATCATCTGTGAGAGTGTCTTGAAAGACGGCTGCACGGAGGGGTTAATTCCACAGGAATATCCGAACGCATGTACTGCAGACGCAGCAGCTTCTCAGGATCAATCTCTGAAGTCTGGGAGAGAGAGCAGAATTTAGATTTCTGAGCAGAGACTTAAAGGAAAGATACTCGACCAAAGGCTCTGTAGAAAGAGGTTTATTCCGACTCCAGGGTGGAATCATTGTCAAAGTTGTCCCCTAATCAAAGATCAGGATCAGGTTCAACGTCATCCCTGCCAGTCCAGAAGGTACTGTATAGCTAGGAAGGGTTGAAAAGAATGAGGAGCAGAGAGAATCGGGCGTCGAAAACCTCTGAAACCCATGTGGCACCGTGAGCACTCCTGGCGCGGCCACAGGAGGCAGCGCCGAGAACACAGGCGCGCCCGCTATGGGCAGCGGTACAGAGCGTGGTGCTGACATGGAATGCGCGACCGCGCGGCGCCAGCACAGGAAATAGTGCCGCACACAGCACTGGCCGCAACAGCAGTGCTGCAGCAGAAGTTTCCATCTCCATTGATGGAGAAGAAGTGGAGAAATTCAGCAGGAGATAGAGGCACCAGTGTGACCCCTGTGCCGCAGCCATGTGAGGGGACACACCAGGTGCGGAGTCGATGGCACCGGAGAGGGCACCGCGTGACTAGAAGCCCCAACCCCGCCCTGCAGGTCCGAATGCCCCGGCAAAGACTAGCCTGCTCAGGCAGGCGGGACAACCACCACACCCACTGCTCCATAAGAGCGCCCAATGGTGAAATGTCACCATGAGGACCCCCAATGGGCGGAGAGAGGCTCCAGAGTTGAGGATGCCAGGCACCAGGGACAGAAACTGGAGAGGACTCTGGAAGCAGAGACTGGCCCCTGCCCCGCAACCAACGCGCAGACCTATCAGAAGGTGACATCCAGTAGTGCAGTTTCTTTTTCGACCGCTTTTTTTGTGCTTTTGGGAGACCACTTCCCCAAGCACTGGACTGCCTGTAGTCAGACCCCCCAGTAGAGGCGGCAGACCAGACTCAGTTCATGCAAAGTCTCCCACCATCACCCGTCCGACTCATGGTTGACTCTGTTGATTGAGGGCTGAAGACTTCTTCTGACGAAAAGTTCTTAAAATTAATTTTACTTTATTTTCTAGAAACAATTAAACTAATATAAACTAAACGAAACTGAAAACTATAGCTGCTGTCGTATAGGCGTGAAGTTTTGACTCCCGGCAGCGGGCAGTACCGCTACTGAAACACACTCACAGCGGGGAAAAAAGGAACTGAGGCGGTTGGAGGGTCGACACCGAGGAGTCTTTATGGCGTGAGCTAGGTCATAGTGCCACTCTTGTAGTCCTACCTCAACGCCAGCCCTCTGAAGACTTTTGGCTCCTGCTATGTCCTAGCACCTCCGGCGTAGTCCCATCAGTGCGAATGAGTGGTGGAGACTTTATGTCCAGGAAGATCATTGGTTCCTGCTTAAAAAGAGAACCGCTAACAAAAGAATAAAAGGAACCATGGAAAACCACTATACGATAACATTTTAAACTATAAAATAAAGAAAAGGAACTGCAGGGAACCGCAGAACCAAGTGAAAATGTGGTTCCTAGGAACCAAGGGAACCTCTAAAAACCAAAAATAACACTCTGCACACTACAAAATTTAGAAAAACAATACTTTATAGCTACCAAGTCCTAGGAAAGTTTTTTTGGCGAGAGAAGCACCTCAGAGGCAGTGTTGCTCAGTCAGGTGGAGAAAACATTCTAGAGCCTTCCTCACTCTCCTGCTCAGCACACCCTCAAGCTTCAATCTGACTGGCTAATTCATAAACTCATTACCATAATCTCCACTTCGGGCAGTATTATCTAGTCAGCTCACTGCAATAGTTACTGATGCTAAAGAACCCTGAGGTGAGGACAACAAATATGTTGCAGGTGATGCTTTTGTTGGACTAACAAAATTATTTCTGAAACTAGCTTTCAAGAGATAATACTCTCTTCTTCAGGTCAAGTCAGTGAAAACAGAGCTGGATAACATGACATATACAGGTTTGGATGTGGATTCAAGACACGGAATAGCAGTTTGCACATCAAAGTATTGCAGTCAATTTACACTCCTAACAAACAGGCAGGAAGAATGTCAATGGACTGGGTCTGTTGAGCAGCCCACCTTATAAGATCAAAGGGCAGTTGCATTTTAGTCTGGACCATCAATTCACATTTGTGCAAAAAAAAAAAAAACACAGAACGCCCTATTGCCATTAGATGGTGCTTGTTAAAAGAGTCAACCTTATGATCAAAGTGAGTAATAGTTACATTTTAGTCTGGGGGTGCTAATGTGATGGAAAGAAGTGCCATCTGAAGTATTGCTTGGGGCTTTATCTCTGGTAATGTGCTAAAAAACCAGTATCTTTATTAAGTCATTTTTCTTTAGTGTCCAAAATGGAATAATTTTTAGTTCAAATGTTTGCTGTTCCTGACTGTTTTTGAAATTACCTTTCAAAAGAGTTCTACTAGCTAGGCGAGCCCGACCGCTGCAGGGATTGGGCTTCACCTTCAAATCTGCCCTGTTGTTCCCAAAATAAATTTGTTATAATTGTACCTGTTTGCTTCGTAAAAATCGAGTCCCATTCCAGTGCAGCTGCATGTTTGCAATATGGAGGCAGTCACCTTCCATAATCTCGCACATGCAAATACCACAGGAGGATGGCCGCCACTGCCCTTCCTCATTGGTC
Organism: Neoceratodus forsteri; assembly: GCA_016271365.2. Taxonomy (NCBI): domain Eukaryota; kingdom Metazoa; phylum Chordata; order Ceratodontiformes; family Ceratodontidae; genus Neoceratodus; species Neoceratodus forsteri. The sequence continues at coordinate 437,594,883 of CM057454.1, forward strand.
CGTCTATGTACAGAACTTTACAAATGTTTTTATCTCTGATGCCTGATTTTACTTTTACAGAATATGCCTAAATGCCATGAGTATGCCATGTATACAAATGGTATTCAGGCATATTCTGTGAAAATAAAATCAGGCATCAGAGATAAAATATTAGTAAAGTTCCGTATATAGACGACCAATGAGGAAGGGGCAGTGTATGCCACATCATCCTGAGCTTATTTGCAGCAAGATCACCTCCATATTACAACATGTCAGCTACACCGAGTGGACTCAATTTTAATGAGCAAATAGGTACAAATATAACAAATTTATTTTGGGGAACAACATGGGGTTTAAAGGTGAAGTCTCAATCACTGCAGTGGTCAGGGCTTCAGCCTAGCCAGCAGAACTCCTTTAACACTGACAGTAAAATCACTGATGAAGTGGCCCGGTTTTGAGAAATGTTCCCCTACTGGTGTATTTTCATCTTTGTGGTGATTGTGAATCTGTGGTGATTCATTCTTGTTTTGAGCTTCTGTCCAGTTTCACCAACATAGCAATCATCCTTACATTTCCTACAATGTATACTACATTGCTAGAAGAACAGGAATAGGAGTTTTAGATTTTAAATGTTTTTCCTTACGAATGACAGATGTCTCAGAAGAGATATGCTGCATAGTTTGCCACCTAGCTGGAGGTCTGTGGGAAGTTTGCTTGGCACCAGTTTCTGCTTCAGGTTTGGTGGTTGGCAGAAGGTAAGCACTGGAGGAGTGGGAAATATATTTTAGAGTCTCACCTTCAGACAATAGTGGTTGTAAATCTTTTATTTTCTGTAGTTTTTCCAGTTCTGGACTGTAGGTTACTACCAGAGGTGTGCATTCAGATGTTCTGTGGCCTATACCTGGGGTTTATAGTTTTTGGTTATAACTAATAATCACCGATAAAACACCACCAAGGTGATTTTCATAGTTTTGGTTATAACCCCAAAAATGAAAAACTGTGATGGGCGTGTTGTATGCAAATGACACATATCGTCACACGCCACGATGAGTAGTGCCACGCATATAAAATCCAGCGCTTCGAATGCCAAGATTGAAAGCGGGCAGTTAAAATAAAATCCTCGACGCCTCCTAGACCCCCAAACAATATGCTGTGGAGCATACAGATTTTATAGTCAAGGAGTTACATGGCAGGAGAACTCTTGTCTGCAAGTTTTATAAAGTTACTGTCCCGTGTTACCTGGAAAAACTGCCAACCCGTATCGTCAGAGCATATTCTGTTTGAAACCCACATCAAACAAAAGCAGCCGTCAGAGAAGGAAGAGCATGAACTTAATCAAATGTCCCTCCCTGAAACCATCACAAGATTCAAGAGGAAAGAGAGAGGACTAGGGGCAATGAGTACATGAGTTTCTGCCATGCAATGATTCAATCGGGTGTTAGTCTACATCAAACTGACGGCCTCTAGGCTAACTGTTCAGAAAAGGGGCCCCAGCTGCTCGAGTCTATGCTTAAATCTGCATAAATATGATAATATCTGCAAGAGGTATTTAATGCAGATGTAACCCTAGATGGGCTATCCCAGGGGCTACTACCCCTGCCTGATTTGCCACTAACAGGTTGAGGGGCCTGGATCCAATGGCGGGTGCCTCCACCCAGAGGTCAGGGTTTGCAATAGTTAAACTTACTTGGTCACAGCCCTCTGGGACACTGCAACCCCCTTTCTTCCCACTAGTGGCCCACACAATATAGCAGAATTACCTTCACAGTATACACTTACCCCCAAGGCTGGTTCAGGCACCGGGACATCCTGTAAAATAAGATACAGTGCAACAATCACAGTACAGTACTTTAACATAGACAAATACCTCAGGCAGTATAACTTTGTTGAAACAAACAGCTCTGATTTATTTAGGGGATATAACAAGGACAGGGGAAATCAGGTTAATTAGCTTATCACTTTACTATCTACCTATGGCTCTGTGCACAGGCCTATCCCTACCAGTTACTGTCCCTGGGTACCCAGGCCCTAGTGGCTAGTCCAAACCTGTGGCAGCTGGTAGGGGCCCTTTCACACAGAGAAAGGAAAATTAAACAGTCAGCAGTACAGTAATTCCATTTGGATTTAATGTGGCAATTCAACAGGGAGTGACCCGAATTAGTACTACGACCTCCAAAGAAGATATGGTCCTTCAATGTCAGCAGGGCTACTTTTGATCTCCAAGAGACTCCTCACACATTTATATGGTAAAAAAGAAAGCACTATACCAGGCAGGCTGCATCTGTATCCCAATCGCAATTACTGCACAATAACCAGGAGAACACACAGCAGATTCAGTTCCTGACAGACCGAGTGTAATTCAACAATTTCTTCAGTCTTCTACAGGTGAGCCTGGTTTCTACTCTTCAGAGATCCTTTGATTCTTTTCACAGGACGGATTCAGTCCTAACAAGCAGTTACACAAGTTGTAGACCGAACTCTGGGCCTTGCACACGCTTTTTTTGACTGAAACTGTGCACTGAAGGAGCACAGGGTTCTTTCCCTTCACTTTCAGATCTCAAACTGAAACTCCCAACAGACAAAACCGGCACTTCCTTTGAGTTCCTCCCAGTTCTTGACTGGATTGGCTGTCACTCACAATAGACTGCTGCTGTTGGTCCAAAAGGCACCAAGTCTAAACTACATCTCCCAGAGTCACTGCCCATACAATCCTCTTGTGGCTGGCTCAGATTATGAGTCCCAAGTTCTGATTCGTCCAAGGCATCATTTTAGAGCTAGTTTACCCCACACTGATTGGTCCAGTTCAGCAGTTCAAAACCAGAATGGGAACTAGGCAGACAGTTCTGACTGCAAAGAAAGCAGGTTAGACAAACTGTAATTTTATTATTACTGTAAATGATTTCTGGCAATCAGTTACATCTTTCAGACAGGTTCCCTTTGCACTCTAGTGACTGCAAAAATGGGGTGAATTGGCAGCAGCTTGAGTGGTACTCAATCAAAGAAACACACAGTCCCCATACAAACTAATTATGTCTGCAAGCAGACAGCTCTTAAAGAGACAGTACCAGAGGTTCTAAAACACTCACTGATAAATGGCTTAAACGCAAACACCATTCAGGCTTGGAGCATTCAAGCAAGCTCCTGGAAGTCTTTTAGGAACCCCCATTTGCAGGGGGTTACACAGACATAGAGCACATACTTGATTTAATTAACAGAACTCTAATTTCTATAACAACAGACGTAAACTCCTGAAATGCATGGTGACCCTACTCAGCAGTACTCTTTACTTCTGCTGACCGACTGAATGGCTAGCATCAGAGAACAATAATGGCAGACCTAGATATTGTAGAAGGTTGCAACACCATGTCCATTGCTGCCTTAATTCATAAGGTTCTGACCTGTATGGAAAGAACTGAGAGGATTGGGATAACAGTTGGACCAGAGACCAAACTTCAGGTTCAACACACAATCTCTGTCTGATGTTTATTCAAAATACAGGAAATACGCTTCTGCAATGCCACATTCCTTCTTCAGTACATCAGTTTGCAGCAATAGACTATGAATGTCTTTTCTGTGCACTTAGCCAGCACCTACTGACACTGATCTCTGATCTAACCACTTTTCACTGAAAACCCTTTATCCCTATGTGGCACCGCTTGTTTGGGTAGTGGGGCTCAAAAAGAAAGAAGAAACAAAACAAGCTTAAAACAAAGAACCTCAGTATAGAAACACTGAAACATGGGTTACCCAAAGGGTACTGGTAACAAATCAAGTTTCAAAGAAATACATTATACAAACTTCCATAATGCAAAGCATCATGAGATATATGCAAATCACCATGAAATGTCAGACTTATTCAGTCTACAGCAATTTACTTGCATTTTAAATAGCACAACTACTAATTTCTATAATAGTCACCTAGTACTTTTTACCACTATCAAAAACACCTAGTGCCATGATATTTTCAACATTTGCAAGTTTCATAAACATACGGTATATACATCAAGGTATTTTATGACATAGTGCTATTACATACTAAATCCAAAATGATAAACACAACCTGTTTTACAAACGTTTGGAGGTCACCACAATAACCTCCTGTATGAGGACCTGAGAGGGAAAAGGAAAATTAAAGAGGACACTATAGCATAGTCACGAAAGGGAAGGGATGCCCAAGGGTGGCCAACCTTATGGACTAGAAATTGTAAAGGATAGATTAGGCTATGGAAATAGAAGAACTGTTGCAACAGATTTAAGAAAAGGTTTGTCCTCAAAAGAGTGGCAGGAGCTCCCGCACAGTCTGCATGTGCAGTGATAGCGCCAGCTACATAAAAAGTTCTGTGAGGATCAGCACAGAAACTCAGCGCTGAGTCAAAGCATTCCCACTATGCAATCCTTGTCACCTTCTGGATGGAGCTCTAAGGTCTGCACTGACTTCCTCCAACCTTTTGAAAAAGGTAATAGATTTTATCTTGCATTCGGGGCTCTGTTTAAATATGCTCACTGAACTAAAAAGAAAATATTTAGCAATCTGCTCATGGTTAGGAGTCAAGAAGAAATTAATTTCTAGCATAACACACAGCCGCTGGTACTCGGGTCATAGACGTTGTTGAAAGTTTGCTTGCCATGTGGAGACTGTTCACTGTTTTCTTATTAGCGAAGATGTTGCAGGAAAGAAATATGAAGACCTGAGACAGCACATAGACTCAGAAGTAAAAAAGAACACAGTGTACTGCCTCTTTTAAATTTTCTTAGTGAGAATATGAGACCTGTAATTGATATAATGAAAAGACTGGAGTCAGAACACACACCAGTTCATCAAGTGTTTAACACTGTAGGAGTGGACACCAAAATCTTATTTGAAAGTAAAATTGATGGTGCCAGTTCTGAGTTTGGCCCAGCAGCAAGTGCACTTCTAGGGTGTCTGCCTTTAGAAACACAGCAAGTACTGAGAAAACTTTCAGTCGTTCTATACGCTATGTATGACAAATGGCAAGCAGTTATGGCAAGAAAAATCCCAAATCCAACAATGGAATTCAATTAAATGAAGCTTTGCTGTGATACTCATCACAAGTGTTCGATTCATTCAGAAGAAACAAATTCTCTTCAAACTTTGACACTTACCAATTTATGTTTGACACTTTCAACAAATCAGACACAGACTTGCTTTGTTTACAATTCGATGAGTACATGGCAGAACCAATACCTAGTAATACAGATTTAGAAGTACACCAATATGGAGGGAAAACTGAAACAGTGGACAGAATTGAGTGAATGTGTTTTGTCTATTCTTGCATTGCTTGTCTCTAGTGCAAATGTAGAAAGGTCATTCTCAGAAATTTGAGCTTTTACTGCCAGGAAGGAAAAGCTAGACTGTCCAAGCAAGCACTAAGAAAAAAATTACTCACTTTAGTAATCTTGTTTCTAGGGACATGGATATGTTCATCCACACTTATTGGCAGGTTCCTTGCGCTTTAAATCTTGCGGAAGGTCTTCAAGCTGGCTCCTCCCATCCACCGGATTGGTAAAACTCTCAGCTCCCATGGCGCCAGATCTTCCTTACGCTTGGAAGCTCAGGTTCCCTCCTTAACGCTCTGCGATTAAGACTGGTTCCTGATCCTTTGAAAGTTCGAAAATCGAAAAGTTTTGCTAAAAGACTTTGGTCTTCTTCTCCCTCGCTACGATGGACAATCGACTCGGTTTCGGAGGTGCCCTTGCGGGCAGAAGATGTCTAGGAGGCGGATCCGCGCTCACGTCATCTACTGCCTAGGCCTTGAGCATGACCCGCAGGCCTGCTAATTGTGCTCTTCCTTCGCCTACGCCCTGAAGACCGCGGCTGCCCCATTACAACTGGGCTCAGGAGAAGAGAATTCCACCGTGAAATCTAAAGAGGCCTGGTTGGCGGTGTCTGCGGCGAGCGGCTCGGCGGATCAAGCTCGAGCAGATGATCACCCTCGAAGAGGGAGGAGGCGGCCGGGCGCTTCTACCTCGGCTGCGGCATTTGTTCCGGTCTCTCGGTGCCTCTTACCTGCTTCTTTCATGAGCTTTGTCTGACCCTCTCGACGAAAGGTGAGGGTCCAACTTCTTCAGGACCTTTTCCAGGTCCAAAAGAGCAAAAGTAAGTCTCTCCGTCGACGCTCTTGGGAGCGGAAAGATCCCCTCCCTTGTCGACAGTCGACTTGGTCGACCCCTCAGCTTCGAGCCACTGGCTTCACGGTGTCCCGTCAGGTCAGTTGACCGAGACTCCGGCAACCGCGGTCGAGATTTTTCTCGACCCGTTAGGACGGTTGTCGGCTGAGAAGCTGAGAATCCCTCTCCCAGTTCCCCGGTGAGAGCTGAGGATCCCGTCGGCTCGTCTGTGCCTCGGTTCTGGAGCCTTGGTGGGATCGTCCGAGCCGAGGAGTGCCAGTTTCCGACACTTCTCCTCGCCTTCCTCGGCCTAGTCGAGACTCTCGGTCTTAGTCATCCTCGCAGTCCGACCGATCCCGCCCGCCATAAGCGGTCTCAGTACCGCAGTAAGCGGACGCCCGCTGCTCTTCCTCTTCCTCGGACGAGGAGGCTTCAAGCGCCAAGTTGCGTTGGAGAGTACGAGGAACTCATGTGGCAACAGTCCTTTTGACCGGGAATAAGCCGACCCAGTCGTCTTCCCGCCATTAAGTGGCTGTCACCGAGCGGCCGAAACAACCCCTCGTTGCAGCCGAGAGCTGTTCCCAGGCGGTTGTTCGGCCAATTCCAGTTGCCCCACCGATTCTGGTGGAACCTCCACCCCACAGCCATTAGTTGGGGCTCCGACCAAAATTCTCGGTCGGCCTTGGGTTTGCCCCATAGGCTGTCTGTCACCCTCACTCCCGATAAACCTCGGCAGGTGGAGGGTGGCCCAGGCAGGCAGCTCTTGGAGGACTCTTCCAAGTCCGATGATCGTCTCCTCCCTCTTCTCCAAGCGCATGGACTTGGAGTCCTCGGGAGGCCAGTCAGTGGACGATAGCCCTTCGTCCTTCTTAGGTTGCTTGACTCATCTCGGAGTCCCACGGGATGAAGCTTGAACCCGTTCCAAGCGGGCCAGGTATCCCTCACGGAGATTCTGGACAGAGGGGATTCTCCACGGAGGCTCTCTTCCGTGGCTGAGCTTGTAGGGTCCGCCTGAACTTTGGCAGCGTCCTCCTTCCTGCCCTGCGCTTGGCCTGCCAGGATGGCCAGGAGCATGCGGTCCCTACCGTTCTCGTCGGTTTTTCGAACACCTCGCAGGGGTGGCTGGTTACCGACAGTGTTTTTGCGCGTGAACGGAAGGGATGTAGACAAACCTCCGACAAGGAACCAAAACATTGGATTATGCCGGTGAAAAGTCTACGCTCGGTCCCCTCTCGGCTCATCAGGCCAGTTCGCCGTCCTCATGGCACATTTTTCCCACGCCTATTGGGCTCCTGGATGGGTTGTCCCTCATCTTCCTGCGGACCTGCAGACTACGGTCAGGCAGGTGCGGGACCAGGAGCAGGGCAGTGGCAAGCAGCAGCTCCAGACTGCGCTAGACATCGGGGACTCATGTGCCCAGGTCTTTGGCGGCGCAGTGGCCATGCGCGTCGAGGCTTGGCTGAGGATATCCACCTTTACCTCGGATACCCAGCACAAGTAGGCGGATGTTCCTTTTGGGGACTGACCTCTTGACCCTGGGGTGGAAGGTCACCTGCAGAGGATCGAGAAGTCCAATGCTACCTTGGACTCTGTCTCTTCCGCTCAAGAGGACAAAGGCACTTAAGCCACAACCTAAGCCCTTTAGTCCTTCTGGCCAGCGGCTCCATCGGCCCAGCAACGTCAGGGCCAGCAGGCTCCGCCTTGGTTTCCCAAGCCACCAGTCAGCTTCCTCCAATAGGAAGCAGGGAGGTAAAGGCCAGGAGGTTCCCTGCGGTCCCTCCTCCAAGCCTGCCCAGTGACGGGCTGAGGGTGTCGCCCCATCCCCGTCCACCTCACCCCTGGTTCACCCCGTGGGGATGGCTCAGACACTTCCTTTCCGCCTGGTCCGCTGTTACCACGGACAGGTGGGTACTGGAGGGGTGGTGGAAGAGGCCTACCTCTGGAATTTGAGCAGGCCCCGCCCTTCAGACCGTCGCACCTGGGGCCTCGTCCAAGAGGCTCATCATGCTCGTCGAGCCAAGTTATCGCTTCCTCCTCCAAAAGGAGGTGATCACGGAGGTGGAGGACCTCTTCAGACCCGGGTTCGTGTCCAGGTATTTCCTGGTTCCGAAGCGGATGGGGGCTGGCGCCCATTCTTGACCTACACGACCTGAACAAGTTCAGGTCTGAACCTTCAGAATGGTCACTCTGGCTCAGATAATACCACCTCTGGAACACACGGTGTGGTTCTGCTCTCTGGACCTACAGGACGCGTTGTTTCACGTCCCTATCCGTCCGTCACATCGGAGATTCCTCCGCTTCGAAAGGAGGGATCCTCTTCGAAGTTCCAAGCCATGCTCTTTGCTTATCTCCAGCTCCCAGGGTCTTCTACCAAATGCATGGCAGTGGTGACAGCATTCCGCGCGTGAGGGGTCCGGTGTCACTTACCTGGATGATTGGCTGATAGCAGCCCCTCCAGATGGGAGGTGGAGCGGTCCAGAGATCTGGCCTCCAGGTTTGCTCTCAGGTTGGCCTTCTCATCAATGAGGCCAAGTCAGACTCGAACGAAGCAGGTGATCCTGTTCATCGGGGCAGAGCTCGACTCTCTTGAGCCAAACACGACTCCAGCGGACAGGGCCGGGTTCTTACCTCCTTTGCCCAATCATTTCTGGTTGGGCAATTAGCACCCTGCCGGGACTTCCTCGCCTCCTGGGTCTCATGGCGGCTATACCAGCATGGTCCGTTGGGCTCGCTGGCACATGCACCCTTCAGTGGGGACTGGCCAGCCAGTGGTCACAACTGTGATCCTTTGGACCAGCTAGTGATAGTGACCCAGGAGATGTGGAACGCTCTCCAGTGATGGACCGTTCCATTCCATTTGCAGGAGGGTATCCCGTTTGTCCGCCCTGAGCCGATGGTCTCTCTATCGGACCGATGCCTCTCTGATGGGTTGGGGTGCCCATCTGGGGAACACCGAGTGCGGCCTCTGGTCCCCTTGGAGTCCTGATGCCACATCAACCTGCTGGAGCTCCGGCGGTCCTTCTAGCTCTCACCTCTTTGCTCCATTTCTCCGGGTCAAGTGGTCCAGGTCCAGATGGACAATGCCACGACCATGTACTACCTAAACTGCCAGAGTAGGGTGCGCTCCTGCTTCTATGCAGGAAGCTCTCCACATTTAGTCACTCGTGCGCAGCCCTGAAGGCGGATCTCCTAGCCATTCATGTGGCAGGAGCCTCCAACACCCTGGCCGATGCCCTGAGCCGGATAGGGGCTGCATCTCACGAGTGGTCTCTCCTGCCGGAGGTAGTACAAGATCTGTTCTCCCTCTGGGGCACACCTCAGGTGGACCTGTTTGCCTCCAGGGAGAATGCTGAAGCTGAGGCTGTTTCATGCCTGTCCCCTCAGCAGGGCTGCTGCAGAGGATGCCTTCTCGAGGCTGTGGACCCGGGCCTCTTCTACGCCTTTCCCCCATTTCCCTTGATTCACAAGGTGCTTCTCAAGAGGAGGGACAAGGCGCAGGTGATTCTGATAGCCCCAGACTGGCCCTGCCAGTTCTGGTACCCAGATCTCCTCAGCCTCAGCTCCAGGCTCCCAGGCAGCTTCCAGCTCGCCGGACCTGCTCTCAGTCAATCAGGGAAGGTGTTCCATCCGGACCTTCAATCCCTGCACCTGACGGCCTGGTTCCTGAGCAGCTAGAGTTCCAGGCCTTGGGTCTTTCCGACGAGGACCTCAATGTTGTTGAGGCGTCCCGTGAGGAGTCGACCAGAAAATGCTATGCCTTCAAATGGAAGAGATTCTCCATTTGGTGTCAGGCAGGGCTTGGACCCTTCCTCCTGTTCTGTGGCAAGCATTTTGGACTATTTATAGTCCTTTCTAGTCAAGGGCTTAGGTCGGCGGCCCTAAGGGTGCACCTGGCAGCCATCTCTGCTTACAGGCGCGGGCGGGGAGCAGTCGGTGGCGCAGGATAAGGTGGTTGGCGCTTTTCAAAGGCCTTGATCACATTTCTCCTCCGTAGAACCTCCACCTCCATGGGATTTACTGCTGGTATTGGCAAGCTCATGGGCAAGCCATTCGAACCATTGCACAGGTGTGATCTCTCTCACCTGTCGTGGAAGACCGCCTTCTTGGTGGCTATCCGTCAGCCAGAAGGATGGGAGAGCTCAGGCGCTTTCCATCGAGTCTCCTTACCTGGTCTTCCACAGGGACAAGGTTGTCCTGCTCCCCACCGAAATTCCTTCTGAAGGTGCTGACTCTGCCGGTGTTCTACCCCAATCACACTCGGAGGCCGAATACAGGCTCCATACTTTGGACCCTAGAAGGCGCTCGCTTATTATAAGGAGCGACTGGCTGAAATTGGGGAGAGGTTCAGCCAGCTGTTTGTCACCCTACGCTGAAGCCGCACCTGGCAGACCTGCAGCCAAGCGGACGATAAGCAGGTGGGTCACCTCCTGCATAGATCTCTCTGCTATAAGTTGGCGGGCATGGAGCCTCCCAGAGGGATAAGAGCTCATTCTACCCGCCATACTGCTGCATCGGGTGGCTGCTTCCAGGGACGCCCCTATCCAGGAAATCTGCAGGGCTGCTACCTGGAAGTCAGCACACACCTTATTACCCATTACCACATTGACCTTGAGTCACGCTGGATGCTGGTTTTGGGGCCTCGGTTCTCCAGTCTTTATTTCCTAAGTAGGGGTGTGCTTGCCTCCTTCCTCCGGAGAACTGCTAGGAGTCTGCCAATAAGTGTGGATGAACAACATATCCATGTCCTAGAAATACAGGTTACTCACCTGTAACAGGAGTTCTAGGAATGGTATATATTGTTCATCCCACGATTCCACCCGACCTCCCGGCTTCGACACACAACCTGAGCTTCCAGCGGGCCAGATCTGGCGTCATGGGGCGAGCCGAGAGTTTTACCACCGGGTGGGTGGGAGGAGCCAGCTTGAAGACCTTCCGCAAGATTTAAAGCGCAAGGAACCTGCCAATAAGTGTGGATGAACAACATATACCATTCCTAGAACTCCTGTTACAGGTGAGTAACCTGTATTTCTTCCAAGGTATTCTTCTATATTCATAACTTTCTGCATTCAGCCTCCAAAGCAGAGCTGCCCGAGAAAATGGAACTATATGCAAATGACAGAACTATCATTGGCCCATGACACATTCAAACTGCTGCCCTTATCTACTGTAACGTCCATCAACATATTGATTTCTAAGGAGCCTACAAGGCAACCTATACTAAGACTTATCTAAATATACTATCTAATATAACACAACTTCAGTAGTCCATGACAGCATGAAACATCCTTAACATAATATAATCCTAACCCCCAAATGCCAGAACCACCTGGAAAAAGAAGGAATTAAATATTTCCACTAGAGTTAGAAAACATATATGCCAGTGTTTGGGACTTTAAATTAGAAACTCCATCAGGAGTGCAGAGGCTCTGGTTCTGAAGGGAAGGCAGGAGAGTTATGAATAAAGAACAATACCTTGGAAGAAAAAGATTACTAAGGTGTGTAATTTCTTCTTCTAACCCCAGGTATTCTTCTATATTCCTAACTCTTTGCAGACTTCAAATCAGTACCTTTGAGGTGGGCAGAGAACCTCTTAGAAAGAGGCTCTGCAGAACTGCTGTGCTTGTCATGTCTATGATCCCTGGTATGGGTCATATAGTAACTTAAAGCTCTTTTGACATCTAGACAATGGAGTATATGTCATCTCAACTACTGAACTAGCATGTTCAGTGAAGAAAACTGAAGTGTAATGGATTGGTTTAAGTGGAAATCAGAAACCACATTGGGAAGAAATCTCCTATTTGTTCTCAGCATCATCTTGTCTCAACACATAAGGTTTGTAGTTCACCGATTTTTCTAGCTGAAGTAACTGCAACTAGAAACACAGTTTTCCATGTAACATATTGTAAATGTGCAGAGGACATAGGCTCAAAAGGTGGTTTTATGAGCTGAGCAATGCATATGTTCAGGTCCCACACAGGAACTAGTTCCCCAATAGGGGTAGTGCAGGTGGCACAAACCTTTTAAGAACTTTTGAAAATGGGATTGGCTGCTATGGAAATACCTGTCCCAGCAGAAATGTAGGCAGAGATCAATGCCAGATTAACTTTATGGATGTATTCCAGGACAACTGGGATTTCTACTAAAGAAGGGGAAATGTCCTTGGAATTACACCAAATAGAGAACCTTTTCCATTCTGATGAACAGGTTTTCTTAGTAGAAGGTTTCTATATTCTTTCAGGATATCCAGAATAGCTTGAGAAAGATTTAAGTTTGCATATTCCAAGTCCTCAAGAGCCATGCCTTGAGTCTGAGAGCCATGCCTTTGAGTCTGAGAGACCGAGATTTGGGTATAAGATTTTCCCCTGGTGGAAGGTCAACAGGTTGTGCCTCCTGGGTAAGTGTATTGGTTTGAATACCGACATGGAAAGTAGTAGAGGGCACCAAGGCTGCCTGGCCCAGTCTGGTGCTATTAGAATCATTGATGTAGGCTGTGACACGAGTTTGATCAGGACTCTGAATATGAGAGGAAGGGAGGAAAAGCATACAGACTTTTCCCTTGACCAGTCCAGAGCCAGAGCATCCAGTGGGATTGTGCCTTTGGCTGGTGGTCTACAATGAAAGGGAGGCAGATAGCGCAGTGGTTTAAGGCTCTGAGCTGCAAATCTGGAGACCTGGGTTTGAATCCCACAGCCCCCACTTGCATACTGTGTGACCCTGAGCAAGTCACTTAACTTCCCTGTGCTCCCAGGTTGCACCTGTAAACAAGCTTTCAGCTTAATGTGTCACTCCTGGTAAAACAATTGCAAAAAAAAAAAAGAGGGTCAAGAGGTGGTTTTATGGGATGCAGAGATCCGCCTCTGGGTACCCCATCTCCTGAACACTGTGTCCAGCACCTGCTTGTTAATGGACCATTTGTGATGTACCTGGTTGATTCTGCTCAGGGCATCTGCCAGGGTATTGTCCTTTCCTGGTATGTGAATGGCCTGTAATGAGGCCTTTAGCTAGTAAACAGACTCCAGACTTTCATAGCCTCTGTGAATAGAGGGTCTGACCTTGTTCCCCTTGCTTGTTTATACAGTACATTGTTGTGGTGTTGTCTGTCCTGACTTGCACCACTTTCCCTTTACTAGATGGGCGAATGCTTTCAGGCCAGAACACTGCCCTTAGCTCCAGCAAATTTATATGCAGGAGTGAATCTGTGATGGACCAGGTTCCATGAGTGGTGTGATCCCCTAAGTGAGCACCCCATCCTAACAGAAAGGCATCGGTTGTGACGATAATTGATGTGGTTTCCTTTGAAGTGCTTGAAGCAGGGTTTCTGTTACTGGAACCAGTTTTGTCAGTTGTCTTTCTCTGGCATCAGTGTGCTCTGAGATGGAACTGTACATCTCTCATGGACTGGGCCCTGACTACTTGAAAGTGATTCTGGTGCCTACGGCCCAGTAGGACAGTTACGTTGACTGACAAGGGGTTGCTGGAATTCCAGGGTGTCCTTGAAATCTTCTGGGGCCGATGCATTTATGCATATGGCTCCGATCCTTGAATTTTCTACCCCGCCAGCTTCGGGAGTGCACGACCGTGGAGGGGTTCAAACAGACGCTGAAAACCTTTTTATGGTGCCATGCCTTGGTGGTTCTGAATAATTTGGATCCTCTGTTTTATCTTACTGTTATGTTTATTGTTTTATCATGATCATTCTAATCTTTTGTAAAGCTCCTTGATAATTGAAAGGCGTGTGTGAAATAAAATTTATTATTATTATTATTATATTATTTGGAACCTGGCTCCCAGGACTGTGCTTGCTGCTGCAGCCATATGTCCCAGGATTTGCAGAAACTGTCTTGCTGGTCGTGGCTCGTCTAGCTTGAATGAGGCAGCTAACTGCAGAATGCTTTGTACCCTGTCCTGAGGGAGGAAAGCTTCCTGTATTGTGTTCAGTTCTGCTCCTATGAAATGCAGGACTTGTACTGGAGTGAAAATGTATTCCTCCTGATTTACCAGGAATCCTAGAGACTGTAACAAGTTTAGTGTTACCTTTAGATGATCTTGTACCAGCCGTGGTGCATTTCCACCACTAGCCAGTCATTGAGATAAGGGAAGACTGATATACCTAACCTTCTTAGGTATGCCACCACCACTGCTGAACACTCTGTAAACACCCTGGGTGCTGAAGTGAGACCGAAAGGCACAGCTGAGAACTGGTAGTGTCCTGATGGAAGTCTGAACCTGAGGTACTTCCTGTGAGATTCTGTTATTGGGATGTGAAAGTAAGCATCTTTTAGATCTAGAGACGCTTGTTGAATTACTGGCAAAATAATTGCCAGTGTGACCATATTGAACTTTGGTTTTATTAGATGTCCATTCAAAAGTCTGAGGTCTAAAACAGCCTGCCACTCCCATTTTCTTTTGGTGAGGAAGTATTTTGAGTAGAAACCTCTTCCTTTCTGATGACTTGGGACACATACCACTGCTTTTAGATGGAGTAAGCTCTAAACCTCCTTCTCCAGGAGTTTTTTCTATGAGGAAGCTGGTTTGAATGCCCTTGTTCTCAAGGGAGGAAAAGACTTGGAACTCAGAGACAAACCCTAACTTACTACTTCCAGGACCCACTTGTCTGTGGTGATGGAATGCCAAGCCTGAAACAGTAAGCCAGTCTGCCCCCTACTGGTAGAGGGAGACGGCCTTGATCATTAAGTCAGGGGTTATGTTTTGCCTGGGCTGAGCCTGGGTAGTTTGGGAGCCTCCCACAGCCCCTTCTACCTCTGGCCTTGAAATACCCAGTCTGCTGTGGGTATTGCTGATACTGTAGGACAGCCTGTGCCTGATAAAAAGACCTACTATAAGCCATGCCTTCCTCTGCCTCCCTCCATATGGCCTATAGTAGGAGGAAGGCCTTTCTTTTGATGAATTACTCTTATAGGTGGCTTTATATTCATCCACCTTCTTCATGTATCGCTCAGTCTGTTGACCAAATGAAGAGTGATCCTCTACAGGAAAATCCATGGCTTTAGCCTGGGTATACTGTGTTAAGTTAGTAGTCTTGAGCCATGCCAGCCTCTAAGGGCTATGGTAAGAGTCAACCATCTGGCAGCACGTCACTGGCATCTGCTGCCATTTGAAACTGATACTTGGATGCTTCAGGTCTGAACCTGGCTGTTTCAGCCAAATCATCAGAGAGAGGTGAAGGGCCTTCTCTGCCATGGCCAACATGGACTGCCACAGTGATTTTGGTACTGTGCTGAGTAAGCAGTAGTTAGCCTGGACTTGTTAAGAGCTTGGGAGGCTTCAGAAAATCCAAATATTATAGCTCTGAAAGAAACATGGCTGACCACAAGAATAAGTGAAGGGAAATTGGTTACAAGGAATATTACATATAGAAGAGATAGGAAGGAAAAGAGGTGGGGTCTACTACTACTATATCTTAAATGGGATCTAGGACAAACTACTGTGTTGTATATGGGTGACGTTGGGATGACTGAATGCATATTGTTGAACATTAAAGGTCTGAATTTGGTTTTGGACTAAGATATTCTCCAAAGGTAAGAGTTACTGATTTTGATAAACTGACCCAATTGTTACAACTACATTCATTGTGATCCAATCTGTTGCTGGTAGGTGATTTTAACGCAGCATGGAATAAACCGAGAGGAAATGCTTTTCGGATTAGTTTAGCTCCATTAAATATGAATCAAATATTGCCTTTTCCACACGGAAAACTTGCATTTTGAATAAGGGAACATTCTGGACCTTATTTTTACCTCAGAGGAATCCAGGTAACTTCTATGGCTGTGAAGCAACCTATTTTTGGGGACCACTGTTCATTGCTTGTTTGTGGGGGGAGATGGTCTTAGGAAAAGCTTACAAAATGTGGTAACTAGAACAGTAAGGCGTCAGCTTAAACAAATACAGTAAAGAAGCATTTTTGCATAAATTAAGAAATATTAGATGGGACAGGTTGTTTCTAATATCCGAATTGGACTGGGCTGTAGAAGAATTCACCTCATTGTTCATCCAGGTTTGTAATGAAATTGCCTCCTTTAAAAATAGTGTAAACAGAAAAACTAATGTCCCATGGATTACAGATAAAATAAAACAAAATATACAATAAGATAATTAAATTATGGAAAAGGCAAATAAAACTTTGGACACAAATGATTGGGAGAAATATAAAATGAACAAATACACTTAAAACTAAAATTAGATCATCGAAAAATCTTATTATAAAACCAAGGATGAACAAAGTACAGACCAAAGAAAATACTGGAATCTGATACAGTCTTTTCAAAATCCAGTGATGAATAAACAGCCCATTCAAATTACGGATAATGATACACTACTGTCATCTTCAGGCTCAGCTGAGAGGTTAAATCAATATTTTACCACACTCGATATACAAATTCCACATGAAAATCATGTGGAGAGTGGTTCGAGGAACACTTGCCCTCAAATGGGAAAAAATTTAGATTTAGAGTCATTACCTGTAAAGAGGTAAAGGATGAACTGTGAAAACTTAAAATAAATAAAGCCCTTGGCTTGATCAGATTGAAAACAGGTTCTTAAAAGATTCCTCCAGGTAATAGCCCCAATATTAACAAGGCTCTTAAATTGAGTTTGCTAAATAATAAGTTTCCGACCCTGTGGAAATGGGCAAAATTATTATAATATATAGTACTTTCCTGTAGAGCCAACAACAGCTAATTTCGCTTTTTGTCTGGGGGTGTCAAGGTCTTGGGAGAGATTGGTCCAGAAGCAGCTGAGCAACTATTTAGAAGAAAATTCTCCTGTCCTGTTACCAGCCTGGTCTCCGAAAGGCCACTCCACAGACACCGTGCTGAACGACCTGGTTGACATCATTGCCACCCATTTAAATGGGGTGGGTCAGTGGTGTGTGTTCATGGATCTCCAAGGCCTTCAACATCATAGATCATGACATCTTATATGAAAGAATGTTGAGCCTGGGAAAGATAATGAAACTCTTCCCTAGTTTCAGTCCTATTTAACTGATAGGGTGCAGCAAGTGCAGATTGAGATGTTCTCTCAAATCCAGGGACTATTAAAAAGGAGTCCCACAAGGCTCGATTTTGGGCCCTTTATTATTTATAATGTATGTAAATGAGGTACCTAAGATAGTTGAATATTCTGCTTTGAGGATGTCATGAGATGATACTGTTTTGTTGTTTGTGGGAAAACAAACCAGGAAATTGAGGAACATCTTCAAAAAGACTTTAGTAGGTTGGAAATCTGGTTGAGGCAATCAAAACTTGTTTTAAACAATAAAAAACAAATACTATGATATTTTCAACTAAAGAAGAAGCCAACGCTACTCAGTATAAATTATCTATAAAAACAGTTAAAATGAAATACTAACACAGGTTGAATCTTACAAGTACTTGGGGTTTACATGGATCAAAATTTAAAATCTGATGTACATATTAAGGATTTGGTAAGTAAAACAAACAAACAAGAAGTTGGAGCCTTCGAGGCCTACATTTTGTTTAAACCAGAAAATGAAAGGGATGTTATAAATCAACTGAATATTCCTTGCATTGATTACAGAAGCCATGTATATGGCATGGCCAATAAAACAGAATTGAGACCTATTAAAGTGCTATACAACAATTTGGCTAGATTTGTATTAAATTGTGGATATCATTTTCATCATTGTGATATGTATATGCTACTTCAATGGCCACATTTAGAGCAAAAAGGGATCAAAATGGATTAAACAAATCCACAGGGTGGTCCATAGTCAATCTCCCAGATACTTGGTAGTTAATTGTCTCATGTTACTTATAAACATCATCATAACCTTAGAAGAAATGAGGGAATACATTTATCATACCTAAACCAAGTAACAGATTTGGAAAAATGACTTTTGGTTCAAAAGTAGTTAACTTGTGGACTCCATAGATGATGAAAAGAAAAATTTAAACAATTTAAACATTTTATGAATGTCATTGGATATGATCTGAAATGAAGTGTATGATAAACAGTGATATCAAGAAAATTGATTGGTATAAATTATGTAAGGACAAGAGTGGAGAAGAAATTTGTTAAGCATCAAGGAAGTACTGCTGAATACTTGTATTAAAACATATAAAAAGAATAAAAATAAATAATAAAAGGATTAAAACCTAAATGGATGAACAGGACTATCATTAAACTGATCAAACAAAAAAAGATCATATGCA
This sequence comes from Neoceratodus forsteri, assembly GCA_016271365.2. Taxonomy (NCBI): domain Eukaryota; kingdom Metazoa; phylum Chordata; order Ceratodontiformes; family Ceratodontidae; genus Neoceratodus; species Neoceratodus forsteri. Next base: position 437,613,182 of record CM057454.1, read on the forward strand.
TTATATAAAAATAACAAAACAGGTCTTAACTGAACTAAATTTAAAACAAGTCAAAATTGTGTAAGAATGCCATAAATAAGAAAAATGATGGAACTAAGATTAGCACAAACAGCAAATAAAGGAAACAGTAAACAGTTTTACGATATATAAACTCATTAAAACACACTACAAGTGGGTTAACTGCAATAATGGATAATAATGAAATAATCAGCAAACCAGTACAAGTAGCAGAGTTGTTTAATAGATATTTTTGTTCAGTATATACTGACTCAAGTAGTCAAGGATATGTCTGTTCCTGTCCCCAAAAAATTCCTACTTGTGACAGGAAAAGTACAGTCAAAAAGATTGAACAATTGAAAAAGTTGGAGCACCAGGTCTTGATAACATCACTCCCCAAATGCTTTTAATTGCAAAAAATACCATTTGTGTTCCCTTGAAATATTGTTTAACAATCTTGTTGAAACAGGTGAGGTGCCAGTAGGCTGGAAAATAGCTAAAATAACTCTGATACATAAAAAGGACCAAAAAATAACATAACAAATTTTAGTTTAACATCAGTACCAGGAAAAATATTTGAGTCTATCATAAAGGATAAGATAAATGAACATATTAAAACTCATGCCATGGAACTTCCAGTTGTGAGCACCTCTTAATGGCAGCCTAGTTTGTGAGCTCCCAGAACAACCAGGACTAATCCACACATCATCCCTAATGAGCTCCCATCCTGTCTTCCAAATGCGTATAACTGCTTACTTTATGGCGTCAAGCAGCGATTTAAAGAAAATCCGCTGAATGGCAGCAACAAACCACATAAAACATACCAGAAGAACCACAACCAACAGCAGCCTACAGAGTCCAGGAAAGCACTGAGGGTACTCAGTCCTCGTATCTACCAGTAGAAGAGGCCGACTGCATAATCACCTCAGCCAGCTATGCCAGACCCTTAAACAAATGACTGAAACATTGGAGTGGTTGAGGCCAAGGTTTCCGATCATCGGAAAGAAATTGAAGATCTAGAACACAGAACAGGCTCCCTTGAGACTACACTTACTGACTACAGCCAAACCACCGATGTGAATAATCTGCCCTGCTTGAGCTAATCAACGTACTGTTACCCTCGAGAAAAGACTAGAAGAGACGGAGAACTGTAATCGCTGGAATAATATCAGAATTGTGGCTTACCTGAAGGCACTGAATCTGGCAACATGCTATCCTTTATGGACTCTTTTCTCCATGAAATTTTGAATTTACCTGAAGAAAAGCCCTGGATATCATCCTTGGGCACCAATCGACATTCCAAGACCCAGGGACCCAAAGCTAGACCGCGATCAGTCGTGCTTGCCTTCCTCGATTACAGGGTCATGGAAGAGTGCCTCACATTAGCTTGGTCCAAGAAAACTTCTCATTTGGAGACACTAGGCTATATTTTGACCATGACTTTACCCCCAGCTCTTAGCCAGAAAAGACAAGTACTGTAATTGTCAAGCTACTCCAACAGAACAGAAAGAAATGAGAGCTTTTGTGGAATATCCTGCCCGACTCAAAATACTCACTGAGAAGGGTCCAGTGCACTTTCAGGAGTTAAAGGATGCACTGAATTTTAGCCCAACACAGGACTGCCCTTTCAGAACTGTCGACAAACTCAAATACGCAGCAACAAGTTCGCAGGAGAGCCTGGAGGATGACTGGCCCAAAAGACAGGAGTTCAATTCAACACGGACATTTCTGGCCTATGGGACACAGTCAGGGCCCAGAAATTCTCTCATCATAGGGAACCAGACCAAGTGACTCAGACTGAACAGAATATTTCTGTAGACCACGCTGTACCGAGGAGAGAAGCAGGACCTATACCCTGAATGCACAGCATAAGAACTGCAAATAGTCTTTACACTGAAGGAATTCCTTCAGTCACCATAATTTGTGGCTATATTTAACTGAGAGAGAGAGACTCAAAGACCCTGAAAACAATAGACCCAAGATTTATTTATTTAAATCTCAGATTACAAATACCTTTGAGCTTGAGGCAGCTCATTTACAAAGGTTCCCGTCAAAGGAAAGGTTACAATAAGGTAGGGAGGTACAGACAACATTCATGGTATCAACGGAGCACAGCAAGTCAACTGGTAAATTGGGAACAGTGCTACACACTCAAGATTACAAGCAAGCATAGAAAACAATAAGGTACATTTGAAGCACCGTTGCTAATCAGAGGTGGGGGAAAGGAGAAGAGTAAGGCAGGGGTAGGGGAGACGAATGGGCAGAGTCCAGCTAGAGATGGAAAAGAAAATATGGCAGCCAGAGGCCTTGTTGTAGGGTGAGAGGAGGGGAGGCTGGTGGGAGAAGGGGAAAAGGAGGGCGGATGATGGGAAAGAAGATAAGGAGAGTGGGAACCAGAGGGCATGGACAGGTCCAGGAAGAGGGGTCAGTGGGACAAGAGCAAGGAGGGGTGAGGTAAGGGAGGAGGTGTCAGGGAAAGGGTAAATTGTACTGTCAGGAGAGGTGAAAGAAACAGGAAGCCAAGTAAGAGCCTCAGAGAGTGAAAAAAGTGGTACAAGGATGTCTGCAAAAGTGGGAAACTAGGTGTAACAGTCACAAGTGCTTTCGTTAGGAGATGCTGATGAAGCATAAGTTTAAATTGGGACAGACTAGAAAGACTGCTCAGTTGGTTGCTTAGATTATTAAACCACAGGGGGCTCTGTATTGAAAGGATCGCTGGTACTGAGCAGTCCGACAGTAGAGGTACTAGAAGGAGGTCAGACACTGAGGTACATGTGTGTTGGGTCTTAGGGATTTGTTTAGCAGGCAACCAATGCTGGGGGTAGTAATCCAAGTAGAGCTTTTTGGACAGGAAGCAGGTTTGATATTTGATCCTGTTACTTAGTTGGAGCCAGCCAGATTGAGCACATAACTCACAGGTATGAGTGAGGCACAGCACCCGTAACTAACCTACATGCTTTGTTCAGGGCCACCGTGAGTCATTTAAGAGATGTGGAGGTTGCAGCACAGTATATGATTAGACCATAATCAATGATCGAGAGGACGAGCTGTGAACTGCAACCTTCAGGGCTTCTTTGGTAAGACTTGTCTGTGTCCGAAGAGGAGCCCAATTCTCGATTAATATCTCTGGCAACATTTTCAACGTGAGGCACAATGGTAAGGTGACTATCCAGGGTTAGACCTAGGTATTTGAAAAGCTGAGTTTGTTCAAGAGTGTCTCCGTGGTTGTTGGTGATAGTGAGTTGATGGGCCTTAAATGTATTCCGAGAGGTGAAAACAGCTAGACTTTAGTTTTTGTAGTTTAGCACTAGTTTATGATTTCTAAGCCATCTCTCTGCTTCTGTGAAGCCTTGCTGAAGACTGTTTTCAAGAGCGTTGGGATCCAGGTGGCTAGTGAAGATAACCGTGTCATCTGCATAGAGGAGAGTACGCTGGTTGCAGACAACTGGAAGGTCGTTCAGGAAAATACTGAACAATAAGGGACCCAGGATTGAGCCTTGAGGTGCCCCTGATCGGACAGCCTCTGCTCCGAAACTATATTTGATATCCTCACCCTCTGCAGTCTATCACTAAGGTAGCTTCCAAACCATTTCAGGGTGTTTGGGGCAACACCAGTTTTAGAGAGTTGGCCAACAACAGTGTGTGATTCACCATGTCAAAGGCTTTTGTTAGGTCAACAAAGGCTGCACCTATAATCTTGCCTTGATCGATGGCCTATTGTATGAAGCTTGTGAATTCTAATAATGCTGTGGTAGTACTATGCCCTTTCTAAAACCATGTTGTTGTGGGCACTGGATGGAGTATGTGTCAAGATAAGCACCAAGCTGGTTGGTAACAATTCACTCGAGCACCTTGGAGAGTAGAGGAGGGTGGATATAGGCCTAGTTACCCTGTAAGGAACAATCACCGGTTTTATGCACCAGAGTTACGATGGCTGTTTTCCAGGCATCAGGAAATTGTCCCAGTGTAAGAGAAAGGTTTAGAATCTTACTTATAGGTAGGAGAACTTCATCTAGGGTTAGAGTGATAAGCTTAAGGTCTAGTCCACACTACTGTGTCTTTGCTTCTTAGGACCTTAGCTAGTAATTTTCTAACCAGGTTGCATGATACCCTTTTAAAATAAAAAGGGGTGCTCAGGACTATTTTCATCACCGTGGCTTGTGGAGCAGGCAGCATCATCATCGAAAAAGTCAGGTGGGAGAACACAGCTCAAATTGGTAAAGCATTGTTAAAGGCATTAGCAATTTCCAGAGGGTCAGCAGTAGGGTACCATTTATGTTTAGCATTATAGGTGATACTTTAGGTGTTTTGCCAGTGACGTCATTTATATTAGAAGAACCTTCTGCTATCACCTCAGGGTTGGTAAGCATCTCCCTATGGTACTTGTCTTTAGCTTGGTGAGTCTCCCTCGTGCAGTTGTTTCTAGCAGCTTTATAGGCTTGTAGGTCCTGCTGCTTACCAGTGCTTTTGCACAGTGCCAGAGATGGTCCCTGGCTGACAAACCCTATTAAAGTATAATATTTACATTTTATTTCTTACTAGAAAGAGGGTCTATTGTTTCTTTTTTAGTTGCTTTCTTTTTCCCTCCTTGAGCCACCAGACTGCCTACCTTTTCCACTTCAGGCATCCCCTTCAGGTCTCCGGCCGCCATCACGGGAATCCAGCGCTCTATCATGGGATCCGCAGCTACCCTCATGGCTTACCCCCACGGCAGGGTGGAGGGAGCACTTCCCCGTAGCAAACCCCCGAAACAGGATCCAGTGCCACGCACTATGGAGCCAACTGCTCATCCCCATTAGACACGCCCATCAAGCCGCTAAGCGCCTGATGCCCATATTTCCTCTGTTCTCTTCCCTGACGCTCTATGCAATGACGCCTAAGGACCTGCCGCATGCGCGCCCGCAAGACACCCTGATCCTGGCATCCTGCCACAGTATGTCCCCATAGATCCTACCCGTGCTCAGTGATCCCCAGCCATTGCCAGGGCCAACCGAGTACTGGCAGCAGTACACCTCCCGGAGGAGAGCAGTCCTACAGGCGCTCAGTACTTCTCCTCCCCTGCCGACCCCTGATGACCCTGGCTCGTTCCCGAACCCGGATCGCCAGCATGGAGCGAGATGTGGCGTCCAGTGCCTCAACCCTCGGCGCCACCGGCCAGCCAGGTCTATTGTTTCTAAGCTTTTTGAATGCTGAGTGAACAAAGAGTACAAGGGTAATGGATGAGTGCAGACGGGTCTGGGGGACTGCTCTGGGAAAGGGTGTGTGCGATTGGGATTAGGTCGGAGACCATAATCGAAAACAAACAAAAATCGATAAGCTGGTCTTTTGAGGAGGGAGCTGCCTTGTCCATTAATTTGACAATATGCTAAGCATGTGGGTTTTGGAGCATTTATAACCCCACTAAAATATGTTCAATTGATTAAAAACAGGGCTTGGTGGTTTCTTTTCTGTCTCATTGGTCTCCGTTGGTGGGGGCTTGGTGGGGAGTATAGGAGGCACATTAGTCCTCTGTATCGTCATGGTGGTCAGCTCTACTGCATGGATGGGGCTCTCGCCTTAAGAGATCCTTTGCTTTATGAATATGAAGCCTATTTAGGCTAATTATAATCGATGAGTCTTGCTTGGATGATAAGGTTTGTCAGACTGGTCCCGGTCTCCTCCTGACTCCTCTGGTTGTTTGACTTCCCAGAAGAGAGTGGTCCCTACACCTTATGGGCTCTTAGCTTTGTATTCCCACAGTCACATGGAACATTTTTTCTTTAACAGGGTCAGATATGTATTAATTCTCTGTGAGCACACACAGCTGCCTAACTCTAAAACACCAGAGAGAAGCAGGCGCTCACTATCATTATCACAGCCGCTAGAGGCAAACTGCATCTTAACCTCTAGATTTGGCAAGGAGCTACTTAGATTTCACCTAGGTGCTCTCGGAGGGGTCTCAGTGTGGAGACACAAAAACCCCTCTACGCTTGACTCATATAGATTTAGAAGTGGCAAGACAAGAGACCTTTGAATCAAGGTCTCCACTTTGGAAGTGCACTGTTGATTTTAAAGCTGAAGGTCATGTTGACGGATTTGACAAATGTTCTTTTTACTTTGATTGTTCATAATGGTTCTGATTGTTTTAATTGTTCTAACTTTATATGCCAGGAATATGTTATTCTCTAAATGTATTGAAAATGGGATTGGGGACAGTGACCCTGGGAAGGAGGAGGAATCCTTTTCAAAAGTGGGTTGGTAATACTTAGACCTAAATATGCATAAACGGGAACTGTGATTTGCTCATACAATGTAAAGGGACTTACCAACCCCATCAAAAGGAGTAAATTATAAGTCAGGTTAAAAGCCTCTGTGCACTTCTTGCTCCTACAAGAAACACTTTTAATGACACAGGAGCATAATAAATTGTTAAAGTTGGGATTCAGTGATTTGGCTGCTGCCTCTTATAAAGAGGTAAGAGAAGGGGGCAATGGTCCTTGTTCCTCCAGGACACAATTTGGAAAACTAGACTCAAACGTTGACAAAGAGGGGTGATTTTCTATGCTTAAAGGGAAGTTTCTGGTAACATTATAACCCTGGTTTCGTGTATTTCCCACCGGGACACCATACCAAGAATACCGTATCTTTTGACCACCCTCCTAGAGTTGGGCAAGGGACAACCAATTTGTGGCAGGGACGTGAACCTTGTATTAAACCCCCATTTGGATTCTCCACCTCAGCCCTTAGAAGGCCACATCATACTGCAAAACGGTAGCTAGATTACTTTCTGAGCTAGGCCTAATGGACATTTGGCATAATCAGCATGGGAGGCAGAGGATTACACCTTCTTTTCTGCTCATTTACTGTACTCTAGATTAGATTACTTTCTATTCCCTAAGGATGAAGTATAAGCGGGTTTGTGACTCCTGGATAGGAGAATTTCTTCTCCAGATCATGCCCCTTATATATATGCGGTAGACTTGGGGAGGTTAAATGTAACACTTTTTGGCATTTAAATGTCTCCCTTCTGAAAGATAAGGAGACGCAGACCTTATTAACTGAGACATATAAGAACTTTCTGGCTGACAACACAGGACAGGACACCTCCAATCCATCTTATGGGATGCAGCTAAAGCGGTATTAAGGGCAAGCTGATACAAATAGCCACATAGAAAAGAGAGCTACAGAGGCCCAAAAATGGAGCTATCCAAATTTGTGCAGGAGCTAGAGGGCAACAAAACAAAAACTGGATAGAGAGCATGCTCGACAGCTCTTGAAATACAAGCAGGAGCTCTGGGTATACTTGATTACCACGTGAAGCAAAAGCTTCTCTTTCCACGTCAGAGATATTATGAGCGGGCTCACGCTCTCCGTTTGCTGGCCAGGAGACTCCGAGCACAGAGGGCTCGGGCCACAATACACAAGTCTGGCACCATGAGAGTTTAATGGTCCAAGGTGTACATGAAATCTCAAAGGCCTTCAAGGAACATTATACCACATTATATAGGGAGGAGACAATTCCAGAAAAAAACTGACACAGGCTTACTTAGAAAAATTAAAGCTCCCTGGGCTCTCACCAGAACAAGGGAATCCCTTCCTGGCCCAAACGGAGGAGGAGATGAAAGTGGAGATTGGACAGTTGAAGGTGGGTAAGTGCCCGGTTCCGATGGTTTTCCTTTGGAATTTTACAAGTGTATTGGAGGACAGATTCAGCCTCTGCTTCTCCAGGTATTTGCGGAGGTGATGGAGGAGAAGTGGCTGCCCCACCTTCCTGGTCCAGGGCGTTATCTCTGTGGTGCCCAAGCGGAAAGGACCCGCCAGATGATCATCTTATCGCCCAATCTCACTATTGAACACAGACTATAAGATCCTGATGTCGATTTGGGCTAGACGTCTTAGGATATACCTTCCCTCCCTAAGTCATATAGACCAAATGGGATTCATTCCTGGTAGACAAGCCCAGGACAACTTGCACATACAATACATGTAATTGACCATATAAATGAGAGAAACTCCCTTCTCTGGTAATGAGTCTTGACACGAGTAGGCCTTGATAGCGTTTCTTGGCCCATTTGAGGTTGTTTTTTCCTGGTTTGGGTTCCTGCAGCAGTTTATTGTGGCCCTTTTCAGGATGTATGAGGCCCCATGGGCATATGTTAGAGCAAATGGCCATATATCGAAGGCATTTAACTTAGAGCGTGGTACCAGACAAGGATGCCCGCTGTCCCTTTTATTGTTTGCACCCTACATACAGGCGTGCACAAAAATATTGGCGTTCACTTTTCAAATAACTCACAGTTCCTCTAAACATAAGTTGAAATTAACAACAGTACAGTATTTGGTCTCCACAATTCTTTATTTCTCTGTTAATATTACAGAACCTTTGTTTTGATTCAGAATTTAATATATCTTTTAAATCAGAAAATGAAAAGAAATGGCATTGACAAAATTATTGACACCTAGACTTAATATTTGGTAGCACAGCCTTTGGTCAAAATAACTGCAATCAGCTGCTTCCTATAGCCATGGATGAGCTTCCTGCACCTCTCTACTGGCAGTTTAGCCCACTTCTTCTTGTGCAAACTGCTCCAGTTCTCCTAGATTTGAAGGGTGCCTTCTCCCAACTTCTGTTTTCAGATCTCCCACAGGTTTTCAATGGGATTTAGATCTGGACTCATTGCTGGCCACTTCAGAACAGTCCAGTGTCTTGTCTTGAACCATTCCTGGGTGCCTTTTGAAGTGTGTTTGGGGTTATTGTCCTGCTGGAAGACCCATGACCTTCGACGGAGACCCAGCTTTCTGACACTGAGTTCAACATTGCGCTCAAAATGGCCTGGTAATCTCCAGATTTCATGATGCCATGCACACGTTCAAGGCACCCAGTGCCAGAGCATCAGCAACCCCAAAACATCACTGAACCTCCTCCATGTTTGACTGTAGGGAAGGTGTTCTTTCTTTGAAGGCTTCATTTTGTTTTCTGTAAACAAAGAGATGATGTGCTTTACCAAAAGCTCTAATTTGGTCTCATCTGTCCACAGGACATTCTCCCAGAAGGATTTTGGCTTGTTCAGGTGTGTTTTGGCAAACCCCAGTGAGCTTTCTTATGTCTCTCTCAGCAGTGGGTCGTCCTGGGCCTCCTACCATATATAACTCCCTTTCATTGAGCTGGCGACGGATGGTGCGAGTTGAAACTGTCGCATCCTTGTGTCTGAAGGTCAGCTTGGATCTGTCTGGCAGTTCATCGAGGTGCTTTCTCCACCATTCAAACAATCCTGCGCCGCAATCTTGATCAAGTTTTCCTCTTGCGGCCCACGTCCAGGAGGTTGGCTACAGTGCCATGGGCCCTAAACATCCTGATAACATTACGTCACGGTTGAAACAGGAACATCAAGGTCTCTGGAGATGCCCATGCTTGGCTACAATCTTCTGTCTGACCTCCTCAGACAATTCTCTGGCTGTCTTTCTTTTCTCCATGCTCACTGCGGTACACACAGTGGCGCAAAACAGGAGAATGAGTCCTTTCTCTATTCAAACTGGCTGAATGAGTGATTTTTATATTGCAGGCACCTGCAACTCACCACAGGTGAGTTCAATTTCAAAGTGAAGGAGAATCACCTGCTTGAAATCTAATTATTTCTAACTACTTCTAAAAGGTGCCAATAATTTCGTCCGGGCCATTTAAGGATTTCTGTGTGGAATAAGCTAAGACTTAGTAAATTTTTCTGTTTTTGTGTTTTATTCCACTGCAAACCAAAGAAATACATATGTGATACCAAAATATTTTTAATTTCAACAATTTTCTGGAAGGAATGGTGCATTATTAGAAAAAACTGCAAAGGCGCAATATTTTTGGCCACGACTGTAGAACCATTAGCACAAATGATTAGACAACACCTGAGAGTCTGGGCATTTGCTTGGGAGGTTGACACATAAATTAGCACTGTATACGGATGATGTGCTGTTATATCTTATGGACCCTGAGACTTCCCTCCCAATGGTACTATCCTTAATTAAAGAATTTTCTAAACTAGCAGGTTATAAACTTAATACAGGGAAGACTGAGATACTTAGCCTTAACTATGTACCCGACAGTACCCAGCTTAAATACCCTATGCGCTGGGACCTTGAAACCATAAGATATTTGGGAATCAGGATCTCAACAGATACTGTACACCTGTGGGAACATAACTACCTCAGTCATAAAGCAATTAAAAATGACATCCAGCGATGGTCTCTGCTCCCCTATCCTTAAATGCCTGAGCACAGGCACTTAAAATGAGCAGCCTTACCATGCCTTTTGTACCTGTTCCAATGTGTACCCTGTGTTGTGGCTAACTGGGCTTGAAGCATGGCAGGATATACTCCTTTCCTTCCTCTGGGGAAATAAGAGGCCCGAGTCGTAAAACACTGCTGTATCTTCCAAAGCAGGAAGGGGATTAGCTTCCCAAATTTACAAGGTTGCTGGGTGACCTCAATTGCGGACTGCCTTTATGGGGCAACCTGGATTACGATGTGCATTGGAAGAGGATAGATATTGGATTACAGAGAGACCCTCCAATTCAGGTGTGCCTTTTCATGGGAGGGGGTCTAGTGACTTACAAAGATATTCATGCATGAGGGCAGTCTATGATGGTTGGAGACGAGGCACCAGTAGAGGAGAAACACACAGACAACTTTGGCAATACAAGTGGTGGGCCTATGACCCACTATTTCAGCCAGCTAAGCTGGACAAGTGGTTTCAGCGACATGCTAAAGGGGTTTATTCACCATATCAGATATTAAATGGTCACACCATTCTGTTCTTTGAGGCGCTCCAGCAGTGATATGGTCTGCTTCTTGCTGATCGACTATGACTTCCAGCTTAGGACACAGTAAATAAACAGATCCAGAAACTCTCAATAACAAAGGAGACATTCAATCAGATCCCATTCCACACTTTCTGGAGATCTGGAGGAGAATGTCATGCCATATCCCGCCTATATACAAATTATCTATTCATACTCATTTGAATTGCTCCCATATGCCTATCCCATGCCTGTTTGAAGCCCTGCACTGTATTCACAGCCACCACTTCTTGAGGTAGGCCATTCCATGCATCCACCACCCTTTCTGTGAAAAGAATTTCCTCACATTCCCCTTAATCTCCCCCTCTAATCTCATGCTGTGTCCTCTTGTCCTGCTATTTTCTTATATTTAAACATGTTAGACTCTTTCACCTTGTTAATGCCCTTAAGGTGTTTGAATGCCTCGATCATATCACCTCTCTCCCTCCTTTGCTCAAGGGTATACATATATTGAGCTCTGTTAATCTGTCCTCATATGTCTTCTGATGCAGTCCCTGCACCATTTTGGTTACCCTTCTCTGGACTGCCTCAATTTAGTTAATAATGTCCTTGTGAAGGTGTGGCTCAATACTGCACGAGTACTGCAGATGGGGCCTAACCAGTGTCTTGTAAAGAGAGGATTATTACCTCCTCTTACGACTTCACGATACCCCTACTAATACACCCTAACACCCCCTAGCCTTACCTACTGCTTTAGAGGTCTGCTTGGATGATTTCAGGTCATCAGTGATGATGATGCCCAAGTCTCTTTCTTCCTTTGTGACTGCTAGCAACTCCTCCCAGCCTATAGGTGGCTTCAGGGTTTCTCTTCCCTATGTGCACGATCTTGCACTTCTTTGCATTAAATCCCAGTTGCCACTCTTCTGACCATTTTGCTAGTTTATCCAGATCTCTTCTCATTCTGCCCACCCCATCTGGATCATCTACTCTGTTGCAGATCTTGGTGTCATCTGCAAACAGACAAGCTCTACCCTCTAGTCCATCTCCAAGGTCACTAATGAAGATGTTGAAGAAGACTGGCCCCAGGACTGATACCTGAGGTACCCCACTTGTGACTTGCATCTCTTCTGACTGTATACCATTTACCACTACTCTCTTTTTCTGCCTGTCAACCAGTTTGCCACCCAGTTGACCAACTTCTGACCCACCCAGGCCTACCCAGCTTATTTATCAATCTTCTATGTGGAACAGTGTCAAAAGCTTTGCTGAAGTCAAGGTAGGCGACATCAACTGCTCCTTTTGCTCCACCACTCTGGTTACCCAGTCAAAGAAATCTACGTAGATCAGTTTGACAGGACCTTCCTTTGTAAACCCATGCTGTCTTGGATCCTGTGCCCCTATGGATTCCAGGTGTTGCACTATCCTTTCCTTAAGGAGTGCTTCCATCATCTTGCCCACTACTGAGGTAAGACTGACTGGTCTGTAGTTCCCTGCCTCCTCCCTGCTACCACTCTTGTGGAGCGGGATCACATGAGCCCTTCTCCAGTCTTCTGGGACCTCTCCTGTGCTCAGAGACTAACTAAACAGTTCTGTTAATGGCTCTGCTAGTTCCACCTTTAGCTCCTTAAGTACCCTGGGATGTATGCCATCAGGTCCCATTGCCTTATCCACCCCTAGCTTAGTAGCTCTTGTAGGACCCTTTCTTTTGGAAGGGAGTAGTGCTCACCTCCCTCCCCTGTGTCCATGGTGCTGAGCTGTGGGCCCTGCCCTACCTTCTCTTCAGTAAATACTGAGCAAAGTATCTATTTAGGATAGATGCTTTTACATGGTCCTCCTCCTCACATGCTCCCTTTTCTCCATTAAGCTTAGCAATACCCCTCTGACTTTCTCCTTTCACTAATGTATCTATAGAAAGTCTTGTCACCTTCTTTACTGTTCGTACTAGTGTTTCCTCAGTTTGGGACTTTGCCTGCTTACTGCCTTCCTGCTTCCATAGGGCAGTTTGGTATGCCTCCTATCTTCATCCTGCTGTGTTCCCTTATATTTCCTGAAGGCCAGCCTTTTGGCTCTGACCTTTTCTGCTACTGTATTTGAGAACCAAAGTGGTTTCCTTCTTCTTTTGCACTTCCTTTTCTGTCTAACACAATGGGATGTTGCTTCAAGTATTGCATCCTTAATACTTGCCTACTTTGCCTGTACCCCTCACCTGTGTTTCTTTTTGCCAGGGCTAGCAACTCTGTTGGCCATCTCATCAAAGTCAGCTCCTCTGAAGTCCCATATTTTTGCCTTGGAATGGGATGATTTAGATGTAGTAACCAAATTGAACCATACCATGTGATGGTCTCACTCCATATTAAACATAAGTGGGAGCGGATCTGCAGATCATTCTTACAGACCGGCAGTGGCCTCTCGTATGGAGAAATAGGAGGACCAATGCTGAGTCCTTGGTCTGAGGGATTTTGCTGGAAGCTTAGAATTGGATATTTTTGGTACCTGCCCAGACTGCCCATTTCACATCAGGAACACTGGCAGGGTGTTGGCAGGATCTGGGGAGCAGAGAGCCACACAGGCCCACATATTCTGGTCCTAGTTCAGCCCTGACGTTGTTCTGGGTGGGAGTCCAGAAACACCTTTCTCATTTATTTTGATACAAACACATTTAGGCCTGGAATATTGGTTTGGGATTATTCCCAAAGGAGCCGAAGAGTAGGGATGAGAGAGATATCTATGGGCCATACCTGTGGCTGCTGCCTTAAGTCAATTACTAAGAGATGGCTCCATGCTTCACCCCAGAATTGAAAGACTGGGTAGAAGTCCTGGAAAATATACATCAGATGGAAAGATTAACTCTTACTCTTAGACAACATACACAGTTTTACCAGAACAGATGGACCTGATGGCTACTATATGAGGCACTAAGCCCTGAAACATGATGGAAATGGGCGTGTTCCCCTGACCTTAGGTCCCCCCTGGGAGTCCCCACTAGACCCCTATAGGCACTTTAGGAGAAACACAGAGGATAACCCAATTCTATATAAACTAGTATTTTAAGGGCCTTTGAGTTTATTTTATACAACAGTATAATTGACTGACGAAATTCCTGGCATGAAAGTGTTTACGACATTCTTTTGTTGCATTCTTAAAATAGTTCTGTTTTTATAAGGACTGTATCTGTACTAAAGCAAATTTACTGTATTCTTGTAATTACATTTTCTCTCATAATTTGGGAATTTTCTAAGTGAATGTAAAATGCATGACTATAATTTGTTGTGTTATGTAAAATGAACAAAATAACAATAAAGAAGTATAAAAACTCATTACATAGCGGACATCACACAGCATGGATTTATAATTCGGTCATGTCTTACGAATCTGATATGTTGTTACGATCCAGTAAGTAAATTTCAAGACAGGGGAACAGCAGTGGACATTATACTAATGGACTTTTCAAAGGCATTCGATACTGTTCCACATTGGGCCATAATTCATAAACTAAAGACACTTAAAATTGACCCGTATTTAATAAATTGGATAGTAAACTGGTTGGTTAATAGGAGGCAGAAAGCATCTATAACGGTGTCCTGTCAGGAATGGGAAGGTGACTAGTGGGTTCTGCAGGGCTGTTTTGGGCCTGTGATTTTTCAGTTGTTTATGGCTGACCTTAGAGCAGGTCTAAAAACAAATTAAGTATGCAGGCGATATCAAGTTGGGAGGACCATGTGAAACTAACTATGATATCGATTCAATTCAGCATGACTTAGATTCAATAACTTGTTGGGCATACAAATGGGGCATGGTATTTAACACTGACAAATGCAGTGAAATTCATTTGGGTAAAAGAACAAGCAAAATCAGTATATATTGAATAATAGTATACTGAACAACTCAACGGCAACGAGATTTGGAAGTGTATATTGACAGTAAACTGGATTTTAGTAAACAATGTACTGACATGATCTCTAAAGCAAATGCGGTACATGGAGTATACGTAGGAATATAAAGAGTAGAAGGCACAGGTGTTGCTACCTCTTTACAGGTCATATGTAGACCTCATCTGGACTTTTGTAGTCAGCTGTAGAATCCTTATAAAGAAGAGATATAAGACTGGAAAGAGTACAGCGTAGTATGACTAAATTAATAACAGACATAAAAGCGTTAACATATAAAGTAAGAATGGAAGCAGCTGGGACTGTATAGCTTGGAAAAAGCGAATCTGAAGGATTTGATTCTATACTTTGATATTCTCAAGAATAATTCACTTAAAAGGAACTAGATATAAGGCTAAAAACAGGATTTAAGTACAAGAGGTCATACACTGCAAATACAGGAAACAATAAAAACAAATAAAAGGAAGTACTTGTATACTGAGAGAGTGGTGAACTTATGGAACAGTTTGCCTGAAAGTTTGATACAGAGTGGTAACAGAGACATATTTAAACAAGATCTTAATAATCTCATACAAAATGGTATTAATTTACAATACTATTAAGGAAAAGGAGCAATCACAGGTGAAAGCCTTTTTAATCTCCTTACTGTAATAGTGACAATGTAATGATTGAAGTGTTTTGATTTATGTATGAATAGATAAGAGAGCCAATGATTGTAGTATGTTTTTGTAAAGACAGGCTATAGGTGTATTTTTAAATAAGTCTGTAGACATTAAGTGCATTCTGTACTTTGGACTGTTCATGAATCCCTAAGTGATTGCTCAAAGGTAGCTAAGGGAATACTGACTTAAATTGGTAAGTTATTGTTATTACACTTGTTGTTTAAGTATGTTATTTATGTGATGATTGTGTAAATTGTAAATAAAATTTGCCACGGTCCATCTTGAAAATGGGTTTTCACCCAATGATGTTTTACCACTGCTACCTGTATAAAATAAACTTTACTACTACAGTGAAGCAGCCAAATAACCTTTCTTTGACATGCTGTCTGTTTTAGAGTCCTTCTCAGGTGGGTGAGAAGATAAAGGAATCCTTGCCTTCTCACAGGCTGCTTGCTGGACTATCCGATGATCAGAGTAAAAGAGGAATTCAGCCCTCTTCTGTCCAGTTTGTACTTTTATCACCTCCTTATCCAGAGGTGGAACATAATTTAGAGTCTGCAGGATTTTAAGGAAGTATTTTTAAAGAACTTGTTTATTGGGATAAGAATTTTCTTTGTGGGTGTGACTTAACATCTCCATATATTCAGCCTCCTCATCTTCTTCCATGACCTATGTGGTAGCCAGGTCAAGGGCATCCACTATTTTCCTTACAAAAGGAAAATGAGAGGAAAATCCTCTGGTCTTGGGGAGAGCAGACTACTGCTCTGGTCAGATCTCTGGTTCAATAGGCTCACCTTCATCAATTTCAGGTAAATCATATTTTTCAAATTCCATCTCTTGAGGTGGGTTTGGTTCAGAGGAGGAGCAAGTGGGATTTGAACTGGTGGAGGGAGAGTTGGAATAGGTAAGAAACCTTGTATGACCTTCACAGCCTGGGCAGTCTCTTCTGATGATAGCAGGCTGTGAGGCACAGACGAACCCCATTTTGGTTTATCAGCCAGGGGTTCAGCGTGCTTTGTTTTCTTAGTTTTTGGTAAGAACAGGAGAGTTAGCCAGATCATCCATCCTTTTTCAGTAGTTATTTCACCCTTGTCAGGTGTGTTTAAGAGACAGCAGTTTTACGCCCACAGGCGTGGAGGGTGTGGGTTGGTCAGAACCAGTACTACCCTTCTTTAGTCTTTTCTGTAGTCTTTCAGCCTCTTTTCTACTGTTTTCTGGGAATGATTTGCAGATATCACAATCTGCTAAAAAATAATCGTACCCCAGGCAGACTACACATAAATCATACTTATCTGCTTTTGCAAAACATCCCCACACTTCAGGCAGTTTTTACACCCTGGGGTCCAGTATTTTTCTTAGTTTTTCTGTCATCGTTAACCTACGAAGAAAACAAAACTGCAATGAAGATTTCACTCTTTATTTTTTGCGGTCAGTTCAGGAACTGATGAAAGTTCCGATAATGAACCAAGAACTTAAGAATCCGAACCAGGTTAGCAGTTCACAGAAACCAGGTTAGCAGTTTCAAATACAAAATTTATTTCAAATGAAATAAGTAAAACAGTTAAACTAAAGAGCGGAATTTAACAAATAAAGCTTCTGCAGCAGTTACTAAACCCGGTTCCTCAATGGTTATACGAACCGTAGGAACCAAGAAATTAAAAACTAAAACAGCACTAAATAATAGTAATAAAACTAACGTTTAAGATAAAATTAGAAAATAAAGGCAGCACTAAGAATAATAATATAAGAACTACTCATATTCAGTGAAGAACCATAAGGACGACTGATATGGGAAGTCTCCTGGGCATCTTGACTTGTCAGGTGGAGAAAGAAATCTGATACATTGATGGAATGTTACAGCAGAATAAGGCAGTAGTTTGAATATGTGTCACGAGCCAATGATAGTTCTATCACTTACATATAGTTCCATTTTCTCGGGCAGCTCTGCTTAGGAGGCTGACTGCAGAGAGTTAGGAATACAGAAGAATAGTTGGGGTTAGAAAATGCAGTCTATGATTTATTACAATGAGTTCAGCATTTAATTTAAAGTGAAATATCTTGCAATATTTATTGCTAAGTCTTTATTGCTATCAGTATGGTGCTATCAATATGTGCAATATCTATAGTGCTCCTATTGTCTACGGTACTAATAATGGGACTTGTGCAGTATCTATGGTGCTAAAACTGGCATGTGCAATATCCAAACTTATTAATGTGCTAATAGCCAATATTTCTGTCATCAGCATCATCAATTGTGGTACACAGTGCATTTTTAAAAAAAATTATTTATGAGAATAAACACTGATAAATGATGAAATTTGTTGTAAGTGAATTTGTTAACACTGGAAAAAACGATTTCTATGATTTTAAAATTGCCCCAAAAGGTCAAAATAAGCACTGTTTTAAAAAAAAATAAACACCTAAAACCAGAAACCCTGCTTATACCTTAGTAGTTGTTCTCTAGGTATGCGGACAGCAGAAAGGATATTTCTATCAATGGTGCTGGATGAAGGGATGCTTTTAGTGTACTAAGATTTCTGTCCCTGTCCTCCTGGTTTGAACAAATGTGGTGGTACCGGATGGCCTGTGTATTATGGATGTTTTGATGTGTGAGGGATGGAAGCTTGTGCTGTGAAGGTAACTGCATCTGTCTGTAGGTTTTCTGACACAGATGTTTGCGGTGTTCCATTTTTAGTGTGACTGCGGTATCCAGGAAATGCACAAACCGAGTAATTTATTTGGAATTTTATGGAAAGATGGAATCTATTGAAGCTGTCAAAAATTGTCTCCTTCAGGAAGAAGGGATACAAATCTAGCACCACTGATAGGAGAAACAAAGAGTCTTGGTTCCCTTTGAAATGGAACAGAGCATTAATCAAAAAGCGCAAAAATGATAAACAGGATTTTTTATAGAGAAAAACACAGATACACTGCTTCCTAATGACAGGAACCGTATCTGATACCAGAATAAAAACTCTATTTGACATTATGTCAAAGGGGATGAGTAGGAAACTGGGCAAACAAAGATGAACCTTGTATCTTTCTCTGCTGTAATTTCCTATGCTTCTATAAAGAAATCTGGTGTTGTACCCTGCTTCACTGAAGATGACAAAGCAGGGGACACTGGAACTCCCTCACACCAATGGAAACAACTGCTTCAAGCAGTGTTGAAACCTAGATCTAGATCTATGTCATCACTTTTCTATTTATGGGAGGATGAGGTTGAGGTGGAGCCACGCTAGGAATCCAACGTCAAGCATGGGGGCTGGGACATTATCTTTTTAAGACTACGGAGGACTACGAGCCTTCTGGCTGTGAGACTGTCCAGTACCAGAACACCTGCCCAGAGAGGAGTGGAGGTCCAAAATGAACTCACTGTCCCAGCAACATGCTTTATCAGATGACCTACTTGCCATTACTGCTTTGAGGATCATCATATGTGGTAGGGCTGTTGAGAAAACTTGATTAAAAAGTTACTGAGACTATTAAAACAAACATAGTTTAAAAAGTAATAGTACCATGACCAGCTACAGTAGCATGATATAGGTATGCAAACTGGACTTTGGGTCCCAACGAGTAAAGTGTTGCACTTTGATAGGAAAAAAGGAACTGCGGCAGTTGGGGTTGGCACCACTATGGACCCTGCAGGCGTGGACTACAGCGCACATTGGGGCTAGGTACTGGTGCTGCTGCCCCAAAATTTCTGGTTCCACGCAGGGTCCTAGCCTCCGGATCCAAGACCACACAATGTGGCTCAATGGAAAAGACTGATGCTTTGATGACAGTTTACAAACAAGATTAAGAAAGGTCTTATGGGCATCAGGGCCCAACATTCAAAAGTTTAGTGGGCGCTAAAGGTCTTTGCAAAAGGGGCTGTAATGCGGGCAAGAAGGATCAACACCTGCACAAACATAATAATATATGCGTATGAGCAAAGGGAGGCGTGGCCATGAATATTCACGATACCCAATATTCAGTCACTTTACGCTCGCGCAAAGTTTAGCGTGGTCCTTTGCATAGCACAAATACCACCACAAAACCCCAACTTAACTTCAGGCAACCTAGCGGCTGCAGAGGTAATGCAGCCACCTAACTAGTTGGCGGCAAGGGGCAGCTGCCCCCTTGATTCCCTCGCCCCCCCAACTGACTGCCAGCTCCTAATGTACAAATCAAACACCCTGGTGCTAGTGGTCTCCCCACTGCTGATCACCAGCCCGTACTGTAAAAAAATATCCCCAGTGCTAGTGGTCCCCCTGCTGCCGATCGCCCCTGTACTAACAGATCCCTGGTGGTGGTCCCCTCCCTTTGATCGCCCGGCCCGTACATCAATACAAATATATCCCTGGTGCTAATGGTACCCCTTTCCCCCTGGCCGCATTACTGCATAAAATGTATCCCTGGTGCTAGTGGACCCCTGCTGACTGCTGGCCTGTATTGTGCTAACATGAAATCCCTGGCATCTAGCGCCCAACCACACTGCAGCACTGACCCCGTGACCTTCACAGTCCCTTCAGTGCTGTGGGTGCATACAGTGACTGGCACAGCCCTCTGCACACCTCCTCCAGCTGGCTGCAGTATATTCAGGTATGCAGGACGCCTCTTATTTATAGGACAGGGCACATCACCCAGTCCTGTCAGAGGTGTGCTCCTGCCTGGACATATGGCGGACGGCCAAGGATGGCTACACCAGTCTCTGTAAGCACCGCTGCACCAAAGGACTTGGAAGGTGACATGGGGGTGCACTAGACGCCAGGGATTTCATGTTAGCATAGTATGCGCCAGTGATCAGCAGGGGGTCACTAGCTTCACAGATGTATCTTTTATACTGTATGGGGGCCAGAGACTGTCATGGGGAGGGGGCCACTAGTACCAGGGATACTGTGTACAGTACGGCTGGCAACGAGGGAGGGGGACCAATAGCACCAAGGATTTGTTAATTTATTTTACAGATGGGCCAGCAATTGGGGTGGGGGACCACCACCAGGGATATCACATGCATGTACAATACAGGCTGCCAATCAGAGGAGGGGAACCAATACCACCAGGGATACTGTTATGTACAGTATGGGTCAGTGATCGGAGGGGGCCACTAGCACCAGGGATTATTTATATTTTGTACAGATGGTCCAGTGATTTGGGGGGACCACTAGCACTAGGGATATCTATATGTCTGGAACAGAGCAATTGGGGAGGCGGCACCATGCTACCTTGCCTTGCTACACATGCAAATGAGCCCATAATGGGCATGTAAATGGCCCCTTAGCCCCTGCATGCACAATGGTCTCATTTGCAATGGGTCCCTTGAATACTGTAAATAGCACTCTGGTGCTATCCATTCTAGTGACTTGCTTTGGGAGCCCTGTCAGGGCAGCGCTAAGTGGTATAGCATTTGGCCGACATGGCCCTATATTCATTCAGTCGACTACCACCAGTACGCTATTCAACTGAATATATCATCTTCAAGCACCCAGGCAACGTTAATGCTAATGCAAATTTGTGACTCGCTTTGCACAAATTTGAATATCGGGCCCCAGATGTGGTGCTGAGAGTGACAAGTAAGACTGTTCAGGGATTTTACATCTTTCTAAACACAGACTGACTATGTTTAACCTATTTGAGTACTCCATGTACAAGGCAGGTAATAATATAATTCCTGGACTGTACAAATAAGCTTTGGATATACAGTACCTCAAGAAAATATGAAATGCTGTAAGTATTTTCAACTTCCCGTTTACAATTAACCACAAAAACTGTACTGCGTGATGTTAAAAGTCCTTGGGTAGATTAAAAAGGACTGGTGGAGTTTGACAGTGACCCCATGGTATATTTACAGTACGTGAATGTTCTAGTTGTCACAAACATACATTACAGTATAACAGAGCACTGCTCACCTCACAAGCTGGAAGGCATTGCTAATAAAGGCTTACGGTCATTGCTGCTGAGGGCTTCATGATCTTTCTTTAACAGGTTGATCAGAGCATCCCACCCATCACCTTCATAATGTACAATATAGTAGCCATTCATGCCAACATTGAACTTAATCCACTCCACTTCTTCAGGAAGAATAATGACATCTGAGAGAGAAATAAGCAACATTTATTTACTACTGGTGCAACCAGATGCAATCTGCCCAATAGTAAGGCACCTGGAAAAGATCTTAGCCAGGCTATAGAACAAATCTCTACTACAACTACTGCTACAGTACTACTACTTCTACTAGTACTGCGGCTACAATTATTATTACTATGCACAAATCTGTCAGTGTTATTGAATGGTTTGACTGTTATGTGCCTAACTTCAAATTACATATTTATACTGCTTTTCTAGTAAAGCAAGTGCTAAAAATTATTTCACATTGTGAATATCTTAGTCAGGATCTCTAGGTTCCAGAATGTTTATATGGGCAGCGTGATAATTCCCATTTAAAACAGGAAAGGGCATCAGTATGGTCAGTAATAGTCAAGTCTGAGGATTGGGAAGACTGCAGGGAGGAATGAAAGAGAATGGACTTATGCTCCAGTACTTAGAGGGTGTAATACTGTTCTGGAGGGTGGAAGCAAAATACTCAAACTTAGTAAGCCTGGTAGCTTTGATACAGGCATTGCAATCAGGATATTTTGCATGGTTAACTGGTAAGGCAGAGGCATGGTGGATACATCTGGAAAGTCCCTTGCTTTGAAACAAGCTAGTAACTCAGCTGTGATCCAGGAAAGGTGGGAGCCTTTGACCCTGGTCCTTCTTACAGGAGTGTGGGAACCCCAGACAGACATAAAATTACTTTGGAATTTTGGGGAAATAGTTATGTACAAAGCCACAGAGATGTAAGACCACCCATCACTGCACATTTTGTAATCATCTAAACTAGCCTTCACTGAAGGTTAGACATGTGCAGTACCAGGCTCTTTATGGATTCAAGTTTTTTTTTGTTTTGAAACTCATGCTGTCTTCAGGTTTTGGTCAGACAAACTCCCCAAATACCTGTGCAACCTGCACACTTGTGCTACCTCTCCAGCTACACGTTTGTTCCTATTAGGAAATTAATTTGTTATTCTCAGGCGTAAACAAAATTCTGGCCAACTGGCTTTCAGTCAAAAACTTCCCAAGTCTGGAACAAATGCCTTGGAAACAGTCCATCAGTAGCACTGCCACAGCCAAGCAGTACCTTAAAATGTGACAGTACTTAGACAATGACCTATGCTTCATGGTGTATTCCTCTAGCATTTCATTTATGTGTACCTTATATAGTATCTGTAAATTGTATATTCAGTTACTGTATGTACAAATTGTCATTCTTATTTTGCTCCTCTCCTCACTGCCCAGGTCTTATCTGCAAATGAGATTATTCTTTGCATCTCAGTCTGTTTACCTGGTGAAACAATTTCAGATAAATAAATCATTTGACAAGTCAGCATTTATAGCACACAAATCAAGGAACCTGAAAGATTGGATGTGGATAATGCAGAGGGAGGGAGAACGACCATACAGTGACCACTAAGTATTGAGGTTTTCCAGCTTCCACTATATGACAGGGTAGAAGAAGAAGACCCGTCCATTGAGGGAGTGGTTAGAGGATGAGGGGCCACTACGATTTGGGCTTAGTTTCTTGGAGGATGACATAATACAATCTGAATTAAACTTCCCAGTACCAACACTTTTCTGATGACTCAGCGAGAGAGATGGAGAGTCAGATTAATTTTGCTTACTCCTAAGCCGACATCTTCTCTGCTCCTGCTTCCACTGATCAGCCTCTTCTCTGATGCACTGTCACACTTAACCTCTATGTTTAATACGTTTCTCAGATGAAGTTAAATACCTGCTTTCCTCTCTCAGCTGACATTTAAACATACATAAATTTGATGGCAGATAAGGACCGCTTGGCCCACCCAGTCTGCCCATTTCTCTGCCTAATGGATAAGCTGCAGATCCTAGTTAACCAGCAGCCGCTACTTCCTCCTACCCCCCTACTACAATTGCCTTATGTCTGTCCCATGCATTCTTGAATCCCCCACTGTTTTTGACTCTACACCTCCTCAAGAAGGCTGTCCCAGTGCATCTACAACCTCTCTGTGAAGTAATACTTCCTCACATTACCTCGGAGCTGTCCCTCTATCTTCAAATTGTGCCCCTTGTTCTTGCACACCTCTTTTTCTGAAAGATGCTACCTCTTGGACTGTGTTGATTCCCTTGAGGTACTTGAAAATTTCTATCATGTCCCCCTTTCTCGAGGCTATCATATTAAGCTCTTTTAGTCCTTCTTTATATGTCTTCTGGTGCAGACCCTGCACCATTTTAGTTGCCCTCCCCCTCTGGACAGCCTCCACCCAACTATGTCTTTGCAGAGATGGGGTCTCCAGAACTGCATACAGTACTCAGATGTGGTCTCACCAACTGCCTGTACAGATGGATAACAACTTCCTGTTTTCTACTGGTGATGCCTCTCCCTATGCATCCCAGTATCCCCCAGTCCTCCTCACTGCCTTCTCACATTGCTCGCCCACCTTTAGGTCATCTGATATAACTACCCCAGGTCCCTTTCCATTTTTGTTGTTGTCAGTATCTCACCCCAATTGTGTAATCTTCCCTGGGTTTTGTTTCCCAGGTGCATTACTTTGCACTTCTTTGCGTTGAATATAAGCTTCCATATATTTGACCATTCCTCCAAGCTTGCCAAGTTCCTGCTCATCCTTTCCACCCCACCTTGTGTATCAACCCTGTTGCAGATCTTTGTGTCGTCTGCAAAGAGACATACTTTTCCTTCCGGTCCCTCTGCAATATCATTTATAAAGACATTAAAAGGACCAGACCCAGTACTGAACCCTGCAGTACCCACTAGTAACCCCTTTCTTCACTGTGGACTCCATTTACTATTACCCTTGATGTCCTGTTGTCCAGTCAATGTTTTACCCAGCCTACTACTCTGGGACCCACTCCCAGGCTGGCTAATTTGTTTATTAATCTTCTGAGTGGGACTGTGTCAAATGCCTTGCTAAAGTCTAGGTAGGCCATGTCCACAGCCCCTCCCTGGTCTACTACTTTGGTCACCCAGTCAAAGAAATCGATTAGATTTATCTGACATGACCTTCCTGCTGTGAATCCATGCTGCCTTGGGTCCTGTGCCCCACTGGCCTCTAGGTATTAAGTACCTGCTCTCCTCCCATATGAACCTAGAATATTGTTTTTGCATATGTTCCTCTAGCCTATATTTGTGCTCAAACCCTCTTCTATAATGTTGACTAGCCTACTTTTGTTAATTACACTTGCTTTTTATGCACTTGTTTCATGTTGTATATGTCTCTCTGATGTAATTCTGCAATGTACTAGCTCTGACATATCTATAACTAATCCCAGGTCACCCCTAAAAGGGACCTTTGGTCTCAGTGGGTCCTACCTAATTGCCAAAATGAAATAAAATAAATGAATCTTCTGTAACTATGAATCCCAGAATCCTGCAGCTGACATCAGAGCAGGACTGCAGCAGTGGGAGATTCAATAGCCTGCAGTGCATGTTAGAGTTTATATAAGCTCTGGGGCTCGATATTCAATGTAGTGCAAAGCAGGGCACCAAAAACAGGTTATGCACTTCTAGGAGTGGTATATGTTCTTCATCCACACTTCCTGACACTGTCCCTTTTCCCTTTAAATTTGCGAAGGTCTTTAAGCTGGCTCCTCCCACCACCGGTGGTATAGCCTCGGCTCCACCCATGGACGTCAGATCTTATTACGCTGGAAGCCAGTGTGCGTCGAGCTGGGGAGGTTGGGTGAGTCCGTGGATGAATAACATATAACACTCCTAGAACAACTGTTACAGGTGAGTAACCTGTTTTCTAGGGATGTGGATATGTTGCTCATCCACACTTCTTGGCAGACTCCTAGCAGTTCTCTGGAGGAGGGAGGCAAGGCACACACCCTCAATACTTATTTGGGAACAGAGACTGGAGAACTGAGGCCCAAAACCAGGATCCAGTGATCTTCAAGGTCGATGTGGTAATGGGTGATGAAGGTGTTTGCTGACTTCCACGTAGCAGCCGACAGAATTCCTGTATGACCATGTCCCTGGAAGCAGCCACCGATGCAGCGGTATGATGGGTGGATTGAGTTCTTATCCCTCTGGGAGCTCCTTGCCTGCAAACTCGTAGCAAACTTATGCCAGGTTTAATCCATCTTGCGATCGTCCACTTTGCTGCAGGTCTGCCAGAGCGCCTTCAACGTGGGTGACAAATAGCTGACGAACCTCTCCTCAATTTCAACATCCTCTCCTTATAACAGGAGAGTGCTTGTCTCAGGTCCAAAGTATGGAGCCTGTACTTGGCCTCAGTGTAACTGGGGCAGTACACCGGCAGAGTCAACACCTGGTTAAGGTGAAACTCGGATACCACCTTTGGAAGGAATTTTGGGTGGGGTGCAGGACAACCTTGTCCCTGTGGAAGACCAGATAAGGGGAGTCCACTGAGGCGCCTGGAGCTCCCTATCCTTCTGGCAAACGTGATAGCCACCAGGAAGGCTGTCTTCCACAACAAGTGTGACAACTCACACTTGTGCATTGGTTCGAATGGCTTACCCATCAGCTGTGCCAAGACCAGCAGTGGATCCCATGGAGGTGGAGATTCACACACGGAGGGGATTTGTGATCCAGGCCTGAAAAGTGCCCAACCACTGTCTCCTGCGCCTAACGTCTGCTGGACCTGCCCGCGCCGGTAAACAGAGATGGCTGCCAGGTGCACCATAAGGGTCGATGACTGAAGACCCCTTCGGAGAGCGACCAAGGTAGTCTAGAATGTTAGCCACTGGGCAGGGACAGAGGGTCCAGGCCCTGCCCTGACACCAAATGGAAAACCTTTTCCACTTGAGGCATAACACTTCCTGGTTGACTCCTTCCTGGATGCTTCCACTACTGTGAATACATCCTTGAGAGACCCAAAGCCTGGAACTCTAGCCACTCAGGTACCAGGCTGTCAAATGCAGAGATTGAAGGTCCAGGTGGAGAGCCTTCCCTGATTGACTGAGATCAGGTCCGGTGTGTTGGAAGGCGCCTCGGGGACTGTTGCTGAGGCTGAGGAGATCTAGATATCAGAACTGGCATGGCCATTCTGGGGCTACCAGGATCACCTGTGCCTTGTCCCTCCTCACCTTGAGGAGCATCCTGTGGATCAAGGAAATGGAGGAAGGTGCAGAAGAGGCCTGGGGTCCACGGCCTCGAGAAGGCATCCCCTGCAGCAAACTCTGCTGAGGGGCGGGCATGAAACAGCCTCAGCTTGGTGTTTTCCTGGAGGCAAGCGGGTCCACCATTGGTTTGCCCAGTGGGAGAACAGGCTGTGAGCTACCTCTGGATGGAGAGACCACTCATGGGATGTCTTGCCGATACAGTGAGAGAATCCGCCAGTTAATCGGAGCTCCTGCCACATGGATGGCTAGGAGATCCACCTCCAGTCAGCTCACGAGTGTCCAGATGCGGAGCACTTCCCTGCACAGCAGCTGGGATCATGCTGCCCTGCTTGTTGAGGTAGTACATGGTCATGGTGTTGTCCGTCTGGATTTGAACCACTTGACCCTGAAGCAGAGGGCGAACCCTGACAGCGCCAGTCTGACCACTGTGAGCTCCAACAGGCTGATGTAATGCTAGGGACTCCTCGGGGTCCAGAACCCGTGAGGCCCTGTTGTCCCCATGTGGGCTCCCAGCCCATGAGAGAGAATCAGTCGTGAGGACAACCATCGGCGAGGGTGAACAAACAGGATCCTTCCTGCAACCGGTCTAGTATGGTGCACCACTAGAGGCGTTCCACATCTTCTGGGTAACAGCGATCAGCTGGTCGAAATGACCTAGTGGTTGAGTCCACATGGTCGGCCAGCTCCCATTAAAGGGAACATATGCCACCGGGCCCAACATACCATGGAGGTCCAGGCGCCATGTAACCCAGAAGGCGCAGAAAGTCCCGGGTAGGGGCACAACTGCCCAATCAGAAAAGATCAGGTAAAGAAGGAGAGAACCTCCGCCTGTCCGCCGAGCCAGGCTCTGGCTTGGCGAGAGTCAAGCTCTGCCCCAATGAAACACATCACTGAGAGGCATGCATTCCGACTTGGCCTCGTTGATCAGGAGGCCAAAGTTGGGAAGCAGTCTCGAGGCCAGGTCCCTGGACCTCTCCACCTCCTGCTGGGTGGAACCTGCTAAGAGCCAATCATTGAGGTAGGGGTATATTATGACCCCGACCCTGAAGTGGGCTGCCACCACTGCAATGCATTTGGTGAAGACCCATGGGGCTGATGACAGGCTGAATGGCATGGCTAGAAAATCGTATAGGTTTCCTTCTGCTCTGAAGTGGAGGAACCACTGGTGGGACGGACGGATTGGGATGTGAAAGAACGTGCCCTGGAGGTCCAGTGAGCAGAACTACATGTTTTGCTCCAGGGATGGCATGATCTGGGACAGAGTTACGATCTGAAGGTGCGTGGCCTGAGATACTGATTCAGGTCGTGCAGTTCTAGAATGGGCACTCAGCCCCCCGTCCGCTTCGAACCATGAAGTCAGTACCTGGAAATTAACCCTGGGTCTGGTGGAGGACCTGTCACTAAGCTACTGCCTCCTTGAGGAGGAGGAGCTGAGCAATGTTGTCTCGGAGAGCTGACTGAGTGGGCAGATACTCTCTCCTCCCGTGGGCGCGGGCTGGGCTTGGAGGGTACTGCTCGCATTCCAAGCAGGCGCTAGCCAACCACTTCTAAGATCCACCTGTCTGTGATAACAATGGACCAGGCAGAAAGGAAATGGCAGAGCCGGCCCCAATGGGAGGTACCAGAGCTGGCATTATGGAAATAGAGGTGGCAACCCCTATCCCACATCGGGCAGACTTGGAGGAAGAGGGTCCAGGGCCTGAACCCCCGACCTCCTTTACAGGCCTGGGTGGGTCCAGGCTTGGGCGGGGATCAAGTCTGAGCCTGCTGCTGCTGTTTACGACCTCCTGAAAGGAGGGCTGCTGCTGGGCCACAGGGGAAGAATGCTGAAAAGCTTTTTCTTCTTCTGCTGCTTCTCGGGACCAGAAGAACTCTGTGAGCAGAAGTGGTGTCCAAGGTGGCACTGGACTGCTCAATGCGTTGAAGGTGCGGGCCACACCTGTGCGAAGAGATCGGTGCCCGGAAAGGCACATCAGCCAGTTTGTGCTGGGTATCCACTGGAAGGAGAGAGCCAGCCAAGCCATGCGGGGAGGCAACCGCGGCTGCCAGTGAACGGGCACACGAGTCCCCAGTGTCCACAGCCGCCTGGGGCTGCTGCTTAGCAACAGCATGGCCTTGGTCCCCAACCTGCTTGACCATGGTCTGCAAATCTGCGGTGAGGTATGGGAGGACTTCATCCAAGGACCCCAAAATGGCATGGGAGAAGTGTGCCATGATGACGGCTGAGCTTGCCTGATGGAGGCCTAAGGAAGAGGTGGCACAGACCTTCTGGGCAGAGTGATCCTATTTCTTGGATTCCTTCTCCAGAGGTCTGTCGGCATCAGCAGAACTGCCTGTGCGTCTGAACACAGGCAGTCACAAGGCTCTCGGCTGAAGGGTGCTCTGTGAACCCTGCTAGGGACCCCATGGGCACTGCATACTTGTGGGCCATCCAGGCAGACGGAGCTGGATAGGAGGCAGGTGCTGCCAAAGTTCGAGGGCTGGGCCAAGATGGCGTCAGCCATAAGAAAAGCTTCCATCGGGGTATCCTCTCTCTTGAGGATATCTGTGAGAGGGTACTCTCCTTTTCTGGATAGATTCCAGGGCATCCCTGTGGACTCAGAGATGAGGCGAAGAATGCCTCGAAATGATGAAGGGCCTTTCTCCGTCGCTAAATCACCAACAGACTTGTCACTCCTATGGATGAGAGTGGAGGCTAGTGTCATCGAATCAGAAGTATCCGGATACAGCAGTAGCCGCTGATAGATTTCCCTCGACCCACCTAGGGGCGGTCGGGGTGAGTGACTAAAGATGCCAGGGAAGCCCAGTGTCTGACCAAGCTTCCTAGAAGGAGCCCTCCCACGGGCTGCTTAGGTGGTAGTTCCACCAGAATCAGTGGAGAGACTGGTTTAGGCTGAACTGTAAGGGTTTAGCTGGCTCTGTGGGTGGGGAATCAACTTTATCTCGGTTCCTGAGAGTCTGCTTCAGCCTAGGAGGCGAAAGCCAAGTAATGGCTAGGGAAGAGCCGGGGTCAGCTTATGCCCAGACAAAATCAGCTGCTGCCATGAGGTCCTCGTAGCATCGGAGTTTCTGCCAAGCCTCTCCTCATCTGAGGAGGATGAGGATGACTGATGGCGTTGCCCTCTTTTGGCTCGTGTCCTCGGCCTGTCGGTTGAGGGGGTTCAAGACCTCGATCGAGATCAGGCAGGCCGACTCGATTGCTCGGGAGATGACGGTAAAACTGGAGACTTCTGGGGTCAGGGACCACTTCCTCGGTGGGTTTCCCAGTGGGCTGGGTCTCCTTGTCGGGGAAGGAAAGGACTGGAGTCCGACTGGGGAGTCATTGACGGAGGTGGCGACAATGTGTCGATGGGTTGAGAACAATCTCAGTTTGTCGATCGAAACTTCAGTCGACTGGCACAATGGCAAAGCCGAGAAGCCAGCGGCGAAGAGGCAATCTTGACTGAGGTCGAAATGGCGGTTCCTGGGACAAAGATCTCTCCCGATCACAAAGCGTCTCCATCGAGACGAAGATGGTCACGAGTTCCTCTCCCACTTACGGGACAGAGAGGAGTGCGTACCCGCAGGACTCTCACCCTTAGTTGGAGGAGATGGCACAACTCTCGGAAGGAACCCGAGAAAGTTGAGTAGAGCGAAGAAGCCCCAAGAGTAGGATTCCACGGAGCAAGCTGCTTCTCCTCAAAGACCTGCATGCAGTCCAACTGATCAGCGGATCCAGCGCCCCAGAAACCGCCCACTGGGCCTCCTTGGATTTCACCAGTGGGTTCCGTTTTCAGGCCTGCCCAATTTAAGGCGTCGCGAGATGGTCGTCGAGGGACGTCAGGCTGAAAGTGAGGCAAAACTGCGGGTCGTGGTGTCATGGCCGACACCAAGACAGTAGACGACTCAGTATGCAGGCCTGTCAGCATCTTCTGGCAGCACAGGCACCAGGAAAGTCTGGGGAAGACTTGTCTTCCACAATCGAGAAGCAACAGTCTGCAATCGCTAAGGCTAGTAAGTCAATTTTGAATACCCGAAGGTTGAGAAGCCAGGGCCTACAGAATGAGAGCACAAAGGAGGCAACCTGAATCTTCCAGCAGAAAGGAAGATCTGGAGTCATGGGGTGGAGCCGAGGCTACACCACCCAGTGGGTGGGAGGAGCCAGCTAAAGACCTTCCGGCAAATTTAAAGAGAGCAGGACAGTGCCAAGAAGTGCGGATGAACAACACATCCACATCCCTAGAATGAAAATTACATACCTACCGTAATTCTTGATCTTCTTTTGTATCTTCACCATTCATTACTGATTGGTGAAGCTGGAGGCACGCACCGCCACGGAGTATTTTTTTTTTTTTTTTTTTGGAAGGAGGAGTCGGCGCCACCCTCATGGCTACGGATGTAAATTTGTCACGGCAGTCATACACATCATAGATTCCATGACGCTTGGTCTTTATTCAGGACTTCCATGACTTTCACTGTTGTCACCAAAACGTAGCAATGATGACAGTGCCACAAAGTTACTAATGATTTCATGAACAACCAATGAGTTATTAAAACCTCATCCATGACAAACTTGCATCCTTACTCATGGCACACACACTGTGTGGCGCACACAAGTTAGCCGTTAGGTGCCTATAGACTCCTCCTCCATCCCAGTTCTGTTTGGCGGAAAGGAAGAAACAGGAGATAGAGAAAATAAGGTGAGGCAAGAGGGACAGGATAAGGAAGGACATAAACTGAAAAAAGTATAACCTGATTAGGGGACAGAGGAAGAGATTCCTACCCTAAGTGGCCATAGGGCTTCAATCCTAGGCGGTCTCACAGAAGAAGAGAGAGAGAGAGAGAGAAAAGAGATATGAGAAGAAAGAGAGATGAGTAAGGGATAAAGTGGGGAGGAAGAAGGGCTCTCTGCCACGTTAAATTGGAAGAGCACTGGCTTGTAATAACTTCAAAATCCTGAGGAAATGAGAGACAAGGGAGCAAGGATCCTGCCAGTTCCAGAGGACTGTACCAAGGCCCTGAGGAAATGGGATGGCCTTGGAAAGCATTGGCAGAGACTAATCTCTTCCTACCCTTTATCTGTATATGTTTTTGAAAATCTTGGAGCATGTACCTCCACAGCCTGTCCCTTGGTAAGGAGAGCAGTCCTGATTAGAGGGCGTGTGTCGATTGACTTTGAAAAGGAGGAGAAGGAGGTGGGAAAAACCAGCTACTGGTTTTCCCATGAGGGATAGACGTAGTCCCACTTCAGAGAAGAGGACCACGGGACATCCGAGTCCTGAGGAAAATCCCACAGACTCTCCTAAGAATGCAGAGAAGCAGCTAACTGCCAGAAGATGAATAATCAAGAGATTATCCTAGAGACAAAGGGGCACCTCAGTGCATCAAGAAGAGAATCCAGGAGTTCCCTCAGAGGTTAGGGCGAAGACCCTACTGGCCGTCCTCCCAGTTGAACACTCTGTGACTTAGAGAAGGAAACAGAGAGCTCTGAGGTACCAGGGGAACTCTGCCCCGACTGGCCTTGAAGAGGGGAAGGCGAACATGGTGGAGGCAATGCCCAGAACTGAGGCCCATGAAGGAAGGTGGGACGGGGAATCCAGTAATGAACTGTGAAGATACAAGAAGATCAAGAATCGCTAGGTACATACTTTTCATATCTTCCCTTGTCAATCTTCACTATTTATTACTGCTGGGTGAGTACCAAGCTCCCGAGGGGGACCTGGCACAACCCTCAGGGAACAGATTCCTCAGCCTCCTGTGGGTGAGGCACAGGAAGGGAGACTCTAAGCCATACTAGACCAGCAAGGTCTAAGGCTGGTCAGGGCACGGGAGATGTCCCCTGTGGCGGTGGGATAGCAGGCACCCTGTAAAGTCATCCCTGCCCTACGGGAAAAAAGAGCGGGTCCCTCAGAAGGTGGAGAGATCACCCCTATGCCGGGCAGCGGGTGACAATCTGGATAGACAAAACCATGCCGTCCACCTAATGCAGATTGTAATCCTTGCAAGTCTGGATGCCACCTCATTGGCATCATAAGAAGTCCTTGCCTGGTGCCTTGCAAGATCCAAACCCTGAGCAGAGGGCAATGGTTTGTCTAGATTGCTCTGAATCAGATGCTGGCCCGTCGATTGCAGCGGTTGGATTTCCATATGCGACACCGGCAACCGGGTTGAGGAGCGGACCAGGGTCACTGGAGGGCCGGCGGGGAGGAGGATGGAGCGTCCACTAGGGACTGCTCTCCTTCGGGTGGAGGGTGAAAATGCCCAGAGCATTGATGACCCCTGGCAGAGGCCAGGAGTCACCGCGCTACGGAACAGGCATGTATAGGAGGCGGGGCGGACACAGGCGTCATTGCACAACCCGCCTCCCGGAAAAATGGAAAAAGTCAGCTGCCAGCCACCGCTAATAAAGCTTGCCCGGCTTTGATTTGCTCCCAGGCCAGCCCTCCGACCTAGTCGAACAGTGCAGCATGTGAGGGTGCACCTAGCCCGCTGTGGGGGCAAGCCATGGATATCGGAGGGCCGAGAGGGCCGATCTGGGGAAGTAAAGCCCATGTAGCAGGGCTGTATGTATGTGTGTGTGTATATATATATATATATATCACACACACACATATATATATATATATATATGTCAGGCGGCTCGGAGCGAAAAAGAATAAACAGAAAAAAAAAAAAAATAGATTGCTCTGAATCAGACACAGAAGCTAACACCTGTGCTAACACCGACCACAAGTGCATGTTATAGGCAGCGTGGTGAGCCTGATGAGAACCAATACAAAGTAACGCACAAGCTGAAGAGAACACTGTTCTGCCCCACGGTGAAATTCAGCGGAATCCGGATCCAGGGGTTTGTCATGCACCAGGTGCTGAAGCCTGGAAGGGTATCTAAGGACATCAGCTCTGAAGGCGGGTGAGGTACTGCACCTAGAGACTCCTGGTGGGCGCAATACTGTCTCCTGTAGTCTGCTGAGGCTGGGGAAGAGGTGGCTAGAGACTGCCAGTTGTAGATGAGCGCCTACTGGAGGGAACAGGCCAGGAGGACAGCACCAGATGGTGAGCACTGAGCCGCTCAGGAATGAGCGCGTCTCCCACTTGGTACTACTTCTGATCACATGAGATATGCGGAGCTCCTGATCCAGCCTCGAGAGGAACCACTGATATTCAGTGAAATCAGCATCAGATGATAGATGGACAGAATGTTCCTCTCCTTCAGAGAAGGGAGACAAGGAGGAAAAGGAGCTCGAAGATCAGGGTCCTCCTGCGGCGGGGAGACAGGTGGAAGTCCTGTTAGTCCATTGGCTCTCATGTACCTGGGAAGGCCATCACAGTGGCCTGAATCTCACAGGTTAAGGACCCATAGGAACCATATGGCCTGAGAGGGGAGGATGTGTCTGCAGAGGAATGGGAGAAGGACACCTAACTAACAGTGCCGGCCTCTGCCAGGGCTCCAAGACCCAGCCACTGGCCCTGCCCTGAGGGAGAGCCAGGGGTCAATCTGTGTGCAGACTGCAAAACTAAAAACAAACCCCGGATGAGCCCTGAGGAGAATCTCCCTGTGGCATGACTGAGGTTGCATGGGCCCAGAAGGGCAACCATCCGCACTGCCAACTAAGGGTGCCTCAGAGACCTTATGGAAAAGGGTTTAGCGCTCTGCCTCCTCTCCACTCACTGGGAGGGTAATGTAGGGAGGCCCACGCGCCTCACCCTGTCCCCTCAACCCTTTGGACTCCAGAGCTGCCCTCTTCCTTGGCCCCAGCGAATGAGAACCACCCCAATCCTGCTGGCCCCAAGGAGGCCACAGAGGAGGGTCTGGTCCCACCGGTGGGATGCAGCAGCACAGAAACAGTGGCTGTCATGCCCATCAAAGGAAGGACCCACCACTCCAGCACCCCCAGGCCACTGTCCCGAATGGACCCCCATGGCCAACTGTGGCAGCAGGGGCCATCTGGACCCGGGGACTTCAGGAGGGAACACTGAGCCACCCGGTGCCGCATCCCAGAAGGCTCTCTGACTCTGAAGTTGGGCGCCAGTCCGGGTCGGCCTGAGAGTAATCCTTCTGAAGGAAAGAGACCACAGACCTCCAGACCTACAACACCGGGAGGGCCCTTTGCAACGGCGCCACAAGCAGTGTCGCCGCATGACGCTGCACCGCCGCAGCGCCACCCCGATCATCAGCACCAGAATGCAGCACTGAGGGTCCACCAGTGCCAGGCCCAGCAGACATAGGCCACGACACTGAGAGCCTGCACCTCCATGAGGTGACTGCTGCAGTAAAGCCAGTGGCCTGGCTCTGCAAGGAACAGGTAGCCCTCCGGCACTGCAGAAGAAGCCTTCTCCATGGCAAGGCTAGAATCAGAGGAGGCTTCCTCTTCACTGGGCCGTATATACCTGGGATAGGACACAGAGGGAGGGTCAAGTTCTTGCCTTGGCAACCCGTAGCGACGCCTCTTCCGAAAGTCAGCGGAGCTCTGCCAACTTTAAATCGTGGACTTCAAGAACACAGCAGTCCATGGAGAAGCAGGCGTTGCAATTTTCCATGTCATGATTGGGTCCCAGGCATCGCAGGCAAGCGTCATGCTGGTCTGTAATGGAAAAATGCCGCACAGGGGCACCGACGATGGGCGAGCCCACTCGGATTTCTTACTAGCCCCAGGACCTGACATGACGCAAAATAAGAAGTAAACTAAGCAAAGATTTGGCACCGCTTAATAAAATAAGGAAAGATCTTACGGGTCCAAATAAGCGGTGCCAAATGGGCGACAACAGGATGGAGGAGATCGAGGTTGACAGCTAGGCCTGATGGTGCAGGAAAAACTGGGACTCGCGCAGCAGGTGCAACCTCAATGGCAGGAGAAACAGAACTGGGATGGAGGAGGAGATCTGCGGTGCCTAATGGCCAACCTGCATCGCCGTGCAATACGTGGTGCCATGAGGGGCAGAGCGACTCCTCCCTCAAAAAAAAAAGACTCCTGTGCGGTGTGCACCTCCGGCTTCACCCAGCAGTAATGACTGGTGAAGACTGACATGGGAAAATCATTGAGCTGCACCTTGAGATTGCCCAGGAGCCTGAAGCTGCTACATTCAGCTGAACAGCGCACTGGTGCTATTCAACTGAATACAGGGCCATGTCAGCACAGTGCTAAGCCAAATAGTGCTGCCCCAACATGGATCCTGACACACAACCAGAGTGGATAGCACTGGAGTGCTATCCGCCAGTATTCAAAGGACCCATGCAAATTAGCTCATTTGGCATGCAAAGCGCTAAGTCCATTTGTATGCCCATTATGGACTTATTTGCATGGGTAGCGGGCGGTTAGTGCTGCGACCTCCCACCAACTGCACGGTCCTAGACCTGTGTAGAGATCACTGGTGCTAGTAGCCCCAACTCTCCAATCACCAGCCCGTAATGATGTTAAAACATCCCCTGGTGCTAGTGGTCCCCTATTGATAAGCTAGCCCATAATGATTAAAACATCCTAGTGCTAGTGCCACCCCAACTGCCAGCCCATAATGACATTAAAACATCCCTGGTGCTAGTGGTCCCCCTCCTCGAATGCCAGCCTGTAATAATGTTAAAACATCCCTGGTGCTATTGGTCTCCCTCCTCCCTTGCTCCGATCACCACCCCATAATGATGTTAAAAACATCCTGGCGCTGAGGGGTCCCCCCACCAGCTTCGTGCTTATATTAAAACATCCCTGGTGTTACTGGTTCCCCGTTCCACTGATCGCTGGCCCGCCCGGGACAACTGACAACCCTCGGTAGCAACGCAAACATCTACACCCCGTTATCTTACCAGTACCCTCAGTAGAGCAGATGTGCATATGGTGACCAGCGCGGCCCTCCACACACCTCTTCATCTGGCCACCGTATGTCAGGTAGGGAAAGCGCGTCTTATTTACAGGACAGTGCGATGTGCCCCTGTCCTATAAATATGACATGCGCTCCCTGCCTGGACATACGATGGAAGGACAGGAAGGTGCATGGGGGCTGCACCAGTCACTGTATCTGCACCTGCAGCAAGGCATACCGGTAAGGTGAATGAAGGGCAGATGTATGCTGGGGGGGCGATAGATACCAGGGAGGGTTGTCAGTTGTCCTGCGGGCTGATGATCAGAGAAAGGGAGAACCACTAGAACCAGGGATGTATGACACTATTACGGGCTAGCGACTGGAGGCAGGGGGATCACTAGCATCAGGGATGTTTTAACATCAGTATGGGTAGGCACCTGGGGAAGGGTGCCCCAGTGGACAACAGGTTAGGTGGTGGTAGTAATTCTAGCAGCCACTAGGCAGCAGCTCCGGAGTTAGTCAGGTTGTGTTTGGCAGTATTTGAGCTATGCAAAAGGACCGCACTAAACCCTTTGCACAGCACAAAACTGCTGAATGGGGTAGCACAGCTATTCATGGCCACATTCCTTCCTTGCCCATCCACATACATTATGTTTTGCATGGCTGCTAAATAATCCACTTTGCCCATGCAAAGGCCCTTATGAATATAGGGATCCGGGACAAACACCAGTTTGTGTGGGTAAAGACCCATTAGTACCCACACAAACGTTTGAATATTGGGCCAGATCTTTTGTTTGCTGGTCCCACTGTCCTCCCGGAGCGATGACAGTCACAGAGCACTGTACTTAGCTCTTAGAAAAACAGAACCAGAAAATATCTCACCTGAGCCTATCAAGCACTACAAGATACTGGAGGCGGGCGGGGGCTGGGGCCTTGAGAGCTGAGCAGAGCAGCTGCTCGTTAACTGAGCTCCGCTAGGTTGAACCTAAAATCGATAAAATAGTTATTTGGCTGCACAATTGAAATATTTCTGCTCATTCTACATGCTGGGGACTTGGGAGCTACAGAGATGGGTAAATTGAAAAACTCAGCGGCTCCAGCAGACTTTTTTAAGCCTAAACCATACCAGCATCAGGACGGATGGCCTACACAGCATGATGGGAGTCTTGGGCGACAGTAGTGCCAGCAGCGACAAGGTATCTTTCGCTATGGTCCATTCAACCTTAATTCAGCTAGTCAGAACTGTCCAAGATATGGACAAAAAACTATGCCTTATCACCTAGAGTTAGCTCCCTTAAAAGCGAGTGGACGCTTAGAAACAGTCTCTTCAACACATTGACGGCTCAGCCCTTAAGTCTGCAGAAACTACAGCTAAAGTGATAAAGGAAAACTCTCTGCTCCATGCAGTTGGAGAACGTGAAAACCAGACTAGGGGTGGAATCTTATATATATTGGGCTTCCAGAGCATGTAGAAGGCGAGGATCCCTGAACTTTGTACAGACTATTTTATCGCAAATTTTGGGGATGTCTGAAAAGGATCCTGCACTTGCCCTAGAGAAAGCCTATCTGATTACCCTATAGAACTGCTGAGGTGCTACAGGTCCTAGGACGTTTTTGTTGGTGTGTAACAGGGTGAGAGTCCATGATCGCATACTGGGTATAGCCATAAGGAGGAGGAAAGTTCACTATGGAGAAGCAGGCATCTCGATCTTTCCAGATCTTTCCTTCTCGACAAGGCAAAGGAGGAAGGCTTTTGATCGGTGCATTCTGCATTCTGAAAGCTGAACATCCAACATCAGCTTCTTTTCCTGTCAAACTTAAGGTCCATTGGAATGAGCACACGATCTGTTCAATGAGCCTTCTCACGTGAACAAACTAGTTACGCTTATTGAAAACAATATGGCTGAAGGAGAGAGGTCCTTGTCGGAGGAAGTGAAGGAGCAGACTGACTTTAGTATAGAACCAATGGACCGTTTTTTCAGTGAGTATGTGCAGTTACCCTGCTTTCGAGGAATCTGCTAGACTGTTGTTGCTCCTTATAAAGACACTGTTTTGGAATATGCTGTGATCCTAGCTGTTTGGACTATTTCTCCCTTGTTCCTTTGGTTGTAAACTGTTACGGTGTACTTTTCTAGGTACCCATGGCATTCTACTTACTTGTGTTACGGATTTTAGTTATTAAATAATTGATTGGACACCCTGTCCTTTTATTCACCATCATGTTCATGTTGCTGCTCAATTCCTGGGAGCGGGTGGGAGGATTCTTTGTTTATATAGCAGGGTGGTAGTGTATAGTAATGCAACTGTTTACAGTGTTTCAAATGCAGCCTAATTGTTCATATGACTGCTTTATTTAGTGACTGTTATTGTTCTGAATATAATTCAGTCTTACTTTTGGTTCACCTTAGTGGATGTCCTTATCTATAGAGTTCTACTATAGCACAGATTTTTAGGGACACTGCAGGGTGTTAAACCTTTTGATAATAGTTGGCATTACATATTTGTTATTGTATAATTTTTGTCCTGCAGTGCTCTGTGCTATGATAAATCTCTGGATAACCGGTGTTAACTCTTATGTGCTTGGACTTTTCTGGTACTTTTCCCTATGATGTACCTAATGGAAAGGAACCCAGCTTATCCTAAATGTGAGACATGATGGTGTGTATCATTCATGTATCCCTTTGTACTGGACTGTTATTGTACGTTTTCAGTCTGAAACTTATAAATAAATAATACAAAAACAAAAGGGGCTAACAGGCACTGCAGGCCACTGACTCTCCCATTGCTGAAGTCCTCCTCTGATGTCAGCTGCAGGGGATTCTGGGATTTGTAGTTACAGGCGTCAGCCTACAAGTAAGGCACATTAGCTTGATACAATCTATTTAATTCAGTAAGCGGTAGTAGCAGTTCCACACTTGGGTGTGGTGCCTGTGTGTTGATGCCCATACCCAGAATCACAGCTTTACTTTTCAAAATGCCGTTTTAATAGGAAATCCCACTCGTTCCCATAAAACACATACACTGCTGAGCTCAGCTCAGAAAGGACTTTCAGATTTGTAATTAAACTTCGTTTGTTTGAAAAATCACCAACTCGGTCATGCACAAGTTTACATCATCACCAGAGCCTTCCAGACTCAAGGACATGCAGGAGTGGTGGGCAATGAAAATAAGCTCGGACTGAATGGTACCGCAATTTTATCAACAAAATAAAATTTAGTGTCATTTATATGTAAATTATGTACTGCACATGCCATCACTGATCATATGGATGGCAAGAGGCACCAGATTATACTCGATTTCAAATATTTTAAAAAAGTCAAAAGTGTCCCTACCTCTTCATGATCTTCTGTTACACTGATTTCACACTTTTCCTCTTTCTCCATTAGATGGCACTATCCTGCTCTTCATGGGTAGATATACAGTACCATTTTTCTGTGTACACAATCTGATTCAGTGTTAGTACTGGAGCTACTTTATTTATAGGAGTCATTTAAAATGACTAGAGGCCCGATTTTCTGCAGCAGTTTGGGTCTAAATTCTACAGAAGTCCCACTGCTGCCACAGAACAACTGCAACATAGGAAATTCTGTGACAGCAGTTGGGGGCTTTTAGCAGTCAGTCACCGCCCCGTAGAAGAACATTTTAGTTTTGGGAATTCTTAGCATTAGTAAAAATCACCACATCCATCTCAGCCCCCATCACCCACCCCACCCTGACTGTCCCCAGGGTCACAAATCTGAATAATATTTTAGTCGCTACCACACTGCACAGCGATCCTCATCCATCTAGTTTTACCACTAGGACAGAATGCCAGTTCCTCATTCCAGTAGTGCTTATGTGGCTGTGCTCAAAGCACTTCTGGGACAAGAAACCAGAATTGGACCGGCCGTGAAATTAGAAGTCTGAGGATCACTGCACAATATGGGACCTGATAAAAATATTTTACTTCAAATAAAGGGATTCAAGGAGGTTCTTGAGGGGTAGGAAGGGTGGCGGGCTGAGCTGAATGGGGGATTTACCCATTTTGATTTTTAAGAAAGCCCTAGCAGAAAAACTAATAGGCAGGGGCTGTTCCAAAACGTTTTTCAGAGTTTTGTTTTTAATTCCACGGAATTCCAAAATCATTCTGCAGAATTTTTTTTTGCATTATTTATTTACCCCTGTGTCTGATCGGCCTCTCCTTGAGGCCTTCTGCCAAAGTAGCTCCCGTCCTCCACTCTGAACCCACCCCGACACCAGCTTCCCGA
This sequence comes from Neoceratodus forsteri, assembly GCA_016271365.2. Taxonomy (NCBI): domain Eukaryota; kingdom Metazoa; phylum Chordata; order Ceratodontiformes; family Ceratodontidae; genus Neoceratodus; species Neoceratodus forsteri. Next base: position 437,653,672 of record CM057454.1, read on the forward strand.
TCTCATATTGCAGCCGACCCTGGGTAGCCTGGCCGTAACCCTATCGTCAGGCGGGTTCCCTCCTTCTGGTCAATGTGCCGATCTTGTAGTGCCCTGGTCTCCAACGGGGCCGCCACAGAGCAAGGAATCACCCTAACCCACCCCAGGAAAGGAGAGCAGTCCTCCGGACGCTCAATCCTCTCCTGCCCCTTCCTACCCCAAGCGACCCGAGTCCATTCCCGAACCTGAGTTGCAGGTGTGGTTCGAGGTAACTCGCCAGCTTCAGCCCTCTGTGCCACCGGCTGGCCCATTCTGCAGAATTTACTATAAACCATGGAATAGTTTTCTGGGGTTTATATGATCTATGGAATAACCGCAGTTTGTATTTATTTAAAACCTGATAACCGGAAAGGCACAGAGAACGGGAAGTGCCTGTGCACCAGTAAACAAGATTTTATGAGTGCTATAACTAAAATACAACTGCATATTTTTGGGTCAGATATGCATAGAGCATTTCTGGGAGGCAATGCACCGAACTGCATGGTGCAGGAGGCTGACTTAGTAAGTCTCTTTAAGAGAGGAAGCAGTTATTGCAGACTACTAACCACCTTCCTGTCCCAGGAAGGGATGGAGCTCCACCCATCCATCTTCAGAAGCTCTATCTCAGAGTCCCTATTAACGATAAACATGCCATCATAAACATAGTGGATATCATCACTTTTACCCTGAGGCATTAACACATTTCTCAACAGAGACTAACAGTACATTTCCTGAACTATCTCCTTTTAGGAAAGTACGTCATATTTCTTAACAAAAAATCTGGATGGCTGTAAAATCCAGTACCATTGAAACAGGGGCATCATGCAGGCAGAAATTCTGGAGAAGCACAACATTTCAACCTTTCTGTGGAGGTCCAGGAGCATCCCCCGGAAAATTTTGAAAACTTGAAGTCAAATGGTGCATTTTGGTGAGTTTTACCAGTCCAGAAAGCTGTTCACCAACAAGCTAAATGCCATAATACTGATATAGGTTACAGTAAAGAAACCCATTCTTATACATTTGCTGAAACTATCTGGCATAGGGTTTATACTTCATACGTTGGGGACTGGAGCTCCCTCCATACAAGCCTCACACTTGTACAGGGTCACCCACCACCAATACATCCAGAGTTTCTGACTGACCCAGACTTAAGAAAGATGGGAACAGTTACAGAGAAGAGGTATTATTTTGACATTACAGTAATTTATACACCACTTTACTGTCCAGTTATAAACCAGTGAACCAAAAATATCACACTGAAGGCTCTATTAGTACTTTCGGGAAACTGCAAATGCAGAAGTAAAAGACATACTAAACAAGGGTGACCACTTTGAAAAATAAGGTACGGTGCAACATTGCATGAACTTTTGGCCTGTCCTCAAAATCTACAGTAATTCCTACTCAGCTGTTAACACATCTAAACATTTTGTAATTGTCATGGGCCTGCAGTGAAGGATGTATATTTCCACATCCTGCTGCTTTTGAGAATTGGTTTCTTGCTCAGCAGCACATTTTACGTGGAACATACCTATATGAGAAAGTTTCTTTTTCTTTACATTGATGATTGTTTCTGGAAGACTTGGGCTGGTCCCACCCTTGGTCCATTATTTCCTTATACCAGGGGTTCTGACATCATTTCCTCAAACAGGCAAAAGAATATGCACCTGTCATAGCAAAAGCAGACATCCAGGAAAGGAACAGCAGCAAGTGAAGAGATGACTGCTCTCAGTGGAAGGGAAGTAAATGCAAATCTAGGAGATTTCATTATTACTTTTTTTTCATTGATATTGCATTGGGGAAAGTAGGAGTTTGAAGAAGGTTGTGCAATGGCTACTTAAAGTCTGTTTTTGAGTGTGGATAGGAAGGATAGGAATATAAAAGCAGTTGCTCAATATATCTAAACGTGTGCAACAAAGGAGGTAAGGAAATAAAGAAAATGTTTTGCACTGATAGAGGAGGGAGAGGGGAGACTTGGGAATGTTTGGTATCCTGCATCTGGAAGGGGTGGAGGGTCGTTGGTGAGCAGCGACAGCAATGCGTAGGGTGGTAGGCTGCAACAACTGCGGTGCACAAATCTTTCTAAAATTGCCTGGAGTGGGGAGGATGTTTAGTGTGCAGCCACATAGAAAAACTGAAAGGAAATTGAGGGTCTGCAGGAGGAACTAAGACAGGCATGGCAGATTGGGGTGGGTTTAGCCCAATACTGGGGGAGGAAGAAGGGGAGATGAGGGAGGCGATTTTAAGCCAACAGTGGTGAGGAGAGGGTCAGAAGAAGGGAAGCAGAGACAAAGGGGCCCAGGCCAGGAAGAACAATTGCGGAAACCAGGTCAGGAGACAAAAGACAAATAGAAGGAGGAGATAGGGACTTGTGAGGGAGGCAAGAAGTGGCAAAAGACATGGAGTGGAAAAGAGAGAACAGGTTATTATGGAGAGAGAGGCAGCGGGCATTTGTGAAGGGCCTTCAGAAAATAGTTGTGCACTGCTAGAGAGGAAGAAGGTGGAGGAGGAAAATGAAATTAGGGGAGAATTGATAAATGCCTGGACCAAACTGGAGCGGGGGAAGTTCTGCTGGGAGAATTGCACGGGGTAAAAGGGGGAAATAATGTGCAGGAGGAAGAAGAGGAGCTGGAAATGAGAAAGGAGATGAATGGAAGCAAGCAGGAAGTAAGAAGGGTGGAATCTAGTGTTGGGGGACTCAATACTTAGAGGAGTTAGGTGGGGTAGCAAGGAGGAGGCATAGTCGTGATGGGTGGAGGCCATGCCAGGAATGACAGCGGAAAGGGTGGGACAGTCTGTTCTGAAATATGCTAGAAGGGGTAGGACAAGCCTCATTTAATTATACACCTTGGGACAAACAACCTGGCTGACAAGACAGTAGATACAGTCCAGAAGAGGTTTGAGGAACTAGCACAATTATGTGAGGTGCAGGAAGATCAGTAACTTTTTCAGAGATATTTCCGTACAAAGGCAAGCACTATAAGAAAGCTGAGAATAGAGAATTTAACGGATGGCTAAGAACCTGGTGTTGTGCTAAAGGGTATGGGCTGTTGGGGGTGGGAGGGACCTGGGAGGACAGTAGTCTCTATGCCAAGGACAGACTACACTTGAGTGAGGAGGGAAGAAAGTGTTGAAACAGAGGATGGAGGAGTACATAGAGGAAGTTGGGAATTTAAACTAGAGTGGGGGGTGGCAGTTGGGGAAGAGATATGCAGAGACCACAGGCTGGGAAACCATATGAGCTTACCCCACAAAAAGTGACAAAAGACAAATGGCAAGTACTGTTGGTGATGCTAGGAAAGGAGGGTGGGATGGGAGGGGGAGGGTGGAAGGTGGTTACCTTAATGCTAGGAGCCTTGGGACCAAAACTGCAGAGTTACAGGTTCCTCATGGCAGAGGGAGAGGTGGACATTGCAGCCATCACGAAAACATGGGCCACCCAATACAATGACTGGGACCTGTCTGTACCAGGTACAGGAAAAGGTGGAGGGGGTGGCACTATATGTGAAGGAAGGACTGAAGTGTGTAAGGAGGAAGGGAGGAGGGTAGTACTGAGTCACTTTGGATGCAAATCCAGGATTCCAAGAATAGGATTCTTAGAATGGGAGAGTGTACAGGACAACATCTCAGACGGAGGAGTTAGACAGGGAACTAGCGGGACAGATCAGGAGGACCTCAGAGAGGGTAGTGTGGTGATTGTGGAGGACTTCAACATGCCAGGAGTGGACTGGAGCACCCAACAACCAGGAACAGAAGGGAGCAGGTACTGCTGGATGCCTTCAGGACAGCTTCCTGCTGCAAATGGTCAGTGAACCAACCAGGTTAGGAAATACCCTTGACCTTGTGCTGGCAAATGGGGACTTTGTGAGGGAACTTATAGCGGAGGAACTGCTGTCAGGGAGTGACCACCACCAGTATGGCTCACATTGGCTATGGGCAAGGAAGGAGTGGAATCTGAAGCAATAGTGCTGGACTTCAGAAGGGCCGACTTTGGGAGGATGGGGAAGTGGTAAAGGGTACCTGGCCAGAATTCAATCTAGTATGGACACTAACCAGAGGTGGAGCTCATAAAGCTGGGGATAGTGGAGGCAACCAAACCTACTGCAAAGCCCAGAGCAAGAAGGCTGAAGCAGAAACCAATCTGGTTGAGCAAGGAGGTCATGGAAAAGGTAAGAAGGAAAAGAGCTGCCTTTAGGAAGGACAAGAAAACAGGGAGGGGAGGACAGGGAGGTACTTGACAGAATCAAGGAGGTGACAAGGGCAGTAAGGAGCCAAAGCATCCACGGAACTCAGGCTGGCACAAGGCATTAAGAAGGGGAAAAGGACTTCTTTAAGTACATCAGGGAGAAAATGAGCTGTAAGGACCACATAATAAGGATTAGGAAGGAGGGAGGTTGGGTGGAAGCAAGGGTGCGATAGGCGGGAAGCACTAAATGAGTACTTCTGCTCCATATTTACTAAAGAGAAGAGGGGGTGACACCCCAGGTGGGAGAAATGGCAGAAGCAGGGGGAAGTGGTGACAGATGGGAAATCATGGAGAGCAGAGTTCGAGAGGGTTTGAAGGCACTGAGGGTGGACAAGGCCAGGCCCAGATGGCATCCACCCAGGGTACTGAAGGGCTGGCAGAGGTCCTGCAGGACCTTTGGCAGACCTATTTAATGCCTCACTACATTCGGGTGTGTACCTCAGGACTGGAGGATGGCTCATGGTGCCCCTCCACAAGAGTGGCCCAAGGATGAACCGAGAAACTACAGACCAGTGAGCCTCACATCCATCGTGGGTAAGCTAATGGAGACTATCCTGAAGGAAGGCTGGTGGCCCTCCTAGAGGCCAAGGACTACAGGACAGCAGACAGCATGGCTTCATATGTGGCAGATCCTGCCAAACCAACCTGGTCGAGTTCTATGACTGGGTAACTAGGTAACTGGACAGGGGCCATGCAGTGGATGTCCTGTATCTGGACTTCTGTAAGGCATTCGACCCAGTGCCACATGGAAGGCTGGGAAGGAAGTTAGTAGGCACGGGCGGGTGCAAAGCTGGTGAGATGGGTGAAACTGGCTGCAAGAAGGCAACAGAGGGTGGTGGTGGGTGGGAGCTCTCACACCCAAGGGCAGTGACGAGCGGTGTTCCACAGGGCTCAGTGTTGGGACCAGTGTTGTTTGGGATTTTCATTGCAGACATATCATGGGACTTCAAGAGCAAGATCAGTCTGTTTGCTTGATGATACCAAGGTAGGCGTGGTGGTGGATGACCTAGGGGATGGCAGGGGTTGCAGGATGATCTGGCAAAGCTTGAAACCTGGTCAGACACCTGACAACTGGGCTTTAGTGCCAAAAAGTGCAAGGTGCTGCATTTTGGGATGAAGAACCCAAGGAGGAGTTACCAGCTAGGGGAGTGCAGCTAGCCCAGACAGAGAGGAGAGAAGGATCTGGGTGTGCTCATTACAGGGTCAATGAACAACTCTGCACAATGTGGGAAGGCAGCTGCAAAGGCCAACAAAATGCTGGGTTGTATTGCAGGGTATATCTTGGGGAGGAGGAGGTGATTCTGCCACTGTATAGGTCATTAGTTAGATCACACCTGGAGTACTGCATGCAGTACTGGCGTCCGTATCTGAAGAGGGACATTAAGTTACTGGAGGGGTGCAGTGCAGAGTGACAAAGATGATCAAGGGGCTGGGGAACTTATCATAGAGAGGAGGCTGAAGGAGTTGAACATGTACTCACTGGAGGAGAGGAGAGACAGGGGTGACATGATTGAAACCTTTAAATACATGAAAGGAATAAACAAGACGGGTACAGAGGGGCTGTTCAAAGTAAGGAGGGAGGGCCACCGGGGCCATGATGTGAGACTGAGCGAGGAAGGTTCAGGAGGGAGATGAGGAGACACTTTTACAGAGAGCGTGGTGGCTGGGTGGAATCGTTACCTGCTGAAGTGGTATGCAGTAGAACAGTGGACTGCTTCAAACGAGGATGGGACGGGACAAGGGGAGGGTTAATGAAGGGGAAGGGGTGGCAGCTGCAGAATAAGGGCTGCCAGCTGCACATTCGAGCAGACTTGATAGACCTCTAGGCCTTTATCTGCTTGCAAATTTCGTATGTTCAGTATGAATTTAGTGTTTTCATGGTCAGGATTTATAAAAGAAGCCCCACAGGTCAACAAGTCGGCTACTCTGTTCTGTTAATGCACAGCACTAGTGGCTAGGAAAGGATAATCTCCTCAGTACCGGGACCATAACAGCACTTAATGTGATCTGCATTAAAGACAGCAAGGAGGGATGGCTAGTAGGCTAAAATGTTTCACATTAGTACCAGAAGGCAGTGGGAGGTTAAAAAGTGTATATGGTGCCTGAGCCTCTATACTCATGGTGGCTAAATTTAGGCATGCATTTCATTAAGAATAATTATTTGCTAATGTTTGATGACTTAGAACATACTATAGAAGAAATTGAACTTTGTCTTTAGAGCACCTTCAGTCTGAAACAATTTACCTAGACTGGGTACTGTTTCAGACTGATGGTTCTCTAAAGGCAAAGTTCCATTTGCTATAATATATTCTAATTGTTTAGAGACATTTTAGATTATGAAGCTGAATGACCACCATTATGCCCTACCATAACACAATATAAATAGTTTTGGGGTCCTAAGTATCAAGAATAATGATTGGATGACTTTCAGAGACTCCACACAGGCTTTTTGTGCCTCAACAAGCACACCAAAACACTACATGCATGTTCTGGACAGCCACTGCCACAGGGCACAGCAGCTCAAGTCACTGAGGTGCTACTACATGTGGCATGGAGCAATGGAGGTCAGTGGTCACTAGAGAAATACTGTTCTACTTACCATCTTCTAAAGCTCTACCTTAGTTAATCAGAAAAATCAAATCTCAACTTCAGTTTTCATTGCATTCTATCCTCTTCCAGACAGTCCAGATTCTTACCAGGAGAGACTTGTCAATAGTCTATTCTGCTGCACTGGCTGCCTGGCCCTGGTCCTCACTAGGCCCGATGAGATGGTAATGATCTCAGATGTTCTTATTCTGTGCTGTGGCTGGCTTCTGCTCCAACAACCAGAGAGATGTCTAACTCAGAGTCCTTCCATACCGGAGCCTGTCTGGCCACCGCAGACCAATTTGTGTGGTGCTTTAATGTCCCGACTCTGACCCTCCACCCAGGCAAACAGCCCAGAGACAGCCCAGCAAGCACACCCTCAAAACTGTGAGGCAGTACAGAAGTGGGGCAGCCACAGGCGCCAGCCAACAGTCACACCTCAGGACTCGAGTCAATGAGTTGTTTCCTTCCTTTCCTGGCCAGGTCTCTGTCACCACCAGTAGTCTGGGTGGCTACTAGCCTGCTCAACAACTGCTCAGAGGAGACAGCAGACTTGTTCTGAATCCTGGCACAGAAGGCTGCTTTCACTCTGAGACTCTCACCAGTCACCATTCTCTCAGTCTCAAACCTGAGAAAGATGCTGTGTCCCAACTGAGATGGTGCTGGAAAATGCACCAGTTTGCCACATAATGCGCTTCTCGATGTTGTTGTCATCTTCTGATTAGAGGTTGCGATTGATATTTCAAGTTCCAGGTGATAGGCTGCACACAAAAACACAACAAAAAGTTATGGGGAAAAGGAGGCGTGATTGGGAAGCTTATGCTGACTGGGTAGAATAGTCGTCCATGCTGACAGTCACTGTCTGTCTGGTGTATGTGTTGTCTTTTCTTCTCATAGAACACAGTCAGGCACCAGCAATGCAAGAGCGCATTTTGAAATCGCCCCATACCCGAGCCAGACCGATTGGAACCTTCCTGCCCCCACCCTCCACACTAAAGACGTAAACAAAAACATTGTTTTGGTCCTCCTTCCACATATAAAAATAATCTGCAAGTTAGTTTATTGTCATTCGATTAAAAACATTATAACATTTAAGACATTTCAATACATCAGGTATTAAAACTATACACTGAAATTTCCTGCAGTGTATACAACATTTAAAATGAGAAACAAGCAACACATCTGTAGATCTGGTCTATATAAGAGAACCAATAAATTAATCAGCATTCTCTTAAATGTAAATTAGATTATTAGATTTTAATACGTGCTCTTCCTAAATAATCTCAAAATATTTAAATTGAGAGTTACTAATCCAAATCGACAATAATAAAATAGTTAATAACACTGTTAAAAACAAAGTGCATAAATCTGCACAATATTTTAAATTAAGTTAACAAGTAAGTTCAAGTATTCAGTACCATTTCTATGGCATTTAACATATAACTTTAGTAAATTGCTCCTTTTATTCAGGAGTCCAATTTTTTTATTCAGATCGCCAAGGCTCCGATAATTCAGGAGTCCACATGTTAGTAAATCAAGCTAACTTGCTCTATTCATATTCTGGAGTCCATAAATTTATACTGTAGTCAGGGTAAAGAAAAAAAACAGAAGACAACACTTTCAGAATTATTCCTTCCAGCAATAACATAATAATTAATTAGTTGATTTGGAGGATGCTTTCTCCTTTACTTGACCCATGAAGCACTGTATTCAAACTACAAGTCAAAACAAAATACTTCACATTTTGGAGTTTTGAGTTCAGCTTTACAGGCCCAGGAATTACTTTTAGCCAAGTTCAACTCCCTAAGGCAGACAAAACCTAGAGGGCATTTTATTTTCTTATTAACTCCACTTCATGCTCTAAGTCAGCCCTTATAGGAGTCATTAAAGGTAAAAGTAATCAGCACAAAAGAAAATAAGAGTACTTTCTTGAAAGTCGATATGCAAACAAATATAATAACCTATAAATATAACAAGCATTTGTCAATGCCGAATGTTAACTTGCAGGTATTTGCAGTGGTGTTTGGCTAGTATGGTGCTTTACCCTAATGCCCTGTGCGATTGCTGGTATTTGCATAATAAATTTTCAGCATGACCTTTGTTATCCCCATTGTACACTACATAGGCGGAAACACGTTTTGGGTGAGATGTGAAAATGACAGCTGTAATACTCATAAGGAGTTGTGGTAAAATGGCAATGTTGAAAATCTGGAGTGGAAATATTGAAATTCGCAAACCCACGAGCTGGGAACTGTGCAACGTGACGCCATAAAACAGCGTCATTGTTGGGAATTCTTTTCATCAAATTTTCAACATTGGCATTTTAAAACCTCTTGCTAATGAACAGTGTCACTGTGATTGTCTTACTGTGTCCCATACATTGATTTTGCATCACCCACTGCCCATTGTGCACTACATGGGCGGAAACACATTTGGGCAGGATGTGAAAAATGACAGCTGTACTGCTCATAAGGAGGTGTGGTAAAATGGCAATGTTGAAAATCTGGAGTGCAAATATTGAAAATTCGCAAACTTCTGACGTGCGAGAACTGCACAACGCACGCCTACGTAAAACAGTTATTTTAGGAATTTGTTCACCAAATTTTCAACATAGCCATTTAAGACCTGTGCTCATGATCAGTGTCACTGTGATTTTCTTAATGTGTCCCATACATTGAGTTAAGACACCGACTGCGCCATTGTGCGCTACATGGGAGGAAACACGTTTTGGCAGGATGTGAAAAATGACAGCTGCACTGCTCATAGGAGGTGTGGTAAAGAGTAGCAATGTTGAAAATCTGGAGTGAAATATTGAACATTCGCAAACATGCGTGCGTGCGTGGGAACTACTTAGCGCTTGTCATCAAACAGTCATTTTAGGAATTTTTTCACCAAATTTTCAACATAGCCATTTAAGAACTCTGCTAATGAACAGTGTCACCGTGATTTTCTTAATGTGTCCCATACATTGATTTTGCACACCGACTGCGCCATTGTGCGTTACATGGGCAGAAACATGTTTTGGGCAGGATGTGAAAAATGACAGCTGTACTGCTCATAAGGAGGTGTGGCAAAATGGCAATGTTAAAATCTGGAGTAAAATATTGAACATTCTGCGAACTTATGAGCCTGTGTCGGAACTCTGCATAGCAAGCTCATAAAACACTCTTTTTGGAATTTTTGCAAATTTTCAACATGGGGTTTTGGGACCCCTTCTCGATGAATAATGTCACTGTCATGGCGGCGTTATTCGGGCCTGGTGATTTGTCGCGGTGACTGCGCACTGACTCCGAAATCACATGGGGACGGGCTCTTGACATGTTCAATGTTTATCATTCTGAAGGGTCCGCTATATTAATTGTTCTAAATGTCTGAGATATGCAATAAAGTTCAAAACCTATCTGGCCGTGTACAACTTACGGCATTTCCTCAGTTGATCCGGCTTTGAAGATGCAGGCGTGTTCGATCCACCGAAGATCGTCGCGCTGACTCCGGAGGGAATAGTATGGGGTGAGGGAGGTGTGGGGAGACAGGGTGCGCAGTGGGTGGGTGCAGGTTGTGGGAGGGGTGGGAGACTGCGTGGGACGGTTTTAATTTACAGGTTTTTTTTTTTTTAATTGACAACTCAGGGCGTTTGCGCTGGGGTGGGCTCCCAGTGTGGCAGGAGATGGTTGGGAGGGGCCGAGGCCGGCGGAGGATTGGCACCCCGTCGACTGACAGCAGGGGACGTTTGCCACGCTGGGGTGGGCTCCCAGCATGGCACCAAAGCTTTGGGAGGGCGGTGGTGGACGGGGAGGCGGCGTGGTCAGCGTGGTAGCCTGTGTGACAGCGTGGTGGTTTTCTTTCAGCGAAGACCACCGCTGTCACACAGCCCCGCACCCATTGGTTCAGGATCGCCACGCCTGCTCAACTGAGCAGTGGATTGCAAGGGAGGGGCACACCTCAAAGTGTGCTACTCTCCCCCAAAGCGTTCCTTGTGCTGCGTGCGCCCGGCGTAAGGACAATGCCTTATTCAGGTGTTTAGCCCCAGGCCTACCTCTGTCTGTCATCGAGCTGGCATTTCCCAGGATAGATCCAACAATATTCTAGCTGACCTGGTTAGTTAATTGCCACTTATTTCTAGAAGTGGGTCCATATGGGCTGTGTCTGGGCTTCCATTAAAACAGAACTGTCCATTTCTTTAGTCACTCTTCTCTGCATTTAAATATATATAAGACTTGCACAGAAATCTGAAGACTTTATAGTCTCTTCGGTAGCAACTTACACATCCAACAATAGAAGGGTCCTTTCTCTCCAGATTTCCATCAGTTAAATAAACCTCTTTCTAAGTCTGCAATTCAGACTCCGGCCGCCATAAGCCTTTTCTATAGGTTCTTCTCATAACAGCTGTGCACTGAGGACTCAGAAACTTCAGTGTTCCACTCTTGGCAGAAACACTCCATTAAAAATTCCATGGATCCGAGTGGTTAAACTGCACCCAACTTATATAAGGCTAAAATCAGCCTGTCAGCACCTGAGGTGCTCCAGAGCTCCCTTTGCAGTGAATATCTTCTTCTCCACAAGTACTTTCAAATCCTCATAGGTAGATACCATAATCATTCTCACTAAATTTCTCTCTGCCCTTTTCTCTGGCTTTCTCTCCTATCCCAGCCGCAAATGACCAGTCGAAACGCTAAATGCTGAACACTGAAAGCCGCTGGTTGACCAACACATCCATATAAAAGCAGAATAATTAGCAACTTTTACTTTTAAGCTACAAAGGGCTTATACGGCAAATATGTATTAAAATAACAGGAGTTTCATTCAAGAAAACTCCTGCAAGCTTAACTAAAACCTTTTGTCAGTTAACAAACAGAAGGTCTCTATAAAATAAATGATTTTTTTCTATGTTGCACCAAAATATTGAGGCACATGCCCCTTGGGCCCTATGGGCTCGACGCCACTGCACTGAAACAATTTCTCTGGGGTGAGTAATTACCTGTCCTAACCCCACCAGACATGTCAGTTTTAAGCAGGGGCCCAGTCCTAGGTTCAACCCTCTACATAAACCCACTATGTCTCTTGATTCATTTCACTTGCTAAGGATACAGACACCTGAGGGTAGACACTCTTTGGTGTTACCCCAACACAGTTTCAATCCATTTTCCACCCACCTCCTCCTTTGTAGAGTTTTTCATCAAAAAATAAAACACATGTACCATCTCTGATCTTAACATATTGTAACATTTTGGCAGTATCAGCATCTTTAGCCTGCACTAGTATACCCCAGTCAATACTGTTAATAGATTTACCTGCATTAATACAAGAAAAACTCCCTTCAGCCTCATAAGATTCTTCTTGCTTGCTCAGAATCTTCAACCCCAGCACAATATTCACTAGGCACAGTCTTACCTGGTGTCTCACATTCAAGTTCCATACTTGCATCTCTGACCTCCAACAGGTAAAACATCCTGGAAACAAAGAATATCCTGCTCAGTTAGGAGATCCTCCTCAAACTGAGCCCATGAAAAATCTTCCTCAGACTCTTTATCCAAACTCTCTGGCAGGAACCTCTCGAGCACCTGGCACCAGTGTTCCACCTCTCTGTGTAGTCGGTCTGCCACCAGCCACTGCCCATTCATCCAACGGATCATCCTCACCAGTGTCTCCACCTCCTCGGTGTTGTTGTTCTGACCGCCAGTCTGCCTCGACCTGCATCTCTTCTTCGTCTTCAGGCTTGGCCTTCCTCCGAGCTCCCAGGTCCAGACCAGGCAACAACTTCTCTCCATCTGTCAGCCATGGTTCTGACCAGAACTCCACGGACTTTCTTCTCCAGCAACTCCTGGTGCATCGGTCCACCTGGGATATCTGGGTGATATCCACCAGAAACCGTCCCTCTTTGGCCAGTCTGGACACTTCCAGCAAGTTATCCCACTTCCGACACCAAGTCTGTATGGAGGGTTGTGGGATAACAGATGGACCAGGACACGAACTTCAGGTTCAACACACAATCTTCTGTGTGATGTTTATTCAAAATACAGGAAATACGCTTCTGCAATGCCACAATCCTTCTTCAGTACATCAGTTGGTAGCAACAGACTATGAATGCTGATCTCTGATATAACCACTTTTCAGTGAAATCCTTCAACCCTATACAGTATGGGCCCGTTTGCTTGGGTAATGGGGCTCAAAAGAAAAAAAAAAACAAGCTAAAACAACCTCAGTGCAGAAACACTGAAAAGGGTTACCCCAAAGGGCACTGGCAACAAATCAAGCTTCAAAAGAAATACAACTTCGTACATACTTCCATAATGCAAAGCATCATGGGATATATGCAGATCACCATGACATTTCAGGCTTGTTCAGTTTACAGCAATTACGAGCATTTTAAATAGCACAACTAATTTAATTTCTCATAATACTCACCTAGTACTTTTACCATTATCAAAACACCTAGTGCCATGGTATTTTCAACATTTACAGGTTTCATAAACATAAGGTATATTATGACATAGTGCAATTACATTACTAAATCAACGATAATCACAACCTGTTTTACATATGCTTGAAGTCACCACAATAACCTCTCAGTACAAGGACCTGAGAGAGAAAAGGAAAATTAAAGAGGGCACTACAGCATAGTCAAGAAAGGGAAGGAGGTGCCCATAGGTGGCCAACCTTATGGACTACAAATTGTAAAGGATAGAATAGGCTAAGAAACAGAAGAACTGCTGCAACAGATTTAACGACAAGTTGGTCCTCAAGAGTGGCAGGAGCTTCCTGCTCACAGGCATTCATCGTAAACCACGGAATACTTACCAATAATGTCACCCCTGTTTCTAATCCAGCTCTAAGACTGGCTCCTTTCCCCTCCCCATACGTTTCCTTCTCTTTTTGTAAATAACTTCTTGATTACTAGCTCTCATCCTTCTCGAACCTTGTTGCTTACCTTCCACTGTTGTTTTGCCAATTACCACCCCTGACCTTTCTATCAGTCTTTCTTGTTAACGTTTGAACATTCCTCACTTTTCTCCCTATATAACCTTACCTCTTATTAATAACCCTTCCACTCCACAGGTCAGGTCCGTAGTTTCTGCATTTATATATATCTTACTGCCATTATTAGTATAATGCTTGCCATTGTTTTTGTTTCTACTCATTGTATTTTTGTAGCACTGCTGTACTGTTCTCTATTTGTATTACTGTACCCATGTTGCTGTTGTTCCACTGTTCTCTTTTGCTGTACTCTCCCGGGTCGTGCCTGAAAATAGTCATTTTACAGCTAGTGCACCTACCGGTTAACAAAAACTAAATAAATAAATAAATAATATTCGCAGTTCATGTAAACTGTGGAATAATATCTCAGTACATGTAAACAGCAGAATAATATTCTGCAGTTCACATAAACCTAGAATAATATTCTGCAGTTTTCTGTTTACATTAAATTCCACAGCAATCTCACACGCTACAGAATCGTGGAAAAATCAGGGTATTGAAAATAATATCTCCTGTTACTGTGTCTGGGAGAAGCTATAGTTGAAAAGAGAACAAATATATATTCATAGGTATAGTACTAGATTGCTCAAAAAGAATGGCTCACTTTTAATACTCTAGTGCCACAAAAGTAACAATCATGGTGAACAATACTGGGAAGAAAATAACCTTTTTGAGGGACTGTTCACCTCACTTTATTATACTATTTAACAGTAACTTGCAATTGATACAGTATAAAAAAATAAGTGTCGCTGCTTTAAATGTCAAGTTTAAATTGACTTGGAACAAACTGTCATGCTAGCCATGTAGATCAAAACACGTGACATGGAAATGTAGTGATCAGAATGGCTGAGGTCTAGTTCAGAACAATGGTAAAAGGTTTTGCTTGTGATTTTTTTTATTAGTGTCCTCTTTTTCAGTGTTGTTTGCAAAATGTTACCTGAAGTGTTTTTTGAAGCAATGATCCCAACTGGTACTGGTGCTACTGTGCCTTCCTCTCCAGTCACACATTTGACACTGGGAGCTAGCTGCAAGAACCGGCAGCAGAGGAAGCAGATACTAATAACATTGTAACAGGGTAGAACAGGATCCTGTCCCATTTGTTATGGCAGTGTTTAAATGCAAGGATCTTTCTTTTACGTTAAACGCGCGCATGCGCGGGACGTTTTGGGAGAGTAGCACACCGGAGGTGTGCCTCTCCCATCCAATGCACTGCTCCTTGAACAGGCGTGGCGGTCCTGCACCAATGGTGCAGGAGTCAGCATGACAGCGGTGTTCCTCTGCTTCAAGGAAGCACCGCTGCCATACTGATGCCGCCCCCTCGCGTCATCGCTGCCCCCGCGTCGTCACGCCACCCCAAAGCTTTGGTGCCACGCTGGAGCCCACTCAGCGTGTGGCGATGTTGCCGGCCGAGGTGCCCAATCCCCGTCGGCTCCACGGCCCAAGCCATCCTGCTGCCGCTGGGAGCCCGCCCCAGCGTGGCAAACCATCGCTCCGTTTGCCGACGAGGGTGCCTAATCCCCGTCGGCTCCTCGGCCGCGTAGTTTGCCAGCGGGGTGCCCAATCCCCATCGGCTCCTCGGCCCCCAGCCATCTTCTGCCACGCTGAGGCCCACCCCAGCATGGCAAGCGTCCGTCGTCTTTTTTTTTACCTGTAAAACAAAAGCGGTCCCGTGGCGCGTCTCAGCCCCCTTCCACAACCCGCACCCACCCACTGAGCACCCAGCCTCCCACCCCCCTTACCCCATGCACCTCGGACTCTGGCACGGCAGTGCCGGTGGACCGGGGAACACGCTGCACTCTTCAAAGGTGACTGCGAAGTGAGGAAATGCCGGTAAGCTGTATAATGGGCTAGATAGGGGTTTCAACTTTATTGCATATCTCAGTCATGTTTTGGAATTTTTACCAAATTTTCAACTTGGGTTATTGGGACCTTCTCATGAATGATGTCACTGTCATGGTGTTACAGGCACTGCGCAGTCACTGCGGAAATCACCGTCGCCTCAAATAGCGCCATGACGGTGACATCACCCCATGAAGAGGTGCCCCATGTTGAGATCATGCTACAAACTGTTCTGGCGTCGCGTTGGCGCGGTTCTCGCGCGCGCACCGTGAGATTCGTAATTTTCCTGATATTTTCACTCAGATTTTCAACATTGCCATTTTATCACACTTTCTTATGAGCAGTACAGCTGTCATTTTCACATCCTGCCCAAAAGCGTGTTTCCACCCATGTAACGCACAATGGCAGTCGATTGTGCGAATCAATGTATGGAACACATTAAGAAAATCACAGTGACACTGTTCATGAGCAGGGTCTTAAATGGCTATGTTGAAAATTTGGCACAAAATTCTAAAATTATTGTTTTATTTAGGCGCAAGTAGTTCCTACGCACGCCTGCACGCTTGCTTAATTTCCAATATTTGCACTCCAGATTTTCAACATTGCCATTTTACCACACCTCCCTCATGAGCAGTACAGCTGTCATTTTTCACATCCTGCCCAAAATGTGTTTCTGTCCATGTAGCATACAATGGCGCGAGTCGTGTAGCGAACTCAATGTATGGGAACATTAAGAAAATCACAGTGACACTGATCATGAGCACAAGTCTTAAAATGGCTGTGTTGAAAATTTGGTGAAAAATTCTAAAAATGACTGTTTTATGACTCTCGTTGCGCAGTTCCTATGCGCTTGTAAGTTTGCGTTTTCAATATCTTCACTCCAAATTTTCAACATTGCCATTTACCACACCTCCTATGAGCACTGCAGCTGTCATTTTTCACATCTTGCCCAAAACGTGGTTTCCACCACGTAGCGCATACAATGGCACAGTCGGTGTGCGAACTCAGTGTGTGGGACACATTAAGAAAATCACAGTGACACTGTTCATGAGCAGAGATCTTAAAATGGCTATGTTGAAGGTTTGGCCGAAAAAATTCCTACAAATAACTGTTTCTGACGTCGTTGTGCAGTTCCCTACGCATGAACAAATGGTTGTCAATTTCAATATTTTCACTCCAGATTTTCAACATTGTTACTTTACCAACCTCCTATGAGCAGTACAGCTGTCATTTTCACATCCTGCCCAAAACGCCTTTCCACCCATGTAGTGCACAATGGCGCAGTCGGTATGCGAAATCAATGTATGGGACACAGTAAGAAAATCACAGTGACACTGTTCATTAGCAGAGGTTTTAAATGGCAATGTTGAAAATTTGGTGAAACAAATCCTAAAACGACTTGTTTACAAGCGTGTGTTGCACAGTTCCCACCACACGTAGGTGTTTGCAATTTTCAATATTTCCACTCCAGATTTTCAACATTGGCATTTTACCACATTTCCTTATGAGTAGTACAGCTGTCATGTTTCACATCCTGCCCAAAATGTGTTTCCGCCTATGAAGCGCATAATGGGGTAACAAAGGTACCAGCAATCGCATAGGGCATTGGGGTAGCACCATACATGCCAAACACCACTGCAAATACCTGCAAGCGAACGCTCGACATTGACAAATGCTTGTTCTATCTCTTCTCTGTCTGGTTGCACAACCATATTTTCCTGTGAGACCTCGGACTTCATCAGCCCTAACAGTCTCGCAATTCTTTGCCTCTCTTCTCCAGTTTTCTCTTGCTGTCTTTTTCCTCATTTGTATAACTAGATCTGCTAGTATAGAAATATGTGCAAATCGATATATGGAAAAGAAACTGATTGAGAATCCATATATATATATGTATATATATATATATAGCATTACTGTTGAAATGTATATAATTGTATTTTGTCATAACTGAAAAAGGTATTGAGAATTAGAGGTTATCAGAGTTCAATCTTTAGGCTTTTTTTTTCACAAGCTACAGAAAGGGCCCTTAGACAGCACATTCCCCATCCTGCCTGAAACATACCAGGACAGGAGTGGGGTTGAAATGACTTATAAAACAGCTAGCTGAGCTGCAGTGGGAGATTTTTACAAGAAAAGGGACACAGACTAAAACATTTTCTAAAAGATTTTATTTTGTTCCTCTGTACATGGTTATTCTGAACAGGTTTATTTTTTTTATGTTACTGCAACTACAAATAAACAGTTTTATGAAATTTTATAACTGCTCCAGGGTGTTCCCAATGCTTCCTGACCTGTGCTTCATGACAGATGGTGTCAGCCTAAGTGGGATTTAAGACATGCATACCCTAAGACAGGAGGTTGTACATGGGTATTGGACCTAGTACAGGGAAGCACAGAGGAAGGTATGGAAGCCCAGGAGTGGTTACCAGAATGGCAGTCACAACAGCAGTGACAGAAGTCCAGTCTGAGATTGTACAGCCAGCACAAGTTGTGGGAAAAGAACAAGCAGTGGCAGAATCTGAATGCCTGATGGACTTTTTCAAATGGTGGTCAATACACAACAAAATGAGACTGAAAGCGGAGAAAAAAGAAATTCAACGGTTAGAAGTGTTGAGGAGAGAGAGATGCAGCAACAGGAGCAGCAGATGAGAGAAGAGATGCAGCGACAGGAGCAGCGATGGCTGGATGCCTTACAAGCTATCAAGGCAGAGGATCCAGCACAGACCCTGATGAGCAACAAAATGCAAGCAACTTAAAAGCTATTAAACTTACTAAGTTGTGTCCCTCAGATGATATTGAGGCATACCTGACAACCTTTGAAAGAGTTGCCACAGCCTGCCAGTGGCCAAAGCAGCAATGGGCAATCAGACTAGTACCTTACCTGACAGGTAAAGCCCAACTTGCCTACAGCAGTATGGACACTGCACAGTCAGAAAACTATGATCTAGTGTAAGAGTGAAATCCTGAAAGGTATGACATCTCTAGATAGCCGGAAGATTTGATCTCTGAGGTATGACTCGTCGACAATCCTTGAGAAGCCTTCACCAGACTCCGAGAACTCTTGATGAAGTGGATCCAACCAGAAAGCAAAATAGTCCCACAGATCATCAACACATTTGCCATGGAGCAATTCATCAACATCTTGCCTACAGATGTGCAACTATGAGTAAAGGAATACCAACTAGAGAATGGGAAAAAGCGGTTTCTTTGGCTGAGGACTAACTACCAAATGGCCAGATAGACACTACAGCAGTGAGGTAACAGCCAAGCACTGGTAAGACACTCTTTACCCATTTAAATTCCAAGCCTGATAACTCTGGTGGTGTAAAAATCTGTGCCAAAAGACATTATCTGCTATAACTGTAATAAACCAGGCATTTGCAAGAAACTGTCATAGTAAGAGTGGCACTGGAGCAGATCTGTCCTTGGCAAATTGGGGCAAGTACTTAACAGATGTGAAGGTAGGGGATAAGACTATGAAGGACTCACTGATTTGGAGCAGACAGACCCTGGTGCATGTTAAACTGCAGGAAAACATTGTGCAGAGGGACCAGGTACTGGTGTTATCTGCATCCACGGGACACTCGATACTATCTCACCACCCAAGTGACTGACAGTTAAGGGTGTGTCGCACCAAATGAAAGTGGGGGTAGTACCTAAGTTACCTGTAACTGTGATTACTGGAAATGACTTTCCAGGATTTACAGTGCTGATCAAAGAGGAGTAAATCCTGATGTTTCAGCAGCAGTGGTGACAAGAGCTCAGGCAAAGAAATTTCAGACAGTGGGACACTTTTCATTTCAAAGATTTTGATTTGGACTTGTCTCCAAGATCTGAAATCCAGGAAAAAAGATGAAACCTGAAGAAACTATGGCAACAAATAACTGAAGGGCATAAAGAGTTATTATGAGAAAATGCTGAAACTAAACTGATAACCAATTGTGATTGGCTTTCAGAACAAGCAAACAGTGTTTCTCTCAGGGTTATTTTAAGCAGCTGGGGTAAAACCAAAACAGGGTGGACCAATCTTTAAAAATGCAGTGGGTTACTATATAGAGTCTGGTTAAACCCCAGACACAATAACAGACAGAACAACTGGTTATACCACAGAAGTATAGAACAGAATTGTTACAGATAGCACATGATAGTCCTATGGCTGGTCACTCAGGAGGAGCACACCCTTGCCAGATTGCTGTATAGATTTTACTGGCTGGGAGTTCATGAAGATGTTGCTACCCATTGTAATTCCTGTGCTGGAGTGTCAGAAAGTAGCCCCAGTCACAAGAAAAGACAAGGTGCCCTACCCTTAATAGATGTGCCTTTTGAGAGAATTGCAATAGTTGTGGTTGGTCCTGTAAACAAAAGTAAAAGGGTAATAGATTTATCCTGGTAGTATCTGACTATGCTACTCGACACCCAGAAGCAGTTCCAATGCGTACTATTACAGCCCCAAAGTGGCAGCAGAGCTAGCCAAACTTTTCAGCGGGAGTGGGCATACCTAAAAATCATTACTGATCAGGGTAGTAATTTTGGTGCTGCGTTGTTTAAGAAGCTGTACAGACTACTAGGTATTACTGCCATAAGAACATCCCCTGTCACCCTCA
Organism: Neoceratodus forsteri; assembly: GCA_016271365.2. Classification (NCBI taxonomy): domain Eukaryota; kingdom Metazoa; phylum Chordata; order Ceratodontiformes; family Ceratodontidae; genus Neoceratodus; species Neoceratodus forsteri. The sequence goes on from CM057454.1 coordinate 437,673,937, forward strand.
GACAGAGCGGTCTTGTTGAGTGTTTAACCAAACCCTAAAATGCATGTTAAAAAGGTTCTTAAAAGGAGGAGGAAAGACTGGGACCATTACTTGCTTTCCTACTTTTTACTTACGGAGAGTGCCACAGGCATCAACAGGGTTTTCACCATTTGAAATGCTGTATGGCAGGCAGCCAAGAAGGCCACTGGGTGTGATAAAAGAAACATGGAAAGATAACCCACTCAGAAACAATATATATCTTATATGTGTGCCCTAAGAAAGAAGCTGGCAAAATATGTTGAAATTGCCCATAGTAATCAGGAAGACACACAAACCAACAGAAGGTATAATATTATGACCATGGGGTAAAGAAAAAGTTTTGAGCCATGTAAAAGATTTTGCTACTGTTGCCCACAACAGAAAATAAACTGTTAATGAAGTGGCAAGGGTCTTATAAAGTTCTTAGATGTACTGGCACTGTTAACTCTGAGATTCAGACCCCTGAAAGAAAAAATCCTAACAAGATGTACCATGCTAACCTCCTCAAGAAATGGGTTGAAAATGCCAAAAGCTGCCTTTAATTTTACCAGAAACTGATAAGGAAGAGCTTGATGTAGCTTATAATAGACTGAAACAAACTGTAAATGTGGATGCTGTAAAGGTGAATGTGTCCCTAACTTCAGAACAAACTGTAGACATTCAGTAATATGCTATATAGACATTTAACAGTACTTTTACCATGGTACCAGGCTGAGCAAATGGGATTGATCACGTAATAGTGACAAGAATACTCGTCCTATTAGGCAAAAGACCTACAGGTTGCCAGAGCGGTTAAAAGCTATGATTAAGGAAATAAAAAATGAAAGAACTAGGTATTGTAGAGGAGTCAAGGAGTGCTTGGTCATCTCCCATGGTAACTGTAAACAAAAATGAAGGAGTGTTAGATTCTGCCTTGATTTTAGGAAACAATCAAGTGTCAGAATTTGACAGTTATCCTGTGCCCAGAATAGATGATTTGGTGGACAGACTGTAAAGTGCAAAAGTATATCAGTACCCTTGATCTCACCAAGGGTTACTGACAAATACATTACTAAAGAATCCAGAGATAAAACTTCATTGCCACCCTATAGGATTCTATCAGTTCACCACCATGCCCTTTGGTTTTAATGAAGCCAGCTACATTCCAGCGGCACATGGATCACCTCACACTGGTTATTGTGCTGCATACCTGGATGATGTCGTGGTGTACAGTCTAGACTGGGAAACCCACCTGGAGCACCTATGAGCAGTTAGCCAAGCCATCAAAAATGCAGGTCTGACAATTTATCCTACTAAATGTGTATTGGGCACACAGGAAACCAGATATTTGGGCTACATGTTGGGAAATGAAGAAGTTAAGCCAGAAATTTCTAAAATAGAAGCTGTAGCTAGCAGCCCTGTACCTAAAACAAAGAAACATGTCAGGGTCATTTTAGGGCTGGCTGGTTATTATCGGAGACTTGTTCCCTACTTTGCTGATTAGCTACTCCCTCACTGAACTCAGAAAACGGTACCCAAATAATGTGAAATGGACCCCAGAGTGTGATGAAGCTTTTCAAGCCATTAAGGCTGCATTATGTTCAGCCTGTTGTAAGAAAGCCAGACTTTAAGAAACCATTTCTGTTACAAACAGATGCATCCGAGGTAGGCCTAGGTGCTGTCCTAAGTCAAAATGTAGATGGGACAGAACATTCCGTTTTGTACTTAAGTAGGAAGTTGCATGACAGAGAGAAAAGGTACCCACTATCAAAAAGGAGTGTCTAGCAGCAAAGTGGTCCATGGAGTCCTTAAATTTTATTTGCAAGAAACTGAATTTGTTCTTGTAACTGATGACAATCCGCCTGCTGGCTTAACCAGATGAAAGATAAAAAGTCCAGAATCACAAGCTGGTACCTGGCACTACAGCCATTTAAATTCACTGTGATACACAAATCTGGTAAAGAGAATAGCAATGCTGATTTTCTGTAAAGAGATGGATCAGGAATTGAGGGTTCTGAAGGTTGAGAAAAAAAAAGTTTATGAGTTTAAATTGTACTGGTTGCTGTGCTGTTAAAAAAATGGCTACATATGTTTAATGTTTGAAAAAGCAACTGTTATTAGAGAATAGAAAGTTTTGAAACCTATTTAATAAAACAGGTTCCCTCTTAAGGAGGGGTATGCGTGACAGGGTAGAACTGGACCCTGTCCCATTTTGATTATGGAGATAGTGTTTAAATGCAAGGATCTTTTCTTTTCTGTCTTCTGTTTGGATGCATAACCATATTTTCCTGTGAGACCTCGGACTTGATCAACCTGAACAGTCTACGCAATTCTTTGACTCTCTGTCTCTCAGTTTTCTGTTGCTGTCTTTTTCTTCCCTTGCATATCTAGATCTGCTGATATAGAAATATGTGCAAATCAATATCTGGAAATGAAACTGATAGATAATAGCCTATTGTTTAGAATATATATATATATATATATATATATATATATATATATATATATCCAGCATTACTGTTGAAATGTATTTTGTCATAACTGAAAAAGGTATTGAGAATTACTAGGAATTAGAGGTTACCAGAGCGGCAGTCTTCAGGGAGACCTTCTGGAAGCTGAGGTGTTGCCCCATCATGTGCATCTCTCTCTCAGCTGAGACAGGAGTTCTCAGACTTTGGGCTGAGTTAGCTAGGATTCAGAAACATCTTTACCACCCAGGGGTCAAAGTCCATCATCACTGCATAAGATGGTGCCAGGCAAAGGCCAGTTGGACTCTGGTGAGCTTCGTGAGGGTGTGGGTTGGGAGATGGGAACAGATTCTCTGCTGGCACAACTACACAACTCTTTACGCTGTTAGTGGCAGGAACAGGCCTGCCGAGACATGGTACCCATGATAGTGGTAAGAGGATGAGGAGGCCCTTGAGAGCGGAGGCCCCAAGGTGTGTGGAAGAAGACCAAGAGGAAGAGAAGCATCTTCTGGTGGGTGACTCAATCGTTAGGAGTGTACTTCCAGGAACACCATGGGACAGAATGAGGAAGGCGAGATGCCTACCTGGCACCTCAGTACGAAGGGATGGGGAGCAGATCTCAGGATTGCGAGGAATGAGGAGGAACTAGATGTCATTGTCCATCTGGGGACAAATGACCTGGAAGGGATGTAGCAGGGTGGTGCAGGACAGGCTGAGAGCTGAGGAGGGACCTAAGCAGGTAACATGTATGACAGCCTTCACTGAGGTGCTACCTAAGCATGGCAGAGTGAAGGAGAGGAAGCACCACACCACGGTCTTCCCATGACTGGTTGAAGATCACGGTGCAGGAAGGAGGGTTTGGCTAGATCGCGTACTGTGGTCCTACCCAGAAGCATAAAGGCCTATATAAAGGAGATGGCCCAATCCATGTAGGAGGGAACAGCAGTCCTGGGTAGAAGGTTTAACTGCTACTACAGTGGGCTCTTAAACTAGCCAAGGGGATGCAGAGGAAATGAGGGCAGTGAATGCCCCCCAAAATGGCACAGTAGTGAAGAAAAGCCCAGGGGAAATGGAAGTCCCCTGGGGTGGTGGGGAAGAGGCAAGTAGGAAGGGATGGAAGAGTCGAGAGGTGGATCCAAGGCTGGGAAAAATACTAGAGAGGATAAAAGTGGAGGACAATACCAGGGAAAAGAGAAGGTGAAGGGTGGACCTCGATAACAGGGCAGTGTAGGGCAGGAAGGACAAAGGAGCCTAAGAAACAAAATTCCTAGCATTGTGGAGGCAGACCTGTATGGGGTGGCCATAACAGAATCATGACACATCAATAACCACGGCTGGGAGGAGGCCGTACTGGGTTATGTAGTAAAAGGACGGGACAGAGAGGAAAGGGGTGGTTGTTTTATATGCAAGGAAAGGTATAAAGGCCATGGAAATAGAAGGTCACAGTGGGGAAAAGGAGAGGCTAGAGATTCTTGAGTTGGCTTAGAGATGGAAGAAATTGGACAGGGATTTGAGGAAGGTCATAGGCATAATGGCAAGCAAAGGGAAGTAGTAATTATGGGGGACTTTAATTTGTCAGATGTAGACCGAAACATCCAGGCCACAGCTACAGCTAGGAACAGGGTTATCTCAGCTCATTCCTCCAGTAGACATCTGTAGGTGGCAGCAGAAAACATCCCCTTTCCTCCAGTAGATATCTGAAGGTGGCAATGAATCACTCCACGGTCCCTCCAGGAGATGTCTGTGGATGTCTCAGTTTGGATGCATATATTTACCAGCTAATCAACTTTGGGCTTATTTAAGTATTTCTAGGGTACTTCACTACTTGTATATCATGTATGGATACATCATTTTGTGTAGATATGCTACAAGTTTTTCACCAAAAAGGGTTTACGTTGTTTTTATTTAAAAAAATCAGTTTGTTTGATATTTCAGCTAGTAAAAAAGAACTGCTTAGAACCCACTGCTTACCACTGCCATAAAGGTAATTTTGTTGAACAACACTGCCACTGTGACTTTGTGTGTGTAGCAGTTACGTTCATGAGGTATTTGCATTTACTTATGGTATGGTGTGTATGGTTTTTATTTTTGTTTTTATTGTTTTTCTGGATATTTCAGCTAGTATAGAAAAACAAAATTGCTTAGAATTTATTGCATAACACCATTAAAATGCAATTTTTAGCTAAACAACTTTGCCACTTGTACTTTGTGTGTAGCAGGATAGCCACATTTGTTTATGGTATGGTATACATGGGTGACTTTTGTCCATGAAGCCTCACAAAAGCTACTTGAACAAAAAGGAAAAATACATTTTGTATTAGAAAGCCTGCTTTTAGTACATAACTACTTTACTACCTGCTTATCAGGTATAGATACAATTTGGTGTAGATATGTTACTTGTTCCCCACCCCAAAATTGTCTATGTTCTTTTTATTAAAAAGTCAGATTGGGAGTTATTTCGCTAGTATAAAAAAACCCAAATTGCTTGCCACCATTAGAAAAGTAATTTTGTGCTGAACAACTTTGCCACTTGTACTCTGTGTGTAGCACTTCCAACCATAAAGGTACATAAGGTACTCAGCATTTGTTTTGGTATGGTGCATATAAACAAGTTACTCACCTGTAAAGTACAGTTACGAAAGAACTCACGTTACAGTAGATCTTGAGTTGTACTCTTGCAGCGGGTAACACATATAAGGACTGAAGCCGGCGGGTGCAGGACCCCATGGAAACTTCTAGCTAGCAGTATCCAGCGGGGACTGCCCCTAAGTCAGCCTGCCCCAATATCACGTATGGTATAAAGGGCAGTCCTCCAGCCTCCATCCCCAGTTCTCCCCACGTGAGACCCCTAGAAAAGTATGTAACCAAAGAGGAGAACCGAGGAACTAAGGTATCTGAGATGAGAGGAGATCACATGGGGCAGGAGGGAGGAAACACCATACTTGCTGCAAGAGTTCCTCTCAAAGATCTACTGTTATGGGAAGTTTTTTTTTTTTTTTTTTGAAATTGTAATTTTTATTTGCAAGAAAAAGGTAAAACATTCATTGACATATTGTGCAGTTTCTTATACATGTTACAGGTTAGTCCACGTAAAACAAATTTATATCAAACCATCTATACGAACATGTTTACACAGTTTATGGAGTATTACAGAACATCAAGAAAAAATAGGGAAGCTAATGCAAACAGAGAAGAAAAGACCCTCCCTTTTTAACCCCAGAAGTGTAAGATTATAAAATTATAAAAATCATAACCCCCCACAACAGAGCATAACAGGACATAGATGAAAAAGAGTGAGTATCCAATCTCTGTTAATTAACTTAGATTTTTGGATGCACTGGATAGTATAAATCCAGTTTGAGGGGCCATCCTTAACATCGTAGTTGTCACAATGGGGACTCCTTCATTGATCCCTCCCTGATCCAAGGCTCCCTGCTTTGTGTTCCTTGGCACCCTTTGTGGGTTGATTTACCTACCTAAGAGATTCCGTACAATATATCCAGTATTGAGAGCCCTTCCTTCTACTTATAAATGAAGAAGGCAACCAGCGAGTTTAAATTTATCCATCTGCAGACGGAGGTAAGCAGTCAGTTTCTCCATCTTTTAATTTGAAGGTAGCCCTCAAGCCACTGGGAAACCAGGGGGCTGCTCTGACAGCCATTCCCTTGTAATGGCCTTCTGGTTGCTGAAATTAGAATGTTCAATTATCTTTTCCTGAACCACGAAGACCAGAGGGTAGTCTGCCCAGTAAAAGAGTCTGACACTAGTTTGGAACTAAATCTCACTGATCCCTTTTAGACCTCCTCCCAATATGTTTGCAACTTGGGGCAACCCAAAAGACATGTTGATGGGTGCCTATCTGGCCACAGCTTCTCCAGCATTTGTCCATTGGGAACCTCCCTAGTGTTTTGTAATGACGGGTGTCTTAAAAATCTGGTTACCACCTGCCATCTGTATTCCCTCCACTGGGGCTGTTGAGGTTTTGTGTATATGGCCCCAGATCTGTTCCTACGTTTTATTGCGTAGGGTAGTGCCAATCTCCCTTCCCATTTCTGTTGAAAGATTTCTGTGGGATATCTTATTTTCTTTTCTAAGCATATATAATCTCGAGATCAGATGATCTGTCTTCTCTGCCCCTCCCAAAGCTCCCCCAGTGACCTTCATCAGGGATGTAGCTCAGTCAGTCCAACACCTCTCATCTGTGTTCTGTGGGTAGCTATAAAAATCTTTATGTGATCATCTAAATTCTTCTCTCAAATGGTAAAAACTCTTAAGGATGCCTCCTTAAAAATTGGGTCAATTGGAACAGGCCCTGTCTCTGCTATCTGACAAATAATTTGTCACTGTTCCCTGGGGAAAAGTCTCCGCAGGCATGAATAGTGAGTAGACTAGCTGCCTCGTTCTCATCTTTAAATTCCTCAGAGTCTCTCTCACACTAGGAGGAGAGTCCTAAGTCATGGGACGGAAGTATCCCTACCCTCCTTGGTTCCCATCTATTGAACATTAATTCTGTGATTTTAAGAGGGTCCCTGCATACACTGTTCCATCAAAACCCATTTGGAGCTCCATCTTCTGCCCATATGCGCAGCATACTGTAACTGAGCAGTGCTCTAAAAACAGGTTACTCACCTGCAACAGTAGTTCTAGAGTGGTATATGTTGTTCATCCACACTCTTTGGCATGTCCCTTCCACTTTAAATCTTGCTGGAAGTCTTCTAGCTGGCCTGCCCACCCACCTGGGTGGTATAAACCCTCGGCCTGCCCCATGACGCCAGATCTTAGCCCACTGGAAGCCAGGTGTTGTGCATCCGCAGCCGAGGAGGTTGGAGGTCCATGTGGATGAACAACATATATCACTCCTAGAACTACTGTTACAGGTGAGTAACCTGTTTTCTAGTATCATGGATATGTTGTTCATCCACATTCTTTGGCAGACTCCTAGCAGTTCTCCGGGAGGAGGGAGGCAAGTGCACACTCCCTACTTAGGGAATAGAGATTGGAGAACTGAGGCCCCAAAACCAGAATCCCAGGGTGACTCAAGGTCGATGTGGTAGTGAGTGATAAGGTAATTGCTGACTTCCAGGTACCAGCCCGGCAGATTTCCTGGATAGGGATGTCCCTGGAAGCAGCCACCGATGCAGCGGTATGATGGGTAGAATGTGCTCTTATCCCTCTGGGAGGCTCTGCACCTGCTAACTTATAACACAGACTAATGCATGATGTAATCCATCTTGCCATTGTCCTTTGCTGCAGGTCTGCCAGAAGCAGCTTCAGCGAAGGTGACAAACAGCTGGCGAACCTCTCCCAAATTTCCGCCGGCCCTCTCCTTATAATAGGAGAGAGAAAACATCTCAGGTCCAAAGTATGGAGCCTGTACTCGCGTCCAAGGTGCAGTTAGGGGTAGTAAACACGGCAGGGTCAACACCTGGTTAAGGTGAAACTCTGACACCACCTTCGGAAGGAATTTCAGGTGGGGCGACGACAGCCTAGTCCTGTGGAAGACCAGATAAGGGAGTCCACTGAAAGCGCCTGAGCCCCTGTCCTTCTGGCAGATGTGATAGCCACCAGGACGGCCGCCTTTCCACAACAAGCGTGACAAGGCACACTTGTGCACTGGTTCTAATGGCTTGCCCATGAGCTTTGCCAGTACCAGCTGTAGATCCCACAGAGGTGGAGGTTCATGCACCGGAGAGGATATGTGATCCAGGCCTTTGAAAAGCACCAACTACTGTCTCCTGCGCCAAAGTCAGCTGACCGGCCCGTGCCCAGTAAGCAGAGATGGCTGCCAGGTGCACCCTAAGGGTTGATGACTGCAGATCCTTGGAGAGAGAGACCAAAGGTAGTCAAGAATGTTAGCCACTGGACAGGGACAAAGGGTCCAGACCCTTGCCCTGATACCAAAGGAAAACTTTCCATTTGAAGGCGAACATTTCCTGGTTGATTCATTTCTGGATGCCTCCATCACAGTGAAGACATCCTAGGAAAGACCAAAGCCTAAAACTCTAGCCGCTTAGGTACCAGGCTGTGAGGTGCAGGGACTGAAGGTTCAGATGGAATACCTTCCCTGATTGAGAGATATCAGGTCTGGGCATGCTGGAAGCCGCTCTGGAGGCCTGCAGCTGAGGCTGGAGATCTGGATACCAGAACTGGTGCAGCCAGTCTGGGGCTACCAGGATTACCTTTGCCTTGTCCCTCCTCACCTTGAGAAGCACTTGTGGATCAAGGGAAATGGAGGAAGGCGAGGGAGGCCTGGGGTCCATGGTCTCAAGAAGGCATCCCCTGTAGCGAGCCCTGCTGAGGGATGGCATGGAACAGCCTCAGCTTGGTGTTGTCCCTGGAGGCAAACAGGTCCACCATCGGTTTGTCCTAGTGGGAGAACAGACTGTAAGCTACCTCTGGATGGAGAGACCACTCATGGGATGTCTCGCCTAAGCAGCTGAGAGCATACGCCAGATGGTTTGAGGCTCCTGCCACATGGATGGCTAGATCTGCCTCCAAATGGCTGACAAGGGTCCAGATGGAGCACCTCCTGCACAGCAGAAGGGAGTGCGTGCCACCCTGTTGTAGAGGTAGTACATGCGCCGCGGTATTGTCCATCTGGACTTGAACCACTTGACCCTGGAGCTGAAGTGTTTTCCTGGAGACAAACAGGTCCACCATTGGTTTGCCCCAGTGGAAGAACAGGCTGTGAGCTACCTCTGGATGGAGAGACCACTCATGGGATGTCTCACCGATACAGCTGAGAGCATCCGCCAGTTGATTTGAGGCTCCTGCCACACGGATGGCTAGGAGATCCACCTCCAGTTGGCTCAGGAGTGTCCAGATGCGGAGTGCTTCCCTGCACAGCAGCCAGGAATGCGTGCCGCCCTGCTTGTTGACGTAGTACATGGTCATGGTGTTGTCTGTCTGAACTAACCACTTGACCTAAGCAGAGGAGCAAACCCTACCAGCACTAGTCTGACTGCTCTGCACTCCAACAGGTTGATGTGGCATCAGGGATCCTTGGGGTCCCTATGTGGGCTCCCCAGCCCATGAGAGAGGCATCGGTCGTGAGAATAACCATCGCTCGGGCGGACAAATGGGATCCCTTCCTGCAACCGGTCTGGGGCGGTCCACCAGTGGAGAGTGTCCCAGATCTTCTGGGTTACAGTGATCAGCTAGTCGAAATGACCATGGCGCTGAGTCCACTGTGCAGCCAGCTCCCACTGAAGGGAGCGCATGTGCAACTGGGCCCAACGGACCACTGAGGTGCATGCTGCCATGTAACCCAGAAGGCGCAGAAAGTCTCGAGCAGGGTGCAATTGCCCAACCAGAAATGACTGGACAAAGGAGGAAAGAACCTCCGCCCTGTCAATCGGGAGCCGAGCTCTGGTTTGACAAGAGTCAAGCTCTGCCCCGATGAAGCCCCTCACCTGGGAAGGCATGAGTTCTGACTTGGCCTTATTGATCAGGAGGCCGAGTTGGGAGCAGGTCTGGAGGGCCAGGTCCCTGGACCTCTCCACTTCCTGTTGGATGGAACCTGCTAGGAGCCAGTTGTCGAGGTGGGGATAAATCCTGACCCTCCCTCTGACGCCTGAGATGGGCGGCCACCACTGCAATGCATTTGAAGACCCATGGGGCCGATGACAGGCCAATCGCATGGCTCAGAACTCATACAGGGTCCCTCAACTCTGAAGCAGAGGAACCACTGATGGGACGGATGGACTGGGGTGTGAAAGAATGCATCCTGCAGATCCAGTGAACAGAACCACATGTTTCGCTCCAAGGATGGTATGATGTGGGACAGAGTGACCATCTGAAAGGTGCGTGACGTGAGATATTGATTCAGGTCATGCACACAGACTGGGGCACCTGTCCCCCACCGTCCACTTGAACACCAGGAAGTACCTGGAGACAAAGCCTGGGTCTGCTGGAGGATCCGCCACTGAGCTACTGCCTCCTTGAGGAGGAGCTGAGTGCTGCCTCTTGGAGAGCCGACTGAGTCTGGCGGATACTCTTTCCTTCCGAGGGGCGCGGGCTCAGCTTGGAGGGTACTGCTCAAATTCCAGAGGCAGTCCCTGACAGACCACTTTGAGAACCCACCTGTCTGAAGTGACAGCAGACCATGCGGAAAGGAAGTGGCGGAGCCGACCCCAATGGAGGACCCAGAGCTGGCGTGACGGGAGAGGGGAGGCAGCCCCGCCACTGAGCAGGCTTGGAGGAGAAAGATCCAGGACCCAAACTCGCCTCCCTCACGGGCCTGGGCTTGGGCCAGGGGCATTAAGCTTGAGCCTGCTACTGTTGCTGCTATCCTTCTTGAAATGAGGACTGCTGTGCTGCAGGGAAGAGTGCCAAAAGGCTCTTCTCTTTCTTTGCTGTTTCTTGCATGAAGAACCCTTGGCAAGTAGCGTTCAAGGTGGCATTGGACTGCTCAATGCGCTGAAGGTGATCGGCCACACCTGGGCCAAAAAGGTCAGTACCAGAAAGGCACATCAGTGAGTTTGTGCTGAGTATTCGCTGGAGGAGGAGAGGATCAGCCAAGCCCTGCAACGAGAGGCAACTGCAGCTTCCATCGAACAGGAACAAGAATCCCCAATGTCCAGGGCTGTCTGATGCTGCTCTTTGTCAACAGCTCGGCCCTGATCCTGACCTGCTTGACCGTGGACTGCATGTCCACAGGGAGATGTGGGAGGACTTCATCCAAAGACCCCAAGAGGGCGTGGAGAAGTGTGCCATCACCACGGGCGTAACTTGCCTGACGAAGGCCCAGGGAAAGTCACATAGACCTTATTGGCAAATGGTCCAAGAGCTTGGACCCTTCTTTGGGAGATCGGTGAGTGTTGGTAGAACTGCCAGTACATCTGAACACAGAGGCGGTCCCAGGGCTCGACTGAAGGGTGCTCTCTGGATCCCACAAGGGACCCATGCACCGCATGCCCACGGGCCATGCAGGCAGACGGAGCTGGATAGGAGGCAGGACGCTGCCAAAGTTCTAAGGACAGGCTAACTATGGCCTCGGCCACAGGAAAGGCCTCCATCATGGTATTCCTCTCTGAGGATGTCCATGAGAGGGTACTGTGCCTTTTTCTGGATTGGCTCCAGGGGCATCCCTGTGGACTCATAGATGCCCTGAAAGGACGAAGGACCTTCCTCTGTCTCTAACCCACTGGCTGATTCATCATTCCTGGATGAGAATGCAGGCTGGTCACATCAAATCCGAGGAATCCGGATACAATGGTCGACCGCCCAGGTCACCTTCAACCCGCCAAGGGTGGTCCAGGGTGACAGTGACTGAAAGACACTGTGGGAAGCCCAGTGTCTGGCCTATTTTCTTTAGAAGAAGCACCTCCCATGGGCTGCTTATGGTGGTTCCACCACCATCGGGCGGAGAGACTGGGTTTAGGGCCTAACCGAGATTTCACCGCTCAGCGGGCGGGGAACCAACCTAGATCGGCTCCAAAGGAGTCGGCCGCCTAGGAGGTGAAACCAAGTAATGGCCAGGGTGGAAGCCAGGGTCGGCTTGTGCCCTTTGAAAATCAGCTGCTGCCACATGAGGTCCTCATAGCGCTGGAGTTTCACTGACCTCTCCTCATCCAAGGAGGATGAAGGCGACCGATGGCGTCGCCTCTTTTAGAAGCATTTATGGATCTTCCTCGCCTTTTGGTTGAGGGGCGAGACCTCGATCGAGATCGGACAAGCTGATTCGTCGCCGAGACACCAGCGGAACTGGTGATTTCCAGGGTTGGGGACCACTTACTTGATGGGAGTCCCAGCAGTCTGGTCTCCCGTCAGGGAAAGTGAGAAATGGAGTTCAATCGAGAGAATCGTCAACCACAATCGGCGATAATGGGTTGATCGGGTCGGTGACGATTTCCACATCATCGATTGACATTTCAGTGGACTGGCCAAATGGCAAAGCCGAGAAGCCAGTGGCGGAAGAAGCAAACTCGACCAAGTCAAGACTGCATGATCCTGGGACTGAGATCTCCTGCTCCCAAGAGCGCCTCTGTCAGGATGAAAATTATCCCGGTCCTTCTCCCACTCACAGGACAGAGAGGAGTGCGTGCCGTTGGTTGGGAGAGACTGGCACAACTCTTTGAAGGAACCCGAAGGGTGGAGCCCAGGTTGAACGGAACAAAGAAGCTCCAAGTAGTTTCTGCAGCCCGAGCCGCTTGTCTTGAATGCTTGCATGTGTTCCAACAGCTCAGCTGATCCGCAGCCACGGATTCCGCCCACTGAGCCTCCTTAGATTTCACCGAGGGTTCCGTTTCTCTGGCTTCCCAACTTTAGCCGCGGCAAGACGGTCATTGAGGACATTAGGATGGAAAGCGAGATAAAGATCGTGATTTCGAGGTGTCGCGGTTTAATACCGAGACAGTAAACGCACGCGGTGTGGGTATCGTGCGCTTACATCTTCTGGCCGCAGGGACACCGTGAAATCCGGGGAAGACTGTCTTCCATAATCGAAGGTAGAGAGTCGCGATCACTAATGCGAAGCCAGACGGATTTTCAGAATAACCAAGGTTTTGAAGCTGGGGCCTACAAAATGCGTGAGCATGAGGAGGCAACTGAATCTTTGAAGTGGAAGGAAGATCTGGCATCATGGGGTGGCGCTGAGGGTTATACCACCTAGGTGGGTGGGAGGAGCCAGCTTGAAGACTTCCGCAAGATTTAAAGTGGAAGGACATGTCAAAGTGTGGATGAACAACATATCCACTGTCCTAGAATGAGCCTTTAGGTCCAACACTCCCAGCCCTCCTTTGCCTTTATCAAGATCCAGAATGGTCCACTTAGTCTTGGTCCCCTCCCCAACACACACACAAATTTCTTAAGTGTGCTTTGGATGGATGCCCAGAAGGATTTAGGGAGCCGTATGGTAACGGCATTGAACAAAAAGAGGAGGTGAGGTAAGATGTTCATTCTCGCCATTTCACATGCCCCATGATGGAAAGAGACAGGTGTTCCACCTGGAGCAGTCCAGTTTTATATTCTCCAATAATTTCAGGTGGTTAGCCGGTATAACTGACTTAAATTGGCTGTGATATTCACTCCCAGATATCTGAACCGCTAGTGGACCATTTTAAATTTGTCAGACCTTTATTCTCGGTAATGGGGCCCCGATCGATGGGATCTCTGATTTTGTATCATTAATTTTAAAGCCTGAGGCTGCCCCAAAATCCTTTAAAAGTTTTACAACCTCAGGAAGAATTACAGATGGGTTCTGTAGGTATAATAAAGTATCATCCGCATATAGGGATATATGGTTATCCACCTTGCCCACTGAGATACCTTCTATATTTGAGCTATCTAAAAGCTTGGCTAAGGGATCAGTGCTTAGTGCAAATAAAAATGGGGATAGAGGGCATCCCTGTCTTGTACCTCTTTGTATGTTAAAGGGCTTGGAGGTTACTCTGTTTAATCTGGGCTGTGGGCTTCATGGCAGGTCAAGATCCATGCCCTGAACTTTTCACCAAAGTTAAATCTGTGAAGCACCACATCCAGAAACCCCCATTCCAGGTGGTCAAACGCTTTTCGACGAGTGATACCACTATCCCTGTTTCATATCATGTGTATAATGGAAGCCTACCATTGTGGTCAGTAAATGCGGATATTGTCGTGCATATGCCTTTTTGGCATGAAGCCTGTTTGATCTGGGTACATCAGCTGTCTTATTACCCTTGCAATCTACTGGCTACCAGTTTGGCAAATATTTTAACATCTACATTTAATAAAGAAATGGGTCTGAAACCACCACAAGTAGAGGTATCTTTCCCTGGTTTGGGCAGTACTGAAATTAAGGCATGTGCCTGTGTCTCTGGGCTAGCTGTAGTACTGTGGCAGTCATTTCAGACCTGCACTATTAGTGGGCTTAATTCTACTTGAAATTTATGATAATACTCTGCTATGTATCCGTCCAGACCAGGGGCCTTGTTATGTTTTCTAAATTTTAATAAACAGAAGTACTTCTTGAGAAAATGGTCTATCCAGGTACTGAACTTGCTCAGTGGACAATTTGGGTAGCTTGATTTTATTCACGAAATCTTGGATCAACAACTATTGATCTGCCTTAGCTTCTATGGCATATAGATCTGCATGAAACAGTTGGAAAACCTCTGCTGTTTTAGCAGGTTTGGTTTCTGGTTGTGTGTCACCTGGTGTCTTCCTAATTTCTGGGATGTGTCTTTCTGTGGCTTGTTTATGAAGCCTGTAAGCCAGCAAGTGACCCGCTTTATTTTCCCCTTGTAGTATTTTTGAGCTAAAAACCTCAAAGCGTTTTCAGTTTTCGCTTTAAGAATGTCTTCTAATTGGGCTCTTTAATTCTTTCAATGATGCCTTAGATCCCCTTAACTGGTGTGCACTTTCTGTTTCTCTAATTTTCTGTTCTAAGGTTTTCTGCTTGTAAAGGACAACTTTTTTCTTGTATGAGGCATACGCTATAGCTTCCCTTCTTACTACTGCCTTCAACCCATCATAGAATGTTTTTATAGCAGAAACCGTTCCTATGTTTTCCTTAACATAATTATTGATGGTGTCTTTTATTTTCCGATTAAAGGTACCATCTCTTGAAAGACCTGTATTTAGTCTCCACACCGATTGTTTATTTAGAGGGCCCAGATCTATTGTGATGCCAATTTTGCGTGGTCTGTTTAATAAATGGGTGTATCCAAATCTTTGATAGTATGTCCCAAGTTTTCTCCATATAAAACCTATCAATCGCGAACATGTTCCAAGAACATGGGAATAAAATCGTGAGTTTCTGCTGGTTGGGTATAAGGCCCTCCAAGCATCCACCAAGTCTGCATTTTCCGCAATGACTTAAGAATCTTATTTCCAGATCTGGGCCTTAGTTGTGGTTTTGCAGACCTATCCATATTAGGGTCTTTCAGTTGCCACCCACTATCACTTGTCCTTCGGGTAAGGTGACAATTTTCCCAAAACCTGTTTAAAAACTGTGGCCTGGTAGGTGTGGGCCCTTATACATTAACCAGATGGTTACTGCGACCTGCTACAGATCCTGAAGGTATCGCATCCTGCACTCTTCATCTGAAAAGACTCCAGTCTTCGAAAATTCAGCCCCTCCTAATCAGGATAGCTACCCTGTTTTTGGCTGAGGGTGGGATGAGAATATTACTTCCTGACCCATGCCTACATAGTTTAGTGTGTTCCAGTGGAGACAAATGGGTTTCCTGAAGGACAGCTATGACACAATGTATCCGTGCCAAATCTTGAATAATAATATATCTTTTAACCACTGAGTTTATGCTCTTAACATTCCATGAGATAATTTTAAGTGACCCCATTTAGCTAGGCAAGGGAAAATATTTAATACAGCTGGAGCCCTCTCAGTTTTGTGTGAGGCAGGGCAATCCATCCCTTTGTTTAGGTATAGCATTGAGAGATTAGCCCTGTTATCTGTTAGCATCCTTGCTTGACTTGGCTCAACATAATTTTTTCCATTATTGCTCCACCCACAATCCCCCAACACCGCCATCACAAATCCCCAACTTTTTTGTTTAAACTTTATTTCTGTCTACCGGTGAACTCTCTCCGATGACTGACAGTTCAAGGTCTCTACCTTCCACTGTGAGGCTCACACAACTCCGTGCCCCAACCTGGCATCACCCTCGGATCAAACCCCCACAGGAAGGGCCTCCCCTATCGCCCAGGCGCTATATCTGCAAGTGTAGAGGGCGGGCCAGAGTGGTGAACCACCAGCATTGGGAGTGTGGACCTGGGCGAGCAGTGCCATAGCCTATCCCCGGAGAAGCATTTCACCCCTGGAGTTCAGGCGTGCAATGGCGGCTGAGCACGGCGTTACCACCGCCTACCAAACTCCGCCCACTAGCACACTACCACGAAGACAGGTGCTTCCCAGAGCGCGCCAGGTGCTACTACAGGCCCAGCATTGGGACCCTAGAACCTACGCAGGAGAGAGAGCTGTCCTCCGGATGCCGATCTCTTCCCTCCTACCAACACCAGCTCCCCAGGCTTGTTCCCAAACCGGGTCCCGGCAGCAAAGGTGGCGTCCAGCGCCTCAAACCTAAGCGCCAATGGGCCGACTACAAAAAAAAAAAATATACCCTCTGAAAGACACAGTCCCTGGCTGCATGGCCTTCCTGGCTGTATCCTCACTTCCCACTGATCCAGCTACTGCTCTTCTGACCCTTCTTCTAGCCCGCCAGCCTGTCTTAACCCCCTCCCTCTGCCTACCCGAATCTTACCTTAATCATGTGTCTCCACCATTTTCTACCCTATTCTATTTCTTCTTACCTGCCTTCCTCCCTACTGCACGCCCAAAAATACAGGTTACTCACCTGTAACAGGAGTTCTAGGAATGGTATATGTTGTTCATCCACACTGTCTGGCAGGTATCCTTGCCACTTTAAATCTTGCGGAAGGTCTTCAAGCTGGCTCCTCCCACCCACCGGGTGGTAAAACTCTCGCTCCGCCCCATGGCGCCAGATCTGGCCGCTGGAAGCTCAGGTTGTGCGTCAGCAGGGAGGTCGGGTGGAGTCGTGTGGATGAACAACATATACCATTCCTAGAACTCCTGTTACAGGTGAGTAACCTGTATTTCTAGGGACATGGATATGTTGTTCATCCACACTGTCTGGCAGACTCCTAGCAGTTCTCTGGGAGGAGGGAGGCAAAGGTGCACCGCCCGATACTTACTTGGGAAAAAGAGACTGGCCGAACGCGAGCCCCAAAACAGCATCCCGGCGTGACTCAAGGTCGATGTGGTAATGGGTGATGAAGGTGTGTGCTGACTTCAGGTAGCAGCCCAGAATTTCCTGGATAGGGCGTCCCTGGAAGCAGCCACTGATGCAGCAGTATGGCGGGTAGAATGAGCTCTTATCCCTCTGGGAGGCTCCATGCCCGCCAACTTATAGCAGAGATCTATGCAGGAGGTGACCCACCTGCCTATCGTCCACTTGGCTTGCAGGTCTGCCAGGTGCGGCTTCAGCGTAGGTGACAAACAGCTGGCGAACCTCTCCCGAATTTCAGCCGTGCGCTCCTTATAATGTGGCGCCCTTCTAGGGTCCAAGTATGGAGCCTATATTCAACCTCCGAGTTGTGATTGGGGTATAACACCGCAGAGTCAACACCTGGTTAAGGTGAAACTCCGACACCACCTTCAGAAGGAATTTGGGTGGGCGCAGGACAACTGTGTCCCTGTGGAAGACCAGGTAAGGAGACTCGATGCAGAGCACCTGGAGCTCTCCCATCCTTCTGGCTGGCGTGATAGCCACAAGGGCGGTCTTCCACGACAGGTGAGAGAGTTCACACCTGTGCATCGGTTCGAATGGCTTGCCCATGAGCTTTGCCAGTACCAGCAGTAGATCCACGGAGGTGGAGGTTCTTGCAGAGGAGAATGTGATCAAGGCCTTTGAAAAGCGTGAACCACCTTCTCCTGCACCACCGGCTGCTTCGGCCCGCGCCCAGTAAAGCAGAGATGGCTGCCAGGTGCACCTTAAGGGTCATCGACCTAAGCCCTTGCTGAGAAAGGGACCAAAGGTAGTCCAATATGCTGCAAGGAACAGGAGGAAGGGTCCAGGCCCTTGCCTGACACCAAATGGAAAATCTTTTCCATTTGAAGGCGTAACATTTTCTGAGTGAAACTCCTTCTGGGGCGCTTCAACTACGTTGAGGACCTCGTCGCGGAAGACCCAAGGCCTGGAACTCTAGCCGTTCAGGAACCAGGCCGTCAGGTGCAGGGACTGAAGGTCGGATGGAATACCTTCCCTGATTGACTGAGAGCAGGTCGGGCGAGCTGGAAGCTGCCTCGGAAGCCTGGAGCTGAGGCTGAGAGATCTGGGTACCAGTACTGGCGGGGCCAGTCTAGAGGCTATCAGAATCACCTCGCCTTGTCCCTCCTTGCTTTGAGAAGCACTCCTTGTGCATCAAGGGAGCAGGGAAAGGCGAGAAGAGGCCCGGGGTCCGGGCCTCGAGAAGGCATCCCTGCAGTGATCCCTGCTGAGGGGCGGGCATGGAACACCTCAGCCGCATTCTCCTGGAGGCAAACAGATCCACCTGAGGTGTGCCCCAGTGGGAGAATAGATCTTGTACTACCTCCGGCAGGAGAGACCACTCGTGGGGCGCAGACCCTATCTGGCTTAGGGCATCGGCCAGGGTGTTGGAGCTCCTGCCACGCATGATGGCTAGAGATCCACCTCCAGGCTGCGCATGAGTGACCAGATACGGAGAGCTTCCTTGCATAGAAGCATGGGTGGCGTCCCGCCCAGGCGGTTTAGATAGTACATAGTCGTGGTGT
Organism: Neoceratodus forsteri; assembly: GCA_016271365.2. Taxonomy (NCBI): domain Eukaryota; kingdom Metazoa; phylum Chordata; order Ceratodontiformes; family Ceratodontidae; genus Neoceratodus; species Neoceratodus forsteri. The sequence continues at coordinate 437,692,654 of CM057454.1, forward strand.
TGTCCGTCTGGACCCGGACCACTTGACCCTGAAGAAAGCGGAGCAAAAGGCGGTGAGAGCTAGGCAGACCACTGGAGCTCCAGCAGGTTGATGGGCATCGGGACTCCCTCGGGACCAGAGGCTGTCGCTCGGTGTTCCCCAGATGGGCACCCAACCCATCGGAGGCGTCGGTCAATAGAGACCCGTTGGCTCGGAGGACAAGCAGGATGCCCTCCTGCAGATGAACTGGAGCGGTCCACCACTGGAGGCGTTCCCATCCCTGGGTCACCGTCACTAGCTGGTCCAATGGATCGTAGCGTTGGGACCACTGGCTGCCAGCCCCACTGAAGGACGCATGTTCCAGCGGGCCCAACGGACCCGCGCTGGTACAGGCCGCCATGAGACCCAGGGCGCAGGAAGTCCGGGCAGGGCGCACTTGCCCAACCAGAAATGACTGGGCAAGGAGGAAAGAACCTCGACCCTGTCGCTGGGAGCCGTGCCTGGCTCGAAGAGTCAGCTCTGCCCGATGAAAAGAATCACCTGCTTGGTTCGAGTTCTGACTTGGCCTCGTTGATGAGGAGGCTGACCTGAGCAAACCTGGAGGGCCAGATCTCTGGACCGCTCCACCTCCCTGTCTGGAGGGCTGCTATCAACCAGTCGTCCAGTAAGGTAAACCCGGACCCCTCGGCGCCCAGAATGCTGTCACCATTACCATGCATTTGGTGAAGACCCTGGGAGCTGGAGATAAGCCAAGGACATGGCTTGAACTCGAAAAGGGATCCCTCCGCTCGGCGAAGGAACCTCTGATGAGGCGGACGGATAGGGACATGAAAAACGCGTCCTGCAGGTCCAGAAGCAGAACCACACACCGTGTTCCAAGGATGGTATTATCTGAGCCAGCGTGACCATCCTGAAGGTTCGAGACCTTAGGAACTTGTTTAGGTCGTGTAGGTGGGAGAATGGGCGCCAACCCCCGTCCCGTTCGGGAACTGGAAATACCTGGACACGAACCCGGGTTTGAGGGGGTCGCCACCTCTCTTATCACCTCCTTTCGAGGAGAGGCGATGTCGGCTCGGCGAGCTGACAGCGAGGCCGGACCGAGGCCCCGAGTGAGACAGCTCTGAAGGGTGGGGCCTGCTCGAACTCCAGAGGCAGGCCCTTTCCACCACCTCCAACACCCACGGTCTGTGGTGATGTGGACCAGGCGGAAAGAAAGTGTCAGCCGCCCCCACAGGGGCACCTGGGAGTGAGCGACAGGGTTAGAAGCGACACCCCTCACCCGTCTACTGGGCAAGCTTGGAGGAAGGACGGCCAAGGGACCTCCAGGGCCTTTCCTCCCTGCTTCCTGAAGGAGGAAGCGCGGGCTTGAGGTTTGGGATGCTAGCGCGAGCCTGCTAGCCCTGATGCTGCTGGGCGGACGTGGCGCAGGCAGACGAAAGGGCTTGGGTTGCGGTCTCGGCCCTTGTCCCTCTGAGCAGATGAGACCCGAGTCAAAGTGGCATTGGACTTTTCGATCCTCTGGGTGGCCTTCCACTCCAGGGCGAAGGTCGGTCCCCAGGAAGGACATCCGCCAATTTGTGCTGGGTATCCGCTGTGAGTGGATATCCTCAGCCATGCCCAGCGCGCATAGCCACTCGCGCGCGACTGACCTGGCGCATGAGTCTCCAATGTCCAGAGCAGTCTGAAGTTGCTGCTTGACACCGCCCTGCTCTGGTCCGCACCTGCCTAACCGTGGTCTGCATGTCAGCGGAGATGAGGGACTACCTCGTCAGGAGCCCTACAGGGCATGGGAGAAATGTGCCATAAGCGCGGCCCGAGCTGGCCTGACAAAGGCCAAGGAGGCGCAGCATAGACTTTTAAGCCTACATGGTCAATTTCTTGGACTCCTTGTCGGGAGGTTGTCCACGTCCCTAGCGTTTCCGACACGGCGACGCTGTCGATAACAACCCCTCGGCTAGAGGATGTTCCGAACCGGACGAGGAACTGGTAGGGACCGCATACTTCCTGGCCATCCTGGCCGAAGCGCAGGGCAGGAAGCAGGCGCTGCCAGAGCTCAAGGCCGGGCCCACAATGGCCTCGGCCACAGGAAAGGCCTCGTGGGGATCCTCGGTCCAATATCTCCGTGAGGATACTTGGCCCGCTTGATCTGGCTCGAGCTGCATCCCGGTGGACTCCGAGATGAGCCTGAGCAAACCCGGGAAGGACGAAGGGCTGTCGTCCAGCGACTGACCTCAGAGGACTCCAAGTCCACTCGCCTGGAGAAAGGGAGGAATCGTCGTCGGACTCGGAAGAGTCTGCAAGAGCTGCCTTGGGCCTGAGCCACCTCCACCTGCCGAGGCGTCGGGTGAGGGTGACCGACAGCCTATGGGGCAGACCCTGAGCCGACCGAGTTCTTGGTCGAGCCCCAAACAGCGGCTGTGGGCCGGAGGTTCCACTGGAATCGGTGGAGCAGCTGGTTTGGCGAACAACCGGCCTGGGAACAGGTCCCTCGGGTAAGGCGAGGGTTGTTTCGCCGCTCGGTGACAACCATAATGGCGGGGAAGGTGGGCGTCGGCTTGTTCCGGTCAGAAGGAGCTGTTGCACATGAGGTCCTCGTATCGTCGATGTAACTCGTCAAAGACCTCCCCTCATCCGAGGAGGAGGCGAGGGCAGCCCGGCATTACCGCTTACCGCGGTTGCCGAGACCCGGCCGCCTATGATGGCGGGATCGGCTGGACCGTAAAAGTCGAGACCGAGAACCTCGGCCTTTCCGAGGGCGTGCGGGAGGGGCGGGTGGAACGGCTCCTCCCTTGGCTCGGAGGGTTCACCGAGGGCTCCGGAACCGGAGGCACTGGCAAGCCGCCGGATCCTCAACTCCCACGGGAAACCCGGTGAGAGGATTTTCGGCTTTGCGGTCGACAACCCGTCCAGCGGGTTGAGGAAGATCTCGACTGCGTCGGCGGGGTCTCGGTCAACTGACCTGGCGGGGACACCGTGGACCAGTGGCGAAGCGAGCGATCGACCCGAGTTAATGGCCGACCTTCGGGAGAGGACCTTTCCCACTCCCAAAGGCGTCGAAGGAGGACTTACCCTTGTCTTTCTTCTTGGACGAGAAGAAGGTCCAGCAGGCGTTGGTCCCTCTCCTCTAGTGGAGGGACAGACAAAAGCTCCTAAAAGAGCTGTGTAAGAGGAACCCAGGGAGGCGGGATAAATGCCACGGTCGAGGAAGATGCGGCCCGTGCCGCCTCCTCTCTCGAGGCGATCATCTGCTCCCAGCTGATCCGCCCGGCCGCTTCGCTGGGAACCGTAACCGGGCCTCTTTTGACTTCACCGGAGGAAAGCGTTTCTCAGGCGCCCCAGTTGTAAGCGGGCACACGGTCTTCGAGGGCGTGGGCTGAGAAGGAAGAGCACAAGTTGCAAGCCTGTGGGTGGTGCTCAAGGCCTAAACAGTAGACACCGTGGAGTCGGATCCGTCCGAGACATCTTCTGCCCGCAAGAGCACCTCAAAAGCCGAGGTCGATTTGTCCCCGGCCCGCGAGGGATAGAAGACCGAAGTCTATAATGCAAAAACTTTTAAATTCGGAAAAACCGAGAAAATTACGAACCAGTCTTGCTCACAGGGCGTTAAGGAGGAACCTGAGCTTAAGCGGTAAGGAAGATCTGGCGTCATGGGCGGGCGAGTTTACCACCGGGTGGGTGGGAGGCCAACTGAAGACCTTCGGCAAGATTTAAAGCGGCAAGGATACCTGCCAGACAGTGTGGATGAACAACATATCATGTCCCTAGAAGCCTGCTTTCTCTCCCTCCCCACAGCTTCCACATTCCTACATTCTTCCTTCACTTAGGCACGCTGCACTGGTCTCTGCCCTTGCCCATGGTCCATCCTAACACCCAAAACTGTTCTACACCCACACTGGTCCTAGCCCTCCCTCTGGTCCCCCCTGTCTCGCTTACCATCGTGATGTCGGCAATTTCCTGAGATGCTAGCAGGTGAAAGCATTCCCCATAAAGAAATCGCCACAGCTCCTTGAGGCTAGTCCTCCTCCTCCAAATGCTGTCAGGCAAGCGTGCACCCAAACCCTGGCCATTCTGCTCTAAAGCCATTAATCTGAGCAAGCCTTGGGCCTTCTTATTCATATCAATCAATATCTGCAGCCTCCTTCCTAAAATGGATCACTACAGGCCTTCACCAGCCAGCACAGCCCTGACATCCTGGCGGTTGTCGAAACCTAGCTCCGCCATCAGTCCCGGACCATGCAATCAGCTTTCCTGGCTACAATGTCTTTAGGCTGGATAGTCTCTCCAAAAGAGGTGCGGGCTCGCTCTGCCTAAAAAGACTGCATACAGGGGCACCATATCATTACCTCACTCCACCCCACAACTGCTCAGATACTGCCAGTGAGAATCCTCCTCGAGCCCAAAACAAAACCTCACTGTTGCCACCATCTACATCCCTCCCAAAGAATAGGAAACTGGTCTAACAGCTGTTCTTGACTTTGTAAAGTCCTCCCACCAGACATGAATCCATCCTCCCAGGTGACTTCAACATCAACAGGTCTGCAGCCAATGCTGGTGCACACAGGATACCATTGCTGCAGTGAACCTCACAGAAATGGTTGACACACCAACCAGAAAAAATTACAGGACCAGCACTCTTGGACTGGATCCTTACCAGTCACCCATCGCGGATATCTAACACTAATGTCCTCCTGACTCTCTCAGCGACCAGTCCCTGTTAGCTGCACCTGATCAAATAAATTCATCAAACAACCACCAAAACCATCACCAGCAGGGTTTCACCCAGTAGTCACCTTCCTCGACTCAAATCCCACCTCCTCCATCAAGACTGGTCCCCTATCTTCAATGCAACCAACGTAAACACTGCCCTTGACCATTCATAACTGTGACACGTATGCTCCTATTAAGAAGCGCAAAGTCAAATCACTTAGTAACCCTTGGCTCACAGGTGACCTCCTCAGGATGCTAAAAACAAGAGACCATCTAGGAGCTGGCCAGAAACTCTGGAAGGCAAAGCGACATCCAAAACTACAAACATGCCCACAATGACTGCACCAAAACCATCCGCAAATGAAGTCCACCTACTATAAGCATGCCCTCCACGAACTCCTGGGGCAATGGTAGGGAATTCTGGAGGAACATAAAGGAACTCCACCGGAATCCACCCAGAACCCTCCATCAATACTCAGCATCAACAGAACCACAACCCTCAACCCAAAAACCATTGTGGATACCTTTAACAAGTCTTTACCGACCTCAGCGCTGTCCTACCCAGGACTACTTCAAAGATGGTGAAGCCCTCTGTCCGCAATGAACACTACTCCCACCAGCTCCGCCGACTTAAAGCAGTCAAGGCTCACCAAGTACACAAATATGTAACCAAAGCCCTTGGTAAATCAAGATTCAGTAATGACTCCTCGATCTCAAAATCCTGTCTCTCACACTGATGAAGTGCTTAGTCCTCTGACCAGAATTTTCAACCTCTCCTCAGCCTTAGCCAGTTCCCGGACAGGCAATCTGCGCTGTCACCCCAATCCATAAAAGTGGTGACAAAACTGCCCACAATAACTACAGACCTATCTCCCTACCCCGCCTCCAAGGCACTAGAATGCATCGTCTCGGACCAGCTCACAGAATACCTGGATACGTACAACATCCTGTGCAAGCAACAACATGGGTTCAGAAGGTCACAGCACCTCCACAGCCCTACTTGAATTCACCAGCGCAATCCACAACGCACTTGACTCCGGTGAACTAATAGGCTCAATCTACATTGACTTAACTAAAGCCTTCGACACTGTCAATCACAGCCTCCTGCTTGTCCAGCTTCAGAACACTGGGCTGTCAACCGACTCCATTGGCTGGTTTAAGAGCTACCTTGAAGAGCGGTCCCAAACAGTAAAGAATCGCTGATACACTCTCGGACCCTGAACCCGGGGTCCGCTCAGAAGTCCCCCAGGGCTCCATTCTGGGACCCCTCCTCTTCCAGCCTATTCTTAAACTCACTACTGGACAGCTGCCCAGAACAAGTAATTCTTTACCCGATGATGCTGTGATTCTTACCTCGGACCCTGATCCAATCCAATTACAAAATAAACTTCAGCAGGCCTTCTCCTCCATGAATCCTGGTTCCTAAATCATAAACTGCTTCTCAATCAGAAAAAACAAGTCTATGGTCTTCTGCAGCCCCACAACAAAACAAACAACTCCACCTCTCCATTGCAACTGAACAAGGAGCCATCCTGGAGCAAACACAAACGTTCAAGTACCTCAGCATCACCCTTGACCCTCACCTCTCATACGCTGTCCATATCAGCAATGTTGCAAAAGTCTGCCAGTGCGAGAGCTTAGGCATATTATTCTGGCACAGGAAACACCTAACTAGCACTGTCAGTGACCGTCCAAAAGCTCCATCGTCAGCATCATAGACTGGTCTTATCATATATGGGTCTGCAACTACCACTGCTCTCAAGCGTATCGCAACCTCCCTGAATAAGGCCTGTCGTCTCATCACTGGCTCACATTGCCGTACCACACATGTGACCTTTATTCCCAATCTGGACGACTTCAACTGGACAAACACAAAATACCAAACCTGCATCACGGCCAAGAAAATTATAATGGGTCTTGCCCCACCTGATTTCTGTGCCCTCCTTAAGCCTAGACATAGGAATGTCACTACAAGGAGACCCAATTCCCATCTACTACATATCCCACGATGTCGATGCACCCAAGGACAAAGATCATTCACCTATCAGGCATCCAACTGGCTCAACTCTCTTGGCAGTGACATAGCGACTAGCTCCAACACTTGGCCTCTTCAAGTCCAAGCTGCACCTCTCACTGCTTGTATCCTGCAATTGCCCATCTTAATATTTCCACCGTTCCAGCTGCAAATGCCCCAGCACCCAGCACTTACAATCAGTCTTTGCACCCCTAGCACCTTACCTGTCATATTCCTCGATAAGGCCCCCTGGCTGCACTGTCTCGCCTCGCCCACACCTGCCCTTGTATCTCCCTCCTGCCCCGCCCCAACCACCTCCCATACTCCCCTTACTCCCACTCCCCCCTCGATCTCCTACCCTCACTTTCCCACCACCACCCCCCCCTTCCCTTGTCTTACTCATAGCTCACGTCTTTGTACTGGGTATTACATGTCTGTAAGTCAATGACTATATGTTTGTAACTAAAAATGATGACTGTTACACATGCTGACGTGGAACCTTGTAAAAAGCCTCGGCTCAAAGCTATTGTAATCCCAGACTGAAATAAAATAAATAAATAAAAATCCCCAACTTAACGAGTCATTACGTTTAGCCTAACTGAGGTAACAATGAAAACAGGTAAGAACAACAATAAGCCAGCACAGCCTAGCAGCCACAACAAAGAACAAATACAGTGTTGCATATCTCAGAAGGACTGTCCTTCAACCCTGGAGCTCAGGTCCCTGGCTGTAAGACCCCTACCCCTGCTTTCCACTGCAGCTGGAGTGGTCTCCAGAGTCACGAGTGGTAATGTCTCCTGGCAAGCCTCCCAGGGTCAATCCACCCACAGGAAACTGACAGGAGCCAACTCTTAATGTGGACCTCTGGTGGCTAATATCATCTTTAGTATGTCTGAGTAGAAAATCTGGCATTTTAAATTTATATATTTATTTGTATCTGGCTGACCTCTGAAGTAAAGCAGTAGGGCACTGCAGACTTAGGGGCGTGGGGAGGACCTGAGTCAGAGAAGCCCTGATCGCCCAGACAGCTAAAAATCTGGGACCATCTGGTTCGCCCCCGTGGGACCTCTCCTGGCCCACCAGCCACCGGCCAATCAAGCAAAGAAGGGAAACATTTCCTCTGTAGCTCATACCTTTGGCATAGCATAACTGGCCACAATTCATTTCCCACCTCCCCCGCCAACAGACAGCCCATAATGCTAGAAAAATCAAAATTTGGAACTAGTCTTTCTAAGGTGGTTTAGCCAGCACTCAGTTAAGGTTTCTCTGGTACATAGGTGTATAAAGTTCCAAATGAGTCTTGTGGGAAATAAATCTAATCCTTGAAATCATGTGGTGATCCAAACTGCAAGCCATATAGCACAGGGGATTTGGAAGGCTGTCAGAAGGGAGTTCAGAACTGGGAAAATGAGTGTAATCCATCCGTTGATGGGGAAGAAGGGAGAAGAATGCCATGCAGTTCATGTTATTCGATCGCGTGTGCGGCTATTCCATGAAGGTACAGTCTTGTTTTCTAGTCTGGTCAGTTATCGGCAAATAGTACTGTTGCCTCACAAAAGTTCCTGCAGTGTTCCCCACGAGCGCATGGTTGCAAGCTATGGAAAAATGAGTCCTGCAACAATTTCCAATTGATGTAAAGACGGAAGAAGGATCAGCCTGGACTGAAATGATGTCGAGAGTGTGACAACAGTGAGCTGCCTCTCCCTTACAGTCACGTATTCAGGTTGATTTTAAGGTTTGCTCAGATGCACTAAGTTCTGGTATAAAGGTTGTCTGGGCCAGAGATTCATTTTTAGCAGCTCCTGAGACCTTGTTGCTTGGCTCCCATTTCAGTTGAAGCAGGGTTTGTTCCAAGGCCTCTTGTTGAGTGTCGGAAGGAGAATGCCCAGCTTTTGCAGCGGTTTGGTAAGCGTGTAGCAGTGACTCATATAGCTTTTTGTCCATCTTCCCAAAACATCACAAAGCTTAGCAGGATACCTTAGTTGAGCTTTAATAATTTTTCACGGAGCTGTTTTATTATTGCCAGTATCTGTTTCCGCTTCTGCATTGTTGTGAGTGAGTAGTCCTGGTTCATATACTCATTTTCCCATTTAAATTCAGGTCCTTTTGGCCCAGGCCTTCCTGAGAACCATCTCCTTGACTGGAAAGTGACTGAATTTCACCAGTATGGACCTAGGGAAGCCTTTTTTGGTTTTGGACTGAGGGCCCAGTGAATTCTCTCCTCTCCAGAGGCTCTGATTCTGGTATCTCTAACTCTGTGGAGACCAAGATTTCATGTATTCCACTGGGTTGTGCATCTTGCAGCCCTAAGGGAACCTGAAAATGCAAATATTTTTCCTGCGACCTCTCGATTCTGCATCTTCTGCTCTTAGAGTGAGTTCCCTCCCTTTTAGCCATATACAGTATGGCCCGACTGAGCCACATGGTGTCTTCTTGTACATCATTCAGGCCAAATTCCATCTCAGGCGTCCTCCGTTCTAGTCTCTAAATCTTGTTTGATGTCTTTCACATTAGAGTCAATCGTGTATAACATTTTCATAATGTTGGAGGAGGTGCTGTCCTGTCAGTTGAGCTGCTGCGGGACAGTGTGCCCTCCTCCTGCTGGCCGACCCGTAATGAACTTTGAGACCTTCATACCACGAGATGCTTGGGCTCCGAAGCCTTCTGTGATCCTTGTTGGCTTTTACTTTTAGGGCCTGCTTTTCCTCTGGATTTAGATAGCTGGCTCATTTTTGGTTGAACAGTGTCTTTTCCAGACTCAAGATTGCCTATCGAGTGCCAGATGCCTATAGATTTAGCCACCTCGAACTAGGAGCTCTGGATTAGGTTGCCATCGCTATCAGTGACGCCATCGGAAGTTTGTTACTGTAAGTTCTTATGTAACTGTAATATCTTACTTGAGATCCGCTCTTGCAGCAGGTAACACCTAACGGCAGAGTCCCAAGCAGTCGAGGAGAAATCCCAGACAGAAGGAGGAGGGTAGAAGTCTCCCATGTGTAACCCCTAGGCGGTGCTATTCTAAGGGTTACTACCCCTTCCTGTATGGCAATACACAGGTTGAGGGCCGAGTTCTGTAAACAGTACCTCCACCAGGAGGAATGGTATTGGGGTAGCTTAACTGCTCTGGTATAGCCCTCTGAATGCTATAACCACCCACCAACCCTCCTAGTGGCCTAAACAGTAACACAATGGTACATTCACTGGATAGCAGTAATAATATGCTGCACCCTTTTCACTTACCACTAGGTTGGATCTGCTGCAACTGCCCTGGAGACAACCTGGAAAAGAAGATCAGCAACACAACAATACAATATTACCACTGTAACCCAGCTAATAATATGCACACTAGCCAGGCTAAATGTGAAAACACACAAGATTTATTTAGGGACGTGAACAAGGGAGAGCATGAATCTAGCAGAATGATTTGCACTCTGATTTAATTCAGGTTGGTTCAACATGCACTGTAAGTCCCTTCTAAACAGTTCCACAACCCTGGTACCAGTATGTCATGCAGGCTAGCCTGAAGCGTGCCCAAGGTGGCCGGCACTGCAGCTGTTGGTGGGGCCCTTAGGAAAGAAAACAGTTAACATGCACACAACCCAATTATTTGTAATCCAAGCTGGATGGCTCAGTCCATTGCAATAACCTAGAACAAAACAATTAGATGGTAACACAATGATTGTGCTGTTGTTGCAGGGTGCTACCCTGGTTTGTATTCACGCTACCAGAACTTGGATGTAGGTCAGGCGAGATGAAGACGTCATTTTGAAGATCTGGAAGGCCAGGTGAAGCAGGGCCGACACGACTCACCTCCTGGTGGTCGCTCCTGCTCAATAGTGTTGGGCAGGAGCCAAATCCCCAAGTGGGTCTTTTGCGAAATGGTCTGTGAGTGGGGAAGCGGCCCTAGGCAGAGGTGGCAAAGCCCAGGCAGGATGAACAGCTCTGCAAAAGTTCATGGTTGTCTGTTGGTGAAGCCTCCAGCTGGCGTCAAAGATTCTGCCGTGGGGGAACCAAATCACGACCCACGAGACACATTCAGCACATTTAAATCAATTATTTATCTATGCCAAAGTTCGGTTGCTAATTACGCTTCACTGTGCAAACCTTTCAATCCAAGGCAAATTCTATCATCAGGCAGGCTGATCGCATCGAAGCAAGTCTTCGGGTCCAAATCCCAAGTTGTAATAACAAACTTCTTCTTCTGCTGCAGATTTCAACCATGGAAACTGGAACCCAATCCGACTTCTGCAAAGGCAGTTTATTGGCAGAAGAACGTGGCAGACAGGCCAGTAGGCCTTCCCACGACTCTCCTACTCTCCTTCTGGGAGCAGCTGCTCAAAGGCATGAGCTGTTCACTATTCAACCTCCAACTCTAACTGATTCACTGCTTCAGGCAGGTCTGGGGATTTCCTGGTAATCCAAAAGGTTCTGTTGGCTGAGGGAAGTGTCAGACACAGAAAGGGCTCCACCTCCAGGTCCGTTTGGTGCCAACACTCAAAACTACAAAAACTACAGAATTCATTGCCACAAGACCCTGGGGAAAGTCTCCATTTTAGATCCTCAGTGGTTTACTGGTCCAAATACTGGAAGTCCAGAACCCAACATAGTGGCTCCATCCAAATGTTCCAACTGCAATCAAAGCAGGTTAGATAAACTTCTCTATCTTTATTATAACAGCAATTAAATAGTAAATAATCAGTTCTAAGAAGGCTCCTCTGAAAGTAGCGACTGCAGAATGGAGCAATATAACTAGACTGTCTGGCTAGTCACAAGCCTTAAATCACTCAGACCCAGCCCAGACTAATTTCTAGCACACACTAGCCATTGTTTTAAAGAGACAGGCGCGGAGGCTCACTAGGGCACCACACACACAAATAGAACTACTGCAGACAGGACACCAGGCTGACAGTGGGCATTAGGGAGCCCAGAAAGACATTATAGTAAACCCCAATTTTTTTTGGGGAGCTTGCACATGAAATTAGGACAGGAGGACCTGAAGGACTGCAAGTCCAAAGATAGCCCTCTGGAGATATCCAAACTGTAGTGCTTTACAAAGTGTGGACAGAACTCCAAATGGCAGCTACTGAAATGTCAGTGGCAGACACATTTTAGAGGCAAAAGAAGCGCCACTCCCATGGTAGAATTACCCTTTTACCGAACCCTGTAAGGGTTTATCGTCTGTAGCAGAACACAATGCAGTTAACCAACCATTTGGTAGACACTGTTTAAAAACTGCAATCTCTGACATTTGAGGGCAAAGAAACAAACAACTGATCTGACTTTCGAACAGAGAGGTGCATTCTAAATAATAAGGAACACCCTGTGGATATCCAGAGTATGTAACAAAGGCCTCTCCATGGTTCGAGTAGTCTGGATAATGCACTGAAAGGTGGATGTCTTGATTCAGTGTAAACTCTGAGACCACCTTCAGTAGAAACTTAGGATTAGTTCTCAAGGATACCCTATCCTTGTGGAAAACCAAATAAGGCTCCTTACAAATCAGGGCCTCAAGCTCGGAAATCCTTCTAGCAGAAGTGACAGCAACTGGCCATGTGTCTCCTTTTTAAAGCCGTGGCAGTCCAACCCTTAGGGATGATTTGGGCATGTAGAATGAATACTAGAAGACACAGCAAAGCAACTAGTCCTAGCTAAATGGAATACACTGCGAAGGAAAAATTGGTTTGGTGCCAGGGTGGTCACAACATGGAACAGCCTTCCGATTAAAGTAGTAAATAGCCCCTGATATGGACTCTCTTAAAATAAGCTTAGACCAAGCTTTTGGAGACAACAAGAAATTCTGTTTTGGGTAACATCTACTGGCAAGCACCACGGACTCCGTCCACATCTGCTTGAACTTACCTATGAAACCTATGAAACTAAGAATAACGCTTCCATGACAGGAAACAGCTCCAACTCCTATGTAGGTTAAAGGGAGGCAATGTGAGCTTTTCTGAAATCTGAACAAAAGGTCCCAAGGCAGTATGGGATTCCGGATGGAGGCTTCAAAATGCAGAAATATCCCAGGAAGGTAATGGAAGGTCCAGCTGGGCAATATACTTGCCCCTGATACGCACATGGTAGGTATCAACTGCAGACAAGTGCACTCTGAGTGAAGAGTAGCTAAGTCCAGCATCTGAAAGGGAGAGATACTCTAAGACTGAGTTCACCTGGCAGGTGAAGGGTCCAAATGCCAGCGGTGGCCCAAGCGCAGAATCGTTTCCATTTCACAGGTGAAGTTGCCCTAGTGGAGGTTTCCTAGCAGCCACTAGGACATCTGCTACTCTGGGAGACCCCAAATCTGGAGACAACTAGGTCTGTAGGCGCCATGCACAGAGATATAAAGATCCAAGGTCTGGGTGTACCAGAGTTCCCTGCTCCTGGGAGAGCAAGTCTGACTGATGGGGCAGGGACACTGGCGGTTCTACTGCCAGTTGCTGCAACAGTGGGAACCAAATCTGGCCCGGAGCCAGAATGGTTCCAGCAGGATCATTCTGCACCCTCCGACTGCAAACTGAGGAGGGTCCGTTGCAGTACTGAAAATGGAGGAAAGGCGTAAAGGAACTGCCCTGGCCAGGAGAGGGACAACGCATCTCATTAGAAAACACCAGGCCCTGGACCTAGTGAGCAGAAATTGGGCAGTTTTGCACTGGATGGGAAGTTGAATAGATCCAGTTCTGGATGACCCCATCAGGTGACAAGATCTTCTGCCACCATGGATGAAGTTCCCATTCGTGAGCTTTGGATCGAGACCAGCTGAGGCTGTCAGCCAGAGTTAACTCCCAGGACGTGGACCACAAAATGTTCAAGCTGATGGTCTGCAGCCATGTCACTCTTACATGGCTTCCCTGCAGAGGTAAAGTCGTCTCCCTTGCTTGCTTGTTGATATAAAGACCACCGACATATTGTAGGTTTGTACCAGCAGAGGGCCTGGAAGCAGAACTATCTGAAAGGCTTCCAGGGTGTACAGTACAGCCCATATCTCCAAAACATTGATGTGGAGAAGAAGCTCATGTTGATTCCAAGACCCTTGAGTGTAAAAGTCTCCTAGGTGGGCTCCCCAGCCTTTACCAGATACATCTAACATCAGAATTTGAGTAGGGGAAAGGTTGGCAGTGTTCAACCACCATTCCAGAGAACCCTGACTGGACATTAGGACCAACTAATCCAGGTCGTCGGAGCACTGATCCATTGAACCATTAGGTTCCACTGGAGCACCCTCATGTGAAGACAGGCCATGGGGACTGTGGCGATGGCGGCTACCATGTGGCCTACAAGTCTGAGGACGGGCCGGGTTGGGACCTGATGTGCAGACAGGAGCTGCCAAGCATGAGACTAAAGGCGCTCTGCTGTGTCCTGGGGAAAGAAGGCTTGCCTCGACATGTGTTGCCCCCATGTACTTAAGCCGTTGACTTGGCGGGGAGGACTTGGGAAGATTCAGAGTGACCCCTAGGACCTGGAACAGAGAGAAAGTGTCTCGGATGGTTTATAGCAACCTGTCATGAGAGGGAGTAGTTAGGAGCCAGTCATCAAGGTAGGAAAGACATAATATCCTTGCCTCCTGAGATTCGCGGCTACTACAATGAGGCACTTGGTAAACACTCTGGGTGCTGAGGAAAGGCCAAAAGGCAGAGCTCTGAACTGATAGTGGTTTCCCTGAAAGCAGAAGCGCAGAAACCTCCTGTGCAGCTGGAAAATCAGAATGTGGAGGTATGTGTCCTGCATGTCCAGGGAGCATAACCAGTCCCTTGGTGAAGCAGAGGAGAAGACAAAGCAGAGTGACTATCCTGAACTTTTTGTACTCTGTGTACTGGTTCAGGTGGCTGAGGTCTAAAATAGGATGCAGGTCTCCCATCTTCTTGGAGTACGAGGAAGAAGTGGGAGTAAAACCCTCCCCTCACTGTGCCAGGGGCACCGGCTCTATGGCCTTCTTTCAGAGGAGAGCCTGGATTTCCTCTGTGATGAAAATGCTATGAGCCTGAGAGTAGTTAGACTAAATTGGAGGGTTGTCCAGATGGACCTTCATGAATTTGAGAATGTGCTCTCTCTGTAAGTTGCAGAACCCACCAGCTCAACGTTATCTGCTGCCACCTGTCTAAGTGCTGTGAAATGAGTCGCTGCACTCCCAAAGGCCTCGGCTGGGGCTGGGGGTTGGGCAACGGTCAGACAGAGGAACCGGGGAGAGGGAGCGCAGGCTGGGAGGTTCTAGGAGCCCATGTGGGGCAGAAACATCCTGGGGCAGGGTGGGTGCCTTATGTTTAAAGCCAGCCCTCTGTTGTGGCTGCCCTCTGGGTTGTTGACAAGCATTCCTACAAAAGGACTGCTTGGGTTGCTATTTAGGTTTGTACATACTGTAAAATGACCTAAAGGCTTTCCCAGCCTCTTGCAGTCAGGCGATGATACTCCGGGTATCTTCCCGAACAGCACTGGCCCTCTAAAGGGGTATCCATGACCTTGGACTGGGCCTTGCAGGAGAACCTGGAACCAAGCCAAGAATACTGGTGGATGCATATTGCTGAGACAGTTGCCCTGCCGCCCGAATCCACAGTGTCATAGGATGCCTGCAGGATGCGATCACCAATGCCTGAGCCCAACTTCAGGATGACCATAAGCTCTACCCACCCAGGGCTACCTGGCATGGCCTTAGCGATCTCCAGCCTTGTCCACAGGGTGAAAATGAATTATACAAATGCAAGAGGATTAAACTTTTCTGGCCAGATAATCAAACTGCTACAGTCCTTATCTGGGGGCTGTGTACAGAGGTGCTGGGGGCACTTTGATCTGTCATGGGCAGCATTAAACACAACTGAATCCACCCTGGTTGTGCCACATAGAAGGGTCTTCTCTGGGAACAAAATACAGACAGTCCAACTTCTTGGATACTGCTGGGATCGAGAAAGGATGTTTCTTGGTGAGCTTGTTGGCGTCATTATAAGACTCGACCATTGGAGGACGACTGTAAGTAAGGTGTCCTTTCACCTGAGGAAAATGGCCAGACACTTTCACTCAGGATACAGCTCCTTGGAATCCTGCTGGTGGCCGCTGGATGTGATGCATCACGTCCATAGATGAGGATTGTTGGGTGGACAACGTGGGCTATCCTTGCTGTCCTTGGCTCTGCGGAAGGTCAGAGTCCCCTAGCTGAAGAAGAGGATGAGTACACGTTAGAGTACCCTAATCCAGAGAGGGGAAGGCCACCATGGTGTTTGCACAGATGTTCCTTAGGCGGAGGCATAAGTTCCTTATCCAGTGTCTGCTTCTAGTAGGTGGGTAGGCGGACAGGGCTTGTCTGGAGGAAGTCCCTTGGTAACTGGCTTGGCAGGAGCCTTTGCACATCCTTGTCCTTAAAAAGGCACACCATGCTGTGAAGAGCTCATTCAACCCTTGAGGAGGATCCCATGGCGGGGGGCTGCTGGCATCAGGATGATAGGCTCTGAAGGTTCCCGCATCACGTCGTCTGGCTGAGGTAGTGCGGGTGTCGGGTAACTGGGTCCGGGGTGCTGGGTGTCAAGTGCAGAGGAGTCCCCTCTGGCATCGGACGGCGTATCAGGTGTCTGACTGTCGGGCGTGGGTCCTTGGCATGATAGGGGATGAGGCCCAGCTGGCAACATTGTACAGATTGGAGTCGACAGGCTCTCCTGAGGTTTCGGGGATGCGGCATTGAAGGCACCGTGTAGGCTGAGGCCAAGATGGTGAACAAGCAGGCAGCTGCCTGGGCGGTGTCACCTGGTGGAAACCTAGCTCCTGAACAGGACGTACATCCACTTTGTCTGGAGGAGGTTGGCGACTGTCCTGGGTGTCGCATTTGGTGTCGGCCCGGACGGGGCAGACTTGGTGGACACCCTGGCGGGAGGGGCGACAGACCGAGGCGGGCCACCTGAAAAACCATTGGCTATGCTACTCGGCTTAGAGCCCCAGGGTGACAGGCCTAAGCTCAAGGGCGGAGGGGCAAGGAAGAGTTCCTGTGCCCCAAAGAGTCTTCTCCCCAGTAGAAATAAGGAGGGAGGCTTAGTCACTAGTAGCCGAAGAAGAAGGAAGACCCCAGCAGGGGATGAGCTGAAAATGGCCACCGACTGAGTCAGAGACCGGAGTGGTCTTCTGCCAGGACATCTCCTTATGTTTCTCGCAGTGCTTGTGTTTACCACTGGATTTCTTCTGCTTCAGTGAAGGAGAGGAATAAAAGGCCCCTGAGGCCGAAGAGGAAGAACTCTTGTGGTGAAACTCCTCCATTTCAGATAGCTTTTCAGAAAGCAGGAAGGCTTTGAGGGTCTTTGGGTGCTGGAGACAAGTGCGTTGGTTAAAAGTCTTGACAATATGGGCAGGCTCAGTGTTGTGGTCTGGGCTTGGGCAGATAAGGCAGGCTGAATGACTGTATTTATGCTGGATCTGCTTACGCATGCACACTTTGATGTGCGCCTCTCAATGGTCGGGATGAAGAAGATGACATGCAAAGTTTGAAGCAAGGCACTGTTTAGAAAAAAATAAATAAAGCAAGGTAACGACAAAGATGGTGGTCGACTAGTTGAAGGCATCCGCGAGGTCCGACTTGCTTAGCTGATGGCGTGAAAAGAGCTGGGGATGGGCTGGGGACTACCCTTTTATACCATACGTGACATCGGGGTGGGATGACGTAGGAGGCAGTCCCCTGCTGGATACTGCCAGTTTCAGTCCTTAAGTTGTTACTTGCTGCAAGAGCGAATCTTAAAGTAAGATCTGTAGTTCTAGGAGTGGTATATGGTACAGATCCACCCTACTGGCAGAATTCCTTTTCCTTTAAATCTTGCGGAAGGTCTTCAGGCTGACTCCTCCCACCCACCCAGGTGGTATACTCCATGGCACTGCACCTCGTGCCATCAGATCTTACTTGCTGGAAGCAAGACCAGTGTGTCACTTGCCAGGGTCAGACGGGTGGGTCAGTGTGACTGTACATCATACACCACCCTTTAACTACTGTTATAAGTGAGTAACCTGTTCTTCTAGGGACATGGATATTATGTATGATCCACACTCTGGCAGACTCCTAGCAGTTCTCTGGGAGGAAGGGGAAAGATGCACACACCCTATTTAGGGAATAGAGATTGGGGAACTGAGGTCCCAAAACCAACATTCCAGCGTGACTCTAGGTCGATGTGGTAGTGGCAAATAAATGTGTGTGCTGACTCCAGGTACTAGACCTGCAGATTTCCTGGACAGGGGACATCCCTGAAGCAGCCACCCAGGCAGCGTATGTAGTCGGTGTAATAAGCCCGTAGCCCTGGGAAGCTCCTTACCCGCCAACCTGCAGCAGAGGTCGATGCAGGAAACAATCCACCTGCCAATCATCTGCTTAGCTGCCAGTCTGCCAAATGCAGCTTCAGCGTGGGTTGCAAAGAGCTGGCCGAACCTCTAACTGAACTCTAGCCATGCACTTCTTGTAATAGGCAAGCTTGCCGCGGGTCCAAAATATAGAGCCTGCTGGCCTACAAGTTGTGTCTGGTGAAGTACACGGGAGACTGATCACCTGGTTAAGGTGAAACTCAGACACAGCCTTCGAGAGAAACATCAGGTTGGGGTGAAGGACAACCTTGTCCCTGTGGAGGCCAGGTAAGGCGACTCCACCGAGAGCACCTGGAGCTCACTGATCCTTCTGACTGATGTGACAGCCACCCTGAAGGCAGTCTTCCATGACAGGTGAGACATGTCATACCTGTGCATCGGTTCAAATGGCTTGCCCATGAGCTTTGCTAACATTAACAACACGTCCCAAGGTGGTGGTGGTTCATGCACTGGAGGAGAAATGTGGTGAAGGGCTTTGAAAAGTGCCAGACCACCTTCTCTTGCATCACAGTCACAGGCGGCCTACTGGCCCATACCAAGTACACAGAGATGGCTGCCAGGCGACCTTAAGGGTCATCGAGCAGGGCCCGACTCACAGAGGGACAAAGGTGGTCGAAAATGCTAGCCACCAGACAAGATAAAGGGTCAAGCCCTTGCCTGGCGCTAAATGGAGAGCTTCTTCCATTTGAAGGCATAGCCTTTGTTGGGTCGACTCTTTCTGAGAAACCTCAACCATGGAGAGGACATCTTCAGAGAGACCCAAAGCCTGGAACTCTAGCCACTGAGAAACCAGGCTGTCAGGTGCAGGGATTGAAGGTCCGGATAGAATACCTTCTCCTGATTGCAATGGAGCAGGACCAGGAGTAGAGGAAGATGCTACAGGAGCCTGCAGCTGTGCCTGAGGAGATGGGGATACCAGAACTGGTGGGGCCAGTCCAGAGCCACCAGGATCATCCATGTCTTGTCTCTCCTTGCTTTGATCTGCACTCTGCAGATCAGAGGAAATGGAGGAAAGGCATACAGGAGCCTGGGGTCAGGGCCCGAGAAGGCATCCCCTGCAGGGTTCCCTTCTTAAGAGGACAGGCACAATACAGCTTCAGCTCTGCGTTCTCCCTGCAGGTGAACAGTTCCACCATAGGGGTATCCTGCGGAAGAACAGGTTGTGTATTACCTCCAGATGGAAAGGCCACTCATGAGACACCTTGCCCACATGGCTGAGGGCATCAGCCAGTTGGCTACAAATACTGGCCATGTGGATGGCCAGGACACCAGCATCCAGGCCAAGCACGAGCATCCAGATGCAGAGAGCTTCCCTGCACAGAGGAAGGGACTGTGTCCCACCCTATTTGTTACGGTAGTAAATGGTGGTGGTGGTGTCTGCCTGGACCTGAAACGACCTAACCCCAATGTGTGGAGCAAAGGCTGTCAGTGCCAGCTGAACTGCCCAAAGTTTCAGCAGGTTGATATGGCATTGGGACTCCTTGGGGTCCAGAGACCGTGGACCCTGTGGTCCTCCAGGTTGGCACCCCAGCCCATCAGGGAGGCATTGATCATGATGGTGACAGTCGGCCCAGTTGGACAAATGGGATTCTTTCCTACAAATGTTCTGGGACCAACCACCACTGAGCGGCATCCCACATCAGCTGGGTCACAGTGACCAGCTGGTTGAAGTGGCCTGGTGCGGAGACCACTGAAGGGTGAGCTCCCACTGCAGGGAGCGCATTCTTCACGGCCCAAAGGACCACATTGGTGCATGCTGTCATGTATCCCAGGAGGCTCAGGAAAGCCCAAGTAGGGTGCAACTGTCCAACCTGAAATGATAGGGCAAAGGGAGAAAGCCTCCGCCTGGTCCACCAGAAGCTTAGCCCTGGCTCTGCAAAAGTGAGCTCTGCGCCAATGAAGTGTATCACCTGCAAGCGTACAAGCTCCAGCAGCGCCTCGCTCACCAGGAAGCCAAGGGATAAACAGGTCTGGAGGGCCAGGTCCCTGGACGCTCCACCTCCTACCTGAAAGGACCTGCTATAAGCCAGTCGTCCAGGTAGGGATACAGCCGGACCCCTCACCACCTCAGGTAGACTGCCACCACTGCAAGCCACCGGTGCAGACCCTGGAAGCCAGGAGAGGCCGAAGAAATGGCCTGGAACTCTTAGATAATTCTGCTCCCCACGGAACTGCAGAAACTGGCAGTGGACAGATGGACTGGAATGCAGAAATAGGTGTCTTGAAGATCCAGAGATGGAATGATAATGTGCGACTGAAGGAATCTGTTCAGGTTGTGCAGACCTAAGATGTGGCCCAGCTCCCCAATGGTCCATTTTGGCACCAGGAAGTACCTGGAGACAAACCCTAGGCTTACTGGAGGGTCGGGATCTGAGCCACCACCTCCTGCAGGAGCTGGGCAATGTTTTCCGAAGGCTGACAGCATGTCAGCAGACACCATGTCCTTCCTGGAGGCACAGGCTCGCAAGGCAGGTAAACCTAGAACTCTAGAGGCAGACTCCTTACCGACCACCCTAAGGATCCACCTGTCTGTGGTGACAGCAGACCAGGTGGAAAGGAAGTAGCAGAGCTGGCCCCCACAGGAGGACCCAGGGAGTCAGGATGGGCATGGGGAGGCATCCCCATCCCATCACTAAGCAGACTTGGAGGTAGAGGAGGGACCTGCCAAGGAAGCAGCAGGACCTCAACCACCTGGTTTTGGGATGACCAAAGCAACCAACTTTGGTCGGGATGCCAAGCCTACGCTTGCTGCCCAGCTAGGGGCTGGGACAGCTTGGCTGCAGGGGCAGAGAGGGGCCGAAAGGGCTTCTTCCTTTGAAGCTTGGAGCCCTTGGGATCCCTCTGGATGGAGGTGACACAGTCCAGGGCAGCAATGGACTTCTTGATGCAAGTAAGATGTCCTTCCACCCCAGCTCTAACAGGTCGGTGCCCAAGAAGGAACATCCACCAACTTGTGCTGAGTATCTGCCATAAAGGTGAGATCCATGACCAAAGCCCTGCAAAAGCATGGTACCTGGTAGCCTCGAACCGATCAAGAGAAGTCACCGACGACCATGGCCATCTGGAACTACTATTTAGCAACTGCTTGGCCCTGGTCACAGACTTGCTTGACCGTGGTCTGTAAGTCAGCGGGGAGCTGGGAAGCACCCCTTCAAGAGTGCCCATTAGGGCATGAGCGAAGTGGATCATCAAAGGGCCGAACTCACCTGCTGAAGGCTAAGAGAAGAGAAGAGACCAAGAGACCTTCTTGGCCATGTGATCCAACTTTCTGGATTTCTTGTCGGGAGGCTTGTCCACATCCCGATACTGCGGTATGCCGAAGAACCTAGTCGGCCACCAGACCCTTAGCCGAGGATATCGGTGAAACCTAACAGGAACTCATAGGGGCCGCATACTTGTGGGTCATACAGGCCGTCGGGTGCATGGTAAGAGGCAGGGTTTATGCCAAAGTTAAACAGTGAGGCCAAGAATGGCCTTCGTGACTGGGAAGGCTACCCTGGGGTGTCTTTCTGGTCAAGAATTTCAGTCAAAAGATACTTGGCCTGTTTCTGGACAGGCTCCATCTGGATCCCGGTTGACTCTGACATTAAGCAGAGCAATCACCCAAAAGAGTACCATGATCCACGGACAAATCCTCCTCAAACTTGGTGTCCAATGGATGGGAATGTAGGAGTCCTCAGACTCCAAGGATTTCTCAAAAAGCGGTCGACCACCAAGTCCCCACTGACCCTGCAGGGTCTGTCAGAGTCACGGTGACCGAAAGCCAATGAGGAAGCCCAGGCAGTACGGGCATCCTGAGGAGGGGACCATCCTTCGGCTGCTTAGGGTGGCTCCACCTGCATGGGTGGAGAGGCCAGAACCGCCAAACCGAACAGACTGAGGCCTCGGTAGCCCTGGTGGGGCTAGAATTGGCTTGACCCCGAAAACATGAGCTGAGGCCACATGAGTTCTTCATAGTACTGTGCATCTTGCATCGGAGCCTTTCCTTGTCTGAGGAGGAAGAAGAAGAATAGTGGCATTTGCTGCTTGCCGAATGCCGAGCGGAATGTGTCGAGGTCCGTGTGGGCTACTGACTTCAACTTCGGAGTCCCGACCCCGACCACTGGGGAAGCAGACGGTGAGAATCAGAGGGAACCGCGAAAGCTGAGACTCTGCCAGGGTAATGGGATCCCAAGAGTTAGAGACTGGATGGCGTGCTGGTCTGACCCACCTGAAATGTGACAAGTAGGACTGGAATCCTAGAAAATGGGGTAGCCACCTCATCCTGGGACAGCATGTCGACCAACTTGAGAAAGATCTCGACAGGTTGGTTGACAGGCGTCTCAACTGACTGCCCGATGGGAAGACTGTGGAGCCAGTGATCTGGACAAGGATCGACCGTAGTCGAAATCTCCAGAGGCCGCAGGAATCTGAGGCCAGAGAGCGCCTCAATCCCACAATCTTCAACAAGACTTAAGTCTCCTTATTTGAAGATCTGGAGGATTTCGTGCTTATAGGCGCCCTGCCCAAGGGTGGGAAGGACTGGCACAAATCCCGAAATACCCCCGTTTAGGTGGCACCAAATGAAAGTGGCACAAAGGCTGAAGTTGAAGAGGCATGCTCCGCGGCCTGAGCGCGACCTCTTCAAGCGCCGCAATTGTTCTGTGGACCCCACAGCCATAGACACCACCTGATAGGCATATTTTGACCTAACGGGAGGTCCCATTCATCTGGGTGCCCTAAAAGAAGCTGAGCGGGCAAGTTTTCCAGAGTACTGGGAGGCAAGGTGCGACACAGGCCATACACCTAAGGATCGTGATTATGGCCAAGGCAGCACACGACGCAGGTGTGGGTCTGTCCAGGACATCTTCTGCCCGCACCACATTTTGGAAACTGGGTGCAGACTTAAGAGTCATCCATGATGGGAATTTGAGCAGGGTCAAATTTCGCTTGAAGACTAGAATCGTTTTCTAAATCCGAAAGCAAGGGCCTACTCAGTGCAGACAGCAATAAGGAGGAATCTTCTTCTTCAAAGGAAAGGAAAATCTGGCGTCATGGGGCAGTGCCGAGGGAGTTACCACCCAGATGGGTGAGAGGAGCCAACCATAACATGTTCCTGCAGGAATTAAAGGGAAAGGAACACTACCAGAAGTGTGGATCATATATTATATCCGCTCACTAGAAAGTACAGTTACAAAAGACCGTACCGTACAGCAGATCTTTAGAGAGGCTCTTGCAGTAGGTAATTACACATAGGACTGAAGCTGGCAGGCATCAGGACCCCACAGAAAATTTATAACTAGCATTCTCTGGCGGGGACCACCCCACGTCAGGTGACTGGCATCAGACGACGCCAGAATAAAGGGGCAGTCCCCACGCCCACCTTCCAATTCTTTCCACCAAAGGCCAAAATGGCAAGACAAGAGAGAGCGGATATTTCCCTTCCTGGAAAGGAGCTGAAAAAGCTAAGGGGATGGACGGGCGGAAGGCAATACCTACTGCAAGACCTCTCTCGAAGATCTACTGTTACAGTAAGTTCTTACGTAACTGTATTATCTTACTTTGAGAGGGCTCTTGCAGTAGATAACATATAGGACTGAGTCCCAAGCAGTCTGGAACAAGGAAAAGCACTTGGGAGGAGGAGAACTACCAACTAATAAACCTCCGGCTATAAGGATCTAAGAAAGAAGACCTTGCAGAACAGCCAGCCCAAGCCTGCTCTGCAAGAGAGGCAATGTCCAAACTTTAATGTTTTGTAAAGGTATGGACAGAAGTCCAAGTTGCAGCTGTGCAGATGTCTGCAGCTGACACATTTTTGAAACAAGCAGCAGAGGCAGCTACTCCTCTGGTGGAGTGTCCTCTGACTTGACCCAGCAGGGTCTTCTTGTACTGTCGTAACTGAAAGTGATACAGTGAGCTAACCACTTGGATAGGCATTGCTTAGAAACAGCACAGTCCTCTCTTTTGTGAGCAAAAGAGACAACGAGCTGATCCGACTTCCTGAGTCTTCGTCCTAGTGGTATAGTATCTCAGGATTCTATGAACATCCAAAGTATGCAAGAGGTATTCTTTGATTGGAGTGTTGAGTAAAGAAATCAGGCAGCTCAATGGATTGGTTTAGCGTAGATTCCCTAACACCTTAGGGAGAAACTTGGGGTTGGTGTGCAGAGCCACGTTCCTTGTGGAAATCAAATAAGGATTTTGCACATCAGGCCTAAAGCTCGGAAATTCGTTGAGCTGATATGGCCACTAGGAGAGAGAGCCTTCAAAAGAGGAACTCAAATCTGTGGCAGCTGCCGCTCAAAGGGAGGCAGAGTAAGCTTCGAGAGCAAAGTTCAAATCCTAAGGTGGTGCAGGAACATGGATGGGGGTCTTAAATGAAGAGCCCCTCTAAGGAAGGTCTTAGAGACTTCCAACTGCACGAAAGTCCTGTCGCCAAAGGACGTAGTGAGCCAAAATAGCTGACATATGGACCTTCAAGAGGAATGACTGAGACCCAGGTCAAAGAGGTGACGCATATTGTCCAGGATTCCCTTAACCAGGCAAGAGAAGGGTTCCAGGTCCTTCAAAGCGGCCCATATCAAGAAACACTTCCATTTCATAGTGTAGGTAGCTCTGGTGGAAGGCTTTCTGGCCGCCACCAAAATGTCTGCAACTAGCGAAGAAACTCTGAAGCGGGCTTGGACTACGTCTGCAGGAGCCACGAATACAACTGAAGGGATCTGAGACCTGGATGGACCAGGGTCCCCTGGTCCTGGGTCAGCAAGTACTGCGACAGAGGAAGAGGAAATGGCAGTTCCTCCAAAACTGTTGCAGAAGAGAGAACCAAACTTGCCTGGGCCAGAATGAAGTGATGAGAATCATTTGAGCTCCTTCTGATTGGAATTGTGTAAGACCCTGAGATTAAGAGAATCAGAGGGAAGGCATAAACTAATCTGTCCCTCTGTATCGAGAGACAGAGCGTCCTGCGCAAAAAATGTCTAGCCCTGGAGCGGCGAGCAGAAGGCAGGAAGTTTTGCGTTTAGAGGAGACGCGAACAGATCTAACTGAGGGGTTCCCCAATGCAGGAAGACTTCAACCAGTACCTAGTACCTCTTGATCCAGTTCCACTCGTGGGCATCGACTGACGACTGACTGAGTTGGTCTGTCAGCGTACTGTCTACCCCGAGCGTGAACTGCCATCAGGTGAAGGTGGCGGTGAGCTGCCAAACCCCAAACTCTCATTGCTGCCTTTTACAGAGGGTAGGAAGGAGTTCCTCCTGCTTGTTGATGTACCAGACTACGCACATGTTGTCCGTCCGAATGGCTAGATGACGGGAAGAATACCAGAGTGGAGAGTTTGAAGGGCATACAGAACAGCTCTGAGCTCGAGCACACTGATGTGCACATTCGCTCAAGACTGGACCAGGAGCCCTAAGTCCTGTGCTGTCCCAAGTGGGCTCCCAGCTTTCTCCTGAGGTGTCCGTTGTCAACGTTTGGGAAGGAGGATCCGACAGAATGGAACACCCAGCAAAAGTTCTTCTGCACCATCCACCAATGCAAGTCTGGAGTCAATAGGTCAGAGACCAGAACCTCCTGGCCCAGGTTGTCCGAGTCTGGTCCCATTGAGACTGAAGCATCCACTGAAAGATTCTCATATTGAGCCGGGCGCGAGGACAGTCGCAATTGCAGCAGCTATGAGCCGAGGAGGCGAAGACTGACTGGGCGTTGACCCTTCTGTGGCTGGACAACAGACTTGCTTGGCGTGAAGGGTGTCCACCCCTGTCCGAGTGGCAGAAAGGCTTTGCCGATGGTCGCCTACGATCGCTCCAATGAACTGAAGTCTTTGACAAGGGACCAGATGGGACTTGGCCTGGTTGATGGTGATACCCAGGCTGGTAAAACCTGCTGGGTAAGGAAAGGGCGCTGGAGTTTCTCCTTGGACGAGGCTGCCAAGAGCCAATCGTCCAGGTATGGGAAAACCAGTATCCTCTGGATACGCGGGTGGATGCTACCACTGAAAGACATTTGGTGAATATTTGGGGCCAAGGAAAGACCAAATGGGAGGGCCTTGAGCTGGTAGTGGCCCCCTGAAATGAAAACTGGAGGAATCTGGTGGGAAGGGCGGATGGGGATATGTAGGAGGCATCCTGCATATCCAAAGTGCATAGCCACTGTCCGGCTGAAGAAGTGGTGAAGACCTGCAGAGAGAGCATTCTGAAGCTTGTACTCACGAATATGTTCAGGGAGCTGAGGTCTAAAAATAGGCCTCCGTCTCCCGTTTTCTTTGGAACCAGGAAGAAATAGGAGTAATAACCGGTTCCCCAAAGGTGGTGAGGGACTGGCTCTATAGCGCCTTTAAGAGATGGGAGGATATTTCTTCCTGAGCCAGAGGAAGATGCTCGGGGAGTAAGATGACTTGGGGTGGCGGTCTTCTGGGTGGTTTCTGACAATACTCGATTGTGTGCCCTTCCACTATCAGCTGGAGCACCCAAGCATCTGATATGATACTCTCCCAACCCGGTAGATGGAAGGAGAACCTCCCTCCTACTGGTTCCTCTGGAGAGTCCAGAGGATGTGGGAGAGGAAAGGAGTTGGAGGTATGAGACAGTGTGGCGGACGAGGCTCTGGCTGCTTTTTGGGTGGTGGAGTCTTGGCTGCTATAGGGCCTGATGCTATTGGCCGCCTGCCCTGAGGTTTTGCTTTTGGTCGGGAATGTCTGCGAAAGGGCGACACTGTCCCTGAGGGGCTTGCACACAGAGTCAACAGACTTGAGTGCAGTGCCCTTCTGTTGCAAGTCGGTGATGATGTCCTTGACATCCCCACCGAACAACACTGAACCCCTGAAGGGTGCATCCTGAATAGCGGATTGCACTTCAGGGACCAATCCTGACACCCAGAGCCAGGCATGACACCAAAAGCCTACAGTGAAAGCGGACTCCAACCAGCAGTGTCCACTGCATCCTAGTGGCATGTAACTTGCCGACTGGCCAAACGAGCAGATCAGGCGAGCTCAGTCTCTTCCTACTTGATTTGAGATTCAGGAAGGGTGTCAATTTGGATTCCACCTGACTCAGGATAGCCTTCTGTAATCCCCCATATGTGTGACATAATTCAGGGCCTGATTCCCAGTCTGGAAAAGTGTACACCTTCTTCCCGTACTGAGTCCAGAAGAGCAGGATTCCTTGTCTGGTGGAGATGAGCTAAGGTGCTTTGGGTTGACCGTCCTGCCCGTGGCGGCACTAATCCTGCAGAATCAGCCTTGGTGTGTGTTTAAAGAATCCACATCCGCGGGAGCCTGGCATAACCTATCCGCCTTCCTCAGAAGGGGATATAATGGATGGTTGTTTCCAAGTAGTGGAAACAAGGTGCGTGAAGCCTTCGATCTAGGGTGGAATCAATGTTGGAGCTGTTTTGGGCAGTTCCAAATGGGCATGCAGTTTCTTTGGCTGTGGATCTGGCTCCAGCGATTGCCACTGATGGACCTCCTGGATCTTTCGCAGCAACTCCAGAAAGGAAGATCTTCTGGAGGAGACTTGGAGGTCTTTGACCTGGGGCGATCTGGAGGCGAGGCTCGTCGTCAGGATAGGAGCACCCCGGAGATCAGAGTCGGGTCTCGAAGAAGAGCGGAAGAAGACTCCACCCAAAGGCGGGGGGACAGGCCGTGGGAAACCCTCGGGAAGCGTACCTGCCCGGCCCTAGCACCAGGGGGCTCGGATCCGTGCCGGGTCCATCGCTGGAAGATGGCTCTCCACCTCCCTGGTGAGCTGAGCCTTGGCCTCCAGCCCACCAGGCAGCCAAATCTCCTTGAAATCCATCGGTGGCTAAGGGGCGGTGGAGGAGGAGGATATGGATACTGGGGTCTCTCCTGAGTCCCAAGAGCATGGGCGCAGCCGCCTATATCATCCCAGTGTACCTGAAGTCAGCAATGGGGGTGGGGAAGGGTTGTCCAGGGACCTCGCGACCTCCAAGCGGGTCCAACGTGCCTCGTGGGAGCAGAATGATCTGAGGAGAAAGGAGAGGTTTAAGTACACTGTTTAAGTACTTTTGTGGGTTTAGGGGCAGGGGTACAGAGAGAGAGTGGGCGTGGCTCTGCGGTATTCAGTTTCAAAGTTTTTAAGCAAGGTTCTGCGGTATTCAGTTTAAAGTTTTTAAGCAAATTGTAAACCAGGACCAGGCACTCTTTAGCGCTTAAAGGTTAGAAGCTACAGAGAGAGAGTGTGGCGTGGCTCTTTGGTATTCAGGTTCAAAGTATTTAAACAATTATAAAGCAGGAACAGGCACTCCTTAACGTTTAAAAGATTAGCAGCTCAAGCCCTCGCATTTACCACTAACACCTCCTAGGTTCACGGCTTTCCAAGTACTGAGTTCAAGCTCCTGTAGGATGCTGGTGTTGTAATTCTGACTGTAGACCAGAGCAAGAGACCAGGTGCTTCCACTAAATTTCAATTTAAGGTGCATAAAATTGCATTCTACAGAGACTGAATTCTCGGCAGTATACAGAATAGGGCAGATGGAAAACTGAGGACTGCCAACCATACCACCCTTGACCAGGTGGACTCCTTCAGGTATCTTTGCTTAACACTCGAATTAAATGGGTGGAGAAGTACATAACTTTAGTCTTGGAATAGTTCAGGACAAGGCGATGGGAGGCTAGCCATTTTTGGCGGAGCTGAAGGAGGACTGGAGGAGAGGTGGAGCTGTAAAGGGTCAGTGTTGGACGTATAGAGTATGGCATCATCCGCATAGAGGAGAAGGTTCCTGGAGCAGGTCTTGGGGAGGAATTTAGAAAGAGGCTGAATAGTAACAGACCAGGACGGACCCTTGCGGGACACCTGAGAGGACAGGTAGCCTACTAGAGACTGTGTCTCCTATCTTTACCTGCTGGGAGTGGTTTGACAGGTAGTCAGAGAACCAACTAAGGGCATTGGAGAGAATCCTGTGCTGGTCAGTGTGGATAGCAGGAGCAGGTGGTTGGCGTTGTTGAGCCTTAGTAAGATCTATGAATACAGCCCTGTGATTTGCCCTCTATCTGAGCGGAGTGGATGTGCGAGGTGAGTTCAGGAGGGCAGTGGTGGTACTATGGCCCTTCGGAAGCCATGTTGCTGTGGACTAAGCAGGTTGTATTTGTTTGGGTGGGCGTTGGCTGGTCCAGAGACTATCCTCTCAAGAGCCTTGGATAGGGAGGAGAATGGAGATGGGTCGGTAGCTGTTGAGTGAGGCATGGTCTCCACTTTTGAAGATCGGTGATATGGGCAGATTTCCAGTGGGAGGGAATTACCATTGGCATAAGGGCTGTTTAGTATATGGGTGAGGGGTTGAGCACCTTGGTGAGTGAGAGTCGAAGTAGTTTCAAGTCTGAAGTGTCACTGCTATACGGGAGTGACTTGGTGCCCTCCTGAGATAAGGCTCGGCACCTTGGGAGAGAGAGATGACACATGAGGGAGGTGGGGTTGATGGGAGGGTGGGGGTATGTACCCATGGTGGGTGAGTGCGTGACCACTGGCCAAGCAGCTGGAGAGGAGAGGAGGAGGAGTCAGGCTCGAGAACTGGGAGTGGTGCAGGGCTGCAGACTTGGACCGAGAAGGGGGGACCATAGGTAACACCCCCAGCGAAACCCATAAAAACCTGGGCGAACACGCAGACAGCTGGATAACAGGAGAGTGAACTCCCTCTAGAGTCAGCAGTGTATAAGGAGCTAATGGGAATTTAGGCACTAAGTTAATATCAGTATGTCATGTGGTCAGGCACATATATAAGTGTTGAAAGTGCGTGTGGGAACAATAAATGAGAGGCGAGCCGAGTCAGGGCTTCCCAGGAGCTGGAGAGGTGGCAGCAGTAGCAGCTGCAGCTGTGCGGTGTCTTGGGCAGGCAGGTTCCATGTCTTCCAGCGGTAGAAGCAGGCGTAGTCACACACGCAGTAGCACTCAATACAGGCCTACAGGAGTCGGGATCGGAAGGAAAAGCTGGGTTTAAGTAAGAGAAGAGTCAAGCAGCTGGGCAGGGGCTGGCTGCAGCCAAACAGGGGACTGGGGCCAGAAAGACAATAGAGGCATTAGGCAAATGAGTGTAAAGGTCAGTTGAGAGAGCAAGGAGGAGTTGTGAAAGGGCTGGGTATAAATCAGCACCGCTTTCCGAGAGCAGAGGCCTGATCAGTTGAGTAGGGTCAGAGTGAGCACAGGTTCAGGCAGGGTGAGCAACAGAGGCTTAGAAGCAGTCAGAGGTTAGAGCAGAGGAAAAGCGCTAGCGCAGCCGGCAGGCAGTTAGGACTGAGAAGTATTTTTAAAACTCTAGCAAACACTATAGCCTATGAATGTTTAGCAAATCTAAACACCACAGGCAGTGAAATGGTATAATTTCAGCTAACAGCTAACAGGATAGAAATTCATACATATATTAGTACTAATAAGCCCCATATCACAAAAGGAATATGGGGAGTGAAAGCGATTAAGGAGGGCGTACAGTTCGGCCGGTGGCGCTGAGGGTTGAGCTGGATGCCACACCTCATGGGGCAACCGGGTTGGGAGCAGGCCCAGGTGCTGGGGTCAGCAGGAGGGAGCAGCATTGAGTGTCCGGAGGACAGCCTCCTCTCCCTGGGGTGGGATCGGGGCATCCTGGTGCAGTAGTGACCTCTGGTAGAGGCGGAGGTACTAGCAACGCTGGGAGCACATCGGAGGACACATGGCTGATGTCTATGGATATCTCTGTGCTGACATCACTGCACGGCCGTTCGATTAGCGGGCAAGCCGAAAAACACATCTCAGCGCGCTACATGAGGGCCAGTCTGGCGGCACTACCTGACTTCAGACTCTGGATGCTCCCCTGATCTGGACCCCGCCCAGGCTTCTGCGGTTGTGGTTTATGTGCCGCCACAACAGAGAAGGACCGCTGTGCAGGACAGGAGGAAGAGGAAGGGCTTGGGGTTGAGTGGGGCTGTGAGGTCACGTTGGACTGGGAGGAACCATAGGTAATGCCCCCAGCCGCAGAGGTGATATAAAGTATAATCAAAAAAAAAACCAGAGGGCGTTCAGTTTACAATGAAAGATCCTCTTCAGTCACGCTGAGAAAAAAATAACCACGGTCCTCTAGTGGCAGATCTTTATAATCTGCTAATGAGGTAAAAACAAATAGAAGGACAGAGGGAATACAGTAGCTAGAAGTGATCTGCAGGTGATAGTGTGGGCCACTTGGAGATCAGCTTTCACTGGCACCAGATTCAAAGTCAGGGCTAGTACCTTGCAGATGGCTGAGCTGTAGCACACAGAGGATTTTCGAACCACTGTTATGATTTGAAATTGAGGGTTCCTGGCCCGATCAGGGCTGGCTGGATCCCTGATACAGAAGTAGAAAACAGGCTTTTTTAAAGACAGAAAATGGGAAGGCTTTGTAGCATCAGAACAAAGAGGACAAAGAAGAGGGCAGGGACAGAAGCACAGCAGGCAGTTAGGGGTGGGGGGGAAGAGACAAAGAGATGTGCAGGGCAGAGAACAGGAAAAGGATTTAACAGTCAAGGCTCAAATTCGCTTCTAAATCAATTTAGTACTTAAAGACTGTAAGGTTTAAACAGATTATTAAACCCTGACACAAAAATTCAACTAGAGAGACAGGGACTACAGTAGCTAAAGAAGTTATCAGCAGGAGATAGTGTGGGCCACTCGGAGATCAGCTTTCACTAGCACCAGATTCAAAGTCAGGGTTAATACCTTGCAGATTCAGCGAGCTGTAGCACTCGGCATATTTTGAACCACTGTTATGGTTCGAAAATTGAGAGATTCCTGGCCAGATCAGGGCTGGCTGGATCCTTACAGATTACACTGAGCTGTACACACAGAGGATTTTCAAACCACTGTTACGGTTCGAAAATTCAGGGGTTGTTGGCCAGATCAGGGCTGGCTGGATCCCTTGCAGATTCAGTTGAGCTGTAGCAAACAGAGGATTTTCCAACCACTGTTATGGTTCAAAACTTGAGGGTTCCTGGCCAGATCAGGGCTGGCTGGATGCCTTGCAGATTCAGCTGAGCTGTAGCACACAAGAGGATTTTTGAACCACTGTTATGGTTCAAAAATTTAGAGGTTCCTAGCCCGATCAGGGCTGGCTGGATCCCTTGCAGATTCAACTGAGCTGTAGCACACAGAGGATTTTCAAACCTTTGTTATGCGCAGATGCCTTACCTCTTGCCTGGCGAGAGATCTCCATGGCTTAACCCCCAGGGCAGGACCGCCACCCCTACAGGTGCCCTAGACATCCAGTATCATCCAGCCATTTGATGGCAAGCGAAGGATTGGGACCCCGTAAGCAGGGTCCAGCAGTGGAGCATGGGGCCAGGGTGTGCCACCTACAACCAATCCGGGTGTTTCCTTATGCTGGCAGTTCCACCCCGTAGGTGTGCATGATCATGCAATGATGCCCGGTGAAGGAGACATGCTCACTCCCGAGCAAGTATCTGCCGTCTGCCATATGACACCTTCCCACTTACATGCAGGCTGCGGCACCACTCCACCCCCGGCGAGGCACTCAAGTGCAAGTCTTGCATCCTAGCTCCCCAGGAGAAGTGGGCTGTCGGGGCGCTCAAGCCTTCTCCTGTCAACCCCGACGTGTCATGCTTATTCCGAACATGGTGCTGGCGTGGTGTGGCGTCCAGCGCTCAACCCTCAACGCCACGGGCGGCCCTTGGTAAAATATTTTAAGAGCAACAGTCCCTGCTCTCATAAATGAGACTTATTTACCATGACATAACAAAACTGCATAATGCAGGAAAGAAAATTATTTTTATTTTTAACTTTTTTATTAATATTTTAAGACACTTGGAAAGCATCATAATACATTTCAGTCATGGCGATTGAAGGAAAGTATTACAAATGTGACACTGTTATTATATCCTCCAAACTACACCTAGACATTAGTATAAACAGCTATTATCTGAGCCATTACAGATCTTTTTAAAGTGGTGCAGTATATATTACAATGTTGTGCTAGTAGGAGGCCTATCAGGACAGATTAATACAATGTATTCCTTCTAATTTGCCCTCAGGTTGATGTGTCCTGAGTCTCTAGGTATAATAAATTCACTTATTTTATATGAGGTAAACTCCCTCATTGCTGCCCCAGCCTTCACTATAGGGTAAGATCTGGTCGTGAAGGGGATATATAAAGAAACCATCTGGTCCATTTATTAGTTAAGACCTGTGCTGCGTTTTGAAATCTGGCTGTCATATGTTCCATCTGATAAATCTCATAGATTAAATTTTCCAACTAGATATAAGGAAGGGTCCTGTTTCAACCAGAGTCTGGTGATCACTTTCTTAGCTGCATCTAGTAGTATATTTATTAAGTATATTGAATATTTATCCTGAAAGTGTGGTGGATAATGAAGCAAGAGGGCCAGCTGCGGTGTTAGTTAAGTGAAGGAAACATCTCTTGTTTTGTTGGTTCACCTCCCTAGAATCCCACCAAAACATTACAGGACCAGAAAACGTGGGTCTGTGTTGCCACCTCCTCCCACAGCCCCTCCAGCAAGAAGAATTTCCTCCTGGCGCATATTTAGCCTTAACTGGGGGAATAGAAATATCATGCCATCACCTTCAAGAGAACTCTCTCAATGAGTAGGAATAAGTGTTTTTGCTGTGATCTTCAAATTCTAAGCCAATCCTTAGGGTTTAAAACTACTAACAGCTCTAATTCCAGGTAGCCTAAATCATTTCATTTGCCCCATGTGATGGCTGATGAAGAGACTTATACAAGCAGGAGATAAGGTGTTGCTGGTTTTCAGGGGTAGAAAATTGCGTCAGTAGAATAGTTAAAGGGTGGGAGCAGCCGTCGACTATCTCAGGCCTCCCTACAGACAACAGATAATGCCTGCTCTGTAGGGATCTAAAAATTCCCAGTGGGGAGTGTATATTCCTCCTATTGCTGTTGAAAAGTCTTAATGAAGCCTGACTAATAGAACTGGTGAGTGATAACTAGTCCTCTTTCTCTCCACCTTTGAAATGAAATGATCCAATCTACCAGGAAAAATCTGAAGCCTCTTGATGGGATTCCCATCCATTTAGCTAGAGGACGAAACTCCTTAGTATAAAGAACTTTTCTCCAATGTTTAATAATTTAGTATATTCTAAAATATTGTCCCCCTCTTGTACATAATTTGGTTGATAAATTAGGTCCCTACTTAAGGGTATATGTGGTAGTCTTCTTCCTAATGTTGTCCAGGTCGGGGTCCTATACTGGGAGTAGCCATTTTGACATGTTGGTAAGGACTGTCGCTGTTAGGTATTTAGATATATTTGGCAGGGTTAAGCTTCCGCTGTCCTTTGGCAGATACAGCCTACATGTAGCTATGCGTGGTCTAGCATCCTTCCATATAAACCTTACTAGTGCCTTCTGGTCCATTTGTCTATCATTTTAGAGACAGGAGGAAACAGGATTTTGCATTAGGTAGAGTATTCTAAGAAGAATATTCATTTGGATAGAGTGTATCCTAGATAAAAGTGGTATGGGAGGTTGTGACCATCTACAGAGGTCTGCTTGTATGGTAAGAAACAAGAGACTGTAGTTTTATTCCAAGCCTGTAAAAGGGTGAGGAGATATTTTATACCCAGATAAGTTAGGTAGGGTCTGTTCCATTTTAAAGGGACTTTTCGCATTATTTAGGGGAAGGTCTAGAATGGACAGCTAATACTTCTGATTTACCCGGTTTATTTTGTACCCTGAAATCCCTCTGTTGAAGATAATATTCATGTTAATGCACTTAAAGATATCTCTAGATCCGTAACATAGAGAAGCAGATCATCGATGTCTCCAGTTTATATTGTGTCCCATTTATGGTGTAGCCTGCTAGGTCCTCCTGTTACCTAAGAAACTGAGCAATGGGTTCCACATATAGGGCAAATAAAGAAGGGATATTGGGCAGCCCTGATGGGTTCCCGTTGCAGGAGAATCTAGCTGAGTGAGAACCACTGATTTTCACTATTGCCTCTGGTGAAGAGTAAAGGCCTCTAATTGCATCTAGGAAGCCCTTCAGGAAATCAATTTTGGCAAGTGATGATTGGAAGAACTACCATGACACTCCGTTGAACGCTTTTTAGGCGGAGGCCTAGTAAAGAAGTGGGGAGCACTGAGAATGATTAATGAGAAATAAAGTACACTTAAAATTATCTGTGGTCTGTCTTGATTTAATAAAGCCGGACTGGTGGGTGGATGAGTTCAGGGAGTATATTATCTAATCTATGAGCTATAATACTAGTATAAATGTTATAATCTTGATTAAGAACTGATATTGGGTGGTAGAAGTCACGTAGCTGAGAGGATGCATTGGGTTTCAGGATAGCAGAGATTGAGGCCTGTTTCCAAGAAATTGGAAATGTTGTTATGTTATGGCCGCATTGTAAAGCCTCTAATAAGGGGATCCGTATAGAGTCCCATACCCTTTATAAAACTCGCCCAGTAGCCATTTGGGCCTGGGCTTTTCATGTTTTTAAGGTTTTAATAGTGTGATGTAGCTCTGCTGAAGTGATCTGGGAAGTCAAAAGTCTCTCTGGACTTGGATCAGTGTGGGAAGTTTGATTGTGGCTAAGAATTCTGTTATCTTTTGAAGGTCTGGGGAGCTGAGTTGAGTACAGGTCCTCATAATATTTCCGAAAAACCTCAATATATACTGAGTAGTATATCTGTATTGGTTAGTTTTGGGGTCCTTTATTTTGTTTACCATCATCTGCTGTGTCTGGCGTCTCAATCTGCAGGCAAGTACTCTCAAAGCCTGGCCCCTCCCTCGTAATATTTTGCCGTAGCCATATAAAGGCCTGTTCTGTTTTGGCCGTTAATAGTTTCTGAATCTCCGTTTGGGTGTGGCGTATCTGCTCTTGGACATTCTCTTCTCCATTCATATATGTTACTTTTGTAGAGAGCGCAGCTGCTGTTGCAGCATTTTAAGTTTACCTCTCTGGGTTGTTTCTTATGGGAGGTGTAGGCAATTATGTAGCCTACAACACTACCTTAATTGTATCCCATAGTAGTTGTGGGGAAATTGTGGGGACATACTATCTTGGATTATTTCAGAATCTTAAATTGTAAGAGTTCACTGAATTCTGCATCTCTTAGTACTGAGGGTTAAACCTCTATTGTGTGAATTTCTTCTCCTGAAAATCCCTAATTCTAATTCAATTGGAGCATGATCTGATAGATATATGTTCTTGATGTCTGCCCTATGTATGAGATGCTTGTGCTCTGGCTTGTACATTAATAATCTAAACGAGCAATGCCTGTGGGCAGCTGAATAATATGTGAAATTTCCTTGGGAAGGGTGTAGCTGTCACCACGATCTATCAGGCCTACATCTTTCAGAAGTTGTCTGAGATGTTGTTGCCCGGTGGTTTGTTTGGCTGGGTGGGATGCTGAGGTATCCAGAGAAGGGTTTAGGAGACTGTTAAGATCTCCTCCTACCACTAAGATTCCTCTCTGCCTAATGAGGATCTGATCTACCAGTCTCTGGATGGATGAGGCATCACTGTGGGGTGGGATATAGGTGCTACATATAGTAAGGAACTGGCCCTGGACCAAGCCTACAGCTAGTGCCAGCCTCCCTTCTGAGTCAGTGTATTAGTCTAATAACTGAAAGGGGAAGACTTAGGGATTAGTAATGCCACCCTCTTCTTTTCCCCTTCTAAGCGAGGATTCCATACATAGAGAGGCAAACTTTAACAATTTTTGATGCTAGTTGGCATCAGGTGTATTTCCTGTAGAAGTATCGTCAGATTTCATTTTCGAAGAGATTTAACTGTCCTATATCTCTTTATAGGGGCATTCGGCCATTAATATTATGTGAGAGTATTCTAAAGGAGACCCATTTTACCAGATGGAACATTGCTCAGCTACTAAAAGCCTCCTCCCCACACAAATTCCAACAGTGCATCTTGAAAGAATCCTGTCTCTGAGATATACGATCACCCTCTGTGTCTGTAAAATAAATATGTTGAGCAATTCTGAGTCTGTGTTTTCCTTAAAAGAAATCCTAATCCTTAAGTCTCTAAATCTAATCAGCCAATAGGGACGAAACAATCAAAGTATGACAACAACTATTTACAATACAGTAAGAAAACTGACTTCCAAATCCTGCCTCTCTAAAGGAGGGACAGGGTGGGTTGGATATAATCCTGCCCATGCGGGATCCAACAACTCCACAAGGAGATGTTCCCCTAGGGATGCTCTTACCCCTAACTAGTGGAGAATAATAAAATATAAGAGTAGGTATTAAATTAATATGATTAAACCAAAATAACTGGGTACTAAGAAAAAAATATGGGTGGGAGAAAATGGTGCTTGACTCAGGGTCTCAGAGTAATAGCTTGGCCCACTGCCTCAAGTTTACTTAATCAGTCTGTAAGTATGGAGTAAGTGAAAATAACTAGAGCCCAAGCAAAATATTAAGCTTTAGGAGGATGGAAGGTTCCTACTTAGGGGCCTTCTGAAGCAATCACTGCTCTCATCTAGGCATGATAATGAAGATGATGTTAGGGGTATTTCATAGAACATTAAATCTTAGTCCCCAAATTGTCCGGGTTAATTGTCCTTTACCATTAGTCCAGCATTTGTCCAATAAGGCTCAAAAAGTTGGAAATGCCCAGTATCAGAGAAATGTTATTACTCGTGGGTTATAGGCTGTTTAAATGTCTCCAACTGTCCCTTGAGGTGGGACCTCTAGCCCTCCCCACACTCAGGCCCCTCCCTCTCAATAAATGGAGCACCTGTCCCTGGAGAGTGGTAGCCTCCTCCCAGAGGAACAAGCCGTTTTGGCCCCGTGATGACAGTCAGGCCCTCTCCTTGATCGACCCTCATTCAGGAGGCATGGCGCATCTCCAAACCCCCTCCCGAGGCCCCAGGTTGCAATCCTATCAAGGTATAGTCCTGAACCAGCATTGTAGTGAATGGACCCATCCAAGACCTCGCCTGGCAAATTATATACTTGCTCTTGATGGCCCCACCAGGCAGCCCCCGGCACCCCTCTAAAAGGTCAATCAGAGCCATAAGCAGCAATATGTCCACACCCGTCTCGAGATATGAACAAATGCAGTTGGGAAAATTAACCCTGTCTCTGTCAGCTGATTGCAGTCCAACTGATTACTGCTCTTAAGGGTTCCAGGGTGATCAACCTCCTGGTTCCCCAGTGGGCTTGTTTTTTAAAATATTTTCAGCTGCAGGGGCTGTTCCTAACGTCACAGCTGGGTTCCCCAAATCTAGGATGCTATCTCTGCTACCACTCCGATAAATGAGGAGGCCATGCTTGGGGACCTAGCATGGTAGGGCCCCAACACAATCTTAAACCCAGAAAATTTCCTGGTTGTAATCAAGTCTGGAATGCCAACTCACTACTGGAGGCCTCAGGGGATGTCCGAGCCACAACCGCCCCTCCCCACAGGAAACCCCTGGGTGAGAAGAAGCGGCCAATCAACCCCAACACACAAGGACCCAGCCTCCTCCACCAAGGACCCCCGTAAAAGGAACCCCACTGAGGAACAGGCTAAGTGGTCCGAGGCCCGAGGCAACCTACCTCTCTACATCAAAACCATGCAAAGCAATCATCTGTCCTCTCTGGTGAACTGAGCTAAAAGCTGTTTAACTGCTGAGAGAGTGAGCTTGTTGACTCTGCTGGCCCTGCTGACTGCCGTGGCGAGCTGCCTAGTTCTCTGGTTCTGCTGCAAGTTCAGAGAGCCGGTCTGGAGGAAAGTCCTATGGATGGGAAATCTTGCATCGCTTCTGCTGCAGACTCACATGTGACTTTCCCTGAGGGATACTGCACCACTAAGGCGACTGGGGTATGGGGTCCTGAATTTCAGCTGTTTTGCCTCAAGATTCGAACAGGGGTATATAGGCTCGTCTTCTCTGCATGGTGGTAGAGGCATAATTGTTGTCTATGAAAATACATTCAGTGCCATAATAAACTTTCCCCATGGACCAGGCCTTTCATAGAACTGACTCTAGTTTGAAACCCTCAGAATCTGACCATTACAGAGCGAGGGTGGGTGTTTGGTTGACTTGGCTTGGGGCCTAAGGCTCGGTAGGTGCACTCAATCTCGAGTGCCATATCAGGAGTCTAAGGAGAGAAAGTTCTTAAAACAGTCGAGATAAATTCAGCCAGATCCTGCCCCTTACTGTTCTCTGGGATACCATAAACTCTAAGACTACGTCACCTGTGCCTATTTTCCGTGTCTTCCTGTTCTCCATACTTAGCTGGCAAAGATGAGTAATCTGCTGTATGGTGGTCTGTAACTGCACCACTGCCTCCCCTGCTCCTGCACAGAGTTTTCTAAGGTCGTCACTCTTGAGCTGGTCTCAATAATATCTTTTGCATAGTTTCATGGTTCTGTTTGAAGGTGGAGAAGTCTGTTCTAAGACCTGGGAGCTCCGTGAGTATTTTATCTAATTTTTGGTCCATACTGGCAGCCTTTCTATTTTTGTTGCTCAACGTTTTAGCTGGTCTCTGGTGTTTCTGGGCCGTTGCCGTGGCGGCTCTGCGTGTGGCTGCTTGTTGCCCGAGGGCTCAGAATCCTGTGTGAAGCTTTGGAAATTATTTATGCCTTTGTTCTGCTGCTAGCCATCTGCTCTTTGGCCGAATAAACTCAAAAGTTAATCTGATAGAGGTCTAGATTTGCAATATGTGGCCTGAGGGTTAGCGGAGCTGTAAAATTACTCCGCCATTACAGTGAGAGCAGCACTGGAAGTCCAGGAAAGATAATTCTGCAGAGCTGATAGGTGATCCTCACACACACACAAAATACAAGCTCCCTATACATCTTAATTTCCAGTGCAGCCCCACTGTGTGAGACTGGATACTGCACCACTGGTAGTTCACCTGCCACCAACTGAGCAAAGAATAGTGTACAAAATTATAGGCGTGCAAATCTGCAAACCTTTCTTTCTACCCCCACAACTTTTGGGACACCTAGGATTTAAGCTTCATTTAAACAGTACAGCCTACTTTTCTAGGCAACTTAAACTAGAAATAAAGGGTAATCTTAAATGGATAGTTGTGTCATCAACACTTGTTTCCTGCTTCAACCATAAAACATCGCCAGCAGCTGTAGCAGCCCTCCTTTAGTGGCAGCTGCTAGCTGCATTGCTACAAGGTTCCGAGACCAACGGGCAAGATGGAGGGCACTCTTGAGCACAGCTATGAATGGGCATTAAAGTAAATAGCAGTAACTTACGTAAATGGCAAATTAATTCTTTATTGGTGCATCTATGGCTAGCAAACAACAAGTGCCACCTCCAAAGTGAACACAAAGAGTCCAAGCTACAATTTTAAGTACAAAAGCTTTTGAAGATACAGCACTGGGACACAAGATAAATCAGGGCCTCAGCCCCGGTGTCCAGTAAAACACCATGTCTGAGCTAGAAAACCCTGGCAGGTATGCCCCTATGCTCAACAAAATGAAGACTGAAATGAGAGCAGGGTTTGAGAATATAACTGCACAAATTACCCACGTGCAGTTGGTGGTCACCAGTCACTCTGAGACCTCAGCTGCACACTCCACACACCTCGATGAAGCTGAGAAACAGCTTGGTGAGGCAGGCGACCTCCTGGCTGACCTAGCCAGGGACAGAAATTAGCTAAAGAAATGGCTCTTGGAAACACAGCAAGAAGCAGATGACCTGAAAAATAGGTCCCACGGATCAAATGAAAAATTACTCACCTTAGTAATGTTGTTTCTTCTAATGGAGTCTTGCTATATTATGACATATGCAGTGAGGCCCAACCTTCAAACTGCTCTGGAGGTGAAAGAGTTAACTTTCCATGCCAGGCATGGAACTTTGAGCTCGAGCTCGGTTGAAAACTCTGTCTGTTGTTCTTCAAACTCAAACTGTCAGATCTTCTGAGCAAAACTCACTAAGTTTCTATGTGGAAGCTGTAAACCTACACTAGCCAACTGGCTACTAAATATAAGAACACATTATTTGGTCCCAAAACAAAGACTCAAGTCAGGAGACCTCAAAAATGAAAAACACAACACCCAGTCACCCCAAAAGGAGGGGTGAAAA
This sequence comes from Neoceratodus forsteri, assembly GCA_016271365.2. NCBI lineage: Eukaryota > Metazoa > Chordata > Ceratodontiformes > Ceratodontidae > Neoceratodus > Neoceratodus forsteri. Next base: position 437,733,653 of record CM057454.1, read on the forward strand.
ACAAGGTGGGCATCTACTAAGTGCCAACACTGCACTGCCCACTCACATCCCAAAAAGCAGAGGTTCTGAGAGGGGCAGGCAGTGGGGAGGTCATAATAGCAAGACTCCATTAGAAGAAACAACATTACTAAGGTGAGTAATTTTTCTTCAAACAACATGAAGTCTTGCTATATTATATACATATCTGAACTACACAGCAGTACCTCCATGGAGGAGGGACAGAACCTACTTAGGAAATAGGCTCTGAAGCACAGCTGTGCCAAACCGAGCATCACTCCTAGCCTGGATGTCCAGGGAGTAATGCTTGGTAAAAGTGTGAACTGTTTTCCAGGTAGCTGCTTGACATATCTCTAGGATAGGGATGTCCCTGGCAGCAGCCAGAGACGCAGCTGTACCTCTGGTAGAGTGAGCTCTCAGGCCTGAGGGAGGACCTTACCCAGTTTTTCATAGCAAAATTGGATACAAGAGACAATCCACCTGGCAATGGATCTTTTAGTAGCAGGTTCCCCTTTACTAACCTCACCATAACTGAGGGACAGTTGGAGGAGTCAAACCTGTGACCCCCAGTGCGTTCTATGTAGTAACTAAGGGCTCTTTTGACATCTAAACTGTGCAGTCTCCTCTCGCCAGAGGAGGAATGGTCAGTGAAGTACACAGGGAGAGACATAGATTGATTAAGGTGGAAATCTGAAACCACTTTAGGCAAGAACTTTCTGTTAGTCCTGAGGACCACCTTATCTCTATGAAAGGAGATAAAATCAGGCTCCACTGACAATGCTTGTAATTCACTTATCGTCTGGCAGAAGTGATGGCTACCAAGAACACAGTTTTCCAAGTCAAGTACTTAAGCTCTGCTGAAGACAAGGGCTCAAAAGAGGGTTGCATAAGCTGGGCAATGCAAATATTAAGATCCCAGGCAGGGGCAGGGTCCCTGAATGGAGGGTTGTGTGAAACAACCCCTTGAAAAACTTGGAGAATACAGGATGAGCTGAAAGAGAAGAGGGTTTACCTGTTGATAAGAAAGCAGACACGGCTGCCAGGTGCACTTTTAGGGTAGCTGGTCTCAGCCCCAAAGTATTTAAATGGACCATATAATCCAGGACTGTGGGTAAGTCAGCAGATTCTGGGAAATATGCTTTCCAGAGCACCATATGGAAAATCTCTTCCATTTGGAATTATAAGTAGTCCTGGTGGAAGGCTTCCTAGAAACCTTCAGAATATCCAATACACCTTGGGAGAGGTGTAGGTCAGCAAACTCTAACTCTTCAAGAGTCAGGCCTTGAGACTGAGAGATTTGAGGTTGGTACCAAACTTTCCCCTGAGCACAGGTTAACAGGTTGTGATTCCTGGGAAGACACAGGGAAGGTGGACTGCTAAGGACATAAGGAGTGGGTACCAGGGCTGTCTGGAGCAATCAGGATCATCTTGCAGGATTGAGATCTGATTTTGACTAGCACCTTGAACAGAAGAGGAAGGGGAAGGCATAGAGAAACTTCCTTCCCAACTGAGAAGGAAGGCATCCAGAGGACTGAGCCCAACATTGGGGCCTGCAGCAAAAAGGGGAAGTTGGTGATTGTCTAGGGCTGCAAAAGACCTATCTGTGGGGTGCCCCATCTGGCAAATACTACCTCCAGTACTAGGGGATCCAGTGACCATTCCTGATGGCCCTGGGAAATCCTGCTGAGAGCATCTGCCAGGATATTGTCCTTGCCTGGGAGGTGAACTGCCATAAGGGAAGTGTTTAGTGAGTAAGCCAGAGACCACAACGTCTATTGCTTTGGTGCACAAGGTCAGAGACCAAGTGCCCCTTGTTGGCTGATGTACCACATTGTGGTGGTATTGTCTGTTCTGACCTGAATAACTTTGTTTGAACAGATTTGGAAAAAGCTTGAAGTGCTAGAAAAACTGCTCTGAGTTCCAACAGATTGATGTGGAGCAGAGATTCCTGAGGGACCACAATCCCTGGGTAGTGAGGTCGCCTGTGAGCTCCCACCCAAGAGGATGCATCTGTAGTAAGGATTAAGGAGTGAGACTGAGGGCGAAGGGACACCTGTCTCAGATTGCTCTGGTCCTGCCACCACTGAAGGGCTTGGATCAGGGTTCGAGTCACTGGGATCAATTTGGTTAGAGGTCTCTCTTTGAGACCAAAAGGCTCTCAAATGGAACTGGATGTCCCTCATCTGAAATCTTGTTCCCTGCACTACTGCTGTAGAAAGTGCCTTGCTGGTCGAGAGACCTGCAGGGTGAAAGAGAGGCCAGAGAGATCAGAGTCCTTGCTCTTTCCAGAGGAAGGAAGGCTCTGGCTTCTTTTGTGTTCAGTTCTGCGCCTATGAAGGTGAGAAGCTGGACAGGCTCTAGAACTGACTTTGGAAGACTGAGAAGGAAACCTAGAGAGGTAAGCAGTTGCTGAGTTACCTGAAGATGTAATTTGGTCTGGAGACTGGCCTACTATGAGCCAGTCGTCCAGGTAAGGAAAGATGGCAATTTTTGCCTTCTTAAGTGGGCAAATGCTACTGCCAGGCATTTTGTGAATACCCTTGGGGCAGAGGTGAGGCCGAAGGGCATTGCTCTGAACTGGTAATGGCCTGAGGGCAGTTTGAATCTGAGGTACTTTCATGGGAGCTTGATGAGAACATGGAAGTAGGGCATCCTTGTCCAGGGACGCTAGCCAGTCCCTGGCCTTAGAGAGGGTAAAATAATTCCCCGAGTCACCATTTTGAATTTTGGTTTTAAAAGGTGCTTGTTTAGGTATCTAGAGATCCAGGATGGGCCGCCATTCTCCTGTCTTTTTGGGGTAAGGAAGTACCTGGAGTACAACCCTTTGCCCTGGTGTGGGGTGGAACCCTTTCACAGCTCTGAGAGCCAGGACGGTAGAAACTTCTGCCTCTAGGGCAAGTGCCTCTGATGGATTTGCAGGTGGAAAGGATCTGGTTCTCATCTTTGGAAATTTTTTGAAGCTGAGAACTCGTCCTACTTACTACTTCCAGGACCCACTTGTCTGATGTTAGAGACTTCTAGTCCTGGACAAAGTAAGCCAGCCTGCCCCTACAGGTAGTGGAGAATCGACCCTGGCCACCCCATCAGGGTGCCTGCTTGGCAGGGGCTTTAGGCTGAGGGGTGGAAGCAGGTCTGCTTGTATCCCGTCTGCCTCTCCCTCTAAAGAACCCCTCTGGGCATAAGCTGAAGAGGAGGCCTGGGCTTGGTAAAAGGCCTATGAAAAGGCCTCTCCCTGCCCCTGGAAGGCTGCCTTTGAGGAGTGGCCTGCCTTTCCTTGGCCTGTGCACTCCTATAGGTGGTCCTATACTCATCCATTTTCTTCATGTAATTCCCTGTCTGCTCCCCAAACAGAGAGTTACCCACAACAGGAAAATCCATGGCCTTAGTCTGGGTATCCAAGACAGGCTAGTACATCTGAGCCAAGCCATTCCTACGAAGAGCACAGATGTAGCCATGACTCTTGATGACACATCATTAGAGTCCACTGCAGCATGAAATTGCACCTTAGATGCCTCAATACCATCAGCAGCCACCTGCTCCAGCTCCTTGGCAAGCTGGCCAGGGACCTGCTTTGCTAGAGCCATAACAGTGTCCCATCTGGATTTCTGGTATCTAGCAACATAAGCCATATAATTAGCCTGTCTGAGCCCCAAGGACTGCTGCCATGTACTGTTTCTTTGCCATGGCATCAATCCTCCTGGGGTCCTTGTCAGGGGTGTGAGCCAAGGGAATATTTGCCTTGTCACAGGCTGCAGCCTGCACTACCTAACATGGCTGCATTCTTGTGTAAGGAACTCCGTATCAGAGCCTGACAATGTGTACCTCTTGTCCATTCTTTTATCCACAGGAGGTATAGTGTGAGTTTTAGAATTTTTACTGTCTGTTTCCAAAAGATTTATGCAAAGGAATAGACAGTCTCCTAGACTCTGGGATATCCATCATTTCTACATAGTCAGGCTCTTCTTGATCATCCACAGCTTCCTCCATAGGGAGCTGGAGGTTTCAACCACTTTTATAAAACATAAAATGAGAAGGGGACTCAGAAAGCCTAGGGAGACACTCCTGAAGGTCTGTCTGGGAGATGTCTGGTTCAATGGGCACATCCAGACTTTCAAATCCACATTCACTCTCCTCATACTCCTCTTCCCCTCCTCGGTTCATAAAATTCCTCTAAATCATACTCTTGAACCAGTGGAACCGACCGAACCTTACGCTACCTGATGGTGCCGGTTTCAGTCGTAACTTGAGGAGAAGCGACTGGACAATTTTAATCGCTTTGGCTATTTCTTCAGCGGTTGGAGAGGAAGTTTTGGCTCCACACCAGCTGATTTTCTAGTCCTTTTTTGCTGGAACCGGCTCCTTCAAGTCGGCTCTCCTTTTGCCTGAGGAAGTCTCGCCTGGTCAGAGGGCACTCCCTCCAGTTGGTTTCAACCGAACCGGGCTGGACATCCGGTTCAGCGGACTTTTGGCCTCCCTTTCCCTGAGCCTACCAACTCTTTTTTCCAGGGTAGCTGCAGGAAAATTTTTACAAATCTGGCAGTCTGCATTGAGGTGGTCAAGCCCCAGACAATAAGCGCAGCTGGTGTGGGGTCAGCCGTAGCAAGACTTCCCCACAGACACTGCAGTGTTGAAACCCAGTGGGCGGTTTTCTTTTGGGTTTCTCAGACATAGTGCCAGCCTAACCAAAACTTGCCCGTTTATGGCAATCTGCAAGCAAGACCCTCTTATCGGTTCCCAACCGTGTCACGAGTCGTGAAAAAAACGTAATGAAATCCGTTTTTTAGAACCGATAAGAACCGGAACCGCACTCTAAAGACAGATTAATGTATTTAAAACAACCTGATCGGTTCAAACCGAACCGATAAACCGCTTACAAGTTCCACACAGAAAGTAAATGTAAAACCTATCTAGTACTTACAAATACCACAGACAGAGCTTGAACCGACCGGTTGCGGTTTAAATTGGTTAAAAACGAAAATTAATACTTTAATCAACAAAATGAACCGAGCAGAAGGAGAAATCTCCGGGCGACTGTTCAGTGAGTGGGAGTAAAGAATCTGACAGTTTGAGTTTGAAGAACAACAGACAGAGTTTTCAACCGAGCTCGAGCTCAAAGTTCCATGCCTGGCATGGAAAGTTACTCACCTCCGGAGCAGTTCGAAGGTTGGGACTCACTGCATATGTCATAATATAGCAAGACTTCATGTTGTTTGAAATTGGAATTATCGGTCTCCCAGAAGGTCTGCAAAAATAAAGTCCAGAAATGGAGATCCGTCGATGGCTTGTAAAACAACTACAGCTGGGAGATCGTCCCTCAGTTACAGGTGGAACAAGCACACCACACTGGTCCAAAACTGTAACCAGGAGAGAGACTGCACCACTTTCTGATCAAATATCTGAGGTATACAGCTAAAGAGCAGGTGCTCCAGGCTGCCAAGTCAAATGCTCTGGTTATTCCTGGAAGATTTGGGGGTGGGGGTGGAGAGTATTCATTGTCCAAGACTACAGTAAAGACTTGCAATTGCACCATCAAGTTTAATGGCATAAAGTCCACCCTTCACCTCCAGGGCTGGGATTTTGCCTATTTCTATCCGTCAGCTAGTGGATCACTTTCGTCCAGGTAACCTCAACACTTTTTCATTCCCGCAGGCCACTGAAAGATTCATAGAGACAGCAGACATCGCTATGGAAGGTTGGTCACAGATCCACACAACAGCCTCAGCTTGACTATTCTACTAGGCTAGCCGTCATCAACTTCACGATCGGTGCTTCTCCTAGATCCCCAGGCCTTAGCCACACATCTGGCACACTTTACTAACACCAACCTCCTTCATCTTTAATTCAGTTTTGTTGGTATGGGCCAGTATGTGAGGAATGCCTAAAATGTGCTGCTGATGCGTGTCTCAGTATTAGGCGTTAGTGTGCTGGAATGGACGTTTATTGTGCTACACAATCCATATCCCGTTATCCTGGATAGCACTAACTAGGGATCTACTACCCAAATAGTATGGTTATAAAGCTGCCAGATTAGTGCGTCAGTGCATTCCTTGTGTCTTGTGCTGATGTAATCTTTTTTTTTTCATAGAGGTTTTCTGCATCTCGAGAGCCTGACAGTTGGCTATGGCCCTCCCTCGGAGGGACTCATCCTCCAGCCCTGCAATCCTTGCTCATCCAACCCCAGTAGTTCCCACGAGGGCCAGTGAGGATAGCGTGGACTTTTCTCTCCCCAACCCCTGACACAAATCTAGAAGCCTGTGGTGGCAGGGACGAGGCCATCACAGGCGTGCCGGCTCCCTTTTCTTCTTTTCTCCGTCCCCCTCCCTACTGATGTAAGGGCGTCGGTATGTCTCCCCAACCCATACTGCCCTCCAGCCACCACCAGAGGGCAGTCAATGAAGATAACACAAGCCTCCCTCCCAGAGACGAGATCAGTTGTCCGGAAGCTTGATCTTCCCTCGCCCCTGCCGACCCCAGCGACCCAGGCTCGTTCCTGAACCCAGGTCACGGTGTGGCGACCAACTTCTCAACCTCCAGTGCCATGATGTAATCTCTTAATCGCCACTCTGTTTAAAAAAAAAAAAAAAAAGACTGGCCACAAGATCTGGAAGGGTGGAGAATGTAAAACAGCACCTGACTACAATGGGAGTCTGGCTGGCGGCGGTGGGAGCACGACTTGCAATATGACTTGCAGTGGTAGGGTCCCACTTGTGATCACCCCGATACCCATCCCACAGTGAGTGTGCCTTCAACTGTGGGGACCCTTGTCCCCGAGCAGCAGCCTGCTTGGTCGGAGCTGCAGTTCATTGCACACACAGGTCGAGCTTGAAAGGCTAGCAGTGACCAATCTGAATTCTACTCAACTGCTACACTGTGAGAGTTCCTGGGATCCCTATCTGGTGTACACAAACTTTTAAAATGGTTTCTCCTGCTGCCCGGCGATTGGATGGGTCCTTGAGCTGCAGCCGCTGTTGCTTTCCACTACAACTGTGCCATGAGGCACAGGTAGCGGGTGGGGAGGTAACGGAAAATTCACCGCACAATCACACAACAAGCTGTTCCCTACGTCTACCCACTGCTGGGAATACCAGTGTGATTTGTGCAGACCACCCATGGACCCTGGTGACAATGCTGGGGCACCATCCTTTCAATTCCTATATGCTCCTTAGACAATTGCTCCATGGACAGTGTTGGTGATTAAGCTCAGCAAGATTCCTGCCCCTAGAGGGAGGAACGCTGCAAGATAGAAGGAGTGCACCCATGCCTTCTCCCTTTGTGCAGATATAGTGGTAACTCGTTGCCATGCTTGCTGTCCTAGTGAGCTCTCTATTGTGGGATTCCTGGCCCCTGTATGACACTGTCCCTTCTCACCTTGAATTAAGATGTTTGACTATAATGCAGCAGTTCTGAGTGGTCAGCTGACGCCAAGGCTAATTCACTGTGGCAGAACCCACTGCATTAGCCCATTCTGGGTTATCCTTGGACCACCATTCACTTGATACCTGCCGTGACTATGAGATCCCTGTTCTTTCTAATCATTCCTCGCTCTCAACTGTGCCTTGGGGCACAGGTAACAGCGAGGTGGGGGTTATCCGAGCCAACTGAACAATACTGGGACTTCTCCAGCACTACCTACAAGGAACCATTGGTTAAGCCAGATCAGTTAAAACTCTTGTTATTACTGTATGGTCTCATGATTTCTTTAAAAATGCAGGGGGAATACCTGTAAATGGGAGCGGGGGCAGGCGACATAATCTTATTCCTTTCAGCGTCTCAATGGCAGAGGTCCTGGGAGGAACATCTATCTGTACTGGGAGAGGCCACCAATACACCCTATGTAAGATAGTGTCTCCACTCTTTTCTGGATGGTGAGGGAATGAATAGAAGGATAGGCCCCTCCAAATGTATTACTCACATTCTGCTATGCCTGCTGGTGTTTCAGCAATATGTTTGTTACAAGCCCATATTGCAGTATATATTTCATCATAAATCAAGGGTAGAGTATGGATCGGCTAGAAGGTCGATCGAGGTGGGAAGAATTTGTTTGGTTCTGGTGTTATTAACTATTACTTGGGTGGGAATGGGTGGGCAAGCTTTGGGGAGGGGAGAGGAAGGAGAGGAGAAAGCAGGGGAAACACTTGGTTTTACTACTGTTTTTTTTTTAACAAAAATGTTCACATGGATGCTGCTCTTATAGATCTCTACACAAAATGCAGGTGCTTAATGCATAAATGCTGTACTTTGATGGCAAGAAATACCTGGTCATTTCATATGGTCTTGTGATGGCTTCCGCCTTGAAAGTAACAACCTGGAATGTTAATGGGCTTAAAAATGTTCTGGCGTAAGCGAGTCTAAACCAGGATAAAAAATATTTTATTTTTATTTAGTTTTATTTACGGGTAAGTGCACTAACCATAAAATGACTATTTTCAGACACGACCCAGGAGAGTACAGAACAAAACATTGTACGAACAGTCCAGTGGTACATGGCGTAATAAATACAGTCAATGATGAGCAATCTCGTTACATAAACTAGACAAATGAAATCCTGGCAAAAGGAATTTCATAAACATGACTAACCTAGCACATATGATCATACCCAGTCCAATAGTACATGGCATAACAAGTACAAACAGTAATGAGTAAGCAAAGAGGTACATAAGCAGGATTAGGCAAAAACAAGATAAAGAGGGATAGCATAAACATGAATAGCTAAGGAGAGATAAAACTGAGTGAGAAAATAGGGAAGTGAATTAAGGGAAGAGGTAGTAATAGGACAGGTAATGAAGGGAGATAGGAGAGGGATGGGAGGAGGCAAGCGATATCAGGTAGGGTCAAAACAAGTGTACTCTTTGGTAAGCAACAGATATCAGCGGAATTCCTTCTGAAACAGAGATGGGACACCAACTGTCTGAGTCCAGGAGGAAAGGCGTTCCAGAGTTGGGAGGAAACACAATGGAAGGCACTTGCACCTTTAGATGTATGACTTTTAGCTACCTTCAACAGAGATTTATCTGCTGATCGTAGAGCGTGATTGAAGTAGCAGGAGCAAGCAAAGCCGCAAGTGACGAGGGAGTATTACCTCTGATAATGGAATCAATGAGTGTACCAATCGAGTAGTGTCTAGTTGCTAAGGAGGAAGAGCCAGTTAAGGTCACTGTATAGCTGGCAGTGATGCTTCAGCCGAGGCGATGAGGAGGCATAACGGCATATGTTGTTGTATGTAATGTCCCATTTTTGCATGGTTGTTTTGTGAGCAATGGAAGCGGGCACCATAGGTGAAGCAGGAAGCAGTATCCCTCTGGCAATAGCTAGTTTAGCAGATGGCATTAATAGGCAGCTGGTTTTGTAGACCAAACCAATTTTAGAGTTGCCAGCTTTACAGGTAGCCTGAATATGGGAGCTAAAGAAGGGATTGGTCAAGTAGGACCCCAGATATTTAAAGGACTCCACAGATTCAATCTGCCCCCCTAGATCACTTACCATCAAAGGGTGGGGCAGCTCTTGAGCTTTGGAGCAGAGCCGAACAACATTACTTTTTGTCTTGTGTGCGTTTGCTTGAGAAGCTTATGTGCACAAAGCCAATACTGGACACTTTTAAAATCAGCAGTTAGGTGACGTGTTGATACTGGCTACATTAGAGGAATTAGTGTAGAAGACAAGGTCAGTCCACATAGAAAATAGGTGAGCAGTATTGAAAGGTGTCTGAAATGTTGTTTATATAAAGAGAAAAGAAGGGGCCCAATATAGACCCTGAGGAACTCCAATGTTTGTAGAGGAGGATGGACAGGGAAGAATTGAACTTCATGGCTTGGGTCCTGTTTAGAAGGTAGCTACTAAATCAGCTGCACACAGAGGATGAAAAATTTAGATTCTGAAGAGCTGTAAGAAGCAGTGGATGGTCAGCAAGTCAAATGCCTTAGTAAGATCAATAAAAACAGCACCTGTTAGTTGTCCTGTTTCTATGGCTGAGGAGTGTGTGATGTGAAGTGCAGAAGTGCAGTCAAGGTACTACGGCCTTTTCTAAAACCATGCTGGTACTTGGAAAGAAGATTGAGCTTAGTTAGGTAGTCAGTAACTTGGAGAGTCACTAATTTCTCAAAGTTTTACTCAGGACTGAGAGAATGGCAATGGGCCTGTAGCTGGCTATGTCCTTAGGGCCACCTTTTTTGAAGACTGGTGTAATGCTGGCTATTTTCCAGATGTCGGGACCTACTCCATGTGAGAGAGAAAGTGTGAAGAGTTTTGCCAGAGGAGAGGAATAAGGGGCAGCAAGCTTAAGTAGCGAGGCTCAACTGAGTCTGACCAGACCTGGTGCTATCTGATACTGACCTTCAGGAGTTTTAAGACCTCGCGAGCAGTTTTGGCCTTGAAATAGAAAGGTGCTGCATCTTGCAATGTATAAGGCCTCTTGTTTACTAAGGGCATGTGGTGAATAGGAGGGTGCTGAGAGTGAGGTCCGATGGTAAAAAGGATGAAGTGAAATGGGATAGGTCTTAGAACAAGTGGTTGAAAGCATTTGCTACGGTCCCTCCATCATTGCAATTCAAGCCATTTATTATCATTTCACTAGGGTTAGCTGACTGAGAGGAAGCTAGGGAGTTTTCTTTACATGTCCCCAAAATTTCCTAGGGTCACCAGCTGAGTTTATCAGCAGGTCTATACAGTATTTACTCTTCGCCAGCCTAACCTGTTTATTGCACAAGTTCCTTAGCACTCAATGGGCAAGAAACTCAGATTGGAGACCTGTCCTCTTGAACAGCTTCCACTGTTTGTCCTTGTTGCGCATGGAAGCAAGCAGATCCTATGTAGCCACCTTGTGTGCTTATCCCTACCACGTCTAGTCACTTGTGGAGTGTCCTTTCTCTGCACAGCCAGGAATTCATTTATGAAGATCTGCAGAGCAGCTTCAATATCGCAAGAGGCATAAATATTTGTCCAGTCAATGCGGGATACATCATACAGAAATTCACCATGGTCCAGTTTAGCAAAATCCGTAAAAGTTACAAAGCGAGATGGCGGAGAAGGGGTGCAACCGAAGACCATATACAGAAGATGGGGAATGATCATCAGCAACAGCTAGGAGGCCTGAGCTAGATACATGCTCAATACGGTTCACCAGTAGCCAGTCGATGAGGGTAGAGGACTGAAGTCTAGGTGAGATTCTCGTAGGCACAGTTATCAGCTGGTGAAGACTGTAACTGTGTAGAAGGAGAGTAATAAGCTATTAGATGGACCCATCCAATTAATGTTAAAATCTCCTCGATGATTACCTCATGTCTGTTGTAGATCTGTGAGGTTTTAGGCAGCATATCCCTGAGCCCAAATAGACCAGCGATGGAGGGTTGTAGACAGAGATAAGATGGAGCTTCTTAGCACCTAGGTAAAGAGTGACATGCAGAGACTCACAACCTGCAGTGTTGGTATTACTCAGGATAAGGTCCATGGCAAGGTTGCTTTTGTAGAGTATAGCAAGACCACCCCACTTTTTTTGGCTGCTTTATCCCGACGAAACATGGAGTAGCCAGCAATGGAGCAGAGAGAGAGTCAGGTATCCCAGGTTTGAGCCATGTTTCTGTGAGGCAGAGGATGTCAGGATTATAAATAGTGACCCAAGCCTCCAGTTCAGTGATGTGACAGGTAAGACTTGGAAACTCATCTGAACAATTTGGAGCCCTCTGGTAGGTAATTTGTGCAGGTCACTTGAGGAAAAATGGGTTTTGGGGCCTGGGTTCAGCTCAGTATCACCTGACAGAAGCAGAGTGAGAGTACTAGAAACAGTAGCCTAATGAAGCAGGTTGAAGAGGGCATAATAAGACCAAATGGCAATTTTCTGGTAGCCAAGACAGCATAATATGTACAACCTTTGCAACAGAGTAGAGTGCTTATTTGTGGTTCAGCTTGGTATGAGGAGATAAGGTTAGAGAAGTAAAATACGGGAGATCAGAGCAGCTGGCACACCCCATGCCTGTGCTAGGGATAAATCCAAAGGCCCATGTAGCTCTCTTACTGGAGACACACATGACACCTAATGAGGCCAAGAAAATAATGTGTGTAGGGGTGGGGCTCTGGATAACAGCCTCCTGCTCAGCCCGGGCTAGAGGGTGGTGATTTTGCTGCCACAAGGCTTTGCTGGTAGCATTATGGACTCTTACATAGACCCTGGGGTAGATATGTAATAGCACAGCTGAGGCTTAACATGGGTGAGTACCTGGCAGTTGGATTTGTCTTTGGTCCCAACACTGAGGACCCAACGTTCTATCACAAACTACTTATTCACATGTTTCCTTATCATGTCCCTTGGATCCTGAGGGGTGACTAATTGTGTAGGCAATTTAAGTTCTTGATAGATCAAACCCAACCTCTATCCCAATCTCAAAATTTGCCAGTGCACTCCATAAAATTGAGACTTCCTGCTCATTAATAGAAATATGGAGGCACCAGAACCCCAGTGGGAGAGAGTAGCTTTTCTACCATTCTTATCAGTCCCATGCGAGGTTGAATAGTGTTAATTTCTTCAGCCTTTGCTCTCCGTGCTGGCTTAACCATACATGAGCCCATTTTAATCTCAGACCATGCCCCCTCACTGTTATGTTCCACAAGCGTGAATGCTGAGCCCACATGACCCTAGAAACTTGACCCAACACTACTGAAGGACAAGGCGTGCTTACAGAATATTAGCTCTGCAATAGCAGTTTCACAAGTACAAAGGGAGCAACCACCCATGTAGTAGGTGGGAGGCATTGAAAGCGTTCATTGGGGCAAACTATATCCTCGTGGCTCACAAAAAGAGGTGGGGAGGATCTTGCTTTCCTTGAATGGAAATTCAGGAACTCGAAAGGGCACACATGTCCCATTGCACTCGCGTAGTATCATAGGTTACAACAACAAAATGGAGATACAACTCCCTTAGCAGCTCCCAACTAGTTTGCAACCCACATCTGGGCAAAATGGGGCCGTGCCGATGGCGACAGGGAAGCTATTAGTGTAGCAAGTGAAGCAGAGTGAGGAGAGAACATTATAAAAGGCATTAGGGCCCATTCAGGTAACTTAATGGCAGACTCCCACTTCATTGGACAGGTGTTTATAGAATTTTATAGAGCCTCTACTCATCAGAGGTGTACATCAACACCATCTCAGATACACAGTTTTATGCAAAAGGCCCTATTACCCTGATAGATCAAAAGCCTCAGTGGCTCTTAACCAGCCACTTGAGAAATCAGAAATCACACGTACCATAAGTTCAAGTACAAAATGTTATTGAATGATAACTATAAGTCTTTACAATTAAAAAAAAAATAGACATAAAAGTTTAAAACAGTTGTTATGCATACTGTACCATACTTTTCAGATAAACCATAACAAGGTAATGACAGTAAAAGTTCCACTTAAAGTGCAATAATCAGAGAGATGAATGGTTGCCAAGAAACTACATAGTTTACACAGTACTGCAGGATTTTCTGATGTAAAGAGCAATTTTACAACATGTTCAGGGGAAGCTGAGATTTCCCAAGATGCAGCCAGCCATTCAGTCCTCCTTGTTTCATAAGGAGCATACCAATATTATACGTTCAAATCATCAGGGTATTGTTATTGCATTTACAGTATGGGGAAGTATGTCCAGGTTTTCCTTGATTATATAAAATATGATTTGTTTTATAAAGTTCCATTTGAAACCGAGTCAGCAGTCTCCTCTGGTCTGGGTCAGATATAATCTGAAAATATGGTTCAAGTTGATGATTGTTTTTTAAGCAGCAGTGCAACAACCTGGTGAAAATTTTGACCTATACTTTTTATACTATTTTAGATTACCACTTACCTCCTGACTTGTGTGATACCCTTCTTCCACAAGTTGAGTCTCTTTAGTACTTTTTTCATGTCTGAAATAATAAAGGAGTGCTCCTTTTAATATGGTAGGACCTGGACTTCATCAGTATTTTCAGCTGTTTTTGACCATCAGTTGTTTATATATCACTTTTGTTGTGACTAAAATTAACTATTATGCAGCAGGCAGTGCTCACTGGCCTTACAGAACAATAGTTGTTCAAAAACAGCTGCAAATACTGATGAAAACTTGGTCCAGCAATATTAAAAGGAGCGCCTTTTATTATTTCAGACAAGGAAAGTACTAAAGCAGACTAAATTGTGGAAAGAAGGGTATCATATAAGTCAGGAGGTATGTGGCAATCTAGAATAATATAAAAAAGTATAGGTCAAAATTTTCTACCAGATTGTTGCACTGCTGCTTTAAGATTTTGTACCATTTATAATGTTTTAATAAAGAGATTATTTCTAAGTCTGATCTGTCTAATTGATTTCTTAATCTACCTTTTATGGTTTGATTAATTTCTTTTCTAGTTCTTAGGCATATTTCATGTAGAATCTGTTTTAAATCAATGGATACATGAAATTTTTGATAATCTTTATATACAGAAAACAAAAGCTTTAAAAGAATAATTTATTTGTTCCTCGAGACATAGTCTTGGTAAGCAAGAGTCTTTAAGAAGAAATAATGACAATAAAATTTGATTTGCCTTTCTAAGATTACTGACTGAATGGACATTTAACCCAGTTTGATCTCAGAACTGCTACTGGCACAGACTCACGGTACCATAAGAATATACCAATAGAGTTTGTTCATTTGTTGCTCCAGAAGTCTGCAATATAAATCTACTGAAGACTAGGCCCAGATTTGACCCCATATAACAGACTTGAGCTGACCTTAGCGTTTACTACCCTAAGGACACCTGGAACGGAAGCTTGCCTAGTTTTGAATTAAAAGTCTTAATAAATGCATTAAAGGTGGTTTTAGTTTAGTCAAAAGCATATTCCTATGCTGTTTCCAGGTGCAATTTGCTGAAAAACAGACTCCCAGATAATTGTAATATTTGGTGGTTTCAATTGGTTCATTGTCAAGATAAAGTTTCTTAAATCTATTATTGATGTTATTATTGCAGAAAACCACCATTTTCATCTTCTCTCTATTTATCTGAAGTTTAAAATTTTTACATAAGATGGCAAATAGATTCATTTTTCTTTGTAATCTCAAATGGGATGCGGACAGGAGTGTAGTATCATCAGCATATGCCATACACAACATTTTTTATTTAATAAGGAAGGTGAATGAAAATCAAGGTCTTCTAAATTTTGTAGGACAATATTGATATATACATTAAAAGAATAGGGGCCAAAAGGCATCCTGTCTAACGCCCTATTAACTTTTACTAGTTTAGTTAAGCCACCTTTCCTATTGTATTGCACCTCAATCCAATTGTCATTATGAAGCCTACAGTGTATTTAACAAGGCAGACTCAATCCCAAGGTCTGTTAATGTATTCCAAAGGATTCATCTGTTGACATTTATAAAGGCAGAACTGAAGTCCACGAAGCAGCAGAGCAATTTTGACTTTATTTTAATATAGTTCCAAATCAAATGTGACAGTACGAAACAGTGTTGTATTACTGATCTTTTAGGTCTGAAACCGTTTTGATATTCAGAGAATTCCTCTGCATCAAGCCATTTTTGTAATTTATCAAGGATTATTCTCATGAAATTTTTTTTGAGAAGACTCTATTAAGCTTAGAGGCTGATGCTTCTTTGGGTCCTGTGCAGTCCCTTTTTATAGAGTGGAAAGATTAGACTACCTTTTCAACTATCGGTATGTTTCCTTCTTGAATAATGGAATTATATAATATTAACAAAGTCATGAATCCATTTCTTTTCATGGACTTATAAATTTCTGGGATAATCTTGTCTGGCCCAGGGTCTTACTTGTTTTAACTAAATCTATGGTGTGAGAGATATCAGTAGCCGTAATTATTATAGGATTAGGCAATGTAGTCTGGATTAGGGTTCTAGCCACAAGAACATTTTTAAGTTCAGCTTCTTCAGACTGTGAAAAGTATAACCAATTATAATATTCCTCCCAAATGTTGGGAGGAATATAAACCTCAAGATCTTGAGACTAGGAATTCTATCTGTAGCTAATCAAGTTCCAACATTTTTGGTTTTTTTATACACCACTACTCTTAGCTTGTTCCACATTTTTCAAAAATATTTCCTACGTTCTCTTTCTAAGACTTTTTAAATTCTTTATGGGCTTTATTAAGTTTATTGAAATTCCTTTTGATTTATGCATTTTGCAATATTTACGTTAATCTCTTGAAAGTCTTTTTAGCATCCTTACAGACATGATTAAGCCATGTGGGCGGCCGGTGGTGCTGAGGCATTGGACGTCTTACCTCACGCCACACCGATGACCCGTGTTCAGGAAGCGGCGATGGGGGTCAGCAGGGGTGGAGAAGGATGACGTCCTTGGACAGTTCTTCTCCGGGGTGGGGTCTTTCAGATGTCGGTGCCTGCCTGGCCCTAGTGGCAGCTGGGGCTGAGCACACTGGCCCGCATCTACCAGGGGAGGCAGAGGAGCTGCCATTGGATGTGCTCGGGGAGGAACAGCGCTCAGTACATCTCCCGGCGCACTGCATGCTCCACTGCATGAGGGAGAAAACAGGAAAAAGCTGGCAACCTGCACCACGTGGCTTGATGGCCATCCACGATGATCTCTGGCTCCGAGCCTCGCCTGAACTGGATCTGGACAGGGTGAGTGAGTTGGGGCTTCCTGCCAACTCCCTACAAGGGGTAAGCTGAAGGAGTTAGAAGGTAAGGTTCAGAGAGTGTGGCAGGTACAGGCGGCGCCAGAGTCCCACAAGGATGCCGAGATATGGGAGCAGATCAGATATGCCCCAGGGAAAAAGTATAACCTCAAAAAAACAAACAAACAAAAAAAACATGTAGTATAGATTTTTCTTACCAAGGCTCTGGAGGTCATCAAAGGTCTTATGTGAGAGTTTAATAAGTCCCACAAGGCTGCAATTTGTGTAATTTGAGAGGATTCTCTAACTCAAGTCTTTATCTTTTTTCTAACTCTATTTATGCATCTACCACACCACCGAACTCTCTCCAGTGACCTCTTGAGTCCTCGTCTCTACCTCCTGCGTGACTCAGTTGCCCCAACAGCCCCTCTCTGGCACTGGGCATCCCCAGGTCTGCCCATTGGGAAGGGTCACCCCATGAGGCGCCCTTTCTCTAGTACTGAGCCACCGGGCCGGAGAGGTGGGACCAGCAAAGGGGCCAAGCCCATCAGGAGTGTGGACAGAGAAAGGAGGTACCATGGCCTATCAGTGAAGGGAGTGGTTTTACATGCTTGGAGTCCCCTGTGGAGACCCGGCTTGACATGACAATGTACTGCCACAGCTCCACCCAGATCTAAATCGCCGCTGCTGTTGGCTACCTCCAGCCACCACCAGAGGGTCGCTTCTCGGCGGCGTTGTGTCCTGACCCTTCCGGGAAGAGGAGCTGTCCTCCGGACGCTCGATCTCTTCCCTCCTGTTGACCCCGGCGACCCAGGCTCGTTCCCGAACCTGAGTTGCTGGCGTGGTGCAAGGTGTGGCGTCCAGTGCCTCACCCTCAGCGCCACTGGGCCAGCCACTCAAGTCTTTATCTTAATGACTTCGTGATCCTGGAAAAGATTCTCCATAAGAGAAGCATGATAATCATTCCACCTGATCCTTTTCTTATTCAGGATCTCAAGAGCATGTACCATAAAACAACTGAAGGAAACCCTGGGGCCGATGGTCTGCCTATAAATTTCTTTTTAAGGTCTTTAAACCTGAACTCATGGCTCTTCTCTTAAGACTTATATAAGAAAGACACTGGTAATGCACAGCTCCCCACCTCCCCATGCCATCTGCAACTATCAGCATACTTCCCCAACCGGAAAGGACCCCGCTCTATGCTCCTTTTATCACCCAATTTCCTTCTTACATCAGAGTACAAAATACTGGCCAGGATAATCACCACCAGGCTTGAACCCTTCTCCCTACTACAATACATCCTAACCAGAGTGGGTTTGTTCAGGGAGACAAGGAAACACAACATTCATAAAACTCTCAATATAATTCATTATTGGGCCACAACTTTATCGTCACATGGAGTAGCAGTCCTTGCCTTGGATGTGGAAAAGCCTTTGACTGTATGGGTGGGGGTACATGTTTACTGCTCTATTGGCCTTTGAATTGGGTCAGGTATGTTGTCCAGGATCAAAATCCTATACTTCCACCCATCTTCGCAAATCCTAACCAATGGATCTTTGTCCCAAGCTCTGAGTTGCAGAGAAGCACACGATAGGGCTGCCCGCTCTCTTCCCTTCTGTATGTATTGACTTTAGAGCCATTAGTAGCAGCAATTTGTGATCACCCAGGGTGGCGGGCTTTGAGGGACAGCGAGAACACAACATTGCTCTTTTCACGGATGATTTATTGTTATACTTAAGAAACCGAGCAGAGGGCCTCCCACATGTCAAGCTTTACTTCACTCTCAGGTCATAAAATCAGTTGGTCCAAGAGTGAAATATTACCCTTAGGGGACAAAAATAGAAATCTTTTAGATAAAAATTCACTGGGGGTTCAAGTGGTGAACAAGCTCAAATATTTAGGGGTTTACATCTCCTCTCGTGCCACTAAACTATTCTCCCTGAACTTGAGGCCCTTCTCACCAAGACTGCGGTGTGCGGACCTCCCTTTGACCCTCATAGGAAGAATGGCAGTGGATAAGATGAATATCAACATGTCCCAGATAGATTTTTCAAGCAACTAGACTGTATTATACACACATTTCTCAGGTGAAAGAAAAACACCTGGATTTGTAGGAAAATACTTAAACACCCATCTCCTAAGGGGCACTGACTTATCAAATTTTAAGCTATACTACTGGGCACCCAAAATAGCATTTCTTCCAGTGGAACCTACTCTGGTCATACCTGTCTGGACAGAAATGGAGGGACAGGGTGTTGGGGAGGACAGGGGACCTTAGGAGGGATTTACTCTCCTCTCCTCTGCATTGACTGCTATACAACCGCAGACAAGTGCAAACCCTTTTATCTGGAACCTCCTGAAAGTCTGGATAGCAATCCATATCCACAATAATACCCAACTGTTAGCTCCCAATACACATTTACAGTATATGGTCCATGTTGAGGGCACGCCCGCTATAACGGGTTTCTACATAGGGGACTCCTCCGCTGGCAAAGGATGGGGCTGCGATACATCACGTAACTCTTTGAGGGTGGCAGATTGCTTTCATTTGAGAACTTCAGAAGCAGTGATCACTTTCACCGTCCTATCTGAAAGACCTACTGGTTCCTTACTGCCCGACCGATCACTCCACTCGGCCGACACGGGTTGTTAGAGATTCCAAAGTGAGTTTAAAATCCTCTGGCAGCAGAGCATTTTCTCATGCTGCACCCACTCTTGGAATTCTCTACCATGCCGATTCTGAGGAATGCACCTCCGTGGAGATATTTAAGAAAGAACTGAAAACACTTATGGAGAATGGCCTTCTTAGACAGTTAATGTGAATTGTAATATGTTTGTAATTTTATTGTAATTTATTATGTTTTTATGATGTATTTTAATGTTTGTAGTGCTTGATGTTTTGTATTTAAATTTGAAGGTTTGATTAATTTGTTCAGCACTTTGATATAGCGAAGGGCTATATAAATAAAATTATTATTATTATTACTTCCACTGGGACAGCTTTTTATTTACCTGCAAGTTCGACACAGGTTAACCAGTCTCTGTTCCTCATACACAAGGTGGCCAGTCACCAACCCATTTGAGGAGGAGCTGTATCAGCCGCAACTCTCTCCAAACCACTTTCTGTGTATTGTGGTATACTACTGAAAAGTGGAGATGACCCACTCTTACGCCTACAGGAAGCCTGGGAGGCAGATACGGATCTTACTGTGGTTCCAGAAATATGGGCCAGTGCCATTCGGTACCTCAACAACTGCTCTAGAGCAACAGGTTGAGTCAGAGTCAATTCAATATTTTATACAGGCGTACATCTCCTAGTCAAAGCAACACAGACTTTACCTGACAAAGTCGCCCACTACCCCAAGTGCAAGGGGGGGAAGGCAACTTCCTCCACATGACGCTCATGTGCTCAAAACAGATGGCTTAGTGGAATGAAATTCACAAAATCATGACAAAAGTACTGGGGTTACACCCCGAGATCACCATTAGAATTTCTTTTGGGGGCCAATCCAAACAGGCAATTGCTCAAACAGGACCTCCTGTTCTGGTCCTTGGCATTAATCAATGCTCGAACACCCTGTCAAGTGTTGGCTTGCAGACAAACCACCAGCTATACAGAAATGGGCACATAATCTGTCCAGCTGTCTTAAAATTGAAAGGGCTCAATCTATACTGTCTGGTAATGCGCCAATTTGAGCATATATGGACTAAATTAAAGCTAGCAGTGGAGAAGGGTCTCTTTCCTTGGTAATGGCTCAGGAGACCTATAGTTGGCACTTTAAACACCTAATCATAAGAAGTGTTATTGTACTGAATAACTGCCTTTTTAAATTGTAACTAACTGTATTTTTACTGACATCTCATTTTATCCATAACTACATTATGTCCTTTGTTCTTTCTGCTGTTTCTCTTCTTTTCGATAAAAATATTTTACAAAAACAAAACAAAGGTTCTGAGAGGGAAATTAAATAAAATAAAAGCGGGTGTGGGAAAGGATGTGTTGAGGAGAGTGACTCCAGCATTCAGGTAGACCGCTTCAGATGTCTAGGAAATCCATTCCGTTTTAGTTTCCAGGCAGTCCTGGACCAGTTGGATACGTTGTTTGTGGCCAGACTGAGTTAAAGTGCAGGAATGTGAAAGTAAGCGATCCCTACAGCGTATGCTTTATGATTATATACCTGGCTTCTTTACTCCGTCCTAGTGGTTCACTACTTTAACATGTTATCCGATGAAGAAAGTGATGGGTTATTCACATCAGTTTTCAATTAGGTGCTGAACGGTGCAGGAAGCAGTGAACTGCTAGACGGAGAAAAGAAGCCAGGGGTACAGTATAATGGTACAGCACACGCTGTAGGGATCGTTACTTTCACATTCCTGCACTGCTACTCAGTATGGCCACAAAACAACGTATCCAACTGGTCCAGAACTGCCTAGAAACTAAAACCGAATGGCTTTCCCAGACAGCTGAAGGCAGTACTGTATGTAACTAATAAATACTTTCACAAGTAGAGCCTACCTCCATTTGTTGCCATGTTTGACTGGTGTTCTTCCCTGAAGGGACATGAGCACCAACAGGAGCTGCAGAAAGTTTACTTTCAGAACGGAAATGAAATGAAACCTACCCACTACTACTACTACTGCTGCAGAAAATCTGCACTTACAAGATGGGAGGTGCTGCCGGCCGGTGGCGCTAAGGGTTGAGGTGCTGGCGCCACATCTCACGCCCGCCAGTGACCCGAGTTCAGGGTGAGCTCGGAGCACTGAGGGACAACAGGGGTGGGAGAGGGATTGAGCGCCGCTGGGCTGCTCTCCATCCCGGAGGGAAGTTGGGGCTTACTCGGCGCATCAGCGGCTCCTGGTGGAGACCGAGGCTGTAGCTCGTCAAGCAGCACATAGTTGGCATGCTCGACGCAGGGGCTGCCGTGGTGCCAGGATATGCACACGCATGGAGGGAGTGAGAAGAGCTCACCAGAACAGGGAAAACCCAGGTCTGTGGGGCAGGCGACTGAGAGAGCACCCAAAGAGGAGGGTGGCCCCACCCCAGAGGGTTAAGCTGAGTACCAATTGTTGCTGGAGGAGAGGGAGAGGAGGCACAGGTAGGAGGCTTCAGGTGGGGCAGGAGTAGACAGGATGTCAGAGAAGGCCTATGAGACCCGCGACCAGAGGGAAAAGATTCTAAAAAAAAGGGAGGGTCACGTGATCGCTTCATGGCGTAAAGACATGCCTTGGTCGAGCCCGATCCCCAGGCAGCAACTACAAAGTGAAAATCCGTCACAATCTAAGGCAAATTCAGCACAAAACACAAACTACTTCTGGCTGAAAGCGACTATGACGAATATAGTCTCGACGGCAGTAAATCGCAACGCGCTGGGGCTAAAAACAAGAAGGCTGCAGGGCAGACAACAGTAAGGCCCGATTTCGATCTCGGCAGCAGAAATGACGGCGATTGGCAGAGAACTAAAAGATCAGTTCATGGAAGCACTTACCCCACAATTTGAGATGCTGGAGAACAAAATCAAGGGAGATTGGTGGCAATGGAAGCACAGGTGGAGAGGCAGCATGAAAGAATTGAGGAGCTGGAGGGCGCGTTTTGACCGTGGAGGACACGCTGCATCCCCTGGAGAAGAAGGTGGGGGAGCTAGAGAGTAACTACTCAATTGAGGAGCTGTTGGACTAGCAGGAAAATTATCACAGGAGGTCTAACTTACGATTAGAGGCCTACCTGAAGGCAAGGAGGGTGCGGATATCCTAGGTTTTTGCTCCAAAACTCTGCCAACGCTGCTGGGCCTGAAACTTAAAGGAGGGGCTATAAACAGAGAGGCGCATGCGCGGTCCAGCCACGGCCCCAGAATGGTCAACCCCAAGGCAAGTGATTTTTAGGTTTCATAATTTTCAAAATAGGCAAGAAGTATGGAAGGCCTACAGAGCTATGTCGGAGCTGAGATACGGTGCACCTGTACATAGCCCAGGATCACTCTGTCAGGGTGTGCAGGAAGAGAAAAATTCAACGAGGTGATTGCCTTATGTCAGAAGCTGAAACTCGAATGGTTTATGATATTCCAGCAACCATTAAAATAAAGCATGAGGGGCAACATACAGCTTCTGGGAAGCGGAGAAGGCGATAAGTTTGTAACGGAGTTGCAGAAGAAGATTGGATGTTTTCTGTTTGCTACTGAAGGAAGTGGGCGACTTGAAATGGAGAGTTCTTGGCTGAATTTGTAAATAGTTCTGGGTTATCAACCACACAGAGTTATACTGGAAAGTAAAGGTTTTGGAGAAAGTCTGGGAGGAGAGCTGCATATGAACCCCTGAAGAGTGGAGGGGAGGACTAATCCCACAGCAGCCCCCTTCGGAAATGGACTGTTTGTAGGACTTTGGGAAGGTGAAGGACTAACAAGAAGTTTCCTGAGGGATTATAAGCACTGTTTTTTGGTGCCTTGTTCCGGAATCGACAGAGGGATTCATGTAAACAGTGTTTGACCCGATAAGAGACTGTAAGCTGTCGAGAGAGAGCTGGAAAGGGAGGGGCTGATGCGTTGTAATTGATTCTGCGGCCTGCTCGGGTTGTCCAGGCAGGAGGAGAAGAAGACAGTCTCGATGAATGGATTAGACAGCGAGGCCTGTTACTATGGGAGGAACAGGCCTGAATGAGAATTTGGAAGATAAGAGATGGGGTTTAATGGACTGGGGCGCGGGTGAAGGGAGCGCTTGTCCTTCCATCTCCCTAGTATAACAAGAGATATAATAGCAGAGGAGAGGAGGCTCACGGTGGATGGTCAACGTGGGGCCTGACTCAGTTAATGGGTAGAATCGGGATGCCTCAAGAGAGATGGGAGTTGTCAGCTCCCTCTGAGTTGGGCTTGGGGGGCAGGGATAAAACGAGGAGAAATATGGGTTGACACGGAGGGAGAGATGGGGGTTTGGTAAAGGAACTGCTCCTCGATGCCTATTAAAGTGAGACGATTGTTATACTCTGTGTGGGTTAAACTCCAAAGAGAGTACTGATGGTCATTTGATGTTCATGACCCGGGGACAAGGTTGTGTAATAGTTTTCCTGAATCAAACCCTGTAATCGATTACAGAAAGGGGAACATACTGATATTAAAATGTTGTATGTTGAGTTAAGAAGGTGGGAAGTTGATACTGTCTATAGGTTGGGGGAGTTTAAATGTTCTGTTATGAATGTTATGTGTGTACTACTTTTCAAGTCCACAATTGCAGAAGGAGCAGATAGAGAAATACCCACATCCAGAGAGTAAGGAAGGTACAGCTGGAAATAAGGGGTGCAGAGGGTTCTTGGAAATAAGATGGGTCCAAAGGAAAGGATAAAAATAGTCTCCTGGAATGTAGGGGGGTCTCTCGATTAAACGTGCCTCCATTATCACAGCCCTTAAAAGAGTGAAAGCTCAGATAGCTTTACTACAGGAGACACATCTGACCTCTTTAGAAACTGGTAAGGGAACTGGGTGGGGGCATGTTATGCTGCCTCCTTCTCATCTCATAAAGGGAAGCAGCAATCCTGATACACAAACATTTCCCACTGAAAGTATCTAGGGTGGTACAGGATAAGAAAGAGGAGATATGTGTTTGTAGAGGAACTCTGTACAGTACCCAGGTAACACTGGGATGTGTCTATGCCCGGCAGTGTTTGAGCCAGCGTTTTATGAGGAGATTCTTGAGTTATTAATGAGGAACAATTTCAAGGATTGATCATGGGTGGGGATTTTAATTGTACTCGGATCCCATACTAGATCACTGGCGGGAAGGAAGGAGGAGGGAGGTGTATTAAACACTGGCGGAAGGCCTAGTGGAGCTAGACTTAATAGGCGTGGTATGACAGCCAACCCAAAGAGTAAGGAATTTACCTTTACTCTCACCTTCATAAAATCTGGACAAGGATAGATCACATGTATATTGAGGGAGGGTGGCATCATGGGACGACAGATGTGAGGCATGAACCGATTCATGTATCGGACCACGCCATGGTGACAATGACGCTGGAGCTGGAGGTGAACCAGGTGAGGTCTGGTACATGGAATTCCCCTGTACCTGATGGGAAGGAAGAGTTTCGAAATCTTGGTGGAGCAAGTAGAGGGTATGTGGCATTCAATAGAGATACGGCCCATCTACACAAGTTTACTGGGATGCAGGGAAGGCCTATTTGAGAGGGGCTATTATAGGATAGTGGCGGGACACAAGAAGAACAGGCCAAAAAGTATGATGAGTTACTCCAGCATGTTAAAGACTTGGCGTGTAGGGTGGTCGGCGGAGATGAGGGGTGCGCTCAGAGTCTAATGACAGCCAGGAGATGTTAAACAGTATGCTGGCTGAGCAGGCAAGATCCCAACTTTGGTTGGTGAAGCAAAAGTTTTATGAGTGGGGCAACAAGCCGGGGCCCATGCTGGTGAATCTTGTTAAGGGAAGGAGAGTTAGGACATGAATACAGGAGATTGAGCAGAGGGAGTGCTGCTAAGGATCCATGAGCTATTGGAGAAAGGTTTAGGAAATTCTACCAGGAATTATATAGCAGTGGAGGTGAGGATAAGGCTGATATCACGAGGGCCTTTCTGGAGAGGCTTAAGCTTTAGAGGATCACGGAAGAACAAAGAGAGGAGTTAGACAAAGAAATTTCTAAGAAGGAGATAAGGAGGGCCATACAGGCTCTGAAGGCGGTAAGAGCAGCTGGACGGACGGGCTCCCAGTGGAGTTTACAAGACAGTGGGGCTGGGAGTGGTGGACCTTCTTGGGAGATATTCCGAGAGCGAGGGAGGTGAGTTTGCTCCCCCTCTATGGGGATGGCAACGATCTGTGTTATACAAAACAGGGTAAGGACCCTCAGGAGTATGCAGCGTATTGGCCCATATCCCTGTCAAGCGTGGATGCTAAAATATCGCTAAGGTGCTGGCCAGGCAGCTAGAGGACTTCTTCCCAAATGGTACATTCGGACCAGACTGGCTTTGTAAAGGGCAGACACTCGTATCATAATGTAAGAAGGGTTTTGAACATGGTGTATGGCTCTTCTCGCATCCGGGGCCGACGGCTCTCTTGGCCCTGGACACTGAGAAGGCCTTTGACGAATCAGTGGGGATTCCTCTTTGAGGTTTTGAGAGGATTTGGCCGGGGCGGAGTTTATTAACATGGTGAGGGCATTATATGCCTCCTCATGGCGACAGTATTAGTTAACAGGATCATGTGCGAGCTTTGGTCTATCTGAGGGACTAGACAGGGGATGCCCTCTTTCCCCACTGTTATTTGACCTAGCAATTGAACCTTAGCTGTGGCTATTAGACAGAATACAAACATAGAGGGGTGACTGGAAGGGAGAACAACAACATAAGTTGTCACTGTATGCAGATAACATGATTCTATACCTAGGAAACCTGGAAAGATCTGTCCCACTACTGCTAGACATGATAGAGAACTTTTCAGGGTTATCAGGATATAAGGTAAACTTGGATAAATCAGAAATTATGCTCTTGGGAAGAGGGAGCCTTAAGGGATGTAAGACGTGGGGACTAAGAGAAGTTAAGATGAGTTTTAGGTATCTGGGCGTAAATATTGGCAGGACTATCTCTGAATTATATGGTCTGAATTTTGGACCGATGGTAAAGAGATGACAGCAGAATTAAAGAGATGGAGACCATTGCCAATATCGTGGATTGGAAGTATAAACCTGCTAAAATGAATGTTTTGCGAGAATTGTATATTTACTGCAAATGCTCCCCATAGGGCTCAGTAAGAAAGATAATAAGAAACTAGAAAAGAGCTTCTCTGATTTCCTATGGTGGGGAAAAGGCTAGGATCAGCCTGAGGAAACTAAAATTGAGCACAAAGGAGGGGTTGAAGTTCCCTGATGTGAAGAGCTACTATCTGGCTAGCAAATGAGAATAGTGAAAGATTGGGTAGCTAGGCCAGAGGTAGCCAGTTGGCTAGACTTAGAGGAGGCGGAAGGGCAGGGCAGGCTGTCGGCTTACTTAGCCAGAGAAGGGAAGAAAGCATACATAGCCCAGGGCCGAATAAACCCAATGGTGCTCATGACACTACATAGCTGGGAGCAGGTTAAGAGGATGGTAGGGGCCAGGGAGGCTGAGACGATACTCCTACCTTTGAGTAATAACCCATTCGTTTGTCCCGGAGTGGGGACAAGGGCTTTGAAGACTGGAACAATAGAGGGATACAAAGCGTGGGGGACCTCGTAGGAGGAACAAGTGTAAGATCCTTCCAGGAGTTGAAGGAGAATAAGGGAATACCAAGCAGTCATATGTTTCGATTTTTTCAAGCTGGAGATTACTGTATGAGCCTGAAGGGCAGGGCCCTCGATCTCTTGCTGCAGCAGATTGAGACCTTAGTGCTTAGAGCCAGGGGTGACCCTAAAGGCATGTTGGGAGGGCAGTGCACATACTTAGAGAGAGCCTTGAGGGTTGACAAAAGCGAAGCAGATATAGGAAAGGGACCTGGGACTTCTGATTAGTGATTATAATTGGGGTATTATGTTGGAGACGCATATGGGTCTCTTTACCTCCAGTAAATATAAAGAATCAGCCTACAAGTTTATACATAGATTATTTTACCACGGTGGTAATGCATAGGTACAGAGCAGAGATAACTGATATAGTGCAACAGATGCCAAGAGCAAAGGGCACATACCTGCATTGTTTCTGGGACTGTCAACGCTATGGATGTTTTGGAAAAGAGTGGTACAGAATATGAAAGAAACAATGGAGATAGAGATCCGCTGCACCCGATAGATGTACTGTTTGGTATAGAAATGAGAGGAGGGAGGACTGGGCCCCATATAAGAGATGGGTCAGGATTGTGCTTTCTCAGGCTAGACAATCCATTCTAAGCACATGGGTATGGTGAGGATCCTTCCGTTGAGCAGTGGCTGGCTCGATTGTTGGTGCCCTGGCAATGGAAAGAAGGATATATCTGGCAAGGGGAGACTGGATGCCTTCATATCTATGTGGACTCCAGTGCTATCAACCTTGTCCATGGAAGAAGCCATGATTGTTCAGAGGGGTCTAGAGATGGAGAGGAGCTGAAAGGTCCTCTAATTTAGAATTTGCAGTGTAAAGGAGATGTGTGGTTTAAGGAAAGAATATTTCGAAATCAAATTGGAGTATTAAATGACAAGAATAAAACTTAGGAGATAGTTATATGCAAACATGTATGAAATGATGTGGACATATGTATATAGTTTTAAAATTGTATGGGATGTAGAGTTGTTGTCCCTTTTTTTTGTGTGTCTTGTAGGCCATAGTGGAATCATGTGATTGTATACTCTGGTATAAAGGTGATGTATGTGGCATAATGGGCTGACATGATGCGCGCTGGCTTTGTCTGTAGGTAAATGTTATGTCTGTTATTGTCTGTAGTTGGAAAAATTCAATAAAAGTTGAAACAAACAAAAAAAAAAAGATGGGAGGTGCTGCATGAGGGTTACGATCCAAAGAAAAGAAAGACCATCTAGCGATCTTAGAGCTGGGGTGGGGGGTTTAACAGCTCGACTCTGTGAAAGGGCATGATCATGATCAAAAGAAAAACAAAAGTCTTTGTTTTAAATTTACTGCATCAGTGTCACCCGAGACCTTCGATGCACACACCTGATTGGCTGCTGGACTGAGTGCTTCATGTTAGTTAGATGTCAATAGGTGTCTCAGTCAGGAAGTGGCTTCTGATTTTGGATTGAACCAGTGGCGTGCTCCAATAGCATGCTCTGAATTTGGGACCAGCTGCAAGCAACTTGGGACACTGGGACAGTGGAGGCAAATTCAGGAAATCTAGGAAAATTGGGACAGTTGAGAGGTACGGTCAAGGGTGTAACTATTTTGTGTCTCAGACTTTCAGACCTGGGACGCATAATGAACTATTCTCCACTGACACCCCAGCAGAAAACTGGCTATGTGATTTGCCCAGGTTTGCTTCATTAACTTTGTATGGAGCAGTGCTGGTGTACTGATAGGCCTGTACTTGACTGGTTGACCCTGAGCCACCTCCTGGGCCTGTGCAATAAGGGGTCTGCCCTGTCCTGCGGGAGGAAGGCCTGCCCTGAGTAAATCCAGAATCGCCTCCTATGTACTGTAACTGCTGGACTCGGTCAGCACAGACTTGGGCAAACTGACAGTGATGCCCAAGGACTGGAACAACTGCAAGGCGCACTCCAGAGTTAACACAGAAGCTCCCAGGACTGGGCTTTCAGCAACCAGTCGTCCAGGTATGGGAACACATGGAGGCCTTCACACCAGAGGGCTGTTGTTGCATTGCTGAACACCTGGTAAATACCGTGGCATAGAGAATAAACCAAAGGACAATACCCTGAACTGGTAATGCTCCCCTGGAACAGAAGCCATAGGTATACCCTCTGAGGGGAACAAACCATGATATGCAGATAGGCATCCTGCATATTGAGGGAGCACAGCCTGTAACCCTGCTTGAGGAGAGGAAGAAGGCTGTGCAGAGTGACCATCCAGAACTTTCTGTACTGGAGAAATAGGTTCAGCTCCTTGAGGTAGAGAATGGGCCAAGCTGCCTGTTCTTTTGGGAACCAAGAAGAACCTGGAGCAGAACCCCTTGTTCCTTTGCCACCTAGGCACTGGTTCTATGGCCCTTTGCACAGCAAAGTGAGTACCTCCTCCCTGTGCACCTCTGTGTGGTCTGGAGGATAAAGGTGGGGACTGGGAGAACATCTGGAGGCTGTTCTAGAGCATGGCCCTTTTGATTATCTGCAGGATCCAAGCATCTCAGGGATGAAAATCCCCAAGTCCGACATCCGGGATGCTTCTGTGCAGCAACAGGACTTAAATTTCCTGGCATGTGAAGTCCGATGGACTCCTTGTTTCCTGCTGCACATGCACAGCCGCTTCCAGTGTGATCTTGGCGGCTCTTGGCCCCAGACTTCAAACACCTCTCCTGTTTAGCAGAAATCCTCAGGAATGCGCTTCTAGGGTGGGGAACATTCATTGTCTGCACCTCAGTCCAGCCAGAGATCCAGGAATGCGGGCAGGGTTAAATCCAGCTTCAGAAATGATCTGGTGTCTGGAGAGTTGGCAGCACTGCAAGTCTCTAGAGTGAAGGCACCTAAGCGAGATAAGCCACAGGAGGTCACATGTGTGACAAGTCTGTAAATCAGGTGGTCTCTGTGGCTGATCTGCGCCTGTGTGGACTGGATTTTCACTGCACCATCACTCTGGAGTCGACTCTTCACCAGAGCAGACATGCTGTGCTGACACTTGTCTTTGGAATTTGGGCTGTTGATAAATTAAATACTAATTGTCTCCTCTGGATAAACAACACTTGGGGCCACGTTTTGAATACTTTTGCAGGAACATTTGTTTTATTTAATTTGTATGATGGATTTTGATTGAAAGGTGCAAAGAGCAGGGATTGATTTCTGACTGTTGGACCTAGGACTTTTTGCCCGTTAAAACCGGGGAATTTATTATTACTGAGTGAGAACCACCAGTTTATTTAGCAGCTGACTGAAATAATCACATTCAGACACTAGGGCTGCAGAAAATATAAACAGTTCTGTTTAACAAAATGGGAAATTAGGACAAAGACTAGTCAGACTCCAGCTGAGTGTTAAGCTGGTTAGACTACAGAGCTACAGAAAAAATGTATTATCAGTCTTTGATGTTCGTGATCACTAGTTAAGCAGCATTTATCAGTAGTTTCTGCTATTACTGAAGCAGCAGCATGTAAAATCTAACTTTGTTCTCTTAGTTGTGTGCTTTTGGGTCTAATAAAGTCTAACCTCACACAATACTTAACTGCACAGCAAAAACAGCGCTTGAGTGACTAAGAATTCTATATACAAGCATGCAGGTGCTGTGTGAAACAGTCAAATTATTTTAAATAATATAATTCTGTGCCGATGAAACAGTGTGCCTGAGTGTCTGAAATTTTAGTTAAGTCAGTAACTAATTATAATTTAGGTCCCTGTGAGCAACATGAAGTGCCTGTGCCAGACAAGTGACTCTGACAGTCATTTATTATAGTCAGTGAATTACAGTCACTAATTATTCTGGGCTGAAGCAAAGCCTTTGTGACCATGTGTCTGACAGTCCTATATTTTGTTTGAGACTGAGAAGTCAGAGTACAATCACTAAATACTTTATGGGCTGAAGCAAAAGACTGTGTCATTGTGTCTGACTATTTTGTTTGAGACAGAAATCAGAGTACAGTCACTTATATTTTTCTGGGCGAAGAAAGTCTGCCATCAGTGTGTCTGACTATATTTTGTTGGGACAGAAGTCATCGGAGTACAGTAACAAAATACTTTTCAAGCAAAGCCTTGTGCATCAGTGTGTCTATTTTGTTTTGAGACAGAAGTCAGAGTACAGTCACTAAATATTTTTCTGCTGAAGCAAAACCTGAGTCAGTGTGTCTGACGGTCTATTTTGTTTGAGACGGAAATCAGAGTACAGTCATTAAATATTTTTCTGGGCTGAAGCAAAGCCTGCGTCAGTGTGTCTGACAGTTATCTATTTTGTTCAAGACAGAAGTCAGAGTAAAGTCACCAAATATTTTTCTGGGTGACTGAAGCAAAAGCCTGTCAGTGTGTTACATCTGTGTCTGAATCATACATTTTGCAAAGCACCACTTTTCCCTGACTTGTGTGATAAATACAATTAATAAAACATTTATTGTCACCCTTAGTCAGCTCACGTCATCTGCAGTGTCAATCTGAGTCACTGAGTCAGTCGTGTTGTCTGTGTCTATCTGCCTTTACTAATCTATTATATTTATTTTTTATTTATTTAGTTTTTGTTGACCGGGTAAGTGCAGTAGACAAATCCTGCCTATTTTCGAACACGACCGGGGAGGGGCTACAGATGATCAAATACTAGTAGTAGTACTACAACATCCAGTTTTGCTAAACATAAAGGTTCTGACGATGGCCTTACCAAGGATCAAAGATATGACAGAGGAAAAAGGGTCAGGAATTTCTGTCCTGAATGGAAACAAGAATATCCATGGCTGGATTTCAATGATGAAACATCTGTAATGTACTGCATATATTGTAAGGCCTACCCCCAAATATGTGATCCTAATTCTGCTATGGTTAAAGGTTCAGGTGATCTCAAGTTAGACCCCATAAAGAGGCATGATGTCAGGAGGAACACATCAGTTGCACAAAGCATTACTTAAAGGATACCGCTCAAGTACCACCCATTTGCCTGTCAGAAACTGCTCTGGGTCAGTCATTTCAAAAAAGACACATGACAAATACAGAATTTTATTTAACACTACATACAGTATAGCAAAGAATGGGAAACCTTTTTCTGATTTTGAAATGATTTGTGAGATCCAGCATAAAATGGTTTAAATGTTGGTAACAACTACATGAATATAGCAGGTTCCCGTTTGTTTGTGGACATCATAGCAAAGACAATACAGTCAGCAGTAATTGATGAGGTCAGAAATGCCTCCTTTTGAGCACTCTTGCACATAGAAGTACAGACCACTCTATTAATGAACAAGAAATTGTCTACCTGAGATATGTAGGTGCCAACTGTTAGCCAGTCACACACCTAATATCAGTGGTGCCATGAAACTGCAAGTGCTGAGGGTGTAGTCAATGCTATTGAGAAAGCTTTACAATCAGTGGATTTGCCATAACCAGAATTGATAGGCAATGGACATCCAGCACTTGTATGTGCTAATTTTGATGGTGCATCAGTCAATCTTGGTGAACGGACAGGAGTCATTACTAGACTCAAATCACTATTGCCAGGCGTTACTGGCATTCACTTTGTTGCCCACAAACTTGAGCATGCCATTTTGGATGCAAACAAACATTTCAAATACATGACCAAATTTGAAGACTATTTAAAAGGCATTTTCAGTTTTTATTTTGGTCTCCAAAACACAGGAGGAACTTAAAGAAATGCAGAAGTTTTCGATGAGCATCTTGCACATTCTACAGCTGTAAAGCAAGTCAGGTGGCTAGCAAGCAAAGAGAGAGCAGTTGTGGCATTAGGAAAAACTCAAAATTGTGGCAACGCATCTGGAGCACAGATTTGTGGAGGGCAACAGGGCACATGAAGCCAACAGAGCTAAGGGCTACCACAAGGAACTAACCTCTATGCAAGTCATCAAAGTTCTCTATTTCTTACTAGATTTTTTGCCAGCTGTTGCTAGATTATCAAAAACTTTCCAGTTGGCAGACTACTTAATTGTTGAGATACCAGAACATATAGAAAAAGCTATTCTGCAGCTAGAAGCATTAAAGTACTCCTGGAAAATACCTTAAAAATTCCAGGAACAGTATAATGCAGAAGAACGTATGTTTGGCAAAACAAAAGTCCATGGAACACCTGGAAGTGAAGATGAACTTCATACATTTGTTAATGATACTGTCACGTACATACAGAACAGGTTTGGTGTTCTCTCAGAGAAACCTTTGTCCTTGCTTCAGATTCTGAACTTTTACAACTGGCCAGTGGAAAAGGAAGATCTAGCAACATTTGGAAATGTTGAACTAACGGAACTCATCACAGATAGCCCTTTCTCTGCTCACGTCCTCGGAACTTGATAAAGACTGTGCTATAAATGAGTGGGTGCAGCTGAAGTTATACCTTCTCGATTCCAAACCAAACCTCTCATAACTATGTACCAGTTGGTGTTACAAATGAAAATTGCTGACATGGACCAGACTCCACAAAGGGCCGTATGCAAAAGCTTATTGAGATTATGCTCACGATTTTCCCTTCCGTAACTGAATGTGAAAGAGAATTTTCAAAAGCTAATTTCATTACAAATAAATTACAAACAACCCTGACACAACAGTCTTTTGAGAATCAGCTGCTTATCATGAGTGCAGGGCTATCAGTATCTGAATTTGATCCACTGCCATCAATTAAGTACTGGCTTGACAACAGTCTGGGTACTATCCACTCCTCTGGTCACAAATGTCCATCAAAAGAAACAGAAGAAAATCAGCCAGACGCAAGCTGCAGTAGTACGGCTGTCTTATAATTTCTCTGCCTCTCTGTAACCTTTCTCTGACTGTCACTGAAGCATCCTAAAAGGGGCTAAATCATTATTTTTTGTTAATAATACTGTATGTAGCTTAAAAATGTTGTGACTTACTGGATCCTATATGGACTCGCCCTAAAAATGTACCACAAGTCCTGGACTTATGCATCCCTAAAATGTTCAACTCCTGCATCTGTTGTCATGGTTCCCCACTGGGACAGATGGAGAGAACTGACTTCCGACCATCACCTCCTGGCTTGAAACAAGGGGCCTGGCTAGCGAGCTGAGTGAGGCTCAACCAGCGACTCAGGGCCACACCTCCTCCTCTGGATTGCTTAGCAGAGGGACCAGAGGTGCAGGAGGGGCAGGCATGGCAGAACTGCCTTGCGTTACCTTGCAGCTTGGTTCCAGAACAAGATTTGTGAAAGACCTTACAAAGGAGGGCCTCAGTCTACTCCTGGGCTGGATGTGACAAAGAGAGTAGACAGACCAAACTGCCCTGCAGGTCACTGATACTATCCTACACATCAGGACTAGAGTTTGTGACCCACAAAGGGGCATTCAACATATTTTGCTGGACATCAGCTGCAAAGCCTGACACACTAAGTCAGGAGTGCCTCTAAGGCAAATGCGGAGGCACCCGCCTAGGCTGTAGTATCAGCAATATCATAGGTGGCTCTGAGATGCTGAATGACATCTTCTGAGGCCTGAGAACTTTGAGAAGCTTTTGCTTCTAGGAACCCTCAGGAAGGACCTGAGCAACAGCTTTGCCCTTCCTCCAGCAGGTATTCTGGTACTTAGTCAGATGAGCCAAGTAACTGGCAATTCTAAGGCCTAGGGTGGCAGAGGCAAAAGTTATTTTGCCCCAGAGGTCCAGCCTCCAGATTCCCCAGTCAGAGGGCAGGGGACTAAGATGCCTGGGTGCCTTAGTCCTGTCATGAGCAGCCTTAATTGCCACTGAGCTGGTTTCCAGCTGAGCTGCATAAAAGGAAGCCCCAAGGTGCCTGGTGAAGCTTATCAGCCTTTCTGGGCATGGACTGTACCAGGCAGCAGTGGCAGCATCATTCAGTGCTGGCAGCAGGGAGGAATAACTTTGGGTAGAGATTCTGGGATCTCCAAGAAATCCACCAGATTCCTCCTTGTGACATCCTCTTCCTCAGTCTGGAACCCCATTCTGGAAGAGAGCTGTTTCATAATGCTGAAGAAAGAGGGGTCCTCCGGGAGGGGGTGTTTGACTGAGTCCTCACTCCTGGAGGAAACAGTAAACCTATCAGGAGTCCACTTCAATGTCTTCCTCCTCATCCTCTTCCTCAGGAAGGATGAGGTCAGGTGGTATTCCTCCTGACGTTGGCCTGTTCTAAAGCAGGGACCGATGGCTCTTTAGGAGGCATGGGGTGAATGAGTCAAACTGGTATCAATGCCGAGGCAGCCCCCAACAGCACTGGCGACAACGGCCCAAGCCATGGAACAAACTGTTGTATGAGAAAGTGGTAATGGTGGAAAGAATAGTATTAAGGTTGATGGCAGGAAAAGGCAGTGCCATCGGCACGAGGCCGATGGTGGGGGGCGGAGCCCAGCTCCGATCAATTGCTGCTACTACAGTAGAAGCTGTGGGGCCAAGCGCCTGTGAACCCAGAGATTCAAGAGAACTCTATGGCGGTGCCTGTGACCCAGAGGCCGACGGCCCCTCCACAGCCCCTGTGAATGCTAGGAGAAGTCTATTCAATGGGGAGCCTGATAGGAGCAGAGGTCTGCATGCAGCGAGGCGACAATGCCAAAGCAGTCGACAAAGCGATCCCGGAGAAGAAGAGGAAGAATCCAACAGGGACAGGGATCACTATTGGGGTGTCCTAGGCCAGTCCTTATCGCGTGTGAGTGTTTCCCGAGGACTTGATGGCCTGAGATCCCCAAGAGCACGCGAGACAATTTCGGGGAGACAGGGCAGAAGACCCTGATCTCTGCTGGCTGCCTGCTGCTCAATGAGGAACTTCTGCAGGGCTTTCTTGTATCGCTGCTGGGTGGTGAGATTGAACTTCAGGCAGGACTCACAGGTGAGAACGCAGACTAGCCCAAGACAGCAGACACAGAGCTCTGGTCGCTGGTTGAATAAATCTTCTTTGTACAGCCGGGCTATGACAGAGAGAGCAGACGAAAGATTACTTCTCAACATACAAAACAAAAATGAATCACTTTAAACTAAAGTGATTCAAAGGCAAATACCAAAGAAAAAAGGCACGTAGTTCTGGAGATCAAACTAAGGACCTAAGATATGGAGTTCGTGCTAATGATTGACGCAGGGAATGAACTGAGGAGGAAGTGGGACCACGCACACTTATATAGGGTATGTGACGTTGGAGCCTGACGCCAGCGTAACGCCCCTAATAGACTGCTGCAGAAAAGCTTCCATGTGATCCTGACGCCTGATGGCTAAGTTCCATAGGTGTGACCTGATGACAGAGATATCCTCAGAAGATCCTGAAGGAAATGTAATCATAGAGCGCATACCAGCATCCCTACAAGGGTGACAACCTCAATTTGAGGCCAAGCGGCAGAGATGGGAATTTTACATGTTATCTGTGGATGGCTCATTTGTACCATAAAATTCTCGGACGGTTTGGGATCCAAAATATCCTTTTGGGAGTGAGAGGCCTGGGTTATACACTTATGTTTGGAAAAGGGATCCTCTGTAAAATCAGTATTTTCGGTTAAGACTGCCTGAGACCTGGTAACTGTTTTATGTCAAGCAATGCCGTTAAAGATCTATGATCTACTAATACCCGTACACTGCAGTATACCTTTGCTAGCTGTAACTGATATTTGTACTTGGATTCTGTATGATCTGTCTCAATAAAATTTAAATAAAAAAAAAAAAGAATATAACACCGTTTATCTGGTCAAATGCATTCTAACTGATGTGGTATAAACAGTACTGCACAACAGCTTCAACTTCTGTCCAACATGTAGAACACAACAAAACAAAACACTGACAGTATTAACAGAGACTACTGCCACTCTTTGTCAATCTCCTGGTCAAGAGAATGTAAACAGGGCAGATGTCCTAAAAAGCAAATGGGAAGCATCCCTTTATCATGGGACTAAAAGGCTGAGGTTGGGCGGATCACAAGTGCATCACAAAGATTACCAGAGTCCATAATGAGTCAAAGCAGATCATGGACCAATGCTACGAAAAAGCAGGGATGGCTGCTAAGTTGAAAATGAAGGAAATATATACTAAAAAATAACTGCAGTGGGTTAACCAGAGTATAGTACAGTTACGTAAGAACTTATCTCTCAAAGATCTACTGTTACAGTAAGTTCTTACGTAACTGTACTATCTTACTCAGTGGGAGCTCTTGCAGAGGCTATTATCATTAAGACTGAATCCCAAGCAGTCCCAGAAAAGAAAAAATGTGTAACTGGGAGGCAGCTGTAAAGCAACAGTGCTAGAAAGGCACCTTAAGACAGGAGGCCTTGAAGGACCACTAGGCTTAAGCCTGCCCTTCTTAGAATGAATGTGCAGGTTGTAGTGCTTAATGAAAGTATGCACTGAGCCCCACGAGCCACTGCACAGATGTCACCAATGGAGATATTATGCAGGATGCAAAGGAAGTCGCCACTTCCTGGTAGAATAACCCTTAACTAAGCCCGGTAGGGGTTTGTTGTACTGTAACAGAACAAGATACAATTTATCAGCCACTTTGATAATGTCTGCTTAGACGAAAGCACCTTGCTGGTGAAGTGCAAAGGCCATGAACAACTGCTCCTTCTACTTGCGCAGCGGCGCTGCTTCAGATAGTACCTTAGTGCCCTGTGGACATCCAAGGTATGCAGGAGTGCTTCCCTTTGTTCAAGTGGTCCGGATAGTATACTGAAAGACTGATGTCCTGATTCAACGTAAGTTCACACACCACTTCAGGTAAAAACTTAGGACTGGTTCGAAGGACACCCTGTCCCTGAAAAATCAAATAAGGCTCCTTATACATCAGGGCCTGAAGCTCGAAACTCTCCAGGCAGAAGTAACGGCAACTAAAAATAAAGCTTTCCAGGAAAGGAAGTGATCGCATTCCGCTGCAGGCTCAAACGGGGAAGAGTCAGCTTTTCTGGCATAACAAGGAGCTCCCAGGGCAGTACTGGATCTCTGATGGAGTCTTAATATGCAGTATGCTCCACAAAATGTACGGACACTCCAGTTGGGTGAGTGTTTTCCTCCATAGGCACGTGATAAGCACAGACTGCTTACAGATGTACCTTTATGGAGGAATAGCTCAGCTTTGATTTAATAAGGAGAGGAGATGCTCTAAGATCGAGTTCACTGGACAGGTGAAGGTCCAAGTGACGGGGTGAAGCCCATAGACAAAATCTTTCTACTTCTGGCATAAGTGGATCTAGTTGAGGGCTACGAAAATGTCCGCCACCTCCTGGAGACCCCAAACCTGGATTTGACTAAGTTTGCAGGAGCCAGGCATGAAGATGTATGGACTTGAGGTCCGGATGGACTAATGTTCCCTGATCCTGAGACAGTAAGTGCGAGCTCAGCGGCAGCTGTATTGGAGGCTCCACTGCCAGCTGGTGAAGTAGTGGGAACCAAATCTGCCAAGGCCAAAATGGAGCGATGAGGATCATCTCTGCTCCCTCGGCCTGTAGCTTCAGAAGAACCCTCTGAAGAACGGGAAGGGAGGGAAGGGTGGCCCCACCTGTCAAATAGCTGATCTGCTACTGACTGGAGGAGCTCCCACTCGTTAGCCTTGGACCAAGACTGGCTTAGGCTATTGGCCAAGATGTTTTGGATGCCTGGAACATGGACAGCAGTGAGGTCTAGGCGTGTTCCAATGCCCAATACCAGACTCGCATTGCCTCCGGCATAGGGGTAAGAATGTGTGCCCCCTGCTCGCTGGACGAAAAATACTACCGAGGTGTTGTCCATCTGGATGAGAAGAGGGCTCACAAAGTTCTGTCTGAAATGCTCGCATATGCTCAGGACCACTCTCATCCTCGACAATGTTGCTATGGAGTAGTTGCTCGCCTAAAAGCCATATGCACTGGGTCTGTCTGTCTCTAGATGAGTGCCCCAACCGAGAAAAGATGTGTCTGTTGTTAGATACCGCCTTGGTGGCTCCTGCCAAAGGGGACCCCTCGTGCCAGGTTAGAGGGGTCTAACCACCATGAAAAGTCCTCGTGCACTGGGTCCAGGTCGTCTGACCTTGGTTCCACTGCACTCTGAGCATCCATTGTGGGACTCTGATAAGGAGGCAAGCCAAGGGAACTGTGGGATGGCCACAGCCATGTGCCTCAGAAGTCTGGGGAAGGTCCTGGCTGGGACCTGTGCAGCCATAGATCTAGTCGAGCTCGCCCCTTAGGCGATCTCCTGTCCTCTTGGGAGGCCATGCCCTGGTGTGCCGAGGACCACTCTGATAAATAGGAGTCACTGGCTGGGCCATGGGGATGACTTGGGAAGATTCAGGGTGATCCCCGGCTCTCGGGAAGACAGTAAAGGTGTCTCCGAGAGTGAGTAGCTGAGCCCTGGAGGAGGCTGCCAGGAGCCAGTCGTCTAGGTAAGCAAAGATGTAGTGGCCCTGGCATCTGAGAGCCACAGCCACCACAGTTAGGCATTTGATGAAGACTCGAGGAGCGGAGTAGAGGCAGAATGGTAAGGCTTGGAACTGATAATGTCTTCCTGGAAGTGGAACCTCAAGAACTTCCGATGGGGAGGAAAGCTCCTTATGTGCAGGTAGGCATCCTGCATATCTAGGGAGCAGAGCCAGTCCCCTTGGTACAAGAGGAATAAGGCCTGGTAGAGTGACCATTCTGAACTGCTTGTACTCTATAAAGAGATTTAGGGAGCTGAGGTTCAGAATGGGCCAAAGATCTTCCGTCTTTTTGGGACCCATTTCTGCAAAAGGATCTGGATCTCTCCTTCTATCAGAGAAGTCTGTGAAGGAGGATAATGGGAGACCCTGGTGGCTTTTCCGGAGGGATCTGAATGAACTTGAGGGTCACGTGCTCTCCTTATCAGGGCTAGCACCTAGCGGTCTGTAGTGACGCTGCTCCATCCTTCTAGGTAGAGGAGACATGACCCTACTGCCTCCCCATCGCCTCCACCGAAGGAGGGAGCAGGTAGCAGTTATTGGGTGGATCAGGAACTGGCAGAGAGGGCTGGGAGGACTTGAGGTCTCTAGAGGTGGAGCTCACAGGAGTTTGGGTTGGTGCCTTTCCCTTAAAGCCACCCCTCTGCTGGAATTGTCGGGTATTTTTGCCCTGAGGGCTTACGAAAAGGCTGTTTACGAAATGGTTTCTGGTCCCCTTATACATCTTTCAGATGGACCAGACAGACGCCTACAGAATCTTGGAGGCGTGAGATCAGTTTCTCCTTCTCCTCCCAAAACGGATGGAACCCTGGAAGGCAGAATCCTGAGACTCTGAGCCAGGCATGGCGTTTAAGGCAAATGCCAGATGCCGCTGCCCTCGAGGCTGCATCTGCAGTATTGTCTGAGGCCCTCAGGACATGAGTGCCTCGTCTGAACCCGACTTCAGGATGTCCAGAAGCTCGGTCTTTTGTGCCAAGTCTTGCATAGAAACATAGACTTTGCGGCAGATAAGGACAGCTTGGCCCACCTAGTTTGCCCATTTCCCTACCTACAGGATAAGCTGCAGGTCCTATTTAACGAACAGCCTATTTCTTCCTACCCCCACAAAATTGCCTTATGTCTGTCCCATGCATTCTTGAATTCTCCCACAGTTTTAGACCCCACAACCTCCTCAGGAAGGCTGTTTCATGCATCCACAACCCTCTCTGTGAAAAATACTTCCTCACATTGCCCTGAGCTGTCCCCTCTATCTTCAAACTATGTCCCCTTGTTCTTGCACATCTCTTTTTCTGAAAGATGCTACCCTCTTGGACTTTGTTGATTCCACTGAGGTACTTCAACGTTTCTATCATGTCCCCTCTCCCTCCTTTCCTCAAGGGTATACATATTAAGCTCCTTTAGTCTCTCCTCGTGTGGCTTCTCTTGCAGACCCTGCACCATTTTAGCCACCTCTTCTGAACTTCCTCCATCCTGTCTATGGCTTTGCTGGAGATGGGGTCTCCAGAACTAGATGCAGTACTCCAGATGGGGTCTCACCAACTGTCTGTACTGGGGATAACAACTTCCTTGTTTTCGGTTGGTGATGCCTCTCCCTATACAGTACATCCCAGTATCCCCAGCCCTCCCTACTGCCTTCTCACATTGCTTGCAACCTTAAGGTCATCTGATATGACTGCAAGGTTTCAACCACTTCTAAGTCTTTCCACATGGCATTCTGGTACTGTACCATATGCGTGAGGAAGTTTAGGATCGAATGGAGCAGGTGGAGGCAGAATACACCTTCTTGCCCACCTGGTCTAAAATCTGGACTCTACATCGGAGGTTTGAACTGAGGTGCTTAGGGCTTCTTTGATTATCAGGAGCAGCCGTAATCACTATGGAATTCACCCAAGGGTGTTCCGCCAAGAAGGGCTCATCCCTCGAGGCTCAGTACAGCCTGTCCGATTTTTTGAGACTGCTGGAGTGGAGGAGGGATGCTTCCAAGTGATCCAAGTGAGATCCTGGAATGTATCCACAAGAGGAGGAACAACTAAAGGCTTTGGCTCCTTCTGCCTCAGGTATTTAGCCAACCTCCAGCGTTCTGGATCCAGAACCTCCGTCTACCATCCATTGGAGGACTGGATGTGCCCCATGATGTCCATAAAGGTACGATCATCAGGAGGGGATCTAGGAGTGTCCTTTTTCTGGGGACACTGGCCTTCTCTTGAAGGAGAACTGTCAGATCCAGAAGAACTGGGAACGAACCGTGGCCTTCAGAAGAGGAGGGCTGATCTGGATTATGAAAAGATCTGCTCCTGTCATGGAGCATGCATCATTAGTAGACCCCGGCTGGTAGAGCGCCAAGGACAGCTTTCTGATCAGCATTGGTTGACTGACCACCTTCTGCTAGGGGAGCGGCGATGGGTAGTACTAGTAGGAATGAGCAACGCGTCAGTGCTGCCATTCTTTATTACAAGAATCCAACCATGGGTGTCAACTGGAATGCCGTGGCGTGACTTGGGTTTGGGTTTAAGCGAGGACGGTTTAGGTATGAGAGGAAGGCTTTTCTCTCCGACCTTTGTCCTTCACTTCCTCCGGGTCAGAGTTTTATCCAGTTGTGGTAGAAGAATGTCCTTTTGACTTGGCCCCACCAGAACTGGAAGAGTTCTGTCAGGTCCTCTTTGAAAACTGAAGAGCTGCTGGCCTTGCCAAGTAGCGAGGTTTATCTAGTGATGGTGGGCAGTAGGGGAGGAGGAGGGTCGGTGGGTCCCTGGGAGAGGAGTGGACCTATCTCCTTGGTCACTGGGCGTAGAGGCCCTATGGACTGGCGAACATTCGAGATCTGAGGTGGGTTTGACGGACATTCACCTTTATCCGGCACCGCCGACGTTTAGAGCCATCAGGCTTAGAAACTGTTGTCGGTTTAGACTTTAAAGTCTGAGCCATCGAAGGATGGTGAGCAGAGACTAGCTTAGAAACTGACTCCCATTTCTTATGCTCGGAAGCCTTACCCAGATCCCAGGATGGACCAACATCGGGACCTTGCGATGGGACTGAGGTCCCACGGAGAAAGAGGATGAGGTCGAGGCAGAGGGAGACTGCAAGGGTGCTGCCTTCACCTTCAGGGTAGATGAGGCGTGCGAGCGGACCCTGTTTGCCACTACCCAACATCGGTGGTTTGGCGGGAGTGGAGGAGTCCTGCCACCCTGTAGACTGTTGCGAGTGGTGGGAGGAGTGATCAGAACCTCCCGAGGAGGTTTTCTTCTTATGCGGTGACCAGGAGTGCAAGCGCCCTTGGACCGGCCCCGTACTTTTCGCGGGACTTACGTTGGTCTGAGTCCCTTTTCTTCTCATGTTTAGAGGACCGGAAAAGGTGGAAGATTTTTCTGCCGCTGAGCTTTGCATCACGGCCACCTGCTGTTCCAAAATATGGGCTTTGAGTGCCTTGAGGTGGCGAATCCTAGTTAGGCTGGTGAAGCTGCTGCAGATGGAGCAGGCCTTGGTGTCATGGTCAGGCCCTAGGCAGAAGACACAGACCTGCGTGCTTATCCTCTCGCAGAATCTGGCAGTCACAGGCACACTTCATCCTCTTCTTTACGTGGATGAGGCCAAGACAATGAGGTTGACATGCAGTATAGTGAGAACAAGCGAAAAGCAGACTTTTCGACAAAACAAGAAACGGACTATTGTAATAATTTTGCTAGAAACTACTACAGAAGTTCTAAAGGCAAGTGAAGAGCAGAGGTAGATGGGTCTGCGGCGGAAAAGAACTGAGGTGGGGCTGGAGACCGCCCCTGATATACCACTGCCACGATGTCAGAAGTGAATCAGCGTTGGAGTGGTCCCCGCTGGAGACTGCTAGCTAAAAGGTCTCTGATGGGTCCTAGTGCCTGCAATAATTTTAATGGTAATAGCCTGCTGCAAGAGCTCCCACCGGTAAGATAATATAATACTCCTTCTGAATTTTCTTTCATGACATTGTTGCTAGTAATGGTTGTAAAGGAAACAGTGGCCATAACATCATAACATATGAGAAGAATTACTACAACAGTAATTACCTGTTTTAGTCTTTAACAAGAATCTATGGACGGTGGCTGATCTGCTAGTAATGTAAGTTAATGGAACATGCCACAGGTAACTGCAAAAAAAAAAAACAAGATGAAGGAAACAAAAAGCCTTTAAGGGAGTTATGAGTAGACAATGCTGTTTTATATCCATAAGACTACTGTCACTGCCTGTGGTAAAGGACATCAGGGGACTACTCCACTGTAATACTGTGACAGAAATGTATCTCAAATATAAATACAAATATCTGCAATACCTTCATTAAAGTAGTTTGAAAAGTCAAAGTGCATTTTCTCTGACTTCCGCGTTCGTTCACACAGGTAACCAGTTCTCTAAATCAGGACAACCAAATTAACTAAGCTATCAGAAACATCAGGGTATATACTTTTTTGTGATGCAGCCCCAGATGAAACTCTTTACAGAGGCCTTGTTACAAGAAAACATGGAGGGTAACTTAAACGATGAAAGAATATTTTTAGTGTAATTTTCTCCTATGTCAGCTCTAAACAGAAAATGTAATCCCAAGCACTCGGAAATGAAAATTACATGCATACCGTAATTGTTGATCTTGCAGACTATCTTCACCACTGATCCGCCTTAAGGGTCTGAGACCAGAGGCACCAAGATCCTGCAGCGGCAAATGCTTTGCAGTGAGGGAGCCGCATCGGCAACTGAGCATGGCATCTGTGCACCTCACATGGTGCCGAGTGCCAGAAAATAACTATCGCTAACTCCTAACACACCACAGTTCTGTTCGCCAGAGAGAAACAAAGTGGAGAAAAAGATAGAGAGGGGCTAGAAAGTTTCCTAGCCCTAATGGGATAGGAAAGGATATAGAAATACAAATAAACAAACAACACAATAAAG
The DNA here is from genome assembly GCA_016271365.2 of Neoceratodus forsteri. NCBI lineage: Eukaryota > Metazoa > Chordata > Ceratodontiformes > Ceratodontidae > Neoceratodus > Neoceratodus forsteri. Next base: position 437,777,716 of record CM057454.1, read on the forward strand.
CATCTACCAGCATCAGGGCACACTAAGTGGCACAAGGGAGTAGTTGGTTATACAGCCATAGTCTTACATCACTAGCCAGACATGAGGGTGTATAGCCATCTCAAAAACAACAACCCGAAGCAAGTGTCTCTGGCAGAAGACAGAAGAGGGATGCCAAGACTGGGACCCTTGTAACTGAGATAGCATAAATGCAACAGAATGAGACATGGACTCCTGGGAAAAAAACAACCCAATGCTACTAGCTATGAGACTGACTGGATAGTCAGTTAATATATCCCTTTTACCTGTCCAGTAAACAAAAAAGGATTTCCAGGTGCATATGGCATTGTAGAACGTGTTCCTCTCTAGGCATCCCTAAGGATAGTAGGCCACCAGCCCTGCTGGCGTAAGGAAAGAAAAATGGGTATACAATACCAACCAAAACAGTCTGACCAGTCAGAATAAGATGCAAGAGGTAATGACCCATTTCTCCTGCAACCACAGGGACAGACCCTGTGTAAAAGCTAGTGAACTAGCTCCAATCCAGTACATCGCACCTCTCACAGGCATTGCAGCTGCCAAGTGGATTTAGATTGGCTAGTGCCCGAGCACAGATTCCATTTAGCAAGTAATAGGGATATGCCAGGAGCGGGATATGCCGAGCAAGAGAGAAGGAAAACAAAAAATAAAGGAAGGAGCGGAGCTACCATCCCTTCCCTCTTTCTTTGGGGGATCGGTTAGCACGAGGTCACTAAAAGGACCCTCATCCAACTTTAAGTCTTTTTTTTTTTGGGGGCGAAAGCAATGAGCCACCAACCCTTTTATAGTTTCTACAAAAACACAAGAATGGAGTGCAACTGGAGAGATATGGTACTAGATGGATGAGCTGCCCAGGTCTTGCTCTGCTACATGAAGAGTAGTAGTAAAACAACTATTTATACAGGCAATTTTTTTACCATAGGGCCTAAAAGGCCCTGTTTTCATGGGAATCCTGTAGATTACATAATAGATTTCAGCACAAGATAATGGCTAAAATACAATTGTTTACAAATTTATAACTTACAGTGACAAGACCATCAACTTGGTACAGATTATATACAGTATTACAGCCTCTGACCCCTAATAGCAGTAACAAACATGCAGTTTAGGATTAACAAATTGTTTAAATATAATAATAAACAATGACAAATCCCTCCACTGGCTAGGAAGCGATTCCAAGCCCTCAGCTGCCCGATATTTAAAGGACATTTCCCAAATTCTATTTCTTACCTTAGGAATCTTTAGCATGAGTTATTATCCCTCAGGAATAGTTATGACTTAGCTGCTCAATTGGATTTACCAATCTACAGGGCTCTCCGGACCTCAAGCTTCTGAAAAGTAGTGTGGCCCATTTGTAATCTCTTTTATATTTGAAGAGGACTCCAGGCTAGTTCACATTAAGTACACAATGATGAACATCAAGGCGACATTTAAGAACAAATCTAGCGATTTTGTGGTAAATCACATCCAAGCTGCCTAGATGTTGTTTGTGCTATTGTTACAAATATGGCTACCATAGTGCAAAAGAGGGACTAGTAATTGGTTAGACACTAGTGTTTGATCTTTCCTGGTTAGACAATGGGATACCGTCTCATGGCTCCCAGCTTACTTCTCACTTTTTTTTACCAAAGAGTCAATATGGGTCTCAAAACTTAAATGTTGGCTTGCTCTGGTGGGTGTCGCTATTGCCCCTTATTACTACCCCTTCTTATCGGTCCTGTCAATAAGGGCTTCAGCTTAAGTCGTCAGCGTGGGGCGTCAGTCGGCAGGAGACTCTTTCCATACGAAGACATTTCTGACTCTACTTCTGCTGTTGTCTCTTATGTGTGTATTATACTGTGGTACTGACTGCTGTTTTATCGAGTCTATTCAAATTCATTTTGTTTTTATCTGCTAGTTTAAAGGGACAATGTCAACATTTTTACATCATATTATTTCTAGGTAAAAACCCACATTTTATGATTACTTACCTTCTCTAAAATTCACTGATGTTCCTAGTTGTTTAATCTGCCTCCTTGCTTATTAGAACCGAAATGCATGGGAATGTATAGCTATACACAGCCTTGTTTTCTCCATATTGTTCATCTAAGCTACTGCATACTTCCTGAACATTAGAAACACCCTCAAACAGTGCAGCCACTCATGATAATAATAGTTTTCTCTACCCCACTGCATAATGAGTAGCTAGATAGTATTGAGGGTGTTCCTGAAGTCCAGGAAAGATGCAGTTGTAGTTAGTCAAGAAATGTAAACAAACATGTTTTGGTGTGGTACCACCAGTATGATTGGCACGCAGTTTATTTTACTTTTAAAAGGAAAAAAGAGTCTGAATCAAGCAACCAACTACATCAGTAGTCTCAACCGAATGAGAACAATCATAATATGTGTTTTTAAACTAGGGACACTTTGAGGCCAAATGGGTTGACATTGTCTCTTTCAGTGTGTTTGCTCACATTCACTGCAGTCTTCCTAGCTTCTGCTGTTAATATTAAGCTAGGGTCATTAATTTTTCTCAACTGCTCTTCTACAGGTATTTATTTGTTCAGTGATACTGTAACTGATGTTTCAATGCTAAACTGTTTTGCTAATTCCTGCATTTACTGTTTTTGGGGAGTGAGATTGTGATCCATGTTATATGCTCCTGTTTATTGTTCAATTTATGTTCTGTGTATAGTTTCTCATACTGGTCTATCTGTCCTTTTGCCTCCCTAATTTGTCACTCCTCTCTGTGCCTACATCTTATACCACTTTACCCTTTCCTGTCACTATTCTTAGAAACTGTCTATTAATTCCTCTGCCTCCTTTTTCTTTTCACTATGCTGTTATCTATCGTTTTTCTCATCCTTTACCTGCCTTATTTCTCCCTCCACAACCTGCTGTAATTTCCTCTTTCTAGGAAGGCACGACCTGCTGTAATTTCCTTTCTAGAAGGCAAGTAGATGGCGGCCTCGCTGGGCTGTTATCTGCAAGCTCTCTGTTGAGAGAGCAAATTATTCTCTATTGATTGCTTTCTCGGCTGCTCCTTGAAAAATGTTACTATAGGAGAGCTCTGATTTAGATGGAGTGACTTTGTGGCTGTACTACGCCCAAGTTCTACATTTTAGCTGTTTTAGGTAGTAGTAAAGGTCTAGGGTTTCAGTGTGAGTGAGGGACAGGTCAGTGAAAGTAGGGTTAGGGACAGATTTTTTGTTTTTAGTGAGGGTTTTATGTGCTACAAACTGCTGTTTCACCTGTTGGAGAAATATTTGAAGATGCCCTCAGAGGATCTCCTATGAAAAAGAGGATAGTCAAGCTGCACTGCAGCCACGAGGTTCGGCCGGGAACTGAAGCAAGACTGATACTGACTATCTCATTGCGCTGCTGAACTGACCTGAGGTTTGCTACCCTCAGGCGGGTGAGGAACATTTAGCATTCTGATTTCTTCCCTGGTCATTCTACAAGGAAGCAAACTGGCAGGTAAGCACCCTTTGTTTTCAATGCTCAAAAGTCGATCAAACTTTTGCTGCTAGGCCTGTTTCAGTGGCCCGTTAGTTACAACTAAGGAAACTGCTTTGTGTTACCTGTTACCGACCTGCTGTGGGGTCTTGTTCCCTGCCCGATTCTGGTCTGCCATTCCATTGTAGGACAGTTGTGACTGTTGTGTCTCCGTCTGCAAATTCCACCTGGGGATATTTCCAGCACTGGTGAGAGGTGCTCTGGACTGTATTACCCACTACCGTTCAGTGAGTGCCTCCTGACTTTCCTGGGCCCCTGTGAAACTGGTGATTCCTGGTCTAGTGCTAGTGAGAGGGGCTGCCGACAAGGCTCATCATAGCCTGGGCTCCTCAAATAGTTTTTCTCCAAAGTGTGAATACTTAATTTCAGCTTGATCTCTTGACCCCACGTGTGGGGTGAAAGCGCCTCCACAGCTCATATCCTCCAAGAGATTCTATATTACCATCGCTGACAAATTTAACACTATTAAACTGTTTGATTGTTGGACATTACCCCTTGACGGGCTATATAACCTACTACGGCACTTCAAAATTGCTCTCCCTGAAAAATAACATCTTTGCCAGCTAGTTGGGGTGGTATTGAGGGTGTGAAGTGTGTGAATGTGTATGTATGTTGTTTAGGCTATTTATGTATTAAGTGTGATATCTGAGTGTGGTTGGGGTTGTCAGGTTTGATTTGCTGGAGGGAGAGGTTAAATCTGACTGTTTGTGGGTGGGGCTTTTGGTGAAAAAATTGCTAATTTATTTAGGTGGGTGGTTCTGTGTATAGAATTATTGGGATTTAGCTAGAGTGTGATTATTGGGTATCTGAGCTGGGAATTTTATTGTATTTATTCTATGGGGTGTATGCATGAATAGTCAGAATTGTAATTTGTTATTCATTATCTGTCTAATTGATTAGTAGGCTGAAATCTGAGAGTGTATTTTTATTTAGTTGATTTTAGATAATCTAGTATTAGTATGTGTAGAAGTCTTGGGCCCCTCGGATCAGCTACCGGTAGCCCTGCTGCATGACCTCCACCCGTTCATGACCTCCCTCTCTCCACTGGCTATAAGGCGCTGTAGGGAGGTGCATATCACTAGGAGGCAGGGGGACGGTGGCAGGGCACTGGGAGCTCAACGGAGGTGAGAGGAGTCAGAGTGGTTTGGAGCAGGAGGAGCCTAGGATGAAACACAGCCTTGAGAGAGCCAGCGTGTTTGGTCTCCATTCCTAGGGTTCTCACTAGACCGCATGGGCAGGCAGCTAGAGGGCCTACAGCCCACACTGATCCCCTCAGGCAGTATTGTGCAATGACAGGTCGATGAGGAACAAGACTGCAATTATGTTGGACCTGATTTCCTTGGTCAACCTGGCTTGCGTCACAGAGACTTGACTGGGAGGCGATGCTGGGCCAGTTTTAGAGGCATAAGTCCCAGCTGGGTACTTCATGGTATACTGCCAGTAGGGATGCGAGGCGGGGCGTAGGCCATCTGTTTTAGATGCGACCTGAACTTCTCTGTACATTCGGTGGGTTCTACCAGGTCGTTTGAATGTGTGGTAGTGCGTGGTAGTCCAGGTGTGGGTTGCAGAATTTTGACTGTTTACCGCCCTCTGGGGTCTGTAGGAGAGTTTCTACAGGAGGTGGCAGACTTCACTGCTGAAAGGTGTTGGAGTCCCTCAGATGGTTTATTCTGGGGAACTTCAGCGCTTGGATGAACGATGAATCCTTACAACTTGGTTCTGACCTCCTCTAGCTGATGACATCACTGGGTCTGGCACAGACTGTTGCCTCTGCGACCCATCACCATGGCCACACCTTGGACCTGGTATTCTCACTGGGTCTTGAGGTCACTGATCTCAAGTTTGATTGGGCTGGGCCAGCCCAGTGGCACTGAAGGTTGGCGCTGGACGCCACACCGGTAACCCGAGTTCGGAGCGAGCTCAGGTCGCGGGGAAGAAAGGATTGACCATCTGATAACAGCTCTCCTCTCCTGGGGGGCAGGGAGTGTCTCCCTGGTGCTAGTGACACCCAGCGGAGGCTGGGTGCACTACAGCCTGGGATCACTTACAAGTTGGGAGGTGTCGGCAGGCACACAGGCAGGTCGAGAGTCACGCCGCCGCGCTGGACATCATTGCACATCCATTCCTCTGGGGAGAGCTCACGAACAACGAAAACCCCTGCTCTGTTGGGAAGGTGATGGCACCTGGCCCCATGCCCTCCACGGATCCCACCCACCGGTCTCCTAATTCCCTTCTCCTAAGCCTTGCCTGCAGCAGATTCTAGACTTCAAAGGAGCACCAAGAAGGAGGGTATAAGCCAAGGGTGTCCAGCTGCAAGGTAGGTGCAAGGGCTGGAGTACTGGGGAGACTTGGGATGGGGGATCTTAGGCGGGCAGGAACAGGCCAGGATGCCTGAGAGAGTCCCGACGAGCAGTGACTGGAGGGAAAATAATTGAAGAAAGAAAAAAAGATTGAACGGGTTGTTTGGTCCAATCACTGTACAGCTAAGTTCTCGTATGGGGCTCCCCATGATGGACCCTTATCCTGCTGTGATGGTCAGCTACCACCTGTTAAAGGGATTGTCTCCCAAGGGACTGATGGCAGTGGTTGATTTATCTGGTGTCAGTGCTGTTAGTGCAGCAGGCATGGGTGAATTGGTTGCAACTGATAACAGGGCTGTCTCAAGAGCTCAACACCATCATACCGATCTGTATATGACCTAGGTCTTCGCCCAAGATCCTGTGGTTCGATGGGGCTTTCGAGTGATGAAAACCAGAGGTTAGAGATTAGAGCATTGCTGATGCAGTACCTGGCTAGAGGAGGACAGACTTGCTTTGAGAAATCACTAAGATGACTATCAAAGGGCAATCGACCATAAGAAGGCAGAGTTCCTGTCCAGGGAGATTGCAGCAGGGAGGAATAGACCAGCTCAGCTCTTTCAGACTGTAACAGGCTGCTCCATCTTGTCTGTCTGCAGCCAAAAAGCTTTTTCAGCACCATTATGTGAACAGTTCGCTCTATTCTTCTCTGACAGGGTATCCTTCATTCGGGCTGGGATCTCACAAGTGGGTTTGGACCAGAGCTGCAGGGTGGAGTCTGCTATGGAGCAGGGGCACTCCTTGCCTGTGCAAGTTTCGTCCTGTGGTGGTGGCTGAGGCCTCCAGGGTGAGTTGAAGCTGCAGCCCATTTGTTGTGAAGTGGACCCTGGCCCAACACGTCTCTAGTATCGTTGAGGTCATTGGTCCAGTGCTCACTGGGATAGTCGGGTGTTCGTTTTGGAGGGTCTTCCCAAGCACCTTGAAGGAGGTGCTGGTGAAGCCTTCTGAAAAACATCTCTGACCCCGATGTCCTAGCGAATTATAAACCAGTCTCCAACCTTCCATTTGTAGGGAAGGTTGTTGAAAAGATAGTGGCTCTGCAGCTCGAGGAACAACTGGAGACCTGTGACATCTACAGGCAATTCCAGTCTGGGTTTAGAGCAGGCATAGCATGGAGACGTCACTGGTCTGGGTCTATAATGACCTCCTCATGCCAAGAGATTGAGGCGAGTGGTCAATTCTTGTTCTTCTTGATCTACCATCAGCATTTAATATCGTGGACCACATCATGTTGCTAGATCGCCTTGAGACAGTGGTGTGGACTCACTGGTGTTGTCATCAGCTGGTTTGAGTCCTTTCTCTTGGATAGGAGGCAGAGCGTGGTGATGGGAATTACTCCTCCTCCGCTCAGCCTCTGACTTGCATAGTCCTTCAAGGTTCGATCCTGTCACCGATGTTCTCGGTATATATGCTGCCATGGGAGGATCATCAGACAGTACAGTTTGAGTTTTCACTGCTATGCAGATGATACTCAACTGTACGTGTCCTTTGTACCAGGGACAAGTGGTGCAGTCAAAGTGCTGAATAAATGCCTGCCGAGATCCAGGCTTGGATGAACTCTAAATAGTTGAGGCTTAACCCTGACAAGATGGAGGTTCTAGTGATTGAGCCTGGCTGTGGACAGGTTGGGGATGCTTCGGGATGACAACAGGCTTAGCCCAGAGGTCAGTACCATTGACTCGTCCACTAGGGTGAGAAATCTGGGCATGATCCTCGACGACAGCCTGACATTTGAGGTGCAGGTGTCGGCTGTCATCAAAATAGTTTTACCATCTGAGGAACATTGCCCGGATTAAGCCCTTATTCTCCATGAAGACATGCCGTCACTGGTGCATATCTTACGTGACATCAAAGCTTGACTACTATAACGCTCAATATCTTGGGGTCACAGGGGAGAACCTTTGCTGGCTGCAGCTAGTGCAGAATGCAGCAGCCATGCTGCTGATGGGCTTACGCTGATCCTGTCATATGACCGGGGTCCCGCGGGTCTGCACTGGCTTATGGTCAGGTGGCAGGTTCTCTTCAAGGTGGTCTTGCTCACCTATAAGTCCTTATATGGACTGGGCCCTGGCTACCTATCTGACCTCCTCACTCCTGCAATTCTGGCTCGCTCCTCTGTTTCTCCACCGGGCCTCCTGACAGTTCCGAGGACCAGGCTGAAACCTCGGTGATCGCTTCATTCTGGCTCCTTTCCCCAGGACCTTACCTTCAGACTTCAGTTAGACTTTGATAACATTCAGCATTGGTTCAAGGCAAACCAACTGTCTCTTAATGTCAAAAACAGTCTCTTTGATTTTTGGTACCCGTCAGAGGCTTGCCAAAGTTACTTCTCCTCTCCTATTTAATACCCTTGATGGTTCTATGCTTGAAAATGCCCCCTCCTTTAAGTACCCTGGGGTCTGCCTTGACCAACATCTTGATCTCTCAGTGCACACTGATGCAATTCACCCTAAGCTTGGTGCTTTGTACAGGAACAAAGCGTGTATTCCTCTCCTGCCCACCGAGAAAAAATGATCCTTCCAATCTTTGACTACGGTGACTTAGTCTATTATGGCGCCTCTATAACCTCCCTTGCCAGACTGGACCCCTTTTCATTCTTTCTGCAGCTTTGTTTTAGATTGCCCCACCGTACTCACCACTGTTCTCTTTATCCAGCTCTTTCTTTCCCTTCCCTTGATGCTAGGCGCTTTCCCATTGCTGTTGCTAACCTTGCTTGTAGAGCAGAAAGCAGCTAACTAAAAGAAGCTACATTTGCTTATTAATTTAACACTTATATCTCAGCAGGAGTCAGTGTCTGTTGAGATTAAGTAGACAGATACTTTATTAGAAGTAGAAGTGGTCTTATTTAGGGTTAAAAAGAAAGAAAAGAAAGAAAGTCAGTGTGTGTTCTGTGCTGGGAAGGGTACTGTATCAGCTGACTTTGCTAAACCAGTGGGAGGAGAGCTTAATTGGGGGGCCTTTAGACACTATAAAAAGCTGGTGACTCAAATTACAACTTCCTGTTGCTAGCCTTTTTCTTATTAATTGCCCTCCATCCCCACTCCACCCACCCACACCAAGCCAGTTCTACTTTTATAGCCACTGGATTTGACTGTCAACAGGAACTTCCTGTTTGGCAGTAGGAAGGAAGGATCACAGAAAAACATTGGTTTTGTCAACCCTAAAGGAAAAAGTAGCTCACTCTTCCCCCAGCTGCTGGTGGTCTGACATCGTGCAAGGAAGAAGTAGGCTACTGAAGAATGATAGGAAGTTGCTGTCCCAGAACAGGAAGGGTGAGAGTTGTAAGGAGAGGAGAGTAAGCATACAGGGAAACAGGAGGGACACAAAATAAGACATGATAGGAGTGGTGCAGTGCAATGGCAGTGGGGCAGCAGTGTTCCGGGAGACATTCTGGAGGCTGCAATGCTGCCCTATTTGCAGGCACCTCTCTGGTCTGAGAGAGGAGGTTACCCATCTCCAGACTGACCTGGCTAGGATTTGAACCTCCTCCCCACCCAGGGACCACCAGGGCCAGTGCCACTACCTCAGAGGTTGCCAAGAAAGAGGAGAGGAGAGGCTGGACCAGGGTGGGCTCAGGGAGGAGAGAGTGGTGGAATAGAGTTGCATCCTTCAACTGTACCTCTCCACAATTCATTCGCTCTTCTGGTGGACAGTGGTTCCTCTATGGAGGCACCTGCAGTGGAGACCAAGGAGGATGCTGGGAACCTTCAAAGGAGACCCACAGGAGGGTGGCATGGGACCCCACAGGGAAGAAACAACTCCTGGTGGGGGACTCTATGATTAGGGGGTAGAAATGGGGGAGGAAGGGAGAGGGAGGTAAGGTGCCTTCCTGGTGCCATGACTTGGAGGGACAGGAGGCGAATCCTCAGGATAGTGGGAGGAGCTGCATGAGAAAGGGAGCTGGATGTCACTGTCCACCTAGGGACAAATGACCTGGCTAGGAATGGGATCAGAGCAGTGCAAGAGGAGTTTGTAGAGTTGGGGGAGGTGCCTTAGACAAGTGGCGCATGCCGTAACCTTCTCTCAGTGCTGCCTGTCTATGGCAAGGGTGATGCTAGGGCACTCCTCACCAAGGAATTCAAGAGTGGTTGAAAACTGGTGTGGAGCTCAGGGTTTTGGCTTCATTGGGGACTGGGAGCCACCTGGAAGGATGCAGACCTATACTGGTGTGATGGTCTGCATCTGTCCGGAGGACCAGGATCCTAGTGAGAGGTTTAAATGCTTCATTGGCAAGCATTTAAACTAGTCAAAGGGGAGCCCTGAAAAGAGAGCATGGAAATCCCAGCCCCACAAAACATGGTAATTAGTGAGGTAAACACCAAGGTAGAGAAGTTATTAGGTATCAGGACAGAGGTAAATGTAAAAAGGCAAAGGCAGTAAGGACTGGAATAGGGCTAAAAGGGTGAGCTATCAAAAAGTGGAGGGTGATGAGTACCAATGCCCATAGTCTGTGTAACAAGCTCCCTGAACTAGTGGCCTTGATGAAGAGGATTGCCTGGATATTGTGGCAGTCACAGAAACATGGTACACAGAGAACCATGACTGGGATGTCAACATACCAGGATACACAACTACAGGAGGGACAGGGAGGGTAAAGAGGAGGAGGAGTAGCTCTCTATGTAAAGGAAGGGATCAAAGCAACAGAACTAAAGAGTAAACAGGGAGCAGATGAGGCACTCTGGGTCACCCTGGAGACAGGAAATGGTACTACAATCGCATGGGGTTGTATACAAACCCACATCTCAGGGAGAGGAATGGACAAGGAAATGATAGAAGGCTTCCTTAGAATGGCAGAAAAAGGGAGATATTGTTGATGGGGGACCTGAATATGCCAGATGTTAACTGAGCACCTTTCCTGCAGGCACATCCAGAGCAGGGTCATTCTTGATGCCCTACAGGGGCATACCTCAGACAGCTAGTATTGGAACCCACTCGGGAGGGAGCAATCTTAGACCTGGTACTCTCAAATGGGGATGGAGAAAGAAATCTCAGATTTAGAAATGGGTAGCCATCTGGGAACAAGCGACCACCAAACAGTGTGGTTCACGATAAACACAGCCATACAATCAAGCCACACAAAAGCAAGAGTACTGGACTTTAGGAGGGCTGGCTTTGGGAAAATGAGACAGTGCCTCAGAAAAGCACTAGCAAACAGGCAAGAAGGAGGGTGGAAGAACAATGGGGAGTAATCAAAACAGCCATCACAGAGGCAACAAGCCTTTGTGTAAAACAAATCAACAAAACACAAAGAAGGAAAAAAAGCTATGGTTCTCAAAAGAGGTGGCAGAGAAGGTTAAGGAGAAAGGATAGCATTCAGGAAGTATAAGGAAACACAGAAGGAGCAGGACAGAGAACTTTATCAGTTAAAGCAGAAAGAGGCTGGGAAGGCAGTCAGAATAGCAAAGGCCCAAATCGAGGAAAGGATAGCCAATTCTGTTAAGAAGGGGATAAGACCTATTATAGGTACATTAGGGAGTGAAGAATGACCAAAGAGAGGATACTGAGGCTTAATAAAGGTGAGGGAATGTGGGTAGAGGGTGACAGTGAAAAAGCAGGGATACTGAACAAATATTTCTGCTCAGTATTCACAAAGGAAGGGAGGGAGGGTACCTAAACCAAACAAGAGATACACTCTGAAGGCGAGGTCGATACCAGTCCATTTACAGAAGAAAGGGTTCTGAAAGAACTAATAAAATTGAAGGTGGACAAAGCAATGGGGCCGATGGGATTCACCCAAGAATTCTAAAGAACTAAGGGTAGAACTAGAGACACCGCTGACTACTTTCTTTAACAAATCATGGGAGGATGGGTGGTACCTGAGGACTGGAGGAGGGCGGATCGATTCCTCTTCACAAAAGTGGGAGCAGAATAGAGGCAGGAAACTACAGACCAGTTAGTTTGACCTCAGTGGTAGGGAAAATGATGGAATCACTTCTGAAGGAAAGAACTGTTGAGTACCTAGAGGCCAGTGGGGCACAGGACCCAAGGCAGCATGGATTCACGATGGGAAGGTCGTGTCAGACGGATCTAATAGATTTCTTTAACTGGGTGACCAAAGTAGTAGATCAGGGAGGGGCTGTGGACATGGCCTACCTAGATTTTAGCAAGGCATTTGATACAGTCCCACACAAAGATTAATACACAAGTTAGCCAGCCTTGGAGTGGGTCCCAAGGTGGTAGCCTGGATAAAAATTGTCTAGACAACAGGATGCAAAGGGTAGTAGTAAATGGAGTTCACAGTGAAGAAATGAGGGTCACTAGCGGGTACCCGCAGGGTTCAGTACTGGGACCGGTCCCTTGTCTTTATAATACGCACATTGTGAGAACTGAAGGAAAGTATAGTCTCTTGCAGACACACAAAGATCTGCAATAGGGTTGATACACAAGATGGAGTGGAAAGGATGAGAAGGGACTTGGCAAGGTTGGAGAATGGTCAAATGTATGGCAGCTCAGATTCAATGCGAAGAAGTGCAAGGTAATGCACATGGGAAACAAAAACCCAGGGAAGAGTACACAATGGGGGTGAGATACTGACAACAGTAAAAATGGAAGGGACCTGGGGTAATTACATCAGATGACCTAAAGGTGGGCAAGCAATGTGAGAAGGAGTAAGGAAGGCTGGGGGATACTTGGATGCATAGGAAGAGGCATCAATAGTAGAAAACAGGAAGTTGCTATCCCTCTGTACAGACAGTTGGTGAGACCCCATCTGAAGTACTGTGTGCAGTTCTGGAGACCCATCTCCACAAAGACATAGACAGAGTGGAGGTTGTCCAGAGGAGGGCAACCAAAATGGTGCAGGGTCTGCACCAGAAGACATCTGAAGAAAGACTAAAGGAGCTTAATATGTATGCCCTTGAGGAAAGAAGGAGAGGGGGACATGATAGAAACTTTCAAGTACCTCAAGGAATCAACACGGTCCAAGAGGGTAGCATCTTTCAGAAAAAGAGATGTGCAAGAACAAGGGGCACAATTTGAAGAAAGAGGGGACGGCTCAGAGGTAATGTGAGGAAGTATTTCTTCACAGAGAGGGTTGTGGATGCATGGAACAGCCTCCTGAAAAGGTTGTGGAGTCAAGAACAGTGGGGAATTCAAGAATGCATGGGACAGACATAAGGCAGTCCTAGTTGGGGGGGTAGGAGGAAGTAAGCTGTTGGTTAACTAGGATCTGCAGCTTATCTGCTAGGTAGGAAAATGGGTAGACTAGGTGGGCCAAGGGTCCTTATCTGCCATCAAATTCTATGTTTCTGTGTGTCTCTTTTTTGTCCAAATTCTGGTTTGGCATCCTTTCCTCTGATCTCAAAACCCTTCTTCCCCTCATTCTTCTTCCTCCTACTGTCTTCCCAACAATACTTTCCATTCTTTTAATACCCACCTAGAAAATCTACTGTTGGTCTTACTGCTTTTTCTTACCACTTTCCTAAACACGGGTCCTCTCTACCCCTTTCTATTTGTTCTGCCTCTTCTACCTGCTCCAGTCTCTTCTATCTGACTTTTGTCATCCTACTTGCAATTGCCTTTGACCCTTCTCCTTTCTCTATTTCTCTATGCCTCTCTCTTGCTGTTCCATTTTTTTTTCTTTCTGTATACAACGAGTGTTTTAATTTTCCAGTTTTGTCTTCATTTACTATTTTGCCAAACATTTTTGATTCTGCATGTTTTACTTATCTGTACTTACCTTGTTTTATATTGTTAGCTATCTCCTCCTCCCCTCTCCCATGACTCATCTGAAGCGAGCTACCAGCTCAGTATGTATTCCTGGTTAAACTTTTAAATAAATAAATAGTATGACTGATAAAGCCCAAGGTAGCGGCAGTGTACACCTTTTTGTGGCATGGTCATTCTTATGGGACTCATTGTCCAGAAGCTTGTCCATATTTCCCTGGTGTCCTGACTTATGGAACACCGAATTCAAGACCACACCTCGGCTGAAGGATGGTGGAAAACCCTGAAAGGGAGACTGTAAGGACCGTGTACTTAAAGACAACACAGGCCAAGGGTGATGGGCACGATGCTGCCCAAGCTCCAGGATCAGTCCCAGGATGATCTCAGCCACTGGGAAGGCAACCCCCTCCCGGATTCAAAATGTCTATAAGAGGGTACTTGCCCCTCTTCTGGACTGCTCCAACAGGATCGAAGTGGACTCCACAATAAGGCAGAGCAGCCCACCAAGGACACCGGCCCATGGAGGTAGAAGGCTCCATGACTGAGTCACAGTCAAAGAGCTGAGTCCCAGTGAAGGCCATGGACTCTTGATCTGAGTCGTCCGATGACTCCTCAAAGATGTTCCTTGGCAGGTGTTCGCCACGGACCTCCGGGAATCATCACTCGAGGTAATCCTAACTGACAACTGGTCTGGCAAGCTGGAGCCAAATGGGCAGCCTCGCTGGTCAGTGTACTGACTGGCAGCTGTTCGGTGGTGGCTCCACCATAATAAGTGGAGAGGAAGTGTGAGGAGCACATACAGAACTTAGGCCAGTCAGACAACCACTGGCAGCTGCCAGGGGACGAAAGGTCCTTGTGGTGAAACCCTGCCCTCACGATGGCCCACTGCTGCCAGAGGAACTTCTGCGTAACGGTGCATCTTCCAGTGGTGCCTCTCCTCACTCAAAGATGAGGAGGATGTGGAGTGTTGATAACGATGCCTTCCAGTCAAGCGGGATTAAGAGTGCGAATGCCTTGACTGTGATCTCAACCCTGACCGTCGACCACCCAGCCAACAGCGATAGGGGTCTTTCTGAGGTTGCTATAGAGTAGCCACCAACATTTAGCAACAAGGGCATCAAATACCCGACCCCAGGTGGAGGCTGGTCCCTGGCAGGGTTGATCGAGTCACTGATCAATACAAGTCCTCCTGAGTGAGGACTGGGAGCACCAGGGTCTGTGGGCCAACTCCTCGGCCTCGTCAGAAAACTGGTTGACCAGGTCGAGAAAATCTCATCGGCTTCATCGACCAAAGTCGAGGTTGTTTAGATTCAGCGGCAGGCGCGAAGAGCCTTCAACCTGCCCGATCAGCCCCTCAGCTGGGGGCACTCGACAAGCCATCAAGCGGTCAGGCGAGGTGAGGAACTGGGAGGGCTGCAATTTTTCCTTGTCCACGATCAATGATGAGGCGGTGAGATTTCTTGGTCTTGGACCTAGAGTCATAGAGGCAGGGCTCTCTCCCACGATCTGGAGGGATCTGCGCATATCACAGAACTGGTCTGAGAAGGTCCCTCTGGCGCTGACCCTGGGTGGGAACAGTGCAGAGACTAAGGAGGTGCTAGCTACGCAGCTGCGCTTCCACTTCAGGTGCCACCACGTTGAGCAGCAGACCCACTCACAGCTGAGGCCTTTTGCAGCCCTTGGGTGATCCTTCAGAATTTGTTCCAAAGGCCGACCCAGCACAAGCAGACTTCCTGTCATATGCAGGAAGCACAGAAAACAGAGAGCCGCACCAGGCCACGTCGAGTTGCCCGCCAGGCAGTACAAGCACATGTCATGTGGATTGGTGACCAACATCTTCTGGTGGCACCGAATGCAGAATTTCAGTCCAGGTTTTCTAGTGTTCCATCGCTGGTTGGAGACAGAGTCAAATGATCCACAAAACAAAACCTGAAATAGGTTTGAAAACAAGGAGCTCACCAAAGGCACAGAGAAAATCTAAGCAGAGTGCGAAGAAGATGACCTGATCTTCCAATGGAAAGAAAGATCTGAAGTCAGTGGTGGGGTCAGGAATATATCCGCCCTGGTGGTAGGAGGAGCTTAGCTTAAAGACATTCTGGCCAGTCATCGCATTCTAGTGGAACTGTCAGAGTGTGGATAGTGAACCATATCCACGCCCTACAGCATGCCTTTTAGCAAATGTATTCTTGGATGGAAGGCGGGAGTTCTTTGTGCTGGTAGATTCTGAAATCACTGATCTAGGTCTGGTTCTTTTCCATAAAACACTGTCTTGTTAGCTTGGATCATGTATCTGTCCAAGTTCTTTCAAAAGCTCAACAAAATTAAAACTTCAGGTTGTCTGCTGGTATTTCAAAGCAGTGTCTCAAAATGATTGTCTGTCTCTACATATCACTCTCATGCTTCCCAAGGAGATATTTCAGAGACCTCTGAGAGTCCATGTTTAAGTGAAAAGCCAAGAGCCCTTTCTATCTCGGTATCCAAGGAAGGAATAGGAGTTGTGTCCAGGGCAGGAAGCAAAGATACGTGTCCATGCTGTTTTGTTTTATCTATCTCTCTAGGAAAAGCCCCTGGAAGCATGGGGATTCAGGCCAGCCGGTGGCATTGAGGGCTGAGGCATTTAGCCTTACTTCACATCACCGGTGACCCAGGTTTGGGAATGACCTCGGGTTGTCAGGAGCCGTCCGGGGGGCAGCGGGCAGGACTGAGCTGCCTATCGGCAGCTCTCTCTCTCCGGGAGGATGCTGTCCCTCTCGTCTCCATCACCACCAGGTGGAGGTCCGGTGGTGGCACAGATGGGAAAAATGGTGACTAGTAGGGTTGGGCGTCCCATAGTGCATGGTGTAATGCGTGCCTCCACTAGCATGCGTCATCACAGGGCTTGGGTGAAAAAGGGTAAAACCATATAAATAAAGAAAGAAAAAAAAAGCATGGGGTTTCATCATTTTAAGTGCTGAGTCGAGCCCCTACTTTATGCATTATTTATTAGGTCCTTTGAGCAAAGAAAGACGTCTTTACCAAGCCCCTTTATGCATTATTTGTCAGTCCTTTGATAAAAACTTCAAGACCTCTTTACCAGATTTTTGCCTATATTTTTATGGCAGTCCACATTCAATGTCGTTGTGGCCTCTTTAAGTTATGGAGGTCATCAGACTTATAGGTAGATCCTCCATGGAATGTGTGGAATGACTTTGATCTAGCATCTGGTATTTTTTATGTTTTTCTGAGAATAGCATCTGTTATATTAACACCTTCCTTCCTCACACTGGCATGCTCATGTCTGAAACATACAGGTTACTCACCTGTAACAGGAGTTCTAGGAGTGGTACAAATTGTTCATCCACACTGTCTGGCAGGTTCCTTGCCGCTTTAATTCTTGCGGAAGGTCTTCAAGCTGGCTACTCCCACCGGGTGGTAAAACCCTCGGCTCCACCCCATGATACCAGATCTAGCCTGCTGGAAGGAAGCTGGGAGGTCAGGTTGGTCGTGTGGATGAACAGCGTATACCACTCCTAGAACTCCTGTTACAGGATAGTACCCTGTATTTCTAGGAGATATGGATATGTTGTTTAATCCACACTGTCTGGCAAGCTCCTAGCAGTTCTCCGGGAGGAGGAGGCAAGCGCTCACCCCTAATATGAAATAAGGACTGGAGAACTGAGGTCCCAAAACCAGCATCCTGGCGTGACTCTAGATCAATGTGGTAATGGGAAATAAAGGTGTGTGCTGACTTCCAGGTAGCAGCCCTGCAGATTTCCTGGATAGGGGCGTCCTAGAAGCAGCCACGAAAGCAGCGGTATGGCGACTAGAATGAGCTCTTATCCCTTTAGGTGGCTCCATGCCGCCAACCTACAGCAAACATGTATGCAGGAGATGACCCACCTGCTTATCGTCCGCTTGGCTGCAGGTCTGCCAGGTGCGGACTTCAGCGTAGGTGACAAACAGCTGGTGAACCTCTCCCGAACTTCAACTGTCCGCTCCTTATAATAGCGGCTCTTCTAGGGTCAAAGTATGGAGCCTATATTTGGCCTCCGAGTGTGACTGGGGTAGAACACCGGCAGAGTCAACGCCTTGTTGAGTGAAACTCCGACATCACCTTGGAAGGAACTTGGTGGGAGGCGAAGGACAACTTTGTCCCTATGTAAGACCAGGTAGGAGACTCAGTGGAAGCGCCTGGAGCTCTGCCATCCTTCTGGATGATGTAATAGCCACCAGAGGCGGTCTTCCATGACAGGCAGAGATGTCACACCTGTGCATCGGTTGAATGGCTTGCCCATGAGCTTAGCCAATACCAGCAGTAGATCACGGGTGGAGGTTCTCGCACCCGGATGTGATATGTAGTCTAGGCCTTTGAAAAAGCAGCCAACCACCTTCTCCTGTGCCACCGACTGCTTGTCGGCCCGCACCTAGTAAGCAGAGATGGCTGCAAGGTGCACCTTAAGGGTTGTCGAACGAAGCCCTAGCTGAGAAAGGACCACGGTAGTCAAAATACTAGTCAATGGATAGGAAGAGGGTCCAACCCCTCGTCCTGAGACCAAATGGAGAATCTCTTCCATTTGAAGGCATAGCATTTTCTGGTGGAGCTCCTTACTGGACAACTCAGCGAGCGTTGAGAATCTCGTCGGAAAGACCCAAGGCCTGGAACTCTAGCTGCTAAGGAACCAGGCCGTCAGGTCAGGGACTGAAGGTCGGATGGAGAACCTTCCTTATGCGACTGAGATCAGGTCCGGGCAGGCTGGAAGCCACCTCGGGAGCCTGGAGCTGAGGCTGAGGAGATCTGGGTACCAGAACTGGCGAGGCCAGTCTTTGGCTACCAGAATCACCTGTGCCTTGTCCCTCTTCACCTTGAAAGCACCTTGTGGATAAAAAGAAATGGAGGAAGGCATAAAGCCCGGGGTCCCACGGCGGTGAGGAAGGCATCCCCCCTGCAGGCCCTGCTGAGGAGGCGAGGGTGTGAAACAGCCTCCAGCTTCACATTCTCCCTGGAGGCAAACAGGTCCATCTGAGGGGTGCCCCAATGGGAGAACAAGTCTTCACTACCTCCGGCCAGGAGAGACCACTTGTGAAATGCAGCCCTATCTGGCTGAGGGCATCAGCCAGACTGTTGAGCTCCTGCCACATGGATGGCTAGGAGATCCGCCTTCTGGCTGATCACAGAGACCAAATGCAGAGAGCCTCCTTGCACAGAGGCAAGGTGCATCCCACCCTGACAGTTGAGATAGTACATGGTGGTGGTGTTGTCCGTCTGGACCTGAACCATCTGACCCTGTAGAAAATGGAGCAAAGGCAGTGAGAGCTAGTCAAACCACTCAAAGCTCCAGCAGGTTGATGTGGCATCGAGACTCCTGAGGGGACCAGAGGCGTGGGCCGGGTTCCCCAGATGGATACCCCAACCCATCAGAGGGCGTCAGGTGTAAGAGTGACTGTCGGCTCGAGGCGGACAAAGGATACCCTCCTGCAGATGAGCTGAGGCGAGACAAGCCACCACTGCAGGCAGTCCCCATCTTCTGGGTCACGGTCACTGGCTGGTCCAAGGACCGGGCGCTCTGACCACTGGCTGGCCAGCCCATTGCAGAGGCGCAATGCCAGCGGGCCCAATGGACCACACTGGTGCAGACCGCCATGAGGCCCAGAGGCACAGGAAGTCCGGGAAGGAAGCAACTGCCCAACCTGAAATGATTGGGAAAGGAGGAAGGACCTTGGCCTGTCCCGGGGAGTCGAGCTCTGGCAGAAGAGAGTCAAGCTCTGCCCTATGAATTGAATCACCTGCGATGGCACGAGTTCGATTTGGCTTCATTGATCAGGAGGCCAATTTGAGAGCAGACCAGGAGGGCCAGATCCCTGGACCGCTCCACCTCCAACCTGGAGGGGCTGCAATCAGCCAATCGTCCAGGAAGGGTACACCTGGACCCCGGCGCTGCAGGAATGCTGTCACCACTGCCATGCATTTGGTGAAGACCCTGGTAGCTGGAAATAGGTCGAAGGGCATGGCCAGGAACTCGTAAAGTGATCCCTCTGCTCTGAGGCGGAGGAATCGTTGATGAGACAGACAGATTGGGACGATGAAAAAGCGTGTCCTGGAGATCCAGAGAGCAAAACCACATGCCTAGTTCCAAGCATGGAATGATCTGAGCCAGAGTGACCATCCTGAAGGTGCACAGCATTAGGAACTTGTTCAGGTCATGCAGATAAAGAATGGGGCCAGCCCCATCCGCTTTGGGACCAGGAAGTACCTGGACACAAAATACAGGTTACTCACCTGTAACAGGCGTTCTAGGAATGGTATATGTTCATCCGCTTATTGGCAGGTTTCTTGCAGCTTTAAATCTTGCGAAAGGTCTTCAAGCTGGCTCCTCCCACCCACCTGGGTGGTAAAACTCTGCTCCACCCCATGGCACAAGATCTAGCCAGCTGGAAGCCAGGTTGTCTTGTCGAAGCGGGAGGTGGGGTGGGTTGTGTGGATGAACAACATATACCATTCCCTAGAACTCATTACAGGTGGTATACCTATTTCTAAGGACATGGATAAGTTGTTCAATCCACACTTATTGGCAGACTCTAGCAGTTCTCCGGGAGGAGGAGGCAAAGTGCACACCCCTACTTAGGGAATAGAGACTGGAGAACTGAGGCCCCAAAACCAGCATCCCGGCGTGACTCAAGGTCGATGTGGTAGTGGGTAATAAAGGTATGTGCCGACTTCCAGGTAGCAGCCCTGCAGATATCCTGGATAGGGACATCCCTGGAAACAGCTACCCGATGTAGCGGTATGGCGGGTAGAATGAGCTCTTATCCCTCTGGGAGCTCCATGCCCACCAACCTATAGCAGAGATCTATGCAGGAGGTGACCCACCTGCTTATCGTCCGCTTGGCTGCAGGTCTGCCAGGTGCGGCTTCAATGTAGGTGACAAACAGCTGGCGAACCTCTCCCGAACTTCAGCCATCCGCTCCTTATAATAGCGAGTGCTCGTCTAGGGTCCAAAGTATGGAGCCTATATGAAGCCCTCCGAGGTGTGATTGGGGTAGAACACGGCAGAGTCAACACCTGGTTAAGGTGAAACTCCGACACCACCTTCTAAAGGAATTTTGGGTGGGGCACAGGACAACTTGTCCCTGTGGAAGACCAGATAAGGAGACTCGATGGAGCGCCTGGAGCTCTCCCATCCTTCTGGCTGACGTGACAGCCACCAAGAAGAGCGATCATCCATGACAGGTGGGAAATATCGCACCTGTGCATCGGACCGAATAAGCTTGCCCATGAGCTTGGCCATACCAGCAGTAGATCCCATGGAGGTGGAGATTCTCTTCGGAGGAAATGTGGTCAAGGCCTTTGAAAAGCACCCGACCACCTTCTCCTGCACCACCAACCTTCTCGGCCGCCCGATGAAAGCAGAGATGGCTGACAGGTGCACTTTAAGGGTCAGTCAACGAAGCCCTTGCTGAGAAAGGGACCACAGATAGTCCAGAATGCTTGCCAAGGGACAGGCGGAGGGATCCAAGCCCTTCCCTGACACCAAATGGAGAATATCTTCCATCTGAAGGCAGAGCATTTCCTGGTGGACTCATGCGGGACGCCTCAACAACGTTGAGAACCTCGTCGGAAAGACCCAAGGCCTGGAACTCTAGCCGCTCAGGAACCAGGCCGTCAGGTGCAGGGATTGAAGGTCCAGATGGAATACCTTCCCTGGCTGACTGAGATCAGGTCCGGGTGGGCTGGAAGCCGCCTTGGGAGCTTGGAGCTGAGGCTGAGGAGATCTGGATACCAGAACTGGTGGGGCCAGTCTGGGGCTACCAGAATCACCTGCACCTTGCTCCTCACCTTGAGAAGCACCTTGTGGATCAAGGGAAATGGGGAAGGCATAGAAGAGGCCCGGGGTCCACGGCCCGAGAAGGCATCCTCCTGCAGCAAGCCCTGCTGAGGTGGGCAGGCATGGAACAGTCTCGGCTCGCATTCTCCCTGGAGGCAAACAGGTCCACCTGAGGCGTGCCCCAGTGGGAGAACAGATCTTGTACTTCCTCTGGCAGGAGAGACCACTCGTGAGACGCAGCCCCTATCCGGCTTAGGTATCGGCCAGGGTGTTGGAGGCTCCTGCCACGTGAATGGCTAGGAGATCCACCTCCAGGCTGAGCACGAGGGACCATATGCGGAGAGCTTCCCTTGCATAACAGCATGGGAGCACGCCACGCCCTGGCGGTTTAGACAGTACATGGTCGTGGTATTGTCTGTCTGGACCTGAACCACTTGACCCCGTAGAAACGGAGCCAGGCGGTGAGAGCTAGGCGGACTGCTCAGAGCTCCAGCAGGTTGATATGGCATGGACTCCCGAGGGTACTAGAGGCCATGCACTCTGTGCTCCCCAGATGGGCACCTCAACTCATCAGAGATGCATCGGTCGATAGAGAGACCGTCGGCTTGAGGCGGACGAACGGGATACCATCCTGCAGATGTGCCGGAATGGTCCACCACTGGGAGCGTTCCCACATCTCCTGGGTCACTGTCACAGGCTGGTCCAACGGATCGCAGCGTTGTGACCACTGGCTGGCCAGTCCCCACTGAAGGGGACGGTGTACCAACGGGCCCAGCGGACCACGCTGGTGCAAGCTGCCATGAGGCCCAGGAGGTGCAGGAAGTCCCGGCAGAGCATTGCCCAACCAGAAATGATTGGGCAAAGGAGGAAAGAACCTCGGCCCTGTCACCGGGAGCGAGCTCTGGCTTGAAGAGAGTTGAGCTCTGCCCCAATGAAGAGTATCACCTGCTTGGCATGAGTTCCGACTTGGCCTCGTTGATGAGGAGGCCAATCTGAGAGCAAACCTGGAGGGCCACATCTCTGGACCGCTCCACCTCCGCCTCTGCAGGGGCTGCAATCAGCCAGTCGTCCAGGTAGGGGTACATCCGGACCCTTCGCCGCCAGAAATGCTGTCACCACTGCCATGCATTTGGTGAAGACCCTGGGAGCTAGAGAGAGCCGAAGGGCATGGCCCGGAACTCGAAGGGACTTCTCTGCTCTGAAGCGGAGGAATCTCTGATGAGACAGACGGATCAGAACATGAAAGAATCGTCCTGAGGTTCAGGGAACAGAACCACACGCCTCGCTCCAAGGATGGTATTATCTGACCCAGAGTGACCATCCTGAAGGTCCGAGACCTTAGGAACCTGTTCAGGTTGTGCAGATCGAGATGGGGTGCCAGCCCCGTCTGTTTTGGGACCAGGAAATACCTGGACACAAACCCCAGGTCTGGAGGAGGATCCGCCACCTTCCTGATCACCTCTTTTTCGAGGAGCAGGGCAATATCGGCTCGGGCGGACCGACAGCAAGGCTGCGGACCTCGTGAGTCCCCCAATGGGCGACAGCTTGAAAGGGTGGGAGCCTGGTCAACTCCAGAGGCAGGCCTTTTCTACTACCTCCAACATCCAGCGGTCTGTGGTGCTAGCAGACCAGGCGGAAAGGAAGTGGCGGAGCTGTTCCCCCAGGGGGAACCCAGGGAGAGAAGCTGGGGGCGGCACCCCCAACCCATCACTGGGCAGGCTTGGAGGAGGAACTGGCCGAGGGACCTCCTGGGCCTTTACCTCCTGCTTCCTGTTGGAGGAAGCTGCGGCATGGTTTGGGACGCAAGCGTGAGCCTGTTGGCCCTGTTGCTGGTGATGTTGGGCCGGTCGAGCTGCAGGAGCCGAAGGACGAAAGGACTTATGCTGTTGCTGCGGGGGCCTTTGTCCCTCTGGGCGGAGGTGACCGAGTCCAGAGTGGCACTGGACTTTTCGATCCGCTGGAGGTGTCCCTCCACCAGGGCCAAAGAGGTCAGTCCCAAGAAGGGACGTCCGCCAACTGTGCTGGGTATCCGCCGTGAAGGTGGATATCTCAGCCACGCCCCTGCGCGCGCATAGCCACTGCGGCTGCTACTGACCTGCGTACAGGAATCACCTATGTCCAGAGCAGTCTGAAGCTGCTCTTACGCCACCGCCTACCCTGGTCCCACACCTGGACGGACCGTGGTCTGCAGGTCAGCCGGAGATGAGGGACAACCTCATCCAGTGAGCCCAAGAGGGCGTGGGAGAAGTGTGCCATCACACGGCCGAGCTGGCCTGTCGGAGGCCGAGGGAGGACTGAGCGACACCTTTGCGCCCGCAAAGTCCAGCTTTTGGACTTTGTCGGCGGGCTTATCCATGTCCCGAGAGTTATGCCGAATGCCGGAAGACGCCAATCGGTGACTAACCCCTCGGCAGAGGGTGCTCCGAGAAACCGGGCAAAGAGTCGTAGGGACCGCATACTTCCTGGCCATTTTATTTATTTAGTTTTTGTTAACTGGTAGGTGCACTAGCCAGCAAGTGACTATTTTCAGGCACCGGAGGAGGTACAATTACAATACAAGTAGAACAGTGCAGGTTAAACAGTACATGTACAGGCTACATTGATATAAGTGTACAATTTTTATAAGGAGGTAGAGTAAGCAGAGGGTGCTGGTGGGAGGACAGACTTTGGATTAACTTTGGAGAAACTGACGGGGGTTGTGGGCGGGAAGGGTAAGTGCACAGCTCAAAGTAGCTGGGAGGTGGCGGGGCTGGGTGGAGTGAAAGAACCCTGCCAACTGTTTGGCCGGGGTGGGGGTACCCTGTTCCTGAGATAATTTGAGGAGTGTGTCAGGGGCAGGCAGGCGGGAAAAGGTAGGGTGGGACACGCAAAAATACGCTTTGGCGGTGGAGGCAAGAGTCTATAACTGGGCACGTGGAACTGATTCCCGTAAGAGAGACGAGGCGTGGGGCATGGGTGGACCAGGGTGGAATAGGTAAGAGACTGGTCAAGCGATAGTAGAGGGTAGGAAGGGGAAAGCGAAAAGACAACAGGTTTTGGAGACAGGGAAGGGGTGGGTTACTGAGGGGGCTGTGCTGAGTTCGGCAACAGCAGGTGTGAGTACAGCTTTGTGGGGAAAACATGGGGCAGTGACCGACTCATGGAACCTTGAGTTGGACTGAGAGGCAGGAGGCTGTGGCCAGACTGGCAGGTGTCCAGGCTGGGCAGGGGTTAGCAGCCTGGACAGCGAGGAGTTCCATCTAAAACGGGTTTATTCAACAGCGAGGCAACCAGCGAGGAGGTCGACATGGGGGAGGCAGACAAAACAGCTAGGAGGCAAGGTATGAGGCCCAGCAGCAGAAAAACCGGCGTCGCGGAGAAAGCAGGAGCAGGGGTGGGGCAGGAAGATCAGGCAATAGCGGTAGATTGCTACAGTTGGCGTCCCGGGCTCGTGGGAACCGTGAAGCCGGCAGGGTAAGTGGGGAACCTCGTCACTGAGGGGAAAGTGTTATGGCAAAGGCGGCTTAGCGAAAGGGTGTGGCAGCGACCCAGTGCTGCAGAACTGAAAGCCGCTAGAATACCAGGGCTGAGTCGGTGTGCGGGGAGTTGAGGTTAATAGGATTAGGAGAGACCAGCACCAGTTTTCAAAAAAGTACATCATAAATTAGTGCAAACAGTAGGTTGAGAAACAGGTACCACATAGTGAGGTAACTGGCATTTGTTGTACACAAAGTCTATAACAGTAAAGTGACTAGAGGCATATGTAGTACACATAAAACAGTAAGGCGCCTGGCCAAGGCGGGACAGGAAGCAGGCTGCTGCCAGAACTCCAAGGCTGGGCCGACAATGGCCTCAGCCACCGGAAAGGCCTCCGTGGGGGAATCCCTTGGTCCAGAATCTCGCCAGGGGATACTTGGCCCGCTTGGACACGGCTCGAGCTGCATCCCGGTGGACTCCAAGATGAGTGAAGCAGACCCAGAAGGACGATGGGCTATTGTCCAATGACTGGCCTCGAAGGACTCCAGTCGACCTGCCAGGAGAACAGGAAGAAGTGGTCGCCGGATTCCTAAGAGTCTGCGGAAGAGCTGCTTGGCCCGAGCCACCCTCTACCTGCCGAGGACGGTCGGGAGTGAGGGTGACCGACAACCTGTGGGGCAGGCCGTGACCCAACTGAGAATCCTTGGTCGGTGCCCCAGCCTTCGGTTGTGGAGGCAGAGGTTCCACCACAATCAGTGGAGCAGCGGTTTTGCCGAGCAACCGCCCTGAATGGGCAACTTTGACTGGGGCGAGCGGTTGCTTCGGTCATTCGGGCGACAGCCACTTGATGGCGGGGGCTGAACCGGTCAGTTTAGACCCAGACAGCAGTAACTGCTGTACATAAGCTCCTCGTGGCGTCGTAATTACGTCAAAGCCTCCCTCATCCGGGAAGAGACAAGGAGGAATGGTGTCGTTGCTTACTTGGTGCGAGACTGAGACCGCCGATGTCGGTAGGAACGAGTTGACCGAGATGAAGTCCGAGACCGAGACCTCGGGGGACAGAGGGCGGGTCTGGGAAGGGGCGGGGACACCCGCTCTTCCCTCGGCTCGGGCACTTTAACCGGGACCACGGCCCGAAGGCACAGGTAGATCTCGGTCTCCACCGGAGAACCGGTGAAGGTGGGTTGTCGGCTTCACCAGTCGACAGCCTGTCCGGCGGATCGAGAAAAATCTCGACTGCGCCGATGGGGAGTCTGGCAGGCTGGCCTGACGGGACACCGTGGAAGCCAGCGGCCTGAGCCGCAACTCCGACCGAAGTCGACGGTCGGCTGTCTGGGAAGGGACCTCTCCCGCTCCCATGAACGCCGACGGTGGAACTTACCCTTCAACTCCTCCTTCTTGGGCGAGAAGAATGTCCCATCGGCCCCAGTCCCTTTGTGGAAAGGGACTGACAAAGCTCCTTGAACGAAACCCAGGCACGAGGAACTCAGAGAGAGCGGATAAATGCAGCGCCGAGGGGAGGAAGATGCGCCTGGCCTCCTCCTCCTCGAGGGCGCATCATCTGCTCGAGCTGCTTAGTTAACCAACCGCCACGGACACCGCCCAATGAGCCTCTTTTGATTTTACTGGCGGAAACGCTTCGGGCGCCCGAGCTGCAATCAGGCAGTGCGATCATCCAGGACGCTGGTCAGAAAGAACGGCACAACTTGCAGGCCTGAGGGTCGTGATCCAGGCCTAGGCAGTAGACGCACGTGAGTGCGGATCTGTCCTGACATTTTCTACCCGCAAGGGCACCAAAGCCGGAATAGACTTGGTCCGCCATGAGCCGCCAGGGAAGATGAAGACCAAGTTTAGAAAACTTCAAAACTAGTTTCGGACAAACGAAAGAGTTAGGATCCAGTCTAAAACACAGAGCGCTAAGGCGGGAACCTGAGCTCTCAAGCGGTGAGGAAGATTTGGTGTCATGGATGGAGCTGAGAGTTTTACCACCCGGTGGGTGGGAGGAGCATGCTTGAAGACCTTCTGGCAAGATTTAAAGCGGCAAGGAACCTGCCAATAAGTGTGGACTGAACAACATATTCATGTCCCTAGAACCCTGGGTTTGGAGGAGGGTCGCCACTCGCTAATTACCTCCTTCTGGAGAGCAGGCAATGTCGGCCTCAACGAGCCGACAGAGAGGCTATGAACCCGAGCTCCGTGGGTGACAGCTGATAGGGAGGGCTGCTGGAATTCCAGAGGCAGACCCCTGCCGACCACTTTCAGCACCCAACGGTCCATGGTGATAGCAGACCAGGTGGAAAGGAAGTGGAGAGCCATCCCCATGGGGGAACCCAGGGGAGGACGAGGTTGGGGAGACACCCCTCAACCCATCACTGAGCAGGCTTGGAGGAAGGGCCAGCCGAGGGCCGCCTGGACCTTTCCCTCCAAGCTTCCTACTTGAGGAAGCGCACACTTGGCCTTAGGGGCGTCATGTGTTAGCCTGCTGGCCCTGTTGCTGGTGCTGCTGGGCCGGGCGTGCGCAGGGGCGGAAGGGGCTTACGCTGCTGCTGGCGGCCTTTGTCCTTCTGGGCAGACGTGACAGAGTCCAAGGTGGCACTGGACTTCGATTCTCGGAGATGGCCTTCCACCCCAGTCTGAACAAGTCAGTGCCCAGGAAGGGAATGTCTGCCAGCTTGTGCTGGGTATCCGCCATGAAGGTGGAGATCTGCAGCCAAGCTATGCGGCGCATGGCTACCGCAGCCGCTACTGACCAGGCACAAGAGTCTCCAATATCCAAAGCAGTTAAGCAGTTTGGAGCTGTTGTTTGGCCACCACCCTTCCCTGATTCTGCACCTTCTTGACCGTCATCTGAAGGTCAGCCGGAGATGAGGAATCACCTCATCCAGGGAACCCATGAGGCTGTGTGAAAATGTGCCATCAGCACGGCTGAGCTAGTCTGTTGAAGACCAAGGGAGGAAGTGGCGAAACTTTTCACCCCAACTAGTCCATCTTTTGGACTCCTTGTCAGGTGGTTTGTCCATGTCCCGAGTGTTTCGGAACGCCGGAAAAGCTGCTATCGGTTACCAGCCCCTCCGCAGAGGGGTGCTCAAAAACCAGAGAGGGAACTGGTGGGACTGCGTGCTTGCAAGCCATCCTGGCCGAAGGCACAGAACAGGATGCAGGCTGCTGCCACAACTCCAGGGCCGGGCCAAGAATGGCTTTGGCCACAGGAAAGGCCTCCAGGGGGATCCCTCAGTCCAGTGTCTCCGTTAGGGGATATGGCCCATTTCTGTACAGGTTCGAGCTGCATCCCAGTGGACTCTGAGATGAGCTGAAGGATTCCCAAGAATGAGGATGGGCTCCGCCCACCGACTGACCCCTCTAGATTCCAGGTCAAACGGCCTGGAGTACAAGGGAGTCGCCATCGGCCCTGAGCCACCCTCCCACTCGCTGAGGCCGATCGGGGGTGAGGGTGACCAACAACCTGTGGAGCAAGCCCTGAGCCGACCGAGAATCCTGGTGGGACCCCAGTCTTTGGTTGAGGCGGTGGTTCCACCATAATGGGTGAACAGCCGGTTTCGCCGGCAGTAGCCGGTGCTGAGGTCGGCTCCTCAACTACAACGAGGGGTTGCTTCGTCAATCGGGCGACAACCACTTAATGGCCAGAGAAGGCGATGGAGTCTGCTTACTATCGCTAACAAGAGCTATTGCCACATCATGTTCTCATAGCGCTGACGAATCTTGCGCCCAGAGCCTATCCTCAGAAAAGGACAATGAGGATGACGGTGATGCCGGAACCGAGACCGCCGATGTCGGCCGGACCTACCCGACACGAAGGAGGACCAAGACCTTTGGGGTGGCGATGGTGGGTCAAAGAGGGGTGGGGAAACCCACTCATCCCTCGGGTCAGGGTCCTTGACCGGGGACTTCGACACAGGAGGCACGGGTCAAGTCTCGGTAAATCCACCGGGGAACCGTGAAGAAGGGTTGTTGGCTTTCTCCAGTCGACAACCATCCAACGGGTCGAAAAATCTCGACCGCATCGTGACGGATGTCTTGCTGACTGACCTGACGTGGGACACTGGTGGAAGCCAGCGACCCTAGCCGCAACCTCGACCGGGCTGAGAGCCGACGGTCTGGGAAGGGATCTCCCGCCTCCCACCTAACGCTGACAGTGGGACTTACTCGCTCCTTTTCTTCACTCTACCTACTGTGTCTCGAGGCTCCTTCTCCCTTGGTGGAGAAGGACTGACAAAGCTCCTTGAAGAAGCAGTATAGGAGGAGCCCAAGGAGAGCGGGATAACGCTGAAGCCAGGAGAGAAGACGACGCAGCCTGGGCCGCCTCCTCCTCAAGGGCGATCAACTGCTCCAGCTGCTCCGCTGGAGCCGCGCAGCTGCAGACACCGCCAACGGGCCTCCTTCAACTTCAGCGACGGATAACATTTCTCGGGCACCCCAGTTGGGAGTCAGGCAGCTGATCTTCCAGAGCGGAAGCCGTGAAGGATTTGCAGAGATCGCGGGGCCTGCAGATCATGTGCAAGAACCAGGCAGTGAGCGCCACGTGAGTGCGCGGGTCGGTCCAGAACATTTTCTGCCCGCAAGGGCACCGACAGAAGCGGGAGTGGATTTATCCATCGCAGCCATGAGGGAAGATGAAGACTAAGTCTAGTGAACTTTAAAATAATTTTCAGAAATTCGAAGGATTAGGATCCAGGCCTGCAATGCAGAGTGCTAAGGAGGGAACCTGAGCTTCCAAGTGGTAAGGAAGATCTAGTGTCATGGGGCTGAGCCAGTGTTTTACCACCCGGTGAGTGGGAGGAGCCAGCTTGAAGACCTTCTGTCAAGAATTAAAGTGGCAAGGAACCTGCCAGACAGTGTGGATTGAACAACATATCCACATCCCTAGAATGTCATTTTATCAAAGCCTCAATGCATCTCAGCCTCATAATAACACAAGTCCTTTGGCGTGTTTGCACAGGACTTCCTTAATCAGAATATTTTGCTAAGGCAATAATAAGTGATGATAATAATATTAAATAAACTCAGAGCATTAGCTGTGATTCAATTAAATATAATAATAGTTTACATTTTCGTCTTCAGCTTAGCCTAATTTCTCGTACACTTCAGGGTGACAGGAAATTACACAAAAAATATTTCATTTTATCTGAATAGTGGAATGCTTATGAAAGTTTAGCATAGTAAACTCCAACTTACAGTTAATTATAGATACTGTATCTTCCATATTCAATGTATGAAACTCCTTTCCTTTGACTTCACTGGTTTGAGGCAGAATGATGGAAGGCACACTTCCTGGTTCAGATGAAATTCTGTGGGAACCTTGGGAACAAAAGAAGGCACTGTCCTAGGGACTACCTTGTTCTTATGCATTATAAAGTAAAGGTTCCTGTTGAAAGAGCCTACTGTTCACCAATCCTCCTAACCGAGCAAATCACAATCAGGAAGCAAACGTTATAAAGTGAGGATATCAAGGGAAACTGAGGAAAGAGGCTCAAATGCATGCAAGGCCAAGTTCAAATTCCATGGTGGAACTGGAGTCAAAAAGATAAGCAGGCTCCAATGATCATTCTAACCAATTGGCTACCATCCCATACTGGTCCCAAGGAGGTACCACTGGCCAGGCCCAGCACTGCACAAGAGAGTGGACACTTGTTCTTGCAAGGTGCTTGTTGTCCACTCCCACTTGTAGAAAATCAAATATCTGTGGGACCGCAGCCTTGATGTGCTAATGTGTTGAGCTCTGGCACATACCAAAAATATATTCTACACTTTGTTATAGGCTGCTGAGGTGGAAATCTTCCTGGAAACCATTAAGGTATCTACTTACTTTTCAGGAAAATCCTGCTTTAGGAGTCTCCTTCTCTCAGTAGCCTGGCTGCCAACTGCATCACCTCTGGGTCTGGATGCAGAACTGGGACTTAACTGAGTAGGTCCTTGCGACACGAGAACCAGGTTGATCAAGTCTGAGAACCACAGCTTTCTTGCCCACTCCAGGGCTATCAGAAGGAAGCTCTTTTGACCACTGAACCATTTGCAGCATCCAGGACAGCAATGGGAGCAGTGGAAACTGATGCACTCTGTCGAAGTCAAGCTGCTAGGACAAGCTAATCTCTAAAACATTTATCTGATGACACTGTTCAGCAGTCTTCAGACTCACTTTAACAGGATCTGGTACAGAACTGCTCCCCAGTCCGACAAGCTGGCATTGGAAGTCAGAATCAGCTCTGAAAAATCTTTGTGAGAGTCCCCAGAGGAGATTTTGAGGTTCTACACCACCAAGCAACTTGCAGGAATGGCTTGGATAATGAAATCGAGAACTGGTAGTTGTCCGGGCTGGAGACCACATGGAAAATAATCTATTTTGGTATTGTTTCATATGGAGTCTGGTTCACGCACCTTTACAGCTGCCATCATCAGGCACAAAACCTGCCCTTTGGTAACCCTTGCCTCAGTGTTTCTGCACAGAGGTTCTTTGTCTTTAAATAGTTTTTATTTTAATGGGTTCACTACAATATATCCAAGACACACTGTCTTAGGGTAGCTGGTCCATTCCACTGGGGTGTCAAACAGGCGAGGCATACTGATGAGTCCTGGTAGGACGAAACACGTGTCTATGTCTTCTGTTAACACCCTTTGCAAACTATGTGAGAGGCCTTCGGCACCATGCAATTCTGCTTAAAGTTGGACCAGCATAACATTCTGTGGTGATTTGCATATACAGCCCATGATGCTTTGCATTGTGGGGGCATGTGTGATTTTGTATTTTCGTTAAGTAGATATTACTATCTGAGATCTCAGCCACTGTATCTCTTGGATTAAGTTCTCCTTCCTTCTATACTTTCTCCTGCCACTTTATTCACCCATAGGGGTATGGTTCTCTAAGGGATCATAGGGTGTCATGTACTATAATAATGATGGATGCCTTACTAGTATTGTTTGTATACCTCTGCTGCTCTGTTTACTCATAGAGCTGTAATTGCCATGTCTCCATGATACTGCTAAGAATAATATCTGCATGGTACCAATGTTGTAACTTTTGATATCAGTTGTGATACTCGCACTGTTTACTCTGTAAACTAGTACAGATGTGTTCTTTTTTTTTTACTGAAAAAGTTCTTTCAGTAAAGATGACTAACTGCAAAGTTCTCCTTCATGTCTGTGGATAGGAAGATCATCCCTCTAAAACCCTGCTCCAAGAGGCTCAGACTTGTGATGGTGTCATGGAACTCTTCTCTCCATTTAGTATCCAGCCATGTAGCTCAAGACTTCCAGAGTCCGTACACCGACCTCCCCATCATAAGCATTGTTGCTGCCCTAATCAGAGGATCATCCAGACAGGGGTAATCATGATTCACCCCACCCTTGAGGTGGATTTGGAGTTGGTGTTAGATTTGCTGATCCCCATTTTTATTTGGATTTGGACTATATTCAGTGAAATATTTGTTTAGGCTTAAAAAATAATAAATTCATCATTACAAGATGGGCTCTGATAATGGTATCTTTCACCTATTTAAATGTAAGCTGCCTTAGCAAAGCCAAATTCAGTAACATAAGTGAGAATGCCCAGGTCAAGTTAAAAAAATACACAAGTAGAAGTGTCCAGGTCTGTGCAGCAAAACAGTTCTGAGTTGGATGGAAATCTAGTACCACAGCAAGCAGCAAGTCAGTGTCATTTGCTAACAGATACAATGCTTCATGTAGTTGCAAATTAAATTGAAAACTATGATAGTGCTTTGACTGATAGTGTTGGACAACAACCTGTCACGATGAAACCAGACTGACTTTAACACTTGTCAGTTTCTCAATATAGTCTGATGACAGACCAGCTCTTGGATTACTAATAATACTGTCAGCAGCACTAAATATCCTGTCAGAATACACACTAGTTGGTAAGACAGCCTAGGTATGGAGTGGCAACTTTAGTTAATGCTGGCCAAAGCTTTCTTGTGGGATCTACTGGGAGACTCAGATTTCTGTGGTCAAAGTTTTCCTGTCCCACGCCAGCATCTGAAAAGATTATCTCTGATGTATAGCTTTTAAGAGCTCTTAAATAGTCTTTTACCATGGTTGTGATGCAGATGGTAAAGCTGTGACCTGATGCGGAGTAGATTTTTATGGAGAGCTGGAGGCTTGCCCAAATGTTAATAGCTGCATCATCAGACACACGAGAAAAATCTTATTGAGCTTCATCAGCTTGAGCTGCGTGTCTTGATTTTCTAGCTGTGGTGCTAGGGATGTTGCGCTTTTTTCCACTCTGTTTAGTATGGAGAAATGAAATCCTTTCCCTCATTAGACCAACTTTCAGTTCAGTTGCAACTTTCAGAATTAGAATGTCTGTGTTAAGGTCAGCACCACATGGAAGGAAAAGATGCTAGGTAGTATTTAAACCAAGGGTCCAGCATTGTCGCTGCATCTTCTCAATTCCAGTGTTAGAGATAAATGGTCTACAATGCCAGCAACTGATGCAGCAGCAGCTGAAGAACCCGCCTCATCAAGTTCCCACTGAAAACCCTGCTTCTGTATTCTAATTTCTTCCTCAGCACACATATAAGCTGGTGGCTTCCTGGAATGGTTGTAGTATCTGGCAGACTACTGTCATGAGTGACCACTGTGCAAAATTTCATGCCACATCCGCTTCCCTATCTGGTGGCCCACTGTATACTGGTATATTACATTATGCTCCTCTCTGTAACATAGTCCAGTGGTGTGGGAGATCGTTTTCCTTTGGCAAGGCTTGCAAAATCTTACAAGCCTCTGCAGAGTATCTAAAATGAGCACATATTTTTGCAGAGCAGCAAGCATATTCTGTAAACTTTGGTCTTCCTTGAGAAAATCATCGCTACCAAGTTCAAGGTATGAGCAAAATAAGGGACATGGTGAATGCATCAAGTCACACTGCCCTTAGAATGTTACTACTGTAGTCTGAAACCAAAAAGCCGCTGACAAGCCGTGCGGGAGACAGCCATTTCAACGTCTGCTTTGTTTCATCTAATATGTTTGAGCCTAATGATCTTTCTCAAGTGCAGTGATACACAGGGAGCATTTTTTGAATGCTTCTACATGCTACTGCTGGAGATGGAGCTGGAAAGCAGTCACTGTCATGTACTCAACAGTTTGGTTACTTGCTCATATATCAGTGACTGTATGTATTTTGGCGGCAAAAGCATGCACTGAAGCATGATTACCTTAACATAGTCCATGGTACATATTTCATATTGCTGATCTGGGAAAAAAAAAAAAAAAAGAATCAAGATGGCATCAAACAGCAGGGCACTGCTGTGCACCTCAGATGCCAAATGCTGCAACCTGTATACATGAGAAGGGATGCAAATCCATAGCTATCATTGTTGCAGCTGCCTTGATTAATGTTTGTGCCACTGGATGACTTGCATCATATTTGGAAGAGATGTCAAATGATTCTCTCATACTTAACTCTTTTTAGCCTTCTGGAGTACCTGAAGTTGAAAGAGGTAAAAATGTCTTTTAATGATCCAGCCAGACCTGGTAGCTAGGAGGACCCTCAAGATCAGAGAAAGAGAAGGTACTACTTTGTGAGTGGGACAATGATGCACGCCTTCTAGTTCTTTCTAGAATTTACAATATACCTGTATAAGCCAATTCTGTAAGATGTGGGTCTTACTTTGTCACCACTAATAAGGGCATGCTGCTCCTCGGCGCTTCTTCACCCCTCCCCTCAGAAGGAAGTAGGGTCAATGCCTTTCCTGCAATGCTGCCACCTGGGTGGTCACAGGTGTTAGCAGCAGAAGGGAAGGATGTCGGCTGGTCATGAGGGTTGATGTGCTGTGGTACGCATCCAGCACTGTACCCCTAACATGCCGACATAAGAGAAGGCTGGGAAGAAAAATGGAAAATGGCCTCAGTATCCACAAAAACAAACCCCAGTATATCCAGGCCCTGCACCATGCACACTGAGACTTAAGGTCACATCCTTACTACTCCCATCCCAGCCTGGGGAGACCAAAGCTCCGTGGAGGCAGCAACTTAAGGTAAAAGGTGTAAGGGGTTGGGTGTGCTGTTAGAGCTCCTGAGGACAGGGTCCTGGAAAGAGGAAAGAGAGCATAAGCACAAAGTTTAACAAAAATAAATAAACTGGTTGGATGGTACATCTCAGAATAAAGTTAAACAATTTCCTCTCCACTGAGGGAAGGTACCAAGTGGGGTGCCACGAGATCAATGTTGGGCCCTCTACTTTTCCTGGTGTTCATCATGGATATGGGAATAGGTGATGGGTTAGATGGCTGGTTTCAAAGGTTTGGAGATTATTTCAATTGTGCTGGAGTGGTAGATATGGAAAATCAAATTACAGATTTGCAGAGGAACCTGGACAGGTTGACCATGGATGGACACTTGGGGATGAAACTAAACGTCCAGAAATGTAAAGTAAAAGACCTAGGCAACAATAATAAGAAAACTACATACCACTTGAAGGAAATAACTCTAACTGAGACAATGGAAGAAAAGGATTTAGGCATCATTATAACTAACAAATTATCCCAAACTAGTCAATACATGGAGGTAGTACTGAAAACCAACAAGATAATAGGTTGTAATAAAAGCATTTTCAGACACCAAACAATAACTGCTCCATTATACGGACGTCTGGCAAGGTCATATTTGGACTCGGCTCCCAGTGTTGAGCCACCTAATGGAGAATGGAGGTATAAATACTTGAAGGGGGCCTCTGATGAGCAGCAAGGATGGGGGATGGAAAACTGGAGCTATGAGGCTAGAGTAGAACCACTTGACCTTATGTCTCTGGAAAACAAAAGACAAAGAGGTGATTTACTCCTGTTTATATCATGGGTTAGGTAAAGCACTTTATATCATTGGTGGAGAGCTGTCAGGTGTCCGTGGATTAAATTCCTATTTAATCCATACTTTTATGCCTGATCTTTTCCTTGCAGTGGAGCAGACCTGAGCACACTGTGCAGGGATCTGAAGTGTGCTGGTTCTTCACAGCAGCCATTGTTGTTTTGTAGGATAGTGAGTAGACAGCTGCCTCCAGGGTGTTAGAAGCGAAATATATATTTCTTTTCAGCCTATGTAGAAACATCTAGCTAGATGATATGTGTTGCAATACAGAAAGCGATGTCTGAGATCTGAGAAAAAGGTACCCTGGTCACTGAACTGACACCCAACAGTTGTTGGGTAAAACCAGCGATCTCGGTACATATACATTGAAATATGGGACAGGCTTCCATTATTGCTGCTGCTAATAGACACAGTCACTTACTGGAACCCACCTCCTGGCATGAGCCCAGTTGATATGCACCTCAGTAGTGAATTAACAATTTTTCGAGCTTACAGCTGTCTGTTGTACTATGCATAAACAGACGAAATATGGTTTATGTCAGTCACTGTTTCCTGTCCTGGAGCAGCAGGCCCCCCACGACAGCCACTATGAGGTGCGGGCTCCCAATGCACAGTACAGCAGAAGTGTGTTCTCTTCAACAACAAGACCCTGTCTGAGTGTGTTCAAGTTTGTTCTGCTCATCAACATCACCCCATGTGAGTGTGCTGTAGCGGCACCCAGCAGCAGTCGCAGCAAGCAACAGAGACAGAAGTACTGAAATCGAGCTGCAGCTACTGTTTTGCGTACACCAGCTGCATAAGCAGTGACACCCTCACTTGTCAACCAGCTCACTGGCCCTTGGTCATAAGTGTGGAGAGAGGCACAGAGAAAGCAAAACTGCCAGAGGGACATGTAAGTCAGAACTGGTGGAATGTCTGTCTACTGGCTGTGTGGCATCCTGTTGGAGCAAGTGAAGTAAGCGCAACTGCAGTCGTCGAGCTTGTTTCAACTTCTGTCTGCAGCTACGGTGCCCCATATCAACAGATGTCATAGGTGTAACAGTCTATATACTACCATTATGTGCTATGCAGTGGCCGATCCGTATTGTCTTCTAATTTGTGGGCCTCTTCCCCACTCCACGGGTCCCCTCTCCAAGCAGTCAACATTGCAGGTCTTCAACAGTTATCTGAAGCCACTATCGCTGGGTCGTTTTGTATGAGTACTTCTCATTATCTGCAGCAATAACCCCACAGACAAGTCATTTTGTATGGAATGAGTGTGTCAGTCATTTCCTGCTACAGCAGTAACAGAGGTGCTGAGTTCAAATGTTTCAGCAAGTAGCTCAGCCACCACAGCTGTGGATTAAACTGAAAGTTTAATCCACTGTCAGAATGTATCGGACAGGCAGAGGCAGCGCGGGCTCACTGGCAGCATTGTACAGTTCCTACAGTGTTGATTTTGGCACCTCTGTCATATCCTGAGGTGAGATACAACATTGTTAAACAGCATAATTGGCAAAAAGTAATGCAAAACTGTGATTGTTACACCTGTATATGTATAAGAGGCAACAGAATGCATATTTTCTTAGGGACTACTTTGCAACAGGAAGGATACAGTCCCTATATTCCATTTAGACAGAGGGAGCAGCTGCTTTCTGGGGGTTCTACCCTGTGCCACAGGTAACCCATGTTATAAGTGCAATAACCCACTCTAGGGTGTGGGGTTACAAGCATTTAATCCATTCCTGGGGCACTGTGAGGAAACTCGGCCTGTGGCCTTGTGCTTCACAGCACAGGCGATGGATTAAATGCCTATAACCCCACACCCTGTCGTGGGTTACTGCATACTTAAAATCATAACAATTTTTTTCTTAACATTTTAAGTAGAACCAGTGTTATCGTGCAATGAGACACTTGGGGATGTGTAATTATGGTCAATAAAAACAGGTTACTCACCTGTAACAGTAGTTCTAGGAGTGGTATATGTTGTTCATCCACACTGTCTGGCATTGTCCTTTCCCTTTAAATCTTGCCAGAAGTCTTCAAGCTGGCTCCTCCCACCCACCAGGTGGTAAATACCTCGGCTCCACCCATGGCGCCAGATCTAGCCGCTGGAAGCCAGGTTGTCGCCTTAAGCTGGGGAGGTTGGGTGGGTGCATGTGGATGAACAACATATACCACTCCTAGAACTACTGTTGCAGGTGAGTAACCTGTTTTCTAGGAGCGTGCATATGTTGTTCATCCACACTGTCTGCTAGACTCCTCAGCAGTTCTCTGGGAGGAAGGAGGCAGTGCACACCTACTTAGGAAATAGAGATTAGGAACCGAGGCCCCAAAACCAGCATCACATCATGACCAAGGTCGATATGGTAATGGGTAATGAAGGTACGCTGACTTCCAGGTAGCAGCCTGTCAGATTTCCTGGATAGGGATGTCCCTGGAAGCAGCCACTGGAAGCAGCGGTATGGTGGGTAGAATGAGCTCTTATCCCTTGGGAGGCTCCTTGCCCGCCAATTCATAACACAGACTTATGCATGATGTAATCCATCTTGCAATAGTCAAGCTTGGCTGCAGGTCTGCCAGAAGCGGCTTCAGCGTGGGTGACAAACAGCTGGCGAACCTTTCCCAATTTCAGCCATCCTCTCCTTATAGTAGGAGGAAACGCGCCTGGAGGTCAGAGTATGGAGCCTGTACTCGGCATCAGAGGTGTAGTTAGGGTAATATACCGGCAGAGTCAACACCTGGTCGAGTGAAACTCTGACACCACCTTCGGAAGGAATTTCGGGTGAGGCGCCAGGGCGACTTTGTCCCTGTGAAAGACCAGATAAGGAGTCCACGAAAGCACCTGGAGCTCCCTGTCTTTCTGGCTGACATGATAGCCACCAAGAGGCAGTCTTCCACGACAAGTGTGAGAGCTCACACTTGTGCATGGGTTCGAATGGCTTGCCCTTGAGCTTTGCCAAAACCAGCAAGAGATCCCACGGAGGTGGAGGTTCACGCATCGAGGGGATATGTGGTCCAGGCCTTTGAAAAGTGCCCGATCACTGTATCCTGCGCCAACGCCGGCTGACCCGCCCACGCCCAGTAAGCAGAGATGGCTGCCAGGTGCACCCTAAGGGTTGATGACCGAAGACCCCTTTGAAGAGGGACCAAAGGTAGTCTAGAATGTTAGCCACAGAGCAGGATAAGGGGTCCAGGCTCTTTCCCTGACAAATGGAAAATCTTTCCATTTGAAGGCATAACATTCCTGGTCGATTCTTTTCGAGATGCTTCCAGCACGGTGTAGACATCCTCAGAAAGACCCAAAGTCTGGAACTCTAGCAGCTCAGGAACCAGGCTGTGAGGTGCAGGGATTGAAGGTCAGTGGAAGACCTTCCCTGGTTCAACAATATCAGGTCCGGGCATGTACAAACCGCTCCGGGGCCCTGCAGTTGAGGCTGAGGAGATCTGGATACCAGAACTGGCGTGGCCAATCTGGGGCTACCAGGATCACCTTCGCCTTGTCCTCCTCACCTTGAGTAACACCTTGTGGATCAAGGAAATGGAGGGAAGGCATAGAGGAGGCCTGGGGTCCACGGCCTCAAGAAGGCATCCCCTGCAGCGAGCCCTGCTGAGGCGGGCATGGTAGAGCCTCAGCATGGTGTTCTCCTGGAGCAAACAGGTCCACCAGCGGTTTGCCCCAATGGGAGAACAGGTCGTCACTACCTCTGGATATAGAGACCACTGTGGGATGTCTGGCTTATGCGGCTGAGAGCATCCGCCAGTTGGTTCGAGACTCCTGCCACATGGATGACTAGGAGATCCGCCTCCACCCGGCTGAAGAAGTTCCAGATCCGGAGCACCTCCTTGCACAGCAGGCGGAGGTGCGTGCCGCCCTGTTTGTTGAGGTAGTACATGGTCGTGGTATTGTCCATCTGGACTTGAACCACTTGACCCGGAGATGAGGAGCGAAGCTGACAGGGCCAGTCTGACTGCTCTGAGCTCCAACAGATTGATGTGGCATCAGGACTCCTTGGGGGTCCAGAACCCGTGGGCTCTGTTGTCCCCATGTGGATCCCCAGCCCATGAGAGGTGTCGGTTATAAGGGCGACCCGTCGGCTCGGGGCAGACAAGCAGGACTCCTTCCTGCAAATGACTCGGGACGGTCTACCATTGGAGGCGTCCCACATCCTCTGGGTGACCGTGACCAGCTGGTCGAAGAGACCCTGATGCTGAGACCACTGGGTGGCCAGCTCCCATTGAAGGGGGCGCATGTGCAGTCTGGCCCAGTGGACCACTGAGGTGCCGCCGCCATGTAACCCAGGAGGCACAGGAAGTCCGGGCAGGGAGCAAGTGCCCAGCCAGAAATGATTGGGTAAAGGAGGAAGAACCTCCGCCCTGTCATGGGAGCAAGCTCTGGCTTGACAAAAGTCAAGCTCAGCCCGATGAAGCCCATCACCTGAGAAGGCACGAGTTCTGACTTGGCCTTGTTGATTAGAAGGCCCAGGTGGGAGCAGGTTCGGAGGTCAGGTCCCTGGACCTCTCCACCTCCTGAAGGGAGGAACCCGCCAGGAGCCAGTCGTCTAGATAGGGGAAATCCCGAACCCCTTACTTGCCGTAGATGGGCTGCCACCACTGTGATGCATTTGGTGAAGACCCATGGGGCGATGACAGGCCGAGCGGCATGGCTCTGAACTCGTACAGGGTCACTGAGACCCTGAGCGGAGGAACCGCTGATGGGATGGATGGATTGGGACGTGGTAGAATCGTCCTGAAGATCCAGTGTACAGAACCACATGTTTTGCTCCAGAGATGGTATGATCTGGTTCAGAGTTACCATCCGAAGGTGCGAGACCACAGATACCGATTCAGGTAGTGGAGATCTGGATGGGGTGCCAACCCCCCCATCGCTTGGGCACCAGGAAATACCTGGAGACGAAACCTGGGTCTGAAGGAGGATCTGGCACTGGAGCAACCGCCTCCTTGAGGAGGAGGTGCGCAATGTCATCCAAGGGCTGACTGAGTGCCAACTGAGATTCTTCCTCCGTGGGGCACAGGCTCGGCTGGGAGAGTACTGCTCAAACTCTAGGGGCAGACCCTGCCTGACCACTTCCAGAACCCACCTGTCCAAAGTGATACCGGACCAGACAGAAAAGAGTGGCGGAGCCGGCCCCGGGAGGACCCAGAACTGGCGTGATGGGTGCGGGAGGCCCCCTGACCTGTCACAGTGCAGGCTTGGAGGAGGAGGAGGTACCTGGACCAGCACCTCGGCCTCCTTTGCGGGGCTTTGAGGACCTTGCTTGGGCCTGGAGCGCCAAGCTTGAGCCTCTGCTGTTGCTGACCTCCCTGGAAGGAGGGCTGTCTGACTGCAGGGAAGAATGCGAAAGGACTTCTTCTTGCGCTTCTGCTGGTTCTTGCCGAAGAACCATTAGCAGAGTGGCATCTAAGGTGGCATTAGACTGCTCAATGTGCTGAAGGTGACCTGCCACTCCTGGACCGAAGAGGTCGGTGCCAAGGAAGAACGCGTCCAGCTAACTTGTGCTGGGTATCCACTGGAAATGAGGATAACCTCAGCAAGCCCTGCAGCGAGAGGCGACCGCAGCAGCCAGTGAGCGGCACAGGAATCACCAATGTCCAGAGCCGCCTGAGCTGCTATTTAGCAACAGCCCGCCCTGGTCCCAGACCTGCTTGATCGTGGTCTGCATGTCTGCTGGGAGATGAGGAAGAACTTCATCCAGTGACCCCAAAAGGCGTGAGAGAAGGTGCCATGATCACTGCTGAGCTAGCCTGACAAAGGCCTAAGGATGATGCGCGTAGACCTTCTGGGCGAGTGGTCCAAAGTTTGGACTCCTTGTCGGAGGGCGGTCAGTATCTGTAGAGCTGCCCATTAGCCTAAACACTGAGGCAGTCACAAGGCTTTCCGCCAAGGGTGCTCAGTGAAGCCCGACAAGGACCCCATGGGCACTGCGTACTTGCGGGCCATGTGGGCAGAGGGAGCTGGGCAGGAGGCTGGACACTGCCAAAGTTCCAGAGCCGGGCCAACTATGGTTTCGCCACTGGAAGGCCTCCATCAGGGTATCCCCTTCTTGAGAATATGTGTGAGAGGATATCCTGCTTTTTCTGAATAGGCTGCAAAGGCATGCCCGTGGACTCTGAAATGAGTCGAAGGATGCCCTGGAAGGAAGATGGCCCTTCTTCCATGCCTGACACCGACAGCTCATCATAAGAGTGAAGACCAGTGGTATCCGAAATCGAGGAGTCTGGATACAAAGGCCTCCACCTAAATCCCCTCGATGTGCCTAGGGCGATCAGGAGTGACCATGATGGACAGCCTGTGGGGCAGGCCCGAAGTCGTCAGTCCTCCTTAGGGGGACCCTCCCTGAGGATGTTTTGGTGGTGGTTCCACCAAAATTGGTGGGAGCCTGTAACAGGCCGAGCGAAATGCGCACGGACCCCGGAGGGAGAACCGGAGTCCTCGGCACCGAGGAAGTCGTGTTGGCCAAAGAGGCTGAGGCCAAGTAATGGTCGGTACCGCTGGGGCAGTCGGCTTTGACCTGTGAAAAGAAGTTGCTGCCACATAAGGTCCTTATAACGTCGACGGAGTTTCTGTCTAAGTCTCTCTCATCCGAGGAGGATGAGGAATGGTGGCGCTCCTCTTTCGAGAGTGTTTGTGGCCTTCTTGGTCTTCTGACCAGGGGTCCTACTCCTCGATCAAAACCGGCGCGTCGGCTCTGTTTAGTCAGGAGAAGCGGGTTCAGTG
Source organism: Neoceratodus forsteri (assembly GCA_016271365.2). NCBI lineage: Eukaryota > Metazoa > Chordata > Ceratodontiformes > Ceratodontidae > Neoceratodus > Neoceratodus forsteri. The sequence continues at coordinate 437,820,057 of CM057454.1, forward strand.
AGAACGGGTTCGGCTCTTGTCCCTCGATCGGGATGTCCGTGGGATGGGTCTCCTCATCGGGGAAGAAGAATAGGCGTCCTCTCCAGAGAGTCATCGACAGGCATCGTGTGACACGGCTCGATCAGGTCGAGAGATATCTCGTCCGGTTCCAGCCGTGTCCTCGGCTTCGTGCCCTGGCCTGACGGAAGGTCCGGTGCCGGCAGCCGAGGAGGCAATCTCGATCAGAAGTCAAGACCCCTGCTCCTGAGAGTGGGACCGCTCTCGGTCCCAAGGCGTCTTCTTGAGTAAAGAAAATGGTTTAGGATCCTTATCCTTCTTGGATCGGGAGGAGTCGAGCCCAAAGGCGCCTCACCCTTAGTGAGGAGAACTGGCACAACTCCCAGAAGGATCCGAAAGGTGGAGCCAAGTTGGGCATGAAGAAGCCGGTTGGCGAGCTTGGGCACTTTCTTCCTCGAAGGCCGCCATTTGCTTGAGCTGCTTGGCGGATCCCACAGCCAAGAGAAACCACCCACCTGGCCTCCTTCAATTTCACCAGTAGATTGCAAAGCTCGGTCTCTCCAACAGGCGTGCTTATACGGTCCTCAAGCGGTGGGATGGAAGGCGAACAGATGGTGCCAGCCGAGGTATCATACTGCGGCACCCGAGGCAGTATGCCCGCCTGAGAGGTGGGGATGGTGCGAGATATTTTTGTCCACAGGACACCAGCCGAAACCAGGGGACGACTTGTCCTCCCATATCCGGATTAGGATCACTGAATCGTCATACTCTTACGAGTTTTAAGGCGCAGTAAGTGTGAGAAAACCGTCGATTTGACTCTCAGCCTCTATTGCTGCAAAAAGCACGAGGGAACCTGTATCTTCCAGCGGAAAGGAAGATCTGGCATCATGGGGCTAAGCTGAAGGTATTTACCACCTGGGTGGGTGGAGGAGCCAGCCTGAAGACTTCCGTCAAGATTTAAAGGGGAACAGGACAATGCCAGACAGTGTGGATGAACAACATATCCACGCTCCTAGAATCGCACTTTTTTCTTGTGTGTTTAATGGCAGTCAACGAGGCACCTCGTGCCAAATTACTGACCCATAATTACACACCACAGCATGCCTCACTGCATACCTAATACCGCAGTGATAGAATCTTAATGAATAATTTGAGACTAGTTTATAAATGCTCTGGGGTGGTGATTATGGGGGGCTTAACATTAACACACAACTCAAATTTACATATTTTAGAACAAATAAGCAACAGTATTTCTATACTCAGATAATAATGGAGCTATGGAAGAGTCTTCAGTCAGTAGCAGACAGTAAATCCATACAGATCTTTAAGAATCAAGTTGATACTTTGATCAAATAAGAATTCATTATGAACTACAATGCCACTAAGTGGCAAGCAGTCTTGAAGGACTCCTTGGCCTTCTTTTGCCCTAGAACACTAGTAAACCCCAGAAGGAGGTCAAAGGCTTTGTACTAACAAACTGAATACCGTTTTTTATTTTTATTTTAGAATTTCCGACCAGGAAAGACAGTTAGCTAAGGCTTGTTTCAGAGTTCATCCTGGGAGCACACAGAAACAACAGTTACGTAAGAACTTACATAGAAACATAGAAGGTGATGACAGGAGACCGCTAGGTCCATCTAGTCTGCCTGGTATTTTTGTCTTTTCCTAAGCTGCCCTTTTGTGTGAAGGCTCCCTTGTGTCTATCCCACACATTTTGAATCCCCTACCATGGAAGCACCCACCACTCCTGGGGAAGACTATTCAAGCAACCACACCCTCTCTGTGAAGAAATACTTCCTGATGTTGGTACTGAACCTTCCTCCTTTCAGCCTCAGGTCGTGCCCCCTAGCTCTACTGGCTTCCTTGAGCGAAAAAGTTCCTGTGCCTGCACTTTGTTTACTCCTTTTATGTATTTGAAAGTTTCAATCATGTCCCTCTCTCCCTTATCTGCTCTAGGAGTACATGTTCAATTCACTCAGTCTTTCTCCATTATAACATCTGTTACAATCCCCATATCATCGGTGCCTTTCTCTGAACCATTTCTATCCAGTCAATGTCCTTTTTGAGGAGGCCTTTCAAAACTGGACACCGTACTCAGTGCGGCATGACCAGTGCTCTGTAGAGCAGCAGGACCACCTCCCTGCTCCTGCTGTGATTCCTCTCCTAATGCATCCCAGCATCCCAGTGGCATTCAGTGCCACCTTTTGCACCGTTTTCCCAATTTCAAGTCGTCTAAGATCATGATCCCAAGGTCAAGATAAGGGAGAGGGGATATGATTGAAACTTTCAAATACATAAAAGGGTAAACAAAGTCCACTCTGAAGAAAGGGGGTTACTAGTGGGGTACCCATGCAGTTCAGTATTAGGACGGTCCTCTTCAATGTCTTTATAAGCGACATTGCAGAGGGACTGGAAGAAAAGTATGTCTCTTTGCAGATGACACAAAGATCTGCAACAGAGTTGATGCACAAGGTGGGGTGGAAAGGATGAAAAGGGACTTGCAAGGTTATAGGAATGGTCAAATGTATGGCAGCTTAGATTCAATGCTAAGAAGTGCAGGTAATGCACCTGGGAAACAAAACCCAGGGAAGAGTACACAATGGGGAGTGAGATACTGACAACAACAAAAATGGAAAGGGACCTGGGGTAGTCATATCAGATGACCTAAAGGTGGGCAAGCAATGTGAGAGGGCAGCAAGGAGGGCTGGGGGATACTGGGATGCAAGGAGAGGCATCACCAGTAGAAAACAGGAAGTTATTATCCCTCTGTACAGACAGCTGGTCAGACCCCATCTGGAGTACTGCGTGCAGTTCTGGAGACCCAGTCTTCATAAAGACATAGACAGGATGGAAGCTGTCCAGAGGAGGGCAACTAAAATGGTGCAGGGTCTGCACGGAAGACATATGAAGAGAGACTTAAGGAGCTTAATATGTATAGCCTCGAGGAAAGGAGGGAGAGGGAGGACATGACAGAAACTTTCAAGTACCTCAAGGGAATCAATAAAGTCCAAGAGGTAGCATCTTTCAAAAAATGAGGTGTGCAAGAACAAGGGGCACAATTTGAAGATAGAGAGGGGAAGCGGCTCAGAGGTAATTTAAGAAAGTATTTTTCACAGAGAGAGTTGTGGATGCATGGAGCGGCCTTCCGGAGGAGCGTAGTTCAAAACAGTGGTGGAATTCAAGCATGCATGGGACAGTCATAAGGCAATTCTAGGGGTGGGGTAGGAAGAAGTAGGCTGCTGGTTAACTAGGATCTGCAGCTTATCCAGTAGGCAGGAAATGGGCAGACTGGGTGGGCCAAGCGGTCCTTATCTGCCGTCAAATTCTGTTTCACACTCTTGGTTGGAGGCAACTAGTCTTTCCCTCCCAAGTAGTACTCCTTCTTTGCATTCCTTTTTCCCATATGCATGGCTTTGCATTTTTGGTGTTGAATCTCAACTGCCATCCTACCGACCATTCTTCAAGTTTCTTAAGTCTGATTCCATCTTGCCTACTCCCTCAATGGTGTCTACCCTGTTATATAATTTGGTGTCATCCATGAACAGACACACCTTTCCTTCTACTCCGTTAGTGATGTCAGCTATGAAAACACTGAAGAGCAGAGGCCCCAACACTCCGCTGGTCACCCTGACATAACAGTAGATCTTCAAGGAATCTCCTTCATTAGGCCACATATTTGGAACTATAAGCCATCAGCGTCAGGACCACACAGAAAGCGTTTTGCACAGCAGGGGCCATCACGATCACATGCAGTGTCAACTCATACAGAACGTGGAATGCTCAACACTCCTCAGTTTCCACTGGAAACTAGTCTTGGAAAGCCTCTTACCGTGATGAACAGGAGACCAAACCAGTACCAGGCAAACAAGGACAGGCATGGGACTGAAACAGGAGGCATGGAATAAGGCTCCAAGTACAGCATCTGATGGAACCCTCGGAAAACAAAGGGGAGGATGGATGGTATGATATGGCTTAATGGAGGAGATTCTCTCTAAGATCCACTGTTACGTTAAGTTCTCACATAACTGTTCTATCTTCATTGAGGATATCTCCATAGATTACACCTCTGGGGCGATTACCAAGCAGTACAAAGCAACTAAGGAGGAGGCACAGTCTGACAAGTATTAGGACAGAAGGTCTTGCAGTAAAAGCAAGCCCAAAGCTAACACATCTACAAGAGACGATGTTCAGACTGTAATGTTTCATGAAAGTAAAGCAGGGACGTTTCTGAAACAAGCAACAGAAGTGGCCAGACCTCAAGTGAAGTGACCACGAACAGCACCAGGAAGTTTCTTACCATACTTCCTATAATAAACAATACAATTAGTCAGCCATTTACACAGGCATTGTTTAGATGCAGGGGCACTCTCTTTCCCATGGATGAATTAAGTTATGCACATCAAGAGAATTGAGCAATGCCTCACCCTGGTTGGCATGCTTAGGACAGTAAACAGGAAGGTGTATTGTTTGGTTCAGTATGAGTTTAGATACCATCTCGGCATAAACCTAGGATTCGTATATAAAAGAGACTGTGTGAAAAATCAAATAAGGAAACTCATACATGAAAGTCTGAAGCTCCTAAATCTTCCAAACAGAAGTCATAGCAACTACTAATAAAGTTTTCCATGACAGAAGCATACTTCAACATTGTTTCTTTAGCAGGTCCAACAAGATGACCGACGGCAGGATAAAGAGCTGAAGAATGTTGAGACGCTCACGTCATATGTGTGTTAAAGTTGCTCATCACTGTAGGTGGCCCCTGGCTAGCAAAAGTTTCTATATGATCCTGATGCTGACAGCTTACAGTTCTAAAGGTGAGGCCTAATGGAAAAGATATCTGATGAGGATGTTAAGTGACTAGCTCATGTTCACATGATTACACAGTATGGAACTGGTGGCTGTGGGATTCAAACCCAGATCTCAGGTTTGCAGCTAGTGCTTTTAACCACTCGCTATACTGCTTCCCAACAGTGGAGTTTCTAAAACCTTTCTACTATGTAGCAACTGAGAATGAGAACAAGATGCACAATTTCAAACATATTCCCAGCTTTATGGCATCAGTAAAATGACTGAACAATAAGAATAGCACAGCTGCAGCAAGCGAATAATGGCACAAGGAAGTCCCTGGTTTTGGGATCGAACACAGGACTTCTACATCAGACAGCATGATCAGGCTGTATCACTTAGAAAAACAGGTTACTCACCTGTAACAGTAGTTCTCTGAGTGGTATATGTTGTTCATCCACACTCTTTGTGCGTCCCTTCTGCTTTAAATCTCACGGAAGTCTTCAAGCTGGCTCCTCCTACCCACCCGGTAGTATATACCTCGGCTCCACCCCATGGCGCCAGATCTTGGGCCGCTGGAAGCCAGGTTGTGTGCATCTGCAGCGGGGAGGTCAGGTGGAGTCCCGTGTGGATGAACAACATATACCACTCCTAGAACTACTGTTACAGGTGAGTAACCTATTTTTCTAGGATCGTGGATATGTTGTTCATCCACACTCTTTGGCAGACTCCTGGCAGTTCTCCAGGAGGAGGGAGGCAAGCGCACACCCCTACTTAGGGAACAGAGATTGGAGAACTAGGGCCCCAAAGCCAGCATCCCAAGCGTGACTCAAGGTCGATGTGGTAGTGGGTGATGAAGGTGTTTGCTGATTTCCAGGTAGCAGCCCGACAGATTTCCTGGATAGGGATGTCCCAGGAAGCAGCCACCGATGCAGCAGTATGGTGGGTAGAATGAGCTCTTATCCCTCTGGGAGGCTCCTTGCCCCCAACTCATAGCTCATAGCACAGAACTATGCATGATGTAATCCACCTTGCAATGGTCCATTTAGCTGCAGGTCTGCCAGAGCGGCTTCAACATAGGTGACAAACAGCTGGCGAGACCTCTCCCCAAATTTCGCTGCCCTCTCCTTATAGTAGGAGAGGCACATTTCAGTTCAAAGTATGGAGTCTGTACTTGGCCTCAGAGGTGTAATTAGGGTAGTATACCGGCAGAGTCAACACCTGGTTCAGGTGAAACTCTGACACCACCTTCGGAAGGAATTTCGGGTGGTGGCACAGGACAACCTTGTCCCTGTGGAAGACCAGATAAGGGGACTCCACCGAAGCGCCTGGAGCTCCCTGTCTTTTGGTAGGCGTGATAGGCACCAGGAAGCCAGTATTCCATGACAAGTGTGACAAGGCACACTTGTGCATTGGTCAAATGGCTTGCCCATATGCTTGCCAATACCAGCAGTAGATCCCACAGAGGTGGAGGTTCACGCAGCCGGAGGCTATGTGATCAGGCCTTTGAAAAAGTGCCTGGCCACTGTCTCCTGCACCAGCGTCGGCTGACTGGCCTCGCCTGGTAAGCAGAGATGCCTGCCAGGTGCACATGGGGTGGGCTGTAGACCCCCTTGGAGAGACCAAAGGTAGTCGAGAATGTTAGCCACTGGACAGGCCAGAGGTCCATGCCCTTACCCTGACACCAAATGGAAAACCTTTTCCATTTGAAGGCATATACTTCCTGGTCGCTTCCTTTCTGGATGCCTCCACCACGGTGTGGACATCTTTGGAAAGACCCAAAGCCTGGAACTCTAGCAGCTCAGGTACCAGGCTGTGATGTGCAGGGGTTGAAGGTCCGGATGGAATACCTTCCCCTGACTGAGTGATATCAGGTCTGGGCATGTGCAAAGCCGCTCCAGGGGCCTGCAGCTGAGGCTGAGGAGATCTGGATACCAGAACTTGAGCGGCCAGCCTGGGACTACCAGAATCACCTTCGCCTTGTCCCTCCTCACCTTGAGTAACATCTTGTGGATCAAGGGAAATGGAGAGGAAGGTGCAGAGGAGGCCTGGGGTCCACGGCCTCGAGAAGGCATCCTCCTGCAGCAAGCCCTGCTGAGGCGGGCATGAAACAGCTGCAGCTGGTGTTTTCCTGGGTAAACAGGTCCACCATCGGTTTGCCCCAACAGGAGAACAGACTATAAGCTACCTCTGGATGGAGAGCCCACTCATGGGATGTCTGGCCTAAGCAGCTGAGAGCATCCGCAGATGGTTCGAGGCTCCTGCCACATGGCTGGCTAGAAGATCCACCTCCAGTTGGCTCATGAGGTCCAGATGTGGGCGCCTCCTTGCACAGCAGGCGGAAGAAGTGCTGCCACCGTTTGTTGAGGTAGTACATGGTTGTGGTATTGCCCGTCTGGACTTGAACCACTTGACCCCGGGCTGAGGAATGAAAGCTGACAGTGCCAGTCTGACTGCTCTGAGCTCCAACAGGTTGATGTGGCATCGGGACTCTCGGTGGACCAGAGCCCATGGGCCCTTTGTCCCCATGTGGGCTCCCCAGCCCATGAGAGAGCATCGATCGTGAGGGCGACCGTCGGCTTAGGGTGGACAAGCGGGATCCCTTCCTACAACCGGTCTGGGCGTTCCACCATTGGAGAGCTTCCCACATCTTCTGGGTTATAGTAATCAGCTGGTTGTAATGACCGTGGCGCTGAGTCCACTGGGCCAGCTCCCACGGAGGGTGCATGTGCAACCGGGCCCAACAGACCACTGGGGTGCATGCCGCCATGTAACCCAGAAGCGCAGAAAGTCCCGTGCAGGCGCAAGTGCCCAATCAGAAATGATTGGGCAAAGGAGAAAAGAACCTCCGCCCTGTCTGCCGAGACTGAGCTCTGGCTTGACAAAGTTGAGCTCTGCCCGATGAAGCCCATCACCTGAGGAGGCATGAGTTCCGACCCAGCCTCGTTGATCAGGAGGCCAAGTTGAGAGCGAGTCTGGAGGCCAGGTCCTGGACCTCTCACCTCCTGTTGGGTGGAACCTGCTAGGAGCCAATCATTGAGGTAGGGGTAAATTCTGACCTCCCCACGCCAGAGATGGGCTGCCACCACTGCAATGCATTTAGTGAAGACCGTGGGGCCAATGACAGGCCAAATGGCATGGCTCAGAACTTGTACAGGGTCGTTTAGGCCTGAAGCAGAAGGAACGCTGATGGGGCCAGACGGATTGGGATGTGAAAGAACGTGTCCTGCAGATCCAATGATCAGAACCATGTTTCACTCCAAGGATGGTATGATCTGGCACACAGTGACCATCCGAAAGGTTCGTGACCTGAGATATTGATTCAGGTCATGCAGATCTAGAATGGGCACCACCCCACGTCGCTTGGGCACCAGGGAATACCTGGAGACAAAGCCTGGGTCTGCTGGAGAATCACGCCACTGGAGCTACTGCCTCCTTCGGGAGGAGCTGGGCGATGTCGTCTCAAACAGCCAACTGGATCTGAGCAGATACTCTTTCCTCCAGAGAGCACGGGCTCAACTTGGAGGTACTGCTGGAATTCCAGAGGCAGTCCCTGACCAACCACTTTGAGAACACACCTGTCCAGTGACAATGGACCAGGTGGAAAGGAAGTGGCGGAGCCAACCCCCATGGGAGGACCCAGAGTTGGCGTGGCCAGGAGGGGGGCAGCCCTCACCCCATCACTGAGCAGGCTTGGAGGAGGAGGAGGAGGAGGGGCTCTGGGGTCGGGCTTGGGCCGAGGGCATCAAGGTTGAGCCTGCTGCTGATGCTGGTGCTGCTGTCCACCTTGAAAGGAGGACTGCTGAGCCACAGGGAAGAGTGCTGAAAGGGCTTCTTCTTTTCTTCTGTTGGTTCTTGCTCGAAGAACCCTTGGCAGAATACGTCAGGTGGCATTGGACTGCTCAATGCATTGAAGGTGACTAGCCACACCAGGGCCGAACAAGTCGGTCCCAAGGAAGGACACATCAGCGAGTTTGTGCTGGGTATCCACCAGAAAGGAGAGAGCCTCAGCCAAGCCCTGCGATGAGAGGCAACTGAGGCAGCCATCGGTGGGCACAAGAATCCCCAATGTCTAGGGCTATCTGGAGCTGCTGTTTGGGTACAGCTCGGCCCTGATCCAGGACCTACTTCACTGTGGACTGCATGTCCGCGGGGAGATGTGGAGGACTTCATCTAGTGACCACAGAAGGGCATGAGAGAAGTGTGCCATGATGATGGCGAACTTGGCTGTGAAGGCACAAGGAGAGAAGCGTAGACCTTCCTGGCCAAATGGTCCAGGAGCTTGGACTCTTTATTAGGAGGTCAGTTAGTGTTGGCAAACTGCCAGAACACAAAGGCAATCACCAGGCTCTCGGCTCTAGGGTGCTCTGTGAACCCCTGAAGGGACCCCATGGGTACCACACATTTGAATGCCATGCGGGCAGGCGGAGCTGGACAAAAGGTAGGGCGTTTCCAAAGTTCTAGGACCAGTCCAACACACAGGAAAGGCCTCCGTTGGGGTATCTCCTCTCTTAAGGATGTCCGTAGAGGGTACTCGCCTTTTTCTGGACTGGCTCTAGGGGCATCCCTGTAGACTCAGAGATGAGCGGAGGATCCCTGGAAAAGACGAGGGACCTTCCTCCGTCTCTAGGCCAGCAGCCAATTCATCATCAGCCTGGATGTGAATGTAAACACGGTGGCGTCCAAATCCGAGGAATCCAGATACAATGGCCTACCGCCCAGGTCACCTTGGACCTGCCGGGGTGGTCTGAGGCAACTGTGACCCGACAATCGCCAGGGAAGCCCAGTGTCCAGTCTGTCTTCCTTGAAGGAGCCCTCCCACAGGTTGTTTATGTGGTGGTTCCACTAGAACAGGTGGAGAGACTGTTTTGGGCTGAACAGGTGGTCTTGCTGGCTCTGCGGGCTGGGGAACCAATTTGGTCAGCTCCGAAGGGTGGCTTGACCTGGGAGGCAAAGGCCAAGTAGTGACCAGGGTGGAAGCCATGAGCTTATGCCTGGACAAAATCAGCTGCTGCCACATGAGGGTCCTCGTGGCGCCCAGAGTTTCCACCAGAGCCTCTCCTTATCCGAGGAGGGCGAGGGGCCAGCGATGGCGTTGCCTCTTTTGAGTGCTTGGCTCTTCCTCGGCCTGTCGGTTGTGGGGTCCTGAGACCTCGACCGAGATCAGGCAGGCCGACTCGGTCAATTGGGAGACACCAGCGGGTCGGTGACTTCCCAGAGTCCAGGACAGGTTCCTCGATGGGGACTCCAGCGCTGGTCTCCTCATCAGGAAAACAAGGACCAGAGTCCTCTCAAAGGAGTTGTCGACCGGGTCGGCAAAAAGCGGTCAATAGGATCGATGACGATTTCCACATCGTCAACCAAATCCTAGGTCAGCTGGCTTGATGGCAAGTCCGAAAGCCAGTAGCTGAAAAGTAATCTCGACTGAAGTCAAGACCACACGTTCCTGGGACCGAGATCTCTCCGCTCCCAAGACCGTTTCAGTCGAGATGGAGAAGCACTCAGATCCTTCTCCCTTACGGGATGGAGAGTGCGAGCCGCAGGTGCCTCTCCTTGGTAGGAGAGACTTGCACAACTCCCGGAAGGAACCGAGAAGGTAGAGCCAAGATTAAGTGGAACAAAAAGCTCTGAGAAGACTCTAGTCACAAGCCGCCTGCTTCTCGAATGCTTGCATGCGTTCCAACTGCTTGGCGGATCAGTAACCACAGAAACCACCCACGAGCCTCCTTGGATTTCACGGAGGGTTCTCTTCTGCAGCTTCCCCAGTTTCAGGCGTGCAAGATTGTGGTTGAGGACGTTGGGATGAAAAGCCAAACACAGACTGCAAGTCAAGCTGTCATAGCCGACACAGAGGAAGTAGATGCATGTGGTATGGGGATCGAGCTGCGATATTTTCTGGCTGCATGGGCACCGGCAAATCTGGGAAAATTTTTCTTCCATGATCGGCTGCAAACTCGCGATCGCTAATACGAACAATGCGAGTTTCGTAAAACGAAGGTTTGAGAAGCCAGGACCTACAATCACGAGAGCACGAGGGGGCAATCTGAATCTTCCAGCGGAAGGAGGCTCTGGCGTCATGGGGTGGAGCTGAGGTATATACCACCCGGGTGGGTGGGAGGAGCCAACTTGAAAACTTCTGGCGGATTTAAAATGGAAGGAGACATGCCAAAGAGTGTGGATGAACAACATACCCACAATCCTAGAAATATAGGTTACTCACCTGTAACAGGAGTTCTAGGAATGGTATATGTTGTTCATCCACACTATCTAGCAGGTTCCTTACCACTTTAAATCTTGCGGAAGATCTTCAAGCTGGCTCCTCCTACCAGGTAGTAAACTCTCGGCTCCGCCCATGACTACCAGATCTATAGCAGCTGGAAGCCGGGTTGTGCGTCGAAGCCGGGAGGTTGGGTGGGTCGTGTGGATGACACATATGCCATTCCTAGAACTCCTGTTACAGGTGAGTAACCTGTATTTCTAGGGACATGGATATGTTGTTCAATCCACTGTTAACGAACTCCTAGCAGTTCTCTGGGAGGAGGAGGCAAAGGCACACCCCTACTTAGGGAATAAGGACTGGAGAACGAGGCCCCAAAACCAGCATTCCGGCGTGACTCAAGGTCGATGTGGTAGTGGGTAATGAAGGTATGTGCGACTTCCAGGCAGCAGCCCTGCAGATATCCCGGATAGGGACATCCTGGAAGCAGCTACCAATGCAAGCGGTATGGCGGGTAAACGAGCTCATATCCTCTGGGAGGCTCCATGCCCGCCAACCTATAGCAGAGATTATGCAGGAGATGACCCACCTGCATATCGTCCCTTGGCTGCAGGTCTGCCAGGTGCAGCTTCAGCGTGGGTGACAAACAGCTGGTGAACCTCTCCCGAACTTCAGCCGTCCGCTCCTTATAATAAGCGGCTCTTCTAGGTCCAAAGTATGGGGCCTATATCGACCTCCGGTGTGATTGGGGTAGAACACCGGCAGAGTCAACACCTGGTTAAAGTGAAACTCCGACACCACCTTGGAAGGAACTTGGGTGGGGGCGAGGACAACCTTGTCCCTGTGGAAGACCAGATAAGGAGACTCGATGGGCGCCTGGAGCTCTCCATCCTTCTGGTTGACGTGAAAGCCACCAAGAGCGGTCTTCCACAACAGGTGGGAGATATAGCACCTGTGCATTGGTTCAAATGGTTGGCCCATGAGCTTGGCCAATTCCAGCAGATCCCACGAGGTGGAGGTTCTCACGGAGGGAATGTGATCAAGGCCTTTGAAAAAGCGCCTGACCACCTTCTCCTCGCGCACCGACTGCTTCCCGCCCGCGCCCAGTAAGCAGAGATGGCTGCCAGGTGCATCTTAAGTGTCGTCGACCAAGCCCTTGCTGAGAAGGGAACACAGGTAGTCCAGAATGCTTGCCAAGGGACAGGTGGAAGGGTCCAAGCCCTTCCCTGACACCAAATGGAGAATATCTTCCATTTGAAGGCATAGCATTTCCTGGTCAACTCCTGACGGATGCCTCAATGGCGTTGAGGACCTCGTCGGAAAGACCCAAGGCCTGGAACTCTAGGCTCAGGAACCAGGCCGTCAGGTGCAGGATTGAAGGTCAGATGAAATACCTTCCCTGGTTGACTGAGAGCAGGTCCGGGCGGGCTGGAAGCCACTCGGGAGCCTGGAGCTGAGACTGAGGAGATCTGGATACCAGAACTGGCGGGGCCAGTCTGGGGCTACCAGATCACCTGCGCCTTGTCCCTCAGCGCCTTGAGAAGCACCTTGTGGATCAAGGGAAATGGGGAAAGGCATAGAAGAGCCGGGGTCCACGGCCTTGAAAAGGCATCCCCGGCAGCGAGCCCTGCTAAGGGGTGGGCATGGAACAGTCCAGCTTTGCATTCTCCCTGGAGGCAAACAGGCCCACCTGAGGTGCCCCAGTGGGAGAACAGATCTTGTACTACCTCCGGCAGGAGAAACCACTCGTGAGACGAGCCCCTATCCAGCTTAGGGCATTGGCCAGTGTGTTGGAGGCTCCTGCCACGTGAATGGCTTGGAGATTACGCCTCAGGCTGCGATCGATGGACCATATGCGGAGAGCTTCCTTGCATAACAGCATGAAGCATCCGCCCTGGCGGTTTAGGTAGTACATGGTCGTGGTATTGTCCGTCTAGACCTGAACCACTTGACCCTGTAGAACGGAGCAAAGGCGGTGAGAGCTAGGCGGACCGCCTGAGCTCCAGCAGGTTGATATGGCATCGGGACTCCGAGGGACCAGAGGCTGTGCGCTCTGTGCTCCCCAGATGGGCACCACAACCCATCAGAGATGCATCGGTCGATAGAGAGACAGTCGGCTCGAGGCGGACAATGGGATGCCCTCCTGCAGATGTCTCGGAACGGTCCACCACTGGAGGCGTTCCACATCTCCTGGGTCACTGTCATGGGCTGGTCCTACGGTTGCAGCGTTGTGACCACTGGCTGGCCAGTCCCCACTGAATGGGACACATGTACCAACAGGCCCAACGGACCACGCTGGTGCAGGCCGCCATGAGGCCCAGGAGGCGCAGGAAGTCCCGGGCAGGCGTGATTGTCCAACCAGAAATGACTGGGCAAAGGAGGAAAGAACCTCGGCCCGTCCGGGGAGCCGAGCTCTGGCTCAAGAGGTCGAGCTCTGCCCGATGAAGAGTATTACCTGCTTGGCATGAGTTCCGACTGGCCTCGTTGATGAGGAGGCCAATCTGAGAGGCAAACCTGGAGGCCAGATCTCTGGACCGCTCCACCTCCACTCTGGAGGGGCTGCAATCAGCCAGTCGTCCAGTTAGGGGTACACCCAGACCCTTAGGCGCCACAGGAATGCTGTCACCACTGCCATGCATTTGGTGAAGACCCTGGGAGCTAGAGAGGGCCGAAGGGCATGGCCGGAACTCGTAAAGGGATCCCTCCGCTCTGAAGCGGAGGAATCTCTGATGAGGCGGATGGATCGGGATGTGAAAGAACGTGTCCTGGAGGTCAGGAACAGAACCACATGCCTCGTTCCACGGATGGGATTATCTAAGCCAGAGTGACCATCCTGAAGGTTCGAGACCTTAGGAACCTGTTCAGGTTGTGCAAGTCGAGGATGGGCGCCAGCCCCCATCCGTTTGGGACCAGGAAATACCTGGACACAAACCCGGGTCTGGAGGAGGATCCGCCACCTTCCTGATCACCTCTTTTCGGGAGCAGGGCAATATCAGCTCGGCTAGCCGACAGCGAGGCTGCGGACCCCGTGACTCTCCCGAGGCGGCGGCTCAAAGGGTGGGGTCTGCTCGAACTCCAGAGGCAGGCCTTTCCTACCTCCACACCCAGCGGTCCGTGGTGATAGCGGACCAGGCAGAAAGGAAGTGGCGGAGTCGTCCCTCCACAGGGGAACCCAGGGGAGTGACGAGGCTAGGTGACACCCCTCAACCCATCACTGGGCAGGCTTGGAGGAGGACCGGCCGAGGACCTCCTGGCCTTACCTCCTGCTTCCTGTTGGAGGAAGCTGCGGGCTGGGTTTGAGATGCCAAGTGCGAGCCTGCTGGCCTTGGTGCTGGTGCTGTTGGGCGGTCGCGTTGCAGGGGCCGAAGGACAAAGGACTTATGCTGTTGTTGATGGCGGCCTTTGTCCCTCTGGGGGAGGTGACCGAGTCAGAGTGGCACTGGACTTTCGATCCGCTGGAGGTGTCCCTCCACTCCAGGGCGAAGAGGTCAGTCCCAAGAAGGGACGTCCGCCAACTGTGCTGGGTATCCACCGTGAAGGTGTATATCCTCAGCCATGCCCTGTGGCGCATAGCCACCAGCGGCCGCTACTGACCTGGCACAGGAATCACCTATGTCCAGAGCAGTCTGAAGCTGCTACTCGCCACCGCCCTACCTGGTCCCGTACCTGCGGACCGTGGTCTGCAGGTCGGCTGGGAGATGAGGGACAACCTCATCCAGGGAGCCCATGAGAGGCGTGGGAGAAGTGTGCCATCAGCACGGCCGAGCAGGCCTGATGGAGCCATGGCGTACACCTTGCGCTGGTAAAGTCCAGCTTTTGGACTCTTTGTGGGGGCTTATCCACGTCCCGGCGTTACTGGAGCACGGAAGATGCTGTCGGTGACTAACCCCTTGGCAGAGGTGCTCAAAACCGGGCAAAGGCGGCAGGGACCACATACTTCCTGGCCATCCTGGCCGGGCGCAGGACAGGAAGCCGCCCGCTGCCAAAGCTTCAAGGCTGGGCCGACAATAGCCTCAGCCACGGAAAGGCCTCCGTGGGGAATCCCCGGTCCAGTATCTCCGTCAGGGGATACTTGGCCCGCTTGGACATGGGCTCGAGCTGCATCCCGGTGGACTCGAGATGAGTCAAAGCAGACCCAAGAAGGACGATGGGCTATCGTCCAATGACTAGCGGAGGACTCCAGGTCGACCTGCCTGGAGAACAGGAGGAGTGGACATCGGACTCCGAAGAGTCTCGAAGAGCTGCCTCGGCCCCGAGCCACCCTCCATCTGCGGGGCGGTCGGGAGTGAGGGTGACCGACAACCTGTGGGGCAGGCCGTGACCCAACCGAGAATCCTTGGTTGGTGCCCCAGACTTCAGTTGTGAAGGCAGAGGTTGCACCACAATCGGTGGAGCAGCTGGTTTCGGCTGAACAACCGGCCCAGAACGGCATCTCGACTGGGGCGGCGGTTGCTTGATCGTTCAGGCGACAGCCACTTGATGGCAGGGCTGAATCAGAGTCGATTTAGTCCGGACAACAGTAACTGCTGCCACATAAGCTCCTTGTAACGTCGGCGCAATTTAAGTGAAGCCTCTCCTCATCGAGGAAGGCGGCGAGGAGGAGCAGTGTCGCCGCTTCGCCCGGTATCGAGACCGAGACCGCCCGATGTCGGCGGAGCAGCTTGACCGAGATGAAGTCGAGACCGAGACCGGGATCCTCGGGGTGACCGAGGCGGGTCTGGGAAAGGCGGGGACACCCACTCTTCCCTCGGCTTGGGCTCTTTATCCAGGGACTGCCGCCCGAAGGCGCAGGTAGATCCTCAGTCTCCACCGGGGAACGGTGAAGGTGGGTTGTCGGCTTCACCAGTCGACAGCCCGTCCGATGGGTCGAGAAAAATCTCGACTGCGTCAACGAGTCTCGGCAGGCTGTCCTGATGGGGACACCGTGAAGCCAGCGGCCTGAGCACAACCCGACCGAAGTCAGCGGTCGGCTGTCCGAAGGAGACTCATCCCGCTCCTGACGACCGCGGTGGGACTACCTCCGACTCCTTCTTCTTGGGCCGAGAGGAATGTCCCGATGGCCCCTCCCTTCGTGGAAAGGGACTGACAAAGCTCCTTGAATGAATCCGTGTACGAGGAACTCAGAGAGGCGGGATAAATGCTGTGGCCCAGGAGGAGGAGGAAGATGCGGCCTGGGCGCCTCCTCCTCGAGGCGCTCATGCTCAAGCTGCTCAGCCGAGCCAGCCGCGCAGACACCGCCCAACGAGCCTCTTTGGATTTTTCCCGCGGTAACGCTTCGAGCGCCTGAGCTTCAATCGGCAGCGCGATCCTCCAGGACGGTGGTCAAAAAGAGCGGCATAACTCGTAGGCCTGCGGGTCATGATCTAGACTTAGGCAGTGAGGCGACGTGGAGTGCAGATCCGTCCCTGGACATTTTCTGCCGTAAGGGCACCTCCAAAAGCCGAGAATTGATTTGTCCATCCAGCTGCGAGGGATGATGAAGACCAAGTTTAGAAAACTTCAAAACTAGTTTCGACGAACCAAGAGTTAGGATCCAGTCTAAAATGCAGAGCGCTAAGGAGGGAACCTGAGCTCCAAGCGGTAAGGAAGATCTGGCATCATGAGTGGAGTGAGAGTTTTACCACCCGGTGGGTGGGAGGAGCCAGCTTGAAGACCTTCCAGCAAGATTTAAAGCTGCAAGGAACCTGCCAATAAGTGTGGATTGAACAACATATCCATGTCTCTAGAAGTAATGTTTAACCTTTGGGGATGACACTGTATGCCTCATCCAAAGGCCACTCTCGTGTGCTAGCCCCAAAGATGCCACACTGACACAGGCTGTAGATGTTGTCCAACCTGGAAAAGGTGCAGTCACAGTGACTGAGAGGTAGGATGTTTCTACCTCCCTCGCCCCAACTAATCACCATTGCTAGCTCCCAGGACTCTGCAGAACTCACACAGACCACTGCCACCCCAAACCAATCAGCAAGTGTTATGATCAGGGGCAGTTTTTGGTGCCAAAATTTGAATTAAAACTGCTAAACAAAGATGGGCACATCACTTTGCCCCACACCATTGGGAAAAGACAAGACTGGTTCGAGGGGGCTGCTGCTATTACCTTCGCCCCACCGTTTACCGCTACAGCTCTCACGACCCTCGAATGATGCACAGACGCACTTCCCCAGCCAATCAGCAAGCACTGTGCTCGGGCACTTCCTCTGCTTTAACTGGTACTACTGGGACAAGCAGGCCTATGTGCTGTGGGCGCAGTGCTGAGGGTGTCTACTGTGGGTTAGCTGTGGACTCAGCTGTTGGTCAGCCATGCAGCCCCTCAGTGTAGACCCCTGAAACTCCAGCTGGACTAACACATCTCAGTCTGCCTCCATACTGTCTGCTGTTTGACTAATTGCAGATTGTGTCCTGACTGAAGGTGAGGTATTTTTGTCTTTCACCAATTATACCTGCACTGCTGGTTACACAGAAATAGGAATTTGGCAACAGATTAGGATGGCTTGGCCTATCAGTCTGCCTAGTCCTCCTACCTACACTATTACCACAGACTGTACCCAATCTACAGCGTGCTACTCCCTCTTCCTTTCCACTGTAATTCCTTATGCTTATCTCATGCATTCTTGAACCCCACCACTGTTTTCGCCTAACCACCTCTCCTGTAAGGCTGTTCCAGGAATCCACCACTCTTTCTGTGAAGAAGTACTCTTACATCTCTCGTGAATCTACATGTCCCCTTGTTCTTGAGCACTTTTCTTCTGAAAAATACTTCCCTCCAGTACCTTATTTACCCGGTGAGGTGTTGCGGTCTTTATCATATCCCCCTTCTCCTCCTCTGTTCCAGGAGTACTATTGAGATCCTTTACCCTCTTCTCGTGGGGCTTTTGATGCAGGCCCTGCACCATTTTAGTTGCCTTCCTCTGGACTGCCTCTACTGTATGTCCTTCCAGAGATGTGGTCTCAGAACTAGGCTCAGTACTTTAGATGGGGTCTTACGGGGATATATACAGAGGCAGCACCACCTCCCTCTTTCTGCTGGTGATACCATTCCATTTAATCCAGCATCCATTAACCTCTAAATGCCCTGTCGCACTGCAGGCCCCCTTTAGATCATCTGATATGATTACCCCATCTCTTTCCTGCTTGGTGGTTGTCAATACCACTCCACCCATTGTACTCCTCCTCCGCTTCTGTGCCCAAGTGCATTATTTTGCACTTTTCACACTGAAACCCAACTGCCATACTCTTGATCAGTTCTTGAGTTTACTCAGGTCTCTGCTCATCCAGTCCACATACACAAACACACCTCCAGAATGTCCACCCTACTGCAAAGAAACATAGAACCTGATGGCAGATAAGGACTGCTTGGCCCAACAAGTCTGCCAATTTCACTATACCTACACTATTACCAGAAACCGTACCCAATCTTTTCCCTCCTCTTTCCTTTCCACTGTGACTCCCTTGTGCTTATCAATGCATTCTTGCACCCACCATTGTTTCCACCTCCACCCCTCTGCTGAAAGAGTGTTCCAGGAATCCACCACTCTTTCTGTGAAAAATACTTCCTCACATCTCTCCTGAACCTCACTCCCTCAAGTTTCACAGCACGTCCCCTTGTTCTTGAGCTCCTTTTCCTCTGAAAAGTACTGTAAAACAGACAATAAATCCATACAGTATATTCTCGCTTCCCTGTCCATACCACAATCACAATAAATTTTTCGTGTGGCAGGTATATCAGACATTCACCAGTAATTAACAGCATATTTTATACTGAAATGTTGCTGCATATTCAAGTAGAGTAATATGGTAATGTACACGGTATAGCAATTAACAGTAATAGCTGTGGTCGGCTGATCAGCTGTAATCCCCCAGCTTGCACACTATGAATTCTTTCTCAGCACCTCTGCTTCTTGGAACTGCAGTCTATCCTGTATTGACCCTCTCTGCTGTGCTGTCTCTAACAAAGTGGCTTGACCATGCAAAGGCTCCAAAATGTCCTTTTCTTTAGTGGCAGAGATGATAGCTGATGACCTGTCTGTCATGACAGCTGTGCCATATGAGTAGCTGAAAGTGTTGTCAGTGATTTCAGATGCCAGTCTTCCCCTGCAAAAGAAACACCAGTCTACCTGCATTGTTTCTACTGTGAGCAATGCTTTAGGCTTGGAAGTATGGTGCAGAGAATGGCATTATGAATGCAGTTCAACTTTCTACAAAGTATGATCAATAAATCAGTGAGAGCACCATTCTAAATTTCAAGGCTGACTACTACTCAAAGCTTAAGGTTATTCCAGATCCTGCCAGCCTAGCACCTGAACTCCCCATTAAGCCCCAAGGTAGACCACCCTTGCTCCTTGCTGGCGTTGAAGCAAAGCTGACAAAAAAGTTATCAGGAGCCTCCGCTCTGAAGGGCAGTTAACACCCGATCAGTTGACCTCACTTGAGGGGAGCTCCTGCTGCAGGTAATACCATTAGGACCCCATGGAAAAATTTTGTAGCTAGCAGTTTATGGTGGGGAACCACCCCAACATCAGCTCCACCGAAGTCAGACGTGGTATAGAGGGGCGGTCCTCCGCACCATCTCAGTTCTTTTTCCGCCATCAACCTGCTTACATCAGATCTCGAGTGGCTCAGTGTCACAGTGGACCACTTTTTCGTGCCATTGTGCAGTTTGTTAATAAGTTTGAAGTTGCAGTTTTCTGACCAAATTGTATGTCATTATTGCCTATTGCCTCACGAAGTCGGGTTGTCAGTGTGGGAAGCAGATCCTGGCAAGAGACGCCACTCGGCCTGGGTTTGAGCTGCCTAGGCCCAGACCACCGGCCCGACGGTTGCCCACACTGCCAGAAGGTCAACAACAAGACAAGAATTCGATGGGCCAAAAGCATATCTTCTGGAACAAAATGTGGCTGCCATGCAGGTCCCACAGGGCGTAGTTGTTTTTCTTTGCCTAGGAGTCTCCCTCCAAGAAGAAAAAGTCAGGAGGAAACATCACCATAGAGAAAAAGAAAGGCCAGGTCAGAATCCACCTAAAATCTCTCAGCATACTTCTGATTCAACTGCCTCCGGCGGGTGGTCAGAGTCGGTCCCCGGTGCCAAAATTGTTTTGGGGCCTCCTCAAAGAAGACTTCTCCTCATCCCACAAAAAAGGTAGGAGTCTTCCATTTCAGTCGTTCATCCTCCCAGGCCCCTTGGCCTGATCCCCACAAGTCCACATGCAGGTCGACCCAAGCGGGACAGGTGTCTGCCTCGCTGCCTGAAAGTACTGTGGTTTATCTGATAAACCTAAGAAGCATGACAATTCCACCACATGCCAGGAGGTTGTGAGGCACCAGACACCTCCCATCCTGAAAAAGAAATGCTTGCCTCAAACCACAGATGGACCACTGGTCCATCTGACTCTACCTCCGACCATGACCAGACGCTCCCAGTAGAAAAGTGTCTGTCAGCCCCAAAGGATCAGGTGACCGACAAGCCGTCCAAAGAAATTAGGGCCCTTCTGCCCGACAAACCAGATGACTGGCCGGAGGAAGCAGCTGACTCAGAGGTTGAACCAAACCCTTTACCAGAGACACCTGTGGAAGAGGTGCCAGTTCCTGAGGGAACACCAGACCTGATGCCAGGTCCGCAAACCCAACACCCCATCTCCCGCCATCCCTTGCGGATGTCGGGCCTTATTTACCTCCTGGTGAATACAGTGAAAGGATCTGTTCTATAGGCCCAGAGATCCGTCCCCAGTAAGACCACTACCCAGGACCCTTCTCCCAAGCCACCCCTCCTCCTCCTTCCTCTAAGGGCCATCTCCACCAAGGATGAAGATCAGCAGCCGCCAGGTACCAGGGGCAGGAACGCCACCTGTCGTCCTGAACCCTCCAGCGGACATCCGCCGTTGTCTTCTGGTGACGATGCTGAAGAATCCTCCTCGGACTACATTTCGGATGAGGAGACTCCTGTTCCTTTCCCAGGGCCAAGAAACTCTCCTTGATCACAGCCGGATGAGCAGTATTTCTTAGATATCATGTGGCACATTCAAGCCTTGTGTCAACGGGACACATAGGAGTTGGACCCAGAAAGGTGACACTTGGAGAAGTTCTTAGGGCCTCGACCCAAAGTCCCATGTCATTCAATTCTTAGTGGAGCTTTCCAAGACATCACAGACTCACTTGGCAGCACCTGGCTACTATGCCAGTGGTGCCAAGGAAGGCAGACAGGCTTTATCGGACTCCAAAAGAAGAGCCATTCCTAGGAGAGAATCTGAAGGCTGATTCAATGGTGCCAATGGCTGCCCATGGCAGGGCCCAGCAGCCAATGTATATGACTGCTCAACCTCCTGACCGAGAGTCCAAGAAACTTGACCATATGGGCAGGAAGGTCTATGTGTCAGCCACTGGAGCAATTTGTTCCCTAAGCTTCTTGGCTCACATGGTGACCTATCAAAATCTCTCTGGCCATGGACCTGGCCAAAGCTCAGCCGAGTCAGAGGGCAAGCAGAACTCCTAGCCATTTTACAGTCTGGACTGGATGTGGATAAACACATTCTCAGATGTTCATATGACTCAGCAGACATGGCAGCCAGAGCAGCAGCCACTGGTATCTGCATGCGTTGGCATGCCTGGCTTCAAGTTTCAGAGTTTCATCAGGACCTCCAAGATGTCATCTTGGATGCTCCTTCGAGGGTCCTGTCTTCTTTGGGCAAAAGGCAGAGAAAGTGATTATAGGTCTACATGACTCAGGAAAGGTGGTCTCTGAGATCCACAAGATGTATAACTCGGAGCCCCAGACTGCCTGCTGTCATCCTTTTCATAAACAAAGACAACAAGGAAACTGCAAACTCAGCAAAAGGGAGCCTTCAAGAGGCATGGTCACCCTGTCCTTTTGGTGCACAGGGTCCTGAACATCCCAAAGTGCCCAGACCCCTGCCCAACCCCCCACGGCATGGTTACCTACCAGCCCTCTCCTCCAGTACCAAGCTAGGGGAAGCGTAGGAGGAGATTCTCCTCTACTTGCCAGGATGGTCCAATATAACATCAGACCAATGGGTCCTGCAGGTGGTGAGAGAGGCTACTCTCTTGAATTCACCAGCATTCCACGAACAACCCTCCAATCCCTCCCACTGTTCATCCTCCCAAGCCTTCCTTCTGAGAGCAGATATCCAGGCGTTGCTAGAGAAACGAGCCATCCAGGAGGTACCCTTTGCTCAGAGGGGCAGGGTTTTTACTCCCATTTCTTCCTGGTTCAAGAAAACGGAGACTTCTGCCCCATTCTGGATCTCAGTCAGCTGAATGAGTACTCAGAGTACAACAGATTCAGGTTGGTGACACTGGCAAGTCTGCTGCCCATGCTACATCACGGGACTGGTTCTGTTCCCTGGACATGCAGGACGCATACATGCACATCAAGAGTCTGCTGTCCTCAGAAGTTCTTACGTTAACTTTCCAAGGTGCACACTACCAGTTCAGGGTCCTGCCTTTGGCCTCTTGTCCGCTCAAGGGTTTTACCAAGTGCCTGGCAGTAGCGGCAGCAGCCCTCAGGAGAAGGGGTCACTTTGTTTACCCCTATCTGGACGACTGGCTCCTCACTGCTCAGTCAGAGGACCGATTATCAAAGTCCTTGGAAGAGACAGTCAGGATGTTCCAGTCCCTGGGCATCACCTTGAACTTACCCAAGTCGCACCAGGGCCCACTCAGAGACTGCAGTACACAGGAGCAGTCCTGGATTTGGCTAAGGGATAGTCTTCTTGCCCACAGATTGAGCACAGAGGTTAGAGATATTGTGCACAGGATTCAGAACTCCAGCCTGGTTTCAGCAAGGCTGGTTCTTCAGCTGCTAGATCATATGGCCACTGCCACAGTTCAGTTGACGCGACTCAAACATGAGGATCCTCCAATGGCACCTGAGGGTTCAGTGGAACCAGGGCACAGATGAACTGGACCAGCTCATTCAATTATCATCAGCGGTTCATCAATCACTGACTTGGTGGCTAAACCCAGTTTACTTAAGCGTAGGAACAACCTTCCAGCGACCCAGCCTGAGTAAAATTCTCACCATGGATGCCTTGGGCCTGGGTGGGTGGGAGCGGAGCTCATCTAGGTACCCATCAGACCAGGGGTGCCTGGGATGCCATAGAAAGGTCTCTGCACATCAACATTCTTGAGATGAGAGCAGTGCTGTATGCCTACAGGCTTTTCAGGGTTTGATCGGCCTGGGCCCACTCTGGTTCAGTCAGACAATACCCGGTGGCATTTCATATCAACAAGCATGGAGGGAC
The DNA here is from genome assembly GCA_016271365.2 of Neoceratodus forsteri. NCBI lineage: Eukaryota > Metazoa > Chordata > Ceratodontiformes > Ceratodontidae > Neoceratodus > Neoceratodus forsteri. The sequence continues at coordinate 437,843,309 of CM057454.1, forward strand.
TCATTCTTACCCTTGTACACGGAGGCATGAGAGTTTGGTCCTGGGCAGTGGACCACAACCTGGATCTCACGGCAATGTACGCTCCAGGCATTCAGAACGACCTTGCAGACAGCCTAAGTCGCCTCGGTCTCTAAATCACGAGTGGTAATTACAGCAAGAGGTCGCAGAGCACCTCTTTGACAGGTGGTGCCAGCCAGAACTAGACCTCTTTGCATCCTCACACAATGCCAAACTGCCCAATTTCTGCTCGTTAGATCCAGAGCCTGGTGTTTTTGGCGAGATGCATTGTCCCTCTCCTGGGCAGGAGGTTCCTATACGGCTTCCTCCAGTTTCCCTAATTCAGAGGTTCTACTCAAGCTGCAGGTGGAGGAGGCCAGAATGATTCTGATAGTTCCATTCTGGCCCGACAGATCTGGTTCCTCTTGCTGCAGCAGCCAGCATCAGAACCACCTCTCCCAGTGCCCATCTCCATGCACTTGCTCTCCCAGGATCAAGGGACATTAGTCCATCCGACACTTCAGTACCTGCACCTGCATGCTTGGCTCCAGCAGTCCTAGCCCAGAACAAATCTGCAGTGTCCTAGAGAGTAGCAGAGGTCCTTGTGTGCAAGGAAAACCTCTACCAGGGTGTCCTACACCATGAAGTGGAAGAGATTCTGTTTATAGACAACTCTGCGCCTCTGAACCCTCTGGGTTGTCCGTAGAATCTGTGCTAGAGAACTTTCTCCATCTTTCGGACTTGGGCCTTAGCTACTCATCCATCAAGATGCAGCTCTGTGCCTTAACAGCTACCACACACCACTGAATGGGAAGACTCTATCACAGCTGGACATCTGTAAGACCTTTCTACTGGGGTGTTACATATCAAACCACGAGGAGGGATCCTGTGCCACCATGGGATCTCCTGTCCATCCTGGAAAAGCTCACCCTGCCCCTTTTGAGCGAAGCTGATGATTCGAGCTTCACCTTCTTTCTTGGAAGGTGTTATTTTTAGTTATGCTCTTTGGCTCTGAGAATTTCCAAATTACAGGCCTTGATGTGTAAAGAGCCTTACCTTATTTTCCACAGGGACAGAGTGGCCCCATGAACAAATCCTAAGTTTCTTCCAAAGGTGGTGTCTCAGTTCACATTAAACCAGGACATCCAGCTGCCCGCTTACTATCCAGAGCACTCCAATAGAGGCTAAGCCTTGTTGCACACACATGACGATACAGAATTCTGCATTATTACCTTTCAAGAACCAGTTCTGTTAGAAAGACAGACCAGCTGTTTGTCTCTTTGCCTACAGGAAGATAGGGCTCCTGTGACCAAGCAGACACTAACCAAGTGGTTAGTACACTGCATTACATTTTGTTATTAGCACCACAACAAACCCTTTCTGGGATCGGTAAAGGGACACCCACTAGGGGAGTAACTATGTCCTTTGCCTCTCTGAGGAATGTGTCGTCAGCAGACCTCTGTGCAGCCACTACCTGGAGCTCAGTACACACATTCATTACGCATTCAGCCTGGACACTGCCTCCAGGAAGAGAGCAGGTTTCGCCTTGCAGCCCTTCACAAGGGCCTTCCCACTGCTAACATCTGTTTTCTTTGTCCCCACCCTCTGACCTGGGTCTTTCTTGGGTACTGTTTGGGACTGTGTCCTAATGGTATTACCTGCTGCAAGAGCTCCCCTCGAAGTGAGATAGTAAAGTTATGTAAGAACTTACCAGAAAGTAGATCTTCAAGAGGAGCTCTTGCAGCAGGGGCTTCCTACTCCTTCCTGAGGACAAACTTCACCCTTTTTTCTTTTTTGGGATTAGGAGACCTCTTAGTTCTCCCATTTTCTGTCTTCAGACGGGTCTCCAAGGGAGAACTGAGATGGCGCCGGGTGACTGCCACCTTTATACCACATCTGATGTCATGAGCCAGTGTTGGGGGCAGTCCCGCCACAGACTGCTAGCTAGAACATTTTTCTGTGGGGTCCTAATGCCTGGCAGCCTTAGTCCTAATGGTATTACCTGCTGCAACAGCTCCTCTCAAAGATATTGCAGTTACATAAGAACTTACCGTAACAGTAGATGTTCGAGAGAGATTCCTACAGTAGGTCTTCACATATAGGACTCGCCCCCTGGCGTCGGGTTCCAATAGCAGAACTTGTAGATGTAATCATCACTGGGGACGCCCCGGCGTCAGGTGACAAGGCGTCACCCGACATAAAGGGCGGTCCACGCCCCTCCAGTTCTTTTCCAATGGAGACCTAGAGAAGGTAAGTAGAAAACAATAGAGTGAAGACTCCTAGAACCATGCTTCCTCTCTAGACCCAAGGGCTAAGCAAGATGAAAATTAAGGAAACGTTCCAGGAGTAGGGGAAGGTGGTGGGAAAATACAGGTTACTCACCTGTAACAGGAGTTCTAGGAATGGTATATGTTGTTCATCCACACTTATTGGCAGGTTCCTTGCCGCTTTAAATCTTGCCAAAGGTCTTCAAGCTGGCTCCTCCAACCCACCCGGTGGTAAAACTCTCAGCTCCGCCCATGACGCCAGATCTAGCCCACTGGAAGCCAGGTTAGCGCGGCCGGGAGGTCTGGAGGTTGGTGGATGAACAACTATACCATTCCTAGAACTCCTGTTACAGGTGAGTAACCTGTATTTAGGGACATGGATATGTTGTTCAATCCACACTTATTGGCAGACTCCTAGCAGTTCTCCAGGAGGAGGGAGGCAAAGCATACCCCGATACTTACTTGGGAAATAGAGACTGGAGAACTGAGGCCCCAAAACCAGCATCCCGAAGTACTCAAGGTCGATGTGGTAGTGGGTAATAAAGGTATGTGCCGACTTCCAGGTAGCAGCCCTGCAGATATCCTGGATAGGGACATCCTGGAAGCAGCTACCAAAGCAGCGGTATGGTGGGTAGAATGAGCTCTTATCCTCTGGGAGGCTCCATGCTCGCCAACCTATAGCAGAGCTCTTGCAGGAGGTGACCCACCTGCTTATCGTCTGCTGGCTGCAGGTCTTCCAGGTGCGGCTTCAGCGTAGGTTACAAACAGCTGGCGAACCTCTCCCGAACTTCAGCCATCCGCCTCCTAATACTAAGCGGCTCATCTAGGGTCCAAAGTATGGAGCCTATATTCGACTCTCGAGGTGTGATTGGGGTAGAACACCGGCAGAGTCAACACCTGGTTAGTGAAACTCCAACACCACCTTTGGAAGAAATTTGGGTGAGGCGCAGGCTATTGTCCCTGTGGAAGACCAGATAAGGAGACTCGATGGAAAGCGCCTGGGGCTCTCCCATCCTTCTGGCTGACGTGACAGCCACCAAGAAAGCGGTCTTTCACGACAGGTGAGAAATATCGCACCTGTGCATCGGTTCAAATGGCTTGCCCATGAGCAGCCAATACCAGCAGTAGATTCCACGAAGGTGGGGTTCTCTACCGGAGGGAAATGGTACAAGGCCTTGAAAACGCCTGACCACCTTCTCCTGCGCCATCGACTGCTTCCGGCCCGCGCCTGCAAGCAGAGATGGCTGCCAGGTGCACCTTAAGGGTCGCTGACTCAAGCCCTTGCTGAGAAAGGGACCAGAGGTAGTCTAGAATGCTTGCCAAAGGACAGGCGGAAGGGTCCAAGCCCTTCCCCTGACACCAAATGGAGGATCTCTTCCATTTGAAGGCGAGCATTTCCTGGTTGACTCTTACGGGACGCCTCAATGACGTTGAGGACCTCATCGGAAAGACCCAAGGCCTGGAACTCTACCACTCAGGAACCAGGCTGTCAGGTGCAGGGACTGAAGGTCCGGATGGAATACCTTCCCTGGTTGACTGAGATCAGGTCCGGTGGGCTGAAAGACGCCTTGGGAGCCTGGAGCTGAGACTGAGAGATCTGGATACCAGAACTGGCGGGGCCAATCTGGGGCTACTAGAATCATCTGCGACTTGTCCCTCCCGCTTTGAGAAGCACCTTGTGGATCAAGGCAAATGGGGAAAGGCGAGAAGAGGCCCGGGTCCACGGCTCCAGAAGGCATCCCCGCAGCGAGCCCTGCTGAGGGGGCGGTATGGAACAGTCTCAGTTTCGCATTCTCCTGGAGGCAAACAGGTCCACCTGAGGCGTGCCCCAGTGGGAGAAGAGATCTTGTACTACCTCCGGCAGGAGAGACCACTCGTGAGACGCAGCCCCATCCAGCTTAGGGCATCAGCCAGGGTGTTGGAGGCTCCTGCCACGTGAATGGCTAGGAGATCCGCCTCCAGGCTGCACAAGGGACCAAACGCGGACAGCTTCCTTGCATAACAGCATGGGCGCGTCCCGCCCTGGCAGTTCAGGTAGTACATGGTCGTGGTATTGTCCATCTGGACCTGAACCATTTGACCTCGTGAGAAACGGAGCGAAGGCGTGAGAGCCAGACGGACCGCCGAGCTCCAGCAGGTTGATATGGCATCGACTCCCGAGGGACCAGAGGCCCTGTGCTCCCCAGATGGGCACCCCAACCCATCAGGGATGCATTGTTGATAGAGAGACCATCGCCCGGGCGGACAAACGGGATGCCCACCTGCAGATGTGCCGGACGGTCCACGACTGGAGAGTGTTCCACATCTCTGGGTCACTGTCACGGGTCGGTCCAACGGATCGCAGCATTGTGACCACTAGCTGGCCAGTCCCCATTGAACGGGACACATGTACCATCGGGCCCAACGGACCACGCTGGTGCAGGCCACCATGAGGTCCAGGAGGCGCAGGAGTCCCGGCAGGCGCGATTGCCCAACCAGAAATGATTGGGCAAGGAGGAAAGAACCGCCCTGTCCGGCCGGGTGCCGAGCTCTGGCTCAAGAGAGTTGAACTCTGCCCCATGAAGAGAATCACCTGCTTCGCACGAGTTCCAACTTGCCTCGTTGATGAGGAGGCCAATTTGAGAGCAAACCTGAGGGCCAGATCTCTGACCGCCTGCCTCCACTCTGGGGGCTGCACCAGTCAGTTGTCCAGGTAGGGTACACCTGGCCCTTCAGGCCGAGGAATGCTGTCACCACTGCCATGCATTTGGTGAAGACCCTGGCAGCTAGGGAGAGGCCAAGGCATGGCCCGGAACTCAGACAGGATCCTCCGCCTGAAGTGGAAGAATCTCTGATGAGATGGATGATTGGGACGTGAAAGAACGCTGGCCCTGGAGGTCCAAGGAACAGAACCACATGCCTCGTTCTAAGGATGGGATTATCTGAGCCAGAGTGACCATCCTGAAGGTCCGAGACCTTAGGAACTTGTTCAGGTCGCAGGTCGAGTATGGGCGCCAGTCCCCGCCCATTTTGGGACCAGGAATACCTGGACACAAACCCGGGTCTGGAGGAGGATCCGCCACCTTCGTGATCACCTCTTTTCGAGGAGCAGGGCGAGATTACCGGGCGGGCCGACAGTGAGGCTGCAGACCCCTGTGGGCCCCGAGGCGACGGCTCGAAGGGTGGAGCCTGCTCAACTCCAGAGGCAGGCCTTTTCTACCACCTCCAACACCCAGCAGTCCGTGGTGATAGCGGAACAGGTGGAAAGGAAGTGGCGGAGCCATGGCCTTCACGCCTGGGAACCCAGGGGAGGACGAGTTTGGGGCGCACCTTCAACCCGCCACTGGGCAGGCTTGGAGGAAGAACCGGCCGAGGGACCTCCTGGGCCTTTACCTCCTTGCTTCCTGTTGGAGAAGCACGCCAGCTAGGTTTGGGACACCAAGCGCAAGCCCAGCAACCCTGTTGCTGGTGCTGTTGGGCTGGTTGAGATGCAGGGGCCAAGGATGAAAAGGACTTCTGCTATTGCTGACGGCGGCCTTTGTCCCTCTGGGTGGAGGTGACCGAGTCCAAGGTGGCATTGAACTTTCGATCCGCTGGAGGTGTCCCTCCACCCAGGGTCAAGAGGTCAGTCCCCAAGAAGGGACGTCCACCAACTTGTGCTGGGTATCCGCCGTGAAGGTGGATATCTTCAGCCACGCCCCGCGGCGCATGGCCACCGCGCGCTACTGACCTGGCACAGTAATCACCTATGTCCAGAGCAGTCTGAAGCTGCTGCTTGCCACCACCCTACCCTGGTCCCGCACCTGGCGGACCGTGGTCTGCAGGTCAGTCGGGATGACGGACAACCTCGTCCCAGGAGCCCAAGAGGGCGTGGAAGTGTGCCATCAGCACGGAACTGGCCTGTCGGAGGCCGGAGGAGGACGCAGTACACCTTGCGCCGGCAAAGTCCAGCTTTTTGGACTCTTTGTCGGGGCTTATCCACATCCCCGAGCGCCACTGAACGCCGAAAACGCTGTCAGACCAACCCCGCAGAGGGGTGCTCCGAGAACTGGGCAAAGAGCCGGTAGGGACTGCGATACTTCCTGGCCATCCTGGCCGAGGGCGCAGGACAGGAAGCAGGCCACTGCCAAAGCTCCAAGGCTGGGCCGACAATGGCCTCCAGCCACCGGAAAGGCCTCCCGTGGGGTATCCTCGGTCCAGAATCTCCATCAGGGATACTTGGCCCATTTGGACACGGATCGAGCTGCATCCTGTTGGACTCCGAGATGAGTCAAGCAGACCCAAGAAGGACGATGGGGTATTGTCCAACGACTGGCCCTTGAGGACTCCAGGTCGACCTGCCTGGAGAACAGGAGGAGTCGCCGCCAGATTCCCAAGAGCTGCTCGGCCCTGAGCCACCCTCTACCTGCCGAGGACGGTCGGGAGTGAGGGTGACCGACAACCTGTGGGGCAGGCCTGACCCGACCAAGAATCCTTGGTCGGTGCCCCAGGCTTCAGTTGTGGAGGCGGAGGTTCCACCACAATCGGTGGAGCAGCTGGTTTTGCCGAGCTACTGGCCCTGGAACGGGCAACTCGACAGGGGCGAGTGGTTGCTTCAGTCATTCAGGCGACAGCCACTTGATGACTGGAGTCGGCTTAAGCCCGGACAACAGCAACTGCTGCCACATAAGCTCCTCGAGCACCGATGTAATTTACGCAAGGCTTCCTCATCCGGGGAAGAGGACGAGGAAGAACGTGTCGCCGCTACTCGGTATCGAGACTGAGACTGCCGATGTCGGCGGAACGGTTTCACCAAAATGAAGTCCGAGACCGAGACCCTCAGGGGGACCGAGGATGGTCTGACAAGGCGGAGACACCGCCTTTCCCTCAGCTCGGCACTTTAACCGGGACTGCCCCGGCGCAGGCAGATCTCGTCTCAACCGTGGAACCGGTGAAGGAGGGTTGTCGGCTTCACCAGTCGACAGCCCGCCTAATGGATCGAGAAAATCTTGACTGCGCCGATGGGAATCTCGCAGGCTTGCCTGACGGGACACCGTGAGCTAGCGGCCTCAGCCGTAACTCTCGACTCAAGTCGACGGGGTTGGCTGTCCGGGAAGGGGACCTCCGCTCCTACCTAACGCTGACGATGGACTCACCTTAGACTCCTTCTTCTTGGGCTGAGAAGAATGTCCCGATGGCCCTCTCTCCTTCGTGGAAAGGACTGACAAAGCCCTTGAACGGCTTACACGAGGAACTCCAGAGAGAGCGGATAAATGCTATGGTCGAGGAGGAGGAAGATGCGGCCTGGGCCGCCTCCTTGAGGGCTATCATCTGCTCGAGCTGCTCAGCCGAGCCAGCCGACTCTTTTGATTTTACTGATGGAAACGCTCGGGTGCCCGAAGCCCATTGGGCAGCGATCATCCAGGACGCCACGAGAAAGAGCAGCACAACCGCAGGCTCGCGGGTCGTGATCAGGCAGGCCAGGCAGACGACGTGAGTGCGGATCCGCCCTGACATTTTCACCCGCAGGGCACCTCCAAAAGCCGGAATAGATTTGTCCATCGCAGCCACAGGAAGATGAAGACCAAGTTTAGAAAACTTCAAAACCATTTGGATGAACCAAGAGTTAGGATCCAGTCTAAAACGCAGAGCGCTAAGGAGGGAACCTGACTTCCAAGCGGTAAGGAAGATCTGGCATCATGGGGCGGAACCAAGAGTTTTACCACCCGGTGGGTGGAGGAGCCAGCTTGAAGACCTTCCGCAAGATTTAAAGTGGCAAGGAACCTGCCAATAAGTGTGGATTGAACAACATATCCATGTCCCAGAAAGTACAGTTAATGTAAGAACTTACCGTAACAGTAGATCTTCTAGAGAGGCTCTTGCAGGAAATTACATATAGGACTGACGCCGCAGGTGCAGGACCCCATGGTAGCTTCAGCTAGCAGTCCCGGTGAGGGACCGCCCATCGCCAGGTGACCGCAGATCGAGACGCTGTATAAAGGGGCGTCCCGGACGCTCTTCCAGTTCTTTTCCCGCCACAGGCCGAAAGAGGCCGGACGAGAGAGAGCGGATATTTCTATATGCAAAAGGAGCTGAAAAACCTAGGGGATGGAGGGCGGATGGAAGATTTTGCAAGAGCCTCTCAAGATCTACTGTTACGTAAGTCTTACACAACTGTACTATCTACTTTGAGAGGCTCTTGCAGGTAATTACATATAGGACTGAATCCTCAAGCAGTCTGGAATAAAGAAAAGGCACCGGAGCAGGAAAACTACTCCAAGAAATAGTTCGTAGCTGCAAGTCTCAAGACAGGAGGCCTTGCAAAACAGCCAGCCCGTAGCCTGCTCTCACGCAAGAGGCAATATCCAAACTGTAGTGTTTCATGAAGGTATGGACGAAGTTCAGGTGGCATCGCAGATGTCTGCCGCAGACACATTCTTGAAAAAGTCAGAGAGGCAGCTACCTCTAGTGGAGTAGCTCTGACTTGACCCGGAGGGTCTTGTGGTATTTGTCATAACAGAAAGTGATGCAATGAGCCAACCACTTAGACAGGCATTGCTTGAAACCGTGATGCTTTCCCTTTGGGAGCAAAAGAGCTGAACAACTGATCAGTCTTTCTGAGATCCTTCGTCCTGTTGGTGCAGTATCTCAGAATCATGAACATCCATAGTATGGAGTAAATATTCCTTGATTAGAGTATCTGTGAAAAGACAGGTAGCCTCTATGGACTGATTTAAGGCAGACTCTGCTACTACTTGCAGAAGCTTAGATTCTGGTGAAGAGCAACTCAGCTCTTGTGAAAAATCGAGTAGGGATTTTACACATCAGGGCCTGAGCTCGGAGAATCTTCAGCCAAAGTAATGGCCACTCAAGAAGAGCGCCTTCCATTTAAAAGAAACTCTCAAATCTGCAGAAGCTGCAGGTTCAAGGAGGAAGGGTAAGTTTCTCAGAACAAAATTCAAGTCCCAAGGAGGGGCAGGAGCGTGGATGAGGGCCTCAGATGGGAACCTCTGAGAAAGGTCTTGAGACCCCAGTTGAGCAAAAGTTTTGTTTTAAGGAACATGATAGTCGAGATACGCCATGTGTACCTTCAAAGAGGAATGGCTGAGACTCAGGCCTAACAGATGACGAGATACCCAGCAGAAGCCCCGCTGAACAGGAGAAAGGTTCTGTGTTCTTGAAGCGCCCAAATAGTGAATCTTTCCACTTCATGGCATATGGATCTGGTGGAGGGTTTTCTGGCTCTACTAAAATCTCCGCCACTTTGGGAGACACACCAAACGGGATTGGGCTAGGTCTGCAGGAGCCATGCATGCAGCTGGAGGATTTGAGGCTTGGATGACCAGGGTCCCTGATCCTGGGTCAACAAACCCCTAGATAGAGGAAGAGGAAGAGGAGGATCCTCTGAATATTGTTGTAGAAGAAAGAACCAGATTTGTTTGGGCCAGAAAGGAGCGATCAGAATCACTTCGCTCCTTCTGAAGCTAGTTTCTGCAAGACTGTGGGATAAGAGGAACTGGGGAAAAGGCATAGACTTAATCTGTCCTTCCAGTCTAGAGAGAGAGCGCCGCCTAAAGCGCCTGGCTGGAACGAAGCGAGCAGAAGGTGGAAGCTTTTATGCTTTGGGGATGTGAACAGGTCGACCTGTGGTGTTCCCAAAGTTGGAAGATATTGTCTAGAGATCTTGGTCCATTTCCCACTCATGAGTCAGAGCAGGAGAGCGACTTAGCTTGTCTGCCAGGGTGTTGTCGACTCCTGAACGTGAATCGCCGTGGAGGTGAAGGTCGGTTGTGTTGCCCAATCCCAAACCCTCACTGCCTCCCTGCATAGAGGGTAGGACCGAGTTCTCCCTGCTTGTTGACGCACTCACCACCGCGCACATGTTGTCCATCTGGACGGCATGGTGGCCGGGAAGGATGTATTGGTGAAGGGCTTGGAGCGAACACACTGCCCAAAGCTCGAGGACATGATGGGAGAGCTTGTTCTGCCTGGACCAGGAGCCCTGTCCGATGAAGGCCTAGATGGGCTCCAACCTTCGCCTGAGGCGCCTGTGGTTAGAGTCTGGGAGGGGAAGGATGAAAGAAGGGAACCCCCGAACAGGCTCTCTTGAACCATCCACCATTAAGTCTTGCATCATTGGCGATGAAATCAGAACTAAGTGATCTAGGTCGCCACTAGTTGATCCCACTGAGAGCGTAGAGTCCACTGAGAGATCTCATGTGGAGTCGAGCGTGAGGGACCGTCAGATAGCAGCCGCCATGAGCCCGAGAAGGCGAAGGACTGACTCACCGAGACCATCCTGGCGGTCGGATAACAGAGAGACTTATCTGGTCTGAAGGGAGGTCGCTCTGTCCGAGGCAGGAAGGCCTTGCCCATGGTCGACGAGGATCGCCCAACAAACTGTGTTAGCCTCGGGAAGGGTGCAGATGAGACTTGGAATGGTTGATGGTAATACCCAGGCAGGCAAAACCTGCTGGTAAGGAAAAGGAATCGCAGGAGTTCCTCCCTGGACAAGGCTGCCAGGAGCCAGTCATCCAGGTAAGGGAAACCCTGTACTCCCTTGGTATGCAGGTGGCCGCCACCACTGCCAGACATTTGCAAATACCGGGGCCGAGTGATAGACCAAATGGGAGCGCCTTGAACTGGTAGTGGTCCCCTTGGAAACGAAAACCGAAGGTATTTATGAATGAGATGGGCGAATGGAATGTGCAGATAAGCATCCTGCATATCCAGGGCACAAAGCCATTGACCGCCGGAGGAGGGGCAGAAGGCTCTGCAGAGAGAGCATCCTGAACCTTTGTACTCTACAAAGATTCAGGAACTGAGACCCAAAATCGGTCTCTTGGGACCAGGAAGAAATGGAATAGTAACCCATCCCCTGAAGATGAGGGGGACAGGCTCTATCGCTTGCTTCAGCAGAAGAGCCAGATTTCTCCTGACTGAAGGAAGGTGCCGTGAATAATGATGACTTCAGAGGGGTGGCGGGTGGTTTCTGAAGAAACCTATGAAGTGTCCTTCTGCTGAGCTGGAGCACCCAAGAACTCGTGGTTATCCTCTCCCATTCGAAGGTGGAGGAAAACTCAACCCACCAGTTCTCTGGGGAGTCTGGAGGCAGTGGGAGAGGAAAGGAGTCAGGTGGTGGGGCAGCACCGCAGCTGAAGCACCCGCTGCTTTTTTTGGGCGGGGGCTTATACCAGGGGCCCGACGCTTTGTGGCCCGCTTCGGGGGTTTCGCTTTTGGCTCATTCCGCTCATGAAGGGACTACGCTGCTGCTGATGATGGGGATGGTACATGGAATCAACTGATTTCAGAGCCGTGTCTTCTGTAATCGGTAATGATGTCCTTGACATCACCCCCAGCACCAATCCCGGAAAGGTGCTTCCTGGATAGCAGATTGCACCTCCGGACCAGACCTGACACGCTGAGCCCAGCATGTGTGAGGCTCACGGCAAAAGCTGAGCTCCACCCAGCAGTGTCCACTGCGCTTTATGTCGCACGTAGCATGTGGCAACTGGGCCCAACAAGCAGAGCGGACAAGATCAGCCAACTCCTGTTTGACTTGGGAGTCAGTGCAAGGAGTCCAGCTTAGGCTTCCACCTGAGTAAGGATGCCTTCTGGTAGTCCCCATGTGGCCGATATAGTTCAGGGCCCTAATCCCCAGTGTGGAGGAAGCATAAATCTTTCTCCTGTACTGGTCCAGAAGGCTAGATTCTTTATCAGGAGGTAACGAGCTAAGATGTTTTGGGTTTGCTGACCGGCTGAGCGGCGCTAATCATGACTGATTTAGCACGAGGGTGAGAACCAGGAATCAACACCTCTGGAGCCTGATATAGCCTGTCTCGACTTCCCCAGGAAGTGGGCTATAATGACGGCCGTTTCCATATCGTGGTAACAAGGCCTGGCATGAGGCTCTATCCAGGGTGGCACCTAATGTAGGAGCTGTCAGGGCAGTCCAGATGTTCAGCGAGTTTTAGACGCTGAGGATCCGGTTCCAAAGAGCCCACTGATGAACCTCCTGGACTTTTTCTAAGCAACTCCAGAAGAAGGATCCTCCGAGGAGACTTCGAGGAGTCCTGGCCGAGCTCGGCAGAGAGCGAGGTTTCGCCATCTCTCTTGGAGCAGCCACGAAGAGTCCAAGAGTAAGAGGAGGATGAAGAAGAGTAAACTCCTTTCCGGACCTGGGAGGAACGGTCCTTGGAGAGTCCTCGGGGACGCGTGTCCTGCCCCCTCTCTGGATCCAGATGGAAGAACCCTGAGTCCGGAGGTGGTGAGGGAGTGCCACCTGGGGCGAGGGAACCTGGGACAGCACTGTCAGCCGGAAGGCGGTTTCAACCTCTTTGTGAGCTGAGCTTTGGCCCCAGCCCACCAGGAGGCCAGAGTTTCCTGCAGGTCCACCGAGGCCGTGAGGTGGGTGGAGGAGGAGGTGGGGGATAAGAATATGGTATATACCCATATGAGCGATCCAAACCCGCATCTGTGTATTGAGGCATCGGGAAGCCGCAGCCGGGTACTGTGGCGCTGATATATGCCCCAGGCACACCAGCGCCGAATAAGACGGAGGATACCCGGAACCAGGAGGGGCTGTCTGAGCAGACGGCTCTGGGAACTCCACTGGCGAGCCCGTGTGCTGGACAGCCCGGAGGGTGGAGGGCCCAATGGGAGCAGAAGATCCCCTGAGTCGGTAAGGCTAACGCCAGGCCGACGGTGGGCTCCTGACGCCGGAGGCGGGCGTCTGGGAGCCAATGTCAGGTCCGACGCCCAGATGGAGGAAGGACTGACTGAGGCAAGAAATCTCAGCTTCACCTGGGGACAGAGGGGAGAAAAGTTCCCGGTTCAGGCTGGGGGACTCTGGCTCCTCAGACGGCAGTGAAGGCTGCGTGAATCGGAACAACGGACGCTGGGGGGGTTCGTGCCGTTCCTCACCGCCGGACGAGCCAACGCGGAGGCGAGAGGAGCTCGGGCGGCGCCAGAAGAGCAGACGCCTGACTTACAGAGCCATCACCGGAGACAGGCCGAGAGGAGGGTCTGCCTGGTCCGTGGGGAAGAAGTCGCGCGTTCTGGAGGGTCGGATTACTTTACCAGCCCTTCCAGGTGGACGCCAGAGGAGCCGCCACCTGGCTTACCGGAATTGCCCACGATGGTAAGCCGCGAGCCCGCGGGGTCGAACCAGGGCGGAGGCCTAACTGCCCGGAGGCGCCCGCAAGGCCTGCGCGCCGAGCCAGACGGGCGGGCTGACGCTGCCTCAGAAACCTCCGAGGCAGCCGTTGGAGAGCGTATCCTCCGGAGGGATGTTATTTTCAGGTGTCTGCGACTCCCGAGGGAGACGCGTGAGGAGCCTTTGTCCTCGTGCCTCCTTGTCCTTCTTCTTTCGATGGCTCGGGAAAGTGGACGCTGCCTCAGTTTTTAAGCCCTTCTCCATAGAGCTCATTTTCTTCTTGAGAATATGGGCTTCAGGGATTGCTGCCGTTTTTTCCGGTAGCCGCTAAAGCTGAGAGGCAATGCTGGCACTTCTCGACCGGATGATCAGGGCCTAGGCAGAACAGGCACAGGGAGAGGCCTTCAGCGGTAGTTGAGCCGCACTAATCACACTTATTCTGTGCTCGGAGGGTGTAGGGACACACAATTCCGACGTTAGTACTGACGCAGTCGAAAAAATATTTTTTTTCGGTAAAAAACAACGGGCAAGGGCTGACTAGGCACCTAACTTTTCGGTGGCGCTGCACTGCATCAACGGCGGGAGAGCTGGGGAGCGTCCGGGACCCGCCTTTATACCAACGCCTCCTGAGGCCGGTCACCTGATTTGGGGCGGTCCTCGCCAGGGACTGCTAGCTAGAAATTTCCAAGGGGTCCTGCCAAGGCCAGTCCCATATGTAATTACCTACTGGCAAGAGCCTTCAAGTAAGATCTAGACCTACTGCAGGAACCTCTGAGATCTACTGTTATGTAAGTTCTTACGTAATATCTTATTATGAGAGGGTTCCTGCAGTAGATCTTCATATACAAGACTGAATACCAACAGTCAAAGAAATAACATGGAGGTACACCGGGAGAAGGAGGGTATCAACTGCAAGTTACGACAGGAAGCCTGCAGAACCACAAGCTCAAAGCTGTTCTGTGCCCAGAGGCAATGTCTAGACTGTAACGCTAGTGAAGGTGTGACAGACGACTCACGGGCTGCTGCACAGAACTCTGCAGGGGACACATTCCTGAAAAGGTAGAAATAGCAACACTCCTAGTGGAGTGACTTAACCACCCCCGGAAGTGATTTCTCCGAGTTTTTGGTAAGGAAGTGATGTATCGCCAACCACCTAGAATGATCTGTTTGAAATGGCCTTGTCCTGGCACCGGGAGCAAAGGCCACAGAGAGCTGATTCATCTTATGGACCTCTTTAGTCCGGTTTGTGTAATACCTCAAATCCTGTGCACATCAAAATTGTGCAGGAGGTATTCCCCTGTTAGAATGCTGTGGCTAATAGACTAGCAGTTCGACACTCTGTTGAGAGTGGTTTTCGAAACTACCTTTGAAGAAACTAAAGGTTTGTCCAAGGACTACTCTGTCCCTATGGAAAATCAAATAGGGTTCCTTACAGATAAATGCCTGAAGTTCTGAAACCCTTCATGGAAGTAACTGCAACTAAAAACAGAGTCTTCCAAGAAAGGAAGCACATGTCACAGCTAGAGGATGGTTCAAAAGGAGGCAAGGTCAGCTTTTCAATATAAAATTCAGGTCCCAGGGGGGACAGGGATTCCAGACTGGAGGTTTCAATGAGAGATGCCTTTCAAAAAGTTTTGGCGACTTAGTTGAGCTAAAGGTTTGTCCTCCACCGGTGGTAGGTGACACTGCAAAGAGATGGACCTTATTAGAAGAATAGCTAAGGCCCATCTATGATAAATGTGAGGTACTCTAACACCTGGGCAGCCGTATAAAAAGGATCTCAGCTCCTGGCTAGCCCAGATCGAGAATCTTTTCCACTTCATGGCATAGGTGACTGTAGAAGGTTTTCTGCTCACCAGGATAAGGGTAACCTGTGAAGAAACACCACAGCGAGAGGCCACTACTCTCACAGGTGCCACGTATGAAGATGGAGAGATCAAGGCTCAGGTGCACCAGGGTGCCCTGCTCCCGAGTCAGAAGGTCGTGGGACAATGGCAGGAGAACCGCGGTTCTAGCCAGATGTTGCAAGAGAGTGAACCAAATCTGCATGGCAGAGAGGAGTGATCAGAATCAAATGTGCTCCTACCTCCTAATTTTCACCAGAACCTTCTGAATGAGAGGAAAGGAGGAAAGCATAAAGAAATCTCCCTGTCCAAGAGAAAGACAGTGCATTTCTAAAAGCACCATGCCCAAGAATGGGAGCAAATGTTGAGTACTTTTATGCTGAATGGGGAGGCGAACAGATCTATCTCTGGCTGACCCCATCGAAGAAAGAGATCTTCGACCACCCTAGCTTTAACTCCCACTCGTGAGCCCTGGCTACTGATCGAAGACTGTCCACTGTGATGATGCTTACACCTGGAACGTGGACTGCTGTCAAAAAGGCTGTGCTGAATCGCCCAGTACCAAACCTCATTGCTTCCCCTGCAGAGAGGGCATGCTTGTTCCTCCCTGTTTGTTGATGTACCAGACTGTGGACATGTTGTCCATCTGGACAAGAAGTGATCCCGGAAATAGAAGGGACTGAATGCCTGAGGGCATACAGAACTGTTCTGCTCTCCAGAATGCTGATATGGGAGCAGAAGGTCCTGGTCTGACCAAGACCCTTGTGTTGTGAACCCTCAGATGGGCTTCCCAGCCCAAGTCTGAGGCGCCCATGGTAAGGATCTGCTGGGATAGGGGAATGGAAAGGGCTCCTGTAACAGGTTGGAAAGATCTTGCCACCAGTGAAGACTCCTCCAGAGGCTGTTGGAGATCATGACCTTCTGGTTCATGTTGTCCGCCTCTGATCCCACTGGACTCGAGGAGACCATTGGGTGACCCTCATGTGAACTCTGGGCCAAGGGACTGTGGGAATGGCCGCTGATCAGTCCCAAAAGACGAGCACAGCGCACGTGCTGGATCCACCGGCCTGGGCCACGAGGGTGACCTGAGAAACTAGGGTCTCGGCTCAATCCGATTGCAGAAAAGCCTTGTTCTGAACTGTGTCTAGCACTGCTCCAATGACTTGGGAGCCATTGAGATGATACTAGCTGGGACTTGGGCAAATTGGACCGTAATACCCAGAAGAGCAAACAAGCTCAGAGTGAAAGAAAGAGACTTTTCAGACTGTTCGGAGAGGGTGCTGAGAGGAGCTAGTCGTCCAGGTATCGGAACATGTAAATGCCTCTGCGCAAAGAAAAGCTGCAACCACCACTGAACACTTGGTGAAAAACCTGGGGCCGAGGAAAGGCCAAAGGGGAGTGCTCGGAACTGAAAATGGTTCTCCTGAAAAGTAAACGGAGGAAGCGCCGGTGGGCCAGGAGAAACATAGACTTTGACAGCAGATAAGGACCGCTTGGCCCATCTAGTCTGCCATTTCCTACCTACAGGATAGGTCGAGATTCTAGGTTAACCAACAGCCTATTTCTTCCTACACCACAAGAATTCCTTCATGTCTATCCCATGCATTCTTGAATTCTCCCACAGTTTTAGACCCACAACCTCCTCAGGAAGGCTGTTCCATGCATCCACTACCCTCTCTGTGAAATAATACTTCCTCACATTGCCCTGAACCGCTCCCCTCTATCTTTAAATTGTGTCCCCTTGTTCTTGCACGCCTCTTTTTCTGAAAGATGCTACCCTCTTGGACTTTGTTGATTCCACCAAGGTACTTAAAAGTTTCTATCATGTCTCCTCTCCTTCTTTCCTCAAGGATATACATATTAAGCTCCTTTAGTTCTCTTCATACGGCTCTCTTGCAGATCCTGCACCATTTTAGTTGCCTCCTCCTGGACTGCCTCTATCCTGTCTATGTCCTTGTGGAGATGGGGTCTCAGAACTGGACAGAGTACTCCAGATGGGGTCTCACTCAACTGTCGGTACAGAGGGATAACAACTTCCTGTTTTCTGCTGCTGATGCCTCCCCATGCATCCCAGTATACCCCCAGCCCTCCCTACTGCCTTCTCACATTGCTTGCTAACCTTAAGGTCATCTGATATGATTACCCCCAGGTCCCTTTCTTTTGTTGTTGTTACTACCTCCCCGCCCCACTGTGTATTTCTTCCCTGGGTTCTTGTTCTAGGTGCATTATTTTCACTTCTTTGCATTGAATCCTAGCTGCCATACTTCTAACCATTCCTCCAACCTTGCCAAGTCCCTTCTCATCCTTTCCATGCCTCCTTGTGTATCAACCCTGTTGCAGATCTTTGTGTCATCTGCAAAGAGGCATACTTTTCCTTCTAGTCCCTCTGCAATGTCACTTATGAAGACATTAAAAGGACTAGACCCTCGCGAGATCCCACTAATAACCCTCTTTCTTCAGAGTGGACTCCATTTACAATTACCTTCTGTGTCCTGTTGTCCAGCCAATGTTTTACCCAGGCTACCACCCTGGGACCCACTCTCAGGCTGGTTAATTTGACTATTAATCTTTGTGTGGGACTGTGTCAAATGCCTTGCTAAAGTCTAGGTAGGCCATGTCCACAGCCCCTCCCTGGTCTACTACTTTGGCCACCCAGTCAAAGAAATCTATTAGATTTGTCTGACATGACCTTCCCATTGTGAATCCATGCTGCCTTGGGTCCTGTTCCTCACTGGCCTCTAGGTACTAACTATTCTTTCCTTCAGAAGTGACTCCATCACTTTCCCTACCACAGAGGTCAGACTGACAGGTCTGTAGTTTCCTGCCTCTGTCTTGGTCCCACTTTTGTGAAGGGAATCACATCCACCTTCCTCCAGTCCTTGGGTACCACACCATCCTCCCATGATTTATTAAAAGAGTAGCCAGTTTCACTAGTTCCCGCTTAATTCTTTTAGAATTCTGGGGTGAATTCCATCAGGCCCCATTGCTTTGTCCACCTTCAGTTTTAGGAGTTCTTGCAGAACCTTTCTTCTGTGAAAGGACTGGGATCTACCTCCATCAAGAGTGCTTCTGTTAATTGGATTAGGCACTTCCTCCTCCTCTTTGTGAATACTGAGCAGAAATATTCGCTCAGTATCCTGCTTTTTCACTGTCCCTCTGCCCACCCACCGCTCATTCTATTCAGCCTCACTATCCCTCCCTTGTCTTTCTATGCTCACTGTTGTACCTATAAAAGGTTCTATCCCCTTCTTAACCGAGTTGGCTATCTTTTCCTCAGTTTGGGCCTTTGCTATTCTGATTTCCTTCCTGCTTCCTTCTGCCTTAACTGGTACAGCTCTCTGTCCTGCTCCTTCTGTGTTTCCTTATACTTCCAGAATGCTATCTTTTCTTCCTGACTTTCACAGCCACCTCTTTGAGAACCATAGTGGCTTTTTCTTTCGCTTTTGATTTGTTTATTTGCTTCACACAAAGGCTTGTTGCCTCTGTGATGGCAGTTTTGATGATTCCCATTGTTGCTCCACACCTCCTTCTAGCCTGTTTGCTACTGCATCTTGCCTAAGTCAGCCCTCCTGAAGTCCAGTACCCTCACTTTTGTAGACTTGACCTCTGTAGCTGAGTTTAACCTGAACCACATTGTTTGATGGTCATTTGTTCCCAGATGGGAGGATGCTGATATGCAAGTAAGCGTCCCTGCATGTCCAGGGAGCACAGCCAAGAATTTGTTTGAAGCAGGGGAGAAGCCTTGAATGGTCAGCATGCAAACCTCTTGTACTGACTTAAGAGGTTGGGCATGCTGAGGTCCAGGATCGTCTCAGATCACCGTGCCTTCTTTGGAACTAGGAAGAAGTGGAGTAAATCCCTTCCTAGCTGGTTTTGAGGAACGGGTTCTATGGCCGCTTACAGGAGGGCCTGTATTCCTGGAAGACTATGGGAACTCTGATCCTTGATAAAAAGACCGTCTCCGGAGGATGAGGGCAGGGATCTCAGAAAACTCTATGGAGTGACCTCGCTGGATGAGTTGAAGCACCCATGCTTCTATGGTGATGAACCTCCACCTCCAGGTGGAGGTTAAACCTCCCTCCAGCCGGTTCCTCCGTGACTGCTGGAGGTAAGCGAAGGAGGGACAGGAGTCAGACGCCGAGGGGAGCCTTTGCCCGGAGGCCGGTTTAGGAAGTTGGCCTGTGGGTTTAGTTCCTCAAACCAGGGGCCTCGCCATTTGCCCTGACATTTACCCTGGTTTGTATTTCATCTCCTTTGAATGAAGAAAAGGGTGCTTCTCCTGTCTGTTGGTACATTGAGCGTATGTCCAAGGGAGCGCCTCGCTTCTTGCAGCCTGGTAATAATATCTTATGGCCGTCAAAAGGATGGAACCCCTAAAGGGCATCCAGAAGGGAGGACTGGGCGTCCTGTGCCAAACCTGCAATCCGAAGCCAGAAAGGTGACAGATACAGACACCCGTGGCTGCCGCCTAACCACTGAGTCTACTGAGTCAAGCGTTGCACGCCAAAGCATAGCGACAAGAAGACTTGCCCATTCTGACTTTGTCCAGCAATTTGTTCACGAGTGACTCATCCTGGAACTCCTGAAGGTCCCTCTCCAGCTCGGACAGAGAGGCCTTCTGGAATGCCACCATGTGTGAAACATAGTTAGGGACCGGATGGCACAAGAGAAGAGAATAAACCTTCCTGCCAAACTGATCCAACTGCCGAGAGTCCTTGTCAGGAGGCAAGGAATTACAATGCTGGTTGCGCTTGACCGGTCATGATAGATCACCATAGAGTCAGCTTTGGGATGAGTCGTGAGATGTTGAATCCTTCCGGGAATATTAGGTACCATCCGCCTTTCTGGAGACAGCCAGAATTTAAGATGCTGTTGCCAGATAGCAGCTACCAGATCTCATGGGGACCCATCCAGGGGGATGGGTAGAGGGTCTGTAGTGGCTAGATCTAAATGTTCCACCAGTCTCTTATGCTGGGGGTCCACTTTTGGAAGGCCAGCCTCCTGCTGCCTGAATAGTGCACAAAAGTTTCTCAAGGAAGGATCCTCTGGAGGAGATCTGGGGGATTCCTTGGGTGGTACCTCAACTGGGGACTGAGGGTCGAAGGCTCGGAATCAGAGTCCGTGTCGGAAGGCTCAGAACCACTGAAAATGAAAGGGTCTGCCCAGATGTGCCTTGGTAGGCGCCCGCTGCCTTAGCTGGAGGGGTTCGGTGGGAGGGCCCTCTGAAGAGGGATGTCTCCCACAGTCTGTCTAAGCTCCGTGATGAGCTGGGTCCTGGCATCCTGCCACCATGTGGGATCGTATCCGATCTGGCACTGGAGGAGGAGGAAGAGGAGGATGCTGGTAACCGGGTACTGTGGGTATTGCCAAGAAGGGGTATTGAAAACCTGGCAAAGCGGAGAATGGCCATCAAGGTTATATACCAGTATCGGCATGGATACTAAGGAAACTGACGGCGGGCCGTGATTCTGCGGTGCCTGGGGGTCTGGCTGTGGAAGACCGCCAGGAGGTTCAGCTGACCTACTGGGGAGGTGCCATAGGGCCACTGGGCGTGCGGATCCGGGAGGGCCCTGAAGGTCCCGAGGGGGCTCCAAAACAGAATCCTTAGTTGGCAGCGGACTCTTGTCCAGAGGCAGCAGCAGACCTGGCGAAGAGGGAAGTTCCGGAAGGGACCCCAACGAAAGGTCGAACAACAATCCTGTGGACAGGGACAAAGCAGGATCGGTGGCGAATCCCTGAGAAGCAGAACCGGAGGGATGCAGGATCTCTTGACAGCACACTCTGGCCGAGGCGCGGGAGCTTCGCAGGAGCCAGACAGGTGAGAAAAGTCCAGGCGGGCGATGGAGGATCCGCCGTCTGACTGATTGGACCTAACCGGGCTAGTGGCAGCGGAGGGCCGCCACTGAGGCTCATCGGTCAAAGCTGTGCACCGTCAACTGGGTTGAGGGGAGATTTATCGATGGTGCTTGGAGAACACAACAGAAACCTCGATAGAGGCTACCCCAACTGCCCACTCACCTCAGCAGGAGGGAGAAAGGTGCTGACCAATGAGGCGGACGGGCACCAGAAGATACTCACAGTTTTGTAGCAGGCCTCCCGTGGCGATGGACTCCGGTCCCAGTACTTCTCCTTGTCCTACTTTTTTCTCGGGCTGGTGACGAGGACCTTTCCCTCAGTTCCTGGAGCTCCTTTTCCATCGATGCCAGCTTCTTGGTAAGGAGGTGGGCCTCAAGGGTCCGCTTGTACCTGGTCTTGGCGGCTTGATTGAAGGCCTGGCAGATGGCACACTCGTCCGAGTTGTGCTGGGGCCTAAGCACAAGAGGCAATGAGATAGTGCGTCCCGTCCACCTTGAGCACTTCTTTACAGGTCAACATACAATCAGTCGAATAACTGAAGAAAAAATTTAAGATATGAAGGAAAAAACTTGATTGGCGGGCATTAGATCGCTGTTCTATCTTGTGAGCCGAATTAACTGAGGCGACGGGCGGAAAGAGCTGGAGGCAGGCACGGACTCGCCCCTTTTATAGTCGGCTGATGTCTCGCCATCTGATCGCCAGGGGCGGTCCCCGCTGATGACTGCTATCTACAAGTTTGCTGTTGGAACCTGACACCAGGGGCACAGTCCTATATGTGAAGATACTGCAGGAACCCTCTCGAAGTAAGATCAACATGTTACGGTAAGTTCTTACGTAACTGTACTTTGCCATTGCAAGGGGGACAGTGAAGTGCAGAAACCCTCAGCGGCTGGTCAAGTCAGGTGGTCCTCTGGTGTTCAGCAAGCAGTGGGCTTGAACATTTTGAACTGTATGGGGTACTGCACTTAGAGGTGGTACAAAGGCAGGCAGAAAAGCCCAAGTGACTTTGACGAGCTAAGACTGCATTTCTGTACACAGTTAAAAATGCAGCTTCAAATGAGCTGATCCCTAATGAGCTGGCCATAAACATCGATGGGACTGGACAATAGCTAAGATGGGTTCAAAGCAACTAGAATTCACAAGGCTGGGAGACAAAGGCAAGTCTCCCTTGTCCTGGGTTGTACCTTAGCTGACAACGTGCTCCCCTTCAGGTCATCTATCAGGGAAAACGCCTCCTGCCACCCTGCCTACAGTTTCCAGTCTGACTGGCAGGTAACACACAGCACAAACCACTGGGCAAACAAAGAAACAATTATTGCTTATGCAGATGGTGTTTTGAAACCCTAAATTTCTTTCATTAAGAAAAAAAAAAAAGACCTGCCTGACAAGCAGACACCTTCTCACTGAGGACTAGTTTCAAACTTACTCTACTAAGGATGTCACAGTAAAATTTGAGGAGTCTGGAATTATCTCTGTATTTGTCCCTTCCCACCCAAGCTGCACAGACCTGCTCAAGCCTCTCGACATTACAATTAACAAACTGTTCCAAGATGAGATTAAATCAGAGTTCACAACTTGGTACTGAGGCATGATATCTGAACAGCTTTTCAGTGGTGTCTTGGCTAGTGCTGTAAATGTGGACCTGAGAAAGACCAACATCAAAGCTCTGCATGCACAATGGTTGGTCATGGCATTTAACAAAGGTTGCCGCCAGGAGAGGATTGTCTGAGGGGTTTTCAAGAGGCTGGTATTACCCAAGCACACAGGAAATGCCTCAACAGGCACCTGAAGCTCAGCATTTAGTGGTACAGTATTTAATTTCATTTTGTACATTTACTGCTTATTCTCATATTATGTCACTAACACCTGCTTTTTCATTATAGGTACTTGATGAGACTGGTGATGGAATACCGGATGGAATACCGACTGCGACCAGCGAAGAACTGAAGGGGCAACCATTTAAGCCTTTTCTTCATTTGAAAATCTTTTTCAGTTTTCTTGCTGTCTCTAATTTTTATAAACTACTCTTTTTTCCTTAATTTACACTCATATGGTATTGTAGCATGTTGTACTGTCCTTACGCAACCTGCATCATGTGGTTGAATACTGTACCTAGCAACCTGCTAGCAACCCACATGGAAACCTCTTTGTTGCTTTGGGAACAGTACTACAGTAAATACAGGAATACAGTAAGGAGTAAAAGTAAACATTTTGTGTATTTGTGTATCTGGGGAGGGTGGGTTTGAGATACTGTACTGTACTTAGCTGTGAGCGAGTCATGCATGACATGCATACCACACACCAGTCAGTCAACACGCCAGTCAGCATTCGAGAAGCAGCGAAGTTTTCTTGGTATTAAAAGTTTGCTTTTTACTTGTGCGCAGGGAGAAAACCAAATCCTGTAAAACAAAAAGATACAAAAAAAAAATACGGACACAGCAAATGAGGGGAAACACAGTGCCTAAATTACTAAATGGCAGCTAGCATGCCAGAACCGCATCAAGTCAGCACATAGGATTTTTATTTTTGTGCTTCAGGTCAGACCCGAAACAAAGCGAAAGATAAAGAACAGTGAACATTGTCTGTTCTATAGTATGTACTTCCCTCCTGCATCTTATTTACTTACCCCATGAGATATTTAAAGTTCTCTATCATATCCCCACTCTCCTCCTCTGTTTTAGGGTGTACATATTGAGGTCCTTTAATCTTCCTCATAGGGCTTTTGATGCAGACCCTGCACATTTTAGCTGCCCTCCTCTGGACCTCCTCCGCTCTGTCTATGACCTCCAGAGCTTGTGGTCTCCAGAAATGGACACAGTACTCTAGGTGGGGTCTTACCAGCGATCTTTACAGAGGCAATACTAGCTTGCTCTTTCTGCTGGTGATACCCTTCCTATACACACCAGCATACTGCTAGCCCTTTCCTACTGCCTTGTCGCAAAGCCTGGCCACCTTTAGGTCATCCGGTATAATTACACCCCAGGTCTCATTCCTGCTTAGTGGTTGTCAATGCCATTCCACCCATTTTGTAGTCTGCCTCATGCTTCTGTGCCCAAAGTGCATTATTCTGCATTTTTTTGCACTGAAACCCAGCTGCATATGACCACGCCTCTAGTTTTGCAGGTATCTGCTCATCCCTTCTACCCCCGAGTGTCCACCCTATTGCAGATCTTGGTGTCATCCACTAAGAGGTAGGCCTACCTTCTAGCTCCTCTGCAATGTCACTTATAAAGACATTAACAGGGACCATTCCCAGCACTGATCCCTGAGGCACTCTGCTGGTCACTCTCCTTCCTCGGAGTGAACTCCATTTACCACCACCCTGTGTTGCCTATCCCCAACCAATTTCTTATCCAGTTTACTACCTTTGGACCTTTTACTAGTAACGTAATGTCTGTCTCACTTTACAGCTATCTGTGAGTGGCCAACATAAATAACCACTGAGCTCACATACTTCTTCCTGCCTGGGCTACTGCACTGTGTAAGGATGCTAGCTGTTCTCTTTGTCTCTCACAAAGGTGCTATCATTGTAATATTTAATAGCTGCCCTTCTGCTTTATCCCAGGGTTGCTACTGCTAACCTGTCATCTGGTTTCCAGTTGATCACTATTACTACCTCATAACCGCTGTACTTAGCTGATATCTGAAATTGCTGCTGCTTCCTAGCTGGGTCAGTGTGTACCGCTCAGCTAAGCTAAACTATGGTTGCTATTTCTATTAACCTGTAGTGTGGTTCCCAATTGTTTAATATTGCTAATACATAACTGTAGTACTTAGCTAATGTATCTGAAATTCTGCTACTCCTATCCGGTCAATGTACACCTCTCAGCCAAGCTAAACTCAGGTTGCTAATTTTGCTGGTTATTATCCTTTGAGGTCAGTCTTTCTCCCAGCCTGAGTTCATTATTAATTTGCTTGCTTTGTTTGCCTAAGTCCCTGATCATAATTTGTGAGAATGTTGTTTCAGGCTCATTTGTTTTAATTGGTTTCGCTCCTGTAAGTCCTTATGGTCGCTACTGACAACTTAGCTCCTGCTCTTGACTATCCTTATCTGCTCCTTCTGATGAATCCCAATACTTCCAAATCTCCAACTTGTTGGTGGCCTCAGCCTCAATCCAATTCTAACATGGTGCTTCAGACCCAAACATTTATTTCTGATACTGACATCTTGCTAAGTATGCTTTTCATTGCCCACTTCTTGTCCCTCGGACTGCAGGCTTGTCTCACCTGTGGCACTTAGATCTCTCCATAATCCTATCAGTGGACAATGAATCAAATCCTGGCCCTCCTTACAATCAAGTGCCCCAAACGTCTCCCTATGGTTTAATACTAAGGGTGTTAAAGTAACTCGGCTTAATATTCAGTGCCTTATGGCTAACCTTCCTGAACATGATGCCTGGGTCTCTTGTTACAATCCTGACATACTTAGAGTCACTGAATCACGGCTCAAACCCTTGGTTCCTGATTCAATGTGTTCCCTGGCAGGGTGTAAGCTGATTAGACTAGACCATTCCTCCATCAGAAGAGGTTGGGACATAGACCTTTATTACATTATAAGACTCACCTAGACATGACTGCCCTGCACGGTGACACCCTATCCTCCTGCAAGTGCTTCACCTTAATAATCCTAGGGGAATCCTCCCAATGGGTGGTAGGGCTGGTCTATCTCAGTTAATCGATTACCTACTCTCTACTATTGAGAGGAATGAAATCATTTTAGTGTGTGATTTTAATCTGGACTGGCACAGTAAAATTCAAAATCTTCTGAGTCACTCTTAAGTAAAATTCACCCTTCTCAGCTCATCACTGACCTACCCAGACTGTCCATCAATGGAGGTAACCACACCCACATTGACTGGGTTCTGTCTAACTATGAAGGCTAGGATTACTGCTGTAGGTACCTCGCTTATGTTATTAGTGAACACACCAGGGTCTTTGCATATGGAATGCCCACTCCCCCGCCCTCCCAAGGAGCTAATAATTCAGGACTTCTGATTTGATCAGGATGCCTTCTTGCTGAACATCGCCATCTGGACTGGTCCTTCTACACTACTCCAATGATGTGGATGGAGCCCTTGCCAACTTTACTTCCACTCTCCAGTCCCTTTGGGAAAAAAGTGTAGGAGGTATCTTCTGTTAGAATGTTGTGGCTAATAGACTAGCAGTTCGACACTCTGGTTGAGAGTGGTTTTGAAACTACCTTTGGAAGAAACGAAAGGTTTGTCCGAAGGACTACTCTGTCCCTATGGAAAATCAAATAGGGTTCCTTACAGATAAATGCCTGAAGTTCTGAAACCCTTCTGGCGGAAGTAACTGCAACTAAAAACAGAGTCTTCCAAGAAAGGAAGCACATGTCACAGCTAGAGGATGGTTCAAAAGGAGGCAAGGTCAGCTTTTCTAACATAAAATTCAGGTCCCAGGGGGGACAGGGATTCCAGACTGGAGGTTTCAAGTGGAGGATGCCTTCCAAAAAAGTTTTGGCGACCTCTAGTTGAGCCAAAGGTTTGTCCTCCACCGGGAGGTGGTAGGGTGACACTGCAAAGAGATGGACCTTAATAGAAGAATAGCTAAGGCCCATCTATGATAAATGTGTGAGGTACTCTAACACCTGGGCAGCCGAATACAAAAAGGGATCTCAGCTCCTGGCTAGGGCCCAGATCGAGAATCTTTTCCACTTCATGGCATAGGTGGATCTGGTAGAAGGTTTTCTGGCTTCCACCAGGATATGGGTAACCTGTGAAGAAACACCACAGCGAGAGGCCACTATCTCCACAGGTGCCACGCATGAAGATGGAGAGACCGAAGGCTCAGGTGCACCAGGGTGCCCTGCTCCCGAGTCAGAAGGTCGTGGGACAATGGCAGGAGAACCGAAGGTTCTAGCGCCAGATGTTGCAAGAGAGTGAACCAAATCTGGCATGGCCAGAGAGGAGTGATCAGAATCAAATGTGCTCCTACCTCCTAAATTTTCACCAGAACCTTCTGAATGAGAGGAAAGGGAGGAAAAGCATAAAGAAATCTCCCTGTCCAAGAGAAAGACAGTGCATCTCTCTAAAAAGCACCATGCCCAAGAATATGGGAGCAAATGTTGAGTACTTTTGCGTTGAATGGGGAGGCGAACAGATCTATCTCTGGCTGACCCCATCGAAGAAAGAGATCTTCGACCACCTCTAGCTTTAACTCCCACTCGTGAGCCCTGGCTACTGATCGAAAGACTGTCCACCAGGATGATGCTTACACCTGGAACGTGGACTGCTGTCAAGAAAAGGCTGTGCTGAATCGCCCAGTACCAAACCCTCATTGCTTCCCTGCAGAGAGGGTACAAGCGAGTTCCTCCCTGTTTGTTGATGTACCAGACTGTGGACATGTTGTCCATCTGGACAAGAAGTGATCCCGGAAATAGAAGGGACTGGAATGCCTGGAGGGCATACAGAACTGCTCTGCTCTCCAGAATGCTGATATGGAGCAGAAGGTCCTGGTCTGACCAAGACCCTTGTGTCTTGTGAACCCTCAGATGGGCTTCCCAGCCCAAGTCTGAGGCGTCCATGGTAAGGATCTGGGTTGGGATAGGGGAATGGAAAGGGGCTCCCTGTAACAGGTTGGAAAGATCTTGCCACCAGTGAAGATCTCTCCGTAGGCTGTTGGAGATCATGACCTTCTGGTTCATGTTGTCCGCCCTCTGATCCCACTGGACTCGAGGAGACCATTGGGTGACCCTCATGTGAACTCTGGCCAAGGGGACTGTGGGAATGGCCGCTGCCATCAGTCCCAAAAGACGAAGCACAGCACGTGCTGGGATCCACCGAGCCTGGGCCACGAGGGTGACCTGAGAAACTAGGGTCTCGGCTCAATCCGATTGCAGAAAAGCCTTGTTCTGAACTGTGTCTAGCACTGCTCCAATGACTTGGGAGCCATTGAGATGATACTAGCTGGGACTTGGGGCAAATTGGACCGTAATACCCAGAAGAGCAAACAAGCTCAGAGTGAAAGAAAGAGACTCTTTCAGACTGTTCGGAGAGGGTGCTGAGAGGAGCCAGTCGTCCAGGTACGGGAACATGTAAATGCCCTGACGGCAAAGAAAAGCTGCAACCACCACTGAACACTTGGTGAAAACCCGGGGGGCCGAGGAAAGGCCAAAGGGGAGTGCTCGGAACTGAAAATGGTTCTCCTGAAAAGTAAAACGGAGGAAGCGTCGGTGGGCCAGGAGAAACATAGACTTTGACAGCAGATAAGGACCGCTTGGCCCATCTAGTCTGCCCATTTCCCTACCTACAGGATAGGTCGCAGATTCTAGTTAACCAACAGCCTATTTCTTCCTACACCCACAAGAATTGCCTTATGTCTATCCCATGCATTCTTGAATTCTCCCACAGTTTTAGACCCACAACCTCCTCAGGAAGGCTGTTCCATGCATCCCACTACCCTCTCTGTGAAATAATACTTCCTCCACATTTGCCCTAGAACGCTCCCCCTCTATCTTTAAATTGTGTCCCCTTGTTCTTGCACGTCTTTTTCTGAAAGATGCTACCCTCTTGGACTTTGTTGATTCCACCAAGGTACTTAAAAGTTTCTATCATGTCTCCCCTCTCCCTTCTTTCCTCAAGGATATACATATTAAGCTCCTTTAGTCTCTCTTCATACGGCTTCTCTTGCAGATCCTGCACCATTTTAGTTGCCCTCCTCTGGACTGCCTCTATCCTGTCTATGTCCTTGTGGAGATGGGGTCTCCAGAACTGGACAGAGTACTCCAGATGGGGTCTCACTAACTGTCGGTACAGAGGGATAACAACTTCCTGTTTTCTGCTGCTGATGCCTCTCCCTATGCATCCCAGTATACCCCCAGCCCTCCCTACTGCCTTCTCACATTGCTTGCTAACCTTAAGGTCATCTGATATGATTACCCCAGGTCCCTTTCCTTTTTTGTTGTTGTTACTACCTCCCCGCCCCACTGTGTATTCCTTCCCTGGGTTCTTGTTTCCCAGGTGCATTATTTTGCACTTCTTTGCATTGAATCCTAGCTGCCATACTTCTAACCATTCCTCCAACCTTGCCAAGTCCCTTCTCATCCTTTCCATGCCTCCTTGTGTATCAACCCTGTTGCAGATCTTTGTGTCATCTGCAAAGAGGCATACTTTTCCTTCTAGTCCCTCTGCAATGTCACTTATGAAGACATTAAAAGGACTAGACCCTGCGTATACACTAATAACCCTCTTTCTTCAGAGTGGACTCCATTTACAATTACCTTCTGTGTCCTGTTGTCCAGCCAATGTTTTACCCAGGCTACCACCCTGGGACCACTCTCAGGCTGGTTAATTTGACTATTAATCTTTTGTGTGGGACTGTGTCAAATGCCTTGCTAAAGTCTAGGTAGGCCATGTCCACAGCCCCTCCCTGGTCTACTACTTTGGCCACCCAGTCAAAGAAATCTATTAGATTTGTCTGACATGACCTTCCCATTGTGAATCCATGCTGCCTTGGGTCCTGTTCCTCACTGGCCTCTAGGTACTCAACTATTCTTTCCTTCAGAAGTGACTCCATCACTTTCCCTACCACAGAGGTCAGACTGACAGGTCTGTAGTTTCCTGCCTCTGTCTTGGTCCCACTTTTGTGAAGGGGAATCACATCCACCTTCCTCCAGTCCTTGGGTACCACACCATCCTCCCATGATTTATTAAAAGAGTAGCCAGTTTCACTAGTTCCCCGCTTAATTCTTTTAGAATTCTGGGGTGAATTCCATCAGGCCCCATTGCTTTGTCCACCTTCAGTTTTAGGAGTTCTTGCAGAACCCTTTCTTCTGTGAAAGGACTGGGATCTACCCCCATCAAGAGTGCTTCTGTTAATTGGATTAGGCACTTCCTCCTCCTCTTTTGTGAATACTGAGCAGAAATATTCGTTCAGTATCCCTGCTTTTTCACTGTCCCCCTCTGCCCACCCACCGTTCATTCTATTCAGCCTCACTATCCCTCCCTTTGTCTTTCTATGCTCACTGTTGTACCTATAAAAGGTTCTATCCCCCTTCTTAACCGAGTTGGCTATCTTTTCCTCAGTTTGGGCCTTTGCTATTCTGATTTCCTTCCCTGCTTCCTTCTGCCTTAACTGGTACAGCTCTCTGTCCTGCTCCTTCTGTGTTTCCTTATACTTCCAGAATGCTATCTTTTTCTTCCTGACTTTCACAGCCACCTCTTTTGAGAACCATAGTGGCTTTTTCTTTCGTTTTGATTTGTTTATTTGCTTCACACAAAGGCTTGTTGCCTCTGTGATGGCAGTTTTGATGATTCCCCATTGTTGCTCCACACCTCCTTCTAGCCTGTTTGCTACTGCATCTTGCCTAAGTCAGCCCTCCTGAAGTCCAGTACCCTCACTTTTGTATGACTTGACTCTGTAGCTGAGTTTAACCTGAACCACATTGTTTGATGGTCATTTGTTCCCAGATGGGAGGATGCTGATATGCAAGTAAGCGTCCTGCATGTCCAGGGAGCACAGCCAAGAATTTGTTTGAAGCAGGGGGAGAAGCCCCTGAATGGTCAGCATGCAAAACCTCTTGTACTCGACGAAGAGGTTGGGCATGCTGAGGTCCAGGATCGGTCTCAGATCACCCGTCTTCTTTGGAACTAGGAAGAAGTGGGAGTAAAATCCCCTTCCTAGCTGGTTTTGAGGAACGGGTTCTATGGCCGCTTTTAACAGGAGGGCCTGTATCTCCTGGAAGACTATGGGAACCTGATCCCTTGGATAAAAAGACCGTCCCGGAGGATGAGGGGCAGGGATCTCAGAAAACTCTATGGAGTGACCTCGCTGGATGAGTTGAAGCACCCATGCTTCTGCGGTGATGAACCTCCACCCCTCCAGGTGGAGGCCAAACCTCCCTCCAGCCGGTTCCTCCGTGACTGCTGGAGGTAGCGGAAGGAGGGGACAGGAGTCAGGAGCAGGGGAGCCTTTGCCCGGAGGCGGTTTAGGAAGTTGGCCTGTGGGTTTAGCTCCCCAAACCAGGGGTCCTGCCATTTGCCCTGACATTTACCCTGGTTTGTATTTCATCTCCTTTGACGAAGAAAAGGGTGCTTCTACTGCCCTGTCTGGTACATTGAGCGTATGTCCCGAAGGGAGCGTCCGCTCTCTTGCAGCCTGGTAATAATATCTTTGGCGTCGCCGCCGAAAAGGATGGAACCCCTAAAAGGGGCATCCAGAAGGGAGGACTGGACGTCCTGTGCCAAACCTGCAATCCGAAGCCAGAAAGGTGACAGATACAGACACCCGTGGCTGCCGCCC
This sequence comes from Neoceratodus forsteri, assembly GCA_016271365.2. Lineage (NCBI taxonomy): Eukaryota > Metazoa > Chordata > Ceratodontiformes > Ceratodontidae > Neoceratodus > Neoceratodus forsteri. The sequence goes on from CM057454.1 coordinate 437,874,646, forward strand.
TAACCACTGAGTCTACTGAGTCAAACGTTGCACGCAAAGCATAACGACAAGAAGACTTGCCCATTCTGACTTTGTCCAGCAATTTGTTACGAAGTGACTCATCCTGGAACTCCTGAAGGTCCCTCTCCAGCTCGGACAGAGAGGCCTTCTGGAATGCCACCATGTGTGAAACATAGTTGCGGGACCGGATGGCACAAGAGAAGAGGAATAAACCTTCCTGCCAAACTGATCCAACTGCCGAGAGTCCTTGTCAAGGGCAAGGAATTCAAATACTTTGGTTGCAGCTTGACCGGTCATGATAGATCACCATAGAGTCAGCTTTGGGATGAGTCGTGAGATGTTGAATCCCTTCCGGGGGAATATTAGGTACCATCCGCCTTTCTGGAGACAGCCAGAATTTAAGATGGCTGTTGCCAGATAGCAGTCACCAGATCCTCATGGGGACCCATCCAGGGGGGATGGGTAGAGGGTCTGTAGTGGCTAGATCTAAATGTTCCACCAGTCTCTTATGCTGGGGGTCCACTTCTTTGGAAGGCCAGCCTCCTGCTGCCTGAATAGTGCACAAAAGTTTCTCAAAGGAAGGATCCTCTGGAGGAGATCTGGGGGATTCCTTGGGTGGTACCTCAACTGGGGACTGAGGGTCCGAAGGCTCGGAATCAGAGTCCGTGTCGGAAGGCTCAGAACCACTGAAAATGAAAGGGTCTGCCCCAGATGTGCCTACGGGTAGGGCGCCCGCTGCTCAGCTGGAGGGGTTCGGTGGGGGAGGGGCCCTCGGAAGAGGGATGTCTCCCACAGTCTGTCTAAGCTCCGTGATGAGCTGGGTCCTGGCATCCTGCCACCATGTGGGGATCGTATCCCGATCTGGCACTGGAGGAGGAGGAAGAGGAGGATGCTGGTAACCCGGGTACTGTGGGTATTGCCAAGAAGGGGTATTGAAAACCTGGCAAAACGGGAGAATAGCCATAAGGGTTATACCCAAGGTATCCCGGCATCGGGTACTGAGGAGACGACGGCGGGCCGCCCAGTTGCGGTGCCTGGGGGTCTGGCTGTGGAAGACCGCCAGGAGGTTCAACTGGACCTACTGGGGGAGGTGCCATAGGGCCACTGGGCGGCGTAGGATCCGGGAGGGCCCCTGGAAGGTCCCGGTGGGGGCTCCAAACCAGAATCCTAGTTGGCAGCGGACTCTTGTCCAGAGGCAGCAGCAGACCTGGCGAAGAGGGAAGTTCGGAAGGGACCCAAGCGAAAGGTCGAACAACAATCCTGTGGACAGGGACAAAGCAGGATCGGTGGCGAATCCCTGAGAAGCAGAACCGGAGGGATGCAGGATCTCTTGACAGCACACTCTGGCGAGGCGTCGGGAGCTTCGCAGGAGCCAGACAGGTGAGAAAAAGTCCAGGCGGGCGATGGAGGATCCGCCGTCTGACTGATTGGACCTAACCGGGCTAGTGGCAGCGGGGGCCACTGAGCTCATCGGTCAAAGCTGTGCACCCGTCAACTGGGTTGAGGGGAGATTCTCGATGGTGCTTGGAGGAGACACAACAGAAACCTCGATAGAGGCTACCCCCAACTGCCCACTCACCTCAGCAGGAGGGGAGAAGGTGCCTGACCCAATGAGGCGGACGGGGCACCAGAAGGAGTACTCACAGTTTTTGTAGCAGGCCTCCCGTGGCGATGGACTCCGGTCCCAGTACTTCTCCTTGTCCTACTTTTTCTCCGGGGCTGGTGGCGAGGACCTTTCCCTCAGTTCCTGGGCTCCTTTCCATCGATGCCAGCTTCTTGGTAAGGAGGTGGGCCTCAAGGATCCGCTTGTACCTGGTCTTGGCGGCTTGATTGAAGGCCTGGCAGATGGCACACTCGTCCGAGTTGTGCTGGGGCCTAAGCACAAGAGGCAATGAGATAGTGCGTCCCGTCCACCTTGAGCACTTCTTTACAGGTCAACATACAATCAAGTCGAATAACTGAAGAAAAAATTTAAGATATGAAGGAAAAAACTTGATTGGCGGGCATTAGATCGCTGTTCTATCTTGTGAGCCGAATTAACTGAAGCGACGGCGGAAAGAGCTGGAGGCAGGCACGGACTCGCCCCTTTTATAGTCGGCTGATGTCTCGCCATCTGATCGCCAGGGGCGGTCCCCGCTGATGACTGCTATCTACAAGTTTGCTGTTGGAACCTGACCACCAGGGGCACAGTCCTATATGTGAAGACATACTGCAGGAACCCTCTCGAAGTAAGATCAACTGTTACGGTAAGTTCTTACGTAACTGTACTTTGCCATTGCAAGGGGGACAGTGAAGTGCAGAAACCCTCAGCGGCTGGTCAAGTCAGGTGGTCCTCTGGTGTTCAGCAAGCAGTGGGCTTGAACATTTTTGAACTGTATGGGGTACTGCCGCAGGAATGGTACAAAGGCAGGCAGAAAAGCCCCAAGTGACTTTGACGAGCTAAAGACTGCATTTCTGTACACAGTTAAAAATGCAGCTTCAAATGAGCTGATCCCTAATGAGCTGGCCATAAACATCGATGGGACTGGACAATAGCTAAGATGGGTTCAAAGCAACTAGAATTCACAAGGCTGGGAGACAAAAGGCAAGTCTCCCTTGTCCTGGGTTGTACCTTAGCTGACAACGTGCTCCCCTTCAGGTCATCTATCAGGGAACGCCTCTGCCACCCTGCCTACAGTTTCCAGTCTGACTGGCAAGTAACACACAGCACAAACCACTGGGCAAACAAAGAAACAATTATTGCTTATGCAGATGGTGTTTTGAAACCCTAAATTTCTTTCATTAAGAAAAAAAAAAAAGACCTGCCTGACAAGCAGACACCTTCTCACTGAGGACTAGTTTCAAACTTACTCTACTAAAGGATGTCACAGTAAAATTTGAGGAGTCTGGAATTATCTCTGTATTTGTCCCTTCCCACCCAAGCTGCACAGACCTGCTCAAGCCTCTCGACATTACAATTAACAAACTGTTCCAAGATGAGATTAAATCAGAGTTCACAACTTGGTACTGAGGCATGATATCTGAACAGCTTTTCAGTGGTGTCTTGGCTAGTGCTGTAAATGTGGACCTGAGAAAGACCAACATCAAAGCTCTGCATGCACAATGGTTGGTCATGGCATTTAACAAAGGTTGCCCAGGGAGAGGATTGTCTGAGGGTTTCAAGAGGCTGGTATTACCCAAGCACACAGGAAATGCCTCAACAGGCACCTGAAGCTCAGCATTTAGTGGTACAGTATTTAATTTCATTTTGTACATTTACTGCTTATTCTCATATTATGTCACTAACACCTGCTTTTTCATTATAGGTACTTCGATGAGACTGGTGATGGAATACCCGGATGGAATACCGACCGGCGACCAGCGAAGAACTGAAGGGGCAACCATTTAAGCCTTTTCTTCATTTGAAAATCTTTTTCAGTTTCTTGCTGTCTCTAATTTTTATAAACTACTCTTTTTTTTCTTAATTTACACTCATATGGTATTGTAGCATGTTGTACTGTCCTTACGCAACCTGCATCATGTGGTTGAATACTGTACCTTAGCAACCTGCTTAGCAACCCACATGGAAACCTCTTTGTGGCTTTGGGAACAGTACTACAGTAAATACAGGAATACAGTAAGGAGTAAAAGTAAACATTTTTGTGTATTTGTGTATCTGGGGAGGGTGGGTTTGAGATACTGTACTGTACTTAGCGAGTGAGCGAGTCATGCATGACATGCATACCACACACCAGTCAGTCAACACGCCAGTCAGCATTCGAGAAGCAGCGAAGTTTTCTTGGTATTAAAAGTTTAAGCTTTTTACTTGTGCGCGGGAGAAAACCAAATCCTGTAAAACAAAAGATACAAAAAAAAATACGGACACAGCAAATGAGGGAAACACAGTGTAAATTACTATAAATGGCAGCTAGCATGCCAGAACCGCATCAAGTCAGCACATAGGATTTTATTTTTTGTGCTTCAGGTCAGACCATAAACAAAGCGAAAGATAAAGAACAGTGAACATTGTCTGTTCTATAGTATGTACTTCCCTCCTGCATCTTATTTACTTACCCCCATGAGATATTTAAAGTTCTCTATCATATCCCCACTCTCCCTCCTCTGTTTTAGGGTGTACATATTGAGGTCCTTTAATCTCTCCTCATAGGGCTTTTGATGCAGACCCCGTACCATTTTAGCTGCCCTCCTCTGGACCTCCTCCGCTCTGTCTATGACCTCCCAGAGCTTGTGGTCTCCAGAAATGGACACAGTACTCTAGGTGGGGTCTTACCAGCGATCTTTACAGAGGCAATACCAGCTTGCTCTTTCTGCTGGTGATACCCTTCCCTATGCACACCAGCATACTGCTAGCCCTTCCTACTGCCTTGTCGCAAAGCCTGGCCACCTTTAGGTCATCCGATATAATTACACCCCAGGTCTCATTCCTGCTTAGTGGTTGTCAATGCCATTCCACCCATTTTGTAGTCTGCCCCTGCGTTTCTGTGCCCAAAGTGCATTATTCTGCATTTTTTTTGCACTGAAACCCAGCTGCAATACCCTTGACCACGCCTCTAGTTTTTGCAGGTATCTGCTCATCCCTTCTACCCCCCCCCCGAGTGTCCACCCTATTGCAGATCTTGGTGTCATCCACTAAGAGGTAGGCCTACCCTTCTAGCTCCCTCTGCAATGTCACTTATAAAGACATTAACAGGGACCATTCCCAGCACTGATCCCTGAGGCACTCTGCTGGTCACTCTCCCTTCCTCGGAGTGAACTCCATTTACCACCACCCTGTGTTGCCTATCCCCCAACCAATTTCTTATCCAGTTTACTACCTTTGGACCTTTTACTAGTAACGTAATGTCTGTCTCTCACTTTACAGCTATCTGTGAGTGGCCAACATAAATAACCACTGAGCTCACATACTTCTTCCTGCCTGGGCTACTGCACATGTAAGGATGCTAGCTGTTCTCTTTGTCTCTCACAAAGGTGCTATCATTGTAATATTTAATAGCTGCCCTTCTGCTTTATCCCAGGGTTGCTGCTACTGCTAACCTGTCATCTGGTTTCCAGTTGATCACTATTACTACCTCATAACCGCTGTACTTAGCTGATATCTGAAATTGCTGCTGCTTCCTAGCTGGGTCAGTGTGTACCGCTCAGCTAAGCTAAACTATGGTTGCTATTTCTATTAACCTGTAGTGTGGTTCCCAATTGTTTAATATTGCTAATACATAACTGTAGTACTTAGCTAATGTATCTGAAATCTCTGCTACTCCCTATCCGGGTCAATGTACACCTCTCAGCCAAGCTAAACTCAGGTTGCTAATTTTGCTGGTTATTATCCTTTGAGGTCAGTCTTTCTCCCAGCCTGAGTTCATTATTAATTGTGCTTGCTTTGTTTGCCTAAGTCCCTGATCATAATTTGTGAGAATGTTGTTTCCAGGCTCATTTGTTTTAATTGGTTTCGCTCCTGTAAGTCCTTATGGTCGCTACTGACAACTTAGCTCCTGCTCTTGACTATCCTTATCTGCTCCCTTCTGATGAATCCCAATACTTCCAAATCTCCAACTTGTTGGTGGCCTCAGCCTCCAATCCAATTCTAACATGGTGCTTCAGACCCAAACATTTATTTCTGATACTCGACATCTTGCTAAGTATGCTTTTCATTGCCCACTTCTTGTCCCTCGGACTGCAGGCTTGTCTCACCTGTGGCACTAGATCTCTCCATAATCCTATCAGTGGACAATGAATCAAATCCTGGCCCTCCTTACAATCAATTGCCCCAAACGTCTCCCTATGGTTTAATACTAAGGGTGTTAAAGTAACTGGCTTAATATTCAGTGCCTTATGGCTAACCTTCCTGAACATGATGCCTGGGTCTCTTGTTACAATCCTGACATACTTAGAGTCACTGAATCACGGCTCAAACCCTTGGTTCCTGATTCAATGTGTTCCTGGCAGGGGTGTAAGCTGATTAGACTAGACCATTCCTCCATCAGAAGAGGTTGGGACATAGACCTTTATTACATTATAAGACTCACCTAGACATGACTGCCCTGCACGGTGACACCCTATCCTCCTGCGAAGTGCTTCACTCCTTAATAATCCTAGGGGGAATCCTCCCAATGGGTGGTAGGGCTGGTCTATCTCAGTTAATCGATTACCTACTCTCTACTATTGAGAGGAATGAAATCATTTTAGTGTGTGATTTTAATCTGGACTGGCACAGTAAAAATTCAAAATCTTCTGAGTCACTCTTAAGTAAAATTCACCCTTCTCAGCTCATCACTGACCTACCCAGACTGTCCATCAATGGAGGTAACCACACCCACATTGACTGGGTTCTGTCTAACATGAAGGCTAGGATTACTGCTGTAGGTACCTTCGCTTATGTTATTAGTGAACACACCAGGGTCTTTTGCATATGGAATGCCCACTCCCCCGCCCTCCCAAGGAGCTAATAATTCAGGACTTCTGATTTGATCAGGATGCCTTCCTTGCTGAACATCGCCATCTGGACTGGTCCCTTCTACACTACTCCAATGATGTGGATGGAGCCCTTGCCAACTTTACTTCCACTCTCCAGTCCCTTTGGGAAAAACACACTCTATTCATCACACATAGGTAAGGAGAAAGGCCACTAGGTAGCTCCACAGTGACCTGCTCTCCTTGTTTAAAACTAGGGACAAATATTAGGCTAAATTTAAATCCATGTCACTTCACTCTGATTGGCTGGAAGCCTGGGCCCTGAGGAATGCCTGTAAAAAAGAAATTTGAATGACTAAAAGCAAATGCTGCAGGGAACTCCTGCATGCCTCTGCTAGTGATGCCAGGAGCCTCTGGTCTCACATTAAGGGGCTCATGGCTAACAGTAAAAGTCAAATACCTTCTGATATGACAATTAATGGTGCTAATTGCAACAATCCTGACACCAGTGCCAAAACTTTCAACCCCCACTTCTCTACAAAACCATGTTTGAGAATCTTATGTCAGGCTCCCTGAGTATCCTTCCCCTCGTCATCCTACCATCCCGCCACTGCACTTCCATGCAGTCTCTCGCAGTGATGTGCTGTGGCTTCTAAACTTTATCTCAACCTGTGGGTGCATTGGCCCCAATGGGCTAGAGCGTAGGCTGCCCCCATTCCTGCATCCCCAATTATCAGACTATTCAATCTGTTCCTCTCCAAAGCCACTGTTCCTAAAAGCTGGAAGGTGACCAAGATTGTCCTGGTGTTCAAAAAGGGTGATCCTAAAAGCACTGAGAACTATCAGCCCACTGCAATCTTGCTTGTTCTCAGTAAACTACCAGAAAAGCTGGTAGCCTCCCAGATTACAGCTCACCTTCACAAATATAATCTGCTGTCCTTTGCCCAATACGGGTTCAGGCAGGCTCACATTTCTACCACAGCATTTATCCAATTTACCAATGATGTTAAAATGGCTATGAACAAGGGGATGTATACAGGATCCATTTTTACAGATCTTACAAAAGTGTTCGACCTTGTCAACCACACTCTACTCAAAATCAAACCATCACCCCTTAAGATTTCCCCTACTACCATCAGCTGGTTCTCCAGCTACCTTAATGAAGGCAGCAATTTGTTAAGTTCAGTAAGTCCAATTCTGCCCTAACCACTATTATCTTTGGTGTTTCAAGCTTCATTAATGATACCCCAAAAGCCCCACTGTTCTGTAGCACTCTGCCTCATGCTGACAACATGGTGCTATACTCTAGCTCCAAGAGTTTAAAGGACATCAACACACATCTCAATACTGACTTTGACAGAGTTCAGACTTGTCCAATATTGGCTTGTCCTAAACTCTAGCAATACCCACGAAATGCTTTTTGGGTCTGCACCTAGGTTAAGGTCTTGCATCACTGGCTTAGCCATCCACTGTTTCGATGCCCCCCCCCCCCCGATTTTTTTTTTTAAACCCAGGCCTTATCCAAGATTCCGCCCTGGATTTCTCCTTGCATATTTAGAACATCTGCAAGTCTAAAATTCCAAGCTTGGGTTCCCCACAGAATCAGATATGCCCCGACTCCTGCAGCAGGACTTGCAATAATCCAGGGAGTACTGCTACCTAGCCTTACATATGGGCTTGCCTCATTTTATCAAGGCAATACTTGCAAGCTGTCCAAATGGAACGTCACCTATAACAACATATGCCAGTTTGCACCATCTGCCACCTAGATGAACCACCACTGCATTCTATACTTCAATATGGTATGGTTCTTGCCAACCCTCTCGTCCCCTATATATCTAGGTTGTTTTATTGACAACATAATCACGTCATCAAAACCCACCACACTGGTTGCTCTCTTAACTCCTTCAGAACAGGCCTACACTCTGTGATCCAATGATCTGTATCTCTTGACTATTCTCAATTTTCTCTAAAATGGGTGAGCAGGCGTTTGCTGAAGGGCTTGGAACTCCCTCCCTCCTTACCTTCTGGTATCTCAGTCCCACTCCAATTTCAAAAGTTCCATAGATAAATGTTCTTGTAGTAGATTCATTGCCAGGTACTACCACACTAACTACACTGTAATGACAATAGGCTGTTTGTTTACCTGGACATCACGAAAGTCGGGTACACACCACTTAGGTAGTAATGACACTTGGCTCCTGAAGTGCAATATCAAAGTTTTATTCCATACTGAACAAACAGACAAAAAGGATGCATGCTTCATGTGTTTCAGACATAGTCCTTTATCAAAAGCTATATCCAAAATGCATCAAATGTGCAGACTTTTTGTCTGTTTATCCAATATGGAATAAAACTTTGAAATTGCACTTCAGGAGACAGGTGTCATCACTACCTAGGTGGTGTGTGCCAGACTTTCATGATGTCTGTATGAAGCCTTTTGTCTTGGTGCACCACAGACCTTGTGCAACCTTTTTGTTGTGGAACTTCGTGTTTATCTCTCGTCTTATCTATTGTATTTATTATTTCTTTGACCTTTCTGTTAATTTGATTTTGGGCTGTTTTAAGCTTTTGCACGGTACTTATTGCAGCTTCATTTGTGTTTGTCTGAACCTTGCTTGTTCACTGGGACTCTGTTCTAGGACACTTACTGCTTCTCTTTACTATACTGCTGCATTTATGTTATGATGTTGCATTGCTGCTTTATTTAACCTCAGCTGGCCCTGTAACCTCCTGGGTTATGCATGAAAATAGACATTCTTTTGTTTAGCACACCTACCTGGTTAATAAAAACTAAATAAATAAGACGGGGAGTATACAAGGGTCACAAAATGGTAAACGTATGAAGGCATGGGGAAAACTGAAACCCTACCACTGTAGAAGCCACTTAATCAGGACGCGGTTAATAGGGACGTCAGCTTTATTGGAACATCCCACTGGGAACTGATTATGTGGCTATGTTATCCTATGGGGCCCTTATCTGTTTAAAGGGGATGCCCCCGCCACATAAATGGGATGATTTATAGCCAGATTAGTCTTCCTGATGTGCCGCTAATCCTTTTTGACACCTAATAATGAGTGAAAAGGGATTAGTGGCTCCTGTTCCTCGCTCAAAACTTGTCACCTCCACTCCTATCCAAACAAATAAATAACTGCTGAGCAGCCTGAGTGGGGGTAGACAGAAATGCAACCAAACTCTGACGGCTCTAGCTGGAGGGAGAGAGAGAGTGAGAGATAAAAATTCCGCTCATCATGTGCTGTTCCTCTCTTGCTTGGTTTCTCTGTCTCTCTCACGAGCTGTCTCACACACAGCCGCAACCAACTGATGTCTGCAGTTTTGTTCAAGTGGGGAATAGAGAGAGAGAGAGAGAGAGAGAATATGATCACTAGTTGTTCGGTTCTCTTGTTTGATGTGCTGTTCCTCTCTCGCTGGCCCACTTTGCGTTCAGCTCTCCAGAATTGATGGATGTGCTGCTTTCTCTCTATGTCCGTTTAAATTGTGACAGAGATGCAGCTCCATATTTTCTACTGGTTTCTTGTTTAACAGTTTGCTGCGCTGTCACTCTCTCTCTCTCTCTCTCGCATGCTACCTCACACACAGTCGCAACCATGCCGCAACCAAGTGATAGCTCTCTTTCTTTCTCTCTATGTCCGCTTAAATTGTGAGAGAGATGCAGCTCCATGTTTTCTATTCGTTTCTTGTTTAACAGTTTGCTGCGCTGTCTTAGCTCCCCGAATCAAAGTGCGGTCTCTCCTGTTACCTTCCGAGCTCCCGTTACCAGCTTCAGTATGAAGGTGGAGTCTGATCCAGGTAACAAGTACTGTGCTGCTAAAAAATAGCAATAAAGATCAAAATCAAATCCAAAAAAGGTGACACTACACAGTACAGTACAGTTCAGATGCCAGAGTAGCTGTACTGTGTGTAACACAAGCCATTTCAATAGTATCCGTTAAACAGGACAGCTGCCTAATGGGGACAAAAAGTCCGCCACCAGCGCATCCCAATTAAGCGGCTTCTACTGTACCACTAGCAGGGACTGACCCATGCACACAATCCATGGCTGACTACAGTGGGAGAGCAGAAGGGACTGATCTGAACCAAGAGCCTTCAAAAAATGAAATAGTATCAGGCCAAAGGGCAATTCAAGCACGCCTTTTAGTATGTACAAACTGTTTCAGATATGATAATTCTGCAAAAAAATAGCATTCTTGGTCCTGCAGCAAAACTTCACAACCTCCACACGGGCACACTAAACAGTAACATTTTGCAAACTCCTGCCCTGCAGCCCAGTCACAGCAGAGGAACTTTGCTTTATCGACCAGGTTTCAGTTAATTTAGTTTTGCTGGAAGTTAAAAACTTCAAGAATTCTAAATTTTTGGACGTCAAAATACTTTACAGGGTCCCACATTTTATAAGCCTATAGTCTAAGAGAGAGACCAATTTTGGAAGTTAATATGAATATTTGCAGTAAAATACACTTTCTTAAAAAAAAGAAAATCACAACTTCCATGTCTGCAAATATGGAAGACATTGAATTTTATCTTTCCTCAGAATCGATGACTTTCTGCCCCTTTATTTTGGAAGTTTTTACTATATTTTGGAGACCATATTCACCTGTACTTCCAAAACACAGTGAACTAAAGCAGGACACCTCATATTCATCATAGATCATGTTGAGAGCAGTTCCATAATGTACCTGGCTGACTCATTTGCAGATTAGGTTTACTAGTCTGTCAGTGTAAATTTTAAAAGCTGTTACCTAGCTGACTGAGAAGAATCAGCACTCTTCAAGTAGTGCTCCTGGTGCAGATGAACCTGCTTTCCTTTCACCGAAACAGTGATCAGCGGAAAGCCTTTCTGGAGGGTCCACGTGTTCATTAGCGTCTTTACATCAAGAGCATCTTCCATAAACCACTGCTATAAAAAAGAAAGGAAAGACGCACTTCTTTAGTTACTCTGTGGCAAGGTAGTACTCGAATGTTTTTAAGCAACAGTGTACACTACGTAAGCAATAATGCCCGACAGGGTGGGCGGTATTGGGCAATACCGGACCGGCCAGGGGCGTAATGAGGCCCGGCACGCAGGCAGAGAGCGCCTTATAGTCCTTGGCCGGTCCGTATTGCCTATACCGCCTAATTCGTGAGGCATTATTACAAGAAAATGGGCACTGCAAAAGAAAAAAGTTTCATTAAAAAGAAGCTAAAAAATTGTTTAACAAAAGTTTTGTAGTCATTTTTTAGTAAAGTAGTTCCTCCTCCAGTATGGATTTTTGTCCTATTGGAGATTCCGTGGGGGTTGGTGTGCAGTTTGTGACGGGGGTCTGCTGGTGTGCAGTTTTACGTTGTTGCGATACTGGGACTGATTGCTGAGTAAAGAGGAAGCTTGGAGACTCCGGGGTGGTATGCAGTTTGTGTCGGGGCTCTGCTGGTGTCCAGTTTTACGTGGTTGCAATACCGGGACCGGGACCGGGAGGAAGCTAAGAAGACGGCGAGGTGGAGAGTCAGCAGTGCGATGGTACTGGGCGCCCGAAATCAGCTGCTTAGAGCTGGAACGTGAGTTAAACAGCAGACGGAGGATTAGTCATAGGATACTGAGAAAGGGGTGGCTGCATTGTGGAGATACCGAGTTCCGTAATGTCAGATTTTGTTTATTTTAAAATGGAAGCATTTTTCTGTTGGGAAATGCGGAAGAGCCAGCTTTATGTAGTGGCACGCGCTGCAGTTTTGAATAACTCGTTGGTGACTGCGGTGATGTAAAGTATATCAGAGGGACAGCTTCACTTTTATTTAAAAATATTTCTTTTTTTAAATTGTGATACTTTTTTGATGTGGCCAGGTCTGGGTTCATGTGGCAGGTGGCACTGAATTGGGGAGGGTAGGGGCAGGATCTCTCGCTAAGCGACTGCAAAAAATGGTGTCAATTTCAAATGGAGATGAAGCATTTTGTCCAATTAGGAGCCGAGGTGGGTACTAGGATACTAGAGTGGTTAAGGGGCAGTATAGGCTGGTACTTCTTAGTTGCCTGTCATCTATTGAAACTTAATGTACCCCTATCTTGAGGGTACTGACCAATCAGATTGCAGCAAGTAAGAAGCCCATTTTCTAATGAAAATTAACAACTTGTGGTTCTTTCAGCACATCTTTTTGTGGTTAACAGTCAGTTTTAGTATGTTCTGCAGCAGATACGGGGGGGGGAGTAATGCAGTTATCAAAGGGGACTGCTGCACTCACTCCTTGGTATCTAGCAAAAAAAATACATTTTTATTTTTTAACTCTGAAAACCAAAGGGGCGGGTGGGGGTGCAGCTTGTTGTGATCTATGCAGATATGGGCAACCAAATAGTGCACATGAGCTGCCTTACGGACAACCCTGCAACTAGTGGCTTATCTCAAGAGAAATGGGCCATACAATAGTAAGCAGCATGGGTTTGTGTCAGGGAGGTCTTGTCAAACCAAGCTGATAGTATTCTTTGATTGGGGAACTAGAGCAGTGGAACTGATTTACTCTTCTTCAGCCTCAGCAAGGCACTGACTTGGTACCACACAGAAGGCTGCCAAAGAAGTTAGAGAAATCTGTGTGCAGCAAAACATCTAGTTAAATCGGTGGGTAGTTGGTTGGGAGGAAGACAGCAGAGGGTGGTACTTAACAGGGGTCAAATCGGGGGAGGAGGAGGTCACAAGTGGGGTGCCACAGAGGTCAGTTCTGGGACATGTCCTTTTCAATGTGTGCATCAGTGACCTAGGAGAAGGAATACAGGGTGAGATGTGTCTTTTCGAACAGGATCCAGGGCCTTTATAAGCATAGGCCACCAACACAGGGCGCAAAAACGGACAGAGTTCTGGGGGAACCCACAGACAAAATGGCCAGCAAGGGGCAAGTAGTAATCATGGGTGACTTTACTCTGCCAGATGTTAAACTGGAACATCCTGGCTGCAGCTACGACTAGGAGCAGGGTCACCCTAGACTCCCTGCATGGGGCATTTCTCAGGAAGATGGTTACAGATCCCACTACAGACTGGGAAGTGCTGAATCTGGTAATTACAAACAGGGAAAACATAGCAGATGCCACAGTGGGTAGATCCCCCCCCCCCAGTTTTAAGCGATCATCGTACAGTGTGGTTTGGCATATGGATTGGGCAGAGAAAAACAAAAACCAAAAAACACACTAAGACGATGGTCCTGGACTTCTGGAAAGCCGATTTTAGAGAAATGGGAGACTGCCTTAGGAAATACCTTGAAGTAGGGGATAGCTGGTGGGGGGGGGGGAGAAGGCACAATGGAGCAGAATAAAGAACTGAATAACTGAGGTAACGACAAGCTGTTTAAAGGTAGTAAGCAAAGATAAGAGGACAAAGAGGCCACTTTGGTTCTCAAAGGAGGTGGCTAAAGCAGTAAAAGAGGAAAAACAGCATTCAGAAAGGACAAGGAGACCCAAATGGAGGCAGACACCGGCTCGGCACCTGGAAGCAATGTCCAGACTGTAATGCCTCACGAAGGTATGCACTGAATTCCAAGTAGCAGCTGCACAGATGTCTCGAAGGGAGACTTTTTTAAGGAGGCAAAGGAGGTAGAGACTCCTCTAGTGGAATGACCCCTGACCGTGCCTGGTAGAGGTTTGTTGTACTTGTTATAGCAGTACACTGCATAGTGTACCAGCCACCGGGAAATGGTCTGCTTTGACACCGGTTTGCCCAGGTGTTGAGGCACAAAGGCCACAAACAATTGCTCCAATGTGCGGTGTGCCGCTGTCCGCTTAAGGTAATACCTCAGCGCCCTGTGGACATCCGATGTGTGTAGGAAAGACTCTCCCCGATTAGTAGAGGTAGGGTAATAAACTGGAAGGTCAACCGACTGGTTGAGGATCAACTTCGAGACCACTTTAAGGAAGAACTTAGGATTTGTCTTGAGGGAAACACTTTCCCGAAGAAAAATAATATAAGGCTCCTTACACATCTGGGCCTGTAGCTCGGAAACTCTTCGAGCTGAAGTAACAGCAACTAAAAAAGAAACCTTCCAGGAAATGAAACTCTGCTCACATTCTGCTGCAGGCTCAAGGTGGGGGGAGAGTCAGTTTCTCCAGCACAAAAAGGAGATCCCAGGGAGGGATAGGATCCCTGATGGGCAGTCACAGGTACAGAATGCCCCATAAAAAGGTGCGGGCCACGTCCAACTGAGCCAGGGTCCAGTCTCTGAACAGGACATGATAACCAGAGCTGGCTCACATGTGCACCTTTATGGATGAATAACTCAAGTTATTTATATATATATATACATATATATATATATATATATATATATATATCAGAAAAGAAGATATTGTAATGCTGAGTTCACCGGGCAGGAAAGGGGATCTAGATGGTGGGACGAAGCCCAAAGGCAGAACCACTTCCACTTCTTGGCATAAGTGGAGTGGGTCGAGGGCTTTCTCACAGAAATGAAGATATCCACCACCTGGATTTGACTACATCTGCAGGAACCACGCATGAAGGTGTAGGGACCTGAGATCTGGATGCACCAGCCTGCCCTAGTCCTGGGACAGCAGTTGCGAGCATATTGGCAGCAGAATTGGAGGTTCTGAGGAAAACCGCTGAAGTAGTGGGAACCAAATCTGCTGGGGCCATAGCGGGGCGATCAGAATCATCCGATCCCCCTTGGCCTGTACCTTCAGCAATACTCACTGAAGGAGAGGGAAGGCATAAAGAAACTTTCCTGCCCAGCAAAGGGACAACATGTCTGGCCATAAAACACCAGGCGCATGCTTTCGCAAGCAAAAAGCTCGCTGTTTGGCGTTGCATGGAGATGCAAAGAGGTCCGGCTCCAGACGATCCCACGTGTCGAACAGCTGGTTTGGTACAGAAACATAGAAACATGGAATTTGACGGCAGATAAGGACCACTTGACCCACCCAGTCTGCCCATTTCCCTACCTAATGGATAAGCTGCAGATCCTAGTTAACCAGCAGCCTACTTCTTCCTACCCCAACCCCCTAGAATTGCCTTATGACTGTCCCATGCATGCTTGAATTCCACCAGTTTTGACTCCACAGCCTCCTCTGGAAGGCGTTCCATGCATCCACAACCCTCTCTGTGAAAAAAATACTTCCTTAAATTACCTCTGAGCCGCCCTCCATCTTCAAATTGTGCCCCTTGTTCTTGAACACCTCTTTTTGAAAGATGCTCCCTTTGGACTCTGTTGATTCCCTTGAGGTACTTGAAAGTTTCTATCATGTCCCCCTCCTCCTTTCCTCAAGGCTATACATATTAAGCTCCTTAAGTCTCTCTTCATATGTCTTCGGTGCAGACCCTGCACCATTTTAGTTGCCCTCCTCTGGACAGCTTCCATTCTGTCTATGTCTTTGCAGAATTGGGTCTCCAGAACTGCTGCAGTAGTCAGATGGGGTGTCACCAGCTGTCTGTACAGAGGGATAATAACTTCCTGTTTTCTACTGGTGATGCCTCTCCTATGCATCCCAGTATCCCCCAGCCCTCCTTGCTGCCCTCTCACATTGCTTGCCCACCTTTAGGTCATCTGATATGACTATCCCCAGGTCCCTTTCCATTTTTGTTGTT
Source organism: Neoceratodus forsteri (assembly GCA_016271365.2). Taxonomy (NCBI): domain Eukaryota; kingdom Metazoa; phylum Chordata; order Ceratodontiformes; family Ceratodontidae; genus Neoceratodus; species Neoceratodus forsteri. Next base: position 437,890,624 of record CM057454.1, read on the forward strand.
GTTAGTATCTCTCCCCCCATTGTGTACTCTTCCCCTGGGTTTTTGTTTCCCCAGGTGCATTACCTTGCACTTCTTAGCGGTGAATCTAAGCTGCCATACATTTGACCATTCCTCTAACCTTGCCAAGTCCCTTCTCATCCTTTCCACCCCACCTTGTGCATCAACTCTGTTGCAGATCTTTGTGTCATCAGCAAAGAGATACTTTTCCTTCCAGTCCCTCTGCAATGTCACTTATAAAGACATTGGAGAGGACCGGACCTAATACTGAACCCTGCGGTACTGTAAGTATGGTAAGTATGGACTGTAGCAGCTCCCACTCATGCGCCTTTGACTGAGACCTGCTGAGGCTGTCTGCCAAGTCGTTTTGGGTGCCTGGAACATGGACAGCAAAATGTGATGCTCCAGTGCCCAATACCAGACTACCATCGCCTCCCTGCACACGGGGTAGGAGTGAGTTCCCCTTTGCTTGTTGATGTACAAGACAACCGCCATGTTGTCGGTCTGCACGAGAAGAGATCCTGGCATGAGGTCCTCTTGAAAGAGCCTTAGGGCGTTGAGGACTGCCCACATTTCAGAACACTGATGTGGAGGATGCGCTCATCCGGAGTCCAGACACCCTGAGTCTGGTGATCCCCGAGTTGCGCCCTCCAGCCCAAATCGGAGATATCTGTTGTCAGAGTCCGACCTGGGGGCTCCTGATGAAATGGAATCCCTTTGTCTAGATTCAAAGGGTCCAATAACCAACGTAGGGTCCTCCTGATCGGCTCTGAGATCCTGACAACATGATCTAGACCATTGGAGCCCTGGTCCCACTGCACCCTGAGCATCCACTGTGGGACCCTCACGTGGGGGCGGGCCTAGGGAACTACCGGGATGCCCGTCGCCATGTGCCCCAGAAGTCTGAGGAAGGTTCTGGTTGGGACCTGTGGGGTTACAATCACCGAACTGGCCACCTCTCTCAGGTGATCTCCTCTTTCTTGAGGAAGAAAGGCCATGCCCTGGACTGAATCCGGGACTGCAGCTATAAAGGTGAGTCTTTGGCTGGGCTCTGAGGAAGACTTTGGTAGGTTCAGGGTGATCCCCACCTCTCGGAACAATGTATAAGTGTCTTCGAGAGCTCAAAGCAGGCGCTCTCTCGACGGGGTAGCTTGGAGCCAGTCATCAAGGTGAGGAAAGACATCATGTCTCTTGCATCTTAGAGCCGCAGTTACCACTGCAGGGCATTTGGTGAAGACTCGAGGAGCGGAGGAGAGGCTGAACTGAAGAACCCGGAACTGATGATGTTCCCCCCTGGAAGTAGAACCTCAGGAACTTCCTGTGAGGGAGAAAGACCCAGATGTACATGTAAGCATCTTGCATGTCCAGGGAACAGAGCCAGTCTCCCTGGTGCAGCACAGGAATGAGACCTGGAATGGTCACCATCCTGAACCTTTAGGTATTCTATATAATTATTTAGAGAGCCGAGGTCCAGTATGTGCCGAAGATCTTGCGTCTTCTTTGGGACCAGGAAAAAACTGGAGTAATACCCTTTTCCCCACTGCCCCAGGGGAACTGGCTCTATTGCCTTTTTCTGCAAGAGGGCCTGGATTTCTCCTTCTATGAGGGGGATGTGAGAAGGAGTGTATCTCGAGGACCTTGGTGGAGTTTCTGGAGGAATCTGGGTGACCTCCAGCGTGTGTCCTCTCCTTATGATGTCCAAGACCCACTAGTCTGATGTGATAAAGCACCATCCCTCCAGATGGAGGGACAAGCGACCCCCTACAGCCTCCCCTGAAACCTCCACCGGGGGGGGGGGGCAGTGGTGAGTCACTGGGCAGAGCCAGGGGTAGGGAGAGAGGTGTGGGAGGACTTGGGGACTCGAAAAGGTGCACCACCAGGCTGCTGGTTGCTGGCCTTCCTTTTGAAGCTACCTCTCTGTCCCTGGTTACCACCACGGGCTTGTTGGCCTGTGGGTTTACGAAAGGGCCGCTTCTGGAAGCGTCTCTGGTCCCCTTACACATGTGGTGGCCGAACCAAATAGACTTGCCCAACTCCTGGAGACAAGAGATTAAACCCTCGGTCTCCTGCCCAAAGAGGACGGAACCTTGGAACAGGAGGTCCCTGATTCCGGATTGCAGATTGTTCTGAAAGCTGGAGCATCTCAGCCACATGTGGCACCAAAGGCAGACACCTGACGCTGATGCCCTGGGCCCCGTATCTGCAGTGTCATACGAGGCACGCAGAACATGCATGCCTATGTCCAAGCCCCATTTCAACACATCCAGAAGTTCTGTCTTTTGTGCGGAATCTGGCAAGGCATTGCCAAGCTCCTGTCCCTTCTCCCAGAGCACGTTTTGGTACTGGACCGTATGCGTAAGGAAATTAAGGGAACGGATGGAGAAGGTGGAGACAGAATAAACTTTCTTGCCCACCTGGTCCAAGAAATGGTACTCCTGGTCGGGAGGCTGGGAGCTTAGATGCTTTGGCTTGTCATGAGCAGCCGCAATCACCATGGAATCCGCCTGAGGGCTTTCCGCCAGAAAAGGCTCATCCCTCAGGGCCCTGTATAGCCTGTCTGACTTTTTGGGAACAGCCAGGACTGAGGCTGAATGCTTCCAAGTTGTCCTAGTAAGGTCTTGGAACGTGTCGACCAGAGGAGGCACCACCAGGGACTTGGGCACCTTCTGCCTCAGGTAGCAAGCCAGTCTCCGGCGTTCTATATCTAGGTCCTCTGTCTCCCATTCGTTAGTGGCCTGGATATGCCTCATGAGGTCCATGAAGGTGGGATCATCTTGAGGTGAACGGGGTAGATCCCTATCATCAGGAGATCCCTCAACTCCTGAGAACGATGAAGAAGAGGAGGAAGATCTGCTCCTGGACCTCGAAGTGTCTGAGTTAAGTCTATGGGGACTACCCTCTGTAGAATGTCGGTGACTCCTAGACCGACAACAGCTCCTGGACTGACAGAGTGGGGATCAACGCCTGTTACGGAAGCGAGTCCGCCTAGAGGAAGACCTGCAGCAACTGCGAGATCTGCTCCTAGGCTTAGACCGATGATGGCTGACCGACCTCAAGTGGCGCTGGCTACGGTCTCCAGACCGTGATCAGGAACGTACAGCTGAGGGGGAGCGAGTTTTTGAGGTCACACGCTGGTCCTCAGGGATTTTAGCCAGCGAGCCGACGGGCAAACCCTCAGGCTCCTGGTTGTCCGGTCGGTCTGGAAAGTACAGTTACATAAGAACTTACCGTAACAGTAGATCTTCGAGAACAGCTCTTGCAGCAGGTTACACCATTAGAACTGAAGCCGGCAGGTGTCAGGACCCCACGGAAATCTTCTAGCTAGCAGTCTTCAGCGGGGACCGCCTCCGACGTCGGTCTCGCCCCTGACGTCAGGCATAGTACATAAGGAGCTGTCCCACCAGAATCCCCAGTTCTCCCGCCGGAGACTCCCGGCCGCTGGATGACATCAGAAAGGGAGACCGAGGACCCGCCATCAGATGGCCAAGACTAAAACGATTTTGCTCAGTGTAGGCTGGAACTTACCTCCTCCAAGGGGGAATGGTGGGCGGGAAGGTACCTGCTGCAAGAGCTGTTCTCGAAGATCTACTGTTACAGTAAGTTCTTACGTAACTGTACTATCTTCTTTCGAGGTACAGCTCTTGCAGCAGGTTACACCATTAGGACTGATTCCCAAGCAATGGCACCTAGAAAAGCCATCGGGAGGAGGCAATACTGATACAGCAATGTGTCCTGAGCCTAGGACAGGAGGCCCTGCAGGACAGCAAGTCCGAAACCCGCTCTTCGCCATGAGGCGATATCAAGGCTATAATGCCTGATAAAAGTGTGCACTGAGCTCCAGGTGGCTGCAGCACATATGGCTGATGTGGATACATTTTTCAGTGCTGCAAAAGAGGTAGCCACTCCCCTTGTCGAATGGCCCTTAAACCACCCCGGTAAGGGTTTCTGTCTACTGCTGTAGCAAAGGGAAATGCACTGGATTAGCCAGCGAGAAAGGGTCTGTTTCGAGACTGGGTCTCCCAATATCCTCTCAGCGAAAGAGACAAACAGCTGTTCCGTTTTGCGGTGCTGTTTGGTCCTGATCAAGTAGTATCGAAGACACTGGTGAGCATCCAGGGTGCGAAGCAGTGCTTCTCCTCGATTAGCGTACTTAGAGAAGTACACTGGTAAATCAATGTCCTGGTTAAGCGTGAGGGCTGAGACCACCTTAGGCAGGAACTTGGGATTCATCCTGAGGGACACCCTGTCCTGGTGAAAAATTAAATAAGGCTCCTTACACATTAGAGCGTGTAGTTCGGAGATTCTTCTTGCCGAAGTAACAGCAACCAAAAATAGCGTTTTCCACGACAGAAAATGCAGCTCGCAATCTGCGGCAGGTTCAAAAGGGGGCAGCGTAAGCTGCTCCAGGACGAAAGGTAGGTCCCAAGGAGGGACAGGATCCCTAATGGGTGGCCTAAGGTGGAGAACCCTCTAAGAAGGACGTATCCAACTGTGCTATCATGGTGCTACTACAAGGCGTAGAGGCTGAGATTGCACAAAGGTGACCTTGATCGAGAGTAAGCCAACCCTGATTGAAAAGGGAGAGCAGGTACTCACAACTAATTTCTCTGGACAGTCTAAGGGAGAAGCCGCGTGCTTGAGACCACAAGCAAAACCTCACGCCATTTCATGGCGTAGATAGCGTAAGAATCAGCAGTTTTCTGGCGGCAGAGTACTTTCCCGCTCACCTCTTACAGACCCCGTGACGCAAAATGGCTATGTCTCTAGGAGCCAAGCGTGCAGGTTCAGTGAATGTAAGTCCGGGTGAACTAGTGAACCCTCCTCCTGAGACAGTAGATGGGAGCTGATTGGGAAAGGAAGCGGAGGTTCCCGGGACAGATGACTCAGGAGCAGGAACCAAATCTGTCTGGGCTAAAAAGGCGCTATCAAAATCAACGTTGCGTGCTCCCTGCGAAGTTTGAGAAGGACTCTCTGGATCAATGGGAAGGGAGGAAAGGCATAGAGGAATCTGCCCGCCCAGGAGAGGGACAACGCGTCTCGCCAGAAAACACCAGGCCCTGGATCTAGAGAGCAAAAATTGGGCAGTTTTGCGTTGGATGGGGACATGAACAAATCCAATTCTGGAGTGCCCCATCTGTGAAACAGATCCTCTGCCACCTCCTGTAGAAGTTCTCACTCGTGGACCCTGGCCTGGGAACGGCTCAGGCTGTCTGCGATGGTGTTGTCCACTCCGGGATTGTGAACTGCAATGAGGTTTGCGCCGTGTCGTACTACCCATTCCCACACTCTCATGGCCTCCCTGCAGAGAGGGGTAGGAGTGTGTGCCTCCTTGTTTGTTGAGGTAATACATTACCGCTGTATTGTCTGTTTGTAACAGAAGAGTACTCGGTGGAATGTCCGACTGGAAGGTTTGCAGGGCATAAAGGACGCCCTCATCTCTAATATGTTGATATGGAGATGAGCTTCAAATGATCCATGTTCTCTGAGACTTCACCCCGTTCAAGTGCGCTCCCCACCCCAGCCCTGAGGAGTCTGTGGAGAGTGTTATCACCGGGGACGGCGCTGAGAACGGAACCCCCACAGAGAGGGTTCCTGGATCTAGCCACCATTGCCAGTCCCAAACCACGGCCTTCGTGATTCTGACTGGTTGCTGCAGATGGTCTTGCCTTTGGTCCCATTGCACTCTGAGCATCCACTGGGTTACCCACATGTGGAGCCTTGCCATCGGGACTGTTGGAATGGCCGCAGCCATGTGTCTGAGCAGGCGAAGGACCAATCTGGCTGGGACGGTCTTTTTCGCTGATAGGTCCCTTATGAGGGACCAGATGCACTCCGCCCTGTCTTTGGGAAGAAAAGCTTTCCCCTTGGGTGGTGTCCAGAACTGCCCCGATGAATTGCAATTTCTGGGACGGTACCAGGAGAGACTTCTCGTAGTTGATTAGGATGCCCAGAGACTGAAAAAGGATCTGGGTGTGCTGGATAGCTATCAACAGCGCCTCTTCGGAGGAGGCCGTGAGAAGCCAATCGTCGAGGTATGGGAACACATAGTGGCCCTGTCTCCTCAGAGACGCTGCCACGACTGCCATGCACTTGGTACAGACCCTGGGGCCGATGACAGCCGAAAGGAAGCGCTCGGAACTGATAATGGTGGCCGAGAACTCGGAGCGCAGGAACCTCCTGTGCGCTTGAGGCGATGGGGATGTGCAGGTAAGCGTCCTGCATGTCCAGGGACACGCCAGGAATCACGTCCTTCTTCAGCATGGGGATTGGGCCGGGAGGGTCACCATGAGGAAGCGTTTGTAGGCGACCCGACATATTGAGGTCGCTTAGGTCACAAGATGGACGGAGGTCCCCTGTTTTCTTTGGAACCAGGAAGAAGTGGGATAATATCCTGCTCCTCTCTGGTTCACTGGGACATCCCCAAAGCTTCTTTCTGCAGCAGCGTGAGCACTTCTAGCCTGATGAGCAGGGCGTGCTGACCCGAGTAACGGGAGAGCAAACGAGGCCTTGTGGGTGGCTTGTCTGAGAATTCTATAAAGTGGCCTTTTTTGACCAATTGTAGCACCCACCTGTCGGTGGTGATCGACTGCCACCCTGGGAGGTGGTCTGCGATGCGACCCCCAACCTTTATTTCCCGTTGATCCTGAGGGGCAGGGGCACGGAAGGAGTCATGCTGTGGCGGTGGAGGGTCCTGCAGGTTGGGCCGACTTGGTAGGACGTTGGCCTCTACCTGAGGACGACTTGCCCTGGGCTTTCCAGGTAAAGGAGCCCCTCTGTTGCAGGCCGGAACGAGGCTGTTGTCTCTGAGTCCGACTGCGAAAGCGACTCTGATTCTTACGAAAGGAACTGAGTCTAGATCTGTACATGGCCTGGACAGATCTAACGGCCTTCCCAGCTTCCTGCAGTTTGGTGATGACCTTCGGACGCCTCACCAAACAAGACTTCGCGAAAGGGGGCATCCAGAATGTTCTTCTGGACGTCGGGTAAATCTGAGACACGGACACGAGGTGTCTCCGGAGGCATACGCCTGAGGCTGCCGCTCTGGCCGAGGAGTCCGCGGAATCGTACGCGGCTCGGAGCACCTAGGTCCCCACGTCTGAACCTGTGCAGAGGAGCTGGAGAAGTTCCTCCTTTGGGCCACCGTCTGGCAATTTCTCTGCCAGATCCTGTCCCTGTTCCCACAGCGTGTTCTGAAATTGAACCATGTGGGTAAGGTAGTTCAGGGACCTGATGGCGCAGGTTGCAGCTGCGTAAGTGTGCCTACCCAGTTGCTTGGACTCCGGGTCCGGTGGCTGCATGCTCAGATGTTGCGGTCTCTGGGACCGGTCATGAGAGGCTGTGATGACCAGGGAGTCGACCAGAGGATGATTAGCCAAGTACTGGTCCTCCCTTGTGGCCTTGTACAGGCGGTCAGCCTTCTTCACCATCACCGGAAGTGAATGTGGATGTTTCCATGCTGCCTTGGTGACATCCATAAAGGTGTCCACCAAGGGTGGTACCACCACAGGCTTAGGATCTTTCTGCCGAAGATAACGAGCTAGGCGTAGCCTTTCGCGGTATAGTTCTTCTGCATCCCACCCAATGTTCTCTTGGATATGTCTCATGATCTCAGAGAATGAGGGGTCATCCGGAGGAGACCTAGGAAGTTCACGTGGGTCCGGAGAGGGGACACTAATGGGAGAAGGAGATCTGGAGCCATCCGAGATGTCCGATCTTGAGTCCTCCGTAGATGGGGAGTAGCGGAGTCTTCTGGATCTCTTGGGGCTGGGTGAACCAGGAGAGGATCTGGACGGAGGCCTTCTCTTGTCCATAGGTCTGCCCCTAGGAGGTCCGGCTGGCTCCTGGGGGGGGAAGGTACTCGGCCTGCTGCCCCACTGGGTGAAGGAGGGGGCACTGGGGCCGGTGATGCCACAGGTGCGGGAGGCGGCTGCGTGGTGACCACATCCTTTTTGATGGTGTCCCACCAGAAAGTGAATAGCTCCTTCACTTCCAAGATGTTAAGGCCCGACAACGGGCCGGGCGCCGGTGGCCTGTCGTCGGGTCCCGGCGTCAGCTCCCCTGGGGTCTCCGGTTCTGGGGAGGGCTCCCGTGGGAGCTCGACAGGTCCGGGGTCGCCCGCCTGGTCCTCGGGCTGAGTGGATTCCTCCTCCGTCAGCGCCTCCTGGCCGATGTCGGCAGGCGGCAGTGGGGTTCTTCTCGCTGCTATGTCGGACGTCGGTCCCCCAGCCAGCGTCCGGGTAGGAGAGTGCCTGACCGGCGACGGGTGTCGGACTGTCATCGGTTCCCGGGATCTATGGTGTTTGGCCGACATGGGGGGAGCCGACGTCGGGTCCGACGTCCTCTTAAGGGAGGTCAGCTCCTTAGTCTTCCGTTGAGGGGGAGGCGGCAGGGAAACTGACCGGACGTCGGGGGTCGAGTGACGCTTGTGGTGATCCCCAGACTTAGACGAGGCCTTGGAGGAAGAAGAAGGCCTGGAAGTCTTAGCAGGCCGCAGGGAGGAAGAACCGCTGGCAGACTTGACCACGACCGGGGGAGGCTGAGAGCGGGCCCAAGACGGAGAGCGGTCGGACCTGGAGCTGGAGCTGCGGGAGTCCGAGGCCCTAGAAGGGGATCTAGGTCTCACCTTCTCCCTGTGCTTCTCATGGTGCCTGTGGGATTTTTCTGAAGATTCCCCCTTGGAGGAAAGTTCCATGGCCTTGAGCTTCTCTTCTAAAAGGTAAGCCTGGAGAGCCTTCTGTCGGCAGATCCGGGTCCGGCTGCTGAAGCCTTGACAAAAAGAACAAGCCTGGGTGTCGTGGTCTGGACCCAGGCACCGGACGCAGGCCGAATGTGGGTCCTTGAATGGAATTTGTTTCCCACAGGCGCACTTGGACGAATGGCCCTCCATGGAGGTTGGGGAGGACATCAGACAGAGGAATGAATCTGGAGGAAGAGATTCTTGAAGAATTCTCGGTTGAAGAAACGGTAAAACGAATTTCCTGATCGTCACGCGTTAGATACTGACCGAAGGGTCGAGACATGCAAGTAGGAGCAGGGAAAAGAACTGAGGATTCTGGGACCACCTCCTTATGTACCTCCACGCCGGACGTTGGAAGCGGACTGATCGTCGAGGCGGTCCCGTGAAGACTGCTAGCTAGAAGATTTTGGGGTCCTGACGCCTGCCGACTTCAGTCCTAATGGTGTAACCTGCTGCAAGAGCTGTACCTCAAGAAGATCCGGTGTCGTTTCGGTTGAAGTGGAGGGCTGTCTTTATGGACCTGGCTCCATCAAAAGGAGAAAAGTCCTCCCAGCTCCTCCTTACTGAAATGAGACACCGCCCCTGTGTGGGAATCGGAAAAGTTGGGGGGTCTGGAAGGGCCCATGGGGAAGAACCCGAGGATGTGTCCCGAGTAGAGGCCCTAGGGACCGGCGTTGGTACCATGACCAGCGCCAGTGTCTTAGGCAGGGCTAGATCCGACGTGGCCGACTTAGGAGGGCGGGACCCGGAGGGGGCCTTAGCCTTGTGGCCCGGTCCTTGCCAGATGGCTTACCGGAGTTCAGTAAGGCTGTAGTTGGGGCCTCGGCAGGACCAGGTTTCCAAAGTGAGGTGGGAGGCCTTAGCTGACTTGCTGGAAGGAGGACACACGCAGCGGTGTGACCTTTGTCTTAGGAAGCTTAGAAGCAGAAGATGTAGCTCCCGTCAGGACCGACGTTGGTATTTTGGCGGGAGCTTCAGGCCTCGATTTTTCCCCCCATACCTGGAATGCTTGGAGCGATTGGACCCGCCCGAGCCAAAGGAAGAGGCCTTCCTGTGGGGAGAGTGGGATCTTGAGTGGTGGTGCGACCAGCTATGGTCCTTGTGGGACTTATGCGACTTCTCCCGGCTTTTGCCCTTGTCCCCAGGGAAGATTGCAGGACATCCATCTCTTGTTCAAACAGGTGGGCTTTCAAGGCCTTCAGGTGTCTAATCTCGTCCTGCTAGTAAAGCCCTTGCAAATATTGCAGGTCTTGAGGGTCGTGGTCTGGTCCCAGGCAGAAGTCACATTGGTCGTGGCGTCCTTGGATGGAATTTGGCAGCCACAGGCCACTTCATCTTCTTGGGACCGGAGGAGGAGACTGACAACGGTGATGACATGTGACAGTATCATGGTAAAGAGGGAGAGAACGAACTGCAAAAAAAGAACGTAACGTGGAGAAAAAACAACATAAATCACTGAAAAAAAAACAGTAGATTTGCTGGAACTGCTGTGAAAAATCACCAAGAACTTCCCAACGTGAGTGAGTCTGTGGCGGCAAAGAACTAAGGTGGAGCCAGGGTCTGCACCCTTTTGTAGCATGACTGATGTCGGGCTGGAGCCGACGGCCGGGGGCCTCACTGGGTACTGCTAGCTAAGTTTTTTCCGGTGGGTCCTAAGGTCTGCGGCAATAGTCCTAATAGTAATAGCCTGCTGCAAGAGCTCCCCCTCAAAGTAAGATCAAAAACTATTTACCATTTTGCAGGAGCTAAGCAATGTCCTCCCAAAGGGCAGACAGCATGTCCTATGACACCCTGGACTCCAAAAGCGCATGAAGGCAGTAATGCGGGAGAGCCTTGAAGTCCAGAGGTGACCCTCTGCCCACTATGTCCAACATCCACTTGTCCATTGTTACAGTGGACGAACACGGCAAGTAGTGCAGTAGTTGACCTCCGATGCAGAGTGCAAACAGAGACAGGATGGTGGAGGGATGACACCCCTCCCCCCCGACCCATCACAAGGCAGCTTCTGTGGGGGCACAGTGGCTCTAGTCAGAGGTGCACCACTACTCCTGCCCCCCCTTTAGGATCTTGGCCCCTGGATTTGGGCTTGGGGCACCAGTCCTTGTACTGCCCCTGCTGGGGCTGCTGCCGAGGAGGCTGTGACTGAAAGGACTGGTACTGGAAAGCCTGATTATTAGGCTTGTTTTTCGGGGTTCTTCTGGGATGATACCACAGAATCCAGGGTAACAATGGACTTCTCAATACGAGTGAGATGTCCTTCCACCCACAGGAGGACATCAATTTATGGAATGTCAGGGCAGAGAAGTAGGAGGCCACAGACAGGCCATGTCTTGATGCTGAAATGGACTGTTCTGATTTAGACCCAAGTGAGGTGCGCCCTCCAGCCCAAATCGGAGATATCTGTTGTCAGAGTCCGATCTGGGGGCTCCTGATGAAATGGAATCCCTTTGTCTAGATTTAAAGGGTCCAATAACCAATGTAGGGTCCTCCTGATCGGCTCCGAGATCCTGACAACATGATCTAGACCATTGGAGCCCTGGTCCCACTGCACCCTGAGCATCCACTGTGGGACCCTCACGTGGGGGCGGGCCAAGGGAACTACCGGGACGCCCGTCGCCATGTGCCCCTAGAAGGGGATCTAGGTCTCACCTTCTCCCTGTGCTTCTCATGGTGCCTGCGGGATTTTTCCGAAGATTCCCCCTTGGAGGAAAGTTCCATGGCCTTGAGCTTCTCTTCTAAAAGGTAAGCCTGGAGAGCCTTCTGTCGGCAGATCCGGGTCCGGCTGCTGAAGCCTTGACAAAAAGAACAAGCCTGGGTGTCGTGGTCTGGGCCCAGGCACCGGACGCAGGCCGAATGTGGGTCCTTGAATGGAATTTGTTTCCCACAGGCGCACTTGGACGAATGGCCCTCCACGGAGGTTGGGGAGGACATCAGACAGAGGAATGAATCTGGAGGAAGAGATTATTGAAGAATTCTCAGTTGAAGAAACGGTAGAACGAATTTCCTGATCATCATGCGCTAGATACTGACCGAAGGGTCGAGACATGCAAGTTGACGGCGGGAAAGAACTGGGGATTCTGGTGGGACCACCTCCTTATGTACCACGCTGGACGTCGGGGGCGGGACTGACGTCGGAGGTGGTCCCCGCTGAAGACTGCTAGCTAGAAGATTTCCGTGGGGTCCTGACACCTGCCGGCTTCAGTCCTAATGGTGTAACCTGCTGCAAGAGCTGTACTTCGAAGAAGATCCGGTGTTGTTTCCGGTTGAAGTGGAGGGCTGTCTTTATGGACCTGGCTCCATCAAAAGGAGAAAAGTCCTCCCAGCTCCTCCTTACTGAAATGAGACACCGCCCCTGTGTGGGAATCGGAAAAGTTGGGGGGTCTGGAAGGGCCCATGGGGAAGAACCCGAGGATGTGTCCCCCGAGTAGAGGCCCTAGGGACCGGCGTTGGTACCATGACCAGCGCCAGTGTCTTAGGCAGGGCTAGATCCGACGTGGCCGACTTAGGAGGGCGGGACCCGGAGGGGGCCTTAGCCTTGTGGCCCCGGTCCTTGCCAGATGGCTTACCGGAGTTCAGTAAGGCTGTAGTTGGGGCCTTCTTCGGCAGGACCGAGGTTTGTGCTGAGGTGGAGGCCTTAGTTGACTCTGCTGGGACGGAGGACACACGCAGCGGTGTGACCTTTGTCTTAGGAAGCTTAGAAGCAGAAGATGTAGCTCCCGTCAGGACCGACGTTGGTATTTTGGCGGGAGCTTCAGGCCTCGATTTTTCCCCCCATACCTGGAATGCTTGGAGCGATTGGACCCGGCCCGAGCCAAAGGAAGAGGTCTTCCTGTGGGGAGAGTGGGATCTTGAGTGGTGGTGCGACCAGCTATGGTCCTTGTGGGACTTATGCGACTTCTCCCGGCTTTTGCCCTTGTCCCCAGGGGAAGATTGCAGGACATCCATCTCTTGTTCAAACAGGTGGGCTTTCAAGGCCTTCAGGTGTCTAATCCTCGTCCTGCTAGTAAAGCCCTTGCAAATATTGCAGGTCTTGAGGTCGTGGTCTGGTCCCAGGCAGAAGTCACATTGGTCGTGGCCGTCCTTGGATGGAATTTGGCAGCCACAGGCGCACTTCATCTTCTTGGGACCGGAGGAGGAGACTGACAACGGTGATGACATGTGACAGTATCAAGGTAAAGAGGGAGAGAACGAACTGCAAAAAAAGAACGAAACGTGGAGAAAAAACAACATAAATCACTAAAAAAAAAACCCAGTAGATTTGCTGGAACTGCTGTGAAAAATCACCAAGAACTTCCCAACGTGAGTGAGTCTGTGGCGGCAAAGAACTGAGGTGGAGCCAGGGTCTGCACCCTTTTGTAGCATGACTGATGTCGGGCTGGAGCCGACGTCGGGGGGCGGTCCCCGCTGGGTACTGCTAGCTAAGTTTTTTCCGGTGGGTCCTAAGGTCTGCGGCAATAGTCCTAATAGTAATAGCCTGCTGCAAGAGCTCCCTCAAAGTAAGATCAAAACTATTTACCATTTTGCAGGAGCTAAGCAATGTCCTCCCAAAGGGCAGACAGCATGTCCTATGACACCCTGGACTCCAAAAGCACATGAAGGCAGTAATGCGGAGAGCCTCAGTCCAGAGGTGACCTCTGCCCACTATGTCCAACATCCACTTGTCCATTGTTACAGTGGACGAACACGGCAAGTAGTGAAGTAGTTGACCTCCCATGCGGAGTGCACAGAGACAGGATGGTGGAGGGATGACACCCTCCCCCCCCGACCCATCACAAGGCAGCTTCTGTGGGGGCACAGTGGCTCTAGTCAGAGGTGCACCACTACTCCTGCCCCCCCCTTTAGGATCTTGGCCCCTGGATTTGGGCTTGGGGCACCAGTCCTTGTACTGCCCCTGCTGGGGCTGCTGCTGAGGAGGCTGTGACTGAAAGGACTGGTACTGGAAAGCCTGATTATTAGGCTTGTTTTTCGGGGTTCTTCTGGGATGATACCACAGAATCCAGGGTAACAATGGACTTCTCAATACAAGTGAGATGTCCTTCCACCCACAGGAGGACATCAATTTATGGAATGTCAGGGCAGAGAAGTAGGAGGCCACAGACAGGCCATGTCTTGATGCTGAAATGGACTATTCTGATTTAGACCCAAGTGACTGTGAGAGTGATGTGAGTGTGGCTGTGAGGGAGCCAGACTCCTCTTACACCACACAGCCTTAATATTTGAAGAGAATGTTTTGACTTTTTATATTAAGACACTGTGACTACACTAAATGCTATAGATGTATATAGTGAAGTATTTTTTTTTGCAAACCAGGTTCATTCTGTTGTGAATTAAGTTTAAAATAAATTGAGACGTCTGCTTGATGAATTTTGTCTTTTTTGCCTTTTCTTTAAGAAATCACTGTTAGCCATGACAGCAGGCTAGTGCAATCTCTGGTTCACTTGTCATGGTGGCTAGTGGTGCAAACGAAAGTTAAGGTTGACTCCTGCCACTACCTCTTTCTGAAACACCTAAAGTTATATTTCACAAACTACACTATTCCGCATGAGGTCAGATACAGTAATCACTACAAATACGTAGGTGCATGATGCCTGGTTAAACCACTAGAGTTTTGTTCTCATGGATTAAGTAGAATCACACACTTCAGGTGTGTTAAAAAAACCAAAAAACTTGTTACACACTACTCCCCATGCTTTGTTCTATAGGCATGTGCTGCTAAAACTGTAAAAGCTGATAACCTAATAAAACATAAAGGTGCTGTCTTGTAACCCTCCACCTACTGATATCCGTAATTCACCACAATGTTTACAATTAGAATTATATCTCATTATTATCCTATTTTTTACAACTATTTCCTATAACTATGTATAATCAGGGCAGCAACTTGTTACACTGTTATATGAGGTACAATTATATGCTGTGTATATCTGCATGCACACATGCATGTTTGTATGTATGTAGTGGGCAATAATACATTGCAGATCGTTTATTTGTTGGGAGATACAGGCTCTCCTCTTATTTGTGCTGAGGCACTAGGCCACAGGTCCACTAAAAGAGCACTTTATCTCTGAATGAACGCTCCTTGATGCATGTTTCTATACTTCTCAAATGCTCTAAGTTTTTGCATAGAAAATGCAGCCCCATGTGTGCTTGAGTATGCACGACACGTGTGGTGACCTGGTTCATCCACTCTGAAAGCAGTATTTATTGCGACCATCTTGACCCATTTTATGAGTCTGTATTATCCCAATCTAGGGAATGTGCTCAATATATAATCTGCCTTTGGTCAATCCACTGTAATCATTCTATTCAGCTTAACTAGGATATACAGTAGACACTGTCTAGTAACACATAAATAATCTTATTTCAGGACTAGGAATACAGCGTTCAGCCAAACTACTAGCCGCATGACAGTTCAGGTTTTTCTATCCATTCAGAATAACTCACTAATAACCATTACTGGCGTGTAACAGTTCAGATCACAAATAAGAACTAAATTTGTGGTTGAAAACAGAGGTTGTTTACAATCAAAAGCACACAATTTGAAGGCAATCAGTAAGAATATGTAAGCTTACTGCACTTTCTGGACGTTTCTGGCTAGTCAAGCAAAATCCATCCTCTTGCAATCGACCATCATGCAAATCTTCAGTTGGGCAGATCTGGTTACAGAAAGTCAGGAGTAATTAAATCCTAAATTTTTCAACACTCAGATATGTCCTACATCTCCAGGATATGCCACTTGAAATGTCTATAATTATACAATAATCTTAAAGCACCCCAGATGTCAATGGGAAACTTTGGAAACATAATCTAGACACATTTCTGCTTATAGTTCTCAGTCTCCATATTTAGCTCTTTGCTTTTTAACTATGTCCATGAACATGAAGCAAAGGCACGGACAGAGAAAATGACAGCCAAAGGGGTCACTAAACAGGATACAATTTTCTTCAGATATGTAAATGAGAAGAGAAAATCAAGGAGAGGAATACTAAGTATTAGAAGGGCCAAAGGGGAGTGCAGAAAAGAACCAAGAAAAGCCTATATCCTGAACAGGTACCTCTACTCAGTCTTCATAACTGGGGAGATGACTATAGTTGTTGTAGGAACAGGACCCACAGCTCTGAAGGTGGATAATGCTATGGGACCAGACGGGACTGACCCAAGGGTACTGAAAGAGCTCAAGAAGGTGCTACCTGCACCACTGACAGCCTTGTCCAGCAGCTCACTGGCAACAGGCATGGTTCCATAGCACTGGAAAGAGCTGATGTGGCCCCCCGTATATGAGAGTGGCCGAAGGGAGGAGGCTAGCAACTACAGGCTAGTCAGTCTTACTTTACTGATAGGGAAATTAATGGAAACCCTACGAAAGGCTGCTGCAGTATCTTGACTACAATGTGCTGTAAGACTACAGGCAGCATGAATTCATGGGGGGGAGTCATGCCAAACGAATATGACAGATTTCTTTTACTGGGTAATCAGGGAAATAGATCGGGGAGGGCAATGGGTGTGGCGAATTTTTACTTTAGTAAGCCCTTCAACACTGTGCCATACAGGAAGCTGATAAGAGAAACTGAGCAGCCTATGGGTGGGATCTAAAGTGGTGGACTGGGATAGAAAATGGTTAACATAGAAACATAGACTTTCACGGCAGATAAGGACCACTTGGCCCACCCAGTCTGCCCATTTCCCTACCTATTTAATAAGCTGCAGATTCTAGTTAACCAACAGCCTACTTCCTGTAACCCCCCCACTACAATTGCCTTGTCTGTCCCATGCATGTTTGAATTTCCCCACTGTTTTAGACCCAACAACCTCCCCAGGAAGGTGGTTCCATGCATCCACCACTCTCTCCGAGAAAAAAAATTTCCTCACATTACCCCTGAGCCATCCCTCCTCTATCTTTAAATTGTGCCCCTTGTTCTTACACATCTCTTTTTCTGAAAGATGCTACCCTCCTGGACTTTGTTGATTCCCTTGAGGTACTTGAAAGTTTCTATCATGACCCCGTCCTCATTTCATCAAGGGTATACATATTAAGCTCTCTCAGTCTCTTTCATATGGTTTCTGATGTAGACCTTGCACCATTTTAGTTGCCCTCCTGGACTGCTTCCATCCTGTCTACGCCCCTATGTAGATGGGGTCTCCAAAACTGCACACAGTATTCCAGATGGGGTCTCACCAACTGTCTGTACAGAGGATAACCACTTCCTTTTTCTACTTGTGATGCCCCTTCCTACGCATCCCAGTATCCCCCGGCTCTCCTTACTGACTTCTCACATTGCTTACCCACCTTTAGGTCATCTGATATGACTACCCCCAAGTCCCTTTCCATTGTTGTTGTTGTTAGTACCCCCCCGCTATTGTGTACTCTTCTCCTGGGTTTTTGTTTCCCAGGTGCATTACTTTGCACTTCTTTGCATTAAGTTAAGGATAGGAGATAGAGGGTGGTTAACAGTACCAGCTCTTATGATGGTAGTCTCACCAGTAGAGTGCCACATGGCTCAGTAGTGAGACTGGTCCTCTTCAATGTCTTCGCAAGCAGTACTGCAGAAGAACTAGAAGGAAAGGCATGCCTTTTTGCAGATAATAGTAAAATCTGTAGTAGGGTGAACACTCAGAAGGGGGAGAAGAGAATGCACAGGGATCTGGGGAAACTCTAGGAGTGGTCAAGAGCATGACAATTGGCGTTCAATGCCAAAAAGTGCAAAATCATGTGCCTAGGGCACAGGAACCTAGAAGCTAAGCAGAGGATGGGGGGAGGTACTGACAGTTAGGGGTCGGAGAATACCTTGCTTTGAATACTTGACTGACTAGTCGTATTCAGGGCCACAAATTTTGGAAATTTGGTATTCTTATTTGTATCCCTATGTGTGTTGGGGGGGGTGGAGAAAGTGAAAGAAACAGTTCCCCCACCCTCCTCCTCAGCCCAATTCTTTAAAATATAATTTCCTGTCCCCTACCCTCTGCTACAATCGCATCCTCACCTCAAGCACCCACTATTTTATGTGTTAAAATAAAAAAATAAAATAAAAAAACTACCACAATGGGCAACTGGCCCAATCCGTCCACCTCCACGGCTGGCCGCTGTCTTCTAGTGCATCATTTTCTCTTATAAAGATAACATTTCTTTCCCCCTACCTCCACTCCCTTCTGGCAGCACCCAACTCTCCACTCCTCCCCCCAGCACCCACACTTTCTTTTAAAACCCAGCTCCTAGGCAGTGTCAACAAAGGCAACTGGCACAGCCCACTGCCCTCCTCCATGGCTTTCCGCTTGGCGAATAAACGCTTTACACTTGTTTCATATAGTAAACAGCTGATTACATGATCAGCTGTTTTACCTGCAAGCAAGTGCAGGAGTGTTTTCATTCACTAGAAGGCGGCCGCCCAAGGAGGATGGCAGGTAGTGTTGGTCGTCTCTACTGTCTTGCCTGGGGGCCTGCTTTTAAGTGAAAATTTGGGCGCTGAGGAGGAGGAGCAGGAGGATGGTGGGAGTCGGATGCTTTGGGGTGGAGGGGTACTGATATTTTTAAGAGACAGAAAAGCACTAAAGATGGCAGCTGGCCATGGAGGCCAGGTGGGTTGCGCTGGTCGCCCATAGTGGGAGTTGTTTTATTTTTTTTTATTTAACACATGAAAATGAGGGTGATGGGGGAAAGAGGGTGGGATTGGAATAGTAGCAGAGGGTGAGAGACGGGGAGGTTGTCAGAGGACTGGGCTGTGGAGGAGGGTCGGAATCTGCTTCTTTTTTTTTTCTGTATTTTCTGAATAGGAATAGGCATAAATAGTGCCATTATTAGTTATTTGTATCTGAATAATGAATACTGCATTATTCGTGGCATTTGGGAAATACTATTTGTTACCCCCACACCCTACTGACAGTCACTGAACAGGAAAGGGACCTTGGGGTTATCATATCAGACAACCTCAAAACAGCAGGGCAGTGTGACAAAGCAATAAGTAGGGCTAGTAGGGTGGTGGTGATGCAGCACTCCCCCATGCTGCGCAGCAGTGTCCTTTACCCCAAGTTTCTGGTGTGAGGCTAGAATCCAAAACCTTCCAGTCTTCCGGTCTCAGAGACCAGTGTGCAACCTGCTGAGCCACTGACACTGCTATAAATGGTGCAGGAGTTGCTAGAGAAGTCCTACGAGGAAAGAATACAGAAGGAGAAGATGCTGCCCTCAGGGAAAGGTAGGGGGTGCTTCAGAAAGGTAGCCAATCAGACGTTAACAAAAAGAAAAGACTGACACTCCCGGAGTCATGCGGTGCACAATTTACTGAGAGCAGATTCAAGAGAACACAGACAAAGCCCCTAGTGCCCTCGACCAAACGGTCTTTTTTTTGGGGAGGGCGGGCGGCGCAGTCAAGATGTTACAGGATGACCCAAATTTAAGCAAAATCTTTAAAGACACAGTGATATAACAACAAAAGCTCATCAAATAACAGAGCATAAAATCACATCAACATTACTATATAAAAATTGTCAGCAAAATTATGGATCCTAGGTTATATATAAGCAAGAGTAATTACCCTGTACAAAAAATGACAATTTTGGTCTTGTCATTCTTTTTAAGCAACACAAGTGTAAGTTTTGAGTACAGGATAAAAGACAGAGAAGCAAGGAAGCTAAGCAATGCTACAATAATTGTAGCAAAAACTATTATGCATGATTACGAGGAGAGAATGAAGGATTTCAACATGTACGTCCTGGAAGAGAGGTGACATGATAGAGATCTACAAGTACCTCACGGAGTGTACAGGATGCAGGTCTCTTTCAAATGAGTAAGAGCACCAGGACCAGGGGGCATGTGATGAAGCTGGGAAGAGGGGAGTTTAAAAAAGATGTGAAGAAACACTTCTTCAATGAAAGGGTGGTAGACGCCTGCAACAGACTACCAGTGGAAATTTGGAGACAAAAAACAGTGAGGGGCTTCAAGGGTGTGTGGGAAAAACACAGGTGTATATCAGAAAATAGGCAGTGGGGAGGAGGGAGGGCACTGGAGACTAGTCAGGGTCTGGAGGAACAGATTAGGCAGGGAACATCTGGGTAGCCTGGGTGAGCCAAGCAATCCTTTTCATCTCACATTCTATAAAAACTGGATCACTGTCCCCTAGAATAAATTTTTTCTGGCTGTTTGTCTACAACTAATATCGCCATGCAGTTGGGACACCGCAATCTGGTCTTATGAAAATGATAATGATGGCATATAAGAAAGGTTAAGATGTCAGGTTCAGGCAGTCTGCTGGAGCAATTTACTGTAGAAGGGAGCGATCCTGTCTTTCTGTTACCTTAAACAGTTCTAAAGAAAAAGGGGAAGATAAATAGAGAGAATCTGAATTACGAGCAGAAATGTGCTACTTCTAGTCCAAGGTTAACACACTGTTGCACTTCACGTTTCATGGCATGATGGCTTTCATTTGATTTTTGTTGCTTATATTTTACATTATGCAAGTAATAAACAACAGGGTGTGGGGTTTCTGAATAGGTACCGCATGCCCCCTACTCCGTGGGCTGGAGGTATGAGGCATTAGTCAATTACCCTTCAACCACATGATGGAGTAAGGAAGTGCAGTAATTACCCAATAACAGTAAGCCCTGAAGTACGCTACTGCTTTTAGAAAATGGCACCAGTGACCCGTGTTCAGGAGCAAAAGCAGGTTGCTGGGTTTCAGGGGTGATGGATCGAGCATCTGGAGGACTGCTCTCCTCACCTGGGGTGGGAGGGTTGCCGCTCCCCGCTGAATGACTGCCCCCATTTGGAGGCCTGAGGGGTAGTACAGGATGGGGCAGGGACACAAAGGGTGGGCGGTTCAGGTGGAAGGTGTGCATGCCTTCACACACACACCAAATAGGAAAAATCGGAGCTGGCAGGCTCCAGGATGCCCTCGTCCAGCCACCCCCAGATTCTGGATTTCTGTGTACCAGGAAGGGGGAGACAGTCGATGCTCCTCACCCTGGCCCCGCTGAAGGGGGGCAATCTGTGGGGGAACTCCTGGGGGTTAGACTGGGTGGGGGAACTGGGCCGGAGAACAAGCCCTCCTGAGGGAGGACTGGAGCTGCCTGCCAGCTCCACAGAGGAGAGAAAAATACAATAATAAAATAAAAAAAAAAATAAAATAAAACGGCACCAAAGTAAAGAAAAAAAACAAGACAAAATAAATCTTTAAATTAAGAATAAATAAATCTTCCTTATTGGTAAAATCAGTTTTCACACCCAACTGCTGGGTTTGCCCCATCAATGAGGTCAAAATGACTGGCAGATAAGTCACTCAAGTTGTTAGCTGAACCTTTATATTTGTTTTTCTCAACTGTCACAGTTACTGAGAGTTGTGAAGCACTGCAGTGATATTTCTAAGCAGCTAGATCAGCCTAGAAAACAAGTTCCAAGACTTGCAAGGCACTCTGCAGAACCATGTGGACATTAGTGAATTACTGCACAGGTCTGGACAGCTATTGACCAGTCAGATAAAAAAATTACTTACCTTAGTAGTGTTGTTTCTTCTAATGGAGTCTTGCTGTATTCTGACAATAGCAGTGAGTCCCAACCTTCGAACTGCCCCGGAGATGAAAGAGTTAACTTTCCATGCCAGGCATGGAACGCTGAGCTCGAGCTCGGTTGAGACTCTGTCTGTTGCTGTTTGAACTCAAACCGTCAGATCTTTACGAGCTAAACTCACTGAGGTCCTGTGTGGAAGCTGTAAACCTACACTAGCCAACTGGCTACTAACATAAAAACTGATTTTTTGGCCCCAAAACAAAGACTCAAGTCAGGAGACCCAAAAAATGAAATAAACACAACACCCACTCACCCAAAGAAAAAGGGGTGATAACAAAAAAGGTGGGGCACCTCCTGAGTGCCAACACTGCCACTGCCCACCCACATCCCAAAAACAGAGGTTCTGAGAGGGGAAGGCTGAGATCAGAAAAGCAGCAAGACTCCATTAGAAGAAACAACATTACTAAGGTGAGTAATTTTTTCTTCAAACAACATGAAGTCTTGCTGTATTCCTGACAATAGCAGACTACTCAAGCAGTACCTCCATGGAGGAGGGACAGAACCACTTAGGAAATAGGCTTCTGAGCACAGCTGTGTGAATCGAGCATCACTCCTAGCCTGGATATCCAGGAGTAATGCTTGGTAAAAGTGTGAACTGTTTTCCAGGTAGCTGCTTCATATCTCTAAGATAGAATATCCCTGGCAGCAGCCAGGAAGCAGCTGTACCTCTGGTAGAGTGAGCCCTCAGGCCTGAGGGTGGAACCTTACCCAGTTTTTCATAGCAAAATTGAATGCAAGAGACAATCCACCTGGCAATGGATCTTTAGTGGCAGGTTTTCCTTTACCAACCTCACCATAAATGAGGAACAGTTGGAGGAGTCAAACCCAGACCCTTGGTATGTTCTATGTAGTAGCTAAGGGCTCTTTTCACATCTAAACTGTGCAGCCTCCTCTCACCAGAGGAGGAATGGTCAGTGAAGTACACAGGAAGAGACAGATTGGTTAAGGTGGAAGTCTGAAACCACCTTAGGCAAAAACTTCCTGTTAGTCCTGAGGACAACCTTATCTCTATGGAAGGAAATAAAGTCAGGCTCCACTGACAGGGCTTGTAACTCACTTATGCGCCTGGCAGAAGTGATGGCCACCAGGAACACAGTTTTCCAAGTCAAGTACTTAAGCTCTGCTGAGGACAAAGGCTCAAAAGGGGGTTGTATAAGCTTAGCAATGCAAACGTTAAGATCCCAAGCAGGGGCAGGGTCCCTGAATGGTGGATTGGTATGAAGCAATCCATTGAAAAACTTGGAGAATACAGGGTGAGCTGAAAGAGAAGAGGGCTTACCTGCTGAAAGGAAAGCAGAAACAGCTGCCAGATGCACCCTTAGTGTAGCTGGTCTGAGTCCCAAGCTATTCAGATGGACCATATAGTCAAGGACTTTGGGCAGATCAGCAGACTCTGGGGAAATATGCTTCCCAGAGCACCATATGGAAAATCTTTTCCATTTGGAATTATAAGTAGTTCTGGTGGAAGGCTTCCTAGAAGCCTTTAGAATATCCATAACACCTTGGGAGAGGTGTAAATCAGCAAACTCTAACTCTTCAAGAGCCAGGCCTTGAGATTGAGAGATTTGAGATTCGCGGGTACCAAACTCTCCCCTGAGCACAGGTTAACAGGTTGTAATTCCTGGGAAGAGACAGGGGAAGATGGACTGCTAAGGACAATAGGAGAGGATACCAGGGTTGTCTGGCCCAGTCTGGAGCAATCAGGATCACCTTGCGGGGTTGAGGCCTGATTTTGACTAGCACTTTGAACAGGAGAGGGAAGGGGGGAAAAGCATACAGGAACTTCTCTTCCCAACTGAGAACTAAGGCATCCAGGGGGACTGAGCCCAACACTGGGGGCCTGCAGCAAAAAAGGGGAAGTTGGTGATTGTCTGGGGCTGCAAAAAGATCTATCTGTGGGGTGCCCCATCTGGAGAATATCACCTCCAAAACCAGGGGATCCAGTGACCATTCGTGATGGCCCTGAGATATCCTGCTGAGAGCATCTGCCAGGACATTGTCCTTGCCTGGGAGGTGTACTGCTGTGAGGGAGGTGTTCAGGGAATAAGCCAGAGACCACAACTTCATTGCTTCTATACACAAGGCCGTGGACCGAGTGCCTCCTTGCTTGTTGATGTACCACATTGTGGTGGTATCGTCTGTTCTGATCTGAATAACTTTGTTCTGAACAGACTTGGAAAAGGCTTGAAGTGCTAGAAATACTGCTCTGAGTTCCAACAGATTGATGTGAAGCAGAGATTCCTGAGGGGACCACAACCCCTGGGTGGTCAGGTCTCCCAAGTGGGCCCCCACCCCAAGAGGGAGGCATCTGTAGTAAGGATTAAAGAGTGAGACTGAGTGACAAAGGGAACTCCCTGTCTTAGACTGTTCTGATCCTGCCACCACTGCAAGGCCTGGATCAGGGTTCAAGTCACTGGGATCAGTTTGGTCAGAGGGTCCTTTTTCTGAGACCAAAAGGCTCTCAAGTGGAACTGAATGTCCCTCATCTGAAATCTTGCTCCCTGCACCACTGCTGTAGAAGCAGCCATGTGCCCCAGGAGCTGCAGAAAATGCCTTGCTGGTCGAGACACCTGTAGGGTGAATGAGGAGGCCAGTGTGATAAGGGTCCTTGCCCTGTCCAGGGGAAGGAAGGCTCTGGCCTTTTCTGCATCTAGCTCTGCGCCTATGAAGGTGAGGAGCTAAACAAGCTCTAGAACTGACAGTGAAAGATTCAGAAGGAAACCCAGAGAGGTGAGCAGTTGCTGAGTTATCTGTAGGTGTAACTTGACTTGGTCTGGGGACTGGCCTACTATGAGCCAGTCGTCTAGGTATGGGAAGATGGCAATCCTTTGCCTTCTTAGGGAAGCAACTACTACTGCCAGGCATTTTGTGAACACCCTTGGAGCAGAGGCTTGACCGAAGGGCATTGCTCTGAATTGGTAATGGCCTGAGGGCAGCTCGAACCTGAGGTACTTTTGATGGGAGCTTCTGATGAGAATATGGAAATAGGCATCCTTGAGGTCCAGGGAGACTAGCCAGTCCCCTGGCCTTAGAGAGGGTAGAATTATTCCCAGAGTCACCATATTGAATTTTGGCTTTAAAAGGTGCTTGTTTAAGTATCTGAGATCCAGGATGGGCCGCCATTCTCCTGTCTTTTGGGGGGTAAGGAAGTACCTGGAGTACAATCCTTTGCCTTGGTGTAGGGGTGGAACCCTTTCCACAGCTCTGAGAGCCAGGAGAGAAGAGACCTCTGCCTCTAGGGCAAGTGCCTCTGAAGGATTTGCAGGTGGAAAGGATCTGGTTCTCATCTTTGGAAATTTTTTGAAGCTGAGAACCAGTCCCTGGCTTACTACTTCCAGGACCCACTTGTCTGATGTTAGAGATTTCCAGTCCTGGACGAAGTAAGCCAGCCTGCCCCCTACAGGTAGTGGAGAATCGGCCCTGGCCAACCCATCAGGGTGCCTGTTTGGCAGTGGGTTTTGGCTGAGGGGTGGAAGCAGGTCTGCTTGTACCCCTTCTGCCTCTCCCTCTAAAGAACCTCCTCTGAGCATAGGCAGAAGAGGAGGCCTGGGCTTGGTAGAAAGGCCTATGAAAAGGCCTGCCCCTGCCCCTGGGATGCTGCCTCTGAGGAGTGGCTTGCCTTTCCTTGGCCTGGGCACTCCTATAGGTGGTCCTATATTCATCCATTTTCTTCATGTAATTCTCTGTTTGTTCCCCAAACAGAGAATTACCCACAACAGGAAAGTCCATGGCCTTAGTCTGGGTATCCTGTGACAGACTAGTACATCTGAGCCAAGCCATTCCACGAAGTGCCACAGATGTAGCCATGATTCTAGATGAAACATCATTGGAGACCACTGCAGCATGGAACTGCACCTTGGATGCCTCAATACCATCCGCAGCCACCTGCTCCAGCTCCTTGGCAAGCTGGCCAGGGACCTGTTTTGCTAAAGCCATGACAGTGTCCCATCTGGATTTTTGATACCTAGCAGTATAGGCCATATAGTTGGCCTGTCTGAGTCCCAAGGATGCTGCCATGTACTGTTTCTTTGCCATGGCATCAATCCTCCTGGAGTCCTTGTCTGGGGGGTGTGAAGCCAAGGGAATATTTGCCTTATCACAGGCTGCAGCCTGCACTACCCCAACATGGCTGCATTGTTGTGTAAGGAACTCCGTATCTGAGCCTGACAGTGTATACCTCTTGTCCATTCTTTATCCACAGGAGGTATAGTATTAGGAGTCTTTAAAATCTTAAATGTTTGTTTCCCAAAAGATTTGGTAAGGGAATAGACAGCCTCTTAGACTCTGGGATATCCATCATTTCCACATAGTCATTCTCTTCCTGGTCATCCACAGCTTCTTCCATAGGAAGCTGGAGGGTTTCGGCCACTTTCTTATAAAACATGAAATGGGAGGGTTACTCAGAAAGCCTAGGAGGAGGCACTCCTGAAGGTGTGTCTGGGGAGATGTCCAGGTCAATGGGCACATCCAGACTTTCAAAACCACATTCACTTTCCTCATATTCCTCTTCCTCCTCCTCCGGTTCATAATATTCTTCTAAATCATAATCTTGAACCGGTGGAACCGGCTGAACCGAGTGCCTTCCTGATGGTGCCGGTTCAGTCGGAACCGGGGAAAGCGACTGCACAATTTTTATCGCTTTGGCTATTTTCTCAGCGGTAGGAGAAGAAACTTTTGGATCCACACCAGTTGATTTTTCCTTTCTTGTTCTCTTAGCCAGAACCGACTCCTCGGAATCGGTTCTCCTTTGGCCCGAAGAAGTCTCACCCTGGTCAGAGGGCACTCCTTCTGGTTCGGTTTGAATCGAACCGGGCTGGCCATCCGGTTCAGCGGACTTTTTGGCCTCCCTTTCCCTGAGCCTACCAACTCTCTTCTCTAGGGTAGCTGCAGGAAAATATTTACAAATCTGGCAGTTTGCATTGAGGTGGTCAAACCCCAGACAATAAACACAGGTGGTGTGGGGGTCAGCCTTAGCAAAGACTTCCCCACACACACTGCAGTGTTGAAACCCAGTGGGCCCGGTTTTTCTTTTGGGTTTCTCAGACATTGTGCCAGTCCTAACAAAACTTGCCCTTTTAATGGCAATCCGCCAGGCAAGACACTCTTTATCGGTTCCTGACCGTGTTACGAGTCGTGGAAAAAAACCATAATAAAATCCGTTTCTTTTAGACCCGATAAGAACCGGTAACCACACACTAAAAGTACAGATAAAGATTTTACAACAACTTGATCGGTTCAAACCGAACCGATGAACCGTTTACAAGTTCCACACAGAATAGAAAACAATATAAACCTATCTAGTACTCACGAATACCACAGACATAGACTGAACAGACAGGTTACAGTTTAAATTTGGTCGAAAACCGAGAAAAGCGGTACTTTAACCGACAAATTGAACTGAGCAGAGGAGAAATCTCAGGAGCGACTGTTCAGTGAGGCGGAGTAAAGAATCTGACGGTTTGAGTTCAGACAGCAACAGACAGAGTCTCAACCGAGCTCGAGCTCAGCGTTCCATGCCTGGCATGGAAAGTTAACGCTTTCATCTCCGGGGCAGTTTGAAGGTTGGGACTCACTGCTATTGTCAGAATACAGCAAGACTTCATGTTGTTTGAACACTGGATTTTTCTTGCCCATTATATAATTAGTTTTTGAAGATTTATGCAAAGTTCAGTTAAACTTTCCTTTAAAGTTTTATTTTCTATGTACAATCTTACCCATTCCAGGAGATCATCCTTAAGACAAACATTAAGGTTACCACTCAGGAAAACTGCCATGGGCAATGTTCCTTTTTACGGCTGCATGGACGGAGCCCTGCAGTCGTTTTGGGATCACATCACTGTAGGAGAAAAGTGGAACCGATGTCTGGGTTCTCCTACAGTGATGCGGTCTCCTGTCTACAGCGCTGAAGGCGCTTGTGGTCTCTTGTTCTCCTCTTCCACAGCCCTCATGACGCAGCTCCATGACACTCAGCCCCGCGCTACTTTCACAACTAAGAAGTGACAGCTCCTACACAAACTGTGCATGCACAAGTATCGTGCACGCAAAGATCTGTCGGAGCTGCCATCTTATGCACAGCAGCCTCCGGTGCATGAATACAGCAGCTTTGATGCAAACCTCCAGTGTGACAAGAGCTCCGACTACAGTTTTACTCGCTCTCGCCACACAAAAGCACCACAGTTGCTCTGGGCAGCTGTACTGGCTCTTACCAGAATTTGTTGCATAGACTGATAAAGACTATGGTATAGTTTATTACTCAGTGTTCAAAACATTAGCTCCCATTCAGTATTTAAATCTTTCCTGACAAAGCACTGCTTTGACACTCTTCCTGAATTAGGCACTTTTTATTTGTCTATATGCTACTCTTGATGTTTCTATTTTTTAAAAACCTGCTTGTTACCTTCCAGTCCCTCTTGAATATGGGCATCTAATGTCCTTGGGGCTACCCAGTTAACAAATTATAAATACATTAAAAAGAAGTGTATAAAAATTACGTTTCCATCTTGATACCAGAGGTTCTTTATAGATGTAAACACTGCTTACTTCGGATGTTGAATTGTAATTCTAAAACTGTAACAGACAAAAACTGCTTACATTGGTCAAGCTGTCCCAGAGATCTTCATTTTTTGTATTTCTGTAGCTGTAACGACGAAGGTACCTCACAATCCCAGCTTTAAATGCATCTGCAGTCAGGTAGTCCCTCAGCATATTCAAAATACAAGCCCCCTGAAAAGAAAATGATAATCCTTTGCACTATTAAACTTATAAAACCAGTACACAGTAACGACAATGAAGTTTCACCACAGAGCTTTCACGATCTATTCTCATCATTGCAGCAACCTCCCAACATTAGATTGGTAGACAGTGGTTAAATATTAACAAGGTAATTTAAGGTCGGGAGGGACTGTAAGTTCATCAGGTCCCCTCCTCTCACACTGCTTCATAACCAGGGATTAATAAGTGTGTTGTGCAAACATGTACTGCTTATTTGCAATGTTATTAACTTATCTGGATTCCCTACCCAGTCTTCTACCCAAGATACCTGTGATTCCCTTGGTAAGCAGAAATTTGTCCAAGCTTACTGTGAAGGCAACTCACTATCCGTCTTTCACTGTCTCCGCTAGTAGGCTATGTCATACGTTTCCCACCAATTGGAAGAAAAAGTGTATTTTTTCCCTAAATGTATTACCTCTGAGCTTCAGGTCATCTAACATATAAGGAATAATGTATGGGCAACCATGCACAATGAGCCATGTTTCCATCAGGGGGTTGAGATGACAACAAATGGACCCCCAGGGCAAAGCCTGAGAGGTCCATGCTGTTATCTCACCCAAGACAGAAACATAGGGCAAGTTTTGCATGATCCCCAACATTTTGTTTGCTGTAGTATATGGTTTCGGCATCTTTTTTAAAACTTTCTACATTTGTTCAATTTTAGCTGAGTGCTGCTGTGAAAGTAGAGGCTGCGGGGAGTGTGCGAGGGGGGACAGCGCTATGTGAATGAATGGAGAAACTGAAGGCAGTGGGAGTGAGGCGAGGGGGAGTACAGCTGAGTCAATGATGAAATGTGCACAACATCTTTAGAACATGCACAGCAACTTTTAGATCATACACAACAAGGTTTCTGAACTGGCTGAATTTCATACACAATAAAGTACAATTACGTAAGAACTTACTGTAACAACAGATCTTCGAAAGGAGCTCTTGCAGCAGGCTATTACTATTAGGACTATTGCCGCAGGCCACAAGACCCACCGGAAAAAACTTAGCTAGCAGTACCCAGTGGGGACCGCTTGCCTGATGAAGGCTCCGCCCTGACACCGGTCATGCTACAAAAGGGGGTGGACCCCAGCTCCACCTCAGTTCCCCCACCAAGACCTGCAAATGGATCACTGTGAGAAAAACGGGCAAAGCCCGTCCTAGACATGCTGAAAAATTCTTCTGGGGGACAGAGGGCAGGAAAGCAGCGCCTGCTGCAAGAGCTCCTCTCGAAGATCTACTGTTACGGTAAGTTCTTACGTAACTGTACTATCGTACTTCGAGTGGGAGCTCTTGCAGCATGCTATTACTATTAGGACAGAATCCCAAGCAGTCCTGCACCAAGGAGGTGACTAGCCCCGGGAGGTAGGATGACAGAAAAAAGATGGTAAAGCCTATGGCTGGAATCAGCAAACTAGGACAAGAGTCCTTGAAGAACTGCCAGGCCGAAACCTGCTCGGCGCCTAGAAGCTATGTCCAGACTGCAATGCCTCACGAAGGTGTGCACTGAATTCCAAGTAGCAGCTGCACAGATGTCTCGAAGGGAGACATTTTTTAAGGAGGCGAAGGAGGTAGAGAATCCTCTAGTGGATTGACCTCTGATCGAGCCCGGTAGAGGTTTGTTGTATTTATTATAACAGGACACTATACAGTGTACCAGCCACTGGGAAATGGTCGGTTTTGACACTGGTTTGCCCAGGTGTTGAGACGCAAAGGCCACAAACAATTGCTCCGATTTGCGGTGTGCCACTGTCCACTTAGGGTTATACCTCAGCACCCTATAAACATCCGTGTGCAGGAGAGACTCTCCCCGATTAGTAGGGGTAGGAAAATAAATTGGAAGGTCAACCGACTGGTTGAGTGTCAATTCCGAGACCACTTTATGTAAGAACTTAGGGTTTGTTCTGAGGAAAACTCTTTCCTGATGAAAAATAATATAAGACTCCTTACACATCAGGGCCTGTAGCTCGGAAACTGTTCGAGCTGAAGTAACAGCAACTAAAAAGGAAACCTTCCAGAAAAGGAAACACAATTCACATTCTGCTGCTGGGGGGGGGGGTCAGTTTCTCAAGTTCAAGTTTATTGCAGGAAAACTCCACTGAGCAAGCTCATTCACAAGGAGGTCCTGTGAGATAAACACTTAAAGTACAAACACAGATAGGTAATAACAGTATTTATGCAACAGGGGTCAGGATAAAAACTGTAGAATAAAACCATTTATCTTCGCTACTATGGTAATAAATTTATTTATCCACATAGTAACTACATCATCACCCATTTATTCACACAGTAACTACATCACTAGCTCATTTATTTATACAGTTCTCTTCAGAATTCATTTAGAATGTTCGGCCACAGAAGCAGTACTAACCATATTTAAATGTCAATAACTTAAAAAGAAAAAGATAACCTGGTACTGTGAGCTACGAAAATTGTTCAGCACAAAATTATCTACAAAATGAATACTGTTTCATTTATATAAACCCTGTATATTGTATATGATTAGCAAGAAAACAGAAGAAAATGTAATTTTTGTTCACTTTTTTGACAAACAAATATAAATAACTTTAAAACAAAAAATGATAGCATGGTACTATGAGCACGAAAAATGTTCAGCTCAAAAATATCTACAAAATGAGTGGTGTTTCATTTATAGATACCATTTTGTTTTTTTATAATTAGCACAAAACAGCATAAAATTCAATTTTCTTTTCCTTTTGACAAATTATTTACACCTACCAAAATCAAAATGTTCACACAACATCTAAACCTGTTGCATAAATGGAATATGCAGCAGTTCAGTGTGTGATAATGCATTTATTTTGTACAGTTTCCAGTGACCTCTCGTAACTCTCACTCGTGCCTTCGGCACTCGTGAGGAATTGCCAACGTCACTGGAAACTGTACAAGATAAATGCACTATTACACACTGAACCGCTGCATATCCCTTATTTATGCAACAGGTGTGAGACCAAAAGCCATTGAATAAATCCATTTATTTCCACATATGTGGGATAAATTCAAACTGTCAATCAAAGCTTTTTTGTTCACTTTTTTGACAAACAAATATGAATAACTTTAAAACGAAAAATGATAGCATAGTACTGTGAGCACGAAAAATGTTCAGGACAAAAATATCTACAAAATGAGTGGTGTTTCATTTATAGATACCTTTTAGTTTTTTTTATAATTAGCAAAAAACAGCAAAAAATCCTATTTTCTTTTCACTTTTCAGACAAACAAATATAAATAACTTTAAAATGAAAAATGATAACATGGTACTGTGAGCATGAAGAATGTTCAGCACAAAAATATCTACAAAATGAGTGGTGTTTCATTCATAGATACCTTTTAGTTTTTCATAATTAGCAAAAAACAGCATAAAATTCAATTTTCTTTTCACTTTTTTGACAAACAAATGTGAATCACTTTAAAACTAAAAATGATAGCATGGTACTATGAGCACAAAAATGTTCAGCATGAAAATATCTACAAAATGAGTGGCATTTCATTAATAAATACATTTTAGTTTTTTTATAATTAGCAAAAACAGCATAAAATTAAATTTTGTTTCACTTTTCGTCAAACAAATGCTAATAACTTAAAGCAAAAAAGGTAGCATGATACTGTCACCATGACACTTGTTCAGCAAGAAGTTCTCTACAAAATGAGTGGTGTTTCATTTAATAGCAACCACCCTGCTAGGTGGACATACACCAGGAAAGTTAACTGAAAGTCCCAGAAATTATCATTTAAAAAAAAGAAGATAAACAGTCAAAACCAAATGTTCCCGCACTGATAAGAAGCATCCCTATTGCATAAATGAAATATACAGTGGTGAGCTGTCAGATAAATTATTTATCTACACTTGTACTGTTTGACCTCGGACACCTCACTCGTGGCTTACGCCACTCGTGAAGTTACCCGAGGTCAAACAGCACTTGTGTAGATAAATCATTTATCTGACAGCTCACCATTGTATATCCCACATATACATGAAATGCACGTTACATGATACAGGCTGGATGTACATACAAGGGTACCACATAGGGTGACCGCAGGTGGTAAACACTGATATAAGACAGGGAAGCGACTTACAGGTTGCATACTGATAAATGAAACATGATGACTGGTGTGTGCAATACATAAATTTTGGCAACTAGAACAAACAACAGTCTACAACTGATATGGGGGGGAGGAGTGATTTGATAGAGTAGCAGTGGAACGTGAGCATAGATAAAGCCAGGAGTAGAAGGCGAAGGGAAGGCAGTTGATATGACAAATCAATTATACCTTACCAGTGGATAAATATGGCACACATGGGGAAGCATACCTCTCAACCTTTTGTTCCCCAAATGTGGAACATTGCCTTTCAAAATGTGGAACAAATGAGCAAAATGTGGAACACTTAATCAAATCTTTATCTAGGAGGCTCAGGACACTGTTAAAATGTTTGCATTTATGTTCAGAAAGTCTGTTATTAATTTAATAATATATTTTTTGCATCATTTTGTATAGATTTTTGCTTTAAAATGTTAATACTGAATGTGGAACAGGGAGCTTTTGTGAAGCAAAATGAGGAACGTTCCTCATAGTGTGGTACAGTTGAGAGGTGTGTGGGGAAGGAAGAGACTTAATGACAGTTACAGGTGTCTTTTATTTTGGCTGAACTTAGCGATTTGTAGAAGTTTATTGAAACTGTGCTAGTTAGTTTCAGTACAGTTTGTAATTGGTTCCAAATGGAGGGAAGGGCATATGCAATATACGCTTACAAAGGAAGTCCAGCGTCCTTAGTATGTCAAACATAATAGTCAGATTTTCTTAGCAGTATGCACTATGTGAGATACTAATAAGGGAGAGAGATAGCTTGGCAATTTCTGCAGGAGCAGTTTAAGAGTCCATAGCCCAGCATGAGCAGGCGTCTAGTAAGGGATGTCCAACCAACAGCTGTATATAAGTCACAGTGGTGCGAACGGCAAGGGGAGTTGGTAATGAACCGTAACGCACGGTGATAAAGGATGTCCAGTTTACTTAGATTTGCAAGAGTGGTGGAGGAATAGATTACATCGCCATAGTCGAGTAGGGGGAGAAAAGTGGCCTGCACAAGCTTGTTTCAAGGGGGAAAAGGGCCTTATTTCTGTAGAAGAAACCTAACCTTGCTTTTAACCTTCTAGAGACATCTTCGACGTGGTCATTGAAAGATAATTTATTGTCGATCCAGATACCTAGATATTTAAATTTGGTTACAACTTCCAGAGGCTCGTTTAGCATGGTGACAATGAAGTCTTGGGCAAGGGTATTGGGGGGCCTGTGACAGCACTGCGGGAGAATATCATCGCTTTAGTCTTCTTAGCATTGAGCAGAAGCTTTGCCTTTATTAGATTATGCTCAAGTTGTGCGAAGTCCGCTTGAAGCACTCCCTTGACTTATGATAACGATGAGCCAGAAGTATACAACACAGTATCATCTGCAAAAGGAAAAAATTACTCACCTTAGTAATGTTGTTTCTTCTAATGGAGTCTTGCTATATTATGACATATGCAGTATAACCCCAGGGTTAGAACTGCTCCGGAGGTGAAAGAGTTAACTTTCCATGCAGGGCATGGAACCTTGAGCGCGAGCTCGGTTGAACACTCTGTCTGTTGTAGCTCAAACTTAAACTGTCAGATCTTTACGAGCAAAACTCACTAAGGTTCTGTGTGAAGCCAGAAACCTACACTAGCCCACTGGCTACTAACTACAAAAAACATTTTTGTTCTTGATCCCAAAATAAAGACTCAAGTCAGGGATTCAAGAAGGAAAAATAAAACATAACACCTAAGCACCCTAAGAAAGGGTGAACATAAAGTGGGCATCTATGAAGTGCCAACATTGCACTGCCCACCCACATCTCAAAAGTAGAGGTTCTGAGAGGGGCAGGCTGGGGGGGAGGTCATAATATAGCAAGACTCCATTAGAAGAAACAACATTACTAAGGTGACTAATTTTTTCTTCAAACAACATGAAGTCTTGCTATATTATGACATATGCAGATTACACAGCAGTACCTCCATGGAGGAGGGACAGAACCTACTTAGGAAATAGGCTCTGGAGCACAGCTGTGGCAAATCGAGCATCACTCCTAGCCTGGATATCCAGGGAGTAATGCTTAGTAAAAGTGTGAACTGTTTTCCAGGTAGCTGCTTGACATATCTCTAGGATAGGGGTGTCCCTGGCAGCAGCCAGGACGCAGCTGTACCTCTGGTAGAGTGAGCCCTCAGGCCTGAGGGAGGAATCTTACCCAGTTTTTCATAGCAAAATTGGATACAAGAGACAATCCACCTGGCAATGGATCTTTTAGTGGCGGGTTTGCCTTTACCAACCTCACCATAAGTGAGGAACAATTGGAGGGATTCAAACCTATGACCCTTGGTACATTCTATATAGTAGCTAAGGGCTCTTTTGACATCTAAACTGTGTAATCTCCTCTCGCCAGAGGAGCAATGGTCAGTGAAGTACACAGGAAGAGACATGGATTGATTAAGGTGGAAGTCTGAAACCACCTTAGGCAAAAACTTTCTGTTAGTCCTGAGGACCACCTTATCTCTGTGAAAGGAGATAAAATCAGGCTCCACTGACAATGCTTGTAGCTCACTTATGCGCCTGGCAGAGCTACCAGAAACACAGTTTTCCAAGTCAAGTACTTAAGCTCTGCTGAAGACAATGGCTCAAAAGGGGGTTGCATAAGCTGGGCAATGCAAATATTAAGATCCCAAGCAGGGGCAGGGTCCCTGAACGGAGGGTTGGTGTGAAGCAACCCTTTAAAAAACTTGGAGAACACAGGGTGAGCTGAAAAAGAAGAGGGCTTACCTGCTGATAAAAAGACAGACACAGCTGCCAAGTGCACTTTTAGGGTAGCTGGTCTTAGCCCCAAAGAATTCAAATGCACTAAATAATCCAGAATCGTGGGCACGTCAAACGATTCTGGGGAAATATGCTTACCAGCACACCATATGGAAAATATTTTCCATTTTGAATTATATGCAGCCCTGGTGGAAGGCTTCCTAGAGGCCTTCAAGATTTCCAATATGCCTTGGGAAAGGTGTAGGTCAGCAAACTCTAACTCTTCAAGAGCCATGCCTTGAGATTGAGAGATTTGAGGTTCGGATACCAAACTCTCCCCTGGGCACAGGTTAACAGGTTGTGATTCCTGGGAAGACACAGGGGAAGGTGGACTGCTAAGGACATGAGGAGTGGGTACCAGGGCTGCCTGGCCCAATCTGGAGCAATCAGGATCATCCTGCAGGGTTGAGACCTGATTTTTACTAGCACCTTGAAAAGAAGAGGAAGGGGAGAAGCATAGAGAAACTTCCCTTCCCAACTGAGTAGAAAGGCATCCAGAGGGACTGAGCCCAACACTGGTGGCCTGCAGCAAAAAAGGGGAAGTTGGTGATTGTCTGGGGCTGCAAAGAGATCTATCTGAGGGGTGCCCCATCTGGCAAATACTACCTCCAGTACTAGGGGATCCAGTGCCCATTCGTGATGGCCCTGGGAAATCCTGCTGAGAGCATCCGCTAGGACATTGTCCTTGCCTGGGAGGTGAACTGCCGTAAGGAAGGCATTCAGAGAATAAGCCAGAGACCACAACTTCATTGCTCCGGTGCACAAGGCCATAGACCGAGTGCCCCCTTGCTTGTTGATGTACCACATTGTAGTGGTATTGTCTGTTCAGACCTGAACAACCTTGTTCTGAACAGATGTGGAAAAACCTGGAGTGCTAGAAAAACTGCTCTGAGTTCCAACAAATTGATGTGGAGCAGAGATTCCTGAGGGGACCACAACCCCTGGGTAATAAGGTCGCCCATGTGAGCTCCCACCCCAAGAGGGATAACATCTGTAGTAGGGTCAGGGGAATGAGACTGGGGAATGAAGGGAACCCCCTGTCTCAAATTGCTCTGGTCCTGCCACCACTGGAGGGCCTGGATCAGGGTTCGAGTCACTGGGATCAATTTGGTTAGAGGATCTGTCCTTTGAGACCAAAAGGCTCTCAAATGGAACTGAATGTCCCTCATCTGAAACCCTGCTCCCTGCACTACTGCTGTAGAAGCAGCCATGTGCCCCAGGAGCTGTAGAAAATGCCTTGCTGGTCGAGAGACCTGTAGGGTGAAAGAAGAGGCCAGAGAGACCAAAGTCCTTGCTCTTTCCAGAGGGAGGAAGGCTCTGGCTTCTTTTGTGTTCAGTTCTGCGCCTATGAAGGTGAGAAGCTGGACAGGCTCCAGAACTGACTTTGGAAGATTGAGAAGGAAACCTAAAGATGTAAGAAGTTGCTGAGTTACTTGTAGGTGTAGTTTGACCTGGTCTGGAGACTGGCCTACAATGAGCCAGTCGTCCAGATAAGGAAAGATGGCAATCTTTTGCCTTCTTAAGTGGGCAACTACTACTGCCAGGCATTTTGTGAACACCTCGGGCCGAGGTGAGGCCGAAGGGCATTGCTCTGAACTGGTAATGGCCTGAGGGCAGTTCAATCTGAGGTACTTTCGATGGGAGCTTGATGAGAACATGGAAGTAGGCAACCTTGAGGTCCAGGAGGCTAACCAGTCCCCTGGCCTTAGAGAGGTAAAATAATTCCCAGAGTCACCATTTTGAACTTTGGTTTTAAAAGGTGCTTGTTTAGATACCTGAGATCCAGGATGGGCCACCATTCTCCTGTCTTTTGGGGTAAGAAGTACCTGGAGTACAACCCTTGCCCTGGTGTAGGGGTGGAACCCTTTCCACAGCTCTGAGAGCCAGGAGGGAAGAAACTTCTGTTTCTAGGGCAAGTGCCTCTGATGGATTTGCAGGTGGAAAGGACCTGGTTCTCATCTTCGGAAATTTTTTGAAGCTGAGAACCAGTCCCTGGCTTACTACTTCCAGGACCCACTTGTCTGATGTTACAGACTTCCAGTCCTGGACAAAGTAAGCCAGCCTGCCCCCTACCGGTAGTGGAGAATCGGCCCTGGCCACCCCATCAGGGAGCCTGTTTTGCAGGGGCTTTGGGTTGAGGGGTAGAAGCAGGCTTACTAGACCCCTTCTGCCTCTTCCTCTAAAGAACCCTCTGGGCATAAGCAGAAGAGGAGGCCTGGCTTGGTAAAAAGGCCTACGAAAAGGCCTGCCCCTGCCCCTGACATGCTGCCTTTAAGGAGTGGCTTGCCTTTCTTTGGCCTGTGCACTCCTATAGGTGGTCCTATACTCATCCATTTTCTTCATATAATTCTCTGCTTGCTCCCCAAACAGAGAATTGCCCACAACAGGAAAATCCATAGCCTTAGACTGGGTATCCTGCGACAGGGCAGTACATCTGAGCCAGGCCATTCTGCGAAGAGACACAGATGTAGCCATGACTCTTGATGAAACATCATTAGAGTCTACTGCAGCATGAAATTGCACCTTGGATGCCTCAATACCATCTGCAGCCACCTGCTCCAGCTCCCTGGCAAGCTGGTCAGGGGCCTATTTTGCTAGTGTCAGCACAGTATCCCATCTGGATTTCTGGTACCTAGCTGCATAAGCCATATAATTCGCCTGTCTGAGTCCTAAAGATGCTGCCATGTACTGTTTCTTTGCCATGGCATCCATCCTCCTGAAATCCTTTTCAGGAGGGTGAGAGGCTAGAGGAATATTAGCCTTGTCACAGGCTGCAGCCTGCACTACCCCCACATGGCTGCATTGCTGAGAGAGGAACTCCGTATCAGAGCCTGATAATGTATACCTTTTGTCCATCCTTTTATCAACAGGAAGGATAGAGTGAGGAGTTTTTAGAATTTTTACTGTCTGTTTCCTAAAGGATTTGTGCAAGGGAATAGACAGTCTCCTAGACTCTGGAATATCCATCATTTCTACATAATCAGGCTCTTCTTGGTCATCAACAGCTTCCTCAACAGGGGTTGGAGAGTTTCAACAACTTTCTTATAGAACATAAAATGAGAAGGGGGACTCAGATAGCCTGGGGGGGGGGGGGACCCCTGAAGGTCTGTCTGGAGAGATGTCCGGTTCAATGGGCACATCCAGACTTTCAAAATCACATTCACTCTCCTCAAGAGTCCCAAGATGACAGCCTGGGTAAAGAATTGGCTGGAGAATAGGACACAGAGAGTAATAGTAAATGGAGTCCACTCAGAAGAAAGGAGGGTTACTAGCGGGGTACACATGGGGTTCAGTAATAGGACCAGTCCTCTTCAATGTCTTTATAGCGACATTGCAGAAGGACTGAAGGAAAAGTATGTCTCTTTGCAGATGACACTAAGATCTGCAACAGAGTTGATGCACAGGGTGGGGTGGAAAGGATGAGAAGGGACTTAGCAAGGTTAGAGGAATGGTCAAATGTATGGCAGCTTAGATCAATGTTAAGAAGTGCAAGATAATGCACCTGGGAAACAAAAACCCAGGGGAAGAGTACACAATGGGGGGTGAGATACTAACAACAACAAAAATGGAAAGGGACCTGGGGGTAGTCATATCAGATGACCTAAAGGTGGGCAAGCAATGTGAGAAGACAGCAAGGAGGGTTGGGGGATACTGGGATGCATAGGAGAGGCATCACCAGTAGAAAACAGGAAGTATTATCCCTCTGTACAGACAGCTGGTGAGACCCCATCTGGAGTACTGTGTGCAGTTCTGGAGACCCAATCTCCGCAAAGACATAGACAGGACGGAAGCTGTCCAGAGGAGGGCAACTAAAATGGTGCAGGGTCTGCACCGGAAGACATATGAAGAGAGACTTAAGGAGCTTAATATGTATAGCCTCGAGGAAAGGAGGGAGAGGGGACATGATAGAAACTTTCAAGTACCTCAAGGGAATCAACAAAGTCCAAGAGGGTAGCATCTTTCAAAAAAAGAGGTGTGCAAGAACAAGAGGGCACAATTTGAAGATAGAGGGGCGGCTCAGAGGTAATTTAAGGAAGTATTTTTTCACAGAGAGGGTTGTGGATGCATGGAATGGCCTTCCGGAGGAGGTTGTGGAGTCAAAATCAGTGGTGGAATTCAAGCATGCATGGGATAGTCATAAAGGCAATTCTGGGGGTGGGGTAGGAAGAAGTAGGCTGCTGGTTAACTAGGATCTGCAGCTTATCCAGTAGGTAGGGAAATGGGCAGACTGGGTGGGCCAAGCGGTCCTTATCTGCCGTCAAATTCTATGTTTCTATGTTTCTATACCCCTCTTCCCCTTCCTCCGGTTCATAAAAATCCTCAAAATCATAATCTTAAACCGGTGGAACCGTCCGAACTGAGCGCTTCTCTGATGGTGTCGGTTCGGACGGAACCGGGGAAAGAGACTGGACAATTTGAATAGCTTTAGCTATTTCCTCAGCGGTTGGAGAAAAAACTTTTGGCTCCACACTAGCTGACTTTCTAGCCCTTTTAGTTGGAACCGGCTCCTCAAAACTTGCTCTTCGTTTGCCCGAGGAAGTATCGCCCTGGTCAGAGGGCACTCCCTCAGGTTCGGTTGGAACCGAACCGGGCTGGCCATCCGGGTCAGCGGCCTTTTTGGCCTCCCTTTCCCTGAGCCTACCAACTCTCTTTTCCACGGTGGCAGCAGAAAAATTCTTACAAATCTGGCAGTCTGCATTGAGGTGGTCAAACCCCAGACAATATACACAGGTGGTGTGTGGGTCAGCCTTAGCAAAGGCTTCCCCACAGAGGCCACAGTGCTGAAACCCAGTGGGTCCGGTTTTCTTTTTGGTTTCTCAGACGAAAAGGCTTCTGCACCAAAACTTGCCCGTTAGTGGCAATCCGCCAAATAAGACTCTCTTTATCGGTTCCCAACCATGTCACGGCCGTGGAAAAACCGTAATAAAATCTGTTTTTTAGAACCGATAAGAACTGGGAACCGTAATCGAAAGGCTAGAAAGTTAATTTAAAACTCTATGTAATCGGTTCAAACCAACCGAAAAAGACGTTTACAAGTTCCACACAGAAGAAAATAAAATAAGCCTATCTATTACTTACAATACCACAGACAGAGCTTGAACCGACCGATTGCGGTTAATTTCGGTAAAATAAACCGAGAATTACACTTTTTTTTTTTTTGTGTAATATTTTTATTTGCTTTTTCCAACAAACTTCTACAAACAAATAGATGTATAGCTTATTCTGCTACTGTCCTCATACAATATATAAATCATCCTTTCCATTTCACCCCAAATCTTGCAATATGCAAATTTAAACATTTTAAACTGGGTTAAATAAACAGCTCCCCAGTAGCATAGTCCATTTTCCCGATCCTATAAAAAAAAAAAAAGAGGATTTTTATTTTTCCCCATATCCCCCAAACAAGTACAAATTTGATCATGAAGATTATTAAAAAACTATTTACAGATATCCACATCCACTCAGTTGTTCAAACAGAGACAGTTAATTATAGTCACATCTAGGTCACTCATTCATTATAGGTTGTAGGCACAATTTACTCTCCCCTTACACGATACCCCCTTCTTCAACAGGTCCAACCTCTCCACCATTCACATAGTGTTCCAGTTATTCGACTTAGGGCTGGGATTCGAAATACGAACATTTATTGCACTATTCCCCTTCATCAAAACAACCTAGCTTAGGGCCACTAGATCCTCCTGCGGTAAAGCCAAGAGGAGTGGGCCCCATATGATTCCGAACATCTCTGCTCTCTCCTGAAACTGATAGGCCCTTCTCTCCATAGCCAGAGCAGAGACTATCATTGCTTTCCAATGGTCAAGAGAGGGGTTTCTTGCTGAAATCCAAGTATTCAGGATACATTGCCTGGCAATTGCCAAGGCCACCCTCAGCCACTTCCTATGCAAACTCCATTCCTCTTCCTCCTCCCACTCAATTCCAAAAAGGAGCTCTATCGGTTGAAGGGAGACCCTGGCCTCTGTCTTCCCGTTTAAGAACTCTCGATATCCCTCAAAAGCTCTGTATCCGGGAACACTTCCAAAAGCAGTGTATGTATGTACCCACCTCATTTTTACATCGGGGACATGTTTCTGGTATCTCTGGGCGGCTTTTATGGACCACTACCGGGGGTTAAAAAAGTCTATGGACAAACTTATAGGCCGACTCCTTATATCTGTTTGATAATAGTAGGCCCATGTGTGTTCCCAACATCAGCTCCCAATTTGGCTCTGAGATCGAGATCCCCAGGTCCCTCTCCCATAGTGCTCTCCTACCCGAGCTTTCTTCTACCAGGGCCTCTCTAAGGATTCGCACCGCCCTGCCTATTACCCCCTTAGGATTGTGCCGGGCTCTACAAATTGTCAATTCCAAACTTTGCTGAGGCATAGTCTGTGAGCCTGGTCCTCCCAGACTGCGGGCGAAATCTCTAGCCTGCAGGAATCTAAACATGTGGTTACCAGGGATTCCCCTCCTTTCCCCTAACTCCTTTAGGGAGGAGATATGCAGACCATCATACAAATCCTTCACGCAATGTATACCTCTCTCATCCCATTCCTTAAATCCATGGTCCTCCAAACCAGGGAGAAAGAGAGGGTTACCACTCAGGGGGAGGAGCAACGTCTCCGCCTTACCATCACTTACCCTTGCCCTGATCTGTTCCCACCCCTCCAGGGTCCATATTACCAACGGGT
Source organism: Neoceratodus forsteri (assembly GCA_016271365.2). Classification (NCBI taxonomy): domain Eukaryota; kingdom Metazoa; phylum Chordata; order Ceratodontiformes; family Ceratodontidae; genus Neoceratodus; species Neoceratodus forsteri. Next base: position 437,932,238 of record CM057454.1, read on the forward strand.
TGGGATTCAAGTGATGCTGATATGCCCTTCTACCTCCCTTCCTCAGATAGGCTGAAAGCCTACCCTGCGCCCCCTCCCCTTCCAGGTCCAGCCAGCTTGCTGCCTCTGGGCGCGCCACCCAGTCTTTGATTACCCTCACCTGCGAGGCTAAAAAGTAACTTTTAACGTCTGGAAGCTTAATCCCCCTCTCCTCGCCCCCAGTTTTAATCTTTGTAGGCTAATTCTGGGCTTCTTCCCTTGCCAGAGATAATCAGAAAACCCCCTTTCCAGTCTCTTCCTATCCTTTTTAGTGAGGCCCATTGGGAGCATCTGTAGAAGATACAAAATTCTGGGTAGGATATTCATTTTTATGATATTCATCCGGCCTAGCCAGGACACAGGGTATGCCCTCCACCTTTTCATATCTCTCAGCACGCCTTCAATCATTGGCGTATAGTTTATCCTGTATAAATCAGCCAGAGATCTTCCCAAACCTACCCCCAGATATTGCAAAGACTTCTCCACCTCCCGTAGCCCCCATTTCTGTAGGTCCACTAACTTCCCCCCTCCTAAACACATTACCTCCGATTTAGCTAGGTTTATTTTATAGCCAGAGAACAGTAGAAACCCTCGATCAGGTCCAGAACAGCAGGGAGGGAGTCTTCTATCTGACTCAAATATAAAATCATATCGTCAGCATATAAGGATAATTTATGCTGTCGCCCCCCCACTCCCATCACTCCTTTCACCCTCTCACACTGTCTGATAGCTGTAGCTAGGGGTTCCAGGGCAAGATCAAACAGAAGAGGAGAAAGGGGGCAGCCCTGTCTTGTCCCTCTGTATAGTCCGAAGACCTGTGATAGGCCTCCATTAACCACCACTGCAGCCTTTGGTGATCGATATAGGGCCCCCACCATGTTGAGAAACCCCTGTCCAATCCCGTATCGCCCCAAGGCCTCCATCATATATTCCCATTCGATACGGTCAAAAGCCTTCTCGGCGTCCAGTGCCAGTACAAGAGTAGCTCCTGGACACCGAGAAGAAATGTATATCACGTTCAGCAATCTCCGTATATTGTGATAGGAGTGCCTCCCTTTTATAAACCCAGTTTGATCCGGGTTTATGAGACTAGGCATTAAAATCTCAAGCCTGCCAGCCAGTATCTTCGCATAGATCTTCGCGTCCACATTCAGCAGTGAGATAGGGCGATAGGCAGCACAGTCCCTGGGATCTTTACCCTGCTTGGGAATCACACATATGGTCGCCATTTCCATTGAAGGTGGAAGAGCATCCCCCTCCCTAGTACCTCTGTACACTTCCCACAATAAATCCACCACCTGGTGCCCTACTTTATAGAATTCAATAGGAATCCATCTGGTCGGCTGCCTTGCCAGCCCTAAGTCCCCCAATGGCCTTCTTTATTTCATCCTTGGTGATGCTGGTCTCCAAAGCTGCCCTTTGCTGCTCACTTAGCTCCTTCAACCTAATCCCATCCAGAAACTGCCTCATCCTGCCCTGGGTCCCCCCAGCTTCCCTCTGATATAGTGCACTATAAAATTCCCTAAATCTTTCCCTGATAGCCTGAGGGTCTTTCGTTGTAGCCCCTTGTCTATTCTTAATTTCCAGCACCCTAGCTTTCCCTCTTCTGCCTCTAATCAGGTTGACTAATAGGGGGCCAGGCTTATTACCCCATTCATAAAACCTCTGCTTCACCATCCACAACTGCCCCCTTGCTTGCTCCTCCAGCATGCTATTTAACGCTCCTCTAGTTGCTGCCAGCAGTGGACCAACAAGCCGCGTCCCCTCTGAGCACTTGCCCCTCCAGCCTTTTGACCCTTTGGAGTAGATTCTCATATTCCTTGTTTTTTTCTTTTTTATACCCCAACACGTACCCAATAATGGCCCCCCTTAGATAAGCCTTCCCTGCATCCCATAATATCTGTGAGGACGGATCCGTTTCCTTATTTGTCTCTACATATCTCTGCAACTGCTCATCCACAAACGCCCTAAAGTTCTCATTCCCCATCAGGTATGAAGGAAAGCGCCACACATTGAGCCCTCCCTCTCTCCGTCCAATTCTACCGTCAAGGTTACCATCGCATGATCGGATATATGGATAGGCTCATGCTGCGCCCACCACCCTTTGATACCAACCTCCTTCAATGTAAATGTGATCTATCCTCGACCAGCTCTTATGAGGGTTAGAGAAAAAAGTATATTCTCTAAGTTTCGGGTTCGCCGTCCTCCATGCATCAATTAGATCTAAATCTAATAGCCCTTCCCTCCATTCCTTCAGATATCTACCCCCCTTTCCCCTCCCCTCAGAATGGTCCATCACCGTGTCCGGAGTGCAACTGAAATCTCCACCCAGTATCAATCCCTTGAACTGTTCCTTCATCATTACTTCTATTATGTGCCTATAAAACTGGGGTTCAGGGACTGCAGGGGCGTACACACAGGCGAAAGTAATCAGGATCTCCCAGAGTACGCATTCTACGAACACAAATCTACCCTCCTTCTTGTCTAGCACTACTCTGGTTGCCTGGAATGGGAGATTCTTATGAATAAGAACTGCGACCCCCCTCTTATGTGAGGAGAAGAAAGATGCATGCACCTCTCCTACCCAGTTCCTAATCAATTTCGGTGCTCAGCTGGGGTCAGATGGGTCTCTTGTAGAGGCGACCTGCACCGACCCTCACTTAGGGCAGTAAGCAACGAGGTTCTCTTAATTGGAGATGACACCCCTCTAACGTTCCATGACACCACTTTCAGTCTTTCTTTTAGCGCCATCTACCTTTTAAACTCCTTCTTCTTACTCCTCCTTCCCTTGCTCAGCTCTTTCCATATCCCACTGTGCCTAACAACCTGGTGACTTTTCTCTTTGAATGTGGATCCATAGTAACAACCTTTAACGTAACAAACCCCCCAGCAATCAACTATCCCCCCCAACTTATGTACAAAGTACCCCATAACATTCCCATACAAAGTACATAATCACACACCGGTATGTTCCCTCCCCAGTAAAGTAAAGCAGGGTTTGAACCATAGATATGTCTACGTTCAACCTCCCCCCCTCAGGCAGGTTAGAGGCTTCTTACCGCCATCGCTGTAGCCACTTCCACGTTTAATCACATTACCCTCTGAGTACCCCCTCCTCCTGTGGTGCAAAACAGAGCCTGGCGCGTACCATTAAATCCCCTTCCAAGAAAAGGATCTAGGCAAAATGACTTCCCTAAGCGTCCCCAACACACACCATATTACATTTTGCCCCCTCCTGTAAATATTGCTTCACGAATATCCCCCAACCCTTTGCGTTTTAGAATGGGAGTTCCGCAAGTCCTCCATCCTCCCAAATGTCCACAAGAACCCCCGAGCATTTCCAGCACCAAACTTCACAATTAATCAGTGAGATGGAGCCATCCCACAAGGCCCTCCAGGTTAGGCCGCGCAGCTTAACATTCACGCGCCAGCCCCGGGGCCCGTGAGCTCCATCCCATCCACCCAGCATACACCCACATGTTAACGGACCCCAAAGTCACCGAAAAAAACCTTGTGGGTGGAAGCTGAACTGCTTGACCCTCCGGTCTAGAGCCGGGACCCACAGTTTCAGTCTCAATCCATTGATGTGGGGTAGGACAGAGGATCAAACCACAGATGCAGCACTGACTGTCCCGTCTGTACTTATGCGAAAGAAATCAAAAAAGGGCCAGTTAATCTTCTGTGTCAGACTACACAGCTACCCAGACACTGTGTCACCTCAATCACTTCAGCAGCATAGGCAGCCTCCTTCACCAGCTACCCAATTTTCTTTTGCAGCTCCGTAACGAAACTCTGCGCCTTCTCCACCTCCCAAAAACTATATGTAGCTCCTTCATGCTTGATCTTTAGTATGGCCGGGAAAACTATAAACCACTCCACTCCCATCTTCTGGCAGGTCGCTATGACTTCATTGAACTCTCTTCTTTTTTTCCCGATCCGAGATGAATAATCTTGGGATAGGAATAGTCGGACCCCCTCGTACTTAAGCTCTGAGAGAGATTTGTAGGCCCTCCACATCTCCTGCCTGTCTTGGTAGTTATGGAACCGAAAGATGATTTGTCTGGGCGGCTGACCACTCTGCGGTTTGGGCTGGACTGCCCGGTGTGCTCTTTCCAGCTTCAGCTTCCCGCCCTTCAACTGCATCCCGAGGAGTGTAGGCAGTGTTTTCGCACAGAAACCAAGGATGTCAGATCCTTCTCTCCCCTCCGGTAGACCTCTCAGCCTCAAGTTGTTTCTCCTCAAATAATTCTCCTGATAATCTATCACCTCTCTCATGTCCGCCATTTGCCTCTCCAGCTCAGCTACTCGCCTGCCAAGGGGGCTTAGCGTGTCTTCCGCGTCGAGATTCGACCCTCCAACTCTTCCACCCTTTTGTTTTGCCTCTCGGCTTGTGCCTCCATTAAAGCAAGTCTCCCCTCAATCTTGTTCTCCAAGCTCTCTAGCTTCAGTGCGAGTGCCGCCATGAGCTGATCTTTTAGCTCGCGTCCCAAAGCCGACATCTCGGCCGCCGAGAAGGAGATGGGGCCTGTACAAATTCATCGTCGAGCCTGACAGAGCCTTTTTACTGTTTTTGGCCGTCATTCTCTGCGATTTGCTCGCCGTGGTGACCACACACTCATCCATTATGGCCTCTTAGACACACCAGCAGCACAGTTCGGGTATTCAGTGGTATTTTAAAGCGGATTTTACTTAATAATTCGAGCCTGAGGGAAGGAGCACTGAAAGGCACGTCTCTACTCCATCTTGCAGTCACGTGACCCCGAATTACACTTTTTAACCGACAAACGAACCGAGCAGCAGGAGAAATCTCGGGAGCGACTGTTCAGTGAGGCGGAGTAAAGAATCTGACAGTTTAAGTTTGAGCTACAACAGACAGAGTGTTCAACCGAGCTCGCGCTCAAGGTTCCATGCCCTGCATGGAAAGTTAAGTCTTTCACCTCCGGAGCAGTTCTAACCCTGGGGTTATACTGCATATGTCATAATATAGCAAGACTTCATGTTGTTTGAAAGTGCAGACTGGACGTAGATATGTTAGCATCTAAGTCATTAATGTACAGAGAAAACAAGATAGGGCCTAAGATGGATCCTTGGGGGACTCCTCTTGCAACTGGCAAGGCAGCAGAAAAAAAGCCTTCCGCCTTTACTTTTTGGAATCTTCCAGTTAGGTAGCTAGAGAACCACTGGGTGGTATGGTATGTGGCACCCAACTTTGCAAGGCAATTGACTAATAGTTTGTGACCAACAGTATCAAAAGCTTTGCTGAGGTCCAAAAAGACTGCACCAGTTACCTTCTTAGCATCTATAGCAGAGATCCAATCATTGGTTACTTTTGTTAGTGCAGTGATTGTGCTATGATTAGCCTGGAAGCCAGATTGAGCTGGGTTAATGAGAGAGAAGGTTTCCAAGTGAGAGTTTAACTGAATATGGATCAGTTTTTCGAGAACTTTAGAAAGGATAGGCAATATGGAGATAGGCCTATAGTTGTTTACATCGCATGGGTTACCAGATTTAAATAGAGGGAGGATATGTGCTGATTTCCAGCAGGATGGCACAGTAGCAGATGTAATGGAAAGACTGAAGATGTGGAGAAGTGGGGCAGTGAGATAGAGCGTAACCTGACCTTAGGAAAAAGGTTCCAAGCCATGAATCCCCTGTGCTTTTTGGTGTTTAAGTTAAGAGAGAATCTTCTACTTCTTTATAAGTTATCTCGCGCAGTTGGAAGGGGCTGGGTGCAGGACTAGATGTAGGGGAGGGGTATGCTGGCTCACCGCAGCACCAGCATAAGTGACGAGTCAAAGTTAATCCAGCTGTGGCAAAGTGGGAGTTAAGTTCCTCCAGGATTAGGGACTTGTTTTCCACAATCTTGCCACTAGCAACTATCTTTGTTGGGACAGAGGGGCCATGGGCGTCCTTCTATAGCTTTGATAGTCTTCCATATTTTATGAGGGTTACCTTTAGCTTGTCGAGAGTAGAAATATAATAGTTAGCTTTAGCAGACCGAGTTTTTTCACACAGTTATTCCTGGCTGTTCTAAAGGCCTGCCAATTGAAGATTCTTTGAATATCTAGCTTTAGCCCAGAGCTTATCTCGAGCTATAAGGGCTGCCTTGAGATCCGAGGTGAACCAGGGTTGGAATTGTTCCGTACCCTTACTTTGATGAAAGGGCATGCTTATTTATTATTGTAGTGAGTTTGTCATTAAGGATGTAAGCTGCCTTGTTGACATCTTTGGCTAGGTAGAGATCTTGCCATCTGATCATGCTCAGGTCAGATAGGAAGTTTACTGCACTGAATCTGCGAAAGGATCTTTTTGTTATAAAGATGGGTTGCGGCCGGGCCTTAATTTGAGATCTTATGCAAGCAGCAATTCCATGATCGCTCATGTCGTTGTGAAACATCAGGGCCTGTAGCTCGGAAACTGTTCGAGTTGAAGTAACAGCAACTAAAAAGGAAACCTTCCAGAAAAGGAAACACAATTCACATTCTGCTGCGGGGGGGAGTCAGTTTCTCCAGCACAAAGAGGAAATCCCTGGCAGGGAAAGGATCCCTAATGGGAGGTCACAGGTGCAGAATGCCCCGTAAAAAGGTGCAGGTCACGTCCAACTGAGCCAGGATTCTGTCTCCAAACAAGACATGATAAGCAGAGATGGACCACATGTACACCTTTATGGACGATTATTCAGGCCTTGTTGATATAGGAGAGGAGAGGAGATATTGTAATGCTGAGTTCACCGGGCAGAAAAGGGGATCTAGATGGTGGGACAAGGCCCAAAGGAAGAACCGCTTCCACTTAATGGCATAGGTGGAGCAGGTTGAGGGCTTCCTCGTAGAAACAAGGATGTCTGCCACCTCTTGTGTAACCCCATACCTGGATTTGACTACGTCTGCAGGAGCCAAGCATGAAGGTATAGGGACCTGAGATCTGGGTGTACCAGCCTGCCCTGGTCCTGGGATAGCAGTTGCGAGCAAATTGGCAGCAGAATTGGAGGTTCTGAGGACAACCGCTGAAGTAGTGGGAACCAAATCTACCCAGGGCCACAGCGGGGCGATCAGAATCATGCGAGCCCCCTTGGCCTGTACCTTCAGCAACACCTGCTGAAGGAGAGGGAAGGTGTAAAGAAACCTCTCTGCCCAAAAAAGGGACAACATGTCTGGCCAGAAAACACCAGGCGCTTGCTCTCGCGAGCAGAAAACTGGCAGTTTGGCGTTGCGTGGAGATGCAAAGAGGTCCAGCTCTGGACGACCCCATGTGTCGAACAGCTGGTCTGCTACAGACTGCAGCAGCTCCCACTTGTGCACCTTCGACAGAGGCCTGCTGAGGCAGTCTGCCAAGTCGTTTTGGGCACCAGAAACACGGACGGTGGACAGCAAAATGTGATGCTCCAGCGCCCAATACCAGACTCTCATCACCTCCCTGCACAGAGGGTAGGAATAAGTTCCCCTTTGCTAGTTGATGTGAAAAACAACCGCCATGTTGTCTGTCTGCACAAGAAGAGAACCTGGCATGAGGTCCTCCCGAAAGGCCCTTAGGGCTTTGAGGACCACCCGCATTTCCAGAACACTGATGTGTAGGACGCGCTCCACTGGAGACCAGACACCTCAAGTCTGGTGATCCTTGAGTCGCCCCCAGCCCAAGCCAGAGGCATCTGTTATCAGAGTCCGGCCTGGGGGCTCCTGTCAAAAGGGAGTCCCTTTGTCGAGATTCAAAGAGTCCAACCACCAACGTAGGGTCCTCTTGACCGGCTCTGAGATCCGGACAACACGGTCTAGACCATCGGAGCCCTGGTCCCACTGCACCGTAAGCATCCACTGTGGGACACTCATGTGGAAGCAGGCCAAGGGAAGTACCAGGATGGCTACCGCCATGTGCCCCAGATGTTTAAGGTAGGTCCTGGCTGGAACCTGTGGGGTTACTAGGACCGAACTGGCCACCTCTCTCAGGCGATCTCCTCTTTCCCTGAGGAAGAAAAGCCATGCACTGGACTGAATCCAGGACTGCCCCTATAAAGGTAAGTCTTTGGCTGGGTTCTGAGGAAGACTTTGGTAAATTCAAGGTGATTCCCACCTCTCGGAACAATGTATAAGTGTCTCAGAGAACTTGATGCAGGTGCTGTCTCGACGGGATCGCTAAGAGCCAGTCGTCAAGGTAGGAAAAGATGTAATGCACCCTGCACCTTACAGCCACAGCTACCACTGCCAAGCATTTGGTGAAAACTCGAGGAGCAGAGGCGAGGCCGAACGGAAGAACCTGGAACTGATAATGCTCCCCCTGGAAGTACAACCTCAGGAACTTCCTGTGTGTGGGGGGGACCCAGATGTGCATGTAAGCATCCTGCATGTCCAAGGAACAGAGCCAGTCTCCCTGGTGCAGCACAGGAATGAGACCTGTAAGGGTCACCATCCTGAACCTTCAGTATTCGATATAATTGTTTAGAGAGCTTAGGTCCAGGATGGGCCGAAGATCTTGCGTCTCCTTTGGAACCAGGAAAAAATGGGAGTAATAACCCTTTCCCTGCTGTCGCAGAGCAACTGGCTCTATTGCCTTTTTCTGCAAGAGGGCCTTGATTTCTCCTCCTATCAGAGAAATGTGAGGAGGAGGGTATCGCAAGGGCTTTGGTGGAGTTTCTGGAGGGGTCTGGATGAACTCCAGCATGTGACCTCTCCTTATGATGTCTAACACCCACTGGTCTGATGTGATAGAACTCCATCCCTCCAGATGGAGGGAGAAGCGGCTCCCTACTGCCTCCCCTGAAGCCTCCGCTGGGGGGGGGGAGTCAGTGGCGAGTCACTGGGTGGAGCCAGGGGAGGGTAGAGAGGTGTGGGAGGATGTGGGGCCTCGAAAAGGTGTGCCAGCAGGCTGCTGGTTGTCAGCCTTCCTTTTGAAGCCACCTCTCTGTCTCTGGTTGCTGCCATGGGCTTGTTGGCTTGAGGATTTACGAAATGGCTGCTTCCAAAAGCATCTTTGGTCCCCCTTGTACATCTGGTGGATGGACCAAATAGACTTGCCCGACTCCTGAAGACAGGAGATCAAAGCCTCGGTCTCCTGTCCAAAGAGGATGGAACCATGGAATGGGAGGTCCCTGATTCCGGACTGCAGATCATTCTGAAAGCCGGACCATCTCAGCCACACGTGGCGGTGAAGGCAGACCCCTGACACTGTCGCCGTATCCAGTGTTGTACAAGGTGCGCAGAACATGCATGCCCTCCAAGCCCAATTTCAATACATCCAGAAGTTCCGTCTTTTGTGCGGAATCTGGAAAGGCACTGACAAGCTCTTGTCCCCTCTCCCAGAGTGCATTTTGGTACTGGACCATATGCGTGAGGAAATTGAGGGACCTGATGGAGCAGGTGGAGGCAGAACAGACTTTCCTGCCCACCTGGTCCAAGAAACGGGACTCCTGGTCAGGAGGCTGGGAGCTTAGATGCTTTGGCTTGTCATGAGCAGCCACGATCACTGTGGAATCCGCCTGAGGGTTTTCCGCCAAAAAAGGCTTATCCCTCAGGGCCCTGTATAGCCTATCTGACTTCGTAGGAACAGCCGTGACTGAGGCTGGATGCTTCCAAGTTGTTCTGGTAAGGTCTTGGAAGGTGTCGACCAGAGGAGGCACCACAAGGGGTTTGGGCTCCTTCTGCCTCAGGTAACAAGCCAGTCTCTGGTGCTCTAGATCCGGGTCCTCTGTCTCCCATTCGTTAGTGGTCTGGATAAGCCTCATGACATCCATGAAGGTGTGATCATCTGGAGGCGAACAGGGTAGATACCTATCATCAGGAGATCCCCCGACTCCTGAAGAGGAAGAGGAAGAGACTCGGGGAAAGACCCTGATTTTGTTTCTTGAATGCACACTATGGCACTTGTAGTCTACTTAAGGTTGGATGTTCTGAGAGAAGTACTTAGAGCAGCTGGTGCCTCTGCTTGATGGTAAACAAAATAATTGTATAGTGGAACCCTGTGATTTAAATACACACTGTATGATATAAAATTGATATATGTGTGTTTGAAATTTCTCAATAAACACAAATTAAAAAAAAAAAAAAGGAAGAGGAAGAGGAGGAAGACCTGATCCTGGTCCTTGAGGTGTATGAACTATGTTTACAGGGGCTACCCTCTGCAGAACGTCGGTGACTCCTAGATTGATGCCGGTCCTGAGACCAACGACGGCTCCTAGACAGACGACGGAGCGGGGACTGACGCCCATCCTTGGACCGGCGTCGGCTACAGAAGCGAGCCCACCTAGAGGATGACCTGCGGTGGCTGCAGGATCTGCTCTTGGGTTTGGACCGACGACGGCTGGCCGACCTTGAGTGGTGCCTTCTACAGCCTCTGGACCGTGACAGGGAACGTTTAGCCAAGGGGGAGCAAGGTAAGAAGGATGCACGCTGGTCCTAAGTGGTTTTGGCTGGTGATCCAGCTGGCAAACCCCCAGGATCCTGGTAGTCCGGTCAGTCTGGGACCGGTGCCGGCTCCGGTTGAGGTGGAGGGATGTTTTTGTGGACCTGGCTTCACCAAAATGAAAAAAGTTCTCACAGCTCCTCCTTACTGAAATGAAACGCTGCCGCCCCCTTTGGGGAGGATCGGAGAAGTTGGGGGCTCCGAGGAACCCAAGGATGAGCCCTTCGGAGTAGAGGCCTGAGGGGCCGGCGTCAGTACCTTGACCGATGCAACAGTAGCTCCGTCGGCTGCAGGCACTTTGACTGGTGCCAGGAGGGTGGGACCCCGAGGGGGCCTTGACCTTGGGGTCCCTGTCCTTGCCAGGTGGCGTACCAGAATCTGGTGGAGCTGTAGTCGGGGCCTTCTTCAGTAGGGCCAAGGCTTGTGCCAAGGAAGAGGCTTTAGTTGACTCCGCCAGGGTGGAAGACACGTGCAACGGCATAGCCTTTGACTTGGATGGCTTAGAAGTAGAAGCAGCTACTGACGGGGCCGGCACTGGTGTTTTGGCGGGAGCTTTGGGCCTCAATTTCTCTCCATGCCTGGAATGCCTGGAGCGGTCGGACCCGCACGAGCCGGAGGAAGAGGCTTTCCTGTGGGGAGAGTGGGATCTTGAGTGGTGGTGGGACTGGCTACGGTCCTTGTCGTGGGACTTTTGAGACTTCTCACGGCTTTTGCCCTTGTCCCCATAGGAAGATCGCTGGACATCCCATCCCTTTTTCAAGCAGGTGGGCTTTCAAGGTCTTCAGGCGCCTAATCCTCATCCTGCTAGTAAAGCCTTGACAAATCTTGCAGGTCTTCAGGTCGTGGTCTGGTCCCAGACAGAAGACACACTGGTTGTGGTCGTCCTTGCATGGGATTTGGCTGCCACAGGCGCACTTTGTTGTCTCGGGACCGGAGGAGGAGACCGACGATGGTGAAGACATGAGATGGTTGTGAAGACGAGAGGAGAGAGCGAACTGCAAAAAGAATGAATGCGGAAAAAAAATGCAATAAATTCGAGGAATAAACCAGAATATTTGCTGGAACTGCTGTGAAAAAAATCACTAGGAAATTCCCAATGTGAGCTGGTCGCTGCGGGAAAGAACTGAGGTGGAGCCACGGTCCGTCCCCTTTTGTAACATGACCGACGTTGGGGCACAGCCGACGTCAGGGGGCAGTCCCCGCTGGGTACTGCTAGCTAGTTTTTTCCGGTGGGTCCTAAGGCCTCCGGCAATAGTCTTAATAATAATAACCTTCTGCAAGAGCTCCCACTCGAAGTAAGATGGTCAAACCATATACTACAATACTGTTATGACACAGGGGATTTTGGGAAAATTTTGTACACCCCTCTCACATGGCAGTGACTATACCCAGATTGTGTATGGTCACACAGCCAAGTTTATTAGCTAGAATGTTATACCCACACGTGCTAAGTAGCCATCAATGCTATTCTTCCACAAGAATCGGTCTAGTCATACTCTAAAAGCCTGAACAGTGCTAGCTTCCTAAACCTCATTGGGTAGGCTATTCCATGTGTGTAGTACATAGGTACAGTCGGCAGATAAGGGCCTATGGCCCACCCAGTCTGCCCATTTGAGCTCGTAAGATCACTGAGTTTTTCTAGAAGTCTGTTGCCCCTTACCCCTGACCTCCAGGATTCCCTTATGTCTATCCCATGCATTCTTAAATCCCGTGATTGTTTCAGCCCCCACCATTCCCTCAGGCAGGGTGTTCCACTTGTCCAGTACCCTTTCTGTGAAAAAATTCTTTCTCACATTTCCTCTGAATCACCTTCCCTCCTGCACCCTGCAAGATACTAGTATGTCTCTATCATATTCCCCCTCTCCCTTCCAGTGAGTACATATTCAAGTCCTTCATCCTGTCCTCATAGGACTTGTGATGCAATCCCTGTACTATCTTTGCTGCCCTCCTCTGAACCTTCTCCACCCTGTCTATGTTCTTACGTAGGTGAGGTCTCCAGAACTGGACACTGTACTCCAGGTGAGGCCTCACTAGTGTCTTGTATAGTGGAATTATGACCTCCATTTTCCTGCTGGTAATGCCCCAGCCTATGCATCCCAGCATCCTAATTGCTTTACCTGCTGCCTTGTCGCACTGTTTCCCTACCTTGAGGTCATCAGAGATGATAACCCCAAGGTCCCTTTCCTGCTTGGTACATGCTATATCCTCACCCCCCAACTAATATGTTGTTCCAGGGTTTTTGTGTCCCGTGTGCATTATTTTGCACTTTTTTACGTTAAATTTCTACTGCCAAACTCTTGACCATTCTTCAAGCTTCTGCAGGTCCCTCCCCATTCTGTACACCCTCTGGCATGTCCACTCAATTTCAGAGCTTCATGTCATCAGCAAACAGGGAAATTATGCCTTCTAGCTCCTGCACAATGTCACTGATGAAGATGTTGACTAGGACCGGTCACAGCATTGATCCCTACGGCACCCCACTGGTCACTCTTGCCTCTGTGAAGTGACAACCATTTACCACCATCCTCTGTGTCCTGCCACCCAATTACCCACCCACCATGCTACTGTCCTGCCCACTCCCATACTCCCCAGTTTGTTTAACAGCCTTCTATGAGGCACAGTGTCAAAGGTCTTGTTGAAGTCCAGATAGGCCACGTACACTGCCCTCCCCTGATCCACCTCCCTTGTCAACAAGGGTTGATGCACAAGGTGGGATGGAAAGGACGAGAAGGGACTTAGCAAGGCTGGAGGAATGGTCAAATATATGGCAGCTTAGATTCAATGCAAAGAAGTGCAAAGTAATGCACCTGGGAAACAAAAACCCAGGGGAAGAGTAAACAATGGGGTGTGAGATACTGACAAAAGAAATAGAAAGGGACCTGGAGGTAGTTATATCAGATGACCTAGAAGTGGGTAAGCAATGTGAGAAGGCAGTAAGGAGGGGTGGGGGGATACTGGGATGCATAAGGAGAGGCATCACCAATAGAAAACAGAAAGTTGTTATGCCTCTGTACAGACAGTTGGTGAGACCCCATCTGGAGTACTGCATGCAGTTCTGGTGACCTCATCTCCGCAAAGACATAGACAGGGTGGAGGCTGTCCAGAGGAGGGCAACCAAAATGGTGCAGGGTCTGCATCAGAAGACATACGGAGAGAGACTAAAGGAGCTTAATATGTATACCCTCGAGGAAAGGAGGGAGAGGGGGGACATGATAGAAACTTTCAAGTACCTCAAGGGAATCAACAAAGTCCAAGAGGGTGGCATCTTTCAGAAAAAGAGATGTGCAAGAACAAGGGGGCACAATTTGAAGATAGAGGGGGGACGGCTCAGAGGTAATATGAAGAAGTATTTTTTCACAGACACGGTTGTGGATGCATGGAACAGCCTCCCTGAGGAGGTCGTGGAGTCAAGAACAGTGGGGGAATTCAAGAATGCATGGGACAGACATAAGGCAATTCTAGTGGGGGTTAGGAAGAAGTAGGCTGTTAGTTAACTAGGATCTGCAGCTTATCCTATAGGTAGGGAAATGGGCAGACTAGGTGGGTCAAGTGGTCCTTATCTGCCATTAAATTATATGCTTCTATGTTTGTCACCCAGTAAAAAAATTAAATGATGTTGGTCTGGTATGATCTCTCCCGGTGAAACCATGTTGCCTTGGGTCCTGTAGTCCTTTGGCAACCAGAAGTCCACCAATCTCTCCTTCAGTAGTACTTCCATAATCTTCCCCACTACCGAGGTCAGGCTGACTGGTCTGCAGTTCCCTGCATCCTCTCTGTTCCCGCTTTTGTATAAAGGGACTACATATGTTGTCCTCCAGTCTTTGGGTACCTCCCCTGTTTCCAGTGACTGGCTAAAGAGGATTGCCAGAGGTTCAGTTACCACCTCTCTTAGTCCCTCTAGGACCCTTGGGTGCACCCCATCTGGCCCCATTGTTTTATCGACTCATTCCTTCCAATTCCTTTAGGACCCTTTCCTGTGTAAAGGGACTTGTATCCATTTCCGTGCCCTTCCCACCCCTTGTACTCCCTTCAGGCCTGTTACCCTTCCCTTCCTCAGTAAAGACTGAACAGAAATATCTGTTCAGTATGTCAACTTTACTGTTATCTTCCACGCTGCCCCCGTCCACCCCCTTCAGTCTCACTGTCCCTCCCTTCGCCCTTCTTTTTTCACTTATGTACCTGTAAAAGGTTTGGATTTTGCTATGCATTCTTCTGTCTGAGCTTTGGCTTCTCTTACTGACCTCCCTTTGCTTCTCCTGGTACTTCTCCTATCCCCTTCTGCCTGTGTCTTTTTATATTGCCTAAATGCAATCTTTTTGGCTTTCACTTTCTCCGCTACCTCCTTGGAAAACCATAATAGCCTCCTCTTCCTTTTCCCGTTACTAGCCTGCTTAACATATAATTGTGTTGCTCTTGTAATCCCTGTTTTTTTTTTTTTATGTAATCTGTTTTATCACCTCACTCCTGCTCGGGTGCCCGCCACTCCTTCGGGCTCTCCTAGGGTCCTTCCTGCTTCTGCCATCCCCTCTCGAGTCCTGACTCTCCCACGGGCCCCACATAGCAGCCCTCCCGCAGTATCCCGGCGTTTCCCTTCATTGGGCGGGTCCCCCTCCTCTGAGGAGGAATGCACCAGTGGAGAGGGGGAACACTAGCACTTACTTTGTTAAGCTGCAGGATGCTGCTGGGCACCTGCGAGGAATGGCTCCCTGGGGGATGTAGAGATGCAGGGGATCCGGAGGCCGTCATCTGGTGAACTCTCAGTCATTTTCCCTTGTTCTGCTGGGGGCAGCGTAGTGACGTCACGGCATACGCCGACATCCGCTCCTCCCCCAGTTAGCATTTGGGCCATGCATCCTGCGCTACTCCCAGCCTCCGCTAGGAGCCAGCAGGAACAGGAGCAGTCCCCTACCCTCCCTCCGGAGAAGGAGAGCTGTCCATGGGATGCTCAATCCTTCTCCCCCCGGCCGGCCCTCCAGTGACCCGGGCTAGTTTCCAAACCCAGATCGCTGGCGTCACAAGCGGAAATCCAACCGCTGCGCCAGCGGGCTGGCAGATCCCTGTTTTTTAAATATTGCCCACTGTTTCTCCAGCCCAGATTCCCTCCACATTCCTGTTAGTGCCTCTTTCAAGCATGTCCCCATTTTCCCAAAATCTGCCCTCCTAAAATCCAGGATATGTGTTTTTGTGCGGTTTGGTTCAGCTCCTTCTGTGATTTCAAACCACAGTGACCGGTGGTCCCTGTTCCCCAGGTGCTCCGCCCACTGTTACCCCATCACACTGTCCCCGTGTGTGAGCATGAGGTCCAGTATTGCATTCTGCCAAGTTGGTTCCATGATCAATTGCTTAAGCAAGGCACCCTGAAGGGAGTCCAGGATAAATCTGCTCCTAGTTGATGCTGCTGCTGGGAGGCTCCAGTCCACGTCTGGAATACTGAAGTTACCAATCAGCACCACCTCCCCCTTGTCTGCCATCCTTTGGATGGCTAGCATTAACTCCCTATCTGTCTCTCTTCCACCTGGGCTGGTGGTCTGTAGAAGCACCCCTGTGCGGATGGCTCACTCCGTTTTCCTTTCTAGCTTAACCTACAGTACCTCCCCCCCCCCCCCGTTTTGTTCCTCCTGGATCTCTGTGGCTTTTATATCATCTTTCACATAAAAGGCCACTCCTCCTCTCTTTCTGCCTGTCCTGTCTCTTCTGAATATGTTGTAGCCGGGTATGGCCATAATCTCCCAGTCATGGTTATCATTACACCAGGTTTCTGTGATGGTCACAATGTCCAGGTCTGACTGCGCCATGGCAGCCTCCAGATGGTGAAACATTTCAATAAATAAATATCCTCCATCTTGTTACTAAGGCTCCTGGCACTGGCACACATGGCTTTCCATGATGTGACCTCCCTGATCTGTTTTGCTGTTCTACTCCAGTCCCCTCCGATTGTCCTTTATCCCCGATTCTCCCTGCTGTCTGCCCTTCTGTTGTATTTTGCCCTTTTTCTGCCTACCTACCCCTTGGCTGCCGATCTCCATCTTTTGCACACTGCTTTGTAGTGATATCGCCTCCTCCTGTTCTCTGGTTCCACTGCTAGCTATGGGGGGGTGGGCAATTAGGTACCCTCCTTGCTGATCTGCTCCCCCATGGCTAGTTTAAATGCTTGTCCATGTAGCATTGGAACTTTTCATTGAGTGCCTGGATTCCCCTCCAGGATGGATGCAGGCCGTCAGGCTTGAACAAGACCCATCCCAACAGGGTCCCAACACCAACGAATCCGAACACTTCCTCGTAGCACCAGTTCTTCAACCATGTGTTAAAGTTCCTGGTGCGTGCACCCCTACGCTCTCCCATTTCTCTCACAGGTAGTACTTCCGAGAAGGTAACGGATGTAACTACTTGCTTGAGACCACTCCCCAATTTTCTAAACTCTTCCTGAACTTCCTTAGGCTCCCCATTTGCAAGGTCATTAGTTCTTAGGTGGATAATGGCATCCAGCGATCCCCAGGATCTTCCTCCCATTCCTTCATGCCATGGCACCCGGTTGACACCTCACCTCCCTGTCCTCCCCCTCGCATGTTCCTAGCTCGATACCCCGTACAGTAGAGTCCTCCACCAGGATTCACTTCCTTCTTCTCTGGGGTCCACTGCTCCCCCCACTGAGGTCATCTCCTCAGTTTACCTCCACATCCTTCCCTTCCACTTCTCCGGATGCCTCTGTCTGGTTGTCCCCATTTTCCAGTGCGGCATATGAGTACTGAAGTGAAACAGGATTTGGGATGTGCCTCTGCCTGACTGTCCTAACCCTCCCCGAGCCCACCGCTGTCCAAGTACTCCTCGTTCTTGGCATCCTTTGAGGCAGCGGTGTTGGACTGGGTGGTTTTTGGATGCAGTGAAGGTATTCCTGACCCAGTTTACCTCTGCTTCGAGTCTGGTTACCTCGTTCCACAGTCCAGAGAGATGCCTGCAGATAGGGCAGCACCTCAGCATCCTGAAGGTCTGTCTGAATATGGCTGCCCTGTATCCAATGCATTGCACCACTTCCCACATTATTTTGCACTTATACAGCTGTTACACTATTTGTGTAATTACAATATTACACTATTTGTCTGTTAGCTATTATGCTAGTTGTCTGTTTCTGAAGCCCTCCTTCTAGTTCCCCCAGACGTGTAGCTCTCCTTCGAGTCAACTGCACTTCTACGTTACTGTAGCTTGTTGTGCTGAGGGCGGGCTTACTCCCCTTATGCCCCTCCTACTCCACAGCCCCTGCTGTTCCCTATGCTTGGCTCCTGTCAATCAGATTTAACAGGGCATTTAATTAATAGTGGGGGCAGGGTGGGAGGGTGAGCAAACATTTGCAGCAAGGAAATAACAGCCCCACTTAAATCATAATTTTCAACAGTAAGTAAAAGCAGCAAGGAAATTTGCAGCAAGGAAATAACAGCCCCACTTAAATCACACCAAAATACGTTTCAAATTTTCAGCAGCAAATAAAAACAGCCAAGAAATAACAGCTCCACTAAAAGCACACCAAAACAGGTGTGAAATAAGAAGAAATAGGTTTCTAATTCAAAGAAATAACAGCCTCCCTTAAATCACACCAAAATAGGTTTCACATTTTCAACAGCCCCAAAACAATTCCGTTAACCCCTTATAAGAAGTCAAAAAAATCAGCCTGCTACCAAGAGAAATCAACAATAAGCAGTAAAAGAAGCAATAAAAGCAGCAATGAGCAGTTACAGCACTGAAAAGAATCTGATAGTAATTAATATATACATATTTTTAATTTCTTTGTAGTTTTTCTGCCTCCGTGTTGCCCAGCCCCCTTCCTCCGGTCCCCCCAGCCCTGTCATGCAGGCGTCCACCAGGACTTACCTCAATAGCACGGAGGTGCCCAGCTGACTGGGTGTGGAGCCGGCCAAGGACCCGTGTCATCCCAACGGAAAACAGCATTTTCTGTTTTCTGTCCCCCCCTTCCCTCGTGGCGTGAGCGTGTACATGTGGAGGCATGCACACACCACATACTCATGCTCCTGTGCCTCCCTGACTCCGGCACTGCCCTCTGACCTCCACTAGGGGTAGCCAAGGAGCAGGACAACAACCTTCTCCAGGAGAGGAGAGCAGTTTGTCAGACATTCAATCCTCTCCCTTCCCTGCCAACCCATGTGATGTCCAGCGCCTCAACCCTCAGTTTCACCGGACCTGCCTGTGGTAATGCTTTCTAATGTTTCCTCTCATTTTGCTCACCCACTCAGTCTAAGTGCAGGCCCTTTGGTTCTGCTTGCACTCAAAAAGCTCAAACATCTGTGCATATGCTGCCCTTTCTTTTTTAGCATTCGGAGCACTCAAGGTGGGACCTACCCAAGGCCGCGTATGGGGGGGGGGATCACCTCCCCTGGCTTGCTACTTACCTCCCACAAGAGCTGATCCCAGCCTTACTGGAGCTTATCTAGACCTATGATTGCCTTTTGGGCTACAAAGTCAGTGTGGCCAAATCACTTCTATCCTCCAACCCCAAAGTTCAGGAACTTCCCAACTACCCCTTGGGACTAAAATGTGCAGATACACCTACAATACTTAGGAATAAACTTCTTTTTAAGTATTGAGAAACTGGGGAGGAATAATATAGAATTCTTCCTGTCCCAACTGGACCTGGCGAGATGGAACCGCCTACACCTCTCACACTGGGGCAAGGCTCAAGCTTTGAAAATGATGGCGGTCTCCCAAGGTCCAGCATGTGCTGGACAACCTACCAGTAGATCTAAATCCTAGTCTGCTGAAAGTTATTCAGCTTAGGATGACAGCATTTTTCTGGGTAAGGAACTCAAGAGACTGAGCCTCCTTAATCATGCAGGAGTTCTCTAAGGGTAGCCTTAAGTGACCCGATTTTCCAGTACGACACAGGCCCTGCTGCAACTGGTACAGGCCTCAGCATTCACCCCAGCAGTGGAATAACCAAGGTGTGCTGACTGTTAAAAGGCACTACTAAGGGACTAAACTTCCACAGTCATCTAGTTCAGGAAGATTCCTGCACACTTAAAAAAAACACCCTAGGTTAAAAGTATCCAACAAAGCCTGGGAAAAGGGCAGGAAGATATGCACATGTGCACCAGGGAAGGCTCTTCATTTTCCATTATGGAGTAATGAAGCACTTAAGGGGTGACTGTCCAGGAAAGGATATGATTGAGATCTGGCATCAGATACCTGATAAACCTGACTGACCCTGTAATGAATATCCTTAAATCGTTTGGCCTGTTGCAGACAGAGTTTTCCCTCCCTAAGCATGCCCTTACATCTTTCTTTGACCAGCAGTAATGGTTCCAGGGTCCAAATGAGTTGTACACCATCTTACATCTTACCATCTTGGGCTGGCAGTATAGCTTAGAAGTTAGAGTAACAAGCTGTGAACGAGCTTGGTACATCCAGCAGACCAGACTTGGGTTTGATTCTCACAACCTACACTTGCATACTGTGCGACTCTGAGCAAGTCACTTAACCGCCCAGTGCTCCCAGGTCACCTCTGAAAACAGGCACTTGTGCCTAGTGGACCTTACCTGGTTACCAAAGACTAAAATAAAAAAATAAAATACAACAGAAGGAGGTCAAGCTGCCTAAAGGCAGCTACATATATAAATACTTGCACTCTCGCTCTCTCGGCCAAGACCCAACTGAAAACACTGGAAGTACCTCCAACTTCGTCATGCCCTCGCACCTTTCTTTGACCAGCAGTAATGGTTCCAGTGTCCAAATGAGTTGTACACCATCTTACAACAGAAGAAGGGGAAGCTGCATAAAGGCAGCCAAATATATAAATATCTGCTCTCTCTCTCTCTCTCGGCCAAGAGCTCACTGAAAAGGTCGCATTGAAATGGAATTAAGAACTGAGTAAAGCAATCACTCCACAGTTGTGGAGTCAGTGCTGGAAGGAGCTGCAAACAGGAATAAAGGCCTCCAAAGGTAGACTTACATGTAGGTGGCACAGAAGCTACAGACCTGGGGACTGCTGCCTACCAACAAATGCTGGGGATGCCACAATGAAATTGGCACAATCATATGCATATACAGTATTCTGGCCCTGTTCCAAACTGGAAGAATTCTGAGCAGAAAAAAAAAAGGACCTGTAGAGAAATGACATCCCTGTGCATAACCCTCTCTCCCATGCTGGTCATGGCAGGCCTAGATTTAGAAGAAAGGCAAAGACCTAAAATGACCTACAGTAGGCTGGGAGAAGATACCTCACCGGGGCTTTGATCACTGCCAAACCGGCGATCCTCAGGCACTAGAAGGCCCAGGATCCACCACCGATAGAAGTGTGATTTACAGAACTTGGGAAAGCAGCTAGTTTTGAAAAGGTGCAGTTTGCAACTTGTGACAAGTTTATAGAGTTAAAGAATTATGGGGAAGATTCCTGTGTTTGAAACACTACATCCACTGGATTCTTCCTTCCAGGTCACCTGCAGCTCACAAGAGTATATGACTACCCATCTCAGGATGAAACCAATTCTGTGACAAGCTGCATAGAAAGGGCAAAGGGAAATAATCAAACCTGAGGTACCTAAAAGAGAATATGGCCACCTCTAACCACACTGGATCCTACAGCAATATGTTTCAGCCTCCTGGCTGTATTTGGTCCACTGTTTTAAGAGTTTGTGTACAGGTAATACCGCTTTATGAGTTATTGGTACTATTACTGCAATATCTTTACCCAAAACCTTCTTTATCTTGTGGTTCTTTACTGCTGCACATCCATGGGGCTTGCCACAGCCAGGCACAAAAATCTGATGAGCTGCTGTACTTGTGAGTTCAATAAAATATTAATAATAAAAAAGTAGTTACAAACCAATATAAATAAATAAACTGAAAAAAGAGTGGTAAATTAAAGAGCAAAAGAAATGAGATATGGATCCGGATTTGACTGTAAAAAAAAAATCTGACAGTGGGACAAGCGTGCTAGAAGAGGAGCCAGCCACTGAACCTGACTGGATGGTTCTGGTTTGAGCTGAATGATGCAATGTACATGGCTATGGATAAATCCTCATTGTAAGAATAAATATTTAAAAGAGCACTGGACACAGAACTGATGCCTGGGGTCTTCACTTAGAACATCCTTCAACTCTGAATAATGACCATTCACCATTGCTCTGTTTCCCATCAGTCAATTTCCTAGACACTTCCGGTACATTACGTGGGCCCCAAATGGCGCTGCTCATTTTATTATCTTAGAGCAAGGGTTCTCAAATGGTGAGGCCAGCCTCCCTGGGGAGGCCCTAACCTGTTCAAGGGGAGGCTCAAGCAAGTCTGAAAAAGTACTGCATTTAAATGTTGGGTTTTATATATTTTGTGTGAAGAGATGAAGCAAACTGAAAGAGGATAATAACAATAGGCAAATTTTATGTATTTATTTACTAATAGGTGACAAGGAAGGTGAATGAGCCAATGGTCATTTCAGGTGTACCAAGGGAAGGAGTAGGGAGTGAATACATTTCAAAAGGTACAGTAACTGCAAAACAATCAAAATATACAGTGGGCAATAGTGCAAATAAATAACAATAAATTAATAATGAGTGGTGGTAATTCATCAGTTTGTAAACTGATGGCAGAACAACCAAAGACAAGGGTTGAGCACAGAAGTGCTCAGAGCAATAACAGGAAGAGAAAAGTAATCCCTGAGAAGTTGCATAGGGAAGGAGGGAGAGGCAAAGTATGTAGGAAGGTTATTTCATATAGACAGGAAACAGAGACAGTAGTCTGGCCCATGAAGGTACTGCAACAAGGGTAACAATGGTTCAAGAATGAAAATAGCAGAGCAAGTAGGTTGGCCTGTGTGTGTGTGTGTGTGTGGGGTTACAATAAGCTGAATAATAATATTTGTTTATTTTATTTATTTGTTATTCAGATAACACCTTTGAGCACAGGAGCTCTTTTTTAAAAGTTCCAAGTCAGTGTAAGACAAAGAACTGAATGTGAGCCAAGTACTCAAACGGGTTTCAATTTATTCATGGTGTACAGTGCAAAGTACAGTGTGTTATTTCTCTTTGGGGAGGCCCAAGATTATTTCAACTTTTGGGGAGGCTCAAAATCTTTTCCATGGATTTGGGGAGGCTCACTGTGACAAAGTCCGAGAACTATTGTCTTAGAGGAAACATCATAAAGGAAGCAGCTTTCACTTTATTACCTTTTCGTAAGAAACGTCATCAAACATTTCCAGGATCTGAGCAGGATTTTCAACAGGGGTAGAGACAGGATGCGAGGAATTTAAAGAATCCACCTCCATGGCGTCAAAGCACTTACTTATAAAGTAATCTTCCTGCAAGAATAAATTAATAAAATCAAAACCCTCTCTTTTAATACCTGATACATACCATTAGAAATGCTTTTGCTACATGGTACAAAGGGACTGAGTAGTACAGCGAAATAATGTGTTACTGTGATATTTCCTCCTCTTATCTCACTAAGACAAGGTAGCTCTTGTCTTTCCAATTTTATTTTTATTTTATTTGAGAAATATCGGAATTACAACCTTTGAGTCAGCGACTCATTTCCAAAAGCTCCACGTCATAATACATATATACATATTATATAGAATAAAGTATGGGTCGGGGTGCGTAACAAGATTTTATACACACCTGAGTTGTGGGATGCTACATAAACCCCGAGGGCGAAGCTCGAGGGATTTGTGAAAAGCATCTCACAACGAGGGTGTGTGTAAAATCGAGTTTGACACCCCGACCCATTTTTTTATTTTATATAATTGCTGGGTTTTCCTTTTTTGCCTCAGCAATTATATAAAATAAACAGCTCCCAGTGTATCCTACGGTCGGTCCTTTTAGTCCGATGCCGAGATTTTCATATTTTAAAACCGTTTTTTTACCTTTTTTGCAGGTCTTTCTGTATTTCCAGGGTATATGGTGGGAGAAAAGAAAAGGACTTACTGCAGAGTTCTTGTGGCGGTTCTGTTTCGGGCGACACGGAAGCAGTGAGCGGTCTCGACTGGTCGCGCTGCTGCGTGAGCATGTGCACAGCAAGGGAAATCGTGCATGTGTTTGCCGTTATAAACACTCCTTTATAACGGTAAATTATGCCACGGTTTCCTTATGGGAAAAAGGGAGGCCCATTTATCATACAAATATGGTACATACAGGGAATGATGACATAATACAATATGTAAGCAGTTGACATACAGTTTAACAAAAAATCAGACAGAAGTACAATAAGAAAAAATTACTCACCTTAGTAATGTTGTTTCTTCTAATGGAGTCTTGCTATATTATGACACATGCAGTGAGTCCCAACCTTCGAACTGCTCCGGAGGTGAAAGAGTTAACTTTCCATGCCAGGCATGGAACGCTGAGCTCGAGCTCAGTTGAAACTCTGTCTGTTGTTCTTCAAACTCAAACCGTCAGATCTTTTAGAGCTAAACTCACTGAGGTCCTGTGTGGAAGCTGTAAACCTAAACTAGCCAACTGGCTACTAAACATAAGAACACATTTTTTGGTCCCAAAACAAAGACTCAAGTCAGGAGACCCAAAAAATGAAAAACACAACACCAAGCACCCCAAGAAAGGAGGGGTGAAAACAACAAGGTGGGCACCTACTGAGTGCCAACACTGCACTGCCCACCCACATCCCAAAAACAGAGGTTCTGAGAGGGGCAGGCGGGGAGGTCATAATAAGCAAGACTCCATTAGAAGAAACAACATTACTAAGGTGAGTAATTTTTTCTTCAAACAACATGAAGTCTTGCTATATTATACATATCAGAATTCTAAAGCAGTACCTCCATGGAGGAGGGACAGAACCTACTTAGGAAATAGACTCTGAAGCACAGCTGTGCCAGAGCCGAGCATCACTCCCTAGCCTGGATGTCCAGGGAGTAATGCTTGGTAAAAGTGTGAACTGTTTTCAGATAGCTGCTTGACATATTTCTAGAATAGGGATGTCCCTGGCAGCAGCCAGGAAGCAGCTGTACCTCTGGTAGAGTGAGCCCTCAGGCCTGAGGAGGAACCTTACCCAGTTTTTCATAGCAAAATTGGATACAAGAGACAATCCACCTGGCAATGGATCTTTTAGTGGCAGGTTTCCCTTTACCAACCTCACCATAAGTGAGGAACAGTTGGAGGGAGTCAAACCTGTGACCCTTGGTACGCTCTATGTAGTAACTAAGGGCTCTCTTCACATCTAAGCTGTGCAACCTCCTCTCGCCAGAGAAGGAATGGTCAGTGAAGTACACTGGAAGAGATATGGATTGATTAAGGTGGAAATCTGAAACCACCTTAGGCAAGAACTTCCTATTAGCCCGAGGACCACCTTATCTCTATGAAAGGAGATAAAATCAGGCTCCACTGACAAAGCTTGCAATTCACTTATGCGTCTGGCAGAAGTGATGGCTACCAGAAAAACAGTCTTCCAAGTCAAGTACTTAAGTTCTGCTGAAGACAAAGGCTCAAAGGGGGGTTGCATAAGCTGAGCAATGCAAACATTAAGATCCCAGGCAGGGGCAGGGGCCCTGAATGGAGGGTTGGTATGAAGCAATCCCTTGAAAAACTTGGGGAAGACAGGATGAGCTGAAAGAGAAGAGGGCTCACCTGCTGAAATAAAAGCAGACACAGCTGCCAAATGCACTTTTAGGGTAGCTGGTCTCAGCCCCAAGGTATATAAGTGGACCATATAATCCAGGACTGTGGGTAAATCAGCAGATTCTGGGGAAATATGCTTTCCAGAGCACCATATGGAAAACCTTTTCCATTTGGAATTATAAGTAGCCTTGGTGGAAGGTTTCCTAGAAGCCTTCAGGATATCCATTACACCTTGGGAGAGGTGTAGATCAGCAAACTCTAACTCTTCAAGAGCCAGGCCTTGAGATTGAGAGATTTGAGGTTCGGGTACCAAACCCTCCCCTGAGCACAGGTTAACAGGTTGTGCTTCCTGGAAAGATGGACTGCTAAGGATAGTAGGAGTGGATACCAGGATTGTCTGGCCCAATCTGGAGCAATCAGGATCATCTTGCAGGGCTGAGATCTGATTTTGACTAGCACTTTGAACAGGAGAGGGAAGGGAGGAAAAGCATAGAGAAACTTCCCTTCCCAACTGAGGATTAAGGCATCCAGAGGGACTGAGCCCAACACTGGGGTCCTGCAGCAAAAAAGGGGAAGTTGGTGATTGTCTGGGGCTGCAAAAAGATCTACCTGCGGGGTGCCCCATCTGGCAAAGATCACCTCCAAAACCAGGGGGTCCAGTGACCATTCGTGATGGCCCTGGGAAATCCTGCTGAGAGCATCTGCCAGGACATTGTCCTTGCCTGGGAGGTGAACTGCCGTAAGGGAGGTGTTCAGGAGTAAACCAGAGACCACAACTTCATTGCTCGGTGCACAAGGCCGTGAACCGAGTGCCCCTTGTTGTTGATGTACCACATTGTGGTGGTGTTGTCTGTTCTGACCTGTACAACTTTGTTCTGAACAGATTTGGAAAAAGCTAAGTGCTAGAAAAACTGCTCTGAGTTCCAACAGATTGATGTGGAGCAGAGATTCCTGAGGGGACCACAACCCCTGGGTAGTGAGGTCACCCATGTGAGCTCCCCACCCCAAGAGGGATGCATCTGTAGTAAGGATTAAGGAGTGAGACTGAATGACAAAAGGAACCCCTTGTCTCAGATTGCTCTGATCCTGCCACCACTGGAGGGCCTGGATCAGGGTTCGAGTCACTGGGATCAATTTGGTTAGAGAGTCTTTCCTTTGAGACCAAAAGGCTCTCAAATGGAACTGGATGTCCCTCATCTGAAATCTTGCTCCCTGCACTACTGCTGTAGAGGCAGCCATGTGCCCCAGGAGCTGTAGAAAATGCCTTGCTGGTCGACCTGCAGGGTGAATGAGGAGGCCAGAGAGACCAGGGTCCTTGCCCTGTCCAAAGGAAGGAAGGCTCTGGCTTTCTCTGTGTTCAGCTCTGCGCCTATGAAGGGAAGGAGCTATACAGGCTCTAGAACTGACTTTAAAAGATTCAGAAGGAAACCTAGAGAGGTGAGCAGTTGCTAAGTTATCTGTAGGTGTAACCTGACTTGGTCTGGGGACTGGCCTACTATGAGCCAATCGTCCAGGTAAGGGAAGATGGCAATTGTTTGCCTTCTTAGGGAAGCAACTGCTACTGCCAGGCATTTTGTGAATACCCTTGGAGCAGAGGTGAGGCCAAAGGGCATTGCTCTGAACTGGTAATGGCCTGAGGGCAGCTCGAACCTGAGGTACTTTCGATGGGAGCTTCTGATGAGAATATGGAAGTAGGCATCCTTGAGGTCCAGGGACGCTAGTCAGTCCCCTGGCCTTAGAGAGGGTAGAATAATTCCAAGAGTCACCATTTTGAATTTTGGTTTTAAAAGGTGCTTGTTTAAGTATCTGAGATCCAGGATGGGCCGCCATTCTCCTGTCTTTTTTGGGGTAAGGAAGTACCTGGAGTACAACCCTTTGCCCTGGTGTAGGGGTGGAACCCTTTTCACAGCGCTGAGAGCCAGGAGGGAAGAGACCTCTGCCTCTAGGGCAAGTGCCTC